>CM040242.1:159158811-160658811 GCA_022545495.1 Chrysanthemum lavandulifolium
TATCTCACATTTTTTCTCTCACTTTCGCTGGAACTCAAAAGAGAAGTGATGCAAAGAGAGTTCGTGGAACTCAAAAGAGAAGAGAGTTCATGAAACTGAAAAGAGAAGAGGATCATGGTAGGATTACAAGCCGTGAAGTCGCGATAAGATGACTTGTCATTTTTAGTGATCCTTCCATGATCCTCTTCTCTTTTGAGTTCCGCGAACTCTCTTTGCATCACTTCTTAAATATTGAGGGTGGTCTCTTTAATGTAATACGGCATAGATCTCTCAAGTGCCATACCTATTCTTTTCCTCATAAAAACATCCAAAGCTTTCATTTGCTCTTCCGTAAATCCTTCTAAAATAGGGTCCTCGGAACTGGAGGAAGAAGAACTCTCATGAATTTTATCGTTCTTACCCGGATCACTTTCCGAAGATTCGGCACGCTTAGAAGTAGTAGCCTTTACGGCTTCTTTTGGGTGGAGAGTATCCATTTCTTTTTTACTGAAATTTAAACAAAGCATTCTATCAAGTACAATTACCTACAGTCTACATGATAACTATATTACATTTACATATAGCACCCTAACATGCCACTCGTGCATAGCCTCAATGATTTTAAGTGACACGTATGTGCCATTTTCTTATAACCACGGTGGCCAAGCGTAGTTATAAAAACATGTAACATATGTGTTCTTAAAACTATCAAAGAAATGCACACATAGCAAAACTATCACTAACACATTTTCACACGGCCTAAGTCTAGGAAATTCTAAGGTGAAATCCTAAATCTCTTAGACCAAGGCTCTGATACCAAGTTGTTACGCCCTCAAAACCGAAAAGTTGAACTTTTCAAAATGACGAAATTTGGACCGACTTACTTTGACATTTTGATTAATAATGCATATCTTAAATTACAGAATGAAAGAAAACCCGAAATTTCCTTTTTAAATTGGTTTTGAAAATACTTGAACATTCCCTTCTGACGGGTGGACGTTGTCGCCCACAGTACGCGACGCCGTCCCCCTTTAAAGGGGTGTCAGATCATGAATAAACTTTAAAGGCCGACGGCTCAGGGGTTTTATAGCCCGACGGCGTCAGCTCACCCGCGGACGCCATCACCCATTAACTGGGAGGACGTCTGAAACAGGAATTAACTTGATGACTCAGAAAATGTATAACTAGACGGGGTCACAAAGTTTGTGACGTCGTCTGGTGACCAAACCTGCACTTTTTGTGCATAAATTCTGCACAACATCCACTACTTTACTTCTAAAACTTACAGGAACTACACTAATGATTCCAAATGACCCAACATAACCCACAAGGACTTTTACCGTCAAACCTTTTTAACCCATACCATATAAACAAATAAAATGACATTGCCCAAACATCATTCTACTACAATTTGACCCGTTAACTACAAGAGTTTGACACTATCAAATGAACCCATTTAGACTATGCTAAGAACATGACCACAAAACCAAAAGTGAAGAAACAACCATATGACCCGAAATATACCAAAACGAAACTTGACTCTTCGGGGCTCCCAACTATAACACCTTTGGTCCAAAAGACATCAACAACTAACAGCTTAAGTGTAATCCATCTTACACTTGATTCTTACCCTTATTATCCTTGCTAGAACCTACAAAACATCAGCAACTATGACGTAAGAGAAATGCTTAGTAAGTAAATGGGTTAAATGCATAATGAAACTTTAACAATAAATAGAATTCTTGGAGCATCTATAACATAAAAACATACCTCCAATTGCATAATTAAACTACTTTGACAATTAAAAGCTATGGATCCAAAGCTACTATTACAAGCTCCAACAAAAACTATAACATACAATCAATAATTCATAATTAAACTTAACAATACATAAACCCACTATACTTACCTCAATTTCACAATAGGTTTTCAATAAAGATTGAGTCACTAGCTCCCTTAAGCTTTATATATAATAATTAGTCCTAATTAGAGACTACAACTAGTAATTCCAAGAATTAGAAATCTTCTATTACTACTTTCAATTCTAAAACTCAAAACCCTCATCATAAAGATTAGGGAAAACACTTACTTGATTTAGGGGAATGAAATTAAGAGCCTATTAGCCATAATAATCCTCACAATAAGGTCAAATTGGACACAATTGATAGATTATGGTTTTTCTTCTTCTCCTTCACTTCACGTACTTTCTCTCCAAACTTCTCTCAATTTTTTTGGATAAATCTTCCAGCACTTACTTTTTCATTTTTATTAAATTTACTTTGCCCTATTGGCAATTCTAGTCCCCATATTTTCTGGTTTCATGCATTGGCCACTTAAGTTTCTACCATATTTACATAATTATAACTTATAAATAACTTTACAACTTCAATATAACATAAAGGACTAATATCTATATATAATAATACCTTGTCGGGATACGGGTGTAACACCTATCCCAAGAAAGTAAAAGGAAATGCTCAGGATAAGGTTCAACCCTCTAAGTCTAGGATAAAGAAAAAGTCTTCTAGTGCACGGAAAAGGTCTCATAAAACTAATCCCTCTCCTAAGAAAGCACTTAATGATAAAGCATCAAAAACTAGGAATAAGGATACATCATCTACTATGCCCAAGAAGTCAAACACTCCTAGATCCTGCCTTAAGTGGACACCAACTGGTAGAATTTTAAGAATGTTGGACTCATATGGATTCCTACCATGAAATTGACCACCAATGGCAACACTAAGGTTGATTGTGAAATTCCCAAAAGTCTAGATACCGTTGCTGCTAACCCACATAAATGCAAACATACTTGTGATGTTAGTGTAGGTGTTCCTCACTCATTTGCAGGTACAATGATCAATTCTATCAAGAAAAGACTCATGGTCTGGGTACCTAAGGAACAGAAGCCTCCTGGTTCAGGAGCTCCGGAATGTCAGAATTGATGAGCATGTACTATGATTTCTGATCACCTCAGCTCAAAACTCGTGCTTTAGCAAACCTCATTTAAAGAGTATATCGAATACTGGTATATTCTATACAGTGTTCCACGTTGTAAATATCTTATTCTTTGTAAATATTTTTCAAAACAAAAACCAAAATACAAAATTATAAAACCAACAAAAACCCTTAAAAATTTGAAAAATCAAAAAAAATAATAGTTTCAAAGGCATGTCTTCTGGTATCGATAACATCTACGGTCCTAGAAATGTCATTTAATAATGGCACGGGTCTTTAGATGAAGTTTGAGCATAAGTTCATAAGTGTTTCTCAAAACATGCCTACACAAATATTTTTCCTCAAATGATTTATCAGAAAAGTATTGTTTTTCACATGATGGGAAAAGAGTGGTTTTTGGAATTAAGTGTGCATAAATTTTTCATAATCAATCAATGACTACACGTGCTTACTTAAATTCGGGTCATTTATTGAGGGGGAAAGTAATGCTCAAAATTTATGAATATCAGTCAAGCTGCTTCAACTTATTAAATTATATCCCGGCTTTCATACCTGATGGGGTATAAATCTTGCATTTAGTCTGATATGGTCTCATGTGCTGATTATGTGTTATATTTAGGATCATGATTGCTATCTGCTAATTGTTTCCTAGATATTCATATAATTATGGTCATGTCATTCTTTATCCTGATTTGCTGTCCTGTGTAGCTTTGTATCTCTAAATGTTCATGAAATGTGTAACATGATAATGTAACATGATAAACATACACCTTTGGTAAAGTGAGTGGCTAAATTTGAAAATGCATGAAATTCTTTGTTATTGAGACTGGGATTTGTCAAGAGAAAGGGCAAAAAATGTCAATATATGTAAAAAAACGTTGCGATTTGTCAAATCACAGGGGTCATTCTTGCCACTTACTGAAACTTGTGTGTGGGAGTATAAGTTGTGTTGCGATTTTACCTGTCCAATTTTCCATCATTTAGTCAAACTTTATCTCACGTTTTTTCTCTCACTTTTGCTGGAACTCAAAAGAGAAGTGATGCAAAGAGAGTTCCGCAAAGAGAGTTTGTGGAACTCAAAAGAGAAGAGAGTTCGTGGAACTCAAAAGAGAAGAGGATCATGGTAGGATCACAAGCCGTGAAGTCGCGATAAGATGACTTGTCATTTTTAGTGATCCTACCATGATCCTCTTCTCTATTGAGTTCCGCGAACTCTCTTTGCATCACTTCTTAAATATTGAGGGTGGTCTCTTTAATGTAATACGGCATAGATCTCTCAAGTGTCATACCTATTCTTTTCCTCATTAAAACATCCAAAGCTTTCATTTGCTCTTCTGTAAATCCTTCTAAAACAGGGTCCTCGGAACTGGAGGAAGAAGAACTCTCATGAATTTTATCATTCTTACCCGGATCACTTGCCGAAGATTCGGCACGCTTAGAAGTAGTAGCCTTTACGGCTTCTTTTGGGTGGAGAGTATCCATTTCTTCTTTACTGAAATTTAAACAAAGCATTCTATCAAGTACAATTACCTATAGTCTACATGATAACTATATTACATTTACATATAGCACCTGTTAGGAATTGGAAAATTTCTTAGTGAAGAGTCGGTCACCCCAAGTGTTATCTAGCATAAGTTAGCTCGTAGACAAATCGTTAGTTACGTTATTTATTGTTTTATTAGTTAGTTATTAGTCTAGTTTAGCATAGTGCAACGCCGTGGAGGAAGGACGGGTCTTTACCCATTGTATGCACGATCCACGATCCGTTAGGAGGGCGTTATGTTTGTAGTATAAATACCCTTCCATCCTTGGAAGGGGTGGTGCTCAACAATCTAATCTTTCACATTTTATTGAAGTAACTCTCTACCAAGAACACCATCTCTACTTTCTCTCTCTAAAATATGGCTAACATGTATTTTGATCTCCCAAGACCACCCGAATCATCAACACAATAAAATAACGATCCTACATTTGGTACCAGAGCCAAGGTTGTTGTGATTCTTTGATTTGTGTGGTCTTTTTGTACTATGGTTATTGTGGTTTATTGGTCTTTTTGTACTATGGTTATTGTGGTTTATTGATTTTGTTGGCTCGAAATATTGGTTGAAACTGTTTTTTATCATCTTTTGGTTGAATCTTTTAGTCTTAACAGTTTTTAAACTAGTTTCTTTTGGTCAATAAACTATTGGTCTTTCATTGAATATCTGTTGTGTGTCAAGTTGTCTAAACAGTGTTTGTCTCACCTTTATCAGTCTTTGGGTACAAAAAATCAGTGTATATTTGTGGTCAAAATATTGGTGACGTTACGATGCTGTCAATATCTGTTTATGTTAACAAGGTCAAACTGTGGTCAAAATAATTTTCATAGGCTGTTTTCTGGGTTTGTATGAAGATGGTCGGAAATACTGTCGGAAAACTCGCCGGAAAAACTAAAACATCTTACTAGCGACTTGTACTAGTTCTAGTTAGCGAGTTGGCTGTTTATGTTGTCCAGGTTCATTGTACCTCATCTTAGCGACTTAAGTAGCGATTTATGCTAGCGACTTAAGGACAAAATTAGCGACTTGTTACTGAACAAGTCGTAGCGACTTAGTGCTAGCGACTAAGTGCTAGCGACTAAGTGCTAGCGACTAAGTGCTAGCGACTAAGTGCTAGCGACTAAGTGCTAGCGACTAAGTGCTAGCGACTAAGTGCTAGCGACTAAGTGCTAGCGACTTAGTGCTAGCGACTTAGTGCTAGCGACTTAGTGCTAGCGACTAAGTGCTAGCGACTAAGTGCTAGTGACATGTTGCTAGCGACTTGACTCTTGACCTAGCGACTTAGACAGAAAGGTAGATGAAGGAGAAGACTTGACCAGACCATAGACTACAACAACAAATACCATATTCAAAATGACGCACGACCTCTATACCTTTTACCAAACTATACTCGACCTCAGCCAGATTGTTGCATCATCAGTCCAAGATCTTTTGTATCAGTCCAATAACCAAAACCAACTCTAGTCAAAACTCATCTCAACCTCAGGTTCCTTCAACCTTCACCGATCCAAGAAAAGTTAACACATGATCTCAGATTTCTTTATGTTTTGTGTCTAATCTTTTCAGATCCAAACAACATCAAAGAACCTCATCATCGATCTTGTTAATATCCGAATCTTATGAATATGTGATATAACATTGAAGTTATATCTCATGACAAGATTCGTTCAATATGAAATGCAAACATCACTACACGGGGTCATATTAACTTAATCAAAAGTACATCAAACAATCTCAGACTTACTCGTGGGTTTATGATAAATCATAGATCTCTTTAGATCCTTTTAAACCCAAGCACATCACCACAGATTTTTTGCATAAATCAAGAAAGCGAAAACTAATGACAAAAGGCAAAAGATCTCGGTATGTTTTCTTGTCTTATCAATTGAGACAAATCTAACCGTGAAGGTTATAATCACGAAAACATTTCTTCACCGATCCGGGTTGTTTGAAGTATATACTTCATCTTACTATACGAGATGTGAATCGTTTTAACAACTTTGTTAACACGCTTTTCACTTGCTCGTTGTAATACTCATTAACTATTCATATTTGTCAATTTAAGAACCTACACCGTGAATCCATTGAGAGCGAATCAAGAAGACAATCATAAGAGGTTCAAGCCATCCACATGGCGAAGTCAAGATAAAGAAGGATCATACTCCTTGATTCGTTTGATGAGTTTGATTGAATGAATGGTTTTATGAGAACATTTTGATTTAAGTTCGGATGTATGAAGTGATGTTGTGGCTGCGTTATTCTTTAGGGTGAGATAGATTAGGGTTATTTGAGCAAATGATGATGGGGGGCGTTTTGCTTGAGAGAATATTTGGGGATGGTTATTACGATTAGGGTAAATGTGAGTGTGTAGGTTGTGTTTTAATACCCGGTTATTTAGGGTTTGGATTGTTGGGCCGTGAGTGTGTATTGTGAATTGGGGGATCGTGCACTTGAATATCACTTGGGCCAACCAGGGTTGATGCTACTCTTCATGTATATAAACATGGGCCATGCACTAAAATATACACATTGGGCTGAAATTCATTTCATGGGATTTAAAGTGTTATTAGTTCGGATGATTCTTATTGGTATTATTGTTGTTTTACTTGGTTATTTGTGAAGTGTAAATCCGTTGTATGCGTTGAAAGTTTGACCAGGTGGAATTTTATAAGGATCATATTGTGAGTTTCTTGAGAACTGGCCCAGGCTTGAGTAGTATATATGATACTGTGATATTAAATGATGGACTGATGGGCTTCTCAAAAATTGAATTGAGGAAGAGATTTGATTTGCTATGAGTCTTGTACATGAGCTTTGACGATAATATTTGTTATACAAATTAGTACGTCGGTTTATACATTTTCACGGATAATATTTTTGTCACGGCATGAAGTGTTTATTGAAAATGTAGACTACGGGGTTGTTTGGACGATTTTTCTCACTGGATTTTGAAGTTAGGTTTTTCCGGGCGCGTTCACTTATTTCGTCTTCTTTATTTCTACCGTTTAGCGAAGATGACTTGTTTGAGCATTTATAGAGTGTGATAAAGACTTGACTATTTAGTTTCGTTTGTGATTTTTTCTCGCTTAACCCACAACGTAATTATCACTTCGGTGTCTCACACAGTTGAGGATATGTCAAGAGGTTTTGTACATTGGGTACACCGTTTCTTTTTCACAAGGATTAGTACAAGGTTAAGTAACGAATCTAGGGAATTCTACTTCATAATCAAGTTTGGTATATCGAGTTTACTTCTCCATGTGGTCACTACAATAGCTGACAGGTTACGTGAATGATGTGTTTACCAAAGTGTTGTTTGGTTGGTTGATGATGTTGATGATGTTGGATGATGAACCGTTGATGAACATTGCATGTTCCTTAAAGCGAGATATTCACGAAACCAAAGTTGTCATAAAACATTCAAGCGATATTGTTTACGGTTTTGTCTTGATTTTGTAAAATCCCGCGAAAGAACCTATTTCTCGGTTTAAATCATAGACCTGTAAAATCCCGTGACAATGGAAACATCTGGTATTAGTAAAGTGCATTTCGGATCTATCTTACGGTTTATTCATGGTTTTGTAAAATCCTGCGAAAGGACTATTTCTCGGTTTAAATCATTGAGTTGTAAAATCCGTCTTGATGGAACCATCTTGGAGAAGAGAAAGTGTAATTCGGATCTTGTCGATCTTTGGTGCTACGGTTTCTTCTTCAAAGAAGGGATAAAGGGTGTACTTCATGAATTGGATGTGTGTTTGGGTTATCTTCGTGGCGGTTTGGTTATTACATGGGTTTACTGGGGTTATGTGCTTTTAACCATGGTCGGGATGAAACCATTATCGAGTTCGTTTAAATGTCAAAGAAGGCTAGATTTGAGCGATTAACGAGAGGATGTGACAACGGCGTTAATTCAATATTATTTATTTGAGGTTGAAGTAAATTATCACGGGCGAGTGTACTTAGTATCTGAAGGTATCGGGGATGGTTGGATGAAGATTCTTCATGATCCTTGCTTGAGATTATTATCAAAAACGAAGACTTGGAAATCTAGTTATTGTTGGGTGTCTTTTACCTTTTCTTTTACCACTTGGGGGAATTGGGCTCTTACCACCACAAAATAACTATCACTTTAAGGAGTTACGTTGTAGTGCTCAGTGTCACATTCAATTGTGGATTTTCAAGAGGTGATGTACGTCTTTTACTTGATGGTTGGTTGGTTGAAGAGTATAGAGTACTTAAAGATTCAAATGGGCATGAATTCTCGACACCGCTCTTTGTTACATATGTGCAAGTTTAAGTCACGAGTTCGGGTTAGTTTACTTCAGGATCAAATTCATCATATTGGATTTTCTCCATCAGCTGTCACGACAAAGAGCCTACTGAATGATAATGGGATGATTACATGTTCTGCCAAGAGAGCTGAAAAGAGAGAGATTATGGCGTCTGTTCACTTGATTCGGGCCTCGTACTCTAAAGAAAAGAAAAGTGTACGCTTGATGCGCTTTATCTTCCAAGAAGAGAAATCTTCTTATTATGACCATTCTCATCAACATACTTCATACTTTTCCATGCGCTTACGGTCATCAAGTGAACTTATGCGTTTGACTCTGTTGATTGTTTTCTGATTCCACTTTCTCAACTATAATGACGATGGCGACATCCTGTGCTGATTTTGCGGGGGAGAAGTGTGAATTGACTACATTTGGATTATGTTCACTTGTTTAATCAAGAATGGCATCTCCGTATGCAATTCTTGAGGGGGAGAAGAAGTGTGAATTTTTTGCATTGTTGATTGACATTTGAGAATATAAATGGTCATACGGCTCTAAACTCATGTAAGAACCGAGCTTCTTCTTATCGGGTCATCTTCACATGGAGTTTTTCTCTTCTAAGAGCCGTTGGTTGACCTCTTCACTCGGATTGATGAGCTTATTGACAAAGTGCTTCCGGTTAATGCTTCACGTATACATCAACATGATGATTCCGAACAATCTCTCTGTTCTTGTTTGATGTGATTGGTAGTTTGGCGTTACCATCTTGTGTGTTCGTTCTTGGCCTTATTGCGATTTTCTTGATGAACATCTTTCGTTCTTGTTTGATTGGGAGAGATTTTTAGTTAAGGGATTTGCAAGATGTAAGTTAATTGGGATGCTTTTGGTGGGATGCTTTTGGTGTGAGTTGAAGATGTTAACTATCTATTCCCCAACCGCACAATCTTGAAGAAGGTCGAGTCTGATCATTCTACATTTTACGCTACATGTTAGAAGACTAAAGGCGAGTTGCATTTAACGATCTAAAGACTTCTTCTTAATCGGGCATTTATCAAGCAGTTGTCGGTTTAGGGAGAGCACTAATTGGGAGAAAGTTATAAGTCGATTCAATTCCCAATTAGACTTGCTCATATTCTTGTGATGACTCCTCGTGACGTTGTTATTGACTAATTCTCATTTTGGACATTTGACTCAAGTTGATTACTTGAGTTAATCATTTATCACTTATTTGAGATTGAAGTTGATTTTTACAAAGGCGTGTTCTTATTTGATAGCTTGCTCGGGCTTAATAATTTGAGTTGAAGACTTGGTTTATCTAGTTACCCGTGATCGAGGTGGATGGTTGAAGACACGGTTAACTATCACTATTAGGAGTTACTTTGTTTTACTCGATGTCACACGCATATGACGGTGTGGATAAACGCAAGAGGTGTTAATGTCTCATACTTTGTTTGGGTAGTGAGTACTTAGAGATTTGCTTGAAGCATAAATTCTCTACACCGTTCTTCCATCATTAGGTGCAAGCTTAAGATACAAATGTGGGAAGTTGACTTGGTTTCAAGTATGGTATAGCGGGTTTTCTTCTTGATGGTCATTTCAAATTGTCCACATAAGGGTTGATAAAATAGTCGAGAGAGTCTTGACAAGTTGATTCTCACAAAGACTTCAAGCGATCTTCTCAACAAATTTCAAGTATTTGGGCATTCAAAGAGTTCGATTACGAATCATCAAAACCGAAGCGGGAAGGAGACTCACATCTAAACACAAAGCGAGTAAACTTGATGAACTTAATTCTTCTAAGTGATTGAAGATATCCGGGAAGACAAATGTTATTACCGAGAGAAACTCAAGGTTTGACTCATGGCGAGTAAACTTGATGAACTTAACTCTTCTAAGTGATTGAAGATATCCGGGAAGACATTTGTCATGACCGAGAGAATCTCAAGGTTTTACTCATCAAGGCTTTTGGTGTTATTATTCCAACTACGTGAGGAAGTGATGTAATAGAAAGTTTACGAAGATAAAGAGGTACAAAAGTGTGTGATGATAGAGATTGTGTACATTGGGGATGCTCATTTGTCTCACTTGAGGGCTTAATCGTGATTCGAGATATAATCACTTATTCGGTGTTGACATCCAGAGATTGTCACCCGCAGAGATAATCGATGATTCGGCCCGCTTCTTCAATGTTATCGGTTGTTCTCTCTTTGGGCATTCGGTGCCGGGTTCTTGAGCTTCATGCACTTTCTTGAGGAGAGAAAAGTATACATCGGGGTTATTCTTTAGCTATTGGACTTAATCTGCTACTTCGATGGTATAAGTTTCTTTGTCTTCGGGTTTGTGTGTTCGGGTTCGTGAGCTCTAGTCTAAGAGACTGACTGCATCAATTCAACTACGTGGGGGAAGTGGTCTCTTGACACCTTTTTGGAATGGATTGCTTCAGACTTCAGTGGTTATGAAATTTGAGAAGATTATTTTATGAGTGGGATGATATGTTGATGTTCTTCTTGTTGATGATATAACCCCGAATGGAGATCCTCGATTATCGGTCTTAAATGGAGCAGCGGGATTTATGATTATGGTGTGCATCTCTGTGCACCTGGCTAAGGCAAGCTTGAAATATAGCTTCGAATCTGCTCAACATAAGGATTTTCGGTTTGGGGAAGGCGCAAAGTCTCACTTTCAAGTGGCTCAATTTCTCTCTTGATGCAAGAGCCACAGAAGCTTTGGTGGTGAATGTTTAAGAGATGATGACTTCTATCTTCTACAACGGGTGCATTCGATATCCTAATCTCGGTACTCGTATCATCATCTTCTTTAACTATATCATCTTCTCTATCTTTGTAAATATTTATCGAAAACAAAATACAAAAATATAAAACCAACAAAAGAAATAGAAAAATATAAAACCTTCAAAACCCATAAAAATCGAAAATTTGAAAAGACCAAAATATTGTTTTTCTAAGACATGTCTTCGGTATCGATAACATCTACGGTCTTAGAAATGTCATTCAATAATGGCACGGGACCATAGATGAAGTTCGAGCGGGAGGTGTAAATATTTTTTCTAAACATGTCTCTAAATTATGGCTTACTGATTATTTACTTGATCTGATTAACCGGGCTTAAACTATGGTTTGCTATTATTTCGATAGCAACCCGCTCTTCAAAAGAAAGGAAAGTGTTGCGCTAAACCAATTTTCAAATATTTTCGTGCACTTATCCTAAAAACTAAATGAGGAAAGTATGTCGAAGGACTGCTGTTCCTACACAAATGTTTTTTCGTCTAAAATTCTTCAGAAAAATATTTGTTGTTTTCAAAAAGTGGTGGTAAATGAGTTGCTTTAAAAACAATCAGACTCAGTGTTTTTATAAAATTGAAAACTCAATCAATGACTTCAGCGCTTTTAATCTTTTCAAGAAATGAGTCATTGATTGAGGAGGATAATGTTTTCAAATCTATATCATCTAACGGGCTTTCTTAATTATCCTACGTGCTTAATTAAAATTGATATTTGCCTGTGTCGAAGGACTAGGAATTTAGGATATGATTGTTAGGATTAGATGATTATAGTTTGATGAAACACATTATTTCCATACATTTGAATGATCGATTGATATGTTAGATTGACTTTAATTAGTCGATTCTTTGTTTGGGTGATGTCGACCACCATATATCGTATTTGTGTCCACTAACGATGCGGTATATCATGGAAATAAGAATGTTCGATCCGGATCCCACAAATGAAGATGATTGGATGCCATAAGGAAAGGGTAAATATTTCTTGGGTTGACAAATGAAGAAGCGGAGCTTAATTGGACTTCTATGGAGAGTTGGCATAAATGCAACGTAAGAGGTCTCCTTGCATCGCGAGATGGTTTTCTTCTAAGTGATTGAAGAAAGCGGAGCTTAATTTGACCTCGGTTGGCATTCAAAATGCAACGTAGAAGAAGTCTCCTGCATTTGTGACGGTTTTCTTCCAACCCTCTTGACAACAACAAAAGCTTCTCAACCACTAATATATCTTTGTGCAGGATACCATTTTTAAACAATTTTGAATAACTTGATTAAATTGTTTTGAAAATGGAAAATATTGTTTTGAAAATATATTGGACTAATTTTTTGAAAATCACCGGACTTCCTGTTATCAAAACCTAAGTCACTCAATTATTGACTTCTGTCATGGATTGAGGGGGAGAGTGATTTAAAATTATATATTTTCAAACGATATTTATTCATAAAAGTCCGTGTGTACGTTAAAATGTGGTGATCTAAAGATTTAATGTTATGTCATGGTATGATTTTCTTTAAAACTCAAAGATCTTACAAAATGAAATTTTTTCTGTTCTTGTTTGATTGTGAAACTGTTTTATTTTACTTAAAGATCGTTTAAAATACTATCATACCTGACACTAACAATCTTTAATGTCTAGAGTTGGTCCTTATCATCATTTTCAAAGTTAAATCAAGCCCGTCTTTCCCCAAAATTTTATAAATGATTTAAATCGGTTGGGATCACAAATCTCAAATGGTTTGATATTTCGATCGGGGTAAAGATCGTGTTTTAAATCTCAAATCTGTTTTAAATGGAATTGGTTTTAGTCCTTTAAAGGCACTCCGCCTCCATGTGCCAAACGATTTCAAATACACAATGCACATGTTGAGGAGGAAGATTTATCCAAAACCGGATGAGTATTTAAACAAGGCCACATTTTCTCCCATGTTTTCTAAACCTAATTAAATCACTTGGGATCCAAAATCTCAAAGTTTGATATTTTGATCGGGGAGAATTTGTGATTTAATAATGAAATTTGATAAAAGTTGATCGTTTTGATTCGGTTGTGCAGTTGCTCTCTCATATGGGCTAAACGCTTTCGAATCTCGAAGCACATATTGAGGGGAGCAAAACCATCGAGTACAAAAGTTTTTTAAAGAGATTATAAAGTACCTTGATTGTGTTTTCAAATGGTTTTCTTAATGGATTTTGTGATTGTGGATGTGCTTCAAAAGAACTCTTGCCTCTATGTGATAAAAATGATTTCAAAAATCTTATGCACATATTGAGGGGAGAAATTTACCAAGAAAATCAAATGGCTTTTAAATGCGAAATTGTGATCAAGAAATTATTTCAAAGAAATTATTTCAAAGAACTCTTGCCTCCATGTGCCAAACAATTTTATATCATACGCATATGTTGAGGGAGGTTTTCTAAATGATCAAAACTATTAAGGTACAAAATGCTTTGATCTCGTATCACAAGTACCTTGATTGGTTTTCCAAATGATTTTCAATTGGTTTCATGAAGGAAAGAACAATACCAAAAGACCGATCAATTTACTTTATGCATGGAGTTATAAGGATGGTTAGGTTAGGTATTCGTTCCACGATCCCGCCAGAGCCGGAGGGATCTACCGAGGACAATCCACTAAGATAGTGTAGAGTCCTTAGGTATGATGAAAAAGGAGAAAAGTGAGGAATGGGAAGAGTGCGGTGAGGCGAGCTAGTCTTGGAATAAACCCAACAAGGTTCTAGTTATGAAGTCTTGGTAAGCTTGAAGGGGTTGAAGAATGAAAAGAAATGAATGATAAAGGGTGAAAAGAAATAGCCTCCATCAATTCAACCTTAGGCGTAAACCGGGTTCAATTCATATACTCTTGGTGGTTACTAAGGTAACACTGGTATTGAAGACAAGACATCATGGACCCGGTGATGCTTTGCACTAAAACTTCCCAAACCACTCAAGTTCCTCTTAAAAGGGCTTGTTTCATTCTCACGGGAACCGACATAATCTATCGACTTTCTCTTAGAGATGGTTGATATTGAAGTAGGAGACCCTCTCCTAGTCTCCGAGACAGAACCAAATGTGCACTAATTGAGTCTAGAGCCAAGAGATCATCCACAATATCTCGTTAGGACACTAAATTCTTGAAGACTTACTTTTCACACAATGTGGAAAGTAAGTATATATTAAGAGTCCCACGCATTATCCTTGTGGTATTGCGAACATCCGAGTGATATGTAAAATATTCACAATGAAGATGGAAATCCTTCTAGAGCCAACATCTAACAAGCTCTTGGTGGGTGACATGTGAAATCTTGCAAAAGATCAAGCTTGTGACAACCGGATAGAAACGATGGGAGATTCATTCTTGAATCAACCTTGGTCCGAGAATGGAATTGACGAATACTTTTGGAAAAACCGTTCGATGTGCAAACCTTCTTTTCTCTAGCACGTCGAATGTGTATTCATTTCAAATTCAAAAGTATCTCGATTGAAAAATACTTTTAGAAAAACCGTTCGATGTGCGAATCTCTTCTTTTCGCTAGCACGTCGAATGTGTACTCATTCTCTAAACAAAAGTATTTTGATTGAAAATTGATCTTTCTCATAAAACCTTCGTCGTATTGCAAAACTCTTTCTTCAAGCAATACGCGATTGTTTTCAAATCATTTTCATCAATCGGTGAATCTCAATTCTTTGGTTCACTCACTCCGTGTTGTCTTCTTTGAGGCGTTCGGTTTGAGAACGGCTAGAACATTGCGAAACCACTGTCAAGGAAATTCTTGAATTATACGATCACAGGCAGATTTATCTTGATCAGCGGGAACCATGGGCGTGTACCTCAATTCAACGAAAGTGGTCAAAGACACTTTCGTGTGTTTTATTGCTAGCGTTGTTTGCGGTACACTTGGACGGTTGCGGTGATCGAATTGAGGAGTCAATCAAAGCCGCATGCTCACGGCATCCACACTTAATTTGAAGAAATCATGGTGGTGCATATCTACATAACACGGTTACGATATTTTTATACTATGTTTACGCTACTGCTGCGCAAATATCATGAACCGATGAAGGCTTCCGCTACTCGATGGAAAGATGTCATGATTCAAAAGTGTGAGCATGTCGGTCCAAATGTCACAACTTCACATGAAGGCAACACTACTATGGATGATCCGGAGAGATTTCTTGTGGTGATGATCTCAAAGAAAGCTCGAAGATCATCAAAGATGTGGATCGATTAAAGGCCTCCACTTAAAGTACAAATCAATGCGGACTTTGAAGAATCGCTACAAAAGCACAAAGATTGCGGAAATGAAGAATTCAAGTCTACGAGCTCAAGAACAATGTCAAGAATAGAATGCTAGGATTCGAAATGTAAAACATGGGGTGACCTCCCTTAGGGGGAGATTGTTAGGAATTGGAAAATTTCTTAGTGAAGAGTCGGTCACCCCAAGTGTTATCTAGCATAAGTTAGCTCGTAGACAAATCGTTAGTTACGTTATTTATTGTTTTATTAGTTAGTTATTAGTCTAGTTTAGCATAGTGCAACGCCGTGGAGGAAGGACGGGTCTTTACCCACTGTATGCCTGATCCACAGTCCGTTAGGAGGACGTTATGTTTGTAAGTATAAATACCCCTTCCATCCTTGGAAGGGGTGTGGCTTGGCAATCTAATCTTTCACATTTTATTGAAGTAACTCTCTACCAAGAACACCATCTCTACTTTCTCTCTCTAAAATATGGCTAACATGTATTTTGATCTCCCAAGACCACCCGAATCATCAACACAATAAAATAACGATCCTCTGACACCCTAACATGCCACTAGTGCATAGCCTCAAAGATTTTAAGTGACACATATGTGCCATTTTCTTATAACCACGGTGGTGGCGTAGTTATAAAACATGTAACATATGTGTTCTTAAACTATCAAAGAAATGCACATAGCAAAACTATCACTAACGCATTTTCACACGGCCTAAGTCTAGGAAATTCTAAGGTGAAATTCTAAATCTCTTAGACCAAGGCTCTGATACCAAGTTGTTACGCCCTCAAAACCGAAAAGTTGAACTTTTCAAAATGACGAAATTTGGACCGACTTACTTTGACATTTTGATTAATAATCCATATCTTAAATTATTGAACGAAAGAAAACCCAAAATTTCCTTTTTAAATTGATTTTGAAAATACTTAAACATTCCCTTCTGACGAGTGGACGTTGTCGCCCACAGTACGCGACGTCGTCCCTCTTTAAAGAGGTGTCAGATCATGAATAAACTTTAAAGGCCGACGGCTCAAGGGTTTTATAGCCCGACGGTGTCAGCTCACCCGCGGACGCCATCACCCTTTAACTGGGACGACGTCTGAAACATGAATTAACTTGACGACTCATAAAATTTATAACCAGACGGGGTCACAAAGTTTGTGACGCCGTCTGGTGACCAGACCTGCACTTTTTGTGTAGAAATTCTGCACAACATCCACTACTTTACGTCTAAAACTTCCAGGAACTACAATAATGATTCCAAATGACCCAACATAACCCACAAGGACTTTTACCATCAAACCTTTTTAACCCATACCATATAAAACAAATAAAATGACATTTCCCAAACATCATTCTACTATAATTTGACCCGTTAACTACAAGAGTTTGACACTATCAAATGAACCCATTTAGACTATGCTAAGAACATGACCACAAAACCAAAAGTGAAGAAACAACCATATGACCTGAAATATACCAAAACGAAACTTGACTCTTCGGGGCTCCCAACTACAACACCTTTGGTCCAAAAGACATCAACAACTAACATCTTAAGTGTAATCCATCTTACACTTGATTCTTACCCTTATTATCCTTGCTAGAACCTACAAAACATCATCAACTATGACGTAAGAGAAATGCTTAGTAAGTAAATGGGTTAAATGCATAATGAAACTTTAACAATAAATAGAATTCTTGGAGCATCTATAACATAAAAACATACCTCCAATTACATAATTAAACTACTTTGACAATTAAAAGCTATGGATCCAAAGCTACTATTACAAGCTCCAACAAAAACTATAACATACAATCAATAATTCATAAGTAAACTTAACAATACATAAACCCACTATACTTACCTCAATTCCACAATAGGTTTTCAATAAAGATTGAGTCACAAGCTCCCTTAAGCTTTCTATAGAATAATTAGTCTTAATTAGAGACTACAACTAGTAATTCCAAGAATTGGAAATCTTCTATTACTACTTTCAATTCTAAAACTCAAAACCCTCATCATAAAGATTAGGGAAAATACTTACTTGATTTAGGGGAATGAAATTAAGAGCCTATTAGCCATAATAATCCCCACAATAAGGTCAAATTGGACACAATTGATAGATTATGGTTTTTCTTCTTTTCCTTCACTTCACGTACTTTCTCTCCAAACTTCTCTCAAATCTTTTGGATAAATCTTCCAGCACTTACTTTTTCATTTTTATTAAATTTACTTTGCCCTATTGGCAATTCTAGTCCCCATATTTTCTATTTTCATGCATTGGCCACCTAAGTTTCTACCATATCTATAAACTACTTATAATGGAGGATGACCCTCTCCTAATTTTTTAAGATGTCATTAATGTGTTTTTAAGCATTACAATTTTAATGCATAATGTACATAATAAATTGGTTTTACTAATTTATCTTTCACAACATTTAATGCTTCATTTATTATTTCTTTTGAATTAGTTTAGTTTTAATGCAAAATGCACATATAAATGAATATGATTTTAAAATTCATGCAAAACTACAAAGTTACAAAACTATTATTATATCGTAAGTATGTTTGAGAACCGGTCTAAATAAATTTTGAATTATTTTAAGTAAAATTAACGACAAAAGTAAAAAGCGTTTTTTTAAAGTCAGGACAATTTTTTAAAGACAAATGATGCAAATATGTAAATTCACAAGTGTTGATTTATTTGATTTTATACATATTACACATATCTATATATATACTACTTATAATGGAGGGATGACCCTCTCCTAAATTTTTTAAGATGTCATTAATGTGTTTTTTAAGCATTATAATTTTTAATGCATAATGTACACAATAAATTGCTTTTACTTATTTATCTTCCACAACATTTTAATGCTTCATTTATTATTTCTTTTTGAATTAGTTTAGTTTTAATGCAAAAATACACATATAAATGAATATGATTTTAAAATGCATGCAAAACTTCAAAGTTCCAAAACTATTATTATAACGTAAGAGTGTTTCGAGAACCAATCTAAATAAATTTTGAATTAGTTTAAATAAAATTAACCACAAAAGTAAAAAACGGTTTTTTGTAAAAGTCGGGAATTTTTTTTTAAGACAAATGATGCAAAGATGTAAATTCACAAGTGATGATTTATTTGATTTTATACATATTACATATATCTATATCTATATTGCTTATAATGGAGGGATGACCCTATCTCCTAAATTTTTTTTAAGATGTCATTAATATGTTTTTTAAGCATTACAATTTTTAATGCATAATGTACATAATAAATTGCTTTTACTAATTTATCTTCCACAACATTTTAATGCTTCATTTATTATTTCTTTTTGAATTAGTATAGTTTTAATGCAAAAATGCACATATAAATGAATATGATTTTAAAATGCATGCAAAACTACAAAGTTCCAAAACTATTATTATATCGTAAGAGTGTTTCGAGAACCAATCTAAATAAATTTTGAATTATTTTAAATAAAATTAACCACAAAAGTAAAAAACGTTTTTTTTAAAAGTCAGGACAATTTTTTTAAGACAAATGATGCTAAGATGTAAATTCACAAGTGATGATTTATTTGATTTTATACATATTACACATATCTATACTACTTATAATGCAAGGATGACCCTCTCTCCTAAATTTTTTTAAAATGTCATTAATGTGTTTTTTAAGCATTACAATTTTTAATGCATAATGTACACAATAAATTGCTTTTACTAATTTATCTTTCACAACATTTTAATGCTTCATTTATTATTTCATTTTAAATTAGTTTAGTTTTAATGCAAAAATGCACATATAAATGAATATGATTTTAAAATGCATGCAAAACTTCAAATTTCCAAAACTATTATTATATCGTAAGAGTGTTTCAAGATCCAATCTAAATAAATTTTGAATTATTTTAAATAAAATAATCCACAAAAGTAAAAACGGTTTTTGTAAAAGTCGGGACAATTTTGTTAAGATAAATGATGCAAAGATGTAAATTCACAAGTGATGATTTATTTGATTTTATACATATTACACATATCTATACTACTTATAATGGAGGATGACCCTCTCTCCTAAATTTTTTTTAAGATGTCATTAATGTGTTTTTTAAGCATTACAATTTTTAATGCATAATGTAAACAATAAATTGCTTTTATTAATTTATCTTCCACGACATTTTAATACTTAATTTATTATTTCTTTTTGAATTAGTTTAGTTTTAATGCAAAAATGCACATATAAATGAATATGATTTTAAAATGCATGCAAAACTACAAAGTTCCAAAACTATTATTATATCGTAAGAGTGTTTAGAACCAATCTAAATAAATTTTGAATTATTTTAAAAAAATAACCACAAAAGTAAAAACGGTTTTTGTAAAAGTCGAGACAATTATTTTTAAGACAAATGATGCAAAGATGTAAATTCGCAAGTGATCATTTATTTGATTTTATACATATTACACATATCTATATTTATACTACTTATAATGGAGGGATGACCCTCTCTCCTAAAATTTTATAAGATGTCATTAATGTGTTTTTTAAGCATTAAAAATTTTAATGCATAATGTACACAATAAATTGCTTTTACTAATTTATCTTCCACAATATTTTAATGCTTCATTTATTATTTCTTTTTGAATTAGTTTAGTTTTAATGCAAAAATGCACATATAAATGAATATGACTTTAAAATGTATGCAAAACTGCAAAGTTCCAAAACTATTATTATGTCGTAATAGTGTTTCGAGAACCAATCTAAATAAATTTTGAATTATTTTAAATAAAATTAACCACAAAAGTAAAAAACGGTTTTTTGTAAAATTCGGGACAATTTTTTTAAGACAAATGATGCAAAAATGTAAATTCAAAAGTGATAATTTATTTGATTTTATACATATTACACATATCTATATCTATACTACTTATAATGGAGGGATGACCCTCTCTCCTAAATATTTTTAAGATGTCATTAATGTGTTTTTTGAGCATTACAATTTTTAATGCATAATGTACACAATAAATTACTTTTACTAATTTATCTTCCACAACATTTTAATGTTTCATTTATTATTTCTTTTTAAATTAGTTTAGTTTTAATGCAAAAATGCACATATAAATGAATATGATTTTAAAATGCATGCAAAACTTTAAAGTTACAAAACTATTATTATATCGTAAGAGTGTTTCGAGAACCAATCTAAATAAATTTTGATATATTTTAAATAAAATTAACCACAAAAGTAAAAAACGACTTTTTGTAAAAGTCGGGACAATTTTTTTTAAGACAAATGATGCAAATATGTAAATTCACAAGTGATGATTTATTTGATTTTATACATATTACACATATGTATATCTATATCTATACTACTTATAATGGAGGGATGACCCTCTCTTCTAAATTTTTTTAGATGTCATTAATGTGTTTTTTAAGCATTACAATTTTTAATGCATAATGTACATAATAAATTGCTTTTACTAATTTATCTTTCACAACATTTTAATGCTTCATTTATTATTTCTTTTTGAATTAGTTTAGTTTTAATGCAAAAATGCACATATAAATGAATATGATTTTAAAATGCATGCAAAACTACAAAGTTCCAAAACTATTATTATATCGTAAGAGTGTTTCGAGAACGAATCTAAATAAATTTTGAATTATTTTAAATAAAATTAATCACAAAAGTAAAAAACGGTTTTTTCTAAAAGTTAGAACAATTTTTTTAAGACAAATGATGCAAATGTGCAAAGTGTTAAGTGCTAATTCAATGATTAATATATTATTATATTAATTATTATACTTTTCATAGATAACTATAAATGATTGCTTAAACATGTAAGTTTTCTTTACATTATAAACATTCTTTTATTTATATCTTCTATCTATGTGGGACAAGTGTTATAAACAATATTAATGATTCAAACATTTTCATAAATAGATACTTTACAAGATGTATACATTATAAGTACTCTTTTAGTTATATCTTTTATATATATGGGACAAGTGTAATAAACAATATAAATGATACAAACATGTTCAAAAATATATATATATATATATATATATATATATATATATATATATATATATATATATATATATATATATATATATATATATATATATATATATATATATTTCATAAAAAAAAATGTTTCTACTTACTTGTGACTACGGACCACTATCAACTAATTTGACCATAACCCCATAACATTATTGACTACCGCAACGCAAAATCACGCCACTTTCAATTGTTTTTATATGAATTAGTTTGATATTATCAATCACTCTTTTTAAAGTTACTCAAACTCATTATGTTTTCGCTATTGGTAAAGTTATTGTAAGAGGAAACATAAAATTGAAAACATTTTCTGCCAAAAATTTTATTACTTGATACCCGCCATCGCAACGCACGGGTACCCTGCTATAATATTCTAAAGAGTTGAAATATGTGACATGAAACTTTTAAAATCCACAAATTTATCGTCACATAAAACGTTTCAGATTATAAAGCATGATTCATTGAAAATTTTTATTTCAGGGTACCCGCCGCCGCATCGCGCGGGTACCCTGCTAGTTTACATAATTATAACTTATAAATAACTTTACAACTTCAATATAACATAAAGGACTAATATCTATATATAATAATACCTTGTCGGGATACGGGTGTAACACCTATCCCAAGAAAGTGAAACAAAATGCTTAGGATAAGGTTCAACCCTCTAAGTCTAGGATAAAGAAAAAGTCTTCTAGTGCACAGAAAAGGTCTCATAAAACTAATCCCTCTTCTAGGAAAGCACTTAATGATGAAGCATAAAAAACTAGGAATAAGGATACATCATCTACTGTGCCTAAGAAGTCAAACACTCCTAGATCCTGCCTTAAGTGGACTCCAACTGGTAGAATTTTTAAGAATGTTGGACTCATATGGATTCCTACCAGCAAATTGACCACCAATGGAAACACTAAGGTTGATTGTGAAATTCCCAAAAGTCTAGATACCGTTGCTGCTAACCCACATAAATGCAAACATACTTGTGATGTTAGTGCAAGTGTTCCTCACTCATTTGCAGGTACATTGATCAATTCTATCAAGAAAAGACTCATGGTCTGGGTACCGAAGGAACAGAAGCCTCTTGGTTCAGGAGCTCCAGAATGTCAGAATTGATGAGCATGTACTATGATTTATGATCACCTCAGCTCAGGACTCGTACTTTAGCAAACCTCATTTAAAGAGTATATCCAATACTGGTATATTCTATATAGTGTTCCACGTTGTAAATATCTTATTCGTTGTAAATATTATTCAAAACAAAAACCAAAATACAAAATTATAAAACCAACAAAAACCCTTAAAATTTTGAAAAAAAAAAAAAATAGTTTCAAAGGCATGTCTTCTGGTATTGATAACATCTACAGTCCTAAAAATATCATTCAATAATGGCACGGGTCTTTAGATGAAGTTTGAGCAGAAGTTCAAATGTGTTTCTCAAAACATGCCTACACAAATATTTTTCCTCAAATGATTTATCAGAAAAGTATTTGTTTTTCACAAGATGGGAAAAGAGTGGTTTTTGGAATTAATTGTGCATAAATCTTTCATAATCAATCAATGACTACACGTGCTTACTTAAAATTGGATCATTGATTGAGGGGGAGAGTAATGCTCAAAATTTATGAATATCGGTCAAGCTGGTTCAACTTATTGAATTCTGTCCCGGCTTTCATACCTGATGGGGTATAAATCTTGCATTTAGTTTGATATGGTCTCATGTGCTGATTATGTGTTATATTTAGGATCTTGATTGCTATCTGCTACTTGTTTCCTAGATATTCGTATAATTATGGTCATGTCTTTCTTTATCCTGATTTGCTTTCCTGTGTAGCTTTGTATCTCTGAATGTTCATGAAATGTGTAACATGATAATGTAACATGATAAACATACACCTTTGGTAAAGTGAGGGGCTAAATTTGAAAATGCATGAAATTCTTTGTTATTGAGACTGCGATTTGTCAAGAGAAAGCGACAAAAATGTCAATATATGTAAAAAATGTTGCGATTTGTCAAATCACAGGGGTCATTCTTGCGATTTTACCAGTCAACTTTTCCATCATTTAGTCAAACTTTATCTCACATTTTTTCTCTCACTTTTCGCTGCGTTTTGATCCAATTTGATCAATTATGTGCTCAGACTTGTGGTGTGATCTGTGTCTATTTGATTAGTACATGTTTTCATTACATCTAGTCCTTAAAATTTGTGTTTATCATCTGATTTATTTAGGATAATCTTGCTGTCGCATCTCAAATCTCAAAGGTTTGTTGTTCCTCATTTCGTGTGATTTGTTCTGAGGATAGACTCTATTTAGGTTATTGTTATTTGATTGTATTATTAATTGCCCTCATGATATGCATGTTTTGATCAGATCTTGTGTCATATTGGTTTTCATAAACACATAATCTAAAGCACAAAGTAGGCGTATAGTATGCGTTCTAGAGAGAGAAAGTAAAGAGAGTTGGGAACTTAGTGAGACAAAGAAAAATGATATTGAAAGCTCCAACCCTCTACCTTGGGAGCTAGAGGGTATTTATAGTTTCTTACAAGACACGCCTCCTACGGGCTGTGGATCAGGCATCTGATGGTTAAAGACCGTCCGTCCTCCACGGTGTTACTTAAAAACTACTTACTAACATTAAATGACTACGACTTCAAGCTTTCTAACGATTACATATACTTGAGGTGACCGACTCTTTAACTACCGAATTTACTAAATCCTAACAATCTCCCCTAAGGAGGTCACCTCAATTACATTGAATACAACAGATATTACATTTTGATTGTTCTTGGTTTCTTGATTAAGTTCTTTGCTCTGTAGCCCGTAGTCTTTGATTCTTCATGTTCTGCATGTTTTGTTAATTCAAGTGGAGGTCTTTAACTGATCCACGTATTAATGAGTTTTGATCCAGCATTGAGATCATCAGCCACTATAAATCTTTGACTCATCCTTTGTAGCGTTGCCATCATGTGACGTTGTGACTTTTGGACCGACATGCTCTTATTATGGATCATGATTTCTTCTCATCAGAGTTGTGGAAGCTTTTGTTGATTCATGATATTTGCAGCAGCGTAGCAGAAGCATGGAGTGAAAATATCAGAGTCACTTGATGAAGATATGCTCTTATCATGATTTCTTCGAGATGAACATGATGTGTGAGCATGCCGTTATGGATTGACGCCTCAATTCTGATTAGCTGCAACCGTCGGGTGTTCCTGCAGACAACAGTTAGCAATAAAAGTGCACGAAAGTGTCTTTGATCATGTTAGATGAATTGAGGTACACGGCCCATGGTTCCCCGTTGATCGAGACAAGTCGCTCGTGAGCGGTAAAATTCGAAGAATCTCCTTGATGGGGTTTCTTGATTAAAGAAAATGATTTGAAAAATAGTCGTGTATTGCTTAATAGAAAGAATTTTGCAATACAACGAGGGTTTTACAAGAGAAATCAATTTTCAATCAAAATACCTTTTGATTTTGAAAATGTAATACGATCGATGTGCTACGAGAAAAGAATTTTTAAGCACAACAACCGGTTTTCAAAGGTATCCATCAATCCATTCCTGAACCAGGATTGATTCATTATGTGAATCGCTCCATCGTTTCTGTCCAGTTGTCACATGGTTGATCTATTGAATAGACGTCAGATGCCACCCACCAAGAGCTTGTTTGATGTTGGTTCTAGAGGGCTTTCCATCTTTATTATGAATATGATAGCATATCACTCAGATGTTCTGGCAATACCACAAGGATAATGTGTAGGACTCTTAAGATATATTCTCACTTTCCACATTGTGTGAAACAGTGAGTCTTCATTGATTGTGTCCTAATGAGATTTATTGATGATCTTGTGGCTCTAGACTCAATAGTGCACATTTGGTTCCTATGCCGGAGACTAGGGAGAGGGTCTCCTTCTTCAATATCAACAATCTCTAAGAGAGAGTCGATAGATTATTTAGGTTCCCCGTGAGAATGAAACAAGCCCTTTTAAGAGGAACTTGAGTAGCTTGGGAAGTTGTAGTGTGAGCGTCTTTGGGTCCATGACGGCTTGTCTTCAATACGGTGTTACCTTGGTAACAACCAAGAGTATATGAATTGAACCGGTTTACGCCTAAGGTTGAATAAATGGAAGGCTATTTCTTTTCACCCTTTTCTCATTCAATTATTTTTCATTCTTCAACCCCTTCAGTGCTTACCGAGATTTCATTACTAGAACCTTGTTGGGTTTATTCTAGTTCTAGCTCTATCTCAGTCCGCACTCTTCCCATTTCTCACTTTTCTCCTTTTTTCATCATACCTAAGGACATCTACACTATCTAGTGAATTGTCCCTGGGTAGAACCTTCAAGCTCTGGCGGGATCGTGGGAACGAATACCTAACCTTACCATCCTTATATCTCCATGCATAAAGTAAATTTGGTCGGTCTTTTGGTATAGTTCTTCTGCCATAGAAACCAATTGAAAACCATTTGAAAATCAATCCAGGTACTTGTGATACAAGATCAAAACATTTTGTACCTGAATTGTTTTTGATATTTTAGAAAAAGCTCCCCCTCATGCTTCAAGTATTAGAGATTGTTTTAGCACATGGAGGCAAGAGGAATTTGAAATCTTAGATTCAGAATTGAAGATCCAATCTTTGATTAACATTTTCTAAAATGATCATCATCACTTCCCGATCAAATCTAGTATTTTAAATACTTTGGGTAAAACAGTTTTGGGAAGGATGAGGTTTTCTTATGATTGCTCCCCCTCAATATGTGCTTTGAGATTCGAAAACGTTTTGCACATATTAAAGAGAACCTGCACTTAGAGACAAATCAATCACGTTTCAATCCTTTTTGGTTTGAGAAAGATGCTCCCCCTTAACATGTGCATGGAAAATTTGAAATCTTTTGGCACATGTAGGGAGGAGTGCTTGTTATTATCTTTATAAAACCACTTATTGAATTATCAGTTTATATCCAATTTAAATCACAAATTCTCCCCCGATCACAATTTTCAAATCGTTTGAAATTTGTGATCTCTATTGATTTAAATTGTTTTGGAAAGATTTTGAGGAGAATTGTGAATTGCTTTTAAAACAGTAAACTGATAAGGATCAAATTCTGAGACTTTAAACTCCAATGATTAAACATGCTTAAGTATCTTATGAAAATACAACATTAGCCTTGGTCTGGATCCAATTGTATAAAAACATTATTCTTTTTTATTATCCAAAATTAGACCTTGCTCGATTCTGCCAATTGTTTGAAAAATAATTTTTGATTTGATTGAAATCATTCTCCCCCTCAATCAATGACATAAGTTGTTGATTGAGTGTTAGAGTTTTTTACAAATGATAAGTCCAGATGATTTTCAAAAATATGGACCGAGTTATTTTCAAAGCAATTTCATTTTCATTAGATGACAAATATTTTTCAGAAGAATATTTAGAAGGAAAACTATTTGTGAAGGAAACATTTATCTTTTTGGCGACAAAAATTTGTTATTAGAATCAGAGCATATGGTTTCAAAATTTAGATTAAGCATGGCTATGTTCTTTCCTTTAAAACAAGGTTACTGCCTGAAATGACAGTAAACCATCATTTTTCTCCATCCCTTTTTTTTTATAAAGGTTTATGTACATTGGAACTTCATCTAAAGACCCGTGCCATTCTTTGAGTGACAAATCAAAGTTTGTAGATGTTATCAAAGAACATAAATAGATGGGAAAAAATAATATTTTTGGGCTTTTTCAAAGATTTTCTAATTTTTTTATGGATTTTTAAAATTTTATATTTTTCTATTTTCTTTTTGTGGGTTTTATAATTTTGTATTTTGCTTTTTGAATAATTATGTACAAGAGTTAGATGAAGAAACGCCTTTACTCCTCGTCTTCCTCTTGAAGACGTTTGAGTGTTTCCGGTTGTAGACTCTTAAGTCCAAGTCATGGAAGAATAAACTCAAAACGTTCTCTAGGAAGAGCTTTAGTGAAGATGTCTGTCAGCTGATATTCAGTTCTCACAAAATATAGTTCCACCACACCTTTCTCCACTTGCTCCCTGATCAAGTGATGTCAAATGTCGATATACTTTGCTCTTGAATGTTGAACGTTGTTGCATGAGAGAGCAATGGCACTTTGTTATCACAATACGAGGATTTTGTTGAATTCAAAGCCATAGTCGATAATTGGGATTTCATCCATAGGATTTGAGCGCAAAAGATGACATGGCTATGTATTTTGCCTCTGTAGAGGATATAGACGTACTAATTTGTTTCTTCGAGGACCGACTTAAAAGCTTTTCTCCTAAGAATTGAGCACCACCAAACGTGCTTGACGTGTATCTTGACACCGCATGGTCGCATCCGCATATCTTTGTTAGTGACATATTGGTGTCCTTCGGATACCAAAGTCCCATATTAATGGTTCCTTGGAGATATCGAAGACCCGTTTAACCGCTTCAAGGTGATTTTGGTAGGCTTAGCACGGTATCTAGCACACATGCATACAACGATGAATATCATGTCTACTGGCTGTGAGATACATCAGGGATCCAATCATACTTCTATATTTTGTTTGATCGACCATGATCCCTGAGTGGTCCTCATCCAGTTTTGTGCGTTCCACCATGGGAGTGTCAACAGGGTCACAAGTATCAAATCCAAATTTCTTCAAAATTTCATTTGCATATTTAGATTGATTAATAAAAATGCCTCCGGGACTTTGTGAAATTTGTAATCCTAATAAAAATGACATTTGTCCCATCATAGACATTTGAAATTTGGAGCCCATTTCCTTTGAAAACTGGTCACATTCATTAGGGTCGGTCGAGGCAAAAATAATATCATCAACATAGATTTGCACATGAATTAAATGTTTTCGACTTTACGGTGAACAATGTGGGATCAACTACTCCTTTCTTGAATCATTGGTTAAGAGAAACTTTGATGATGTGTCATACCATGCCCTTGGAGCTTGTTTCAAACCATAAAAAGCCTTCTTCAAGCGATAGAAATGAGTAGGACGTTCTAGATCCACAAAACCTTCAGTGACCGACATAAATGATTTCTTCGGATCTCCATTAAGAAAGCGGTCTTCACATCCATTTGATAAACCACCATGTTCTTACTAGCAGCATTAGCCAAGAATATTCTGATTGCCTTTATACGTGCAACTGGAGCAAATGATTCCTCAAAATCAATACCTTCCTCTTGACGATATCCTTTTGCAACAAGCCTTGCCTTGTTTTTCAGTAAATCACTATGCTCGTCAAGTTTTACTTTGAAGATCCACTTGAGAGCAATGATCATAGCACAGTCAGGAGCAGGTACCAATTCCCAAACATCAAGACGATCGAAATCGTGAATTTCTTCTTGCATTGCGTTGAACCAATTGTCCTCAGACATTGCGGTTTTAACATCTTTCGGTTTGACCTTTGATAATATGGAATTAAAGAAGCACCATAAGGCATCAGTAGCAAGTTGTTTACAAGTGTATACCGGACGAGAAGGATTCCCAATGATATTGTCCAATGGATGATCATGTGTCCATTTTCTGAAATGCTCGTGAGGTTGTTGTTGAGGAACTGATGTAGCAGAGTTGGGGTCCCCTGATTAAGATGGTTCAAATGATGGATCAGGAGCAAAAATATTTTCAAACGGTGCATCTTCTGAAGTGGCAAAGGGGTTATCTCCATCATAGTTGGCAGAAGCATTTCTATGATGTAAACTCAAAGATTGAGGATTTGATGATGATGATGATTGATCTGCAGCAGGCGCTTCTTGACTTAGCGACACAGAAACTGATGGATTATCTGTGTTGACGGGATTAGGAGCCGCCACTGTTGATGGTGTAGACTGATCATTGACAAGAGGTTCATAGTATTCATCAAACATCGGATCAAACAGTTTCTTCAAATCGTCTTCAGAAGGAGGTAAATATGGAACTGCAGGTGAGGGATTATGTACAAGAGAAGAAGCGTGGGACTACAAAATGAATCTTTGAGATGCGGGTCTGAACTAGATTATCCAGAGCCATTTGCCCGACGACTCATCGAACTTGCCGTGAATAGTTTCCATGATATCTCGGGTTCTTTTGTTGTAGATTCGGTAACCCTTCCTGTTTAGTGCATAACCCACAAAACTCCAATGTCCGCTTTAGCTCTCAATTTACCTAAATCTTGACCATCATTCGTTGGATAGCACAAAGCATCAAACACACGAAGGAAAGAGATCGGGTTTTCGATTGTGGACAAGTTCGTATGGAGTTTTTCGAGAGTGGTGTGGAGTAGGGAGCGGTTTTAGTATAGCGCGTGGCAATGGCTTGATCCGGAGAAACATTAGAACCTTTGAGTAAATTAGCATAGTTCTTGCGGCTTCCACAAGAGTCCGATTTCGTCTTTCAACTACACCGTTACGTTGAGGAGTCGTGGAACACTTCTTTGGTGGTGATTCCAATGCTTTCATAGAACCGACTTAGTTCTTTGTTAACCAACCTCGGTTCCATTGTCCGTTCGAGATAATTCGACGGCTTTGTTAAGTCGAACATGCAATTTGTTTGATAAGTTTGATGATGACATCGTATTTTCATCCTTTGTCCTCAAAACTTAACCCAAGTAAACCGAGAGTAGTCATCAAAACGACTAACACATATTTCTTCCGTTTATCGTTTGCACTCTCATTGGTCCGCATAGGTCCATATGAAGAGTATGAAGAACTTTCATAACTGAGTTTGCAGGTTTGGGTTTATGAGCATATTTCTTGCTTTTTTCCAATTGGCAAGCTGAACAAAGATGATCCTTTTCATACTTTAATCTGGGTAAGCCTCTTACGAGGTCCTTTCTATAGAGATCATTAATGGTGCCAAAGTTCAAGTGATTGAGACGACGATGCCATAACCAGGACTTTGTTTTCGAAGCCTTTGATAACAAGCAGATTGGAGAAGACTTCATCATATCTTCGATAGAGATGGTGTACAAATTGGTTCCACGTGTTCCTTTCAAAAGTTCAACACCATCTAGTTCTCTAACGAAGCATGTATGTTTTCTAAAGGCCACCTCTAGATCAGAATCACAGAATTGACCAACAGAAAACAAATTATGACCAAGACCTTCAACATAATATAGAAGAGTCCTCCGAATTTTTTTGTCTTGGATTAGTTTGAGATTTTGATTTCATTTTGGAATATGACAAGAGAATAGAGGATAGGCTCATTACATTAACAAGAAAGATATGGTAATTTACATTGAGCGTGAGAGCCAAATGAATCGAAAGATTCATGTTTGGTTCGGGAAGGGATCATGGAATTTTTGAAATGAATGGAAAGATAATCTACTTTCATTAAGTGATTTATTAGATAATCGAAAACAGAGAATCTTGAAGACGATTAAAAATTCAGAAGAATTACGCGAGGGGGGAAATTACACTATCTCCAACAACATAATCTCCGTAACCTATAATTGCCCCAAAATGGTCGTTTACGAATCTAACAGTCCAAATGAATTTACTCACGAAGTTCATGAGCCGTGAGCGATCTCAAGTCATATGCTTGGAACAGCCTGAGTCCAGGTACCACAGAATGATTTGAACGACCTGCAGTTGAACACAGACAAGAATGGATGACTGGTCAATTGGGATCCCCATGCGAGAATGGGTTCCACTTGGTTAGTAAATGAGATTGGAACACCCACATCAGAAGCAGAAACAATGATATCATTAGAGGTAGTTATCGGGCTAGTAGTAATGAGAGATCTATTCAAAGTATGTTCACTTCTTAAAGGTATAGTTCTACCGGTGAGGCATCAATTTCTAATGGGCATTGATCTAGATAATTTAGGGTACAACTCATTAAGATTGAATTTACGGCGGAGGGTATCCATTGATAACCTACATTACTAAATTTTCTTCTGTTGGTTTCCAATGTTTTCTAGCCTTCTTTCACCTCGATTTTCGACCTTCTTATCCTGTTTTCTAGTGTTAACATTTTTACCGAGATTTGATAGTATTACTCAAATCATTCACAACACATTCATGATTAATACCGAAATCACGCATTCATTACATGTGTGGAAAACTAGAAGGGGGGTTGAATAGTTTTACCGATTTTAATGTTGATTTCAAAAACTTTGGATTCGATATTATGTGAAATCGTATGGATGTTGAGAACGTGTAGATCTAATGATAATGCAAGCAAATAAATAAAGTTAAGGGATAGAAATGACACAACCGATTTATAGTGGTTCGGCTACAAGGTCACCTTCCTTGCCCTACTCCACTCCCGAGTCACCTACGAGAGTTCAAGCACTATGTCAACAAACTCATTCACTTGGCGGAGAAGCCTTCACAACGTTGCTTACACTTTTTCCGGTACAAAGCTAGATACCGAGTCCGTAGTACGGTGGACCAAACCAACACAACTATTACACAACAAATATGTGAAATATCAAATACAAGATCTTCGCTATGAAATCTTGCGGAGTGACAAATCAATCAAGGACCCCTTTCTTGGATGACTTGTAGAATGCTCGTGATCTCGCCTTAGAGAAGGACCTATATGAGGATCACAAAAGAAAGAAAGAAGAACAACTCTCTAGATCAAGTGATCTATATGTTAGAAACAGAATGAGAGTGTATGAGAGATTTAGTAAGAAGAGGGTGAGTTAGAATGAAGAAATGGCTCTCATTTATAGGCAAGTTTCTTCGTTGTTCCCACGGATCCCACGGATCCCTTCCACAAGGATCCGTCTAGTGTAATCTTAGGGATCCGTGGAACGCTCCTCTTGCCCATGGGTTTTTGGTTATGGGTCATGGGTTGGTCCATGGGTTATATCTAGATTCAATGTATCTAAGTATACATTGTATCAAGTCTCTTTGGGTATGGGTTAAGATCCATGGGTTATGATATTTACCCATCCTAATAAACTATTACAACAAATGCTTAATTACTACATTTTTGTATTTAAATGGTTATATGTAAATGCTTTACAAAACTAACATGTATCCTTTATAATTGTACTTAAGATAACATTATACTTGTTATCAACAAAACACAAAGAGATCGCAAAATATTAATAAACGGTTTTACGGTTTATTTGTATTAACAATCTCCCCTTTTGTTGATGAAAAACATAATGTTATGATGAGTAAAACTTAAGAATAGATGTAAGTTTTGAAAGCCCTAAGTTTACTTCTTCTCCCCTTTTGTCGAAACAAAAGTTAACCTGGAAGAAATAAACAAACTTCTAACTCCCCTTGACGGTAGCTCCCCTTGTTTGGGCGTCAAGTGAAGAAAATAAAAATCCTACAAAAGAAAGGTTAGTAACATGCTTATATAATCTTGTGGTTGCGAGAATCAAGATTGGGAGCCAAGGTATGTAAAAAAGGCCTTGTAATAAAACAACAAATTGTAGTGGTATGTATGCCACTTACAAGCATGTTAAAATAAGAACAGGACTTGTTCTTGAAAAATGACTTCAAAAATAATACTTAAAAGTAGAAAAGTAGTAGTAGTGATTCCTTCCATGCTTGGATAAGGTTATGGATGGAGGTTTTGATGAGTAATGGTATTGATGCGATCAAGGATGAGGTTAAGTATGAAACGCATTTCTTGCCTAACTTCTATTGCAATTTCCCTAGTGGATTGGCAATGTTCACAATGTAAATGATGTGGGTGATGAGTGCGGAAGTTTTCCGGGTTGTTTTGATTTGAGTTATGCGGAAGTTGTGGTGGAAAAGTAGGAAAATATGGATCAATATCCGGAATGTTAGTAAATGGTGGTGGAAAAGAACCTAGATGTTCTTGTGATGTGATAGGAGCTAATGGTGGTGATGTTTCAAGATCTTGAAATATAGTATTCGGAGATGTGGGGGGTGTTGAAAAGACTAATTCTTTTTCTTTAGGTCGGTTAGATCTTGTTGGAGTCTTAAGGAGTTCAAAAGAGTTATTTTAGGTGGTGATGAAGTTGGTGTTATAATGGAAGCATCTTGTGGTGAGTTATTTTTTGAGGATGAATCATTTGTGGTTGGTTTTGCTAAACAACAAGATCGGATACTAATCCGTGCGGATATCCTAGCATTTGATTGTGGTATTTTGGATGGTGGAAGTACAAAGGTTTGGATATCATGATTGTTTGTACTAGATGATTCTCCTAAAGGGTTTTTGGATGACATGATGAAGGGTGTTTGTGTTTAGGAGATGGAGTATGCAAGAATTTTGGGAGTTATATATATAGAAAAACAACACATTGTAATGAATGCTTGACCCAAAATGTGGATTAAAATCTAATGATTAGATATGAATTCAAGGCATGTGATCATGAGAACACAGGCATTAAAGAGCATACTCCCAAAAATGAAGCAAATGTGGATTTTTCATCCAAAGTGAAAAATAGAAGTTGAAAACGACACATTTTACGGATCCCACGGATCCTTCCTTGAGGATCCGTCCGGCATGAAGGCTGGAATCAGGTGGGTGCAGTGATTCAGAAAGACAAAATTTTCTTTTTGGAAACATTTTTGCCTATTGTGTGCCTATATGCAAACTATTTGGAGTTGCGGTTTTCTCGACCTCTAAAAAGAAAAGGAAAATAACTAGAGAAAAATAAATCCTAATTGAGATAACCCGAAAACACACATTTGGTACATAAGTACGTAATATTGTGTTATCAATGCTCCTAATTCATTTTTGCTTAAATGAATGTACCCGAAAACATGTATTAGTTATATGTTCCCTTTAGCATTCAAAAGACATGAGATGCAATGAAAACGGGTTTTTACTTTGTATTAATAATGAAAAAGTGATTTGTTGATAACGTCTAAAATGAACATGTTTTTAGTAGCGTTATTGTCAGTTTTGTGCATGATATTCGGCTATATTTACTCATAACTGTTGCAAAAGTGCAAAGATGCGTATGTGTATGTATATGTAGCCGTATCGCGAATATTGAAGAAATGAAGTTTTATGCATATTTGGGCGTCTAAAGGAAGGAAGTTGAGATTGGAAGCTTGTGGACTCAATGATATGGGCGTAGTGATTTCAAGCATCTGACAAGGAAAGATCAAGTTGGCTTTGGAAATCATCAACGTAAGCAAAAATGAAGCGTAAAGGGAAAAGTCGCAAAAGTCAAAGGAGCAAAACCCACCGCTCGGTCGCAACCCGCAACCGGATCCGGTGGGCAAATGGTCAAAGCCATGACCGATTCGGTCGACATAGAAACCGATCCGGTTTCGCACGCGCTGATTACACAATTCGCATTTATTGTTGTCTTAACTCCCATAATCATTAGAGTCCGATCATTTCTTGATATTAACTTGGATAGAACGTTTTTGGGCGGTTAAGCAAGTGCTTTGGCTATTTAAAGGACCTAGTACTTGTATACTAGGTGTGACACAACAAAAGAGTATTAGTTTACACCAAAACTCATACTTACCCAATTATTTCAACCCAAAAGCTTAGTAGTTCTTGGAAAACGTCCGAAGCAAGGAAGGAACCATTCTTGTCCATTGTTTCGGTAGTTTGGAGTTGTGCGGTGATCCTAGGTGATTGGAGGCGTGGTTGCTACATTCCACGATTTCTAATTCTTGTAATCACAAAGATTAGGTATTCTATGAACTTTGTTATGGAAATCTATTCTCTTGAATTGTTTGAATTACTTTGTTATGACTTGTGTTTAGATATGATTGTTTTCATGGAGTAGTTTGTGATATACTTGTGTGTTGGAATGTGATTAATCATAATAATGTTCTCAAAATGTGATGCATGTATATATGATCTTGTTTAAATGAGTTTGTTGGAAAAATACTAGTCTTGGATTGATTTGTCAATAAAACATGTTTTAAGAAAAAGGACCGAAAGGATTTCTCTTGTGTTTTATTCCAAAAGTGTTGTGACAAACTAGTATGGGGATATGGTGATTGACAACCACCATGTTTTGCTTATTAAAACAAGACTAGGAACGTTTTCATCACGAAGGGTCGAAAGATTCGTAAGAACAAATTTAATGAGAACATGTTGCAAACAAATGGAACTTTTATAGGATAATCATTGGGATAAGGACCGAAAGGATTACCTAAATGTTTTGTTCTTAGAATGATTTTACAAACAAATACCATGGTTGGGGAATCATTTGCTTATGATTTGTGCATCATACTAAGAGTATACACCAAACCTTTATGAACATTATCTATGGTTGATTATGAGACTTCACACAAGTATATATTTTTATTCTTGATTCGTATTTTCACTAGAACACTTATTCGAGGGAGCCTTGACAAGCTTTCTTGTTAGAAACTTTTTAATAAGATCTATTTCAAAACAAAAATCCCTTGGGACGATCTCGACTTACCAAACTTTGCTATTGCGGACGAGTATACTTGCTCGTATGTGTTAATAGGTTATACGGTTAATTCGTGAATATAAATTTTTAAAACTTGCACCAACCGGAGCACACCAAGTTTTTGGCGCCGCTGCCGGGGATTTTTCTTTAATTTTCTTTGAAATTAGTCTAAAAAAAAAAAGTTTTGTTACAAACTAACCGATTCGGTTGGTTAGCCAACCGAATCCGGTTAGACATTCTGTGAAATTTTTGGTTCGAATTTTATATCTATCTTCTTAGTTTATTGTGTTTTGATTTCTAGAGTAATTTTGTGGTTTAATTAGTTCTTATATTTATTGTTTCTACTTACTTTATTTTGTTTGTTATTTATTTAGTTAATCTAGTTTTATTTATTTTAATTTTATAGTTGATGATAATGGTTAAGAGTATTTTATTTTCAGTTATAGTTTATTTTATGATATAATTTATTAGTAGTTTATTTAGTTTTAGTTTTATTTTTAATTTTGGTTTTAATTAGATTTAATGAGTTATTTAATTATTAGTTTTTAAAGAGTTTTGTTTAATTAACTGGAGTTAGTACATCCTTAATGACATTAATTTGCTTTAATTATTATTAAATTTGTTTTAAAAAAAAAAAAAAAAAAATTGATCAAACCGATCGGTCGCAACCCGCAACCGATCCGGTTCGTGTTTCGTCTAGAATTTTTCAACCAACCGATTCGGTTGGTGATCCAACCAATCGGTTGGAGTTTCATCTTGAGTTTTATCATTTTGAGGTTTTGAGTTTTTTTTTTAATTTTGTTAGATGTCTTAGTTGTTTTATTATATGTTTTTATAGTTTGTTCTGTTTTACTAACGTTAACGCTAATCATTCGGGATTTGTTTTGTTTTGCTTTGTTAAGTTGTCTAGTAACATGGATAGTTTGAGCGGAATCTCGGAATACCTTCGTACTTTGGATGACATGTTCAAGGATACGGGAAGTTCATTAGAAAAGATTGGAGGAATTCGGAGGAAAGCAAGAAAGAATTGGGAATTGACACGGGTGATATGGAAGAAGTATGTGAAAACAAGGTTCAACTACCCAAAAACAAAAGAGTGGTAGTGTTTACACAAGCACCATCAACGGTGTATGATTCACCGATGATGAGATTTGGAACACCTTGTGAAGTGGAAGGAGTGCGTGCTTGGGATGCCTGACTTAATATGGCTTATGGAGAGAATTATATCTTGGAAGAGGTTCTTGACGAAATCGGTCATGTTCGTATGGACTATGAGGCATATGGAAGGAAGATGGTGAAACATCTGAAGGTCAATATTCATGGACATATGTTTGAAACTGATTTTGTTGTTTTAGAGGAAGGTAATGCGGATGAGCCAAATGTTTGTTTTGGTCGAGATTTTCTTGTCACGACCAAGTGTCAAGTAGATTTTGGTATGGGAGAAATGCGGATTAACATAACCGAGTTGGAAGAAGGAAAAGGGATCAACGAGATGCTAGTGGAAGTTTGTGCAAACATGGAGGAGAAAAATGTGGAAGTGGTTAAAATGGGGAAAGCAAACCGAAAGAAACCATCATCAAATAAATTAACCCCAACAACAACCTCCACCACCAAAAATGATTACACACCATCATCACCTACCACTACTATCAAACCCCTAACCGAAAGCCAAAAAGAAGCTATCTTAGAGAATCTAGAACAAAAATTTCTAGAGCTCAATGAAAAGAAACCGGTTATTGAAGTTCTCCAAGATTATGTGCTTTACCGAAAGAAGTTGGATGCATTGATGCTAGCGAGGGCTAGGTTGGAAGATAAAAATCTCACGGATGAGGATCGAGATCGAATTTTGTTTAAAGGCATGCCAAGGAAAGAAAAGGATCCGGGTAATTTTGTGTTGCCAATCAAAGTAAATGGAACTACACCGGTTTATGCTTTAGGCGTACGGGTCGAGTGTTAACGTGATGCCGTATCCATTGTTCAAAACTTTGGGACTAAGTAATCCGCAACCTAATCATTCTAAGCTCACTATGGCGGATAACACTCAAGCAAAGGCAATGGGAGAAGTTAAGAATGTAAGAGTGCAAATTGGCTACCAACCGTATTTGGCGATTTTCTTGTCTTGGATATTCCGGTGGACAAGAGTTTACCGCTATTGTTGGGGAGGCCATTTTTACGAACTTGTGGAGCAATTATAGACATGGGAAGAGGCACCATGACTATTGACGATGGAATTTCGAGGCAAACATACTACCCAAAACCAAGAGGACCAATTTTGGAAGGTATGGAAGATTTGGAATGGATGGATGCAAATGATGATTTAACTTGTTTTGAAGTGGGACGTGATGTCCACGGTAATCCAATGTACTGGACCTTTAACTCCACCTTATTTCGATATAGAGGACGAAATGGAACGTGCATTCGCGATAGAAGCTTTCTATAACCCATTCAAAAACATATTGGTTTACAAGAAGTTGACCGACTTTTTAGGATCTTTACCGGTGCAACTTAAAAATTTGGAGTGGAAACCCGAAGGATTGGGGACTTACAAGAGACAAACCGGAGATGGAGCATGGCATGTTAAGTTTGATATATTATGCCCGGACGGACGAAGATTTATGAGGAAATTCAAAACTTTTGAAACGTTCCGTGAGTTGACCGGAAAATTTCAAAGCGAGGATATTCTTAGGCAAGAATATTTTGAGGAATTTTGAGGAAAGGCAAAGACCGTAATAACAAGCAATCATTTGCTTGAATTTCATGAACTATTTTATTTTATTTTGATTTGATGCATTAGGATTTTTGTTTCTTATTTATTTTTCATGTTATGATTGAGGTAATTTGGTTTAAATGCATGATGACTATGAGTTTTGAGTTGAGTTTGGATTAGTTCATTTATATGATGAGTTGAGTTTTTTTTTTTTGGATTGAATGATTGTTCAAAAAATTTCATTTGGTGAATGAATGTTGTGTGAATTTTTAGCAGGAATTTTTAAGTAAAAATATGTTGCTTGGAGGGTAAATGCCTAAGTAACATGTTAAACAAGTAAAAAAAGCAAATTTGGCAAAAAGCATACCGAAACGGTTGTGTCCTTGACTGAACCGGTTGCACCAAAGTATAAAAATTTCATTTTTCCAAAAACACACACACACACTAATTTTCCAAGTGGGTTTTGCAAAAATTCATCCAAGGAAGCAGATTGGAAGTTGTTTGAATTGTAGGATAACATCATGGCACCCAAGCAAGTAAGCATTTACATTCAATTAACTCAATTAAGGTTTTATTAGAACATTTGATTCGAATTGAATTTTAGGTCACCAATTTGGGGGTTTTTGTTATAATTCGAATTAAGTGGTAATATTTTAGGATTGAGTGAGTGATTGATATAGGAGTGCATTACAACAAGAGATTGATTGATTGATTCACCATAGAATGGATTTTAGATGATAAGATTTTTTGGAATTAGTTGGGTTATGCTTATGAAATGAGATAAGTTACAATTGGTGATTCATTTTGATGGATGATATGTTTTTAAGAGTGATGGATGCTACACTATTAGAACTAATGACTTTGAAATATAGAATGAGTTCTAAGATGTTAGATGTTTGATGATTTGGAAGCAAGATAGAGTAATTCTAGGACGTGGGAAATCATTGAGGATGATAGAATGCGATCTAAGAGTGATTTGAGCGTTAGAAATTCGAGATTATGAGGATTTGAAGGTAAAATACCTTATGCGATCGCACAACCGATTCGATTCGCATTGCAACCGAGCGGTTGTTACTGTCGAGAGGAAACCGATTCGGTTGGTGATCCAACCGAATCCGGTTCATGGTTTCTATGAGGAATTTTTGTGAAATTTTGAAATGTATCTTAGAGGTTCTCTAACCTTCTTGTTTGTTCTAACACTCTTATATGGTCTTATTTTTGTGATTTCTCAGAGAATTATTGTAGGAAGCTCGAGTGGGAGGAAATTCCAATTAACCCACTTGTTACGAAGTTTGGTGAAAGGAACGAGAAGAAGAAGGTTAAGTATAGTGTGAAGAAGGAAGCAAATGCTAATTTAAAATTCAAAAATCTCACCGATGGAGAGAAACATGCTTTTCGAGAAAGATTGTCAAAGTTACAACATAGGCAATGTTTGGTTCCAAGGGTGATTGATTGGGATTTATTTAACGAATGTGAGTGTGAAGATGAGTTAAGAAGGATGATGCGAACGTCTTATGTATATCCAGGGGATGGAGATTCGTTCAATGATTTGTCATGGGAAAGAGCATTGGTGTTAATGAAGAAGTCTATCGAGAATGGTGTTTGGAATTCTTTTCAACCATGTATTTTGAAAGAAAGGTGGATGTTCGAATTTGATGTCGGAGATTTGTATTTGGTTTAGACTTTGTGGAAGGGATCATGCTTACACATTGCCGACTTTGGTGTAGCTCTTGGTTTGTATGAGCCACATGAGGTAAATCATCGATTATTTGAAACTCACTTTTCTAGACTTGGAGGTTTGAAAAGATTACCCTAGTATTCCCGCTTATTGGAATCAAGTGGGAGATCCTACTTGTGCTAGGAGGAATGCTTCAACCATCGGGAATCCGTTGATGAGGATACTTCACAAGTTGATTGTGACCGCCATTTAATAGATTTGGAAGCGAGGACAAATGTCGAAACCGGACTTATGGATTATGAAGTTCTTTGGAAGAAACTAAGGACGGTAATGCCATTTGGCGAGATAACGAATATTTGTCTAGGAGAGCCCCGGAATCAAGAGCAACTGATATCATTTGTGGAGGACATTTTGTGACAAGATTGGCGAAGAATCTTGGGTATTATGTTGATGAGGAATTGGCTAAGTGTGGAGAGCCAAAGTATAGTGAAACGTGGATCATGCGAAAGGTTTTGGTAATGCTTTGAATAGGAGATTGGGAACCGAGGATTATGGATTGAACCAAGACCACAACAAGCAACCACCACAACAAAGAAGGGAATATACCAATGGAGAACGTGCAAATGGGTACGTCCGGTGGTTTTGATTCGGGATGGGAGAGTGGAACCAACATCTAGATGAGATTCAATGTAGGGATGTGTGAGAGACTCGATGATGTTAAGGAACAACTACATCAATGATTATTCGATTCCTATCTTTCAACACATGGCTCGAGAAGCCAATTATGAGTTGCCACCCTACAATCCACCAAATGTTCCACCATATCCTTTTCCTTACACTTCATATCACGGACCCTATCCGTATCCATATCACGGTACGCACCGCTTCTGATCCAATACCCCATATGGTCGATTGCACGAAGTTGGAGGAACAAGTTATGAAGTTGGAGGATCATCATCAGGAGTTGGAGGCAAGAAGAAAAAGAGGAGAGTTCGTTCAGAAATCATAGACGAAAACTATGTAACCGAAAGTGATGATGATGATGAGTTTGATGATGAAGAAGGAGAAGAAATGAGCGAGGATGAAGAGTGATTATGGGTCATTCGTGAATTTTGGTTTCAAAAACAATGGTCATGATGTGTTTTAAACTATTTCTATCTTTTGATCGATTTTCTTTAGGATGTTTGGCATATTTTGGTTTTATCTAGTTTTTAGTAGTTTTGTTTGTTTTGTGCATTTCGTGTTGCAGTTTTTGTTTGCGGGATGGATATGTTGGAAGCTTATTGATGGTCAAATGTTTCGAGTTGGATAACTCATGAGCTTGCTAATGACCCAATGTGCTTATTGCATATTTTATCCCGTGGTATCTTTTAACTATCTTTTCCCATTTTCTTTACTTTGAAGTTCATTTTCATTACATTGAAGACAATGCAAAACTTAAGTATGGGGAGGGAAGAAAATAGGAAAATGATACGCATTTTATTTTTTAGATAACTTTTGGATGCAAGTGATTAGAAGAAATTAGCCTTGATGGTCTAATGGTTTTCGCACGTTATTGATAATTAAAATACATAATTTGGGATTTCAATGGTAAAATGAGGTTTTGAAATTTTTTAGATTTGAACCAAATTCATCAAGTAATTCATTTTGGATTCGATAGCATTTTCTAGCATGCATAATAGCCTTTTTCCCACATTTTGTGAGGTTTCTTTTGTATAAAACATCTTTTGTTTTATATTTGCTATGAGTGTGCCGGTGATTATGTCGATTCTAGAACTTGTACTAGTTATGCATTACGGTTAAAATTACTTTCGAGTGATCTAAATATTTTCAAGTGATAAGAGGCACTTTAGGAATAACCCAAATGGCCTTCCATTTTTACATCTAATGATATATTAGCTGACCACATCGGTTAGTTAACCACCCACATGGACCCATTTTGTTAGTGCTCATTCTTAGCACTAGATACCCCTAGTTACACCTTCTGAGCCATTCCTTTTCGTTTTTGTTAAATCCAGAAAAATACAAAAATATTTTACACCTTTTTAACCTTAGCCAACCCTTATCAAGTCTAATGGTTTGTTGCTAGTTGTTTGGAATGATTGGATTGTTTTTGATGATTATGAGTTAGCTACACTTTGCTATTCGTGTGTGCCATTTCGACAAAGACGAAGGATGCATACTTCTTATTTGAATTTTTTTGTGGTAATGCTTATACGAAGTGTGGGGGAGTTGTTATAAAAAAAAAAAAATAAATAAATAAATAAAAAAATAAAAAAATGTGATAACAGTTATAGCCAATGTGCTATATTATTATGAAGATGTAGGAAGATGAAGTATGTTTGAGTTATCGATTAGCCAATGTGCTAAGACGTGATATATATATATTTGGTGATCGATATGAGAAGAGGAGTAATAATCATTTTTCGGGATTGAGGTTTGTATGATGACTAGTACAATGGAGGTTTGGACTTGATTTTTATTTTAAACCAATTTCATAAACTATCCCATGCCTTATCCATACCTATTATGAACCCATAGCCTTATCATTATAACCCGAATAAAAGACCTCTTTGATGAATTTATTTTCTTTGTTTTGATACTTGTACAAGCTTATGGTAAAAGCATTGATCATGACTAGGCATTGAGTGATATACATATACCCACCAATATATGAGTGTTGAGTGAAATCTTAAAGCCATTTGTGAGGTATCCTAGTTATGTTATCTAAAGTGTTTGGTTCATTTTAGAAGATTTTCTCATATTATAAGCAAAATAATAATTATCTTTATTGGTAATTGTTACATTTTACGAAACATGGTGTTATGGACCATTGAAATCAATCTTTGCTAATGTTTGACCTACTCGAGGCGAGTAGAGCTTAAGTGTGGGGAATTTGATAACGTCTAAAATGAACATGTTTTTAGTAGCGTTATTGTGGGTTTGTGCATGATATTCGCTATATTTACTCATAAGCTGTTGCAAAAGTGCAAAGATGCGATTGTGTATGTATATGTAGCGGTATCGCGAATATTGAAGAAATGAAGTTTTATGCATATTTGGGCGTCTAAAGGAAGGAAGTTGAGATTGGAAGCTTGTGGACTCAATGATATGGAAGCGTAGTGATTTGAAGCATCTGACAAGGAAAGATCAAGTTGGCTTTGGAAATCATCAACGTAAGCAAAAAATGAAGCGTAAAGGGAAAAGTTAGCAAAAGTCAAAGGAGCAAAACCCACCGCTCGGTCGCAACCCGCAACCGGATCCGGTGGGCAAATGGTCAAAGCCATGACCGATTCGGTCGACATAGAAACCGATCCGGTTCGCACGCGCAGATTACACAATTCGCATTTATTGTTGTCTTAACTCCCCATAATCATTAGAGTCCGATCATTTCTTGATATTAACTTGGAGAGAACGTTTTTGGGCGTTAAGCAAGTGCTTTAGCTATTTAAAGGACCTAGTACTTGTATACTAGGTGTGACACAACAAAAGAGTATTAGTTTACACCAAAACTCATACTTACCCAATTATTTCAACCCAAAAGCTTAGTAGTTCTTGGAAACGTCCGAAGCAAGGAAGGAACCATTCTTGTCCATTGTTTGGTAGTTTGGAGTTGTGCGGTGATCCTAGGTGATTGGAGGCGCGTGGTTGGTACATTCCACGATTTCTAATTCTTGTAATCACAAAGATTAGGTATTCTATGAACTTTGTTATGGAAATCTATTCTCTTGAATTGTTTGAATTACTTTGTTATGACTTGTGTTTAGATATGATTGTTTTCATGGAGTAGTTTGTGATATACTTGTGTGTTGGAATGTGATTAATCATAATAATGTTCTCAAAATGTGATGCATGTATATATGATCTTGTTTAAATGAGTTTGTTGGAAAAATACTAGTCTTGGATTGATTTGTCAATAAAACATGTTTTAAGAAAAAGGACCGAAAGGATTTCTCTTGTGTTTTATTCCAAAAGTGTTGTGACAAACTAGTATGGGGATATGGTGATTGACAACCACCATGTTTTGCTTATTAAAACAAGACTAGGAACGTTTTCATCACGAAGGGTCGAAAGATTCGTAAGAACAAATTTAATGAGAACATGTTGCAAACAAATGGAACTTTATAGGATAATCATTGGGATAAGGACCGAAAGGATTACCTAAATGTTTTTGTTCTTAGAATGATTTTTACAAACAAATACCATGGTTGGGGAATCATTTGCTTATGATTTGTGCATCATACTAAGAGTATACACCAAACCTTTATGAACATTATCTATGGTTGATTATGAGACTTCACACAAGTATATATTTTTATTCTTGATTCGTATTTTCACTAGAACACTTATTCGAGGGAGCCTTGACAAGCTTTCTTGTTAGAAACTTTTTAATAAGATCTATTTCAAAACAAAAATCCCTTGGGACGATCTCGACTTACCAAACTTTGCTATTGCGGACGAGTATACTTGCTCGTATGTGTTAATAGGTTATACGGTTAATTCGTGAATATAAATTTTTAAAACTTGCACCAACCGGAGCACATCATTTGTCCTAGACGTGAGAAATTGCTTTTGTGAAATTGATACGGGAAGGTATCATTCTTTTTAGAAAACATTTTGAAAGGAGATTTTCTTAAAAAAATGTGTATGTAGTTATGTGAAAAAAAAATATAAATGGAAGACTTATCTTGGGTTTTGAAAATTCCCGTATTGTATGTGAGTTGTGCGTGAAATAGAGATCCTAGACTCAGAAAGAAGAAGGCTAGTGTTTACATACCTTGTAGAGTCAATTAAGTTATGACGTTTGTTCCATTAGACCAAGACCAAGACGAAGTAGGTTGAATTGTTCCCGCTTCAACGGTTTGGTGAGGACGTCGGCTATGTTGTCTTCGGATGCAACCTTCTCAATAGAGATGTTCCCCTTTTGAACATTGTCTCTTAGGAAGTGATGACGAATCTATATGCTTTGTGCGAGAATGTAATACCGGATTCTTGCTTAAGTCGATTGCACCTTTGTTGTCACATAGGATGGCTATGTCGCTTAGATGGATGTCGTAGTCAACTAACGCTTGTTTCATCCATAGTGCTTGTTGGCATGCTTTCTTTGGCGGAGACGTACTCGGCTTGGTTGTTGATATTGCAAGTGCCGTTTGTTTCTTAGAAAACCATGATGTTAAACAACATCCCATAAAAGTACATACCCCACTTGTACTTTTTCTATCAACGTAATCACTTGCATGGTCAGAATCTGCATATACAATTGTTTCTACTCCCGTGCCCTTAGGATACCATAATCCTAATTGTGTTGTACCCTTAATATATCTAAATATTCTTTTTACGGCTTCTAGGTGTGATATTTTAGGGTCTTCTTGAAACCTAGCATATAAGCAAACACTAAACATGATATACGGCCTACTTGCCGTGAGGTAGAGAAGGCTACCTATCATGCCACGATATTTGGTATTATCAACGGATTCTCCGTCCTCGTCTTTTGTAAGTTTGGTGTCGGATGACATTGGAGTCCTAATTGGTTTTGACTCTTCTAGACCGAATTTCTTTAACATCTCCTTGATGTATTTAGATTGATTAAAGAAGATACCATCTTCTACTTGTTTTATTGTAGACCAAGAAAGAAACTAAGTTCTCCCATCATACTCATCTCGAACTCGTCATGCATGATTTTAGAGAAATCATCACACATGTCTTGACAAGTGGATCCGAATATAATATCATCTACATATATTTGTACTATGATTATATGTGACTCTCTTTTCTTAGTAAAAGTGTGTTGTCAACTAACCCCATGGTGTAGTTGTGTTTAACTAGAAATGACTTGAGTCTATCATACCAAGCTTTTGGAGCTTGTTTGAGACCGTAAAGGGCTTTCTTTAATTTATACACATGTTTGGGTTTTCAAAATCAATGAAGCCGGAGGTTGGGCTACATATACTTCTTCATTTATGACACCATTTAGAAAAGCGCTTTTGACATCCATTTGATAAAGCTTTAGATCATTAGCACAAGCATACGCAAGAAGTATTCGATAGACTCTAATCTAGCCACGGGGCATAGGTCTTATCAAAGTCTATTCCTCTTGTTGGTTATACCCTTGAGCAACGAGTCTAGCCTTGTTCCTAGACACTACTCCGTTTGCATCTAATTTGTTTTATAAACCCATTTGGTCCCTATTATGGTTTGATTACTAGGTGGAGGACAAGTGTCCAAACATCATTAGAAACAAATTGATTTAGTTCTTCTTGCATAGCCATTACCCAACTTTCATCTTTTATGGCTTCTTGTGTATTCTTAGGTTCTAAGGTTGAAACGAAACAAAACAAACTACTTTGGTTTTGAACTTGAGACCTTAATGTTCGTTCGTTTAGTTTTCCTATGACTTTATCTACGGGTGATCTTTGGACTCTTTAATGTTTACTATTTTATCACTTAGAGGTTCTTCTTCTTCACTTATCTTTTCTTTATTACTATGGCTTCACTTTCTATAATCTCGTCATCGACAAGAGGTGGAGAGGGTTTGGGTGGACTTTCATCAAATTTTATATTTAATGACTCTTCTACCTTCATTGATTCTTTGTTTAATATGACGTAAGCTTTGCTATTTGGCGAATAACCTAAAAGATACCTTTGGTTGATTTAGGATCAAATTTTGTAAGGTAATCTTTAGTGTTAAGAATAAAACATTTACTACCAAAGACTCTAAGGTGATTTAACGTAGGCTTTTGCCTCGAAATAACTCATATGGAGTTTTTCCTATGATTGGTCTAATCAAGACTCGATTGAGTATATACGTTGAAGTATCAACGGCATTACACCAAAATTTTGAGGTATGGATTGTTCATTAAGCATGGTTCGACTCATTTCTTGTAGAGTTCTATTCTTTCTTTCTACTACCCCATTCGATTGTGGAGTGCGTGGAGCCGAGAAGTTGTGAGTAATACCATTAGCGTCACAAAAGCTCCAATTGCACTTCATTATCGAATTCCTACCATGATCCGTCCTAATAGACACTATGGGTCTTCCTAGTTGTCTTTGGATCTTTTGCTTAATATTTCAAAATAGTTAAAGGTTTCAGTTTTGTTCTTTAAAATTTTGTCCAAGTATACCTAGAGTAGTCATCCACTATTACCAAAGTATAGTAGTTGCCTCCATAACTTTGGATAGCGGATGGACCAAATAAATCCATATGTAGTAATTCGGACACTTAGTTGTGGACACCATGTTTTTAGCTTTATGACTCGAATGAGCTTGTTTTCCTATATTACAAGCATCACAAAATGATGTTCATATTTTAACTTAGGTAGATCTCTTACTAGATCTTTGGATGACAGTGATTGAAGAAGTCGCATGTTGGCGTGACCCAATCTTCGATGCCATAAGGTCAAGTATCTTCCATAGAGGTAAGACATAGTTTCTCTTTAGGTTCATTACCGATTTTAATGACATAGACTCCATGTTTCCTAATTCCTCTTCCTATGGTTATGCCATTTTTAAGTATCTTACTACCGGTTTCGGTAAAAAGTACATTGCACTTTTTATCACATATTTGTCCTATACTTAAGAGATTAAAGTTTAGGTTTTCTACGTGACACACATCGTTAATGGTTAGAGATTTGTTAGAAATCGTACCTTTACCGATGATTCTACTTTTGCTATTTCCAAACACCACATTACCTCCATTGAAGGATTCGTACGTGGAGAATAGATCCTTATTGCCGGTCATGTGCCTCGTGCACCCGCTATCCTTGACCCATTCATCGGGGTCTAGGTCGACCTTTAAGCACACCTAAAACAATAATAAACTAAAAAGTTTGGTCTCCATTTGTTCATGGGTCCATTAGTGTTAAACATTCCATTCATGTTAGACATGTATGGATAAGATGAGTATGCATTCCATGGAGCAAAGTTTTGAAAAGGAAAACCGTTTTGCATGTTTGGATTCCATCCCATTTGATGGTTACTTTTTGGGTAAACGTTATTAGGTCTCCTAAATGAATTAGGTTTTGAAAACGATGGAGCTTTGTTTCTTGCAAAAGTAGGATTATATTTTGGAGGTGGTTGTCTAGTGGTGACATGAGTTGGTTTCTTCCTATTAACTATAACAAACTCAGTTCTAGGTAAGGAAGCTACGTTGTTGCTATTGTTTGCTACAGCAGATCCACGGATCCCTTTATGTACACTAGCCGGTTCCCTTTTTAGGGGATCCGTGGGATCCGCCACAACAGTGGCTGGTTTTTCTAGTTCCTTAACAAATTTTGTTTCTTTACTTTCACTAGTTGATGGATCAAGTTGTTGACTACCTAGACCTTTTGATTATTACCGGTTTTAACACCTTGAGTATTGAATCTAAAGTGTTCGTACTCATTCTAGCAATTTTAGAATCTAAGTTATCCACTAGTGTTTGAAGTTGAGCATAAAGTTCACATTCACCACTTGCTATTTTACCTTTTCTAAAGGTTTTAGTTTTGCTTTTAATTCTATGACTTCTTTATCTAAACGTTGATTTTGACTCTTTAAAAGCTTATTTTTGTTAATAAATTTTAAGCTAATATTGCATAGTTTATCATATTCATTATGCAATGAGTCGTCATCAAGTGATGAGCTACTATAGTATTCGTGACATACCTCGTCGTTTGCCATGAGACAAATTTCTTCGTCTTCCTCGTCGCTCATTCCCCATGTTCCGCTCACGAACGCCTTTTGATCATCCCGTTTGGGACACTTACTAATAAAGTGGTTTGGATCCCCACATTTAAAGCAAGTACGATCATCCTTTGGCTTCTCGTCCTCTTTGCTTTTCCAAAAGCCTTTCTTATCGTCATACGGTTGTTTGACGTGTCGACCCTTTCTTCTAAAGAACTTTTTAAAGTCCCTTACCGCCATAGCGTACTCTTCGTCGTCATTACTCGAAGATGAGTTCTCCTCATCGCTCGAAGCCTTTTTAGCTTTAAGGGCAAGATATTTGTGTTTCTCTTTCACCTTTGAGGCTTCGGAATCTTTAGCAAGGACAAGCTCGTAGGCTTTTAGGTTGCCTATGAGTTCATCGAGGGTGAGGATTGTCAAATCTTTTGATTCTTCGATTGCCGTCACCTTGGATCTCCACTTCGATGGAAGTGCCCTTAAATATCTCCTAACATGGTTACGGCTAGAAAAGGATTCATCAAGTGCTTGTAAAGATGTAATAATAGTATTAAAGTTAGCAAATGAATGATCTATAGTTTCCTCATCCGATATTGAAAATTGTTCATATTGTTGAACAAATAAATCGATTTTATTATTTTTAACTTGTTGGTTGCCTTGATGAGTTAGAACTAAAGAATTCCAAATTTCTTTAGAGGTTTTAAGCATAGAAATTCTTTCGAATTCCTTTTTCGGTAAAGCATTATATAAAACCATTTTTGCTTCACTATTTTTAGAAAGCTTTTTCTTCATTTCATCATTTAGTTTATCATGAGGAATGTGAATTAAATTTCCTTTATCATCATTTGAGGTAGCCTCAAAATCACCTTCAACAATAATGCACCAAAGATCAATATCTTTAGACTTCACATATGTTTCGAATCTATTTTTCCAGTATATAAAACCATTAGTTTCTAGTAGTGGTGGTCGTTGCATAGATTGCCCTTCCTTATAATTTTCAGAACCCATAGTGATCGAAAAGTTTTTAAAATACAATTTTATTTTAAAACTTTTATAAACTTAGCTCTTGATGCCAATTGTAGAAAACTAGAAGGGGGGTTGAATAGTTTTACCGATTTTAATGTTGATTTCAAAAACTTTAGATTCGATATTATGTGAAATCGTATGGATGTTGAGAACGTGTAGATCTAATGATAATGCAAGCAAATAAATAAAGTTAAGGGATATAAATGACACAACCGATTTATAGTGGTTCGGCTACAAGGTCACCTTCCTTGCCCTACTCCACTCCCTGAGTCACCTACTCGAGAGTTCAAGCACTATGTCAACAAACTCCTTCACTTGGTGGAGAAGCCTTCACAACGTTGCTTACACTTTTTCCGGTACAAAGCTAGATACCGAGTCCGTAGCATGGTGGACCAAACCAACACAACTATTACACAACAAATATGTGAAATATCAAATACAAGATCTTCGCTCATGTAAATCTTGCGGAGTGACAAATCAATCAAGGACCCCTTGCTTGGATGACTTGTGGAATGCTCGTGATATCTCCTTGAGAAGGACCTATATGAGGATCACAAATAGAAAGAAAGAAGAACAACTCTCTAGATCAAGTGATCTATATGTTAGAAGAGAATGAGAGTGTATGAGAGATTTAGTAAGAAGAGGGTGAGTTAGAATGAAGAAATGGCTCTCATTTATAGGCAAGTTTCTTCACTTTGTTCCCACGGATCCCACGGATCCCTTCCACAAGGATCGTCTAGTGTAATCCTAGAGATCCGTGGAACGCTCCTCTTTGCCCATGGGTTTTTTGGTTATGGGTCATGGGTTGGTCCATGGGTTATATCTAGATTCAATGTATCTAAGTATACATTGTATCAAGTCTCTTTAGGTATGGGTTAAGATCCATGGGTTATGATATTTACCCATCCTAATAAACTATTACAACAAATGCTTAATTACTACATTTTTGTATTTAAATGGTTATATGTAAATGCTTTACAAAACCAACATGTATCCTTTATAATTGTACTTAAGATAACATTATACTTGTTATCAACAAAACACAAAGAGATCGCAAAATATTAATAAATGGTTTTACGGTTTATTTGTATTAACAACATGTGTTGCAAGTAGTAGCAGAATTCGAATTAATTACAGTACGCTAATAGCTAATACTAGAATCAACACGATTCGTCTTATTCAACACAAACTTATTGTTCCTAGGGTGGTCTTCTACTTTCTTCCATTGATCACTCTTAGCTTGCGAGGTCCTATATTGCTTTGTATTGCCTGGAGGCTTTGACCCGGTTGCCCTAGTGTCACTGATTACTCCTGTAGAGGGAATGATGGGAACATTAGTTGGTTTTGCTACTTTTTGCGTTCCTGATCTAGAAGTGCTCGGATCTGAAGTACTAGCAGGCACATCAAAGTTCACATGTTTTACTTTAGGCATAGAACAAGGCATATCAAGAGTCGCATGCTTAATACTAGGCATAGAGCATGGCATAACGACTTTATCTTTAGTACAGAAGGATTTAGGGCATGTTGCTCTTAAACATTCTAAAAGCTCCTGAGATCGTTTGGCATATAAGCATGCATACCTAACTTCTCTATCAAGTGGTTTATTTATGCTATCCTCTTCAACAATCTCACAGAGACATTCTAGACTATCCTTAAGATACGAAAAATATTCTTGACACACAAGTTAGTTATTTCTAAGATGAGGGGGAATATACTTTACAGTCAAAGCATACTTAGAATCCGCAGATGCCTTTGATACAAGATTCTCATCACCGACAATTGGCATTTTCCCTTTTACCTGACTCTTCAGATTCTCAATTTCTTTTTATAAAGAAGTTATTTTTTCATTGTTCTTGTCACGAGTAACTTTCATTAAATCATATAATTCTTTGAAGTGTTGTTTAACCTTTTCATTTTCTTCTCAAAAACTCTCATTTTCTTGTTGTAAAACGTTAATGATGTTTTGAAGATGAAAGTTTTGAGAATTCTAAGAATCTAACTAAGGAGGCATTTGGGAGCCATTCACATTATTCTTTTCACCCTTCAATTGTGAAATTTTGGTTTCAATCTTCTGATCGTGTTACAATGAGCTCGAATCTGTTCGTGACGTTTGCTTATTTAAAAAACTGCATCAAACTCAGGAGCCTCCGAGGATGTCTTGACATTTGAGGTTTTAACATTTTCTTTGAGATGTTGATATTTTAATTGCAAAGCAAAATGTTCAACTTCCAGCTTAGAAAAATGTTTTACCAAGTTATCATGATCATCTGTTCTATTTTCTCATTCGTTTTAAATTTTGTTTTCAAGCTCAACGACACGATCATGGGAAACTTTCAAAGCAACAGATAATTCATGATATTGAAAAGCGATAATAGAATAATTTGTAACAAGATATAGAACACATCTTGAGCAACACAACTAGAAATCAAGTTCTCATTTAAGATATGCAGATTCTTTCTTTCAATTTCATTACATTTGAGTTCACGTTCATAGTCATTGACCTCAATTTCCATTTCATTGAACACCTTTTTCATTTCTTTAATCTCTGTATCAATGCCCTTTTGAAGACTCTCAAATTGTTCTTTTAGTAGTTTAAAGAAAGGCATGACCTCAGTTAAGTAACACTCTTTAGTTTTCTCAAAACCCCTTTCCCCTTCAGTAATCCATGTGGGTGTAATTCTCTTCTTACATGTTTTCTCAAAGTCAACAAACAATTGATAGACTACGTATAGACTGATTAAGGTCTTGCTTTGAGTAGAAAGAGTTCTAGGCACTAAATGCATAGGTGTGTTGGGGGGATACACAGTAGCTGGAGGCATTCTCCTACAGAGAGGATTCTTCTCAATCAGGTTATCGATTTTTTATTTATCTAAATCTTTCTTCCAGAATACTTGCTCAGGGGTTAATTGAGTTTGAGGTTTAAACTTATTCAAGGCAACCCAGTTTTCTTTAGTGTAATCATGGGGTTTAAACGTTATATTATGCTTTGTACACTTAGGATCATTTAACTTCTTTGCCATTTTCTTCCTAGAGGCATCTTCTAATTTTCTATCCTCATCAGTGCTTCCTATGCGTGATGGTATTTGCCTAGGCTTAAGACTCTCATTACCATCATAGACTACCTTTTGTGCAACTCTAGCAACTTTTCCATACTCGGGATTGGGTACCTCTACAAGGGGAATACTATGCTTATCGCTTAAGACTCTATGCTTAGTAATCATGTGAGCATTTTGAATGGTGTTCCCTTGTATGTACAGTTTGTTCTCAAGTTTGTTTTGCAAAGTTTTTAGGTTGGAAAAGTCATTTAAAAGTTTTGATTCCTTAGCAGTAAACTCCTGTTTAAGCACCTTTACATTTTCTTGAAGTTCTTGCTTTTGCTTAACAGTTTTATTGAGCTTTTCTTGCAAGGAGTTTAACTCTTGTTTTAACATTTCTTCCCTAAAGTTACTTTTTCTGATAATTGTACGCATTTGGAAATCCATCTCCTGCTCACGGTTAGTCAATTCAAACTTAGCATGTTGTTCATAAATAGAAACTTGTTCTTTATAGGCATTCAGTTCAGAGTTTATAGAGTCATCAGGGGCACACACAGTGTATTCATAAAAAATATAGTCATCATTGACTGCAGAAGATGCAATGCTTGGTACACTTTCACTTTCATTTTGCTTCACATATTGATCATATGGGACAACATTGCAATTACCCATATTTTCAATATCTGATTCAATAATTTCAGTTGGTTATACCTTGTCGTGTATCTTTTGCACATCAACGTCATTGTATAGTTTTAATACCTCTGATATGATTGATTCCTTGGAAGGACTGGCCTGTTGTGGTGAAGGAGCCTTTGGAGAGACCATTGGTGAGATGCTAGCCATGAAGATGGTTTGGGCAGTAGGTTCATCATCGACATCATAATCAAATGCATCACGACCGCAACTTGAAATGCATTGGGATTGTTGTGACCCATCTGTTGCATTGGTCGTTCATCCACGTCTCGCATCGTAAGTTTTGGCATTTCCTCGAAGAAGCAGACAATTCTTCTTCATCCAATCTTGCTCCATTATCTTGAGTTTGTACCAGTGACATTTTGTCCTTGAAATACTCGCATTTTGTGGACGTTTAGGAGAAGTGCAGTTCCTCGCAATGTGTCATTCTCCACCATATTTGTAACACTTGATTGGTTTCCCTTGACCTTGAGCCATGTTCCTTCCTCTATTCTGATTACCCACATATCCTCCACCTATACCAGCATTTCCATAACCTGCTCCTGCCATTCCTTGTTCATTCTGTCTTCCTTGAACATTTTGCACCACTACCTTTCCTTCTTTAACTGTAGCATGATTGTGAAGATTGGAAGCCATTCTGAGATGATTGTTGGTGTGTGGAGTGAAGTTCAGGTTTTGCTTAACCATTAGAGCCAGTTGATTAACATGTTGTTCCATGAATGTGTCTGAATCTGGAGGTTTATACCCTGGATCTGGAATGAGTTTGTGATTACCATTTCTAGTAGGTATGACCTATGATGCTTTGGTGGTAATTCCTACATTAGTGTAGAATGCAGTTGAATGATTTGAGGAGTTTGCATCTCCAGCATTTGTTTTGAACTTTTCCAAGATCATTCATTCAAACACAACATGTTTCTCGTTCTGAAGCAAATAAGCATACAATTGCTCGTAATTTGTGTTCCTCAATCCTTTGTTTAGCTTGACTGCAGTGACAAATTTGTGCCATTTGGGATTCATGTTGTTCGCAAACTTTGAATTGAGCTGGATATTTGGCATAGTCATTTTGATATTCCTCATGTCATTCACAAGCTTGTGGAATCTCACGTAGTATTCTCGTAACTGCTTTCCTGGATTCATCTTAAAGTTCTCAAAGTCATCATACGATTGAGACTCACTGTCTTCTTTAGTCAATTCGAACCCGAGAGAAGCATCTTAACATTGTCCCATACGCCTTCGCTTCAGTGTTATGATTGATCAACTTGTAAATGTCCTTAGGTAAACCACAAGTATGATGTTTGAAGCCACGATGTCTCGCAACGTATCTCTTCTTCTCCTTATCAGTAAGTTCATCATACGTCTTTGGTCTATCCAATCCTAATATAACTGAACCATCAGCAGCAGTTTCAAGAATGTCTCTGGTAGTCTCAACTTGATATGGTCCTTCATCAATTGATTTGAGGATATTGACCCCATTTTCCTTTCCTAAGCAGTATAGTCTGATTCTTTGAGCCCAAGAGTCATAATCGGTTCTATCTAGCATGGGAGGACGAGTATCAGATCCTGCGGCTTGAACGTCATCAGCAATAGAAGAAGTGATTGTAGACATGATTACAGATTCTACAGGATTTTACTATTCTTTGATTAAACCGGGAAATAGATTCTTTCACGAGATTTTACTAAATCAAAAGAGAAACCGTAAAACGTAACTCGAAGAAATGACAAGTCTCAATAGACAAGTTGCACACTTGACAAGTCGCACCCAAGACAACTCGCACCCTAGACAACTCGCAGCCAAGACAAGTCGCAGTATATAACAAGTCGCAGTACAAGACAACTCACACCCTGATTACCAACTCGCTTAAATGACAACTCGCTTATCAGACAAATCGCATAAAACACAACTCGCATAGACTGACAACTCGCATAGTACACAAGTACACCCACTACTTTGTCCTTTCTTGTCGTTTTTTCTCAATAGACAACTCGCTTCACAAATCGTGACAAGTCGCATACAATATGTGACAAGTCGCTTCAATAAGCATACACAGAAGAGACAACTCGCATCAAAGAAAAACAATCCGAGACTCAACTCGCATCCAAGATACTTTCAAAAACACCACTTTTTTAATCCAAAAACAACTCAACCACGACGATTCAAACCATCCAAACCAAAACCTAAACACTTATAATGATTCTAAACACAAAAGTACTATCAAAATCCAAACTTTAACACTAGAATTGATCCAAATGATGCAAACTACACTAAACTCATTCAAACCCAAAAACCTTATGAAAACCACTAGAAATTCAAGAACATGAAAGATGAGTGATCAAACCATGGCTCTTGATGCCATTTGTGACATATTGGTTTTCATAAACACATAATCTAATGCACAAAGTAGGCGTATAGTATGAGTTATAGAGAGAGAAAGTAAACAGAGTTGAGAACTTAGTGAGACAAAGAAAAATGATATTGAAAGCTCCAACCCTCTACCTTGGGAGATAGAGGGTATTTATAGTTTCTTACAAGACACGCCTCCTACGGTCTGTGGATCAGGCATACAGTGGGTAAAGACCCGTCCGTCCTCCACGGTGTTACTTAACAAACTACTTACTAACATTAAATGACTACGACTACGAGCTTTCTAACGATTACATATACTTGAGGTGACCGACTCTTTAACTACCGGATTTTCTAAATCCTAACAGATCTAATTGTTACTTCGCTTTTAATCTTGCCACATGTTTTTTGGTACACCAAAGCTTCACCTCATGATTGTAGACCGTTTGAGACATGATTCGCTCCCGAACAGTCAAGTTTTATCACTCAAGCCGGCCACTTGTGAATGGCCGACCGTAACAAACTTAAAACGGTTCAGAAACGAATGCAATGAAGATCTGGGGAGTATAGTGTTTCCCCGGGTCGTTATGTCCCAGCGAGCTATGCGAAGAATCACCAAACGAATAGTGATCGAGAGATTTGAATGGAAAAGAGGATTGTGATTATTATAACTACGTAAAAGCCAACAAATTACAACGGCTTAAATGCAAATTAAAGAAAATTAAAAGATAAAATATATTAAATAAATGCTATCACTATTTTTAAAATGATATTTTTGTTTTATGTTTTATAAACACGAATTAAAAACTACGTTACGTACAAATGAAAATGTGAAACTTACACAATATTAATCCTAAAAATACGAAAATAACATTTTACAAACCTAATGATAAAAGAAAATTTTAGAAAAGAAAATTATTTTTATAACTATTAAATTAATTATTATTAATTAAAACTATTTTTACTTATTAAATAATAGCCTAAAATACAAGAAAATAGGAAATAAAGCTAGAAAAATAAAATTATGACTTAGAAAAATCTAAAATATCAAAAGAGAATTTTCAAAACTATTTTTGTATTTTTTCGATTATTTTCTATTTTCTAGGAATTAAAACTATTAAAACTAATTAAATTGCTTAAAAATACAAATTTAACTAAGAAAAATTTGGAAAAATATTTTTGGCTTTTTATATTTATCTTAACTTAAGAAAATTGAAAAATTATTTTTTTGAAACTTTTCTTAATTTTTTGTATTAAATGCTAATTAAAAATGCTTAAAAACCAATTAAAATCAAGAAAAATAGCAAACTGACTTGGAAAAATCTGAAAATTTCAGGAAAACTCTAAAATTATATTTGGAATCTAGAAAAAATGGAAAAACAGGTGCTTATGTGTAAGAATTTGAAACTGCTATGCCAAGTGCTTACAAATAAGCACTTGAAATAAGCAAATGGAAACAACTGCACACCAAGCGTAATGAAGCTTGAATAAGCTAAAAGAACTCTAAAGCAACTAAAATCAACAAGCCATAACCACTGGATTGCAAGATACCAAGATTTGGCTTATTTGAGTTTAAGCACAAAAACAGTTTTGAGGCCACCTTAGAGCTTATGCACAAGCCACTCAATAAGCAAAGACTCAAAACAGAAAATTGGAACTTGACTTAGACCTGGCTAACTACTAATGAACCAAAAATCAGACCTTAATAAGCTAAACTAAGCCCTGTGCAAGGGCTGCAATACCCCTGTGCAGACTCAGTATCAACTGAGTCTATGCACAGGGCAAATAAGCTCATGTTGATAAGCCAATATGAAGCTTCTATAAAATTCACAAAAATATACTAAAATGGAGATAAGAAAATAGACCAGTAGGACTTTTTAAAACCACAAGTTTCACTGAATTTGGCCCAGAGATGAGTTCATGAAAAATCCCTCTAGTTTGGCCAAAACTGAGTTATGCAAGTTTTGACTTTTTTAGCAAAAATGAAATCTTGAATTTTTTGAACTTTGATTCAAATGTAAGGACTGATCTAGGTGTTATATGATGAAATGACACTAAAGCTAGCTATGTCTATGGATTTTGAACACAAAACAAGTGATTGGTTTTCACAAATCACAACAGATAGAGAAATTGAGACAGTTGAGATGAGATGTTGACTTTGACAGGTTACATGCACAAAATTAAGACAAATATGAGTTCAATAGTGATAAACAAGCATGAAACAACAGGTTCTACCCACTGCACAAACCTGTAACATAGTTAAAGGACCAAATCCAAACACACCTTTAATTATTGATTTTCAAGTAAAATAAGATAACCACAGATTTAGCTTAAGCAAACAATTAAACTGGCTATAACTACTCTATATACAACTTAGTAAACAGATTTGAACTAGTTAAAACTACAAATGAAGATTATGCAATGAAACTTGCAAATAACTTACAAACTGTCCTTAGCCACAATGGCTTGCAACCTGTGAAACCAGAACCTCTAACCTATATTGATCAACCCATTGGACTATAAATCAACCCAATTCCACTCTGCTACACCCATGTCCAATTCATAACCATTTTGCTTCCAATTTGACTTTCTTTGACCAAAATCCAAAAATGCTTAAAACTTAATTGTGAGCTTATCAAAAGCTGTAATAAGCTTATTTAAGCTTGTTTCAACTTAAAAGTAAGCTACTAAGAACTTGTGTATAAGACTTTGAATTGGAAAATTTCAACAGTGGACATAAAAAGTGAATTGTAAACACAAACTGAAATTGATGCTTGAATTGAGTTTCAATACACTTAAACACTTTTGTTTGATACAAATTAACAAAAGATTACAGGTTTTATACTAAATTAAAGACTTTAAGATAAAAACGACATTAATGAAAACTAAAAAACTACAAGACTCCTTTCTCTTGCTCCTCTTGCTTTCTTTTATAATCCAAAAGTCTTCTCTCTCTCTTCTGAACAGTTCCCAGTATAATTGATAGCCATTGGATGGTTTGAAGTGATCATGGCCATTGAATGAGATTTTGGCGCCAAAAGGAGTTTATCCACTAGAAGGTTGAGTGAAGGGGTTGAAGGAGCATTTAATGCTATTTGGAGGTTAGTTGAGGTGGGGGGAACAAGGTGGAGTGATAGAGAGGAGGGGGATGGGAGGACTGGCTTTGCAGAAGCAGTTGGTGAAGAAGGAGACTTTGGCGCCAAGGAGATTTGACCAGGCTTTTGACTTGGGATTAAATATAAAAGGGGGAGGTCAAAAGTGGAAGGGTCCAAAAGGGGTAATATGGCAGGGGGTCATTTGGTTTATGACAAGGTCCAAAATGGTATTAAAGGGTTTAATGACAAGGACCTAATGTGTAACTTCTGAAAATTCAAGGGACCTAGGCTGCCAAATCTGCAAAGTTGCTCCAAGGACTAAAAGTGACAAGCTCCAAAAGTGCAAGGACCAAACTTGACATTATCAAATTTCCAAGGGCCATTTTTGCCAAATTTCAAACTTGAAGGACCAATTTTGTAATTTCTCAAAACTTTGACATTTTCACCAAAGGACTAATTTTGACAAGTTATGATTTAAAAGGACCTTTGGTGATTTTTCTTTGAAATTAGGGCTCGGGAACTATTTCGACAATTTTAGAAACTGGGGACCTGAAGCGCCAATTATGCATGCTTAGCTCATTTTTCATCCGATTTTAAACATTTTGCATCCGAAACATATAAAATGCCATTTTGAGATATTTTCGGTATTTTGATGCATTTCGAGCATTTTAAACGTTTTGCGATTCAGATTGACCCAAAATGATGAGTATTTACACACTCATCAATCCCCACACTAAACTATTGCTAGTCCCTAGCAATCTTTTGAGAAAAACTTAATGGATTTGAATCTCTTTACCAAAAGCCATTACTCGGAGTAGCCAAATGTTTGATTCAAGTAAGAACCATGGTACACCGATAACCATGTGATTTTGAGCAAACCACCGACTTTCAACGGATTTGATTTGTCTTTACGAAGCCGTTTGCTTCGGACTAGCCAACTCTTAGATAAATTATCAATATTATCTTTGGTGAGTGATTACCAATTATGGTTTTTCCATCGCCTTTACCACAAGCCATAAACTTGCGGGCTAGCCAACTCTTCACTAATTAAAGATATGGTGGTGAATACCATACAATTTTAGGCAAATTGCAAGCCGTCAACGGATTTGAGATATCTTTACCAAGAGCCGTTTGCTCCTGGATTAGCCAATACTTTTGTTTATTAGACATGGCGGACTGATAACCAATTGAGTAAGTGTAGAACACTTACTCCAAAAAAAATTTGGCCAAAAACGGGAGAATTAGGCGGTATAATTATATGATAAAATTCGTGAGAATTCCCCCCCCATACTTAGTAGGGATGTGCACGGTTTGGTCGAAACCAACTAAACCGTTTAAACCGAAGTAATTGGATGGTTTGGTCGGGTTGACATCCAAAACTTGGACCGTCGGTTTGTTTTTTTCATAAACCGTACTTACGGTTTGGTTCGCGGTTTTAGACGTTAAACAAACCAACAAAACCAAACCGGACCGTTTAATTGTATTAATTGTATGTTTACATTTATATTAACAATTAATATTATAAAATATAAATATATTAGTTATTTCCGGATAAAAACCTGTAAAGAATTTTGAAATTTTGAAATTCTTATTTTCAATTTTCAAAGATACGATTTTATTTCCTAAGCTATTTTTTAGCAATCAATTAGCTAGCTAATTAACAGGTTAATTGAGGATTCTTATCAAAATTTCCTAATTCAAATATATCCCCCACCAGTATATATATGATTTGCCAAGAAGATAGGTTGCTCATTCCAAATATCTCGTAATTGTAGTTGTAATCTTTTTACTCACTGCATCGTCTTTTGTGGTATTGGCTTTTCATCATCATTTTTTCCCTAGGTAGGTATTAGCTTTTATGTTTTCATTAATGTTATAGTTACTACCAATTCATGATTTGTCTAATAATCTATTATCAAGTTTTCAAGTTAATTTTAATCTTTATATGTATTTTGCATGCGATATGTCAAGATGAAATTTTAATTGTAGCACACTTTTGTTAAATTTTGAATCAAAAATTGTTATTCTTAAGTTACTTCATTACCAATTTATGTATTTTTGTTACAGAAATACCAACTAGATGGAACATCAAGATAATGTTATTAACTTGGATGAAGATGTTGAGATGAATCCCGATGCTCCTACTCCCGGTGATCATAACTCAAAACGGAAAAAGACTTCACAGGTATGGGATCATTTCATCATTCCTAAGCCAGTTCCAATTGATAATCCAAGGACATGGTGTAGATACTGTGGTGATGATTATGCTTATAATCCAAGTAGTAACGGAACTAGTAGTTTATGGGGTCATTTAAATAATCGATGCAAGAAATATCCATTTAGAAAACAAGAAGACAAAAAACAAAAAACTCTAGTTTTTCAAACTACTAGTGGGGGAGAGGGTGGTAGTTTAACTGCACTTGCATTTAGAAAAGATGTGTGTAGGAAGGCTCTTGCTAGAATGATTATTATTGATGAGCTTTCCTTTAGGTTTGTTGAAAAAGATGGGTTTAGACACTTTTGTTTGGTCATGCAGCCTAAATTTGATTTACCATGTCGTACCACAATTGCTAGAGATATTATTGAGTTGTATGTAGAAGAAAAAGAAATTGAAAGCCATGTTTATTGGTTCATCACAACAAGTGTGCCTCACAACCGATACATGGACATCTTTGCAAAATATCAACTACATGGTTTTGACGGCACACTATGTTGATGAAAACTGGAAATTACAGAAAAGAATTCTTAATTTTGAAAGCATTTCAAATCATAAGGGTGAAACAATTGGGAAAATGATCGAGGCTTGCTTAATTTCATGGGGTTTGGAAAGAGTTTTTACGATCACAGTGGATAATGCGAGCTCTAATGATGTGGCTATCTCTTTCATCAAAAAGAAAATTCGCAACTGGGGGAATGCAATCTTAGATTGTGATCATTTACATATGCGTTGTTGTGCTCACATTTTAAACTTGGTTGTGACACAAGGCTTAAAGGATTATGCCATGTCAATCCAAGTGATCAGAAATGCAGTTAGGTACGTTAGATCTTCTCCTTCAAGGTTACAAAAGTTTAATGAATGTGTGAAGAAAGAAAAGTTGGATGTCGGTGGAAGTGTGTGCTTGGATGTTCCCACGCGCTGGAATTCTGCATTTTTGATGTTAGAGTCGGCATTAAAGTTCAAGAGGGCCTTTGAACGCATGGAGGAGGATGGAAATTACTTTAGGTATTTTATTGAAAGGTCGAGTTCCATTGATAGAAATTCACAGGATAAGTTTGAGGTGACTAGAATTGGGCCACCGAGTGATTTGGATTGGGAGGAGGCAATGAATTTCATGAAGTTTCTGGAACTGTTTTATGAGGTTACAAAACGGTTCTCCGGATCATTATATGTTACTTCTAATAACTATTTTCATGATATTTGTTTAGTGCATACTCATATAACAGATTGCATGATGGCTCGTGATTCAAAGTTGAAGTCTATGGCTTCTTCAATGAAAGGGAAATTTGATAAGTACTGGGGAGATTGGGAGAAAGTTAACCCCTTCTTGTTTGTTGCTGTTGTTCTTGATCCACGGTACAAACTTGGCTATATCAACTGGAGCTTTGAAGAGATGTATCAGAATAAAGATATCTCATCCAAGATGAGTACAAAGGTGGAAGATATTATGAAAAGTTTGTATGCTCATTATTGCAAACTCGACTTGGAGCGTAATAAAGAAAGTTTATTTCAACAAAGTGGAAACTTAAGTGGAAGTGAGGAGGTGGAAGGTAAAGACATGCGTGAAAAAAGGTTTTTAAAGTACAAGTCATTCTTGAATTCGGGACAAAGTGGAGCAAACACGGAACTGGAAAAGTACTTACGAGATGCCAAAGAAAGCCTAAATGGCCCGTTTGATTTGCTAGGTTGGTGGAAGATGCATTCTACAAAGTATAGAATTTTATCTCGTATAGCCAAGGATATATTGGCTATTCCAGTTTCTACCGTTTCTTCGGAATCGGCTTTTAGTACCGGTGGGCGAGTTTTGGATTCGTATAGGAGCAATCTTACTCCTAAAACTGTGCAAGCACTTATATGTGCACAAAATTGGTTACGTAGTGATATTTCACAGGAAAGAATTGACATATCAGGTGCTTTGCAAGAGGTAGAAGATCTAGAGATGGTGGAAGAAGGTAAACTTTAGAATTTGATTATATATATAAGTTTTAGTTGTTTCAAATATTAATACTAACATATTACTTTTGATTATTTATTTCAGATTTTTCGAACTTTTTAAGTATTTGCACAGATCATATTGAATGACAAGGGCTAGTAATCAACCAGGTTAATATTTTATGTTTTATATTTGAGAACTCGGGGTGTAATTATTGATCCTATATGGCCTTTAAAAATGAGTTTACATGCATCTGTATTTTTTTATTGAAAGTTATGTAGATATGTTATAATGTGGTTAACTCTCAAATTATTATATTATTGTAGGTTGGTGAAAAGACTAAGTAGAACAAAAGGATGGAAATATTGTTCTTTGTTGAGGATGGGAGCTTCTTTGTTGAGGATGGAGCATGGGAGTTTCTCTAACTCATGGCCATGAAGAATAAATCATTTCTATTTTGAACTTTCAATTTTCATTTTCAAAACATTCGTATTTCTTTTCCAGTTATGTGTGCAACATTTGCAAATTGGTATGTTTGTTTTGTTTAATCAAGACTTTTGAAATTTTAGTTATTTCATGATATTAATTGCTCTTATTTTCTAATTCTAGCTAGTATATATAATTAATAGTTGTGATATATGAAGTGTATGATATGATATTACTAAATGCTACATATTACTAAACGCTTTTACATGTTGAAATTAAAAACAATTAACCGTTTAACCGGTCAAACCGAACCGGCTTAATTGGTTTTAGTTGGTTTGGCTTGACATAACAATTTGGACGGATTGGGTTGAAATATCGCTAAACCGTTTATATTGGTTTGGTTGAAAATTTAAGCTAGAACCGGCCAAACCGGACCATGCACATCCCTAATACTTAGAAATGAATATTGCCCTCAATATTCAAAGTACCGGCGGTTATGCCAAAACTAAGAACGTGAAAGGGAAATACTACGGCCATTATTTTGAAAGTTTTTTTTTTTTTTTTTTTTTTTTATATAGAAAACTTATATATATAACATGTGGGCAACTCCCCACACTAGTGTGGTACACACGGTGAAAACCCATGTTTAGCTCTTGTTTTTGATTACCGAGTCGCTAGCTTGACTCGACCCGAATTAACTTGTTCATGGGAAGTAAGTGGAAAGACAATCTCCATCGGACTTTCATTCAAGATGTTTGGACAAACATTTGAAGCACGTGAAAGTTCCACCCGATGAGATATACATAGAACCGCTCAAAATGATAAATGAAAATGCCGGGGTCAAAGATAGTGTCTTGATTCCCGAAGGAGTGAAGATGAAGAGAAATCATAAGATATTTGAGGAAAGGAAGAAAGATTTTGATAACAATCAAGATCCATTCTTCATCCTCAAATGTAGACATATCGGAAGGAAGGGTGAGGGTAGTATCATTAATAAGCAAACTCATATGATAGAGTACACCTTCCTCCGAGCCAATATCATCCTCAAGATCGAAATAGAAACGATCATGTTCCGGAGGAGATATGTCATGAGAGAGTTCATCGGAGAACTCTTTATGAAGAGAATCATTCACATGAAGTGAAATTGTGAACTCTTGTTCCATTGTGGGCTCATCACTATCCTCAATCTGAGTATCAAAGAGTGGATTCTCAGAAATTAAAGTGAATTCAGAGTCGAATTCAAATAGAGGATTGGTGAAAGTAGCTTTGAATGTTGCGGGAACAGAGTGATCAATATTCTCTATTGGACTGTTGGGATAAGAAGCGAGTGAGCGATCATTATCAAGGAGACTTTCGTCTCTTCCAGTTGGCCGAAATCAAAGAGACCATCATCACTTCCGATGAAAGTGGATCGATGTGAGTGAGTTCATCGGTGAACTCTTCAAGAAAATGATCGACATCGTTGTGGAAGTGATGCCTCAACATACTCGATGTTTTCATAGGAAGCACGATCTTCGCTACAATTGGAGAAAGTTTCAAAATGATCATTTGAACACTCAAGAGGGAAGAGAATCACACATATGATCGAAGTTCCGTGACTCTCTCGGATTGGGACAAGGTTCTCAACACTAGACTTTATGAATTCGTCCGATTCCTTTTCGTGAACAGTGTCAAGATGCTCGTCCCCATGTTCGAGAGAGTGAGTGGGAGCTTTGGGTGTGATAGCGATTGTTTGAGATGGATTCTCAACTCGCTGGGATATCATTTGATGAACTTGATGAATCTTTATAGAATTGAAGGATATCAAGTGTATCCTCATCATCACCGCTATCGAGAATAAACGAAATTGAGAGCTAGATCGTTGCTTTTCTTTTGCAATTGATTCCCTAATAGATTTTTCAAACGCAATTTGGGAATTTATTTTAGCAACTGATCTTGCCTAACAATTCTTCCATGGATTTTTATTTGGATTATCTTGGGAATGTTTACATTCCTTCAAATCTTCACTAAATCCAAAAGATCAAGGAGAAGATTTTGAGGAAGTGGCTCAGCCGAGGTGGTGCTCGATTCACTTGGTCTTGTAGAGGTTGGTCATGATACGAAGAGTCGAATTGGTACAAGGAAATGGATTCCTTGTTTGACAATCGAGCTAAAGTGAGGACCTCCACAATAGTCACAACAAGAAAGCTGTTGAGTCGGGACCGTGGATCATATGGATTTTGGTCATAACTAAAGCTCGAGCATTACCTAAAACTGCTCATAGACAAACGTGTTTCGGATTGACACTCAAATCCTTGGTGAGGACCTCCACAAAATTCACAGTGAGGTATGTTGATTATATGAAGATAAGTCGGTGTGGTGGGTAATCGGAAAAGTTTGAGGGTCGTTAAATGAGTTCGGATTAGGATCATAATCAAATGAATTCCTCGAACCACAAAACAAACAACTCCGTTATGAATATCATTACCACATTGTACACACGTACACCAACGATGTGGTGAACCAAAAGAGGCTCACCACAACCGACACAAGGAATAAACGATTTCATTTGATAGTTATAAGAAGGAATCGGTTTATTCAAAGAATCAACAAAACCAACATGGTGATCGAATGACTATCAAGTCTCAAGAACATTTTGAAAAATCGGAGGTGGGACAAGTGGTGTGCTCGAGAGCTAGCAATTTCCACCACTTCCGTTATGGTCTCTGGTTCTGGTTCTTGAGAAACGTGAAGATTAGGCAAGTCATTCTTGCTAGTCACCGGTGTTTGAACGGGTTCATCGTAATCAATTCTGATTCTCGACCTTTTTTCATCGGCTTGAATTTGTTCAATTAGATTACGGGCTCTAAATTCAAAGAGATTGTCCTCGTAATCCTCAGTGAGTGCTTGAGGTAGCTCCGACGTTTGAACGGGTTTGTCAACATTAGAACGTATTTCTGGTTGTGGCGGGTGGTCGAAATAACTTTGAAAAGAATTTTTGATGGATAATTCGCACGAATTGCAAAATTCGCTTGAACTAGGCCCTCCACACCGCTCACACACACTTGTGACGATGATGTTGACGATTGTCGACATAAGAATTAAACATATAGAGGGTTAAGAAGAGAATCAAATGGTTAAGAGGAATGAGAAGAATATTTTTGGGGTTTTATAAGAAAATAAAATATATATAGATGGATGGTATGAACAAAGAGTGAATATTCAAATTACTAACTGCTAAACGTGAGATAATTAGCACACTCCCGGCAATGGCTTAAAAATTTGATTCGCTCCCGAACAGTCAAGTTTTATCACTCAAGCCGGCCACTTGTGAATGGCCGACCGTAACAAACTTAAAACGGTTCAGAAACGAATGCAATGAAGATCTGGCGAGTATAGTGTTTTCCCGGGTCGTTATGTCCCAACGAGCTATGCGAAGAATCACCAAACGAATAGTGATCGAGAGATTTGAATGGAAAAGAGGATTGTGATTATTATAACTACAGAAAAAGCCAACAAATTACAACGGCTTAAATGCAAATTAAAGAAAATTAAAAAGATAAAATATATTAAATAAATGCTATCACTATTTTTAAAATGATGTTTTTGTTTTTATGTTTTTATAAACCTGGAATTAAAAACTACGTTACGTACAAATGAAAATGTGAAATTTACACAATATTAATCCTAAAAATATGAAAATAACATTTTACAAACCTAATGATAAAAGAAAATTTTAGAAAAAGAAAATTATTTTATAACTATTAAATTAATTATTATTAATTAAAACTATTTTACTTATTAAATAATAGCCTAAAATACAAGAAAATAGGAAATAAAGCTAGAAAAATAAAATTATGACTTAGAAAAATCTAAAATATCAAAAGAGAATTTTCAAAACTATTTTTGTATTTTTCCGATTATTTTCTATTTTCTAGGAATTAAAACTATTAAAAACTAATTAAATTGCTTAAAAATACAAATTTAACTAAGAAAATTTGGAAAAATATATTTTGGATTTTATATTTATCTTCACTTAAGAAAATTGAAAATTATTTTTTAAACTTTTCTTAATTTTTGTATTAAATGCTAATTAAAAATGCTTAAAACCAATTAAAATCAAGAAAAATAGCAAACCGACTTGGAAAAATCAAAATTTCGGAAAACTCTAAAATTATATTTGGAATCTAGAAAAATGGAAAACAGGTGCTTATGTGTAAGAATTTGAATCATATGCCAAGTGCTTACAAATAAGCACTGAAATAAGCAAATGGAAACAATCGCACACCAAATCGTAATGTAAGCTTGAATAAGCTAAAAGAACTCTAAAGCAACTAAAATCAACAAGCCATAACCACTGGATTGCAAGATACCAAGATTTGGCTTATTTAAGTTTAAGCACAAAAACGGTTTTGAGGCCAACTTAGAGCTTATGCACAAGCCACTCAATAAGCAAAGACTCAAAGCAGAAAATTGGAACTTGACTTAGACCTGGCTAACTACTAATGAACCAAAAATCAGACCTTGATAAGCTAAACTAAGCCCTGTGCAAGGGCTGCAATACCCCTGTGCAGACTCAGTATCAACTGAGTCTATGCACAGGGCAAATAAGCTCATGTTGATAAGCCAATATGAAGCTTCTATAAAATTCACAAAAATATACTAAAATGGAGATAAGAAAATAGACCAGTAGGACTTTTTAAAACCACAAGTTTCACTGAATTTGGCCCAGAGATGAGTTCATGAAAAATCCCTCTAGTTTGGCCAAAACTGAGTTATTCAAGTTTTGACTTTTTTAGCAAAAATGAAATCTTGACTTTTTTGAACTTTGATTCAAATGTAAGGACTGATCTAGGTGTTATATGATGAAATGACACTAAAGCTAGCTATGTCTATGGATTTTGAACACAAAACAAGTGATTGGTTTTCACAAATCACAACATATAGAGAAATTGAGACAGTTGAGATCAGATGTTGACTTTGACAGGTTACATGCACAAAATTAAGACAGATATGAGTTCAATAGAGATAAACAAGCATGAAACAATGTGTTCTACCCATCGCACAAACCTCAGAATACGCTTAAAGGACCAAATCCAAACACACCTTTAATTATTGATTTTCAAGTAAAATAAGATAACCACAGATTTAGCTTAAGCAAACAATTAAACGGCTATAACTACTCTAAATACAACTTAGTAAACAGATTTGAACTAGTTAAAACTACAAATGAAGATTATGCAATGAAACTTGCAAATAACTTACAAACTGCCCTTAGCCACAATGGCTTGCAACCCGTGAAACCGTAACCTCTAACCTATATTGATCAACCCATGGACTATAAATCAACCCAATTCCACTCTGCTACACCCATGTCCAATTCATAACCATTTTGCTTCCAATTTGACTTTCTTTGACCAAAATCCAAAAATGCTTAAAACTTAATTGTGAGCTTATCAAAAGCTGTAATAAGCTTATTTAAGCTTGTTTCAACTTAAAAGTAAGCTACTAAGAACTTTTGTATAAGACTTTGAATTGGAAAATTTCAACAGTGGACATAAAAAGTGAATTGTAAACACAAACTGAAATTGATGCTTGAATTGAGTTTCAATACACATAAACACTTAAGTTTGATACAAATTAACAAAAGATTACAGGTTTTATACTAAATTAAAGACTTTAATATAAAAACGACATTAATGAAAACTAAAAAACTACAAGACTCCTTTCTCTTGCTCCTCTTGCTTTCTTTTATAATCCAAAAGTCTTCTCTCTCTCTTCTGAACAGTTCCCAGTATAATTGATAGCCATTGGATGGTTTGAAGTGATCATGGCCATTGAATGAGATTTTGGCGCCAAAAGGAGTTTATCCACTGGAAGGTTGAGTGAAGGGGTTGAAGGAGCATTTAATGCTATTTGGAGGTTAGTTGAGGTGGGGGGAACAAGGTGGAGTGATAGAGAGGAGGGGGGATGGGAGGACTGGCTTTGCAGAAGCAGTTGGTGAAGAAGGAGACTTTGGCGCCAAGGAGATTTGACCAGGCTTTTGACTTGGGATTAAATATAAAAGGGGGAGGTCAAAAGTGGAAGGGTCCAAAAGGGTAATATGGCAGGGGTCATTTGGTTTATGACAAGGTCCAAATGGTATTAAAGGGTTTAATGACAAGGACCTAATGTGTAACTTCGAAAATTCAAGGACCTAGGTCGCCAAACTGCAAAGTTGCTCCAAGGACTAAAAGTGACAAGCTCCAAAAGTGCAAGGACCAAACTTGACATTATCAAATTTCAGGGCTATTTTGCCAAATTTCAAACTTCAAGGACCAATTTTGTAATTTCTCAAAACTTTTGACATTTTTCACCAAAGGACTAATTTTGACAAGTTATGATTTAAAAGGACCTTTGGTGATTTTTCTTTGAAATTAGGGCTCGGGAACTATTTCGACAATTTTAGAAACTTGGGACCTGAACCGCCAATTATGCAAGCTTAGCTCATTTTTCATCCGATTTTAAACATTTTGCATCTAAAACATATAAAATGCCATTTTGAGATATTTTCGAGATTTTGATGCATTTCGAGCATTTTAAACGTTTTGCGAGCTCAGATTGACCAAAATGATGAGTATTTACACACTCATCAAGACACACTAAGCGTAACCTACAAGGAGTTACCAAGTGACTGTTTTGTGGTTGTTTGATGTTAACTCTGGCAGGATTTTTCATTCAATCACCGAGGATCACTATTGTGAATCCCCTCATAAATATTCTCCGCAGATTGCTAAGATATGTGAAGGACTCTAGAATATGTTACATGTTCCCATATTTCTTGAACAACAAGTGATGAAAAATCAAGTGTTCCTAAGAGATCCTTTAATGAATCTCGTGGCTCTAGACTCGATTAGTGCGTTTTGGTTTTCCTAAGCGGAGACTAGGGAGAGGGTCTCCTTCTTCAATACCAACGATCTCTAAGAGAAAGTCGATAGATTATTTAGGGTTCCCTGTGAGAATGAAACACACTCTTTTGAGTGAACTTGAGTGGCTTAGAAAGTTTAGTGCATTGCGTCACTGGGTCCATGACAACTTTGTCTTCAATACCGGTGTCATCTTGTGACAACCAGTAGCATATGAGTTAAAATCGATGTCTACCCTAAGTTTAATCATATGGAGGGCTATTTCTTTTCACCCTTTTCTTTAACTTTTCTTTTTAATTCTTCAACTCCTTCTTTCTCTGTTTCTCATATTCTCCTTTTTCAATCATACCTAAAGACTTCTAATTTCTAACTATTGGTGATGTCCTTGGGTAGATCCCCCCGGCTCTGGCGGATCATAGGATGTTTATTCCTAAAATTTGTCACCTTGTAACTCCATGACTATCCTATGTTGCCATAAAACCATTAACTTGAAAATCTCTCAGAGTGTTTATGAATAAAAACATGTTTTGAAACACTTTGAGAGTTTTGTATTTTCATAAATACTCCCCCTCCACATGTGCTGATGAGTTTTGACTTAAATCTTCACAGTGAGGGTAGAGCGCGCACTTTTGAATTGATCGACTCCTGATAGACAATTCCCCGCGAGATACGGTTATGTTGTATAGTTAAAGAGATCCATTGTCAACTTTTAGGTGACAACTAGCTCTAATAACTACCTTGAAGATGTGAACAAACCTTGAAAAGGTTGTCAAACCAGTCAAAGTTCATGTTTATCAAGCATTTCTCAAATTGGTATGATCTACTAAGACAAGTCTTTTTGATTTCTGACATTTCAAAGCTCGTCAATTTGTGGGTTAAGGCTTAGCACACTGAGATTTCATTAACTTTCCAACATATTTTAATCACATATATTTTTCTCCCCCTCAAAAATGGCATATTGATGTTATTTTTTGATGAAATATTGATTTAAAATATGACCATTTCGAGTTTTATGGGAAGATTTCCACAAAGAACTTTTGTTTGAACAATTAAGTTTGCAAATACTTCCCCTCAACAAATAGTATTAACTTTTGAGGTCTTGGAAAACACGAGAGGGAATACTTGGTCTTTTGAGCAAAATTATGAAAATATTGAAAATTTGATTAATTTTACTCAAAAGTAAGAAGCTTTCGCTCCTTTTATAAGGATTGTGGCACTGAAGCGTATCACAGGATCCTTTCTTGACAAGTACAGGTTGTACACTGTTATATGAATACAATCCATTGTATATATATAAATCAATCAAATGAACAAAATCACGGTCAAGAATAATTACCAGTACCAAATGATTACACAACACCAGCTCTTTTCTGAGGACGTTGGAACGTCAGAATCGGAAAGCTTGTTTTCCTCCCACATAGCTCTATAGCCTCCTCATCTGATCTCGGTGAATCAACCTTTCATCAATCCTGGTGATAAACCGACGAACATCCTTTTGATCCTTTGAATTCCATATTTTCTTCTAGATTTTCCCCAACACAGTATCCTTCAACCGATAAGCCAATCCATCACGAACCATCTTTATAGTGTCATCACAGAACTTATGAATCTCATCGAATGCCATGAAGCAGTTACGGTGATTCTCACTGCGGTAGACGAATCCGAATTTAGGTTTGTGGAAGAGTTTGTACTGTGATTCTTGGTTGATTTCATTAAAGTGTGGGAGTGGGGCAGTTAGGTTTAGTTGCTTCTGATAATCTCAACCCTGAGCTGGAGATCTTCAACACGTTCTTGGATAATTCTGTTGCGGATGAAAACGAGGAGTATAGTGATGTACTTGATCTGAATGTTTGTCGGATACATGTTTTCAATGTCGTTGAGAGACAATTCAGGAAAGTGAGCTTTGGAGAAATCATACTCCTTTTCATCTTGTCTTTTAACAAGTATCTTAGTCAAGAAGGAGTAATCCCACTTGGTAGCCGTTTTGACAGACATAACAGCAACTATCCTTTGATCTTTCTTCACATTCTTGTTAGACTTACCAATTCTGTTGCTCCTGTAGAAGAGCCTTCACCTTTCTGGCCAGTGATGAATTCCAAAGAGAGCATCTTCGTCGTACTCCACAACTTTGTCAACGAACAAGTTTGTGGCATCTTCTTCGATGGCTTTGTTGGTGGAGAATGAGGCAGCCGGTATGTTGAATGTGAGGGATGTAGCATACTTCTTGCTGATGTTGCTTCCGTGTTGTAGAAACTCTAGGTCGTTGTTGAAGAAGAAAATGGGATCTTGTAACACCCCCGAAAATCTTAATGACAGCAGAAGACTAATTTGGGTGTTACTTGAATGGAGATCATAGTCAATAATTATAGAAAATGACTCGAAAGAGACGTTTTATTAAAATAGTTATCATTCATCGAAAACTAATAGTTGGTTACAAAACATTGTAAATGGATCAAGTGTTTCTCCCAAAATAAAGATCATGAGTTTGAAAGAAATGACAACTTTTATGTTTTACACCACCAGATAAGCCTTGCCATGCCCCATTCCGCGCCTTGGTCAACATCTTCACTGATTACCTGAGATAACATGCTTAAAAAGGTCAACAAAAAAATTGTTGAGTGAAATTTATAGATTTAAAATAGTTGAACACAAGTATAAGATCATGATCATTGTAAACTAATAATATCATAAGAAAAATCACAGATTATTATGCGCTAAGCTCATGAAACCAAAACTCAACTGCATACACCAAATTACCGGTGTACGTAAGTATGCCCCAAAGGAGGTAATAGCCAATCACCTAAAGAAATTCAATATGGTGCGCCCCGGTTATTTCTCTATAACCGAAACGGGGTTCGTTAATCCCCATAGTACTATTCACGATATCTACGTTCACTCACGGTGACTAATGGTTCATGATCAGGGGACTTATGGCTAAATACTTAGGCAGTACCAATAATCAAGAGGATCGAGCATTTATGAAAAACCTTGTGTTCTAGTTTAGAGCATGTATCTCCCTCGCGGGGTTTGTAAAAATAAAGTATAAGCGAGGCTATGAACTCACCTTGATGATAGTGAACACGCATAATTAGATCAAGCACAATGTAGCAGAGGTTCTAAACCGAAACCTAAAAATAATGAGATGGCGAGTCTCAGTAAATGAACATTTTGGTTCGCGACCAAAATAATAGAGCATTGAATATTCTTATTCAATAGATCATTGGATTGTCCAATCCAATAGTGTGCGTGCGTGCTTAACGTTTTAAGTTAATTTACGTGCTACATTGCCTTAATTAATGATCCTCACTTACGCATAAGTGAAATGTTTTCCCCCGTTGTGATCTTAATAGGTTTGTCGAGTATTTTAACGTATTTAGATTCCCCGTGTGTTTTATTGAGTATATATATATATATATATATATATATATATATATATATATATATATATATATATATTATTTTCTAATAAATATATATTTACATATATATTCTTACATGAAATAAGTTTATCAATATCCGAAAATATTACGCTCATGTGATAAAAATACTTGTTTTTACGAAGTTATGATGGGTTTATAAGTTTTTCTAAACTTTTCCCGAATTTACACTTTTTACCCTCAAGTTATAAAAAGTACGAGTTTAGTACCTTAACTTTTAATAAAATGATAATTTCTACCCGAAACATATTTTATAGTAAAACTTTCAGAAATGACACTTTCAACCCTTGGTAAAACTGAATTTACAAAAACAGTCCCTTTAGTTAGCTTTATACACTTATAACCTTTACTTTTCACACTTGTCACATTTAACCCAAAAGTTTATTAATACAAGTTTAGGTAAATTACAATATCGGTCCTTGTGGTTTACATGCACACACATGCATGCGTATAGTACACCTTTTATTTTGAAATGGACATTTTCAGCCCCTAGACTTTCATAAAATACTTATTTCACATATAAAATGACCCCTTTACTCTTTAAAGGTTACGGATTTAACCCCTAGTGTAACTCATTTTTCAAAACACATCCGAAAAACATTTTTATAGAACGAAACTTTGTAAAAATAATCTCAACTTATTTTTAGCTTATAATTTGTGCTTATCGACTTATTTTTAACTCATTGGGCCGGGTTGGATCCTTGTTGGACTTTATTTGGGCTTATTGGGCTTGGTAACTGGGCTTCAGGCCCATTATTGTTTTCGTTGGGTTTTAAAATGAAACAAGGCATGTGGGAAGAATCATGGGTTTCTTAGGTTGTTTATAAATGTTGTGTGGGTAAACATGAGGTATTTACAAGACACTATGATCAAACATTCATGTTAGAAAGTAGTTCAATTCGTGTTATAGGTGTTAACAAATAGTTTCGAGACATAGGTGCATTCAACACATCCTAACGTGTGATATATATGTACAAAATGAGTAAATGAGTTGTGAAAAGGGAACTTACTACACTCACTAGGAGTGGTGGTGATAAAAGAGCAAGCGAGAAGATATATGGGACTCCGAGAACCCCGTGTTCTCCTTATAACCTTATGCTAACACATTTACCCTTAAGATTTCCTTTGTTTTCCTTGTTGCTTCTTTCCCTTTTCCCTCGTACTAAGGCTCCATAGTGGACGATTTGAGTTTCAAAGTGAGTGTGAGTGAGATTTCCTTGAGTGATTTGTGTGAGAGTTGGCTAAGTGTTGGAAGTGGTATTTAAGGAAGTTGCAAGCATGGTTTTTACTATATTTTAACTCTTAGCCTTCCTAATCCTAGGATTTATTAGTCACATGTTACATTGAATTTGGTCATGTTTGTGAAATGTTGCTAGGCGTGCATGGTTCGGCTGGGATTAGGGGTATGTGTGTGTTTTGTGTCAAATCCAAGTTTGTCTAGTAAGTTTGTTAACCTTTGTGTAATGAAGTCAAAAGATGGTCAAGGGTGCCTAGACATTATTTTAATGTGAATTAGGAGCATGTTTTGTCTCTATTTCTTGCATCCATACACAATGTTTAGGGACAAATAATGGGAAAGTATTTGACTTAGTCCTTAACTTATACTTTGTGATGTTTTGTGTTTCATTAGTCTCGACCAGTTACACACAAGAAGGGAAACCAGACATATTTTCATGTTAGTATCATTGGGCTTTGGGTGGTGTTATGTGGACGAGGCCCAGAAAAAGAAAAGAAAGGTGTTGGACTCCTTTTGTTTATTCGGGTATCAAGGTTAGGCCCGAAATGGTTTTCAAGGGTGTTGGGCTTAGCTTAGCTAGCGAGGCCCAAATAAAAATAGTGTGAGTTTGGCCCGGTTGTAAAGCCCATTAACGAGTTGGGTGGTTTTACGAGGGGGTATCAAGTCCAATGAGTTCCGAAGCCCAATACGAATTTTGAATATATTTTTATTATAATTAAATTCGTATTTTTACAAATTTTTACGTATTCGTTACGTATTTTTAAGATTATCAAGATCGTGGGGAATTTTATTCTGGTCATAACGGTATATTTATGAACGCTCAAGCTGCGTTGATCATGCATATGCCAAATGATATGCAAAGGTGAAGTTTAGAAAATTTCATGATAAAATAGATCGTGCTTAATTTCTGATTAAAGCTTTAAGTACATTGAAATTTTCCGGGAGCTTACAGATCTTGGGTTGTTTGGGTTTTCTGATCGTCGGTAGTGGCTTGGTCCAGTTCGTGTAGCAGGGTCCATGTTCGTTTGTAGAGTGATCAATATTGGACTCCGGATTAAGCCAGTCAATGTTGTTGGACACTGCACGGGCAATGTTCTCTAAATGATATTCGAGCTCATTTGCATTTCTGGATCTTTCTTTAAGTAAGTTTAAAGCATCATTCTTGATCCGGTGGAGTTCCCTCTTGGTCATCTTCTTGATTTTGAATTGACTCTTTAAAACTTGAACCTGTTCTAAAGTGCGATCATCCACAGGCTCTTGACCTTCATTGAGGGGTAGTTGCGCCTCTACCAAGTTATTGAACCATGCGTACTCCTCTGTAGTATCGACGTCTAACCAGGAGACAACAGAAGGTTTCTTTCTGCTCTTTCGGGAGGATAATTCAGGTCTCGGTGATGGTTGAGGCGTAGGTTGACGTTCCATTTGTGGCTCCGGTTGGGGCTCTAGGATCTCATGATCCTCACCACCAGTGTAAGTAAAATGATCACCGGTTTTCTTTGATGGTGGTGTGAATTCTGAATCCTTGGGTTGATCAGATGGAGGTGGTTGTGATGCTTGTTGTGTAAAGGTGGTAGTAGTCTTAGCAGGTGGTGGTGGCATGGTTGATGACGATCCTCCAGCTTTCTTCTGTCTTTTGGCATTGGGATCCTGATTTGGGTTGTCATCTTTCCTTGGACGTTTATCCTTCCCCGCATCTTCCTTGAACGGTTTACGAAGTTGGCGAGCAAAGAGAAGATTATAGAGTTGGTCGTCTTCCTTGGTGAAATATAGAGCTCTAGCGGCCATTTTAGTCACTAGCTCTGGAATGAAATCTTCCTCGGAAACGACTAGGTCCTTGACCGGCTTAGTTTCCATAACCACCAGTGTAGTAGTGATGACATGCTTGACCATGTGTTTAATCATCGGTTGGAGTTGCTTCTTGAAGAGTTCCCGTGTGACTCCAGGAACCGTGTTAGTGAGAAATGCGTGAGTGTAGTTCTGGATTTGCTCATTCATTTGACCTTGAACATCCCAAGAGAAGAACTCTTGAATAGCTTCTCTTTGGTTCTTAAAAGTAGACATCTGTGTCGAAAGATCCGTGACCACTTCGGCCAATGTGTTCACTTGTTCTTGAAGACGGTTTTGTTTTCGAGTCCATGAGTGGTGCACATCTTTCTGAATCTTGGATTTAACATGAGACATCCATGTGTCAGCCTTCTTCTTGACAGATTTTGTTGTTGATTTAGTTGTTTCTTGTGTTGGTGGAGGTGATGATTGTGATGATGATTCGGGTTTGGTAGAAGTGTCATGAGGTGCTTCAGAAGATGGTGTGGGTTTGTGTAAGGGATTTTCAACAATGTATTTGTTGGTTTCCTTATTTAAGCATTCCTCTTCAGCCTTGGCCGCTTCTTCTTCAACCTCTTTTCTTTTAATTTCCTCTTTAGCCGCCAAAACATCATCATCGTTAATCCTTTCATCCTTATCATGATCATGACCTCCTTCATCATACATCTTCTCGTCATCTTGCAGATTCTCTTCCTGAGGTTGATCATCCTGAACGGTCGTGTCACTCGTGCCCTTACCGGGTTGATTAACCGGATCGGTTTGGAGTTGGGTGACAAGAGGTGGTTCTTTGGTATGTGGATGACCACTGCTAGAACCTCTTACCCCGTCGGGTTGATTAACCGCTAAGGTAGAGGCTTGGTGTTCCAACCTCTTCTATTTCAGAGTCTTTTGAAATTGACGTTCTTCTTCCTTTGGATCATACTCCCAATCAGAATCTTATTGTTCTTCTTCATTAAGTGGCTTCTTCCCTTTGTTAGACTTGTTGCTTTCTTCGGTAGAATTGTAAACATCAATGTCTGTGAGAGTAGGTCTTTTCTCCTTCTCTTTCTCTGTGGTTGAGTCATCAATATGAACATTGCTATAGATAACTTGTTCGTCTGACTCAGTTTCTGAGTCATCATCATTATGTGACGTTGGCTCAGGAGAAGGTTCGGGCTTGACAATATTAACAGAAATTCTCCTCTTTACCACTCTTTTGGTTTTCTTAGACTTAGACTTGGTGGTACTTGTAGAACTTCCAGCTTTCTTAGCTCTGGTCTTGACCGCTGGAGCAACAATCTCATCAATGAACCCAACACATTTAGCTAGTAGAGCCTCCCTATAGTATATGTGTGAGGGAGCGTCTTTGACCTTCTCAGTTATGAGGCACGCAGGGAGTTCAGCACCCAGTTTGCGAGTGGTTGTCCCATGGAACCTAACTTATTTGAAGGTAGGCTCTTTAATCATTGTGTGTTTGTTGGGGTTGTCAAGTTGTTTGGGAATGTCCTCACGCTTCTTAAGGATGTTGTGATGATTATTTTGGTGAAGCGGATAAAAGGGATCTTGGTGTCTAGTTTCTTAAGATGCTGCATCATGTCTTCCCAGATGAGGCTAGCATAGTCTATGTGGTTAACATGGACCATTCCCCAGAAAATTTGTAAATGCATCAGCTTGAGGTGTTCATGACCGCTATCTCTTCTCGAGACTAACTTGGCTATTACGAGGTACATTGTTCTCCATAGTTGTGGGATGTTTTGGACATCAACTTTGGAATGAGTAAAAATAATCCCAGAGGACTCATCATATCCATTGTTGGCCAAGAAGTCCAGAATCTCCGTCTCTATTGGAATCCTGACATAATCAGCTGGTGAATTGATTTCTAGAAGCAAAAGAACAGCACGAAGGTCACCAACAGTGACAATGACTTCATGAGTATCAAGAGTGACTTTCACAACATCTTCTCCATCGATCTTCTTCATGGTATGCCAGAATTGATGGATATAGAAATCAGGGACTGAGGATGACTTTGTGAGCATGAAATGGTAGAGGTGTTGCATAAGGATGTCCACAACAATTCTGCAAGATGATTCCAAGCAGGAGAAGTTGTTGAAATCAACACAAAGGTTGTTCTTGCCAATCATTCTGTCATAGCCTAGTGGGAATGTGTTGGCCATTGTGAGTTCTAATGAGGCATTGACATTTGCTTGTTTTTCAGCCATTTTGTGATCTGAAAGTCATTAGACAAAGAGACAAACATATAGAAACACAATGTGTTAGCTTAAGTTTGATTCATTTATCTAAATCCTTGATTGATGATATCAAATTTATGTTTGTTACATGTCCTAAGTCACATATGTCCTTTTACATGAAGTTGTGGTGATAAGTTATGTGAACGTGTTAATTTTGAAGTTTACAAACTCATTTATCACTTAAAACACAACATATTCACTTTTGTTTGCTTATGCGTAACATTTTACTTGTGACTTATGCGTAACAGAACAAGACTGGTGAACAGTGACTTATGAGTAACTTGTGTCCTTATTCGTAAAGATGGAAGCTTATGCGTAAGAATAAGTCTAAAGCGTAAGACTATGCTTAATCGTAAGAATTTCTTACACGTAAGACATATTCGAAAGCTTTAAGCTTATTCGTAGGAATATGCTAAAGTTTACGCGTAAGGCTTATTCGTAAGAATAAAGCTTATTCGAAACACAGCTCCTTATTCGTAAGAATAAGTTACGCGTAAGAATAAACTTTATTCGTAAGAATAAAGTCTTATGCGTAAATATTCCATGTTTACGAATTTCTTTCCAAGAAACTCATATTCCACTATAGACGTCTTATTCGTAAGAGTTATTCGTAAAACTTTCTTCTTATTCGTAAAATGTTCAAAACCTTTTCTGTCTTTACGATTAATCCTCCTGTTAACATAAACATGAAATTTTTGATTACAATTCATTCCAATCATCACAAAGAACACAAAATATGGCATTTAAACACATTTCTTATTCATAAAAGGCTTATTCGTAAGATTCCTTAAACCCTAAACCCTAGGTTTACGAACAAGAAATTTGTCCATAAAATTCAAGCAAGATTTTGTTTCTGGGATATCTTAAGGTGCATAGGAGTGATTCTAAACAAGTTTTAACACTTTTTGTCCATATAATCAAAAGATTCATACTGAACGAGCACATAAACCCTAGTTCTTTGATTTTGATACAATTGAAGTTTCTGGGTTAATTAGATGTTATAAACATGTTTATTATCCATTTCTAGCACTTTCTTGTTCACACCAAAACATCAAACACGCAGCAGAAAAAGTCCCCAATTGGGTCGATATGAACCCTAATTTCAAAATCCTTCAATTAGTGTTTCTGGGTGAGATTTGATGATGAAAACATGTTTAAAAATCAATATTGAACGTTTTAACACAACACATTTCATCACAAACACACTTATTCAAAAACACCCAAATTTGTTCATATGAACGATTATTTCAAAAATCATTTTGGAAAGATTTAACCGTTGGATCTTTGAGATATTAAAAACCATTGTTTAGAATGATTATCAAAACATATTTCAACTTATAGATTTTGAAAAACTTGAACGGATTGTTGAGAATGATTGTGGATCGTGGATCTTGGTGGTTGAAAGTGAAGTAAATGCACAAGGTGCATTGAATGTGTGTTATTTTTTGTTTTTGTTAAAAATTAGTTTTCAAAACTTACACTTTTAGTCCCCTAACCTCAAAAGGTTTCAACCAAGTTCCATTAACTCACAATTTGGTTAGACAAAGTTCATTTTAGCAAGAAACTTGACGATACAACCCCTCGACTTTTGAAATAGTGAAATTTATAAATATTTTGAGTCCGAGGAGGGTATTTAACCATGATACATAACCAACACATTTATGAAACAATATATTTTTGGTAACATGCAAGTACAAGGTTTTATGAAACGGAAAAATATTTACATTCTCCCCCTCAACACTTGTTCGGGAAAAATAGTGAAATGTTTGATAGAACATAGTGTTGATGGAAGTTTTGTACTTGCAATGTTTGTTTTTCAGACAAAATTGAAATGAAAAATATTTTTGGATTTTATTATATTTTTGTATTTTGTTTTTGAAAAAATATTTACAAAAATGGTTTTGGTGTTTGACTTTTCAAGGTAGTTTTAAAAATTCATCCAGTTCTTCTGGAGTCAAACACCTCATGCCAATTCGGTGAACCAAATCAGCAAATCTTGCGGGAGGCAAGGCTTTGGTGAAAAGGTCCGCCAATTGATGTTCTGTACCTACAAAGTATAATTCCACCGTTCCCTTCTCCACGTGCTCTTTTATGAAATGGTATCGAAGATCAATGTGCTTTGACTTTGAGTGTTGAACTGTGTTGCACGAGATTGCAATAGCACTTATGTTGTCACAGTACACCGGAATCTTGTCGAATACATACCCATAATCCTTGAGTTGTGTTCTCATCCAAATGACTTGAGCACAACACGCAGACATGGCTACATATTCTGCTTCAGTTGACGACAATGATGTACAATCATGTTTCTTCGATTGCCATGACACCAATTTATCAGCAAGGAATTGTAAACCTCCAGAAGTACTTTTACGTGTATCTAAAGCATCCTGCATGGTGAGCATCTGAAAATGCAATTAGTTCAAAACCAGAATCCTTCGGATACTAGATCCCCAAGTTAATGGTTCCCTTGACGTATCGGAGGATTCTTTTAGCCTCTGAGAGGTGTCTTTCAGTGGGTCTTGACTGATAACGGGAGCATAGATATACAACAAATACTATATCGGGTCTACTGGCTGTTAGATACATGAGAGACCCAATAATACTACGGTATTTGGTAGGGTCAACCAGTTTCCCATGTAAATCAGCATCCAGTTTACTGGTATGTGCCATTGGTGTATTATAGGTGTCACATGTTTGCATACCATGTTTATTCAAAATTTCAAAAGCATATTTGGACTGACTGAGAAAAATACCACGGGGTGATTGATGAACTTGTAGTCCTAAGAAAAATGTAAGTTCACCCATCATTGACATTTCAAAATTTGTTTTCATTAGTTTTAAAAAAGCGTTTGAGTACTTTTTGTGGGTAGAACCAAAGATGATATCATCCACATAAATATGAACAATTAAGATGTGTGCCCCGTGATATTGAATAAACAGTGTGGGGTCGACCGATCCTTTGATAAAATTATTAGCAAGCAAGAAGGATGACAACTTATCATACCACGCCCGAGGGGCTTGTTTGAGACCATAGAGAGCCTTTTTCAGTTTGTAGACATGATTAGGGAACTTTGGATCAACGAATCCTTCCGGCTGGCTAACATACACTGTCTCCTTAAGTTGACCATTCAGAAATGCAGTTTTGACATCCATTTGGTAGGCGGTGATGTTCATGTGAGCCGCGAATGCCAGAAAAATCCGTACAGCCTCAAGTCTAGCAACCGGTGCGAATCATTCTTCAAAGTCGATACCCTCTTCCTGTTTGTAACCCTTAGCCACCAGACGTGACTTGTTACGAATAATCGTTCCTTCAGCGTCTAACTTATTCTTCCAAATCCATTTTAGACCAATGACGTAGACCCCTGTCGGTCTTTCAACCAATTCCCATACTTCTAAATGTTTGAACTGGTTCAACTCTTCTTGCATGGATTCAATCCAGTTGTCATGAGTCATTGCATCCTTAATGTTTTTGGGTTCGGTTTGACTGATAGTGAGTGCATAAATGCAGTGTTCTCCGTCAGTCTGAAGGCGTTGTCTAGTTACAACTGGTTGGTTTGGGTTGCCAATAATATTAACAAGAGGATGATCTTTGGTCCATCGGTGTGTGGAAGGTTTGTGTTGATATACATTGTGTAGATTAGGTGGATTCAGATGGCTGGTAGAAGATTCAACAACATCTGGATTTGCCATTTCTGATGAGAAAGGGTTGAAAAACGCATTTCCATCATAATCCGCAGGTGCAGGTACATTGTGGTTTAGAGGATCATCAGCTGGGTCAGTGTCATTAGAAGCGGTTTGTTCAACTGTTGTTGGAGATTCAATTGGCGGTGCATCGCCAATGATTGTTGTTGTTTCGTGTATCGTATTGGAATTTGATCAGGTTGAGTAGCGAAAACAGTTGATACATTGGAGCACGTTGATCAAAATCTTCATTGAATAGAGGAGCAAACAACATTTCCATTTGACGACGAGTGAGTTGAAAGGTTTGGTCAGCTGATGATTAAGGGAAGTTTAGACGGTTATGTCCGGGTTCTAAGTTGTTTTGCTCAGAGGCCATCTCTATGAGCTCATCAAAATTTGCATGAATAGTCTCCATAATTTCCTTTGTACGACGATTCCAGATCTGGTATCCTTTTGAGTTTTCACAGTATCCAACAAAAACTCCAATGTCAGCTTTAGCCTTTAGCTTTCCAAAGTCATCAATATCATTGTTTGGATAACAGAGAGCACCAAATACATGAAAGTGGTTTAGGTTCGATTTTCTGTTATGGATAAGCTCATAAGCTGTTTTGTGGCGGCGTTTAGTTATCATTGAACGGTTCTAAGTGTAGCATGCAGTTGACACGGATTTTGCCCATAAGTAATCTGGAAGTTTTGCATTTATCAACATCTTTCTTGCAGCTTCTACTAACGTACGGTTTGTCTTTCGACAACTCTATTTTGTTTGGGTGTTCTTGCAATTGATGTCTAATGCTTAATTCCCACTATCTCATAATATTCCCGAAGAGTTTGATTCACAAATTCAGTTCCTCTGTTTGTTCTAACTTGTCTAACCATATTACAGAGTTGAACTTGAATTTTCATGAGAAAGGTGATGATCATTGGTGGAGCTTGATCTTTACTTCATAGAAAATAAACCCAAGTCCATCTGGAGTAGTCATCAACGATTACAAGAATGTAGCGTTTACCGTTAATCGTCTGCACACGCATCGGGCCACACAAATCCATGTGAAGAAGATGAAGAACATGTTGAGTGTTGTTTTCAACCTTTGAAGGAAAATGAGCACGAGTGCTTTTTCCTTGTTCACAAGCTGAGCATAAGTGGTCTTTTGAATACCGAAACCTTGGAAGACCTTCAACTAGTTTGTGTCGTGCAAGATCAGTTATGGTTTTGAAGTTCAAATGTGAAAGTCTTTTATGCAACAACCATGATTTTGTAGATGTTGCTTTAGAGAGTAGACAAATGGGAGAAGAAGCGACCATGTCTTGCATTGTGATTGTGTAAAGGCTTGAGGAACGGGTTCCTGACATGAGATCGTTTCCTTGTAGATCACGGATGAAACAAGTTTTCTCCTGAAAAGCAAATTCCAAATCACCATCACAAAATTGACCGACTGAGAAAAGATTGTGTCCAAGACCTTCCACATAGTAAACTCTGCTAATTTCGATGTTCTCATTGATGTAATCTCCGTAGCCCATGATAGCTACGAAGTGATCATTCCCGAACATGACACTACCAATGAACTTTGAAACAAAGTTTGATAAAAGTTTGAGGTTTCCTGTCATGTGCCGGAAACAGCCACTATCAACAATCCAGAGAATGATTTGTATCACCTGCAATACACACAGACGACACAGGTGGAATAGAGGTAGAGGTGGAACCCGAAGAGTTAGAGGGTTCCGTGACAGTTACAGATGAAGCACACATGTTAGTAATTTTGGGTAACCATTTAAAGACAGGTGTACTTTGTAACCATCTATGCCAAGTCCAACTAGTTTGTGCTTTGGTCTTAGTGAATGCACTAGGTGATGTTATCTTCCTAGGAGGTGATGATGGAGCTATGGGTACATCAATGATATTCTCAAAAACTATAGAAGGCGGTTTACCTAGCACAGACTTAGAAGCAGTAGTGGGCCTAGAGGTAATGCCATTCATATGTTTCCGTTTACAAGATAAGATAGATTTAGAAACACATTATATCATGACAACCAGAAAACATACTTTTAAGACAGACAACACAAGAGGCTTCAAACATAACATTTAAAGTACTTAAAGATTCAACATTCGTTACATCACTTTTGCTATTACATTTTTCTAACGCAATATCTGAAGCAGGTGCAACATGTGTTTTATTCAAATTCCTATCATGATCTTCTACTTCAGAGGCTTTTAGTGGTCTTCTCTTACGTTGCAACTTCCTATTCTTCTTGTGAATGCTCTTAAGCTGTGAAGTGCTAACGCTAGGATTAGAGGCAACTACTCATGTAGAAGTGAAAGGAATCACATTAGTATCTTGTGGTTTGTCAGTGGGCTTCCTAGTGTCAATTTTAAACATTCCAGGTGCAAGGACATTTGTGTTACTAGACTTATCGTTCTCATATTTCACCAACTCCTCTTTCAACTCTATGATAGTGTGTTTTAAATCTTGATTTTCAGAGCGTAAGTTTCCATTAACATTTAATACTTCACGAGTGTACACAAGATGATGATCAAGATCTTTTGACGCTTTAGCATGTGTCTTTTTGAGCAAATCAAATATGGTTCCATATTCTGTTTTGACTTTTGCAATTTCTTGTTCATATTTGAAAAGTTTACATTTTAAAGACGCGTTCTCATCATCAAGTCATTCGAGTTTTGGTTCAAAATCTTTTTCACTCGACTTGTTAAGTTTGTTTTTCAAAGCAAGTTCTCGATCAATACAATCATTTTGACACCATTGAAGACGACGTTTTACTTCGAAAGTTCATTTAACAAACGCTCATTTTCAACTTTCAAAGTTTCTATTTGAGACACATTATCAACAATATCAACATTATCAACAGTATTAACAGCAATATTATCACAAGCAGAGGCAAAAATATAATACAACACAATGGATATAGTATCTGCACATATAACATCTTCTAAGAGTCGATCAACATGATTTCAAAAAAAATTATTTTTCTTTTTGGTTTTCAAAATCGATGCCTTGGTTTCATTGAAAATTGTTTTCATTTGTCCAACTTCTTTCTGAAGATCCCGTTCCCAATATGTTGCATACATACGTAAATTTTGAACATGTGGTAAAAGCTGTTTTTGAAAAATTTCTCTTTGGTCTCTGGCATAAGCCGATTGAAAAGTCGCAGCTTTTATTTTAGAATTACATTCAATTGCATGTTCCAAAAGTTTAATGTCAGACATGAATGTATCAAAATATTTAAGAATTTGACATCTTTCGGGTAATGGTGTGATTTCACTCAAAGAAGGTAAAGGACCATTAATTTGTGCAACTGGTTTGACGGGACCAACGTCAGAAGAGGACTCATTAATATGTGTGATAACCCAAGGTGTATTTGTTTTTTTCTGCTGTGGAACAAAAGATATGAGAGGTCTTTTTGAGTAATCAAAAGGTTTGTTATATTCAAAATTTTTCATTTTCAATCGACTCTCATCTTATGCATCCCATTCCTCTTCACGATCATATTCAACAACACGCACAATAGATTTGTCAAGCATATGTGTGACACTATATAACTTTGGATTTGCCTTGAATGTTCTATGGAAAAAACGTGGTTTGTTATTAGCAAGATTTGGCCCATATCCATCTGGATTTGGCTTAAGTGTGAACTTTTGAATCGTTGTGGTTGACTCACCATGTTTATACACAACATTTTGAAATTATTTGATTTTGTTTTTCAAATTGACAATTTCATGAAGATACTGATCAATCCGCTTCCTTGAAATTTGTTTGAATTTTGAAAACTCTTTTTGACACGAAAACAACTCAATCTTGGCTTTTTGATTTTCCGAAGTAAGAGTGTCAACGTGTTGTTTGTGTTCAAATTTTTGTTGGTCTATTTGAGAAATAAAATCGTTTTTGGAAACGACTAGATCACGTATCTCTGTTTCTAAATCTTGTTCTTTTATATATGACTTTTGAAAATTGGCTTCAAAACTGTGTTAATGTTTTTCTTTTGTTTCAGAAATTTTAAGTTGTTGCTTATAGCATTCAAGATTCTTAGTCAATAGTGCAACTTTATCACGAAGATTTCCATTAATCTCATTGCATTTCTCCACTTGAGTTTGGGTGGTCAAAAGTAAGGTCATGAGCTCTGAATCTAGATTAGATGAAGGTTCATCTTGTTCAACGTGAGTATCAACATATTCATCATTGAGATCCTCAAATGTAACCTCGGGGTCAACTTGATCATCAAATGTAACCAATAGGTCATCTTGATCATCAAATGTAACTACAGGATCAATTTGATTATCTTCTTGATGAGATGTAGATGGCTCATTTTGAACACTCTGTTCCTTGTCGGATGCGATGAAGACGGAGATATCGATCATGTATAAGACATATATTAGGATCGGTACACGAGACAAGCCATCAGTGTCATAAACTGGGCCTGTTTCACCCATGTGAAGTTCTTGCATGTTGGCCATCAACATTACAGCTACGTTAGCTTGCAAGTCCTCCATATTATCATCGGATTCTGCATTGGCCATGAAGCTATGTTCTTTGTTGGTAAGAGTTCCACCAGCTTCATCTTTGAGAGCCAAGAGTAAAGCCTCTTTGTGATAAGCACTTCCTCTGGTTCTCGGTTTTGGACAAGCATTAGCCAGATGACCCTTCTCATTGCAGTTATAGCATCTAAGACCCATATTCCCATTCTGAACATCTCCCTGATCAACAATCTGAACCCTTTGCTGAGGAGCAACAATGTTATTCCTTCCAGAAGCATTAAAACCTTCTCCACTACCTATGTAGCTACCACTTCCCATCTGACGACCATTGTTTCTGTTCTGAACTTCAACCCTTCCACTCTGAACAACTGCTTGATTCCTTGTGTTAGATGAGGTACGAATACGGTTGTTGGATTTGTTTGAAAATATCTCGAAGGCACGAGCAATTAGTGCAAATCCTTGATTCAACATATTGAATGCCTCTTCATCATCATTCGTGTATCACTGTAGAGTGCTGAATCGGAGTTGTTGTTGTAAGGAACCAGTTGAGTATCATGTGATTGTTGTGATGGATCATATGGTGTAATCTGGGTGGATGGTGGCTGCTGAGTAAAGACTTGTTGCTTGTGGGAATTGAGGAAATTCTGGTGCACAAGACTGAGCAATCAAAGCAAGTGAATTAGCATTAGGCAAAGGTGCATAAATTCCACGGAGAGCTCTATCTTTGTCCACTTCCTTTTAATGGTGTTTCAAGTAATCATACAACATCCCGTACTTTACATCATGAAGGTTCTTAGCTTGTCGTATGAATGTAACATACTTTTCCCAATCTGGACCGAGACAGCTTAGGAACTTTTTGTTGATTGCAATTTTGGGCAAAATGATGTTGTATCTATCCAAGTCATTGATGATGTCGGTAAATCGATGATAGTATGACTCTAATGACTCCCCCTGATCAATCATGAAGTTTTCATAGGATAGGTAAAGTTTTGATTCCATGTCTTCTTGATTGAGTTATGTGCCTTCCATTAGGAGATGAATGTGTTCTCACATGTCTTTTGCAGTTTTTTGAGCATCAACACTGTGAAGAATCGGATTGGGTAATCCCAGAAGGATATATTCCATTGCGAGTTCATCATCTTCAAAGTGAAGTAGCTGTTCAGCAGTGAGTTGATCCATAGTAAGAGTGGAAGTAGTGTCATCTCTTGGTGGATTAGCCATTGGATCTCCGGGTATTGTCACAGTTGGCATTTGAAAAGGACCTTCAAGAATGACCTTCTTCAAGAATTTACCATGAGGTTTCTTAAGATCACAGAACCTAAAGAACCGAATAACCCATTGATAATAGTTTCCAGGAGTGAGCATTGGATGTCTATCAAGATATCCAGCTTCATGAATGGATTGTTGGCTACTGATAGCTTCACACATTTTTGCAAACTAGGAAGGTTCCTTTTGTATCACAGTTGATGCATGCATAGCATACTTGGCTGGGAAATGATATTGAAAGTAGTTAGCATATTGATGTTGTTGTTGTTGTTGAGGAATTTGTTGTGGTTGTGGTGCATATTGATGTTGAAGATAATTTAAACTTGTTTGTTGTTTTGGTTGGTTGAGGATATTATTGTTGTTGTTCTTGAGGATATTCATGAGGAAAGTAGTTAGAGTATGGTAGTTAAGACATCATGAAACTTGTGTTGATGATGGATCTTTGTAGATGAGTGAAACTCGATTTTGTTGTTGAAGTTGTGCTTAGTCGTAAAAATTCCTTAGGCGTAAATTGATGCGGCTTACTCGTAAACTTCCTTAGGCGTAAACCTTCTCTTACTCGTAAACTTAGTGGTTAAACATAATCTTATTCGTAAACTGAAAGACTTATTCGTAAAGAGCCTTATTCGTAATATAAATCTTAGTCGTAAAGTGTTACGCGTAAGTTTTTAGCTTATTCGTAAGAATAGGTTATAAACCAAAATCTTTCAAACTTGTCAAAGTTAGAAAGATATCCACAAGTCGAAGTGTTTCACAGGCTTATCCAAGCAAGGAAAACACTGAGTCACAAACATCTTTGAAGATTCTGAAGAAGATTCGTTTTGCATAAACTTGCTTATTTGTAAACTCTGGGCTTGTGCGTAACAGTTACGTGTAAGATTAGGGTATTGCTTACTCGTAAAATCAGGGTTTAAGTTACTCGTAAACTTAGGGTATTGGCTTACTCGTGAACTCATCAAAAATGACCAAAATGAATTTTTAAGCACCAAAACGCTTTGTACACTCGATTCTTTTGATGAAATAGCTTCAATAACACTTAAAGAACACGCAAATTTTGAACTTTATCAACCAAAGTGAAATTTGAGCTTATGCGTAAAAGGTGATGAACAACTAGAAAACGAGTGAAAAACATAGAGAAACACGTAAAGTTCCACACTTTTTGCCAAAACTAAGATTCTAAACACTATATTAACCTTAAAATTTTCCAAGCTTCAAGACTGAAGTGCAAAAATCAAAGTTTACGCGTAGATAACGATTGTGGGCGAGGTAAAACTTACGTGTAACGAACAAAACTTCAACCAAAAACGTTTCACACAACTAAATGGTGATTGATACCACTGTTTGGTCACCATAATATGAACACAAGTTTCCGGAGAAAATCACTATTCATGATTCATTATTCATCATTTTTCGTAAATTAGGTTTGCGAGTATCAAATTCGCGTAACCTTAATGGTTTAGCTGCGAATTCATGAACATATCACTGAGGACATTTCATATAGACTAGATTTAGTCTACATATCATTAGTAACGTCATCATCATATCAGTTCATGCATGAGTTGCATATTTTATTAAACGTTTATTTTTCTATTAAATAAACGTTATCGCATAATCTTTTATTTTAAAATATTTGATCCGACATTTTCAAAAATTATCCTAATATATTTTTATACTCATTTTAAGACTATAAAAATTATATTATTAGTTTACCCGATGTTTTCAATTTATTTTGTATATAAATTGTTACATATATATATTTACGACGGTTTTCGTAAATTCAACTCGATAATTAGTTATTCACTCAATTCTTGCGAGAAATGTATTTTTATAATTTTTATGACTTTGATATATTTTATTTTGTTCCGTTAAAATTTATTTCAAGCTAACGCTATCCTAAATAACCAATTATATACACAAGTTACCAACTATACTTAAACAATTACACTTTTACTTATACAAAATACACTACATTATACAAGAATATATTACTTTTTTGTTTCTTATGTATGTCGACACACAAGTCATGACACAACATCTTGAGTACTAAATATCTACTAGCTACTATGATACTTACTTATCTTTAATTTTATATACCAATAAAACATACATAACATAATATCAAGGTGTAATCAAATATACTCTCTCCCTTTTTCATCCATAGAACCGGCCATAAGGAAGACCAAGCAAGGAATCCATATTTTTTTTCAAGAACAAGTTAATTACACAACACTAGCATACTCTTAGTTTAAGGTTTTGAAATAAAAACCTAGGGTATTAGGAAAAACCTTGTTCTTTAAACCTCATCACTACACTAGTAAGCATTTCATGATCATTTTTATTTTTCCATATTCATAATTTGGTCATTTGTATCATTTTTGCAAGAAAACATGCAAGTTACATGTGAATTTATACCACTTTCATTATTTTTAGTACTTATAATTAGTACATATTATCCTATAATTAACCCCTTGAAACATATCCTTTTTAATGATGTTTAGGAACACATGACACCCTAAGAAGGTGTATGGTAGGTTTAGAATAGCTTTGGCGTTGAATTGAAGTGGTTAGAATAAGTATTACGCGAGAAAAACCCATTTCGACAACATTAAATAAGGGTCTGATCATTTTTGTGATATCTGGAAAATTCGACAGATTGTAAAATATTTTAGGCTAGATATTCAGAAAATATATTTTAAAACGAAAACGTGGCCGCTTGAACGGGTTAAAACGGAGTTATAACGAAGAAGTTATGTTATTTTCAAGTTTAACGACGAAAACTATATTTCTGAAAAACTGCATGCTGTCAAGAGTTAATTTAAGGGCAAAAACGAGTTTTAAACATTGTCTAAATGAGTCTATTTGTCAAAAATATATTAGTATACTTTAACACGAAGCTGAGGACATATAAAACGTAGAAAACGGACATATAACGACCAAGTTATTCACATTTTAAACAAGGTTGTCGTAACTTTTATTACAAGTATTACTTATATATTTTCCTAATAGACAAAAATTAGTTGCCGCTAAGGACCATGTTGAGAGTCATTTTTAACATCGATGGAATACTTTTTAGAAAACGATGTCTTCTAGTAAAAGTAAGTTCACCTAACCTATTTTCCAAAATGTCCAACCGTTCGTCAAACGGAGTTGTAACGAATAAAATACGGTCACTCAAACTTTGCCGAAAGTTACCCTTAAACAATATTTTTAGTGCAAGTACCCTACTTTACCTATGTTTTTCTCCATGATCGAGACCTCTATGATGAAAATTTAAAAGCTAAGACTTTTAGATAATGCTAACAGCTTTCCAAAACCATTGAGTTTGTTTCCTAACACTCGATATCCACTATTTTACGACTAGCTTTTCGAGGCCATTTAGTCACTTTCATGAATTATCAAAGTATATTATTTTGCGACGAAAAGCTATAATTTCTTGATAAATTATTAAACGACTATCATAGGATGTTGTTTCAACGTAAATACTTGTAAAGTATTTTATAATATGACGTGATGCCATAAACATATATTTCGACGATAAACATTATTTTCAAATGTACAAGTGGTATGGATATCATATGAGTTTGCATGCACGACATTGTTTCATGATTTACATTAGAACATATCATTCATAATAGGTCGCGGTTAGATATTGCGCCGCATTTCAGTGCATCCACTTTTGTCATCATTATAATTGCATCAGGTGAGTTCCATAGCCCCATTTTCAATTGTTTTAATGCTTTTATTAAACTCTTTGGGGGAGATTGATAACGCTACACGCGTCGTTCGGGGTCAAAGGAACTTCCTTTTCTTCGAGCAAGTTTTATAACACCCTAGGCAGTGAACCTAATCGTTGTAGTGTAGTATTAGGGTAAGCCATGGGTGTTGATATCGTTCTCTAGGGGAATAGGAATGCTAGTGAGAAGTTACTACGCTAAGTTTGGGGTTGAGGAAGATTATTTTTTTTTATCTTTTTATGTTTTTTTAGGAAATGGAAAGGTACGAATCTCGGGTTTGGATTTCGGGGTTTGGTATTGCTACCGATTACTCTACTTATCTAATTATCTAATCTAAGGTGTATGTAGTCTATGTCTAATTATTGTGTGCTCGTATGATAGTTTAAAGATGTGTTTACTTAAGTTTTACTACTCCTTAATTATCTCCTATTGGTGGTTGAATTGTCATGTCCTTATTCTTAGTTGCGTTGTGTGTCTAAGGTTGTAGGGTATGCGTTTCTCCCTAACTCTTTGAACTTACCAAAGGGTCTCGTCTACAAAACCCACTAGGGATAATAAACTCTTACTCTAAGGCACTCTTTGGATGGTTTAGCTTACAACTACTCAAGGAGTTATATTCTAAGGTTCACAAAGATTTAATCAAGCATTTAGTACACAACGAATGACCTATCGCATTACTAGATCATTAATCAACTAAGATAAGAGACAACCAATCAATATTCAATAATTAAGTTTCATATTCCCTAAGCAAACACACAAGTAAATTAGCCGAACATGGAGAACATGCAAGAATACACACAAATAATCAAAGACATAATTGTATTAATGAAGTAAAACACTTATCTTGGTGTAAGATAGGGTTTGGAACCCTAAAATACTGTACAAGACAGCCTTTGTTCGGTTTAGGTTTTTACTCCAAAAGACTACACACAAATACTGAAAAATTCGGATTCTATATATAAGATTACATATGCGACGGCGTCACCTTATGTTTTTCGATTGTCGTGTCGCCGTCATTAGGGTTTCGTCTTGGCCACGTTAGACTTGCGACGGCGTCACCTTATGCTTGTAACGCCGTCCTCTTGACTTCGGCGCCGTCTGGATTGCATCTAGGCCGCCCGAGTTGCGACGGCCTACTCTTTTACAACTTGACGTCGTCACTTGAAAATAGGAGTTTTGGCTTACGTCTCGTCACAAAATCTTCCGACGGCGTCATAGATTAGCGATGGACGCCGTCACCTTATGTTTTCGTGACTTTGAGTGTCTCGATTCGACTTTGGCCATTTTCTTCGTATATTCGCGCTTTTCGTCCAAATAAGTGCCATTCCAGCATTTTGCCTTCAAGAGACCTAAAAGTGAAAAGGAACGATATTAAGCAATAACGGATACAAAGTGATCAAATAAGGCCTTAAACGACCCTCAAAAGGTACCTTTAAAACCTTATCAAATATCCTTACACTTGGTATTTGCTTGTCCTCAAGCAAATGTGCTTTTAGTCAATTAATTTATAAGTTAGAGGTCATGAAGCATTGGTTTAAAACAGTCCACAACACATGTAAGCCCTGCAAAAGTCATAACAAGCACGGAAATCACATACTAGCACCTCACATGGGGTGTTTGGATACTCACATCTCTCTAGGGTGTATATGAAATATAACAAATTGGAAATGGAAGATAAACACTCATTAACCGGTCATAGTACATAGATTACCATAGGCTTGAGAATAGATCAAACCTCCATCGCTTTGGCGTAAGCACCTAGGAAAGACTATCAAAGAGGTCTTTAAAGGGTTGTAACGTTAGGCTTACGGTAGGGAAACAAAGGGTTTGGTGGGATAGGCTATATAGTGGTGGCAAGTCAAAAAATATTATTGTTACAAGCATACAAAGAATGGCGTTGCTAAGCCAAGACTGGACACTCTAGACTCTAGCTAACTGAAATAAACAAACATAAATTTAAAGGATAGATGTAGGATGGTAGCCCGTATGTTTTGTTTTTTTTTTTTTTTTTTTTTTCATACACTTTTACTCTACCATCCTCTACGGTAACATCAAAATGATAGGGATTTATAGGCACATCCCTACACTTAAGTTTTTATTACTATAACACTAATTTGACCCGAATTGAAAAGATCAAAACACTTGGGGTACATTATTATTCAAACAAAGGGAATTTGAATTTAACGTTCCCTTCCCGTCATTTCACAAACTTTAACTTTTCCCATGAATCCCAATCGTCCCAAAACTGTATACAAAGGATATGACTCGACTTAGCAACTCATGCAAGCAACTAGATAATTGAACTAAGGGTTTAGGTTGATAACAATAATGCACTAAAAGTGAGTGCATATAGGGTAGGCTAAGGCGATTTTGGTGTATATTTGGGGGTGGGGTGTAAACAATGCTCTTCATTGATATTCCAAAAAAACCGAAACATTATGAGAACCGCGAAAAGGATAGGCTCTGAGGGGTTAACTAGGGGTATCGTGTACTAAAGATGAGTACAACGCAAAGGGTATGGGGGAATTACTCAACCAATGTGGAAAAAGTAATTATATTACGGGTATCAAACAAGGGTTATCCTAATGCCTCTTATCATTTAGTTATTCCTAACTACACAAGTGTAGTCTTACTAGCGATCTCGGAATGCATCACAAAACAAGTTCTAGAATCTAATATACTACCGGTTCACACTCTAAGCATTAAAGATGAATGCTTTAATTCCTACTAATCTAAGGGCGATCCTCACATTTTGGGTGGAATTTAGGTGGTAAAGGATTTTTTTGTGCTAGTCATGCAACTTCCTATCCGTGAGACGCTTTTGTTAAGACTAATGGCCCACTCCTATATGTCATCCAAAATTTTAAATTTGGTGCCAAAATTACCCTAACCGACATATTCTCATGGTTTATTACACAAATACAATTGGACAAAGCAAATATTCAAGTATAAGCATAGTTTCAAAGTTCCCGTTTTATTTTCCCTCCCTACACTTAAACTGAACATTGTCCCCAATGTTCCCCTAAAGTATCAAAGTTATGATAATGGAAGGTAATAAAAAATGAAAGAAACTAGTACTCCCCTGATTAGCTCGGTAGGATCCGTGTAAAGTAGTGGTTAAATCCTTTCCAAGAAGAATTTATGCGTGAAAAGCTCCTTCCAATCTTATGTAACTTCTTCTTGATAAATTAAACCTGCACACTTGAAGAAAACAAATGAAACCTTCGCGTAAAATCGGCGGTAATAATATATATAAGACTCGATTTAAACTAGGATATAATGCTTGTGGAATGGATGTTTCTGAAATTTACGGAAAATTAAGACCGAAAAATTCCAAAATTTATAAGTAGCTCGAAAACGAGAAAAAAGTAACTGTTGTTTTAATCCTTCGACGCCGTCAGTTGCGATCTGACGCCGTCGGTTATCGACAAAAAGCGGTCTGCGATTTTCGGAAAAATTTCGGAAAATTTACATCTTTAGAATCGGAAAAATTTCGCAAAACATCCATTATGACTCGATACAAGCATTTGACTCGAACAAACACACATATATATCTTTTAGTTAATTGTTATTCTCATGTTTACGTTTCTTTTGAAAACGTGTAATCCTCCTACACTTATCCCTTATGTAAAATACCTTTATATACAATTAAGACGAGGTTAAAAACAAAATAAAGCATTTTACAAATTTAAACATGAGAATAAACAATCAATAAAAGACATATGACACTAACAAGCAAACAATTAAGCATGGGTTGTCTCCCACGAAGCGCTTTTCTTTATTTAAGAGTCTTGTAGCTAGACTCGTAGTCGTGCTCCTACGTACCGATATAAGTAAGCCTATCCTCAACAATGTCATAAGGATCAAACTTATCATTCAAGTTCCTAGTAGTACGTTCTGTTAGATATGCCTTTTCAAACTTCTCTCCATCGGGATCATAGATTGTTATCCTAATGTGCCACTCTCCATCACCGTCACTAGGCGGTCTATCCCAATCCCATTTGTGTTTAGATTTCTCAAAATTCCACTTATTCATGACAAGGTTGACGGGCAAGCTTCCTAGGAACTTGGTCATCTTCCTAAATACTAAGGCGTCCTCGAACGGGTTCACTTCCATGTCCCTAGCCATTTCTTTTTCTTGGAAAGTTGCTTTACTAGTGAAGGCTTCATCTAGGTAAAAAGGTCTTTGGGGGCCTATGAGGTTCTTATCAATCCAAGGTTCATATCTAGAAGGCTCTCTATCCAACCTAATCTCATGTGGGATTTCCTCTTCTTTGTAGTACGTATGCTTTTTAACATCATAAATTGACCTAGCACTCCCCTCTCCTACCACTATCTTGGACATCTTACAATCGATGATGGCACTGGCGGTAGCTAAGAATCCTCTTCCTACTAGTAATGGGCATGTCGGGTCCTTATTCATGTCTAGCACCTGAAAGTCGGCTAAAAGAGTCAACTCTCCTACGTGTACTACCATGTCTTTTATTATTCCTACCGGACGTGCAACACTACCGTCCGCTAGACCTAAGATGGTTTCCGTTGGTTCTATTTTACCTAAGTTAAGGCTTCTATGGAGGGACAACGGAACAAGATTGATGCATGACCCTAAGTCGGCTAGGCGTCGAGAGGTTTGGAAGTTACAAGCCTACGGAAGAGTAAATAGCCGGGATCGTCGACTTCTTAGGTAAATTATTTCGCACAAAAGCGGACCCATGTTTTCCAAGCTTAAGTTCTAACTCATATTTTTCTTTTAAAGCATTATAGTAAGGTGCATGAGCTAAGACCTCAAGAATCGGTTTTTCTTGATGGAGTTCCTTGTACTCCTCCTCTAAACTAGGTTTGGATTCTTGGTTGACGGGTTTCTCAAGAGTAGGTTCTACCAATGGTGCAGGGCCTTGGTACCTTATTTTGGATGGCTTGGAACCCTTTTTGATAGCATTTACCGAGTGAACCGTTGGGTGTGAGGGGCATGGATGTGTGTTCTCCCATGGTGAACAAGAACATGAAGTCGACAAAATCGAATTCACTTTTGGGTTCTTTATAGTATCACTTGGGAGTGCTCCAACTTCCCGTTCATTGAAGGCTTTTAAGTGGGCATCAAGCTTGTTTGTCATCTCGCTTTATCTTTGCTTAAAATCGGCTTCAAGCTTAGTCAATCGAGTCTCTTGAGATTACAGGAATCTAGATGCAATTGCCTCAAGATTAGTGGGGTTCCCGGTGTTTAGAGAGTTGAACCTATTAGATGGACTAGATGAGCTTTGGGGTGTGCTTAAGTTTTGGTTCCACTTAAGGTTAGGGTGATTTCTCCATGAGGGGTTGTAAGAGTTTCCTAAGTTGTTTTGTTCGGGCTTGAAAGTGTACCACTTCTCTCCCGCTCCGTCGGTACGCATGGAGGCGTAGTCCACAAAAGCTTGTTCGGGGAGTCTTGTGCAATCACGAGTGTCATGGGGACCACTACATAAATCACAAGGTAGAGTGATTTTATTCACTTGACGTGAGGACTTAGGATTTTCGTAGGAACTCATTAGGAATTTAACTTGATCTTCAAGTTCGATCATCCTACGGTCGGAAGGTTGTGAGTCAATGGGAGGCAAGGAGATTGCCTTAACGGTTTTGGGCAACTCACGGGGGTCATTCCAACTTTCGTTGTCATAGAGACCAAGGTCCTCTATTATTCCCCATGATTCTTCTGCGGTAAGATCACTAAGTTTTCCACCGGCCGCTTGGTCAATGGATCGCTTGGTGGGGAAGTTGACATGATCATAAAAGATTTGGACTTGGAGCCAAAGATCAATACCGTGATGAGGGACTTTATGAAGTAAGTCCTTGAATCGAGTCCATGTTTCGTAGAGAGATTCACCCTGACGTTGTTGGAACATCAAGATGTCATTCCTAAGCTTAGTGGTTCTCCCCGGTGGGAAAAATTGAGCAAGGAAGCTAGAGGTAAGATCATCCCAACTTGAGATGGAGCCGGCGGGAAGTCGCTCAAGCCAATTACTAGCTTGGTCCCATAGAGAGAATTGGAAGAGACGCAGGCGCGTAGTTTCCCGAGTAGTAGCATCAAAGTCGATGGAATCAACAATTTTAAGGAAATCCCTAAGATGTTGATTTGGATCTTCGGAACGAAGTCCATGGAATGCACATCTGTTTTGCACCAACTAGATGGTGTCGGATCGCAGGGCCATAGTTTGGGCTTGGTCGGGAAGCTCAATGGTGTTCCTATAGCCTAAGTGGCTTGGTCTCGAGTATTCACCAAGAGTACGGGCTCTTGGCGGGTCAATTGGTGGTGGGTTGATGAATGGTGGGTGGTTATCACCTTCCATGATGAAAAGTGATGGGATTACGAACAAAGGTCACGAAGAAGGGGGATAGACTACGAGAAAGCTAAGAATGAGAAAAAAGTTTACTTGATAGGAATCAAGTAAAGAAACCTAAACGAGGTGGACTACTAACTAGCTATTCTATTCCCCGGCAGCAGCGCCAAAAACTTGATAACGCTACACGCGTTGTTCGGGGTCAAAGGAACTTCCTTTTCTTCGAGCAAGTTTTATAACACCCTAGGCAGTGAACCTAATCGTTGTAGTGTAGTATTAGGGTAAGCCACGGGTGTTGATATCGTTCTCTAGGGGAATAGGAATGCTAGTGAGAAGTTACTACGCTAAGGTTAGGGTTGAGGAAGATTATTTTTTTTTATCTTTTTATGTTTTTTTAGGAAATGGAAAGGTACGAATCTCGGGCTTTGGATTTGGGGGTTTGGTATTGCTACCGATTACTCTACTTATCTAATTATCTAATCTAAGGTGTATGTAGTCTATGTCTAATTATTGTGTGCTCGTATGATAGTTTAAAGATGTGTTTACTAAGGTTTTACTACTCCTTAATTATCTCCTATTGGTGGTTGAATTATCACGTCCTTATTCTTAGTTGCGTTGTGTGTCTAAGGTTATAGGGTATGCGTTTCTCCCTAACTCTTTGAACTTACCAAATGGTCTCGTCTACAAAACCCACTAGGGATAATAAACTCTTACTCTAAGGCACTCTTTGGATGGTTTAGCTTACAACTACTCAAGGAGTTATATTCTAAGGTTCACAAAGATTTAATCAAGCATTAAGTACACAACGAATGACCTATCGCATTACTAGATCATTAATCAACTAAGATAAGAGACAATCAATCAATATTCAATAATTAAGTTTCATATTCCCTAAGCAAACACACAAGTAAATTAGCCGGACATGGAGAACATGCAAGCATACACACAAATAATCAAAGAGATAATTGTATTAATGAAGTAAAACACTTATCTTGGTGTAAGATAAGGTTTGGAACCCTAAAATACTGTACAAGACAGCCTTGGTTCGGTTTAGGTTTTTACTCCAAAAGACTACACACAAGTACTGAAAAATTCCTATTCTATATATAAGATTACATATGCGACGGCGTCACCTTATGTTTTGTGACGTCGTCGTGTCACCGTCATTAGGGTTTCGTCTTGGCCACGTTAGACTTGCGACGGCGTCACCTTATGCTTGTGACGCCGTCCTCTTCGACTTTCGGCGCCGTCTGGATTGCATCTAGGACGCCCGAGTAGCGACGGCCTACTCTTTTTACAACTTGACGTCGTCACTTGAAAATAGGAGTTTTAAACTTCGTCCCGTCACAAAATGTTCCGGCGGCGTCGCAGTTAAGTAGTGACGCCGTCACCTTATGTTTTCAGCAACTTTGAGTGTCTCGATTCTGACTTTGGCCATTTTCTTCGTATATTCGTGCCTTTTCGTCCAAATAAGTGCCATTCCAGCATTTTGCCTTCAAGAGACCTAAAAAGTGAAAAGGAGCGATATTAAGCAATAACGGATACAAAAGTGATCAAATAAGGGCTTAAACGACCCCTCAAAAAGGTACCTTTTAAAACCTTATCAGAGATACATGCTCAACTACTTTTAGGACACTCATGATTATTTGCAACTACATGTTTAACTGGACTGAATGTTTAGTCATACGAAGTAACAATATTGTCATACTTAGAATTTCTATATCATAAATCATTGAACTAGCGGTCTTGGTATAATCATTGGACTAGCGGTCTTGGTATAATCATTGAACTAGCGGTCTTGGTACAATCATGCACTAATGGTCGTGGAACTATTTGAAACAACACCCATATGTGTTATATCAATTGAATATTGATAGATTAAGTAATGTACTATTATGTGAATTCATTTGTCATCATGCGCTTGAACATAAACTATGCATATTTTGGCTGTGGGTTGTAAACACACAAGTTGCAAGTTTTGTATGGGCGGAACTTGGAACTGAGTGGATTTGCAATGCCTTTGCTGCATGAACATTACATTTTTTTAAGGTTTTCTTCATGGCAACACAAACTCTATGAACTCAGTCAACCTTTGTGTTGACACTTTTAGCATGTTTTATCTCAGGTATCTAAGGCATTCACTTCATGGCATGCATGTGGACTTATCATAGAGTCGTGGTGACGACGCGTCTCACATGGGATTTATGCACTTTAAAACATCGTTTGGCTTGTAACAAACTTATTTCCGTATATGTTGACTTTCATTTGGGACCTATCCTTTGTAAACTCTGAATGTTTTATTAATTCAAACGATGTATTTTCTAAACGACACTTTAGGTCGTTCGATATAACTGTAACTTTGATGCTATGACAGTCCTCCCCAAGGTATTCCATTCCGCTGCAAAACATGTAATTTGGGGGTGTGACACAAGTATGTTTTGATGTAGATTAGAAGTGAGAGAGAGGAGAGGCGGATGGAACTTTCACACACACAATAATAAGAAATGATTTAGCATAAATAAGAAAGAACCAACCCTCTCAAATGAGAGTTTACAAGGTACTTATAGGTAAGGGAGCTAGGGAAACTATTCTAGTCTCTTCCTTGAACGTTTGGGCATATGCTTAGGCTCATGGGCTTACTACATAAGCCTAACATTAATTACATACATATAAGCCTATGAAGCAACCTATTACATATTAATGACTGACACTTTAAATAGTAGTTACAGGTGATCCCAACAAATACTTCATTAAGTTCAGTGTGTTTGCAACATCGCCCGTGATATTCTCCGCTCCTATTGTGGATTGTCACTCCTCCCTGCTTCCACTGGGTCTCCTCTCTCTCTGTGCTCCATTGATTCTACCTTGTTTGGGCTTCCTTGTGTCACGTTTGTCTTGGTTTACAAATTAAAAGCTACTCTACTTAAAATTAAAAGAGGGAATAAACAATAGCATGCATGCCCCCTTTAAACCCAAAAACAGTAAAAATATAAACATGTGAAAAATAAATCACAACCACGCATTTATATTTTTGGTCTATGGCGTAGGCTCGTGTCATGCATGATTAAAAATTAAAAGCAGAAAAGTACTATTAATAAATTACATGCGAAAATACTTGAGCTATGGTTTGCTACGACATACTATATATACGCATCCACCCCATATATAGCCCATCCAAAAGTATATGCAAACCACGAGTTTCACCTGTATTGTTGTATACTAATGCAACCTGTCATTCCTGGAATGACCGTTCTTACCTTATTGCTGTATATTGTCAATTTAAGTAAAGTTTTGACTTCTATAATTTACAAACCCTATCTAGGGGTTTTCCTCTTTTCTTTATAATATAAAAGCATGTGACTTTGTTAACAAGAAACCCTAAGTCAACAAGTTTTAATTTTTTTCAAAAATATTTTATTATAGCCTTTTAATAAAAAAAAATTATTTTCCTAACTATCCCTGGTTATGCTTTGAATCTTTTAAAACCCCAATTTCCATATTTACCAATCCCATATTCCAAATAAGATACAACTGAAAAAATCATCAGTTTATGAAAACTCTTACTTTGTTATCAATATTTATACTCAGTCAAATTCTATGATCCCATATGGTTAGGATACATAAAATCGACCCTCTTAGGGTTCAGGTTAATCCAAATCCATTTTTCTTGCTAATAACTTAATCTTGTTTCCTTATGATCATCTTTGGAAACATAGGATTTCCATAAATAGTTTTAGCCTATTTTTGGAAACTTTGCACTTTACAAAAAATACCTAAAACCCTAAATCATAACCAGAAGACAAAAAATCATTGCATGCAAAGAAAAATAAATCTAAGAAACCCCAATTCTTGTAATTATGACAACACCGATCAGGGTTTCTATATTTGATCCCGGATACCCATGTATCCTTATAAAGTCGACTTCTTTAGGTTTAGGAAACCCTAATGGATCGATTTTTGTAACACAAACATGCAAACCCTAATTTTTTTTAACACAAACATGCAAACCCAATTTTATCACCAGAGTGATTAAACCCCAGTTATCACAATAACAAAAACCCTAACTAACCCTAAAGCACAAATCAACCCATAGCTTGCATAACCAAAATCAAGATTTGATTTTTATGAAAATATTGGCAATTACTAAGAACCCAAACTAGGTTATATATAATTAGAGTGGCTCTGAAAGCACTGTAGGGATTTGTGGTCACCCGCACGACTATAAAACGTGCATAACGGAAAATATTCACACAAACTCGTGCATACCAAGACCCTAATAGTCAGATCTTGTAATCAGTGATATAACCTAATCTAACCTTATGCGTAAGCTCCTTTAACCTTTTATTGAGTCGCACAGAATGCCTCCTTCTTGATCTTGATGCTTCACGAACTCTTCTTAGGGTTTCTTGGAATATCATCACTTGGACAACGTTAGGTATCCGCCAGTACTGCACAGATAGAACTAAAGATCATTACCTATGCAAGTTAGGCGAGCATGAAATTGGGTAAAATGATTAGGTAGTCGTCCGATAGACTTGGGATTTAGGAAACCCTAAGTTTGACAGGTTTTGGATCGACCAAAAGGGTTTTCGAACCCTTTTGTGTGGAGATCGGTCGATCAAGCACAGAGAAGATGAGAGGGAGATCTTTGGGTATGATGAAATAATGAATCTCTTAGGAAGCCCTTATATTTATAGGGCCATAGGATTATTCTAGAATCCTTATACTTGTACAACAAGTATTGTAGTTTGACAAAAAGTCAAACCTCACCCCCTTAGGGGATTTGACCAACTTCCACACCCTTTATAGGGTTATGGTTTATTCGTTTTCTGCCAAAATATATATCCTAGATAAATATTATACTTTAGGTAATTACCATTTAGCCATTAAATGAAAATACCACAATATTTTCATTTCCTCTTTACTCCTATTTCATTTCGTAACTCGTTTCTCATTTTTGATTACGTTTTATTTAGTCTGCACCAGTATTACCCTTCGGCATTTTTGTGACGACAAGTGTGAAAGCCGTTGTGTTGTTTGCACATAATCCTTTCAGTATCGGTAAACTTGTCGACTCTGTAAGGTTTCATAGTAAAAAAGGAGGTTGTTGAACTAGTGAAGGAGCTCTCGAATAAGAAACTCGGGGTGTGAAGCAGGGCGAAGAGGAGCTTCTTACAGAACCACTATAAATCATTGTGTTCGGTTTGATCTCTTTTTTACTTATTGTATTGTGTTTATATTTGCATTATGTTGATAATTTTTTATTCACAATTTCTATTATTATTGTTGTCACTTATCATATTGTATCACACTTGATTGGTTATTTGATACAAGAAATTAAAGTTTTAAAAAGGGTAGGTTTCCACAATAAAGGAAAAACACAAAAGTTTTTTTATTTTTTAATGGCATTCAATAATGACTCATGCTAGCCTTAATAATAAGTGATAGAAAGTGATGGTCATTCACGTTTAGGAACTTTGTAACATGTGTTATATATTGTATTAGAATAGTCAATGGGCTCGTTGATTGGGCTAAGCTAACCGGTTATTAGTTATGTTATGTTTAGTCATGTTGTAATGTAAGCCCAATCCGCAACCAAATAAAACCTATCCAAAGCCCATAAGGCTTTTATGTTCTAAGTATAAAAGGCACATACCATGCCATTTGGCATGTGTGCTTGAGTATGTAAGTGTGTGTTTTTCATATGGAATAAACCTCATATTGTCTTCATCTTCGCATCATACATCAAGTCACCACTAAATCTGTGCTTCATATTTAGTGTTAGTGTGAAAGAGTTGATATATCTTAGGTCCTACAAGTGGTATCAATCGCCTAACAATGATCTAGGATAGTTTGCGGTTTGTTTATGTGGTGAAAAGTACCAAAAGATTCGATTTTGTTTGCATTTCTTAGCTTAAAGTTTGTACTTTTAGGTTTAAGATTGTTGTATTCGATTAGTTTGGTGTTTGGATAGGTTAAACTATACGTTTATTGGCTCATTTAGGTGATATTCGAACTAGTAAAGTCGTGTTCTTCCTCGCGGTTTAAATTTTCTCCTTGCAATTTGTCAACATCTTGGATGCATTTTTGTGTTTCTTCGCTGCGATTTAAGCTAAATAGTACAAAAAGTCCGTGCGTTTTGGTTAAAAAGCGTAAAAAGACAAAAACAATGAAAGTGACACTTGTACTTGTGCATTTTGACATTCTGTGGTTTGAGGTTCTGCGGTTTGACATTCTGCGGTTTGAGGTTCTGTGATTTGTACTTGTGTGATTTGAGGTTCTGCGATTTGTACTTGTGCGATTTGAGGTTCTGCGATTTGTACTTGTGCAACTTGAGGTTCTGCGATTTGTACTTGTATGATTTGAGGTTCTGCATTTTGCTCAAGTGCGATTTGGCTACTGCGGTTTGACAACGTTGCGTTTTGAGTATTGCGGTTTGATAAATTGCGTTTTGACCATTTCGTTATTGCGTTTTGTTGACTTTTCCCGACAAAACTTCAAACGGCCATAACTTTTGAACCGTAACTTCATTTTCAGCGTTCTACCCATCAAAACGACCGTGAGAACGAGGAGAATGACACGCCGGATAAACTATAATCTAAAGTTTATTCGAGTCAACCTTAGAGGTCTAATTCCACTCCGAACAGAAGTTATTGAGGTTTTTAAGTTTTCGGACCAAATTTTCACCACAATAACCGTACTTAATCGTCATCAATCACAACTCCTTTATCGTTGAATCGATCCTATATTAACTTTATCAAAAATACCTTCATCTATGGCAACTCAACAAGATATTCATACAGCCGGTGCTAAAAACTGTCCTCCTATGTTGGAAAAAGGTGGATATCTTCAATGGACAAGTCGTATGCTCTGCTACATAAAAACCAAACCTAATGGAAAACTTATGATTCAATCCATTAAGTATGGACCCTTCAAGCCACGACAGATCCAAGAACCTAGAAATCCTAATGCAACACCTCCCGTTCCACCATATTTTCGTGATCAAAATGAATCAGAATACACTGAAGAGGATAAGAAGCAGATGACATGGTAATACACATCGTCCAACTTGGATTACCAAGAGACATCTTTTCTACTGTCGACAGCTGTGAAACTACTTACGATATGTGGGAACGTATTAGACGGCTATGCTATGGAACAGAAATTGGACAACAAGACATGGAGAACAAGCGGCTAACCGAATGGGAGAAGTTTACATCCACTCCAGGAGAATCCATTGAATCATACTATGGAAGGTTTTGCACTTTGAAGAATGAGCTTATCAAGAACAAGTTGACACCCAGAAATATCATGAGTAACATCAAATTCATCAACAATCATCAAGAAGAATGTGGACGCTATGTCATTATTGTCAACCAAACAAAGGACTTACATCAAGTGAATTTTGATCAACTCTACGATTTTCTAAAACAAAATCAAGATGAAGCTAATGAAGTAAGGAAAAAAAGATTGGAAAAGAATCAAGATCCCTTGGCACTAATTGCAAAGACACAAACTCCAGTTAACACACAACAACAACCTTCTTCATCATCTTCCAACAACAACAACATACAGCAATACATCCCACAGCCACAACCTGTCATTCCTCAACAACAATTCTACCCACCAGAACAACAAGTCATTCAACAACAACAGTATCCACAATACAAAGAACCAGGAATCACTGATATTGAAGCTGAAAAAACAGAGGCATTGTCTAATGCATTCGGTTATTTAACTAAAGTATTCAAAGGACGCCATTCCACACCAACTAACAACAACCAAAGGATTTCCTCAAACACTTGCAACAGGCAGATTGCACAACCAGGTGTGAATATGGGTCAAGGAGGACAAATGGTTGGGGTTATTAGGACTCAATAGGGATATGCTACTAGATTTCACATGGGTAATCAGAATATGCATAATACGGGTCAATATGCAGGAAATTAGACGGTTCAATATCATGGTAATCAGATGGGTCAGCATGTTGGAAATCAGATGGGTCAGAATGTTGGGAACAAAACAGTTGGTAAGCCGAATGGGAATGTTGCAGCTCCAGTCGTTGGGAATTATGGAAATGTGAATCAGGCTAATCGGGTTACGTGTTACAACTGTCAAGGAGTGGGTCACATTGCAAGGAATTGCCCTACTAAGCCAAAAAAGAAGGATTCAGGGTATCTTGAAAGCATTAGTGTTGGTACAAAAGGCAAAAGCAGGGATGCGGTTGAGTGCTGAGGAACATGGCTTTGAAGCTATTATGGATGAATTGGAAGACCGAGAAGACATCAATGCAAACTACATCTTCATGGCAAATCTTCAAGAGGCTAAGTATGACACTGATTCAGACACACCTCTTGTTTATGACACCAATGCAGTCTCTGAGGTACCAATCATTGATCCATGCTATAACAATGTCATATTTGATGTGCTTACTTATGAGAAACAACATTCTGTGATGCCAGGACCCACTTATGATACATACCTGGACAATCCGAGTGGTATCAATATTAACTCTAAAACTCCAGATGTGGATCCTAGTGGAGGCTCTGTGGCACAAAATACTGAGACTAATGAGGAAACACGTGCCTTATTTGAATCATTGATGAATAATTGTGCCATTGAAATTGAGAAAGTAAAAACGGTCAATCGTGAAGTTAAGGCCGCGAATGATAAATTGACCGATGAGCTTGAGAGGTACAAGGAGAATGCAAAATCTTTTGAATTTCACAAAAACAAAGAGTCTGAATTAGAAATTAGTTATCGAAATTCCGTTTTATAAGAAAAAACAATTGCAAATCAAGTATGACACACTTGATCTTAATTTGAGGTTAAAAATAAAATCTTTAAACAAGGAAATTTCTAATCTTAAAAACCAACTTTCTAAACAAAAAGCAATTTATTCTGATCTTGAAAAAGAGAAGAAACATTTGATAGCTGATTTTTCAAAACGAGAAGATTATCTTCTTGAGAAAAATGAGAAAATAAACAAATTGGAAAATTTGCTTGTTACAACGGGTCATTCAGCTCAAACAACGAATATTCTAACTAATCAAACTAATCCATATTTTCTTACAACACAAAAATGGCTCTTGGAAATAAACCTCCTTGTGCACTCAAGAAAGCTCAGAAAGAACATAATGTTTTGTATAATGGAAAAGCTTTGTTAGATAAGAATGAACCCATAAATGTTCATGATTCTACGATAGAACTAATTGATGAGAGTAGATCAAAAATGAAACAAAAGAATCCAGAAATGAAACCAATTGATTACAACAAACTTAACAAAATTTCTTGAATTAATTTTGTTCCTCAAAAAGAAAAGTCAAAGTTTTCCATCACACCCAGTGTTTCAAACAAAAAGTCAAAAACAATTTCAAAACAAATTGTTGTCTCAAAATCATTTTCAAACATGGAACAAATGTCTTTAAACAATTCTTTTAACATAAGTGATGCTAGAAGCATTTTAGATGACGTTAAAACAAGAATTGGGAAACTTCAAGAGGTTGTTAAATCTAAAACAAATGTCATTATTAATAACTGGTTTTCAAGTTTTTATGATGAAATGAAAAAGGTTTTTGAAACTAAAATTGCCAATCCACTAAATCACATCAGTGCGAGGGTAATTTATTTTGAACAAGCATTTTTTAAAGAAACAGGTGACTTTGTCAAGGACCATAAATCCCTGGTAAAGAAAGCTAATGAATGTTTTGAACACATCAAAGTTTTGGAAAATTAAATGATTCTCTCTTCGAAGATGTTATGACTACATATATAATGTCCATTATCTTACAAACATATTCTGTTGAAGATCATGAAAGACTCCAGTCCGAGACCTCCACAACTGTTTCAAAATATAAAAAAGCTCTTGAAAAATTTGAAAAAGAAAATGCAATCATATTTTAAACAACTTGATCGAAAAACTGAGGAATGCAAGTATGACAAACTATCGTATGAGCGTACCTACAAGGACATGAAATAGCAAAATGACCTTTTGAGAGCTCAGCTCGAATGTCAAAAAGGAAAGGTTGTGGATACTAAGATTGCAAAACCATTGACTAAGGAGAAAACAAATGTTTCTAAACCGGTTTCCAAACCAAAAATGTCTATTTCTCAGCCTCTTCCAAAAGTCAATGAGAAAAATGATTTGTCAAAACCAGTCATTCCACATGCCTTGCAAAAGCTAAAAGAAAAGATTGTTGAAAAAGAAAAAGCGGTTATCGAGAAACCAAAAGTTTTAGCTCCTGGCCTTTTAAAGATGAGTACCACTACTGCGTCTGCATCCACATCTAAAACATATGGAAAAAACGACATGACTTCTACAATGCCTAGGAAAGCAGAAACAAATTTTCTTGATAAAAATGTGAATCGTAATGCTTGTGCCTTACCTTCTACAGGACTAGAAAACACCTCTAGGAGCAGCAGACTAAAGCCTAATAGCAATACAAGGGACAATAGAGTCTCGCCTGTCTCTAAGAGTGGTAGCCTGAATAAAGAAAAGAAAGTAGAAGAACACCCTAGGAATTTACCGCTTTGTAATAAGCAAGACATTTCATCTGAATGTAATGAACCTATGAAACTTGCTATTTTTTATGAATGTGTTGAATTTGTTTGTTTAACTTGCAAGAAATCTTTAATTAATAATGTTCATGATGATTTTGTTTCTAAGAATGAGAATGTTAAACATGTTCAGAAGAACGTTCCAAAAAGAACTTATGCTAAACCAATAGGAAGACTAGTTGCAAGATTTAGGTCGCACAATATTGATAAGAAGCATAGTTTTTCCTTTAGGAATGGTATTTGGAAACCAACGAGTAGAATGTTCACAATCAAGAATGGTCGAATGAATGCTAAACCATTATACCCAGTAGAAACCTTCTAAGAGTGTGATCAGGATTTTACCTCTAACCCAAAGGAACCAAAATCAAAACGGTTTCCAAAAAAATATTCTTCTGTTCTTGGCAGGTTATCGAAATATGTCTTTGGATCGTCGACTCGGGTTGCTCCAAGCACATGACCGGGAATCTGAAGTTGCTGATCAATTTTGTTTGGAAATTCATGGTAACCGTACGCTTTGGAAATGATAATGTAGTAGCTATCATGGGTTGTGGAAATCTTCCATTTGGAAATTATTTGATCACTCAGGTTTACTATGTCGAAGGGTTGGGACACAATTTATTTTCAGTCGGGCAGTTCTGTGATGCAGATTTAGAGGTTGCATATAGGATAAATTCTTGCTTCGTTAGAAACTTACATGGCATGGATCTCTTAACTGGGAATCGTGACACAAATGTGTATGCTATCGACATAAACCAAATGGCCTCTTCATCACCAATATGTCTTATGACACGAGCATCTGGAACAAAGTCCTAGTTGTGGAATAGAAGGCTATCTCATCTCAATTTCGACACAATCAACAAACTTGCCGAAGACAACATCGTCAACGGACTTCCAAAGTTTAAATACACCAAGGATCACTTATGTCTATCATGCGAACAAGGAAAAAGCAAAAAAAGCATCATATAAACCCAAACTCGTACCCAGTTTGGAAGCAAAGTTACATATGTTGCACATGGACTTATATGGCCCAATGAGAGTTCAAAGCATTAATGCAAAAAAGTATATTCTTGTTATCGTCGATGACTATTCAAGATATACATAGGTTAAGTTTTTGAGGTCAAAAGATGAAGCACCAGGCATCATCATCACCTTTCTAAAGCGTATTCAAGTACTTCTTCAAGCTCCAGTGAGGATAGTAAGAACTGACAACGACGCAGAATTCACAAATCAGGAGTTAAGAACTTACTTTGAAGATGTTGGAATCACTCATCAGACATCAGTTATTAGAACTCCACAGCAGAATGGGGTAGTTGAAAGAAGAAATCGCACTCTTGTGGAAGCTGCTCGCACAATGCTAATTTATTATAGTGCACCGTTATTTTTATGGGCTGATGTTGTTGCCACTGCTTGTTTCACTCAGAACCGATCCCTAATTCATCCAAGATTCTATAAAACCCCATATGAACTAGTTAACAACAGAAAACCTGATATCTCTTACCTTCACGTGTTTGGCGATCTGTGCTATCTGAAGAATGACAGAGAAGATCTAGGAAAACTGAAAGCTAAAGGTGAAATTGGAATATTCATTGGATACTCAGATAACTCGAGGGTATTCAGGGTATATAACAGAAGAACTAGGAAGATAATGGAGACGACGAATGTGAATTTTGATGAACTTTCATAAATGGCTTCTGAGAGACTCGCTCTAGAACTCGCGCTTAATCCGATGGCTTCTAATGAAAACAGATTAGGACCCGTACCTAACCAGCAAGCTTCTGGACACATCAGTTCAGGACTCGTACCTCAAAGTGCTTCATCGACTTCGTTTGAAACACCTTCAGAACAAGAATGGGAGAATTTCTTCGAGTTAATGTTCGATGAATACTATGGTGGAACTTCTACAAATGCATCAAACCATCATTCCGCTGTACACGCTCAAAATCATCAACAACCACCGCCAACTGATGATGCATCTACCACAGTCGAAACCAATGCACCAACATCATCTACATCTCCAGTTCTTGAAATCGTTCTACCAATAGTTGATGAGCAAAACCAAAACACATCATTTCAAGAAGAACCTAGACAAAACCAAAACGATGCAACGTTAGATGAAGACGTATTCGAAAACCCGTTTTCTACGGATTCAGCTGAATCATCTTCAAGCTTACGAGAACCATCTAACTCGCATACGTTAAACCTACGGTATCCTTCTACACTGAAGTGAACTAAAGACCATCCAATTGAACAAGTTATTGGTGAACCTTCAAGGCTAATTCAGATGAGACACCAACTTCCACAGATTGCGACTTGTGCGTTTACCTTTGCTCAATAAGCAATATAGAGCCAAAGAACATTCGAGAGGCAATGGCAGAACTCGCTTGGATAGAAGCGATGCAAGAGGAATGATGCAGGTTTTGATGACCAGGTTTTAATATTTATAATTACTCGTTATACCTATGGTCTACCCTAATGCACTAACGGGCAGTGTACCCGGTCGTATGTAGTGTAGTCATCGGTAAAACCGAGGTCGTCCCAAGAGCTATGTGTGTGGATTTATACTAAGTCTAAGTGTCACAGATTTTAATATGATTTTGATAAGGAATTAACTAATTAACTACTAAAGCAGATAAAGGAAAAGGTGTGATCAATAGAGGAGAGTGGTGCTAACCTAGCTACTCATCCTAATTAGTAGTGTTTACATCTAATTACTTCCAATTACTTTAGGTGGGGTCAAAGTCACTAGGACAGCATTTGGTCATTTCGTCCTAACCTATCGCAAAGGGTACCCTTTGGAGAAGTCGGTGTCCCTCATAAGTCCGATTGTTCCCGGTCCCTAAGCCAAGTCATTAAGTACCGCTACATGCTAGATTTATAATAGTGAGTGCCCGGCGCTAGCATCTTAAACACTTACCCCCTTACTTAAGTTCATCCAAGCGGTAGGTGATCGGTTGGTCAATCGCACAAGTAGAAAGGGTCGTCGGTTGGTCATATCTTACCCTTCCCGTCTCAGTCTACTCACTTAGGGTCAGTTTGTCATATCTCCTAAGCAACTAGCCTCTACCGCCATTCAAAACTATCGAAACAAGGGTAGCTACCAATAAAGTATGCATGCATACACTTAGAAATAATTATACGAAAGCAATGTAAACGCAAACAAAACAATTAAGGAATCATAACTAGGCCAGCACCAAGAGGTGCTTAGCCGCTCATATTAACTATAACAATCAATTTAATGTTTAATGTTACGAAATACATGAATTGAAAGTAAAGAAAAGATAAAAAAGCTAATGCTTATCGTAGGGGAGTGATTTCTCCCTTGGAGATAGCTCCGTATGCTCCTCTAGATTTGCCTTCGACTTCTTCTCACGTTCTCTGATTGTCATGTGTGAAATGGGATGATTTGAAATGCTGGAAATCGTGGGGTATTTATAGGCCAGATCTGGTTATGGCGTAACTAATTATAAGAGTTACGCCGTAACATATAATTCTTTGTATTTTGTACTAACCTCTGGAAGGAGTTACCGTATCCTCAATAAATCTTGGTTACGCCGTAGTTGTTGCATGAGTTACGGCGTAATTAGTAGCGGCGCGGAACCTCATTTGACCTAATATGGTTACGTCGTAATCTTGGATAGAGTTACGCCGGAATCTTCTGTAAAGTTGGTTTTCTGAGCCACGCTTTAGTTACGGCGTAATGTGAGAGAGGAGTTAGGCCGTAACTTCTTCAAAGTGAGTATACTATGATAAATCTTCAATAGACTCTCCAAATCCGCATCTCTTTAGCTCCAATGCTCGTAATTTACCTGAAAGTGAAATATAATGGAAAACAAGCGTAAATCCATATAAATTATATAAATTACAAGAATAATCAGGGGAAATTGACACTTAATATTCAGGATAATTTGATGTTATCAAATATTCCCCCACTTGAACTCTACTTGCCCTCAAGTAGACCATATTAGATAGATTCCTAAAAAGATATCTCCCATTACCTAGAAAATATAAGTTTACAAATCCCTTATGCTAGAATAAAACAAAGCCGAACACCTCACGAAATAGGAGCGAAACACTCAAATCTCTCAACTATTCTAAGTGTCAATTTCGGGTGATCACTCAATCGCACGACGTCATAGCATGTATTCTATCATAAGCTTGGCGGTTACACAAATCTCCACCACTAGAGTTAAGGGCTAAACAATTCTCGAAGGCAATATGGGTAGACACGAAAAAGGTTAAGGGTGACTCGTCATTACTAACATGTCACGGCGAGGTAGACAAAACCAATGGTACATGACCAAATCCATGGCCAAGACACCAAAGATCGCTCGTTGCATCACCTAGACACGCTTCATGACTAAAGGGTAGGATAAGACATGGGATATAAAAATGGTGTAAACTAAAAATCAAGCAAATAGTCTAAATCTATAACCAAGTCATCACCACTTACCATCCGCCCAAAGTTCAAGTTTCGAAGTTAAGAAACCGGATCATGATATACTATGTAGATGTGTCATTAGAGGACGTCATGATGGGCACACTACCTTTTCTCCAACTGTTGGCACAATTACCAACTCCAATCTTTAACTGTGACCGAGGTGGCCTCCTCGATACTAAATCTATATTAAGCTCTTAACTTAGTGCTTATAACATCGCACTTTACAATTAACTGAATAACAAATACATCTATTTATTTATTATTATTATTTTTCGAATCACATCTTTCTTTCTTTTTTAACATAAACATAACATCCCCCACTTGAGATGAACAATGGGAATTCGAGGGGTCTTCAATGATCTTTAAGAATATGTCGTCAATGAAAGCGTGATTCCCGAACCTTTCCACTTAAACCTTGAACTTAGGCAATTGATGACTTCCCAATCACAAATAAAGACTACAGGGTAGGCTAAGGTGTATAGGTGTAACGAAACAATATATTGGGTTAACAAAATGAAAGGAATGGCTCAGATGGGTGTATCTAGGGGTATCCTGCACTAAAGGTGAGTGCAACAAAAGGGTTTCACATGGGGGTCGATGTTAGGAATTGGAAATTCTATTATGAAGCATCGGTCACCCCAAGCATAATCTAGCTTAAGTTAGCTCGTAGACATATCGTTTATTATGTTAGTTGTTTGTCAATTATTAGCTTAGTTTAGTCTAGTGCAACACCGTGGAGGAAGGAAGGGTCTTTACCCATTGTATGCCTGATCCACAGCCAGTAGGAGGGCGTTATAGTTTGTATAAATAGCCCTCTCCCTACAAGGGAGAGGGTTGGATGTTTATTTGGAATCTAACCTTCCATGAGTTTCTCTTTCTAGAATATCCCACTTTCTCTCTCTAAACCATCTGAATTATACGCCTACTTGTGTTTGTGTTATGATGTGTATGTGAAATTCAATATGTTACAAATGGTATCAAGAGCCATGGTTAGATCATCTCTTACATATCCTTGGATTTCTAGTGGTTTTTAGGTGGTTTTTGAGTTTGAAAAAGTTAAGTGGTTTTTGCATCATTTGGATCATTTCTTGTGTTAAAGCTTGGATTTTGATTGTACTTTTGTGTTTAGGATCATCATAAGTGTTTAAGTTTTGATTTGGTAGGCTTGAATCATCGTGGTTGGGTTGTTTTTGGATTGATAAGTGGTGTTTTTGAGATATTCTTGCTAGCGACTTGAGTCACGGTTTTTTAATCTTGGTAGCAACTTGCTTTGTAAGTTTGTAGCGAGTTATAGTTGAAGTGGTGGTGATTTGAGCTTAGCGACTTGTATATTGAGACAAGCCAACAAACAGTACACTTAGTGGATTCTCCACTACGGGTAGCGACTTGGTATAGGTAGCGACTTGCTTTCAATTTTGTTAGCGACTTGTACTTATGATTCTTAGCGACTTGGTGTTAGCGAGTTGCTTCTTAGCGACTTGACAGCTTAGCGACTTGGTGCTTAGCGACTTGCTGTCAAAATTCTTAGCGATTTGGTGCTTAGCGACTTGCTGGCAAAATTCTTACCGACTTGGTGCTTAGCGAATTGTCTTCTTAACTCTTAGCCACTTGTTCTTAAAGTGAAGCAAGTTACTTTTATCTAATATTCATAAACACATCCATCAACACAATGTCTTACATCACTGATCCTTTAATTACTAAAGTGCTTGAACTCTATGATACCTCACAGAATAATGAAACAGGCTGCTACTCAGAATGTTCTACCTTGGATGATTCAGCAACTTATAATCAAAACACCTCACAATCTGAGTCAAATTCTAATGAGTCACTCTTGATATTGACAAATGATGCAAGGCGAATGGAATGCAACATTGAGCCCTTTCAACTACTTCATTAGCACCTCAAACTACTTTTATCTACAACTATGGATCGAACAAGCAGTGCTCTCCTTCGTCAGGATTTTCCCACCTTGACAAGAACTGTGCTACTTAACTTAGAACAACTGAGGTTTCAAATTACCAAAGAGAAGTTCTCAACTGATGATTCTTATGCAGCTCTTCAAGTAATCTTTGATCAATTTCAGCTATTCATCCAGGGGGAATATTCCTCATATTTTGATCAAGACATGACTGGAACTTCATTCAAGAAACACACTGGAATGGAAATTCATGAGTTCAGAAACACCGTTATTCAACTTGTGGGTAATATGAAAATATACATCAAGGAAGCTGCTCAAGAGAATGACATGCTGAATGAATTGAATGGGTGTCAAGTTATGTTATGTGAAGATTGTGATAGGTCGAGCAATGGATCAGTCGAACAAATGAATGATGAAGAATGCAGAATTTCAGTTACAATAAAGGAGGAAGAAGCCAACTGTACTGATCTCAAAGACTCAGAGTCAGTAAAGGTTGAAACAGTGTACATGACAAATCCTAGTATTCATGTGGTAAATACTGATGACAGATCTTTAGATGAACAAGTTTCATGTGATGAGGTACCCTTAACTGATCAAAATAATTCATGTGTTAATGTACCTGATCTACTTGACTCTAACTCCGAACATAATACTGTGAAATCGGTCTTGGTTGAGCCTGAATCTAAAACTTTTAAAGCTAATGACATGATTGAAAAAAGGGTTTATGATGAACTTTCAAACAAATATTCAATTCTTGAAAAACATTGTATTTCCTTGGAAATTACAATACAACAAAAAGAAAAAAACTTTTATGCTGAAAAATCTTGCATTAATCAGGAATTTCCAGAATTTCGAGAATTTTTTGAAATTAATCACTTAAAAACCCAGATTCAGGACAAAGACTCAACCATATGCAATCTCAAGTTACAACTCTCAGATGTGCATAAGTGTGATTGTCATGAGATGAGTAATACACTTCAATCTAGAAATGCTGAACTGGCTCTATGTGTGTCCAACCTATTAAGAGAAAATGAGTCCTTAAGAAAGAACTTAGAGGAGACCAATTCCAAGTTGATTAATCAAACTAACGCCTTGTTGACAGACATTGATGCCCTCAAAGCCCAAATTCAGGATAAGAGCTTCACTATTGTTGCCTTAAAAAATGAGCTTAGGAAATCTATTGGAAATAGTGTGAACACTAAGTTTGCAAAACCATCAACCTTGGGAAAGCTAACTGCTCGAACAACTAAAACATATTGTAGCTAGGCGCCCAATGCTTTTAGGCGAAAGATTAAAACCATCAAAATCTAGGCTTGCCTCCCAAGTTGATCACGAATCTTGTTTTGACAAAACCAGTCACTTCACTACTTCATTCCAACATGATGAATAACGAACCCCAGTTCAATGTTCTAAGTCCTAAGATCACGAATACTAGGAGGTCATCTAGTTTTCCTAAGAAGCATCAAATGGCTGATCAATCCCCTAAGAAACCAACTAATTACAAAAGGACAAATGTTCAAAAGAGGGAAGTGCCTACATCCAAATCTAGTAGCAGCTGCTTCAAATGGATTCCCACTGGCAGATTATTTAAATTTACAGGATGCAAACGGACTTACATACCTAGATCTTGCCTTAAGTGGATGCCCACATGAAAACTCTTCAAGAATATTGAATCTAAAGGGGTCTCTATTAATGACATGCCTAGACCAAACTGTGCAACATCCAATAGTGAGATTACTCATGTCACTAACTCATCTATTTGCAATACTACTTGGGCTACTAGTGCAATGTCTCCCCAGTCTTTTTCAGGTACAATGCTCAATTCAATCAGGAACATCATTACTTGGTTTCCATCAGAAATGAATATTGCTCCTCAGGAGCCATTGCTTGCCAGAATTGATGCACTTCGTACTTAGACTCCTATTCTGTTGGAATCACTCCTAAACCTAAATCAAGTGTTAGTAATTCATATGTAATAGTTAGCTTAATTATGGCCTTTATGTTTGTTATTAGCTTTAAGCTTATGTAGAAGGCCCATGAGCTTAGGCCCAAGCCCATAGGAGAAAGGAAGGGACTAGGAAGTGTTGCCCTAGCTTCCCTCCTATAAATACTCTTGTATAACCCTCACTTGAGGGTTGGTTGTTCAATTTATTTCTTTCACATACTCCTACGTATAACCGGTCTATTATCTCGTGTGTGTGTGTTTTATTTATTGTTCAATCGCCTTTATCTCTTTCTATTAAGCTTGTGTTGTAAAACTAGTGACCTAACAGTGGTATCAATCGCCAAATAGTTGGGTTAACACTTTCGTTTTTGAAGTTTTTGTTTTCGGTCTTACACGTAAACGTGGTTAACACTTTGGATCGCTTAAAAACACGTTTTTTACACTTTTTAATCCAATATTCTTGTACTTTCAATGTTTTAAGGTGTTAAAATAATTGTTTTTGGCAAAAGTTTCAAACTTTATCGTGGATCATAGTTTTAAGCTTGTTTTTGTTCGTGGGTGTCGTTCTCACGCGTAACTGTTTAGCCTTTTGATTCATCAAGTTTCACACTTTTGTGTTATTTTGGTGATATTGAAGCTATTCCATAACAAAAATCTGGTTTAGAAACAACTTTGGGCAAAATTAGTTTTACGAGTAAAGCTACGCGTATCAAAACCCTAGTTCTACGCGTAACTTTATCCGTGGTTTGATCTTCGGTTTCGTGGTTTACTCCGTGTTTTCTTGCTTGGATAAGCCTGAAAATACGTCGACTTTGGATATCTTTTGCCTTTGTGATAGTGTAAAAGATCACTTGAGATAAAACCCTAAACTTACGCATAAGCATAAAGCTTACGCGTAGAAATCCTACGCATAAGATTAATCTTATGCCTAAGCCTTGTCTTACGCATAAGGTAATCCTACGCATAAGTTTCTACGCCTAACTTTGTGTCTACGCATAACTTTAGTGTCTTTTCCCTACTTACGCGTAAGCTAAATCTACGCGTAACTCTTGATTGTTATGCGTAACTTTGGTGTTTTTACGCATAAGTGCTACTTGGTTTATTGTGATTTCTACGCCTAAGGATACTTCATCAACAAAGGCTCATTCGACTACAAAGATCCATTTTTACCAACACAAGTTTTCAACATGTCACAACCACCATACTCTAACTATTTCCCTTACACTTATTCTCAACGACAACAACAACTAAGTCCACAACATCAACAATGGAATCAACAACAAGCAGTTTATCAACAACAATTTAATCAACAACATCCTCCACAACTTGGAGCAATTCCTCCACCACAAATGGTTCAAACACCACCAAGTTTTCAAGTTCAACCCTACACAAACGATTTCAATCAACATCCATCAAGGAACACTATGAAGGAACCCACTTGGTTTGCAAAGATGTGTGAGGCTTTAAGCGACCAACAATCAATTCATGAGGCTGGATCACTTGATAGACCTCCAATGCTCACTCCAGAAACTACGATCAATGGGTAATTAGGTTCTTTAGGTTTTGTGATCTGAATAAGCCACATGGAAAGTTCTTAAAGAAGGTTATCTTGGAAGGTCCATTTCGGATGCCTCTTGTCATTGTACCGATATTTCGATGAGCCAAGGATTCCATTCGATATTTCTTCAACAAAGACTTGGAATTCCTTCTACGGCGGTGATGATTCAAGGAAATATGCTACATCTCGACACTTCCGTTCCGTGACCATATACTCAAGCGCATAGCCATCAAGGAAAAGGCTACCACATGTTTTCTAACAATGTGGAATTGTATGACCGTGATGCAATGTATGGGATTCACCAATGGCGGGCGCCGACGAATCTACTACGTGTCGCCAAGTTGAAGTCTCAAAATGAAGTGTTCAAGACTAAAGGAATCGTTCTTTGTTAAGCATGTTGATCTTTCGTCTAAATGGGACTACACTTTTCTCAAGAATATCGTGGTCAAAAGACAAGGCGAAAGAGATTATGCATTCGATGAAGCGGACTTTCGAGTTTGTCTCTTAATGACATTGAAGATCGTATCTTGCCAAAGTACGAGGACGCATGAGACAATTCTCGATCAAGTACAATGTGAATACATCAAGTCCTTGCTAATATTCATCGAAGCATAGTCATACGAGCGTGTAGAAGATCTCCGACTTGCGGTTGAATCATATCGGACCGTGTCAACTTCACTCCACCTCGCCTAGATCTTCCCGACATCAACCGCTTCCACAATACACACTCGTCGAGAAACCATTCGGCGTCGTTTATCGCGGTGAACTTCAACGAAATTGCTTGATGGCGTGTAGAGATCTTCACAAGTTTGGGGATCACACTTTGAAGAAGGTTAGGGATGGATTGGCTTATCGGTTGAAGGCGATATATGAAGGCATTGGGTCTCAGCGATGGAACTCTCGGGACGAAGGGATGTGCGAGAGGATCATCGAATGATTGATGAAAGGTTGTATCGAAGGGATCGCCGTAACATTGGAAAGCTTTGTTGGTGGTCGACCCAGATTAACATCACCGGCTATCAACGCCTGCTCGCACTCCGGCAACATCTTTGGACTTCCGGTACCCCTTGAACTGTTTCTTTCATTATTACATTTGCATGTGTGATTATATATGTCTATGGCTTGTGCACACATAACAGTGTACAACCCGTAATTTGTCAAGAAAGGACCCTGTGGTACGCTTCAGTGCCACAATCCTTATAAAAGGAGCGAAAGCTTCTTATTTTTGAGTAAAACCTATCAAACCTATCAAACCTTTCATCTTTCAAGGTTTTGCTCAAAAGAACAAGTACTTCCCCATATGATTTTCAAAACCTCAACCGTTTATATCACTTGTTGAGGGGGAGTATTTGAATTAAAACTTTGTTAACAAATTGTTCATAGTGGTCATCTTCCCGCAACACTCGAAATGGTCATATTTATTCTCAACTTTTCAAAAAGACATTTATATATGCCATTTTTTAAGGGGAGAAAATTTTGTGATAAGAAATATGTTGTGTTAATGCAAATGAATCTTTGTGCTATAGACTTAACCAACGATTTGTGTACTTAAGCGTTAGTAACTCGAAAAGACTTGTCGGGACGGGTAATAATTTCAAGCTAGTTCGCTAGTAATGTAAGCGTGTCTCGCAAAGGACTTGTCCGAGTAGAAAGTACCATTCGAGAAACTCTTGGTAGACATGAAATCGATGGGTTTGACAACCTTCGAGGTTTGTCTACACCTTCAAGGTAGTTATTAGAGCTAGGTGTCACCTAAAAGGCGACAATTGTAACTCTTTAACTACGTAACGAACCGTGTCTCGCGGGGATTGTCTATCTTGAGTTGATCAATTCATAAAGTGTGCGATCTTTCCTCATTGTGCGATTTCCGTAAAACTCTTAAGCACATGTGGAGGAGTATTTTGAAAATCTAAAACTCTTGAAGTGTTCAAACATGTTTTCATTCACAAACACTTTGAGAGATTTTCTTGAAAAATTGGTTTTATGGCAACATAGGTTAGTCATGGAGTTATAAGGTGACTAAGGTTAGGAATAACCATCCTATGATCCGCCATAGCAGGAGGATCTACCCAAGGACATCACAAATAGTTAGTACTTAAAAGTCCTTAGGTATGATTATAAAAGGAGAAAATGAGAATCGAGAGAAAGAAGGAGTTGAAGAATTAAAAGAAATGCAAAGAAAAGGGTGAAAAGAAATACCCTCTAAATTTATTCAACTTAGGCGCATAACGGGTTCAATTCATATACTCTTGGTTGTCACTTAGTGACTTGGTATTGAAGATTAAAAGTCGTCATGGACCCAGTGGCGCATGCACTAAACCTTCGTAACCACTCAAGTTTCTCTCAGCGAAGCTTGTTTCACTCTCACAGGAACCCTACGTAAACTATTGGCTTTCTCTTAGAGATCATTGGTATTGAAGAAGGAGACCCTCTCCTAGTCTCCGCTCGGGAAAACCAAAATGCACTATTGAGTCTAGAGCCACGAGATTCATCAAAGATCTCTTAGGTACACTTGACATTTCATCGGTTGGTGTTCAACAATAAGAACATCGATTAGTGCGTTATCGAGTCCTTCACATATCTTAGCAATGTCGAGAAAATTTATGAGAGGTTCAACCGTGATCCTCGGTGATTGAATGGAAACTCGCTGCGGTCAACATCAAACGACCGACAAGCAGTCACTTCGGTAACTCCCGTGGATTACGCTTAGTGTACCTCAAGCGGTCTGATCGTGGTGATGCTTGGTGTACCTCGGCGACTCATCCGAGCTGTAGGTGTACCGGTACATCGTGTTATCTCACTTGTGGGACTCCGGTTCAGAACGGCTTTTGTGAGAATTAGAGTTGTGTTTTCACACTATCTTTGTTAACACTCTCAAGTTCAAACTTGTAAGTGCGAATCCGCTTATTACTAACCGTTTTCATGTTTTCTTCTTATGGAAGCTCGGAGCTAGATGATCGTGCAGATTCTTCTCATGCTCACGCCAACATCATCACTAATGGAAGTTCTATCTTAATGCAACACAAAGTCGAATGATTCTTCGTCAAATCAAAGAATCTACAAAGTTAAAGACCTAAAGAACTTCATCGGTCTTTGAAATCCAACGTCAAAGAGCGTGTGAGCATGTTAAAGAATGACATGGAGACATCAGAGTGATGAAGGAAGGACACTGAGGCGAGACTTGATGCCGACAACAACAACATACTATCACTACCATCACAAAGAACAATGATCAAAGAACAAAGTTAAAAGATGATGTCAAAGCAAAAGCTGTTTAAAGAAAACAATTTCTCTACCGAGGAGATTGTTCAAATCAAGGCAATTTTCTCACAAGAAAGAAGAATGTCGAAGACGTCAAAGCTACTATTACATCAACACCTTCACGTTCATATTCATTCATCACCAACACTTAGGGAGATTGTTGGAATCACTCCTAAACCTAAATCAAGTGTTAGTAATTCATATGTAATAGTTAGCTTAATTATGGCCTTTATGTTTGTTATTAGCCTTAAGCTTATGTAGAAGGCCCATGAGCTTAGGCCCAAGCCTTCACCGTTCATATTCATTCATCACCAACACTTAGGGGGAGATTGTTGGAATCACTCCTAAACCTAAATCAAGTGTTAGTAATTCATATGTAATAGTTAGCTTAATTATGGCCTTTATGTTTGTTATTAGCCTTAAGCTTATGTAGAAGGCCCATGAGCTTAGGCCCAAGCCCATAGGAGAAAGGAAGGGACTAGGAAGTGTTTCCCTAGCTTCCCTCCTATAAATACTCTTGTATAACCCTCACTTGAGGGTTGGTTGTTCAATTTATTTCTTTCACATACTCCTACGCATAACCGGTCTATAATCTCGTGTGTGTGTGTTTGATTTATTGTTCAATCGCCTTTATCTCTTTCTATTAAGCTTGTGTTGTAAAACTAGTGACCTAACATATTCGACTTGAATCTGGACTCGCTCTTATAAATCTGTGTACAAATTAAAAAAAAAATCATGAAACCTTTTAAAATCTTTCTTATTCATATTTTAAAATCGTATCACTCTATCTAATAAAAGATATATCTCTTGTTATCGATAACGTCTACAGTCCTAGAAATGTCATTCAATAATGACACGGGATCATAGATGAAGTTCGAACAAAAGATATATTCTTGTTTTTCATTTGGATGGGCTAAATCCAATCAATGTTCATTGGTGACATTGATTGAGGGGGAGAATTTTTGCAAGTTATCTCGTTTTTCTTTGCACCATTGTTGGAGAAGTATTGTGATCAGATGCATGTCGTTGTCTTGTCTTGTTTTCGTGGTTTTTCTGTGTTGATTGCTTATCTGTTTCATGTTGTCCATTGTGTTAGTTTGCTTATCTTGTTATGCTATATGTGTTAGTTTACAATCTGATAAGTTCAAGGACTGAAAGTGTCTATAATACATAACTTGATAAGATAGCGACTTGGTTTTGAAACAATAGGTAGCAATTTACCTTTAACAGTGTTAGTGACTTGGCATGAAAAATGATTTCTAGCAAGTTGCTATGTGATATGGGTTAGTGACTTGCTATGAAATGTCTTAGCAACTTGATTAAATTGCTAGCGAGTTGCTAAAACACTCACAATACTTCAGGGACTTAAAGTGGCAACTTGGTATTCTTGTAAATGTTTATCCCTATACCCTAGCGACCTACCGTTTATTTTTCATTATATCTAAAATCAAAAAGACCTTCGTGTGTTTTTTTTTTCTCTCGTGGTTGTTCTCTCTTGCTATTTGATTGTGGTACATGTTTCATCTATTCTTCTCCATTCCTTACTTGTAATATATATGCATATCCTTACTTCGTCCCTTTAACAGATTCTACTCGGACTATTTGATCTTCAAATCTTATTCCACTCACCTAGGATTGTTAAAGGATTCAACTACTGAAACTAAAGTTACATGTATGAATGGTTCTTGTGTTGTTTTGGTTCTCTTGGATTGATGTTGTCTTTATTATTATGTATTGTAATGAGGCTTTCTAAGTGAATCGTTATTATGTTTGGTTATGGGTTACCTTGTCCTTGTGATTATGTTATGGGTCGCATCTACTTGTGTTTACTGTATTGAAAAGGTTGCGGTTGTTAATTTGAGTGTGATGTTAGACGCTAGTTATGTATGTTCTTGGTAGCGACTTACAACATTCTTCCTAGCGAGTTGTTTTGATAATTGAAACTTGTCCCAGATAGCGTCTTAGATGAGTTCTTCGTAGCGAGTTGGCTTGTGTGTTCTTGGTGGCGACTTACCAATACTCTTAGTAGCATGTTAGTTTGCTTATACTTTTTAGAGACTTACCTAAGTAACTCGTAGCGACTTATCACTATTAATGTTGGTAGCGACTTGTACTTACAAGTCTGCAACTTGTTAATCTTGTAGCGACTTGGTCCTATCATTTTTGATAGCGACTCATCTATACAAGATTAGCGACTTGCTAGCTCAATGTTCAAGTGGCGACTTGGTATGTTGAATTATTTCAAGGCGACTTGCTATTGTAATTTCATGATTAGCGACTTGATTCAGGTTTTCCTGTAGCGACTTGCCTTGACAACATACTCTTAGCAACTTGCTATAACATCCACATAAGAGTATCTTGTCTCATGAAATTAGTTAATAGCAACTATGCTTTTAAATAATTTGATTCTAAAACAACTTGTCTCTCGATAACTGTGTCAAATGGAGCTGTTACCTTTAAAACTCTCTAATGCCATTCAATCTATTTCAATCTGCTTATGGGAACTCTGTCTATGCTACTAAGTTATTGAGTTCATGTCTTAAGGCTGTATTCAATATTGCTTAACTAGCCATTTCTAATCTAACATGCTCTCAATCATTGTTGTTGTATGTGTGTTACTTTAGATCTTCAATGGCAAACACAACCTCAGCTGAGAACATTGCATCTTCTGCTCCACCCAATGTCCATTCAGACGATGAAATTCTTCCTAAAAATCAATGGGTAGAGATTGGAAAAAGTAATTGTTATGTGGACATGCAAAAGTTGCAACAAAATCCAACCCTCAAAGTGTCTATTGATATCCTCAAAAACACAAATTTCTTCAGTGCCCTTACCAAGCAATGCACAATTCCCACCATTTACATACAACAATTTTAGAATACCATTGAATGGGACAAAATCACAACTCATTATACCTGCAAGCTGGATGATAAGGAATTTGTAATCAATTCGGACATTCTCAGCAAGGCCCTTGGAATCATACCCTGTAACACCAACATACGATTTGAACCTCCACCTAGTGCGGAAGAGCTAATAGTTTTTCTGATTGGTTTGGGTTATCAAGTTGGCATATTAAGGGCTTCTGACATCATCACTGGACGCATGTATCAACCCTGGAGAGAAATGACAACAGTTCTCAACTTATGTTTATCAGGCAAAACTTCAGGATTTGACAAAGTAAGGATTCCCATCTTGCAAATCCTATGGGGTATCGTCAATGGGGTGAATGTTGATGTATCAGAACGTATCTGGGAAGAATTCTCGTTGTCAATGAACACATATATCTCCGATAGAACAAACTTTCATAATAAAGCTCAGGGACGAAAGAAAGTTAACAAACTTGTGATTCCTAGCATCAGATTTTCGAAGCTTGTTATCCAGTACTTGCAACAAACTCACAACTTCAACCCTAGGAGTGAATCTGCCCTACATAATGCTAAGGATGAATTTGTTCTCGGCAACCTCAAATATATTACTAGAGGTGTTGATAAAGAGATATTTGGATTTGCAATTCACGATATTCTTCTCATCGATGATATTAAGAAGACGGATCACTTCAAAATGTACAAGAAAAGGGATTCGGATCCGGTGTTAATGTTGATATCTCCCACTCCACCACAACCCAAAGCGGCTAAGTGCGCTTACATTTCAAAGACTTCAAAGACTTCATATGCCGCCTTCCAAAAGGAGACATGAAAGGTCATAACCCTCGACACCACAACACGAAGCAAAAAGAAAGAAAAGGAAGTGGAAAAGGATACGTTGAGGCGGGGTTTCGAGGGTAATACAAGTTTGATTGATGAAGATGATGTTGCTCGCAAGCGGGTATCCAAAGAAAGCCTAGAAAGTCGAATATGAGAGCACCGGTTGGAGGTGTCGTGTTAAGAGAACCTGAACCTCAGCCACGCCATACAACTCCAATCACACAAGACAAAGGGAAAGGGATTGCTGGTGTAGATGACGAACAAGCCGCTCATATGCACTTGACCATCTCCTGTTCACCATCAAGAACTACCACTCAATTTGAGCTGAAGAAAAAAAGTGTTGAATCATCTTCAGCTCAAGAACAATCTGGATTGGAAAAGGAGGTATCTCAAGCTCAAGAAGAAACTCTGCATCAAGTAATCTGTGATCGATCATAATGATGAAGAAGAATTGTTGAAAGACTCACAAGAGAACCTTGAGACAAGGTCTGATGAATTCATGCACTTGGAAGAACCCAACTTGTCTACTGGTTCTCTATCCTCATTGAAGAACCTTGATACAGATCTCTCATTTGGTGATCTGTTCTTAAATGACAAACCCTCTGATAACGAGCCGTTTAAGAAAAATAATGAGAAAGAAGAAGCTGAGTCTATGTACACTGTTGATATTCAGCAAGACACTTCAACCATCCCTCCTATGTCAGCACCGTCTCATACAACCGTACTTCCATCACCCAAACCCGCTAATGATCCATCAAATGTTGTCTCCATCAGTGAAACCATCACTCCTCCTACTTCACCACCTTCTGCTTCACCTCCTCCAGTTAAAACTACTGAGCAATTACTCGAAGAGGCTATGACACGTATTGGATCTATTGAGAAGCATTTTCCTATCGCTGTCAATAATCTTGATAGTCGTGTCAAAAAACTGGAGAATATTAACCTCAACGAGATTGTAACAAAGGCGATAGAAGCTGATATTAAAGATGCGGTTGAATAGGCAATGAAGGCTCCATTACTTCAGCGATTCAAAGACTTGCCAATCTCGATATGAGATCGCTCTCTACGAAAGAATGTATGAAGCAGAGAGCATTTGGACGATACGCATAAGAAATTATACGAGGCACTCGAGGAATCGATGAGACGTGATAATTATCGCTAGTTTGTGGAGGATATACGAGAAAGGGAAGACAAGAAGAAAGAAAGACATGCCGGAGAAATCAACTGATAAGTCAGGAGGTCCCAAGCCACCACCACCTCCTCCACCTCCAACTGGGGGAGCTGGAACTTCTGGGGCTGGAGGATCTTCTTATACAACTTATGCAGCTCCATCACAACCTCCATCTTCACCACCAAAACCCCTCAATCAACCTAGTCCATCCATAAATCAGGAAACTCATAAGAAATCTGCAGCTTGGACCACGGTTGATTCAAGGTTCACACCCACATCCTCTTCTATTCCTGAAGATCAAGTGTTTCACGAAGAATCGTATGTCATGGCAGAGTCAGAATCAGATGACGATGATGCATCCACCAAGCATATCCCCAAGCCGTCTGAAGATGATTGCATACGTGTCAGGTGAACGCTCTAACACATTTAGAGTTGCACCTTCAAAGGACACAAATCAAAGTTGGCTCACCAAAGAGAGACCTCATACTCCAGAACCCTCATGGCCCATCCCAGAGACTGACACGATGATCCCCGACAACAACTGGGCTTCAACAATTTCTACTAACTCTGAAACCCCAGATGAAGACTCTCTACTTCATGCCACTGGAGGGGCAGCTTCATTAAGTGGTTTTGTGAATAGAAGGGAATATCGTCCATCACTCCAAAGAATCTTGAAGGACAAGCTTTTGAAATTGTCAAGGTTTTTCATTCAGATGCCAATCAGCTCCAATATCAGATGGAAGAATGCCACAAGATGCTAAGTGATCAAGTCAGTGAGCAGATTAGTTGTTTTAATGTAAACATGCCTCTTCCTCTCAGTGGTGAACCTAGACAAGTGACCATTCAGTCTGAATTCTTCTTCAACTGTGACTTGGACTATCTTTGTGCTCGCTCTACTGAAAGAAGACCAGCTTTATCGATTTCAAAGATGAAAGCTGCTACCTACACAGATTCAGGTCTTAAGCAGATGGTACCTGATCAATTCTTGTCTGACAAAGAACATGTATATGACATCGAGGCCTCATATGGTATTTCTCATTGGTGGTTCAAAAAGAAGCAATTCTACATTGAGAGACATGGAGCTGACAAAAGACGCAAAGGTGTTAGATCCAAGCTATGAATTCTAAGTGTTGTCAGTATAGAGATCTTCCCAATCTATGGCTATGATTACCTTAAGAAGATCGTTCTTCGAAGAGCTGACCAGAAAGATCATGTGACTGAAGAGAACGACTTCAAACACTTGATGCCAAATGATTTTGAAGATCTCTACCTTCTGAACCTACAAGGACACCTTAACCATCTTCCGGTTCATGAGAAAAAGGCTCTCTCGGCTGCTGTCAACCTTTGGATCAGGGGCTTAGTCATTCGAAAAAGGGTTAAGGATTTTCAGCTAGGAATGGAAAGCTACCAGACCCGGGTCAACCTTACAAGTCCACAATGGAACGCCTCAGGACATGAATTTCGTCACGAATATAGAGTTCTTGACACCCCTAGAGCCTTCATCTTCACCGACAGATACGGGACTCGCATGCTAATGAGACTGTGTGAGCTCTACAAATTCTGTGATGGTACTCTCAAAATGGTCGAAGAAGAATTGAACTCTAGAGTGAATGAAATCAAAATTGATCTGAAGCCGTGGAACAAAACAAAATTCTGGTCTGATGAAGATTTGAAAAGGTGTGAGGATTTCATTGCTACGATCAGGCGAAGACTTAAGACTCGAATGATCTTCCGCAGCCTTGAAAGCTTTGTGGGTGGTAGACTTCGTGAAGGTCACTACATGCTGCTTCAAAGAACTGAATGAAGACTTCTTCCGAAAGTAGTTTTGTACTTTTTATGTGTAAAATGTGGTGTATGAACTATGAACAACTATAATGTATGTAATAGTGTTAGGTTATGTATTGAGGTTTCCCTTTGTGTCTAAAAGGGAACTTCAATGTTGTCCACTTCAGATCATATAAAACCGGACACATTTTTCTCCAACAAATGTTTTGTTTCATACATATTTAAATCACTTGAGATCCAAAATCTCAAAGGATTTGAAATTTTTGATCGGGGGAGAAAATGTGATATAAATATGAAAGATGATAAAAGATGACCATTTTTGCCTCAATGTGCATACTACTCTCCCATATGTGCTAAACGCTTTCGAATCTCGAAGCCCATATTGAGGGGGAGCATTTCAAAAGAAAACAAACTTTCAAGGTACAAAACAATATTTCTTAAGTTTCAATAAAAAGTACCTTGATTGATTTTCTAATGGTTTCAGTATGGCTATATGATTGTGAATATGCTTCTAAGAACTCTTTCCTCTTCGTGCAAAACAATTTCAAAAATCACATGCACAAGTTGAGGGGGAGTAACTTTTTGAAAACCACATCCTTTCCTTTAAAATATCTTTAACAAAGTATGAAAAATACTAACTGTGATCGGGAAAGTGATGGTGATATCTGTTAGAAATTGTCAATCGAAGAATCGAAGCTTTCATTCTGAAATCTGAGATTTTCAAGTCCTCTTGCCTCCATGTGCTAAAACCATTTCAAAATATATGATGCATGTTGAGGGGGAGCCTTTTCTAAAATTATCAAAAAATAATTCAGGTACAAAATGTTTTGATCATGTATCACAAGTACTTGGATTGATTTTCAAATGGTTTTCAATTGGTTTCAATGGAAGATGAACAATACCAAATAGACCGACCAACTTTACTTTATGTATGGTGAAATAAGGACGATAAGGTTAGGTATTTGTTCCCATGATCCGCCAGAACCGGAGGGATCTACCCAGGGACAATCCACTAGATAGTGTAGAAGTCCTTAGGTATATTGAAAAAAAAGGGAGAAAAATGAGATATGGGAAGAGTGCAGATTAAGATTGAGCTAGTACTAGAATAAACCCAACAAGGTTCTAGTTATGAAGTCTCGGTAAGCACTGAAGGGGTTGAAGAATGAAAAAGAATTGAATGAGAAAAGGGTGAAAATAAATAGCCCTCCATATATTCAACCTTAGGGCAGATATCGGGTTCAATTCATATGCTACTGGTGGTTACCAAGGTAACATCGGTATTGAATACAAGGCGTCATGGACCCAAAGGATGCACCGCACTTCAACTTCCCAAACCACTCAAGTTCCTCTTAAAAGGACTTGTTTCATTCTCACGGGAACCAACATAATTTATCGACTTTCTCTTAGAGATTGTTGATATTGAAGAAGGAGACCCTCTCCTAGTCTCGAAATAGGATCCAAATATGCACAATTGAGTCTAGAGCCACGAGATCATCTATAAATCTCATTAGGACACTTTCAATGAAGACTCTCTGTTTCACACAATGTGGAAAGAGAAATTATATCTTGAGTCCCACGCATTATCCTTGTGGTATTGCGGAACATCCGAGTGATATGCAAACATATTCACAATGAAGATGGAAAGCCTTACGGATCCAACATCAAACAAGCTCACGGTGGGTGGCATGTTGTTGGGAATTAAGGTAAAATCTTGATTTTGTCAAGTATCTGCGAAGAGATTCTAGAAGAAGAATGGATTCTGCTGAAGTTATACTTCAGCAGAAGTGTTAAAGCAGAAATAGTGATCCTGCTGAAAGTGTGAATCCACGTAGGAGAGATAAGCACAGTATGTAGGCCGTATGCAGGAAAAGTCAGCGCCGTATGAAAGATAGGTTGGCGCCGTATTATATAGATCTTACTCAGTATAAACAATATGATTAGTAAAAGAAAATGATTAGTTGCATGATTGTCTAGTTGCATGCGTTGTTTGTATTAGGAGCGTAAGTTGTAAACGCTCATGAGTCATTAGGGTTTCTTGCCTATAAAAGAAACGATAATAGTTTGTAATAGATAAGTTTTTTTAAGCCTTTCAAGTCTTGTAAAAATATCCGAAACATAGAGTTTCTATAATCAAAAGATCCATAGAGGATCAAAGAGTTCTTAGTTATTATAACTTGTATTTACTTTCCGCTATAAAATACGAGTTGTAGAGATCTTCTATTAGTTTGCTTGTGATTACATAGGCAACACTAACGATCTCCGAGTGCTTAAGATCTATCAAGGTCTTTCTGTTTTCAACAAGTGGTATCAGAGCCTCGGGAAAGTCTCTACGATACTAAGAACCATTCTCACCCTCATACAACCAAACATACACTCACCATGCCTGGATCTGATAATGAAAATGAAGTCACCAACACAAACAACACCAACACCACTTCCATGCAACAGCTTAGTCTTTCAAACAGCAATGGTAAATTTCCTTACTTAAAAAGGGAAGAGTATGACCTTTGGACGATGAAGATGGAAAACTGGATTTCCAATATTGATTGGAATCTGTGGGAGGTAGTAAAGAAAGGAAGCAGTCTAAAGAAAATGATTCGCACGAGGATGGGAAGTTTATCATGGCTCCTCCCAAAACTTACGAAGAAGTGTTGGCTATCTGAGAGAGCATAAAGTAAAAACTATTACGCTTCAAGCCATTCACGAAGATCACTGTGTGATTTTCACCATATGGATGATGCAAAGGACATATGGATGGCTCTCAAAGCAAGGTTCGGTGGAAATGAAGAATCAAAGAGAATGAGGAAGTCCATCTTGAGACAACAATTTCGGGACTTTAATATCTCCGAAGAAGAAGGTATCCACAAGGGATCTGACAGTTTCCATAGGATTTTGAGTCGGCTAAACCGGTGAATGCAAAACGATAATGATATTGCAACTCAAAGTTCCTTGATCTTTGCCTCCATCATGGTTACATGTAAGTATTGCCCTCAAGGCTAAAGGTGGGTTGGACATGCTCACCTTTGATGAGTTGTACAATGACTCGAACTCTTGAACTCGATGTCGAACTCCCTACCGTACATCTTCTTACGGCCATGCGACTTTTGTTGGGACATCTCACTCCAACATGATGGTACACTCCTAGTTCCAACTACTTTCCATCATCTTGCACTCCCACTCCACCACATAACACTCGTCTCACTCCACCATCTTCTCAAACTAAGACTAGTAGTGTGATGGAGGATGTTCTTCATTCATTTGTTGTCGACTATGATACTCGGCGGTATCTTGCATATGAAGACTTTGATCGATTGGACCCACTTGAAATGGAGGAGATGGCGAAAATGCGGTGGCATTCTTTGTCGGTGGACATCAAAAGGTTTGAAGAGAAGTGGGAGGAAGTTTGCTTTCGAGGAAAGGAACCACTCGCTTTGATAGGAGAAAAGTCAAGTGTTTCACTTGCCACGGATGGGGCATTTCTCAAGGAATGCAAAGCAGGAAGAGTGGAGATGGAGCTAACTACATTTCCTATCGCGTAAACAATGAGAAGCGGAGCTTGACTCTTCTCACCATGGATGAACAGGTCAATTGGATGCACATGAACACGTAAATGAGGAAGCTCATGATCTTGATAAGCTTGGATTCTTGGCAAGGTGCACCGGATGAAAGGCATGATCGGTTTGCCTTGATGGGACTATCTCGGTACACTGGCCGTATATTTGGTTGTAGTCTAAGATATAATGAACTTAAAGAAGAGTATGATGCTATGAAACCTAAATTCGATGAATGCTTTATTGAAAATGAAGCTCATAAACTAACATTAAAAGCAGTAGAAAGACAAAAGGTATGGTTTCAAAAGAATCAAATAGCTTATGAAGAAAAATAAAGGTGTTACAGTTTGATCTAGAAGTTGCTAATAATTACTTAAAGCTGCTGAGAAAGCAAAAGCGAAGGCGTATGCGAAAACCTAGAGCTCAAAGAAAAACTAGTGAGGAAATAGCTAGGCATAAGGAATGGTTAATTTCGGTGATAATCGGCTAGAGAAATCTATAACGATCAATCGGTAACCTCGGCTTAGGATTGGGCTTTCAAAAGTATGTAGGAGTAGAAGCTAAGTATGATGGTCGTAAATCCACACCAAAGAAAGTTAGCTAATTTTGTAAAAGAAGGTGAAATGCATCTTCGTCCACGGACCTATTAGAGGTAAATTTATGCCCATTGACCCGTCCATCATGTTGACTTTGATGGATCACATCATCTATATGGCGAAAGTCAAAGACTTGCGGACCACGATTCCTCATCTAATGACTTTGTCTCTTGCTCGACAGCGGTGACAATTCATCGGATCAAGGGTCTACTTCCTATGAAAGTTGTGATTCAAATGAGAAGTCGACCTTCCCAAGCCCGAGCCTACACCCAAGCCCACGCACCCCGTCTACTTACAAGCCTTCTAGGGAAGCTGCGAGAATCAACTTCCAAGACGGTTTCTTCGAAGACTTATCTTTAAATCTTTGTATAATCGATCTGTTAAAAACAATTCCTTGAATGTTTCGATTTAAGTATACGCATGTAATCAAACTTCTCCATATGTTAATAAATCTTCTAAGAAGAAGACATGTTTTGTTTGTGGAAGTAAATTTCATTTAATTAAGGATTGTGATTTTATGAGCAAAGATTAGGTGCATGTGCTACTCGGTGAAACATAAGTCTAAGTGGACCAATGTTAATGATATTCCACCTTATGTCCCACAAACCGCTATCTCGACTCTCATTGGAGAGGTTCAGTTGCCAGACCTTATGTGCAACCAACTAGCCCATATTTTAATCATGGTTATTGGCCTACATATGTTGACTCTATGTATGTTGGGATGGGATATGGGAATACTGCTGTGAAGCCCTCAGCAGGTTGTTCTTGGACTATCAAGGGACCAAATAATCAATGGAGGACCAAGAACAATGGTGGATCCTCTAGATTTTCACCTGTGATCCACAAGGCAGGCTCAAGTCAGTAATGACTTGAACCTTCTTTGTATGCTAACTGTATGTATATATTTTGTTGTTATTTGTAGGATCACCCCCTTAAGCATAAAGATATTGGTATTGTTGATAGTGGCTGTTCCAGAAGCATGTCAGGGAACCGAGATATGATGCACAATTTTGTTCCCATAGAAGGAGGAGGAAATGTGACTTTTGGAGGAAGTGATGGGAGTATCACAGGGAAAGGCACCATAAAGACACCTCATTTGGATTTTGAAAATGTGTACTATGTTAAGGAACTTCAGCATTTCAACTTGTTCTCCGTTTCACAAATCTGTGACACCAAGAACAAAGTACTCTTCTCAGAGAATGAATGTCTTGTGCTGTCTAAAGACTTCAAACTCCCGAAGATACTTCAATTCTCACTGAAAGTTCCTCGAACTCACAATTTATACACATTCAACCTTAATGAAGTTCAACTGGTGGTGATCTTACTTTTTGGTGGCTAAAGCATCCTTGATGAGTCTACTAAATGGCATAGGATTGATCATAAGTGTCACAATTCTCATTTTCCGGTCATTCCTCATACTCCATATTCATCATTTCATAACGGTTCGTGCATGGTTTTGCATTTTTCAGTACACGTTATTTTATATTAAATAAACGTTATCGCGTGAGTTATTATTTTAAATATTTAATCCGTTACTTTCAAAAATGATCCCGACATATTTTTAAACTCACATTTAGTTTATAAAAACTATATTTTGACTTTACCTAGTGTTTTAAATTTAATTGGTATATAAATCGTTAAAGTTATATTATTACGGCGTTTTTCTTAAAAACTATACGATAATTATTTTATCACTCAAATTTCACAAGGAATGTATTTTTACAAATTTTATTATCTCATTACATTCTATTTTGATCTATTAAAATTTACTTGTATCCTAAAAGTTACCATTTACCTTACAAGTTACATTTTTACCTACACCTTTCACTTAAATCTTTTAACAAACAATACAAGTATTTATTCAAGCATAAAAAAAAAAAAAAAAAAATATCTTGGAGGAATCTATATCCCCATAAATCCGGCCCTAAGGGAGGGTTGGCAATAAATTGGGTATGGTTCATGGTTGTCCAAAATCTTACATTACTTAAAGTCTTTCAAGATACATTTCACCTCATTTTTCATTTCACTCATTCACTACATATTCATCAAGTGTTAGAAACTTTTTTCTCTCCTTGTTCCTCATCACCAAGAACCGACCACATCAAGAGGGTTTCAAGGGATCAAAATTTTGCTAACTAAAGTGTTTATCAATCTAGAATCACACTCTTTATTAGGTTTTGAAATAAAAACCAAGAGTGTTTAGGCTAAACCTTGGTACTTATCACCTCATCATATTTACTTGTAAGCATGTTTCTTTCATTTTTCATGTTTCCTTTTCATTTCATATGTATCTTTTCATTTTTGGAGCAACATGCAAGACATATGTGATTTATACCATTTTTACTTGATTTTAGAGTTATATATATATTATGGTCATCCTATAATTATCCCCTTGGTATTCATTGGTCTTGATGGTGATTAGGAACCCATGACACCCTAAGAAGGTGTATGGTAGGATTAGATTAGCTTTGGAGTTGATTTGAAGGGATTAGAATAGGTTTTGTCCGCGAAAAACTATTTTCGATATGTATATAAAGTGTTCTGTCCTTGTTTTGATTTTCTGGAAAAACCGACAGTAGGCACGACCTTTTGGCCTTGATATTTAGAAAATATACTTTAAAAGCGAATCCGTGGCCGCTTGAGCGGATAAAAGCGGAGTTATAACGAAGAAGTTATGGATTTTACAAGTTTGACGACGAAAAATATAATTTTGAAATTTTCAACATACTATATTTTCTTGTACGAGTCAAAACGAGCCTTAAGCTTCACAAATTATTTCGACTTATCAAAAATATATTAGTATACTTGATACGAAGCTAAGGACGTATTATCGTGAAAGCGGTTTGAAACGACAAAGATATGCACGTTTTCATAAACTTGCCGTAACTATTATTTTACGAAAAACTATATTATTTTACGATACAAGTGTTACGGTAGTTAAAACGTCCATGTTGAGGGCTGTTTTTATCAATGATGTGAAACTTTTGGAACAAAATGTCTTCTAGTAAAATTTAGATCACCGAGCATATTTTTCAAAACAACAAGCCGTTTGTATAGCGGAGTTGTAATAAATTATTTACTGGATGTTTAAACTTGGCGAAACTCACTTTTTACACAACAATTAGCCAAAATCACCATCTTTAACCCTTATTATCTCTATGTTCGAGACCTTTTGACGAAAACTCTGAACTGAAACTTCTAGATTTCGATACAAACTTTTCAAAACCGTCGAGTTCGTTTCTAACGTTCGACGTACACCATTTCGACTAGTTTTCCAAAGCCATTTTGTCACTTTCATGAAAATTCCACGACATTGTTTTGCGACGAAAAGTGAAAATTTCACTATAAATCATTATAAAACCATTGTAGGATGACATTTTGACGTAAATACTTGTAAAGTCATTTTGAAGGGTCTAGACGTCAAAAGAGTATTTTTCGACGATTAGTAATATTTTCAAAACTCGCTAATGGTATAAATAACATACGAAATGCATGCATAACATTACATTGCAACTCATTACATATCATATCATTCATAATAGGTCAGTTTCGAGATTCACGCTACCTTTCGGTGTACTCACTTTTGTCATCACACCAGTTTACCAAGTGAGTAATCACAAACCCCCTTTTTACCGTTTTTACTATATTTTGGGGCGAAATGCATGAACCTTTCTTGAGCTAAATTGATCACTACTTTTATCAACTTGTTTGACTAGAACTTGTGAACTTGAATCAAATCCTTGAACTTAATTACGAAATTATGACTTATTTGAACTTATTGAACCGTACGTGTTATGACCTTGTCCTAAAGTCTCCCATGTTCGGAGCATCACTATAAAGTCTCCCATGTTCGGAGCATCACTATAAAGTCTCCCATGTTCGGAGCATCACTATAAAGTCTCCCATGTTCGAGCATCACTATAAAGTCTCCCGTGTTCGGAGCGTATCTTTGGGAAGAGGCACCAAGTATATCTTTGGGAAGAGGCACCCAAGTATATCTTTGGGAAGAGGCACCCGGTATATCTTTGGGAAGAGGCACCAGTATATCTTTGGGAAGAGGCACCCACATAACTTTGGGTAGTGGCACCCACTTAATTTGGTTTCATCGGTAGCATCCCGAATTATTATATTCGTGGTACTATATTGTGAACTATTATGACCGCTTATACTTGACTACTTGATACGCTATCTTTTGTGCAATGGGTTGTGAATACACGGGTTGCAAGTTTTGTATGGGCGGAACTTGGGCCGAGTGGATTTACAATGCCTTTGCTTTGTGGACCATTTTCGTTGACCGAAAGCTTTGAATATTTCTTACGAGTTTTCTTATTTTGCTAAGCATGTTTACTCACCAACTATTTTCATAGTTGACCCGTTTTTCTCTCATGCATTTCGGTGATCGTTAGTAAGCTTTTTCTACCGGGTCTTGCATAATGAAGTTTTCACTTGTTACTACAAATCATTATGTAATAGAACATAATATTTTGGGAACTAAACTTGTAATATATTTGCCGATGATGGCTAAACTAGTATTGTAATGGTGTACTCTTTCTTTTAAAATTAATGTTGGTATGTTCTATTATCTTGTGCTTATGTTCCTTCCGTTACACCTCGTGTTTCCGCCTCCGTGAGGTGTGTGATTGGTACGAGCCAAAGGTTATAGAGAATGCCGATTTTCAAAAATAAAAATCACACTATAACCAGGAATAAATTTTTTTTGTATATTATTTTATTAAACATTGAACATCATTCGAGTCAACTAGTCTATCGTTGCATCGTTAATCATAAATTATACATAGCACGATCAACTATGTCTAATTTATGAAGAACCATGCAATGATAAGAGTAGTAATTTTAAATCATGTTTGGTCGAGTCTTTTGAGTCCGGTCACCGAAGTTGCATTGGTCGGGTGGGTATGCATGGCATGTTTTACGTTCACGTCTACATTACCGTACCTTGTTCATATCCTCTCTTTTCCATCTTTCGACTTGTTAGACATAGCATGTCTCGATCCCGCCATGTTTCGATCACTATAACACATTACCACCATTTCGCACCTCATCGACTTCGTTCGAATGTCGTTTACTCAACCCGATGTTTTGGTCCTCTGTGGGATCATGGTGCAAGAAACACACGCTCGGAGGTAACAACAACGGCAACCCAAACAACAATGACGATCCAAACAACAACGCTGCTTTGGAATAGCGGATCTACTCACCCAAATTATAACACATCTCGATGCTAGGCGAACCAACAACGGAGAAGGTACTTCAAAAGCGGTCAAGGATGCGACTACAAAACTTTCATGACATGTAAGCCAATGGAATTTCATGGTGCTGAGGGTGCCATTGAATTGCTAACTGGTTCGAGAATGTTGAGTCGAAGCTTAGTATCACGAAATGTCTTGAAGGAAACAAGGTTGAGTTCTCTGTTGGTCTACTACGTGGTCGAGCATTGACACGGTGGAACAACCAACTGAGACTAGAGGAAGAGGGCGCAAATGCATTATCTTGGGAAGCATTCAAGAAACTACTAAGCGATGAGTACTGCGAGAAAAGATGAAGTCTAAACCGGAAGAAGAATTTTGGAACCACTTGATGGTAGGAGTAGAGATCGACAAGTACACGATCCGGTTCCACGAGTTAACTAGGATGGTTCCTCACATGGTTTCCACCATGGAGAAGTTGATTGACCGATATATATGGGGATTGATACGAAATTGGGAGGGATGTCACCGTCGAAACCAACCACTCGCAAGTCGTTGTGAGTATGGCGTATCGCTTGACAAATGATGTGATCAGTGCGGAGAACTAACAAAAGCAAACGACAATGGACGAAAGCGGCGGAGGATCACCAGGAAACCGAGACCGAATCGGCAAAACAAGAGGCGTGAATAACCCGAACTATGGGCGACCACCGGGAGCGCAAAGGATATGCAGTCCACATCCTTTGTGTACTCGATGTAATTATCATCACTCAGAGGCGCGAAGGTGCGACAAATGTGGACAGACGGCGGGCGGCGCGAAATTGCTCAAACAGGCTGGAAATCAAGGGCGGAGAAAAGCATGTTACGAGTGTGGAAGTCTAGATCACCTTCGCAATACCGTCCAAAGCTGAAAAGAACTCCCAATCAAGGAGGTAATCGTCCAAACCTAGCATTGGCAATAGAAGGCCCACAAGATCAGAACATTGAAATTCCTCCCGCACGTGGTCGAGCATTCTATCTGGGTACCGAGGAAGCCCGCAACGCGTAACGGGTACATTCCTTTGAACAACCACTTTATTTCTGTGCAACATGATTTTGAGTGCATAACTTCCTTCCAATTCTTACCACGTTCACGACATTGATTAATTTGAGACCTATTGATATCGACCTTAGTTGTTATATATTTTGTTGATTTGATTTGATTTGTGTAAGCAAATCCAATATCGAGCGAATCTTTCAAAAGACTTCATTCAAGGATGTTGAATCCTATCTTTCTAACAACTTGTTTCCTAGCTTGATCTAGTGACAGTTCTTGTTTGATGAGTTGCGAAAATCAAGCTAAGAGACAAGTTTATTCAAGTCGGTTTAGTTTAATCTCATGACGGTTCTTGTTTGATGAGTTGTGAGATTAAATTAGAATCGACTACCTAAAGGTCTTTTGAGGGCTACGTTCGATATTGGGTAAGTTTATCCTATCCAATCTAATCACGGGCACGTACTTAGTTGAATGGGAACCCACACGCATGGGCATTGATATGATCATTTAGACTATTAAATACGAGCATGAACTTTAGAACTCTTGTCGAGGTTCGGACCATAGTATCGTTAATCGAATCATGAGGACATGATTCCACCGACATGGGAAGAATGTCACAATTCTCATTTTCGGTCATTTCTTAAACTCCATATTCATCATTTTAAGTTCATTCATGGTTTTGCATTTCACATTAAACGCGTAAATTTTATATTAAATAAACGTTATCGCGTGAGTTATTATTTTAAATATTTAATCCGTTACTTTCAAAAATGATCCCGACATATTTTTAAACTCACATTTAGTTTATAAAAACTATATTTTGACTTTACCTAGTGTTTTAAATTTAATTGGTATATAAATCGTTAAAGTTATATTATTACGGCGTTTTTCTTAAAAACTATACGATAATTATTTTATCACTCAAATTTCACAAGGAATGTATTTTTACAAATTTTATTATCTCATTACATTCTATTTTGATCTATTAAAAATTTACTTGTATCAAAAAGTTACCATTTACCTTACAAGTTACCTTTTTACCTACACCTTTCACTTAAATCTTTTAACAAACAATACAAGTATTTATTCAAGCATAAAAAAAAAAAATATATATCTTGGAGGAACAACACCCCCATAAATCCGGCCCTAAGGGAGGGTTGGCAATAAATTGGGTATGGTTCATGGTTGTCCAAAATCTTACATTACTTAAAGTCTTTCAAGATACATTTCACCTCATTTTTCATTTCACTCATTCACTACATATTCATCAAGTGTTAGAAACTTTTTTCTCTCCTTGTTCCTCATCACCAAGAACCGGCCACATCAAGAGGGTTTCAAGGGATCAAAATTTTTCAAACTCAAGTGTTTATCAATCTAGAATCACACTCTTTATTAGGTTTTGAAATAAAACCAAGAGTGTTTAGGCTAAACCTTGGTTCTTATCACCTCATCATATTTACTTGTAAGCATGTTTCTTTCATTTTCATGTTTCCTTTTCATTTCATATGTATCTTTTCATTTTGGAGCAACATGCAAGACATATGTGATTTATACCATTTTACTTGATTTTAGAGTTATATATATATATGGTCATCCTATAATTATCCCTTGGTATTCATTGGTCTTGATGGTGATTAGGAACCCATGACACCCTAAGAAGGTGTATGGTAGGATTAGATTAGCTTTGGAGTTGATTTGAAGGGATTAGAATAGGTTTTGTCCGAGAAAAACTATTTTCGATATGTATATAAAGTGTTCTGTCCTTGTTTTGATTTTCTGGAAAAACCGACAGTAGGCACGACCTTTTGGCCTTGATATTTAGAAAATATACTTTAAAACGAATCCGTGGCCGCTTGAACGGATAAAAACGGAGTTATAACGAAGAAGTTATGGATTTTACAAGTTTGACGACGAAAAATATAATTTTCGAAATTTCAACATACTATTTTTTCTTGTACGAGTCAAAACGAGCCTTAAGCTTCACAAATTATTTCGACTTATCAAAATATATTAGTTTACTTTGATACGAAGCTAAGGACGTATTATCGTGAAAGCGGTTTGAAACGACAAAGATATGCACGTTTTCATAAACTTGCCGTAACTATTATTTTCGAAAAACTATATTATTTTACGATACAAGTGTTACGGTAGTAAAACGTCCATGTTGAAATGTTTTTATCAAGGTTGTGAAACTTTTGGAACAAAATGTCTTCTAGTAAAATTTAGATCACCGAGCATATTTTTCAAAACAACAAGCCGTTTGTATAGCGGAGTTGTAATAAATTATTTACGGATGTTCAAACTTGGCCGAAACTCACTTTTTACACCACAATTAGCCAAAATCACTATCTTTAACCCTTATTATCTTTATGTTCGAGACCTTTTTGACGAAAACTCCTGAACTGAAACTTCTAGATTTCGATACAAACTTTCCAAAACCGTCGAGTTCGTTCTCTAACGATCGACGTACACCATTTCGACTAGTTTTCCAAAGCCATTTTGTCACTTTCATGAAAATTCCGACGACATTGTTTTGCGACGAAAAGTGAAAATTTCACTATAAATCATTATAAAACCATTGTAGGATGACATTTTGACGTAAATACTTGTAAAGTCATTTTGAAGGGTCTAGACGTCAAAAGAGTATTTTTCGACGATTAGTAATATTTTCAAAACTCGCTAATGGTATAAATAACATACGAAATGCATGCATAACATTACATTGCAACTCATTACATATCATATCATTCATAATAGGTCGGTTAAAGATTCACGCTACCTTTGGTGTAACTCACTTTTGTCATCACACGGTTTACCAAGTGAGTAATCACAAACCCCTTTTACCGTTTTACTATATTTTGGGGCGAAATGCATGAACCTTTCTTGAATTAAATTGATCACTACTTTTATCAACTTGTTTGACTAGAACTTGTGAACTTGAATCAAATCCTTGAACTTAATTACGAAATTATGACTTATTTGAACTTATTGAACCGTACGTGTTATGACCTTGTCCTAAAGTCTCCCATGTTCGGAGCATCACTATAAAGTCTCCCATGTTCGGAGCATCACTATAAAGTCTCCCATGTTCGGAGCATCACTATAAAGTCTCCCATGTTCGGAGCATCACTATAAAGTCTCCCGTGTTCGGAGCGTATCTTTGGGAAGAGGCACCCAGTATATCTTTGGGAAGAGGCACCCAGTATATCTTTGGGAAGAGGCACCCAGTATATCTTTGGGAAGAGGCACCCACATAACTTTGGGTAGTGGCACCCAGCTTAATTTGGTTTCATCAGTAGCATCCCTGAATTATTATATTCGTGGTACTATATTGTGAACTATTATGACCGCTTATACTTGACTACTTCATACGCTATCTTTTGCGCAATGGGTTGTGAATACACAGGTTGCAAGTTTTGTATGGGCGGAACTTGGAACTGAGTGGATTTACAATGCCTTTGCTTTGTGGACCATTTTCGTTGACCGAAAGCTTTGAATATTTCTTACGAGTTTTCTTATTTTTGCTAAGCGTGTTTACTCACCAACTATTTTCATAGTTGACCCGTTTTTCTCTCATGCATTTCAGGTGATCGTTAGTAAGCTTTTTCTACCAGGTCTTGCATAATGAAGTTTTCACTTGTTACTACAAATCATTATGTAATAGAAGCATAATATTTTGGGAACTAAACTTGTAATATATTTGCCGATGATGGCTAAACTAGTATTGTAATGGTGTACTCTTTCTTTTAAAATTAATGTTGGTATGTTCTATTATCTTGTGCTTATGTTCCTTCCGTTACACCTCGTGTTTCCGCCTCCGGAGGTGTGACAGATTGGTATCGAGCCAAAGGTTATAGAGAATGCCGATTTTCAAAAATAAAAATCACTATAACCGGAATAAATTTTTTTTTGTATATTATTTTATTAAACATTGAACATCATTCGAAGTCATCTAGTCCTATCGTTGCATCGTTAATCATAAATTATACATAGCACGATCAACTATGTCTAATTTATGAAGAACCATGCAATGATAAGAAGTAGTAGTTTTAAATCATGTTTAGTCGAGTCTTTTGAGTCGGTCACTGAAGTTGCATTGGTCGGGTGGGTATGCATGGCATGTTTTACGTTCACGTCTACATTACCGTACCTTGTTCATATCTTCTCTTTTCCATCTTTCGACTTGTTAGACATAGCATGTCCCTGATCCTGCCATATTTCGATCACTATAACACATTACCACCATTCTGCACCTCATCTGACTTCGTTCGAATGTCGTTTACTCAACCCGATGTTTTGGTCCTCTGTAGGATCATGGCTGCAAGAAACACACGCTCAGGAGGTAACAACAACGGCAACCCAAACAACAATGACGATCCAAACAACAACGCTGCTGGAATAGCGGATCTACTCACCCAAATTATAACACATCTCGATGCTAGACGAACCAACAACGGAGAAGGTACTTCAAACGCTGGTCAAGGATGCAGCTACAAAACTTTCATGACATGTAAGCCAATGGAATTTCATGGTACTGAGGGTGCCATTGATCGCTAACACGGTTCGAGAATGTTGAGTCGAAGCTTAGTATCACGAAATGTCTTTGAAGGAAACAAGGTTGAGTTCTCTGTTGGTCTACTACGGTCGAGCATTGACACGGTGGAACAACCAACTACGAGACTAGAGGAAGAGGGCTACAAATGCATTATCTTGGGAAGCATTCAAGAAACTACTAAGCGATGAGTACTGCAGAAAAGATGAAGTGCGAACCGGAAGAAGAATTTTGGAACCACTTGATGGTAGGAGTAGAGATCGACAAGTACGATCCGGTTCCACGAGTTAACTAGGATGGTTCCTCACATGGTTTCCACGTGGAGAAGTTGATTGACCGATATATATGGGATTGATACGAAATTGGGAGGGATGTCACTGTCGAAACCAACCACTCGCAAGCAGCCGTGAGTATGGCGTATCGCTTGACAAATGATGTGATCAGTGCGGAGAACTAACAAAAGCAAACGACAATGGACGAAAGCGACGGGAGGATCACCAGGAAACCGAGACCGAGAATCGGCAAAACAAGAGGCGTGAATAACCCGAACTATGGGCGACCACCAGAGCGCAAAGGATATCAGTCCACATCCTTTGTGTACTCGATGTAATTATCATCACTCGAGAGAGGCAGAAGGTGCGACAAATGTGGACAGACGGGCCACTTCGCGCGAAATTGCTCAAGCAGAGGCGGAAATCAAGGACGGAGAAAAGCATGTTACGAGTGTGGAAGTCTAGATCACCTTCGCAATACCGTCCAAAGTCGAAAAGAACTCCCAATCAAGGAGGTAATCGTCCAAACCTAGCATTGGCAATAGAAGGCCCACAAGATCGAACATTGAAATTCCTCCATGCGTGGTCGAGCATTCTATCTGGGTACCGAGGAAGCCCGCAACGCGTAACGGGTACATTCCTTTGAACAACCACTTTATTTCTGTGCAACATGATTTTGAGTGCATAACTTCCTTCCAATTCTTACCACGTTCACGACATTGATTAATTTGAGACCTATTGATATCGACCTTAGTTGTTATATATTTTGTTGATTTGATTTGATTTGTGTAAGCAAATCCAATATCGAGCGAATCTTTCAAAGACTTCATTCAAGGATGTTGATTCCTATCTTTCTAACAACTTGTTTCCTAGCTTGATCTAGTGACGTTCTTGTTTGATGAGTTGCGAAAATCAAGCTAAGAGACAAGTTTATTCAAGTCGGTTTAGTTTAATCTCATGACAGTTCTTGTTTGATGAGTTGTGAGATTAAATTAGAATCGACTACCTAAAGGTCTTTTGAGAGCTACGTTCGATATTGGGCAAGTTTATCCTATCCAATCTAATCACGGGCACGTACTTAGTTGAATGGGGAACCCATGCGCATGGGCATTGATATGATCATTTAGACTGTTCGACGAGCATGAACTTTTAGAACTCTTGTCGAGGTTCGGACCATAGTATCGTTAATCGAATCATGAGGACATGATTCACGACATGGGAAGAATGTCACAATTCTCATTTTCGGTCATTTCTTAAACTCCATATTCATCATTTCATTAGTTCATTCATGGTTTTGCATTTCACATTTAACGCGTAATTTTATATTAAATAAACGTTATCGCGTGAGTTATTATTTTAAATATTTAATCCGTTACTTTCAAAAATGATCCCGACATATTTTTAAACTCACATTTAGTTTATAAAAACTATATTTTGACTTTACCTAGTGTTTTAAATTTAATTGGTATATAAATCGTTAAAGTTATATTATTATGGCGTTTTTCTTAAAAACTATACGATAATTATTTTATCACTCAAATTTCACAAGGAATGTATTTTTACAAATTTTATTATCTCATTACATTCTATTTTGATCTATTAAAAATTTACTTGTATCAAAAAGTTACCATTTACCTTACAAGTTACCTTTTTACCTACACCTTTCACTTAAATCTTTTAACAAACAATACAAGTATTTATTCAAGCATAAAAAAAAAAAAAAAAAAATATCTTGGAGGAACAACACCCCCATAAATCCGGCCCTAAGGGAGGGTTGGCAATAAATTGGGTATGGTTCATGGTTGTCCAAAATCTTACATTACTTAAAGTCTTTCAAGATACATTTCACCTCATTTTTCATTTCACTCATTCACTACATATTCATCAAGTGTTAGAAAATTTTTTCTCTCCTTGTTCCTCATCACCAAGAACCGGCCACATCAAGAGGGTTTCAAGGGATCAAAATTTTGCTAACTAAAGTGTTTATCAATCTAGAATCACACTCTTTATTAGGTTTTGAAATAAAAACCAAGAGTGTTTAGGCTAAACCTTGGTACTTATCACCTCATCATATTTACTTGTAAGCATGTTTCTTTCATTTTTCATGTTTCCTTTTCATTTCATATGTATCTTTTCATTTTTGGAGCAACATGCAAGACATATGTGATTTATACCATTTTACTTGATTTTAGAGTTATATATATATATGGTCATCCTATAATTATCCCTTGGTATTCATTGGTCTTGATGGTGATTAGGAACCCATGACACCCTAAGAAGGTGTATGGTAGGATTAGATTAGCTTTGGAGTTGATTTGAAGGGATTAGAATAGGTTTTGTCCGCGAAAAACTATTTTCGATATGTATATAAAGTGTTCTGTCCTTGTTTTGATTTTCTGGAAAAACCGACAGTAGGCACGACCTTTTGGCCTTGATATTTAGAAAATATACTTTAAAACGAATCCGTGGCCGCTTGAACGGATAAAAACGGAGTTATAACGAAGAAGTTATGGATTTTACAAGTTTGACGACGAAAAATATAATTTTCAGAATTTTCAACATACTATATTTTCTTGTACGAGTCAAAAACGAGCCTTAAGCTTCACAAATTATTTCGACTTATCAAAAATATATTAGTTTACTTCGATACGAAGCTAAGGACGTATTATACGTGAAAGCGGATTTGAAGCGACAAAGATATGCACGTTTTCATAAAATTGCCGTAACTATTATTTTCGAAAAACTATATTATTTTACGATACAAGTGTTACGGTAGCTGTAACGTCCATGTTGAGGGCTGTTTTTATCAAGGTTGTGAAACTTTTTGGAACAAAATGTCTTCTAGTAAAATTTAGATCACCGAGCATATTTTTCAAAACGACAAGCCGTTTGTATAGCGGAGTTGTAGTAAATTATTTATGGATGTTTAAACTTGGCCGAAACTCACTTTTTACACCACAATTAGCCAAAATCACTATCTTTAACCCTTATTATCTCTATGTTCGAGACCTTTTTGACGAAAACTCCTGAACTGAAACTTCTAGATTTCGATACAAACTTTCCAAAACCGTCGAGTTCGTTCTCTAACGTTCGACGTACACCATTTTACGACTAGTTTTCCAAAGCCATTTTGTCACTTTCATGAAAATTCACGACATTGTTTTGCGACGAAAAGTGAAAATTTCACTATAAATCATTATAAAACCATTGTAGGATGACATTTTGACGTAAATACTTGTAAAGTCATTTTTGAAGGGTCTAGACGTCAAAAGAGTATTTTTCGACGATTAGTAATATTTTCAAAACTCGCTAATGGTATAAATAACATACGGAAATGCATGCATAACATTACATTGCAACTCATTACATATCATATCATTCATAATAGGTCGTTTCGAGATTCACGCTACCTTTCGGTGTACTCACTTTTGTCATCACACCAGTTTACCAAGTGAGTAATCACAAACCCCCTTTTTACCGTTTTTACTATATTTTGGGGCGAAATGCATGAACCTTTCTTGAGCTAAATTGATTCTTACTTTTATGAACTTGTTTGACTAGAACTTGTGAACTTGAATCAAATCCTTGAACTTAATTACGAAATTATGACTTATTTGAACTTATTGAACCGTACATGTTATGACCTTGTCCTAAAGTCTCCCATGTTCGAGCATCACTATAAAGTCTCCCATGTTCGAGCATCACTATAAAGTCTCCCATGTTCGGAGCATCACTATAAAGTCTCCCATGTTCGAGCATCACTATAAAGTCTCCGTGGAGCGTATCTTTGGGAAGAGGCACCAGTATATCTTTGGGAAGAGGCACCCAGTATATCTTTGGGAAGAGGCACCCAATATATCTTTGGGAAGAGGCAAGTATATCTTTGGGATGAGGCAACATAACTTTGGGTAGTGGCACCCAACTTAATTTGGTTTCATCGGTAGCATCCACGAATTATTATATTCGTGGTACTATATTGTGAACTATTATGACCGCTTATACTTGACTACTTATACGCTATCTTTTGTGCAATGGGTTGTGAACACACAGTTGCAAGTTTTGTATGGGCGGAACTTGGAACCGAGTGGATTTACAATGCCTTTGCTTTGTGGACCATTTTCGTTGACCGAAAGCTTTGAATATTTCTTACGAGTTTTCTTATTTTGCTAAGCATGTTTACTCACCAACTATTTTCATAGTTGACCCGTTTTCTCTCATGCATTTCGGTGATCGTTAGTAAGCTTTTTCTACTGTGTCTTGCATAATGAAGTTTTCACTTGTTACTACAAATCATTATGTAATAGAACATAATATTTTGGGAACTAAACTTGTAATATATTTGCCGATGACGGCTAAACTAGTATTGTAATGGTGTATATTTCTTTTAAAATTAATGTTGGTATGTTCTATTATCTTGTGCTTATGTTCCTTCCGTTACACCTCGTGTTTCCGCCTCGCGAGGTGTGACAATAATAGAACTATGTGGGTCAAAAGGTATAAAAGGGACTATAGTAATCCAAGAACCCCACAACAAAATGGGGTGGTGAAGAAGAATAGGACCTTAATAGAGGTCGCAAGATCAATGCTTGCAGACTCTAAATTGCCCACTATGTTCGATCAAGTCATTGCACAAACATGCTATGTACTAAACAGGGGTCTCCATTACTAGACCTCAACACAAAACACCATATGAACTTCTCTTTGGGAAGGTTCATCATTCACTACCTAAAACCTTTTGGTTGTCAAGTGACCATTCTAAACACCGGTGATCCATTGGGAAAGTTTGATGAAAAGGTGATGATGGGTATATTGTGGGTTATTCACTCATAGTAAAGCATACTGTGGTGTACAATTTACAGCCAAGAAGATAGAGGAGACTTTGAACACGAGATTTTTGGAAGATAAGCCTAGTGTTCAAGGACGTGGTCATACGTGGTCTTTTGACCTTGACTATTTAAGCGATTCTTTGGGTTACATTAGACATTTGGCTAACCAAAATCACGAGGTCCTCAAGAGTCTCCTCTAACAATGCAGTCCCTTAGATGATGACTCGAAAATGAGTTTCAAGATGATGAGCAACCTATACTTGTGCCTTCTTTCTCCCTAACAATATTGCGGTACCAACCCAAGGATATTGCCGATAAGAGTGATGAAGATGACTCACATTATCTTGAGGACCTTGCTAGGCTTGGACTCAAGAATTTGTTGCTAAGCTTGAAGGAGAAACCGAATGGAGAGGTTGCTAATGAAGGAGTCGAGAGACACCATGTTTCTGCTGAAGTTGATTCTCTCACACCTACCACCACAAATCAAATCAAGGCTAGGCTGCTTTCTTCTCATGTTCCTTCTCAAGTGTCTTCGGACTTTGGAGAACCTCATACACGCTTTCCAAAACCCTCCGATCTTGGAAATCATCAACCCAAAGTCGGCATCTTCACTTCACCCTCTTATGATCTTTGAATTTGAACCAACTATCACTAATCTTGATTCATCCATTGAAGTCACCCCATCGCTACTCGGAGGATCAATATTGCTCATCCTCAATCCAACATTATAGGTGATCTTCGCACTGTTAGAACTCGAAGGGCTATAACAAGTCCTCGGTTTGGATAGATTGCTTTTTCTCTTATGTCTCCAACCGGCAAAGAGACAATCACACGGACTTCAAGCATTGTCTGCTTGCTTGCTTTCTTTCTCAAGTGGAACCAACAAGTGTTTCTCAAGCTCTCAACGATTCAAGTGGCTAGAAGCAATGCAAGAAGAGATGCAACAATTTCACAATCGACAAGTTTGGATTTTGGTTCCCCTCACGATGGCAAATATGCCATTGGGACAAAGTGGATTTTGAAGAATAAGAGAGATGCTCGGGGTGTTGTGATCAAAAACAAAGCAAGATTAGTGGCTCAAGGCTTGAGAGAGGAGGGATTGACTATGATGAAGTGTTTGCACTGTTGCTAGAGTTGAAGCCATTGAATTTTCTTAGCTTATGCTTCTTACATGGGTTTCATGGTGTATCGGATGGATGTGAAAGGTGCTTTTTCAGTATGGTGAGATTGAAGAGGAGGTTTATGTCTCTCAACCCAAGGGATTTGAAGACCCGGATCACCCAAATCATGTCTACAAGGTTGTTAAAGCTCTCATGGCTTACATCGAGCACGTAGAGCTTGGTATGCTAGGCTTTCATCATTCCTTTGAAGCATGGCTATCGGAGAGGTGCTATTGATAAAACTATGTTCCTAAAGAAGAATTACTCGGACATCATTCTTGTGCAAGTTTATGTGGACGACATTATTTTGGCTCCACAAACGAAGCTTAGTGCGTGGAATTTGAGGAACTAATGAAGGGTGAATTTCAAATGAGTGCTATGGGAGAGCTTACTTTCTTTTGGGTCTCCAAGTTCGTGAAACAAGATGGTATTTTTATCATCAAGATAAATATGTGAGGACATTTTGAAGAAGTTTGGTATGGAAGGTGTTAGGACCGCCACAACACCTTATGAAGCTCCAAAGACTAAAGCAAATAATGAACCAGATCTACCGTGAATGTTCATCCAGACAGTCCATGATTGGTTCATTGATGTATCTAATGACTTCAAGACCGATATTACGTTTCTTTGTGAGTGTTTGTTCTCGACATCAAGTCACTCCACTTACTTCCCATCTCAATCTTGTCAAGAAGATCTTTAAGTACCTCAAAGGCCAACCTCTTTTGGGCCTTTGGTACCCAAAAGAGTCTCCTTTCAAGTTGGAAGCATATAGTGACAATGATTATCTTTGGTGCAAATATGGATAGAAGATCCACAACTGGAGGCGCCAATTTCTTGGCAAGAGGTTGATTTCTTGGTAATGCAAGAAACAAACCATTGTGGTCGCCTCAACCATCAAGCGTAGTATGTTGCATTGCAAATTGTTGTGGATGGGTCCTTTGGATTCAAAACCAATTCTTTGGACTATGGGTACAACTTCATGAACACTACAATTCATATAGATAATCAAAGTACCATCCGCATAGTCAAAATCCAGTTTTTCACAATGAACAAAACACATTGAAATCAGGCACCACTTTATAAGAGATGCATATGAAAAACATTTGATAAAAGTGGCTAAAATTCATACTGATGATAATGTGGCAGACCTATTAACAAAAGCTTTTGATGGACCAAGGTTTCAACACCTTGTGGTCAATATTGGAATGCTAAACCCTTGACTGCATAGTTTAAGGGGAGGCATAGGCCTCAGGGGAGGCATATGCCTCAGGGGTGGATTTGTGCAAACTCTGCATATTTTTGTGTCATATTTTTCTATAAGATAGTTTTCTTTTTCTATAAATTTTCTTCCATCATTAGGTTTGTAAAAACATCTTTTTGCATATAGTGATAGCATTTATTTAATATATTTTATCTTTTTAATTTTCTCTAATTTGCATTTAAGCCTCTGTTTTTCATAATTCTTTTCTAACACTAACTTCTAATAATTCTTTAGTTTGTTTGTCTTTGTGTTGTTCTTGTGTATTTTTGTGTCTGTTTTGCAGTTGTCTGGATTGCAGTTTGTCCATTCCATGATCAAGTTCAAATTCATCAAGTGTGGCTCAATGGTACATGGTCAAGATAGCTTAAAGAGTGTTGCTTGTTTCTTCCGAAATTAAAATCTTGAAGCAAACAATTTAATTCTTGAAGTTTTAATATCAAGAAAAGAAATTGAAGTCAAATTGTTCATTCATTCATTCATTCAAGAAGCAGTTTCTGACTTCGACTTACATAAAGTCAACCTACTACATATGCATCTTCAAGATACGAGCTGTACACTTAAGCTAATCCTAATCTAGTGTATATCTTCCATTTCGAAATCTAAGTGAATGTTGGATATGCATTAGATGCTGGCTTTGCTTTTGTAGGTCTTGCATAACCATCCATTCCGTCTAACTAGATGGTTGGATATGCATGACTAGCACGACGAAGATGCTAAGGACCAAAATGAAGAGGATGGATTGATGCAAACGTTGATGATGACGATGACCCCACATGATGATGGAGAAAAATAACGTCTCCCATGTGCTTCATCTATGCATTTCAACCAAAATGCAATCGATCCACTCTCCTTACGCCCTTCTCTTATACGATGTGTGTTGATGCACCAAAAGATGGTATGATGAGACCAAGAACCACCTCTCTATCTTTGGGAGTGGCGATTCAGCACGAGGCCTTTGTTGAGGCCGAGGTGCTGGAGGTTGGGAGTATGATGTTCCCTCCTTATAGGAGTCATCAGAATCATCAACAGATTCACTTGGATTCACTACAATATCATCTTCTGAAGAAGGAAGAAAGGGTGATTTATTTGGTCATGGATAGGGTTGAGGAAAGTAATGTAGCCATGGGTTTGATTCACCACTTGATGATGATGAAGAGGATGATGAAGATAAGGTTGTGAGATCTATGATCTCAGGTTTGGTATTCATGGTGCAATTTGGTTAATTGGGTTTATTTTTACATCTAGGGTTTGTGGTAAAAATTTGGGGATCTTGATGAAGAGATAAGTAGCATTGGGATCATTTTATAGACGGGTTCGAGGTTCAATGAGTATTAATGCGAGTGGGTGGCACAGTAATTCTAGAAACTTACGAAGATATTCTTATCTTTGAATGGTTTCATTGAGTTATAACTTCGCAGATTGACCATGTGTTTCTCTTGAAGGGTTATTTTGGGTTGGGTCAAAGATGCAATACACGTCGTGACGGTCAACCAAACGGTCCATTTTCTTTGGTGTAATTTGGGCAAAACTATCACTCCACCATCACTCTCTTGTAATAAACCAATTTCCCTCTCATCCTGCATCCACAAACACTCACCATTTCAAGAAACATAACCATCAAAAATTATATCCCTCATGGCTCTTGAATTTATACATGATCACAACAAAGTTGCATTTCTGGGAAACGGTAAGGGGTATGAATTGTACGAACCAATGGTGGAATTCTTGAAAAGGTCCAAGATTTGTTATGCTCTTACACATTCTCCAAATGAGATATATGAATCACTGGTTACTCAGTTTTGGGAATCGGCCGAGAAGAGCAATGTGACAGAAATTAGGGCTGTGATTGATGGAACAGAGCACAAAGTGACAGAGGACCTAATAAGGAGGAAGCTTCGCTTGGAAGATGCTGATGAAGAATTTCACTCTAATCAGGAAGATGTGCTTACTGGGCTTAGAGCAATTGGCTATCGAGGTACAAGGACTGATATGTGGCTGAAGAAGGAACTTTGCCCGAAATGGAGGTTCTTGGTTCACACGTTGCTTCAATGCATAAGCAACAAGTCAGGAGGATGGGATCAGTTCTCTACCCAACTAGGATGTGGTATTGTGTGTCTTTCCCAAGGGATAACTTTCAATTTTTCTAAGTATATTTTTGAAAACATGGTTGAAAATATTCAAAAGAAAAAGGCTAAGTTTTTAATGTACCCAAGGTTTCTGCAAATGATTTTAGACACCACTACCCAAGCCCAATCCTTTTATCCTATAGGTGCTTTAACTGCTAAATTATTTGCAACCATGAGAACTAACTTTCGGGGAACATCATCCTTTGCTTGCGACCATGTTGCCCCAAGGCAATGAGGTCAGCGATGAGGAGAATGTGGCTAATGATCCTCCTTCTTCACTGTTCCTCACCGATGGTAATCCATTAGTTAACATTGATGAGGGCCCTCATCAACTGTTGAAGCAACTTATGTTGCTCCGGACCGACCACCTTGTCCCATCCAACACCCACACTAGTTACTCCGATGAGTCGATCTTAATAGACTACCCACACCAAGTCCCGCTAGGGATCCTCTCAATGAAGATCATCCTGCATTGAGCATGACCATGATTCTCTTGAAGGTCCAATGAAGCTCCCCACCACGAGCAATCGATGGTGGGCCGAGGACCCTATTACACTCTCATATGTTTATGCTCTTGTCATGGTATGCTCTTGAGGTGACTAGTCCGAAAAAGGAACTTGCGAGACCAAGTCTTCTCTTGGTAGTAAGATTGAAGAACTGAGAATCAAGTCAAGGAATTAGAGGACAAACTCAAAGGGGCTCCAAAAGGAAACTTGTGGTTTCTTCGATGAAGAACAAGAAGTACCTCGGTTTGGGTCTCTTGATATGTTGGTGATGTGTCTCTTAATGATCCATCATCGATGATTCTTGCTTCCTCTAAGAAGAAGGAACACATTCTTTACAAAAGAAGAAAGAGATCTAAGTTACATAAGGTTTCTTACAAGCTTCAAAGGAACACAGTGTTGATAAGGATGCATCTGGCGATGTGCAAATGGAGGATGTATCTTGAGATCATGGTCAATCTTCATCATTCAAGAAGCGACAGCCCTTCACCTTGACAGATCTTTCGATGTTGTTGCCATGACCACTCCAGTTGATAATCTGCATCAACATGTTTCTCCTACAATTGACACAGGTATTGCTTCGAGGTTCCTGTTGTTGATATAACTCGAAAATGAGTGTGCTAAGAAGCGATAATAAAGGGAAAGATGCAATAGCGAAGATGAGCTTGGTCGGACACAGTAAGTGAGGAGGAAAGACTAGGTCAAGCAAGTAGATTGGCGAGTTTGAGAAGTCAAAGGAAAGTGAAGTGTTGGCTCATCAACTTGAAGCAGAGGACTTTTCATCTTTAACTCGAGAGAAGAAGAGAAGCTGGATGCAATGAGAGTTCAGATGCCTGCTGAACACTGGGATGTTCTAACTCAGCAAGTCATTTCAAGACCTTCTCTTGCTCAAAGTATACTAGGTGGAGATTTCCTCAGTGACAATTATGTGGAGCAAATGATGGCTCAGGGAAGACAAAGGAAGCAAGAAGCTATCGCACAAAAGAGGGCCATCAAAGCTCAGAAGAACAAAGAGAAACCTCCTACTAAAACTGAAATGAGAATGGTGGTGAAAAATCAATGCTCGATGTACAACTCTGGCTTAATGATGAAACAAGTCAAGGCTTTTCCTGATCATGTCCTGTTTCGCAAATATAAACAGATCATGAAGGACAAATCATCATCTTCAACACATTCTACCAACTTGAAAAGGATTACTGAGAATGCAGTTGCTCAAGAAGCCAAAAGACTCAAGTCTGATGATGCTCCACCCAAGGCGACTTCTCCAATCATTTCTACTGAAGCATCTGCTGAAGTTGCTTCTTCTACTGACAAGGGTCCATCTGCTGAACCATCTACCAATTCTCCTGAAGCACCTGATATATCAGCTCCCACTTCATCTGTGGCAATCATTGACACACAAGAAGCTTCTAAAGCTAAGGAAGTTGATCTCGCAGAAACAAAAACAGAAAGGGCGATAAAGATGCTTCACAGGATGAATGCACTACGTGAAGGTGTTTCATCTAAATCTCCCTCTGCCTCTTCAAGTCTTACCACTAATGTTCAAACTGAAAATGCTCCCTCTGGGGACTTCCATAAGACTGGTGGGAGGAAGAAGAGAATGGCCAAAAGATCTCTTTTGGATCTTGAAGATGATGACTCTACTTTCATTATAGAAGGGTCTGCTGCTGATTTTCCTGAGGGAGATTCAAATGAGTTGGTCGATTGGAAATTGAAGGATGATGAGATGAATGTCATTCATCGAAGGGACTCCACTTCAATGGAATTCACCTTTCTGAAGGAAATTCTACACTTGGTAGACAGGGCAGACTTGCTTTCTTTGTATACTCGTGTTACCACCCATTACTGCAACAAGGAACCACAAGGTTCTGGGATGTTCTTAACTGGAGATCTTCAAGTCCTGTTAAACTCTCATTCTCCCAATAGTAAAGCACATTCCATTTGGGCAAATTCACATCGGTGGAAGGTGGCATTCTGGAGATTCTATCCTCTCCCTCGTGTGCATGTGCTTGAGACTACGGGTGGAATCACTGTCTGCATGTTTGCTGAAAGGAAGTACCCATTGCCCAAGAGACTTATGGAAAGGATGCTTAGCGTAAATTGGAGATTCCTCCGGATCCATTGGGCAATGAAAGGCATGCCTTTAACATTGGTGGGTTTGATCAAGACTTAACTTCAACAACCGAAATAGTCCTCATCCTCATCCTTATCATGGTACTTGGTACTCTGCATTACTTTGTTTTATTACTTTTAGTTTGTGTTATGTATGTTTTGTCATTTACGTGTTAAAAAAAAAAAAAAAAAAAAAAAAAAACTAACTTTTATGCGGGTTTGGTTGTTGTACAATTCGATGGTTTTAGCTCACCGATGTACCTTGTGTATGACAAAGCGTTGGCTAGTCCAAAGGGTACAGCTTTGGTAAAGACACATCAAATCATTGATAGTTGTAATGGTTTGCTCAAAATCATAGGGTCTACAACCACCCATACTTAAGCTTCTTTGAGGTTGCATGGTCATCAATTCACCATGGTCTATTCCTTTTGGAATCCAAGAATTGGCTAGCCCACATGTATATGGCATGTGGTAAAGGCAATGAATCCATAGTTGGTTCTCAATTCACCAATTCTAAGAATTAACTAGTCCCGAGCAAGCGGCTACGGTAAAGACAAGTCAAATCCGTTTATATGGTTGTTGGTTTGCCACTAAATCGATGGTTATCAATGTACCATAATTTTCGAACTCAAACGTGTGGCTACTCCAAGTAGTGATGGCTATTGGTAAAGAGACATCAAACCCATTATTTTCAATGATTCACCTCTCTCGGGAGTTAACACACCGAAGTGATGAGAATAGTATGAAACTTATATGTATTGATGTACATGATGTCATATGTTCTTTGCAAAGATCGGTATTTCACGATTCGGTCATCATAGAGATGTTCTTCTTACGAATCTTTGTTGCCGATCCTCAAGAACACGGATCTTCATAGCTCGAAGTGTTTAAGATATGGGAGGATCTTGTTTGGAAAATTGTCATCGGTAGTACAATCCTCAACAACATTAACGATCTATCAAGGAAGCTGGAACTTAACCTAGTCAAATTCCGGTTTAGGGGAGGATTGTTGGGAATTAAGGTAAAATCTTGATTACGCGAAGTATCTCGCCAAGAGATTCTGCCGAAGAAGAATGGATTCTGCTGAAGTTATACTTCAGCAGAAGTGTTAAAGCAGAAATAGTGATCCTGCTGAAAGTGCGAATCCACGTAGGAGAGATAAGCACAGTATGTAGGCCGTATGCAGGAAAAGTCAGTGTCATATGAAAGATAGGTTGGCGCCGTATTATATAGATCTTACTCAGTATAAACAATATGATTAGTAAAACAAAATGATTAGTTGCATGCTTGTCTAGTTGCATGCGTTGTTTGTATTAGGAGCGTAAGTTGTAAACGCTCATGAGTCATTAGGGTTTCTTGCCTATAAAAGAAACGATAATAGTTTGTAATAGATAAGTTTTTTTAAGCCTTTCAAGTCTTGTAAAAATATCCGAAACATAGAGTTTCTATAATCAAAAGATCCATAGAGGATCAAAGAGTTCTTAGTTATTATAACTTGTATTTACTTTCCGCTATAAAATACGAGTTGTAGAGATCTTCTATTAGTTTGCTTGTGATTACATAGGCAACACTAACGATCTCCGAGTGCTTAAGATCTATCAAGGTCTTTCTGTTTTCAACACATGTGAGATCTATTCAATAGATCAACCATGTGACAACTGAACAGAAACAATGGGGCGATTCAATCTTTTGAATCAATCCTGGTTCAGGTTATGGATTGACCGATACCTTTGAAAAACCGATCGTTGTGCTTAAAAACTCTTTTCTTTAGCACATCGATTGTGTACAAATATTTCAAAATAGAAGGTGTTTATGATTGATAATTGATTTTCATTAAAACCTTCGTTGTATTGCAAAACAATTTCTATTGAGCGATACATGATTGTTTTCAAATATATTTTTATCAATCGGTGAATCTCAATTATTTGGTTCACTCACTCCGTGTTGTCTTCTTTGAGATGTTACGGTTTGAGAACGCTAGGCATTCTGAAACCACTGTCAAGGAAATTCTTGAATTTTACATTCACGAGCGATTACTTGTCTTGATCAACGGGAACCGTGGGCGTGTACCTTGTAACATATTGGATTTCACAAACACATCAAACCATACTTCCGAAGATCGGTACAAGTCGCACGTGATCGGTATAATTCAAGAATTTCCTTGACGGGTTTCGCAATGTTCTAGTCGTTTCAAACCGAACGTCTCAAAGAAGACAACACGAAGTGAGTGAACCAAGAATTAAGATTCACCGATTGATGAAAAGAGATTTGAAAACAATCGTATCGCTCAATAGAAATTGTTTTGCAATACAACGAAGGTTTTAATGAAAATCAATTATCAATCATAAACACCTTTGATTTGAAATATTTGTACACGATCGATGTGCTAGAGAAAGGAGTTTTAAGCACAACGATCGGTTTTTCAAAGGTATCCGTCAATCCATATCTGAACGTGATTGATTCAAAAGATTGAATCGCCCATTGTTTATGTTCATTGTCACATGGTCGATCTATTGAAAGATCTCACATGCCATCTACCAGAGCTTGTTTGATGTTGGCTCCGAAGGCTTTCCATCTTCATTGTGAATATTTTACATATCACTCGGATGTTACGGCAATACCACAAGGATAATGCGTGGGACTCATAAGATATAATCTCTCTTCCACATTGTGTGAAACATAGAGTCTTCATTGAAAGTGTCCTAAAGAGATTTATTGATGATCTCGTGGCTCTAGACTCAATTGTGCATATTTGGTTCCTATCTGGGAGACTGGGAGAGGGTCTCCTTCTTCAATATCAACAAACTCTAAGAGAAAGTCGATAGATAATGTCGGTTCCCGTGAGAATGAAACAAGTCCTTTTAAGAGGAACTTGAGTAGCTTGGGAAGTTAGTGCAAGCGTCCTTTGGGTCCATGACGTCTTGTCTTCAATACCGGTGTTACCTTAGTAACCACCGGTAGCATATGTATTGAACCCGGTTTACGCCTAAGGTTGAATAAATGGAGGGCTATTTCTTTTCTCCCTTTTCACATTCAATTCTTTTCATTCTTCAACCCTTCATTGCTTACGAAACTTCATAACTAGAACCTTGTTGGGTTTATTCCAAGACTAGCTCGGTTTGATCCGCACTCTTCCCATATCTCATTTTTCTCCTTTTTCAATATACCTAAGGACTCTACACTATCAAGTGGTTTTGTCCTCGGTAGATCCCTCCTGCTCACAGCGGATCATTGGACCTCAACCTAACCTTATCATCTTTATATCCCCATGCATAAAGTAAAGTTGGTCGGTATTTTGATATAGTTCTTCCGCCTTGAAACCAATTGAAAACCATTTGAAAATCAATCAAGATACTTGTGATATAAAATCAAAGTATTTTGTATCTTTATTGTTTTGATATTTTAGAAATGCTCCCCTTCACATATGCATATCATACCGAAATAGTTTAGCACATGGAGGCAAGAGATCTTTGAAATCGTTAGATTAAGAATGAAAGGTCCAATCTTTTGATTAACATTTTGTTAAAATGATCATCATCACTTCCCAATCAATTTGAGTAGATAAAACATTTTGAGGAAGGATGAGGTTTTCAAAACTTTGCTCCCCCTCAATATATGCCTCGAAGTTTGAAAGAGTTTTGCACATATTAGAGGGAACCTGCACTTAGAGACAATTCAATCACGTTTCAATAATTTAAGGTTTAAAGTAGATGCTCCCCCTCAACATGTGCATGGAAAATTTGAAATCGTTTAACACATGCGGGGAGGAAACCTTGCTAAACATTTATGAACCCATTTATCGAATTGTCAGTTTAAATCCAATTTAAATAACAAATTCTCCCCCGATAACAATTATCAAATCATTTGAGATTTTTTATCTCTGTATATTTAAATTGATTTTGAAAGCTTTTAAGGAGAATTGTGACCTGATTATGAAAAAAGTTTTAACTGATAAGGATCGGATTTTGAGACTTTAAACTCCATAGATTAAACATGCATGAATATCTTTTGAAAACAATTGTATGACAAATAACCTTTTGATTTAATTGAAATCATTCTCCCCCTCAATCAATGACATAAGTTGTTGATTGAGAGATAGATATTTTAGCAAAAGTTAAGTCCAGATGATTTACAAAAATAGAGTATGAGTTATTTTTTCAAAGCAATTAGTTTTCATTAGATTGAAAGCGATTGTTTATAGAATCAGAGCATGAGATTTGAGAAAGCAAGATAAAGTATGGCTCTGTTCTTTCGTTGAAAAGCGGGTTACTGCCTGAAATGACAATAAACCATTTTTTCTCTTTCTCCCAAAAATTTATTTTTTTTTAATTTTTTTTTTATTTTTTATTTTTTAAGAAAATTCGAACAACATCTAAAGTCCCATGTCATTCTTTAAATGACAGCATCAAGACCGTAGATATTTATCGAATCGAGAAAAACATGACAAAATGACAATATTTTTTGAAGATTTTTTGAATTTTTCAAATTTTATGGATTTTGAAAGTTTTATATTTTCTATTTGATTTTTGAAGGTTTTATAATTTTGTATTTTGTTTTTCGAATAAATATTTACAAGAGATAGATGAAGAAAACCTTTTACTCCTCTTCTTCCTCTTGAAGACGTTTGAGTGTTTCCGGTTGTAGGCTCTTAAGACCAAGTCGTGGAAGTATAAACTCAAAACGTTCTCTAGGAAAAGCTTTGGTGAAGATGTCTGCTAACTGGTATTCTGACTTCACAAAATAAAGTTCCACCACACCGTTTTCCACTTGCTCCCGGATGAAATGATGTCGAATGTCGATGTGCTTTGCTCTTGAGTGTTGGACGTTGTTGCAAGAGAGAGCAATAGCACTTTTATTATCACAGTACAAAGGGATTTTGTTGGGAATAATCCGTTACCACGGATAGTAGTGGTTTACACTGCTTTGTTTAACACTAGCAGTGGAAACATATTCCCACTGCAAGTTATTTATTACCACTGCTATTAGTTTATGATATGGTTAAAAGCGTATTGATAAGTATAGAATAGATTTCGTGTATATTCTATTATGTTAACTATATACTTATCTTGTAAAGGACTCCTTGTAGTATAAAAGGAGATCCTAGGTCATTGTCTTAGGTACGTATTACTTTACAATATTACCTACGAAAGCTTCAAGGTGTAACCCTAGTGATACCAAGTATTATTTCATTAATAATATTGGAGCTTAAGTTTTGTGTTAACTTGTGTTTACTCTCATACATCATATAATTCGTCTTCTAAGTATTACTTAAGTAAATTCCGCTTGCTTGATAATATTATACAAAATATCATTGACACAAGGAGAGTGTCTTAGATCCAACAAGTGGTATCAGAGTAAGGTTCTGATATTTTGTTTTAGAAGATCCAAAGAATTAGCTTGACTCACTCTCTCAAGACAATGGAGATGGAAAACAATCAATCAAACTCTTCTTCTACACCCGGACTTCCTAAGCTTAAGCTTAATGAGTTTGAGATGGAGGATCTTGATTGAGCAATACTTCCTCATACGGGACTATGCTCTATGGGAGATCATTCAACTTGGTGATTCTTTCAAATCTGTGACCACTACTTCAAAAGTTGGTGACACGAGATGTTGTGAAAGTTTATGTGCTCGAATCAAATTAAGAAAAAGCTCAAAAGAAGAATGATCTTAAGGCTAGAAGTCTATTGTCGATGACTCTTCCTAGAGACCGATTATTGCATTCAAGAAATTCAAGACGCTAAAGAACTGTTTGAAGAGATTTGCTCGGTGTTTGGTGGTAATGATGCAACAAAGAAGACACGAAGACATTGTTAAAGCAAAGTTATGAAAACTTCTCGCTTCAAGCAATGACTCACTTGATAGCATTTTTACCAAACTTGTAAGATTGTTACACAACTAATCGTGTTTGGCATTGAGGTAGAAAAGAAAGACCTCAAATTGAAGTTTCTAAGAAGTTTGCCTTGAGTTTCAAACCAATGTTCTCAGATGGGAAAACAAAGCAGACATTGAAACAATGAAGCTCAATGATCTTTACAACAACTTCAAACTTATTGATCAAAGGTTGAAGAAGGCGGAAACTTGGTACAAGCTCTAGTAGCTTGGCATTGTTGTCAAATTCATTGATGGTGATGATTACAAGATGAAAGTGATGATGATATTGCCACTATAGGTTCTAAAGTTTCCACGGTAATGTTAATGTTACCACCGCAGGTTCCAAAAGAAGGTTGCTAGGATTGGAGATCCTACCTTTTATGCTTTTATCTCCACACAAGTTGATGGCTCTGTCTTAACTCATGAAGACATAGAGCAAATTGATGAAGATGACTTGGAGGAGATGGATATAAATGACAGATAGCTCTTCTAGCATGAGGGCTAAGAAATTCTACAAGAAGACCGGCAAGCCTATTCACATTAATGGTGATGATCTTGTAGGTTTTGATAAGAATAAAGTGGAGTGCTTTAAGCGCCACAAGTTTGGACATTTTGCTAGAGAATGTAGAAGACCAAAGACCAAGAACAACGTGTCTACATGGTACAAGCAAAGAAGGGACCAACTGTGGAAGAACCAAAGGCAATGTTGGCTATTGATGGTGTGAGCTATGATTGGAGTTTCATGGATGATGAACAAGAAGAAGAACATTCAGATCTTGCTCTTGTTGCTACCGAATTTGCTCTCATGGCTTTCTCGATTCTCGAGGTACAAAACTTTGATAGTTGTTCTAAAACATGTAGGTCGCTAAAGAAGTTGAAAGACTTAATGATTTGTACTCTAATGAAAGGCAAGAATTATATCTCGCTAATTATCTGTGGCTAATCTTAGGAGAGCTATGGCGAGATTAGAAAATCAAATAGAGCACTATCGAGGCAAATGAGTCAAATTATAATGATGATATGATTCTTCTTAGGAGAGAGGTAGAACATACAAGCTGCTATGAATGAAGCATACCAAAAGGAGCTTGTAAAACTCAAAAGAAACTTGAAAATGTCAATTTAATCATAGACACATGTTATCATCGGTCTAAGTCAATTGATAAAATTTGGAATGCTCAAGTAATTAATAAAGCTAAGTCCGGTATGGGTTATAATACGATTGCCACCACCACTAAGAGGTGTTCCATCACCCTGTGTAGATTTAGCTCATATAGGTTTAGAAGACTTTAAGGAACTTGTTAGAGAATATGGTCCTTTAAAGGACACAGTGGTGAAGAGTGAGGAAGTGAGTAAGCTTGATAATGATGTTTTGAGAGTGCTAGTAACTCATCGAGTTGTTGATGAGGATGTTAAAAGAATGTAGAGACTACTATCCCAAAAGTTGTTAACATCATTACAGAGGAACCTAGGAAACCGGTTAATAAACCTAGACCAGCTGTAAGGTATCTTTGAGATGTATAGGAACAAGCCTCTGACCCTAGGGGTAACCAGAGGAGTTGGAATCATGTTAAATCTCAACAACTAGGTAGTAATTTTGTTATGAACAATAAGGCATGCTATATCCGTGGTAGTTTTGATCATTTACATGCTTATTGTGACTATCATGTTGGGAGAAGGAAGTCTATGGGTATAAAAGGGTGGAGACTAACAAGTATCAACATAATGTACACCCTAATTCCCATTGCAAAATGGTCCCAAGAGCGATTCAACTTAGAAGTGGCCTCAAAACACTTGCCACCGCAAAAACCGTAACATCGCCACCCTAAGTCACACGTTAAAAGTGCAAACACTAAAACAAGTTTTAATAAATCGCACAAACAGGAAAAGAACCTTTCAAACTAAAAGGTTTATAATAACCAACAGTGGGTACCTAAAAGAAACCAAAGAGCTACCACCGCTCATTCAAAAGTTACCACCGCAAGGGTTTTAATAAGAAAAGGGGGACATGGGCAATCTTGTGAAGGCCTCAAAGACGTTGGGAATGGAAACCTAAAAGAAATACCTCTACAACCAATCCCAATGGTGTATCAATGACCTTTGATAGATTTAACTATATTGATACACGAGGCGATCCAAGTCAATCATGGCTTGGGTCCCCAAAAGAAACTAACTCTTTACTTATTTGTGTAGGAACATCCAAGGACTAAAAGGTCGATCAAGGATATCTGAGATAGTGGGTGTTCAAGGCACATGACCTGCAACAAGTCTTTTCTTTTGATTTTGTGCATACTAATAGACCGTCATGGGGTTTTGTTAATGAAGTTAGTGGATTGAAATGGGTGTTCGAAACAAGAAAGATGAAAGGGAATTGTTATCGAAACAAAGCTAGGCTTGTGGCTCATGGATATACTCAAGAGGAGGGTATTGACTATGAAGAAGTGTTTGCCCTGTTGCAAGGATTGAAGCAATTAGGTGTTTTTAGCCTATGCATCCTTTATGGGCTTTAAAGTCTATCAAATGGATGTAAAAAAGTGCTTTTCTATATGGGCGATAGATGAAGAAGTTTATGTCTCACAAACTCAAGAGCTTTGAAGACCCCGAATATCCTAACAAAGTCTCTGTGGTTGTTAAAGCTTTGTATGGCTTGCATCAAGCACCAAGGAAATGGTATGAAACCTTAACTACTTATCTTCTTGCAAATAGGTTTCATAGAGGCAGAGTGGATCAAACTTTGTTCATCAAGAAAGACAAGAATGATATCTTGCTTGTTCAAGTATATGTTGATGATATCATTTTTGGGTCTACAAAGACAGAGATGTGCAAAGATTTTGAGAAACTGATGAAAGAAGAATTTCAGATGAGTTCTATGGGAGAACTCACATTCTTTTTGGGACTTCAGGTATTACAAAAGCCAGATGGTATTTTCATTAATCAAGATAAATATGTGGCTGAGATACTAAGGAAGTTCAAGTTTACTGATGCAAAGTCATCTAGCACTCCTGCAGACAAGACTACACATCTACTTCTTAAGGAAAATAGTGGTGAAGTTGTTGATGTGCACATGTATAGGTCTATGATTGGCTCTTTGATGTATCTTACATAATCTAGACCAGATATTATGTTTGTTGTGTGTGCTTGTGCAAGGTTTCAAGTTACTCCCAAGTTCTCTCACTTGACTGCTGTGAAGAAGATTTTCAGATATCTTAAAGCATATCCTACTCGGGATTGTGGTACTCCGTAGATTCTCTTTAGATCCGTTACTTACTCGGATAGTGATTATCTTGGAGCTAGCTTGGATAGAAAATCTACAACCTGGTGGATGTCAATTTCTTGGTAACGAGTTAGTGTCATGGCAAAGGCAAGAAACAAACAATGGTGGCTAATTCTTCAACTGAATCAGAGTATATTGCTGCTGCAAGTTGTTGTGCTCAAGTATTATGGCTTCAAAATCAACTCTTGGACTATGGGTACAATTTCATGAATACCATCATACATATTGACAATAGCAGTACCATTGGCATAATCAAGAATCCTGTTCAACACACAAAGACCAAACATATTGAAATTAGACACCATTTCATTCGAGATTGCTATGAAAAGGGACTAATTCAAATTGTCAAAATTCCTACTGATGACAACTATGCTGATTTGTTAACAAAAGGTCTTGATGTGGGAAGATTTCAGTACTTGGTAACAAGTCTTGGAATGCTTAATCCATAAATGTTTTTTGGTGTTGAGGGGAGGTTGTAGGGTAATGAAATTGTTGTATGAGTTTGCATATCATGTTTTGATGAGAAGTTGGAGTTAAAAGGTGTATATCTGAGATACACATCAAATGGTTATTGATTCACCATGTCTAATACACATAAGAATCAACTAGTCCGAGCAAACGACTCATGGTAAAGACTTGACAAACCGCTTATGGTTGATAGTTTACCAAAACTATATGGTTATCAACTCACCATATTCTTTATGATTAAGAGTTGGCTAGTCCATAGCAAACGGCTCATGGTAAAGACATATCAAATCCGTTGATAGTTGATAGTTTGCTAAAAACTATAATGGGAGCAGTATTGTTTTCTAATGATTTTATCTTCCATTGCTCTTTGAAATTTTTGTGAAAAATTACCACTGCTAGTTCACAGATTTCCACCGAGCGGTGTTATTTTACCACTGTTGTTCTAGCCGTTATAACCGATTATGTCGGTAATTTATTTTTCACTAGCCGTTGAAAGTAACCATCGATAGTTATAAATATAGGGTTAATATTTTAAGTAAAATATCTTCTTTCAATATTATAACTACTTTCTAAAGATAATTTTACTTATGCATCAATTATAAACCCTAACCCTATATATCTTGTTCTCTCAATTGGCTAGTCATTACTTCAATTCTTACTGACATAATCATATTTTTCATCAAAAGTTTCTATGGCTTCTTTGAAATTTGCAGATGAGCACAACCTAGTGGCCTACTTACAAAAGAATACCGAGAAGAGTGGCCCTGTTTTTCATCAGATTGTGGATTTTCTTCATACCACTCATATAAGGTATGCTTTGCTTTTCAAACCCACAATCTATATCTCTCAAATCAAAGCAGTTTTGGACTTACGCTCGGTCCATAACACTTGAGAATAGAGATACACATGAAGCGATGGATGCTCTCGAGCCATTGTAGATGGGGTAACTATTGATGTTCTTGAGGCATCCCTAAGGAGAGTACTTCACTTGGATGATCTCAATGGTCACATCACATTACCTATGTCGACATTCATGATACTTTATCATCCATGGGGTATGATACCACCGATAAAAGGCTACTTTCAAAAGAGTGGTTTTATCCCCACGGAGATTTTGATTCATACATTGTTACATTGCCTTAGTCCTAAGAAAACATCTTATGAGCAATTTAGTTCAACCATGGCTTATCCTTTGGTTTGTCTAGTCATCGATAAGATTTTCAACTGGTCCAACTATATATTTACCAAGATGAAAGGCAATGTACAAAGTAAAACCAAATTTTAATGTATCCAAGGTTTGTGCAAGTCGTGCTTAATGAATTTCAAGCGCAACCTCACACTACTGCTTATCAAATCGGTTGCCTAAAGCCTAAAGTTTTTCAAAATTTGAATAAAGATGGCAATATGATTTTTACACTCTCCTACCCCAAATGCTTGCTAAAATTTCAACCGAACAAACTACACCTATAATTAATGTACCCAACATTGATTATACACCACCGATTTCAAGAACCTATGAGAGAAGGTCAAAACAGTCAACTCCTCTCATGACAACACAACAAGTTTACGCACCTTTTGGTCTAGGAACAAGCGGTGGTGGTTCTAGACTTCCACCTAGTCCTACTATGGAGGAGTCGGACCAATGCCCCATGATTCACCTCTCCCAACAGTAACACAGTTGGAAGTGCCGAGGCGTGGAAACCAATTGGAATTGATGGTTATGTGTACCAAATTAGCAAAACAAAGTTGATTCTCTACAAAAGACATTGGCTACTTTCAAGAAGCAACATGCCAAGGATGTTCAAGCTGTTAAAGACAGGATTCAGACCTTAAAAGAAGAGGTGCAGAGGTTGAAAAAGCACAAGAAGACCGCAAAGTCGGTGATTTCATCTTCATCCTCATCTTCTAATGGTGATTCAATGGATCAAGATTTGGGAAATTCCTCCAAACAGGGAGGAAAACAGTTCGACATCGAGGGAGGAAAATTGATTTTGAAGATGAAGGTGATACATGTGAAGGAGCAAAAGAAGTGAAACTCATGGAGAGCAACTTAAAGATCAAGACATTTTACAAACCGCAATCGATTTTACCATCGATGATATTTCCACTGCAGAGACAATTCTTGCCACCGCAAGTGAAGAATTTGATACTTTGAAGGATAATAAGGGTAAAGCGGTTATGGAAGATGTACACAACCTAAAGGGAAGGTTTCAAAGAAAAGACAAGTTCGATTGATCATGATAGAGAACTTGCTAAGAAGATTTCGTAAGATCAAATTCTTTGAAAGAGTTCTTTGAAAAGAAAAGGTTGAAAGAAATAGAAGTTGCTAGCTTTTGGAAGCTCAAAGATTGGATAGAATGGAAGATCTTGATTCAATTTCCACCGTCCAACCTAATGTTATGAAAGAGAAAGCTCCGAGTTTAGTTATGTTCCCATCAAGAAGATATTCGGTTTCGGTAGATAATAATCCGTAAATCAAGAAAAGGCAATTGACCTTGTTGTCGATGCATCTTTAATCGAGGAACAAAGAACCGCTCGATTGAAAGATTTCATTATGATGAAGAACAATCAAGCAGCTTGATAATGTAATCGATTCGATCAAGAAGAATCGAAGAAACAAAGACAACCAACCAAGGCACAAATACTTGCATATATGAAGACTTATTGTTGTCATGTTGGTAATCGAAAAGGCATCAATTCATAGGAATGTCGATGATCAAGTTGAAAGGGCTTACTACGTAAGCGTGAAACAAGATATCTTTTATTCCAATGGGTTCTCAAGAAGAAGAAAGAATATTTCCTAGATTGAAGAGAAAGGCCAAAGTCGGTGATTCTCAAACTATTAAGAAGACTAAGGTTGATGAAGATCATACAAAGTCTCATCGAGAAGGAGATTCCTACCGAGAAGTTCACTAAAGATCAAATGGTGAAATGATTGTGATTGAAGATGAGATTTTTATCCGTAACCACCGCAAATTCGACATCCTATCATTGATTGGGAAGTTTACACCGCTAGCAATCTTGCTTCAACATGGAAGATTACAAGGTGGGAGGAGAAACTTCATCTTTCATAACATTTGAAGATCTTATTAAAGCTTTTTGAGAGATGACCTTAATACATTATGGAAATTAGTTCAAGAGAGGTTTAATGGTCAAGATCTCAAAGATACAAAGGAGATGCAGTTATGGGTAAATCTTAGAAGGCTTTTTGAACCAAATGTCGATGATGACTACCGGAAAACCTTATTCACATGTCTTGGTACAAAATGGTTTTATTATGATTCATGTGATGTTCATCATGTCTCTGACTAATGGAGAAGACTTTTCATGCTTGTTGAGAAAGAATATCCACTTAGAGTGGAGCTCTTACAAGAATGTTAAGCTTACACATACGAGTTAATGAAGACGGTGAGAAGATCGAGCATTATTACAAAGGCTTCAAGATCGGTGTTCAAGAGCTATACAAAAGTTAAGAGAAAAGAAGTGAAGTGTTTGATTGAATTCCCCAAATCCTCAAGTAAATACATATTGAAGAAACTTATTGATTTGCAGAGAAATCATAAGTTTAGGGAGGATTGTTGGGAATAATCCGTTACCACGGATAGTAGTGGTTTACATCGCTTTGTTTAACACTAGCGGTGGAAACATATTCCCACCGCAAGTTATTTATTACCACCGCTATTAGTTTATGATATGGTTAAACGCGTATTGATAAGTATAGAATAGATTTGTGTATATTCTATTATGTTAACTATATACTTATCTTGTAAAGGACTCCTTGTAGTATAAAAGGAGATCCTAGGTCATTGTCTTAGGTACGTGTTACTTTACAATATTACCTACTTAAAGCTTCAAGGTGTAACCCTAGTGATACCAAGTATTATTTCATTAATAATATTGGAGCTTAAGTTTTGTGTTAACTTGTGTTTACTCTCATACATCATATAATTCGTCTTCTAAGTATTACTTAAGTAAATTCCGCTTGCTTGATAATATTATACAAAATATCATTGACACAAGGAGAGTGTCTTAGATCCAACAGATTTTGTTGAATTCAAAGCCATAGTCAGATAATTGGGATCTCATCCATAGGATTTGAGCACAACAAGATGACATGGCTATGCATTCAAACCTCAGAGGAAATAGAAGTACTCATTTGTTTCTTTGAAGACCACTCACAAGCTTATCACCCAAAAACCGAGCACCTCCGACGCATTTCGACGAGTATCTTAACATCCGCATGATCAAGATCGCGATAGTCGTTAGTGACATACCGGTGTCCTTGGTACCAAAGTCCCATATTGATGGTTCCTTGGAGATACCGAAGACCCGCTTAACCGCTTCAAGGTGCTTTTAGTAGGCTTAGCTCGGTATCTAGCACACATGCAAACAATGAACAAGATGTCCGGTCTACTAGGCGTGAGGTACATCGGGGATCCAATCATACTACGATATTTCGTTTGGTCTACCATGATCCCCGAGTGATCCTCATCTAGTTTAGTACGCTCAATCATGGGAGTGTCAACAGGTCACTAGAATCAAATCCAAATTTCTTTAAAATCTCATTTGCATATTTAGATTGATTTATAAAAATGCCTCCGGACTTTGTGAAATTTGTAGACCGGTGAAAATGACATTTGTCCCATCATTGACATTTGAAATTTAGAACCCATTTCATTTGAAAACGGTCACACTCATTGGGGTCGGTCGAGGCAAAGATGATATCATCAACATAAATTTGAACGTGAATTAAATGTGTGCGACTTTACGGTGAACAATGTAGGATCAATCGCTCCTTTGTGAATCCAAGAGATAGAAGAAACTTTGATAGTGTATCATACCATGCTCTAGAGCTTGCTTCAAACCATAAAGGGCCTTTTTCAAGCGATAAACATGAGTAGGATGCTCGGATTCACAAAACCCTCGGTGGTCGACATAAACCACTTCTTTCGGATCTCCATTAAGAAAGGTCGTTTTCACATACATCCGATAGACAACCATGTTCTTGCTAGCAAGATTAGCCAAGAAGATTACGATAGCCTCGATACGAGCAACCTGGAGCAAAAGATTCCTCAAAGTCAATACCTTCTTCTTGACGATAACCTTTAGCCACTAACCTAGCCTTATTTTTCAACACATCACCATGCTCATCAAGCTTCACTTTGAAGATCCACTTTAGAGCAATGATCATAGCACAATCTGGAGCAGGTACTAATTCTCATACATCTAATCGATCAAACTCATGAATTTCTTCTTGCATGGCATTGAACCAACTGTCTTAATTCATCGCAGTTTTAGCATCTTTAGGTTCGATCTTAGAGAGTACGGAATTGAAGAAGCACCATAAGGCGTTAGTAGCAAGTTGTTTACGAGTGGATACTGGACGAGAAGGGTTTCCAATGATGTTGTCCAATGGGTGATCATGTGTCCATTTTCTAAGGTGTTCATGTGGTTGTTGTTGTGGGCTGAAAGCAGAGTCGATGTCTCCCGATGAAGATGGTATGATGATGATTCGAGAGCAAATATGTTTTCAAATGGAGCATCTTGGGAGTAGCAAAGGGATTAACTTCATTATTGATGCCGTAAATGGTTCCATGATGTACATTTGAAGATTGATGATTTGTTGATGAGACAGTGATCGCAGAGCGCTTCTTGACTTAGTGATATTGAGACTGAAGGATTGACTTCATTCACAAGGATATGAGTAGCCTCTGTTGTGGGAATTGACAGATCATTAGCATTTGGCTCATAGTGTTCATCAAACATCAGATCAAATAATTTCTTCAAATCATCTTCAGTAGGAGGTACATATGGAGTTGCTGGAGAGGAGTTTGGTACAAGGGATGAACTAATGGGACTATTTTGATGTGTGGGTCCAGAACTAGATTGTTCAGGAGCCATCTGACCGGTCAGCTCATCGAACGTAACGTGAATTATTTCCATGATATTTCGGGTTCTCTTGTTGTAGATTCAGTAACCCTTCTTGTTTGGTGCATAGCCAACAAAACTCCAATATCCGCCTTTGCTCTTAATTTTCCTAAGTCTTGACCGTCATTCGTTGGATAGCACAAGGCACCAAACACACGAAGGTAGGAGAGATCGGGTTTTCGTTTATGAACAAGTTCATATGGAGTTTTTCCATGAGAGGTGTGTATAAGGGAACGATTTTGGGTGTAGCGGTGGCAATGGCTTGACCCATAGAAACATTGGAACCTTTGAATAAATTAGCATTGTTCTTGCGGCTCCCACAAGAGTTCGATTTAGTCTTTCAACTACACCGCTCGTTGAGGAATTCGTGGAACACTTCTTTGATGACCGATTCCAACACTTTCATAAACCGAATTAAGTCTTTGTTAACAAACTCGTGCCATTTTCTGCTCGAACAATTCGATCGTATTGTTGAGTCGAACTCAAGTCGTTTGATTAGTTTGATGATGACATCCGAGTTTCATCCTTTGTCCTCAAAAACTTTACCCAAGTAAATCGAGAGTAGTCATCAACAACTACTAGAATGTATTTCTTCCCATTTATCGTTTGCACTCTCATTGGTCCGCATGGATCCATGTGAAGGGTATGAAGAACTTCATTATCGAATTTGTGGGTTTTGGTTTGTGGGCATATTTCGTGCTTTTACCTAATTGGCGGTGAACAAAGATGATCTTTTCATATTTTAATCTGGGTAACCCTCGACAAGATCCTTTCTAGAAAGGTTATTAATGGTGCCAAGTTCAAGTGATTGAGACGACGATGCCATAACCATGATTTTGTTTTAGAAGCCTTTGATGACAAGCGATTGGAGAAGACTTCATCATGTCTTCGATAGAGATGGTGTATAGGTTAGTACCACGAGTACCTCTTAATAATTCCACACCATCAAGTTCTCTAACGAAGCAAGTATGTTTTCTAAAGGCCACCTCTAGATCGTAATCACGTAATTGACCAACAGAGAACAAATTATGACCAAGACCTTCCACATAATATACCCCGAAATTACACTTTTCCCGACTACATAATCACCATAACCCATAATTGCTCCAAAATGGTCATTCCGAATCTAACGGTCCGATGAATTTACTCACGAAGTTCATGAGCATGACCGGTCTCCAAATATATGCTTGGAACGACTGAGTTCGTGTACCACGTAAGCGATTTGAACGATCTGCGGTTGAACACGCACAAGAATGGATAGCTGGATAATTGGGATCCCCATGAAAGAATGGGTTCCATTTGGTTAGTAATGATGATTGGAACACCCACATCGAAATAGAAGCAATGGAATCATCGAAATAGATGCGGTGCTAGTATCCGTATTTGACCTATTCAAAGTATGTTCACTTCTTAAGGAATAGTTCTACCAAGAGGCATCCATTTTCTAGTGGGCATTGTCGATTAACCTTATAGCCAAGAGGTATCCATTGATAACCTATCTTTCTAAATGTTCTTCTGTGGGTTTCACTGTTTTCTAGCTTTCTTACGACTTTGCCTTTCACCTTCTTAGCATGATTTTTGCATTAATAATTTTAATCGGGCCATTTATAGCATTAGACAACCCATTCACAACACATTCATGATTAGTACCGTAAATCAAGCATTCATTACATGTTTTGCGTTGTAGCGTAATTGAATTAATTACAAGACGCTTATAGCTAATACTAGAATCAACACGATTCGTTTTATTTGACTCAAACATAGTGTTCCTAGGGTGATCTTCTACTCTTTTCCAATGCACATTCTTAGCTTGCAAGGTCCTATCATTCCTTGTATTGCCTTGAGACTTTGACCTGCTCGCTTTAATATCACTGATTACTCCTGTAGAGGGAATGGGAACATTAGTTGGTTTTGATACTTTTTGCATTTCCTGTTTAGATGTGCTGGGATCTGAACTACTTGAAGGTATACTAGAGTTCACATTCATAACATTGGGCATTGAAAGAGTTGTATGCTTGGCACTAGGCATAGAACAAGGTATCAAGGGATTGACTTGCTCACCTAAGGATTTAGGGCATATTGTAATTAAGCATTCTAGATGTTCTTGAGATCGTTTGGCATATAAGCATGCATGGCTAATTGCGTTATCAAGTGGTTTCTCTAACTTATCCTCTTCTACAATCTCACAGAGACATTCTAGGCTGTCATTAAGGTGTGAGAAATATGTTTGAATAGCAAGTTTGTTATTCCTAAGATGAGAAGGAACATATTTCACAGACAAAGCATATTTATTACAACCATGCACCTTTGATGCACCATTCTCCCCATTGGTCATTGGCATTTTTCCTTTTACCTGACTCTTCAGATTCTCAATTTCCTTTTGCAACGAAGTTATTTGTTCATTATTTTTGTTACGAGTGACTTTTATTGACTCAAATAACTCATTGAAATGACGTTTAACCTTTTCATTTTCCTCTAGAAAACTCTCATTTTCCTTTTGTAAAGCATTAACCAAGTTTTGAAGATGAAAGTTTTGAGAATTCAAAGAATCTAATGGAGGAGGCATTTAGGAGCCAGTCACATTGTTCATTTCACCCTTTAATTGAGAAATTTGGGCTTTCATTTTCGATCGTGTTACGTTGAGCTTGAATCATTCATCACGCTTGTTTATTTCAAAAGCGCATCAAACTCGGAACATCCGAGGATATCTTGATGTTTGAGGTTTTAACATTTTCTTTGAGATGTTGATACTTTAGTTGTAAATCAAAATGTTCAACTTCTAGTTTAGAAAAATGTTTTACCAAATTATCGTGATCATCCTGTTTAAATTTCTCATTTAGTTTAGCGTTTTTGATTTCAAGCTCAATGACACGATCATGGGAGACTTTCAAAGCAACAGATAATTCATGAAATTGAGAAGCACTAATAGAATGATTAGTGGCTGTATAGAACACATCTTGAGAAATACAATCAGAAATCAGATTCTCATTTAAGGTATGCAAGTTCTTCCTCTCAATTTCATTATATTTTAATGCTCGCTCATAGTCACTAACCTCAACAATCATGGCATCAAATCCCTTTTCCATTCCTTTAATATCTCGTATCTATCCCCTTTTAAGACTCTCAAATTGATCTTTTAGTTGTTTAAAGAAAGGCATGACCTCGTTAATAACATTCTTTTGTTTGCTCAAAACCCTTTCCCTTCGATTATCCTAGTGGGTGTGATCCTCTTCTTACAAGTTTTCTCAAAGTCAACAAATAATTGAAATATAACATATTGACTGATTAAGGTCTTGCTCTTAGTGGCAATAGTTCTAGGAACTAAAGGCATTGGTGTATTTGGAGGATACACAGTCGCTGCAGGCATTATCCTAAGGGGAGGGTTTGTTACAACAAGATTCTCTGCTTTTTGCTTATCTAAGTCCTTTATCCATAACACTTGTTCGGGAGTTAACAACGTTTGAGGCTTAAACTTGTGCAAGGAAATCCAGTTTTCCTTCTTGTAATCATGGGGTTTGATCGTTATGTTATTCTTTTTACATTCAGGATCTTCTAGCTTTTTATTCATTTTCTCCCTAGATGCATCATCTAATTTTCTATCTTCCTCAGTGCACTCAATGCAACTTAGTGTATGTCTAGGTTTAAGAATCTCATTGCCATCATAGATTACATTTTGAGCAGCTTTTGCTATCTTACCATACTCAGGGTTGGATTCCTTTATAATGGGGATACTATGCTTATCGCTGAGAACTCTATGCTTCGTGATCATGTGAAGCGATCTGAATTGTATTCCTTGTACGCATAACTTATTTTCAAGCTTGTTTTTCAAGGTTTTAGATTAGAAAAATCATTCAAAAGTTTTGATTCCTTAGCACCGAATTCTTGCTAAGCATTTTAACATTTTCTTGAAGTTCTTGTTTTTGCTTAGCGCTTTAGAAAGCTTTTCTTGTAAGGAGTTTAACTCTTGTTTTAATACTTCTTCTCTAAACTTACTTTTTCTAATAGTTATACGCATTTGGTCATCCATTTCTTGCTCACGGGTGGTCAACTCAAACTTAGAACGTTGTTCATAAATGGCAACTCGTTCTTTATAGGCATTAAGTTCGAGAGATAACGTAATCATCGAGGGGCACATGCGGTGTATTCATCAAAACATAGTCATCATTGATCGCGAAGATACATCACTTGTTACAATCTCACTTTCACTTTGTTTCACATATTGATCATATGGGACAACATTGATATTACCCATATTTTCAATATCGACTCAATAGTTTCGATTGATTGTACTTTGTCATGTATCTTTTGCACATCAAGATCATCGTATAGTTTTAATACCTCATAAATGATTTTGTCTTTGGATGGACCACTTGCGGTGATGAAGAGACTTTAGAAGGGACCATTGGAGAAATGCTAGCCATGAAAATTGTTTGTGCAAGAGGTTCATTATCAACGCCGTAGTCGTATGCATCACAATCGGCGACTTGAAAGGCATTCGATGATCGTGGCCTATCTCTGAATTGGTCGCTCATCCACATCTCGCATCAAATGTCTTGGCATTTCCTTAGCAAGAAACAACAATTCCTCTTCATCCAAAGTCGCACCATTATCCCGAGCTTGCACAAGCAACATCTTATCCTCAAGTACTCAAGATTCGAGGCGTTTTGGTGATGTGCAATTCCTTGCAATATGTCCTCACCACCACGGTTGTAACACTTGATCGGCTTTGCTTGTCCTTGATTTCCATTCCTTCCTCTATTCTCGATTTGCCACATATCCTCTACCAACTCCACCTCTTCCTTGTTCATCGCCTTTCTTGAACCGGTTGTACCATAACCTTCCCATCTCTCGATAGTGGCTTGATTGTGTGGATTAGACGCCGCTCGAGGTTGTTGTTGGTGTGGGAGAGAGTTCTTGTTTTGACCGATCATGAGAGCCGTTGATTAATGAAGTTTCCACGTGTGCATCAAAGATCGCCTTGTTTGAACATTGGATCGGGAATGAGTTTGTGATTACCATTACCCATGGGTATGACTTGTTAGGCTTTGGTTGTGATTCCAATGTTTGAGTAGAAGGCAGTTGAATCATTTGATGAGCTTGTCTCTCCCTGGTTGATTTTGAACTGATCAAGAATCCTTTTTTCAAACATAGCATGTCTCTCATTTTGAAGAAGGAAGGCATAGAGTTGCTCATAGTTTGTATTCCTCAATCCTTTGGTTAGCTTCACAGAGGTGACAAACTTGTGCCATTCGGGATTCATGTTGTTCACAAACTTTGAGTTCAGCTGAATGTTTGGCATAGTCATTCTGATGTTTCTCATATCATTCACAAGCTTGTGGAACCTCACATAATACTTATAGACACTCTCATCTGGTTTCATCTTGAAGTGCTCAAATTCATCATAGAGTTGTGATTCTCTGTCTTCCATAGTAAGTTCAGAACCTGAGAGAAGCATCTTGACATTATCCCACACCGCCTTGGCTTCGGTGTTGTGATTGATCGACTTGTAGATATCTTTTGGAAGACCTTGAAGTATGATGTTAGAAGCCCCGATATCAAGATCGAATCTCTTTTCTCCTTATCATCGAGCTCATCATATGTCTTTGGTCCATCTATTCCATAGATCATTGTTCCATCCGCAATTGTATCAATTAAGTCTCTTGTAGTCTCAATCGATAAGGTCCTTCATCAATTGATTTGAGAATGTTGACCCCATTTTCCTTTCCAAGACAAGACAATCGATTCTTTGAGCCCAAGAGTCGTAGTCGGCTCGCTGTCAAGCATGGGTGGACAGTATTTGAACCATTGCTTGAACATCCTCGACAACAATGGAGATGAGTGTAAGTATGTTGGTAGACATGTTCAAAGATTACACGGGATTTTATAACTCAATGATTAAACCGGAAATAGATTCTTTCACGGATTTTACTAAATCAAGAGAAAACCGATTACAAACAAAAGTCAACCAAGTCGCTAAGAATCCTTGAATCAAGTCGCTAAAACCAAGTTGCTAAGACAAGTCGCTAAGTTCCAAATCGCTATGAATTTTGACAGCAAGTCACTATGCACCAAGTCGCTAAGAAATCAAGTCGCTAAATAGCAACTCGCTACAGGTCCAAATCGCTAGCACCAAATCGCTAAGAAACTTAAGAACAAGTCGCTATCAAAATTGAAAGCAAGTCGCTACCTTACCAAGTCGCTACCCGTAGTGGAGAATCCACTAACTGTAATGTTTGTCGGCTTGTCTCTAAAGGCAAGTCGCTAGTACCAAATCGCCACCAAGCAACACTACAACTCGCTAATTTTTTCTGAAGCAAGTCGCTAACAAGAAAGTTACACCGAGTACCAAGTCGCTAACATGAAAAACTTCCAAAACACACTTTTCAAATCAAAACAAGCTCAACCACAGTGATTCAAGCTTACCAAAACAAAACCCAATCACATACAATGATCCTAAACACAAAAGTACACCCAAAATTCAAACTTTAACACTAGAGATGAACCAAATGATGCAAAAACCACTAAACTTTTTCAAACTCTAAAACCATCTAAAAACCACTAGAAATCCAAAGATATGTAAGAGATGATCTAACCATGGCTCTTGATACAATTTGTAACATATTGGATTTCACAAACACATCAAACCATAAACAAAGGTGGCATACAAGATGAGTTTTAGAGAGAGAAAGTTAGAGGTTTAGGGAAGTTTAGTGAGAGAAAGAAAAATCTTATTATGAGCTCCAACTCCCTACCTTGGAAGGTAGAGAGTATTTATAGTCATTACATAAATTGCCACCTATCGGGCTGTGGATCAGGCATACAGTAGGTAAAGACCCGTCCGTCCTCCATGGTGTTACTTAACTAAATACTACTTAATGAAGAAATAATGCGACTACGAGCTTAATGGATACATATACTTGAGGTGACCGACACTTTAATACCGGATTTTCTAAATCCTAACATACCTCAATTCAACAAAGTGAACAAAGACACTTTCGTGCGCTTTATTGCTAATTGTTGTATGTGTGCACCGACGCTTGCGGTGATCGTAATGAAGCAGTCAATCCATAGCCGCATGCTCACACTACACATTCATCTCTAAAGAAATCATGATAAGTGCACCAATGACTCTGATATTTTCACTCCAAGCTTCTGCTACACTGCTGCCAATATCATGAATCAACGAAAGCTTCCGCTACTTTGATGAGAAGAAATCATGATCCAGAATGTGAGCATGTCGGTCCAAATGTCACACCATCATATGCTGGCAACACTACAATTGGTGATGCTGAGATTAACTATGGCTGATGATCTCTACTAATGCTCAAAAGTCATCAAAGTGGATCAGCTCTACAACCTCCACGAAACATACTTTATAGTTGAACAATGATGAAATCACCACGGAAGCACAATGTCTGAATATTTTGATGAGTTGATGTCTACGAGCTCAAGATTAAAGATTAAATAGAATGCTAGATTCACGCAGTAATTTTGGGGTGACCTCCTTAGGGGAGATTGTTAGAATTGAAATTTATTATGAAGCATCGGTCACCCAAGCATAATCTAGCTTAAGTTAGCTCGTAGACATATCGCTTATTATGTTAGTTGTTTGTCAATTATTAGCTTAGTTTAGTCTAGTTTAACACCGTGGAGGAAGGACGGGTCTTTACCCATTGTATGCTCGATCCACACCCGTAGGAGGCGTTATAGTTTGTAGAATAGCCCTCTCCTACAAGGGAGAGGGTTGGATGTTCATTTGGAATCTAACCTTCTATGAGTTTCTCTTTCTAGAATATCCCACTTTCTCTCTCTAAACCATCTAAATTATACGCCTACTTGTGTTTGTGTTATGATATGTATGTGAAATTCAATATGTTACAGTCGAGAAGTCGAGGTGACTAATTGATAGACACACAATGGTAGGCTATTTGGGTGATAATCCTATAATACTGTCTTCTTAAACTGAAAAGTCCAAATACATCGAGCTAACTCAACATACCTCGTCTATGGTCTTGTAAGGATGTAAAGGCCAAGTTCTAAAGTTTACAAGCTACCGGCACACTCATAATTTGGTGGATTTGGGGTGAAAATTTGGAAACGGATAAGGCTAATCTCACCATATAATATCAAGGGTTGTATGTGCTCGGCTAAGGTCTAATCTAGTTAGGTTAAGAAAAACATGTCAAAATTTTAAAAATGGCATAATTTTTCAAAATAAACTAGATAATCGAGGGCAAAATAAAGTTCAAGAGACAATTCTACTTCCGTCCCCCAACTTGAATTGTACAAAGTCCCTTTTGTACTAAGCGTTAAATAAAGGTGAAGAGAAAAGTAGAATTAGAGCGAGAACTTCCCAAATTTGCTTAAAAAGAAAGAAAGCCCATTTAAAAGAGTCGTGCCTTCGCATAAGCATCCACGAGCAAACTTCAATCCCCGAAATCACACTACCGACAAGCATAATTCTAAAAAGAAAAATGAAAATGAAAAATAAACCTAACTTACTTTCAGAAGAATCACGGTTGCATTTAGCGATACAACAAGCCTTTTAAACCACTTGGTGTCCCAAGTGGACGAGTGTAGTCTCGTGAGGGCTTACAGGAACATACCCACAAAGTTCATTTAAAAGACTAATACATGGTTATTGTGTTTAAAATGAAAGAAGTAATGAGAGGATAGTTACGTCAGAATCTCCGTATATGCTACGTAACTAGGCAAAACAGCCGCATGTTGTAAAAGTGTAGCTACGGTGTAACCATCGAATCATATTACCGTAATTGGTAATGCTTCTAAAGTTTTGCTACAAAAGGGCCACATTACGGCGAATTATGAAAATGAGTTACGCCAGTAACTCGGTCGGATCAAGATGTTTCTGTGAGAACTTTTCTTTGTTTCTTGCAAAAATGGTTAAAAACACAAAACCCAACAGAAATGGAAATAAAACAAATGAAAGGGATAATTCGGGTGTTCTCCCGAAAGAGCACTTTTCTTTTTTTACGAGTCTTTAAGTTAGACTCAGAGCGTTGGGGCTTTATGTTGGCCTTTGGACTTGGCCAAGTTCCTCCATGTCTACTCTTTTACTTGAAGAAGGCTGGTCCCAAACACGTGGAAAAACAAACCGATTTATGGAATATCGATTTTCTTGCAAAAAATTAGCCTTTGTCCACTCGTAACGAAATTTAGCCTCTTCTTCCCATTTTATTTTAACACCCAAACTTTACTCAGAACCGCCAAATGAGATTCCTTGTATCCGACTTCCTTCTTTTCCTCGTCAAAACATGCCCATTCCTTGCGTTTGAGCCGTTAGGATCGGGAATTCTCCTCCATTGCGTATCTTGCGGTTGGGGTCGCATGTAGGCCATGCCCCGTGAATTCATCCGACATCATAGCCGGTTCACAAAATGAATAGTCCAATCGACCTCAGTGAACCAATCGTTCATAATATTGTTCCCTTGAATCCATCGCCTCTTAACTAAATTTTCTTCTTCCCAACACCACCAAACTTCTGCTGCTTTTTCAATCCTATGAATGAGAAATTCTCCTCCTTCATTACACTATTTTTGATAAGGAGAACATGTAGGTAATGTCACTTTGGACCCTTCAATCAAACAAATTTCAGGAGCACAACAGTGAAGTTTTCTCGTAACAACATAACTAAGCACAGAAGGTCGGACCTCATTATCTTCTTCATCGCTGTTGTCATCATCACTTGATTTGTTCCCCTGTAAATGGCCAAAATATGAAGGAGGAAACCTATCGGAATAATCCATTTTAACCTCCGGTGAATCCTCAGTTAATAAAATTTCATCCGGCTCATGGTATAAGGTTTTGTCCAATTTAAATTCTACTTTATCACTATAGTATCCCAATGAGTCAAGGAACGATTTTCCAAGAATCAAACGCTCCTTCGTATTTTTCTCCATGTCGATAACCACAAATTCGGGGGCAGAAACAAATCTATCGACCTTAACACAAGTACTACTTGTAATTCGTAACGGAGTAGCCATGGTCTTATTCGCCATCTCAATCACGATATTCGTTTTCCAAAGATGGATTAATTTGAGTTTTAAGAATATGGAAAGTGGCATGACGTTTATACTAGACCCAAAATCTACTACCCCCAAGATATCATAACTCCCAACTGAACACGGAATGACTAACCCATCTACGCTAATATCCTTAGCTGAAAATAAACTGCTTTCTGACCTGGTTACGCCTTCTGAATCATGGTTACGCCGTAACTTGGGAAATAGTTACGGCGTAACTGTACCTGAGTGTCGACAATTGTCTTCTCTAAATTTTCGGTTGTAGATTTGCACTCCTCAATCACTTCTTGCAAATTATCATCAACAAAAACGGCATTGCATGCTACCATAGGTTTGGTCCCCTCAGGTTCAATGTTACTCATCTTTATCTCTACACTGAGCTTTTCTACCATGGCTTCAAGGTTTTTTAGGGTTATGTCGTGCCTGGAAAGATTTTTATTTGTGTTTTTCTGGAAATCCCTGAGCCATTTATCTTGTTCTTTTTGCTTCTAGGCTGAACTTTCCAGGAATTTGTTTATGGTCTCTTTAAGGTTGGGATTTTTTTCTCCATAAGGCCCGCGGTTGTAATTTCCACGATACCCATTACTATTTCGATTATCTCCATAAAACGGTCGATTTTCTCCATATTTAGCTTCTTCAATTATGTTTTCTTCGTTAATGTGAGGACAATTCTTGGTGAGATGTCATCTCATACAGCTTTCGCAACCTACTTGGATGGCATGAACAATTTCCCTGATTTTTAGCATATCTCAACCAAGATTCTATAGCTTGTTAGTGATGGCTTCAAATCCGTCAAAACTTCTGCCTTGGCTCCTTTTGCTTCCTTCATCGTGTCATTTTTGGGAATGGTCAGCCATTTTTTGGATGACTTCAATTGCTAGAGTAGGAGTCATGCTCAGAATTGGTCCTTGATAGTCCAGCATCTGTCTTGTAGTTACGTTGATTCCTTTGTAGAAGATGTTGACCTTTTGCTGGTTGTTCAGATCATGTGTAGGACACTTGTAGAGGAGATCGTTCTATCTATCCTAGGCTTGATACAACGTTTCATCGTCTTCTTGTTTGAAATTATGGATCTCCAAGAGCTGGTTAGATATCTTCGACGGAGGACAATAACTCTGGATGAAGTGCTTTTTTAGGAGAACCCATGTATCAATTGCCCCGGCGGGCAATCTTTCGATCCATCTTCTGGTAGCCCCAGTAAGAGTCATGGGGAATACCCTTAGCATAACAGCGTCAAGAGACACACTCGGAATGTTGAAAAGGCTTGCGATGTACAAGACATTTTCAACGTGCTCATACGCATCTTCGTCCCTGTTTCCTGAAAAAGGGTTAGCACAAAGCTCCCTCATAAATTGGTCTTTAATCTCGAAACGGACATCAGCTCCAATTTCCGGTCTTACGAGCCCCGGCCCTTGTTCTTCTCTTGTCAACGCCAAATATTCCTCAAGAGTGAGGTCATCAATGTTAACAACTTTCATGGTACCTGAAACTTGAAAAGAGATCGTGAGAATTTGAGAAAATTTTAAAACAAAACAAAAATGAAACACTTAATAGAAATCCTAATATAACTCCGGCAAGCGCCAAAAACTTGATGCGTGTTTTACTTACTGTGTTTTAATATTTATAATTACTCGTTATACCTATGGTCTACCCTAATGCACTAACGGGCAGTGTACTCGGTCGTGTGTAGTGTAGTAATCGGTAAAACCGAGGTCATCCCAAGAGCTATGTGTGTGGATTTATACTAAGTCTAAGTGTCACAGATTTTAATATGATTTTGATAAGGAATTAACTAATTACCTACTAAAGAAGATAAAGGAAAAGGTGTGATCAATAGAGGATAGTGGTGCTAACCTAGCTACTCATCCTAATTAGTAGTGTTTACGTCTAATTACTTCCAATTACTTTAGGTGGGGTCAAAGTCGCTAGGATAGCATTTAGTCAGTTCATCCTAACCTATCAGCAAAGGGTACCACTGGAGAAGTCAGGTGTCCTCTCATAAGTCCAGTTGTTCCTGGTCCCCTAAGCCAAGTCATTAAGTACTGCTACATGCTAGATTTATAATAGTGAGTTCCCGGCGCTAGCATCTTAAACACTCACCCTTACTTCTTAAGTTCATCCAAACGGTAGGTGATAAGTTGGTCAAATCGCATAAGTAGAAAGGGTCGTCGGTTGGTCATATCTTATCCTTCCTGCCTCGACCTACTCACTTAGGGTCGGTTGGTCATATCTCCTAAGCAACTAGCCTCTACCTCCATTCAAAACTACCAAAACAAGGGTAGCTACCAATAAACTATGCATGCATACACTTAGAAATAATTATACTGAAAGCAATGTAAACGCAAACAAAACAATTAAGAAATCATAACTAGGCCAGCACCAAGAGGTGCTTAGCCGCTCATATTAACTATAACAATCAATTCAATGTTTAATGTTACGAAATACATGAATTGAAAGTAAAGAAAAGATAAAAAGCTAATTCTTATCGTAGGGGAGTGATTTCTCCCTTGGAGATAGCTCCGTATGCTCCTCTAGATCTGCCTTCGACTTCTTCTCACGTTCTCTGATTGTTGTGTGTGAAATGGGATGATTTGAAATGCTAGAAATCGTGGGGTATTTATAGGCCAGATTTGGTTACGACGTAACTAATTATAAGAGTTACGCCGTAACATATAATTCTTTGTATTTTGCACTAATAATGCTGGTTAAAGCGTAACCTCTGGAAGGAGTTACGCCGTATCTTCAATAAATCTTGGTTACGCCGTAGTTGTTGCATGAGTTACGGCGTAATTAGTAGCGGCGCAGAACCTCATTTGACCTAATATGGTTACGTCATAATCTTGGATAGAGTTACGCCGTAATCTTCTGTAAAGTTGGTTTTCTGAGCCACGCTTTAGTTACGGCGTAATGTGAGAGAGGAGTTACGCCGTAACTTCTTCAAAGTAAGCATACTATGATAAATCTTCAATAAACTCTCCAAATCCGCGTCTCTTTAGCTCCAATGCTCGTAATTTACCTAAAAGTGAAATATAATAGAAAACAAGCGTAAATCCATATAAATGATATAAATTACAAGCATTATCGGGGAAAATTGACATGTAATATTCAGGATAATTTGATATTATCAAAGAACTTCTCCAATACCGTCTACATGACTCTTGGGATCTGGTTCTAAATACCTATTGACATAAGAGTCATTGATCTCAAATGGTTATGGAAGAACAAAAAGGATGAAGAGATGACTGTAATTCTCAGTAAATCTCGTCTTGTGGCCAAAGGATATAGACAGGAAAAAGGGATAGATTTTGAAGAATCATTCGTGCCGGTAGCAAGACTTGAAGCAGCCAAGATTTTCTTAGCCTATGCAGCTCACAAAAACATCACGGTTTATCATATGGACATCAAGACTGCGTTTTTAATGGAACTCTGAAAGAAGAAGTGTATGTGAGTTAACCAAAAGGCTTTATAGACATGGAATATCCAGACTTCGTCGACAAACTTAAAAAGGCAATCTATGGTTTGAAACAAGCTCCTAGAGCGTGGTATGACGAATTGACTTCCTTCTTAATCCAAAATAATTTCACCAAAGGAACAGTTGATCCTACCTTGTTTACACGAAAATACAACATTGACATTTTGATTGTTCATATTTACGTGGACGACATCATTTTTAGGTCCACTAATCCGAATCTTTCAAAATATTTTGAAAATCTCATCAAAAGCAAATTTGAAAAGTCCATGATGGGGGAACTAAAATTTTTTTATGGTTTACAAATACATCAATCCCCTCGTAGAATTTTCATTAATCAATCTAAATATACAATTGAGATTTTGAAAAAACATGGAATGGATAATTGTGATTCGGTTGGTACACCAATGGTAACATCACCAAAAATTGGAGCTGATTTATATGGAAAACCTATCGATCCGAAGAAATATCGGAGCATGATTGGTTCTCCCATGTACCTCACTGCTAGTCGACCCGATATTCAATTTGTTGTTTGCTTATTAGCGGTTTCGTGCAAAGCCATCGAACTTCACCTCAAAGAGGTTAAACGGATTTATCGGTACCTGAAGACATCCATTCACATGGGACTTTCGTATCCGAAGGAATCCGGATTTGATCTAATAGCCTTTTCAGATGCGGACCACGCAGGTGATCAAGTTACAGAAAAAAGTACATCAGGAGGAGCACAAATTTTGGGTGAAAAGTTAGTAAGCTGGTCTTCAAAGAAATAAGATTGTACTGCACTTTCAACCGCTTAAGCCGAGTATGTGTCTTTATCTGCGTGTTGTGCTCAAGTTCTATGGATGAGGACACAACTCACAGATTATGGCTTTACTTTCGATAAAATACCTATGTATTGTGACTCGAAAAGTGCCATAGCCAAATCGTGCAATCCGGTACATCACTCAAAGACCAAACATATCAGAGTCCGCTATCACTTCATCAAAGAGCACGTAGAAGAGGGTATTGTTGAATTATTTTTTGTGAAGACAGATTACCAACTCGCCGATCTATTTACTAAAGCCCTTCCAAAAGAACGGTTTGACGATTTAGTTTGACGAATTGGAATGCGAAGCCTAACCCCTGAGGAGTTAGAACTTCTTCTCGGATCTTCTTGAAAACGATTTTCAAAAAGCTTCGCTATAAATATTTTTGAAAAACTAAATACAAAATTTGAAAAACCAACAAAATCAAAATATAAAAATGTAAAATTTTCAAAAATACAAAAACAATATAAAATAAAAAATACAGAAATATTCTTCTCACGACATGTTTTTCGTATAATCGATATTCAGACGCTTCTAAAATGTCATTCAAAAATGATACGGACATGTACGGATGCTTGAGCGAGAGTTCTTTAAATGTTTTCTAAAACATGTCGCTTCTCAAAATTTTTTCACAATGGCTTTCAGATACTTCAAAGACGAAACCCGAACTTAAATGATGACTTTTGATTATTTCAAATCAAAACTCGCTTTCTAAAAGAAATATCTAGTGTACGCCAAAGGCACTACATTTAAAAGCGGTGAGAATCATCATCATCTTGAGCACCTTTCAAGATTTTTCAAAGAAAAAGATTTTTCAAAATCTTTCAAAATATTTTGTGCTCAAGATAACTCCCTCCAAAACCCTTTATTGATTATGCTTTCTTAAAGGGAGAGAATAAAACCAAGATGTTCCAATTTAATGCTAAAATCAAACACGTTTGTCTCCCCAAAAGATTCCAACAAAATATTGTTTAATCCGTTGATATCAAAAATATCACGAATATGCTATTTTTGAGGGGGAGAATACGTGATTAAAATGTGATCAAAAATGTTTAATGATCGGTGTTTGATTCTCAAACGAGCTCGACTCAGACGGAACCAATGAATTGAGGATAAAACAAAGTCAGTAAATGTACCATTTCGAGAAACTCGTGATAGACATGAACTTTCATGGGTCTAACCTTCTTTTCAAGGAGAGTTTACAACTTCAAGTTAGTTATTAGAGCTAGTTGTCACCTAAAAACTGACAATGGAACTCTTTAAGTAAGCGACATAACCGTGTCTCATGGGGAATTGTCTATCATGAGCCGATCAATCAAAAAGTGCGAACTCTACCCTCACTGTGCAGATTTAAGTTAAAACAATATAAGAACATGTGAAGGGGGAGTATTTTTGAAAATTCAGAACTCTCAAGGTGTTAACAAAATGTATTTGATAATCATAAACACTTTGAGAGATTTTCAAGAAAAAGATTTTATGGCAACATAGGATAGTCATGGAGTTATAAGGTGACTAAGGATAGGAAATATATCCTATGATCCGCCAGAGCCAGAGGGATCTACCCAAGGACAATACCCATAGTTAGTATTAGATGTCCTTAGGTATGATTGAAAAAGGAGTAATGTGAGAAAGGAGAAAGAATAGGTTGAAGAATTAAAAAGAAAAGTAAAAGAAAGGGTGAAAAAAAATAGCCCTCCATAATCAAACTTAGGGCAGAAACCAGGTTCAATTCATATGCTACTAGTTGTCACTAAGATGACGCCGGTATTAAAGATAAAGACGTCATGGACCCAGTGAGGCACTGCACCTAACCTTCTAGCCACTCAATTCCTCTTAAAAGGATTTGTTTCATTCTCACGGGAAACCCTGCATAATCTATCGACTTTCTCTTAGAGATGGTTGGTATTGAAGAAGGAGACCCTCTCCCTAGTCTCCGCATAAGAAAACCAAAGCGCACTAATCGAGTCTAGAGCCACGAGATTCATTAAAAGGTCTCTTAGGAACACTAAGCATTTCATCACTTGTTGTTCAACAATAAGGACACATGTGATATATTTTAGAGTCCTACGCAGATCTTAGCAATCTGCCGAGAACATTTATGAGGGGATTCACAATTGTGATCCTTAGTGATTGAATGGAAATTCCTGCCAGGGTCAACATCAAAAATTTCGACAAATAGTCACTTTGGTAATCCCTTGTGGGTTACGCTTAGTGTATTTCAAACGGTCTACAGTCGTGGAGTGACGCTTCAGTATACTTCAGCAACTCACATGAATTGTATATATACTTCGGTATATGGTGTTATCCTTCTTGAGGGCCTCCAATTTCAGGAACAACCTTTGTAAGAATTAGAGATGTGTTTTCACACTATGTTGTTAACACCCCGACATTCAAACCTGTAAGTGCTGGAAATCCAGCTAAAGAGATTCCTTTCACGAATCGAATCCTGAAGACGTGGGTTATTACTTGAATCTATTCATAGTAATGATAACCGTTGTTGGGAATTCTACTAAATAAGAATTTCTCAAGATATCACGACGGATTCTGAAAGTGTCGGATTCTCACGAAGAAGTGATTCTCATGGAAGTAGTAAAACCGCGTAGTTTGTTTCTCGGATATAGATATTCCGTATTTTATAGTTAGTTAGGATATGCATGAGCTTTATTAGGAAGTGATAATGTATATCACTTTTAGTTTTATGATTATACGTTTTTTGTGAAACGGTTTAGGGTTCCTTGTCTATAAAAGGAACACATTAGTATGTATGAGGTACTGGTTTTGAAAAAAAAGTTTTAGTATTATTCAAAGATCCATAGAGGATCAAAGTATTCTTAGTTATCTGTGTTGTTACTTGTGTTTGATTTCCACTTTAGAATACAAGTAATAGAGACTTTCTATTAGTGTGTTTGTAATTACATAAACATTACTAACGATTCACGAGTGCTCAAAGATCTATCAAGGTCTTAGGTTCAACAGTGGTATCGAGCCTCGAGAGAGTCTCGTGATACTAAGAAAATTCTTTTCTTTACACCCCCTCACAACCTAAACAACCATAACAATGCTCGGGTCGACGATGGAATGTGGTTACTCACAATCAAAACACCACATCTTTGCAACAACTCAATCTCACAAACAAAGAATGCAAAGTTCCCATACCTCAAGAAGGAGGAGTATGAATTGTGGGCTATAAAGATGCGTAATCGATCTCCAATATTGATTGGAATCTTTGGGAAGTTGTCCGTAGGGTAACAGTTTGAAGAAGTGTGTCAAAGATGCCGATGGTGTTATTACCATCGTTGGTCCCAAAACCTCAAGAGATACTTGGCCGCTCGAGAGAATAAAGTTCGAACTATTCTCCTTCATGCTATACGAGATGATCACATGGGTGACTTTCACTACATGGAGGATGCTAAGGACATCCGGATGGCAATCAAGGCTAGGTTTGGTGGGAATGATGAGTCAAAGAGGATGAGGAAATCAATGTTGAAACAAACAGCTTCAGAATTCCAAATCTCGAGGAAGAAGGTATCCACAAGGGATATGACAGTTCCATAGGATTTTGAGTCAATTGAATCGATGAAGGCCAGCCGATAATGAGGATTGCAATTCAAAGTTCTTACGATCTTTACCTCCATCTTGGTTGCAAGTAAGCATTGCACTCAAAGCAAAAGATGGGCTAGATCCGTCACTTTGATGATCTCTACAATGACTTAAAACTCTTGAGCCTCGATGTCAAGTCCCTTTCGCTCATCCACTCCCACTCACTCGCCTTTTGTTAGCACCTCCTCACATAAGATGACCTATGCTCCAAGCCCAATTTCCTCAAAGATCATCATCCTACATCACCACCACATCAAATTCTCAACCTAAATCTAGTGGTGTATCGAAGATGTAATTCACTTTTGTTGCCGATTATGACAATCAAGAAGAACTAGCATTTGAGGATTTTGAACAGTGGATCCACTTGATATGGAAGAGATGAACTTGAAGTGGCAATCGCCATGCTCTCAATGAACATCAAGAAGTTTGAGAGTAAGTCCGGGAGAAAGTTTGGTTTCTGTGGAAGAGATTCAAAGAAGATTTGATGTAGGAAAGTCAAGTGCTATACTTGTGGTCAAATGGGTCACTTTCAAGAGAATGCAAGGATAGGAAGGTCGGTGATGAAGTTAGGTATTCTACCCATCACCGTAATCAAATGGAAGTCGGATCCTCCAAAGCTTTGGTCACACTTGATGACCATGTCAACTGGAAGGTGCATGATCCCGATAATGATGAAGTTTCGGTTCGAGCAGAGTGGATTGCTTGGCATGTTGTACTACGAGGATCAAGATAATCAAGTTGCCTTAATGGGCATCTCTCGTGTACATAATTGTGTTTTGGTTGTAGTGAAAGATATAATGAACTTAAGGAAGCTTATGATGAATTGAAACCTAAATATAACGAATGTTATGTCGAAGTTGAGGCTTACAAACAGGCTTTAAAAACTTTAGAAAGACAAAAAATTTGGTTTCAAAAGAATCAACTTGCTTATGATGAAAAGATAAGGGTGTTAGAAAGTGATTTTGAATGTACTAAAATTGATTTAAAACGATCGAGAAAGAAAAAGTCGATGTAGTTTCGTAAAACCAAGTCGAAAGAGAAACTAGATGAGGAAGTAGCTAGACATAAAGAATGGTTAGTGTCAGTGACAAAGTAGCTAGATTTCTATGGTAGTCAATCTGTAAACTCTGGGCTAGGTTTAGGTTTTAAGAAGTATGTTGGCTTAGAAGCTAGAATTGAAACGCGTAAATCTACACCAGCAGGATTAGCTAATTATGTAAAAGAAGAAGACTTACATGATGTTCCTGGACCTATTAGAGGAGAACATATGCCCACTGACCTTGACATCACTATAGACTTTGATGGATCACATCATCTTTATGGCAAAAGTCAAGAGACTTGCTGCACTCGATTCTAAATCTATCGACTTTGTCTCTTGTTCGACAATGACAAGTCCTCGACCAAGGGTCTACTACATATACTAGTTGTGATTCAAGTGAAAAGTCGACCTTCCCAAGACCTCACCCAAGACTACACCCAAGACTCCCTACAAGCTCGTTAGAGTTGTCACGAGGAATCAACTTCCAAGACAGTTTCCTCTGAAGACTTGTCATTTAATTCTTTGCAAAATAATGTCTTTAATTCTGTTAATGTTGGTGGTTTGAATGCTTTTGCGTGTAATGAAACATCTTTCACTTTGAATAAATCTTCTAAAAAGAAGACATGTTTTGTTTGTGGAAGTAAATTTCATTTGATTAAGGATTGTAATTTTCATGAGCAAAGAATGGGTGTATGTGCTAGTCAAAAGAAACCTAGACCAATGTGGAAAAATGTTAATGATATACCATCTTTTGTTCCACAAGCAACTTATAAACATAATTCTGCTGATAAACAATTTTCAAAAGGGAGCAGATCTGTTGCTAGACCATATGTGAGACAACTAGTTCATATTTTCAAAATGGTTATTGGCCTGGATGTTTTGACTCAATTTATGTTGGCACGGGATATAGGATATCACGTGAAGCCATCAGCAGGTTGTTCTTGGACTCAAAAGGGACCTAATTTTCAATGGAGGCCCAGGAACAATGGTGGATCTTATCCATCTACATGGCCTAAATCTTATGATCCACAAGGCAGGCTCAAGTCAGTGATGACTTGAGTCTCCATAGTGTACTAATATTTTGTATATATTTTTTGTTGTTGTTGTAGGATCATCCTCTGCAGAGTAAAGACGTCGGGATTGTTGATAGTGGTTGTTCCAGAAGCATGTCAGGAAACAAAGAGAAGATGCATGATTTTGTACCCATAGTAGAAGGAGGTAATATGACTTTTGGTGGAGGAGATGGTAGAATCATCGAAAGGCACCATCGTAACACCTCTCGCTGGATTTTGAGAATGTGTACTATGTAAAGGAACTGCAACATTTCAACTTGTTCTCGTGATCACAAATTTGTGACACCAAGCACAAAGTACTCTTCTCTCGAGGATGAATGTCTTGTGCTCTCTAAAGACTTCAAACTTCCGTAAGATACATCCATTCTCGTGAGAGTTCCCGAAACCACAATTTATACACATTCAATTTGAATGATGTTCAACCGTAGGTGACCTAACATGTTTGGTGGCTAAAGCATCCCGGATGAGTCTACAAAATGGCATAGAAGGATGGCTCATGTGAACTTCAAGACCATTAACAAGCTTTCTAAACTTGGTCTAGTTGAAGGACTTCCTTCCAAAGTCTTCACCAATGAACACAATTGTGTTGCTCGCAACAAAGGAAAGCAACACGAGCCTCATACAAAGCCATTACAACTGTGAGCACTATCTCGTAACCTCTTCGCTTGTTGATATGGATCTCTTTGGTCCAACCCAAATCAAGTATTGATCACAAGTATTTTGCTCGGTAATCATCGATGGCTATAGCAGTTTTGTTGGGTATTCTTTTGAAAACTAAAGATGAAACATCTCAAATTTTAAAAGAGTTCATTACCCTTGTTGAAAACCAACTAAACAAAAAGGTTAAAGGTATTAGGTGTGATAATGGGACGAGTTCAAAATGTTGTATTAATCGAACTTGTAAGTCTAAAGGGATAAAAAGGACTATAGCAATCCAAGAACCCCACAACAAAATGGGGTTGAAAGAAAGAATAGGACCTTAATAGAGGCAAGAAGATCCATGCTTGCAGACTCTAAATTACCCACTATGTTCGGATCAAGCAAGAAGATCGCTTGTTATGTTCTAAACAGGTATCTATTACTAGACCTCATTTCAAGACACCTTATGAACTTCTCACCGGAAAGTTCCCGATATTCATTATCTCAAACCTTTGGATGTCAAGTGACCATTTTGAACACAAGTGATCCTCCGGGAAAATTTGATGAGAAAGGCGATGAGGGTATATTGTGGGTTATTCAAATTTCATAGTAAGGCTTATAGGGTATATAATTTAAATGCTAAAAGATTGAGGAGACACTTAACCCGAGATATCTAGAAGATAAGCCTAATGTTCGTGGTCAAGGTCATGTTTGGTCCTTTGACCGGATTACTTAACCGATTTGGGTTATACTAGATATGTTGCTAACCAATGCAGTACACAAGAGTCTCCCACCGACAATGCCGGTACTCGGATGATGACTCGATAGTGAGTCCGAGCATGATGAACAACCAATTCTTGTACCTTCCTTCTCCCTAACCATTTTGCAGGTGATAATTTTAAAGTAACTTCTGATGAGCATGGAGATGAGTCACACTATGCAGAGGACCTTGCTAGACTCAAGAAGCAAGAGCATGCAGCCAATCTAGAAGCTGAGAGGCTTGGTGTGGAGTTTGCAAGAGATGTTGAGGCACTAATCGATAATCAAGACAAGCAAGCCGGTGGAAACCATGATTCTCCGACAGTTCTCCTGCTTTCCCGACATCACCAAATCCGACACCTCCGTCAGATCTACTCCCATTTCTACTAGTGTGTCCACGACTTTGAAGAACCATATACACGATTTCCAAGTCCTTTAGATCTTGGTAATCATCAACCCAAAGTCGAATCTTCACCTCCACTTTCTATTGACAGTGATTTTGAACCAACTGTGAACAATCTTGACACCACAATTGATGTCAACCCCACTGCTACAAAAAGGATCAACATTGCTCATCCTCAATCAAATGTTATTGGTGATCCTCAAGCACCTGTTCGAACTAGAAGTACTGTGACAAGTTCTAAGTATGGTCAGGTTGCTTTTCTTTCCTATGTCTCACAACAACAAAGGGACAATCACACAGACTTTAAGCATTGTCTGCTTGCTTGCTTTCTTTCTCAAGTGGAACCAACCAGTGTTTCTCAAGCTCTTGAAGATTCAAGTTGGCTTGAAGCAATGCAAGATGAGCTGCAACAATTCAAGAATCAGCAGGTTTCGATACTGGTACCACTACCTGATGGGAAGATTGCCATTGGGACAAAATGGATTTTGAAGAATAAAAGAGATGCAAGGGGTATTGTGGTAAAAAAAACAAAGCACGATTAGTGGCTCAGGGGTTCAGGCAAGAGGAAGGAATTGATTATGATGAAGTTTTTGCACCTGTAGCTAGAGTTGAGGCCATTAGAATCTTCTTGGCCTATGCATCTTATATGGGGTTCATGGTATATCAGATGGATGTGAAAGGTGCTTTTCTGTATGGTGAGATTGAAGAAGAAGTATATGTCACTCAACCCAAAGGCTTTGAAGACCCAGATAATCCAAAGCATGTATACAAGGTTGTTAAACTCTCTATGGACTACATCAGGCACCAAGAGCATGGTATGCTAGGCTATCTACATTTCTGCTAAAGCATGGTTACAGAAGAGGTGCCATTGATAAAACACTCTTCCTAAAGAAGAATAACAGAGACATCATTCTTGTGCAAGTTTATGTGGATGACATTATCTTTGGCTCCACTAAAGAAGCTTGGTGCGTGGAGTTTGAGGAGTTGATGAAGGAGAGTTTCGATGAGTGCTATGGGGAGCTTACTTTCTTTTGGGTCTACAAGTTAAGCTAAAACCGATGGTATTTTTATCAATCAGATAAATATGTGAGAGACATTTTGAAGAAGTTTGATATGGAAAATGTCGAATCGCCACTACACCTTATGAAGCTCCAAAACCAAAGAACAATTTTGAACCAGATCCCGCTGTGAATGTTCACTTATACGCATCCATGATTGGTTCATTAATGTATTTAATGACTTCTAGGCCCGACATTACCTTTGTTGTGAGTGCTTGTTCTAGACATCGTCACCCACTTACTTCCAACTTGAATGCATCAAAAGATCTTCAAGTACCTAAAAGGCCAACCCAATTTAGGTCTTTGGTACCCAAAAGAGTCTCCTTTGTGTTGGAAGCATATAGTGATAGTGATTATGCCGGTGCAACTGATAGAGATCCACAACTGGAGGTTGCCAATTTCTTGAAGAAGATTGATTTCTTGGCAATGCAAGAAACAAACTATTGTGGCTACCTCATCTATCAAGTAGTATGTTGTTGCCGCAAATTGTTGTGGTCAGTACTATGGATACAAAATCAATTGTCGGATTATGGGTTTAATTTCATGAACACCACAATCTTTATTGATAATCAAAGTACCATATGCATAGTTAAAAATCCGCTTTTCATAATAGAACTAAGCATATTGAGATCGTGCACCATTTTATAAGAGATGCATATGAAAACATTTGATAAAGGTGATTAAGATTCACACGATGATAATGTGGCGATTTATTGACTAAAGCTTTTGATGGACCTGTGTTTCAACACCTAGTTGTCCATATTGGGATGCTTAACCCTTAACCGCAAGGTTTGAGGGAGGCATATGTCTCGTGGGGTACCACCATATATTATCTTGTATTATTTCTGTCTTTGTTTATTTGTAATTATTTCTTTCTTTGTTTAATTTCTTAGTTAAAAAAAAAAAAAAAAAAAAAAAAAAAAAAAACTTTGTATATTCAGTTTTGTTGTATATAACTTTTTGATGGTTATCAACTCACCAGATGTGCCTTGTGTCCATCAAAGAGTTGGCTAGTCCAAAGGGTACAACTTTGGTAAAGACACATCAAATCTGTTGATAGTTGTAATGGTTTGCTCAAAATCATAGGGTATGCAACTCACCCATGCTTAATTGTTGAGGGTTGTATGGTCATCAATTCACCATGGCTTATTCCTTTTTGGAATCCAAGAATTGGCTAGCCCACAAGTATATGGCTTGTGGTAAAGGCAGTGGAATACCATATTGGGTTCTCAATTCACCAAAGGTGATTCTTTCCCCTAAGAATTGACTAGTCCTGAGCAAACGGCTATGTAAAGACATTTCAAACCGCTGATAGTCACGATTTGCTAAAAATCGATGGTTATCAGTGTACCATAGTTTTCGAACTTAAACATTTGGCTACTCCAGTAGTAATGGCTATTGGTAAAGAGACATCAAATCCATTATTTTCAATGATTCACCTCTCACAAGAGTTAACACACCTGGATGTGATGAGAATAGTATGAAACTATTATGTTTTGATGTACACTTTGTCATTTGTTGATGCAAAGATCTGAAGTTTCAAAGTTTTTCCATCATAGAGATGTGGTTGTTTTGTTTCTTTGCTGCTGATGTTCGCATACAATCCTCTTGTTCTAAAGTGTTAAAGATCTATCAAGAATCTTGAACTTAACCATGTCAAATTCAAGATTAGGGGAGGATTGTTGGGAATTCTACTAAATAAGAATTCACCAAGATATCACGACGGATTCTCATCAAGTGTCGGATTCTCATGAAGAAGTGATTCTGGAAGTAGTAAAACCCGTAGTTTGTTTCTCGGATATAGATATTCCGTATTTTATAGTTAGTTAGGATATGCATGAGCTTTATTAGGAAGTGATAATGTATATCTCTTTTAGTTTTATGATTATACGTTTCTTGTGAAACGGTTTAGGGTTCCTTGTCTATAAAAGGAACACATTAGTATGTATGATGTACGAGTTTGAAAAACAAGTTTTAGTATTATTCAAAGATCCATAGAGGATCAAAGTATTCTTAGTAATCTGTGTTCTTACTTGTGTTTGATTTCCGCTTTAGAATACAAGTAATAGAGACTTTCTATTAGTGTGTTTGTGATTACATAAACATTACTAACGATTCACGAGCGCTCAAAGATCTATCAAGGTCTTAGGTTCAACAAAGAATCTTCAAAGTTCAAAGACTAAAGAACTTCACAACACTACAAATTCAAAGTCAAAAGAAGTGTGAGCATGGTGGAGAAAGACGTAGAGACACCTATTTCAAAGACGTTGACGAAAGGCACACAATATCATTATCTGATCACAAAGCATGAAGGAACAAAGAATCAAGAATATTCTATGTCAACACACAAAGTTCAAGATCAAGAAGTCTAAAGACCTAATCAAGTGAAGCATCTTTTGAATGACCACCCCTTAGGGGGAGATTGTTAGCCTTAATAATAAGTGATATAAAGTGATGGTCACTCACGTTTAGGAACTCTGTAACGTGTGTTAGATATTGTATTAGAATAGTCAATGGGCTTGTGGATTGGGCTAAGCTAAACGGTTATTAGTTATGTTATGTTTAGTCATGTTGTAATGTAAGGCCAATCCATAAACCAAACAAAGCCCATCCAAAGTCCATAAGGCTTTTATGTTCTAGTATAAAAGACACATACCATGCCATGATATTTGTTGGGATATGAAAGTGTCAAGAATGACAAAGCATCGGAAAAGTCAAATCTTCGCTAAAGAGAAAGTCAAAGCATCATTGTCAAGTCAAAGTATCGCAAAGCTAAAGAACTGTTATATTCGTTTATGGAAAGCTTTGTTATTCTAGAATATTCTTTGTTTAGATTACTTGTCGTACAAGGATACAAATTGTAAACCGATTAGGGTTATCCTTAAGCCTATAAAAGGACCCCTAGATTGGCATTAGAGATATGTGTTTTTAGAATCCTAAAGTACGATTATTATTAGAGTTTTAGAGTTGTTTAAGAGTCTGCATAACAAGCAGATTTAGAGTTATTAATAAAATCGTTGAAAGTTAATATTATATTCTTCTTAGCTTTGTTAAGTAAATTCCGCGTACTTAATAGAGATTACTTAGTGTTTCATTGTTAATAACTTAGGATTTATCCGAGGTTGTTAAACCCTTAACAAGCTATATAGTTAGTTTGGTTAGAGTACATCGATCCAACAAGTGGTATCGAGCTTGTGTGAAACCTCGACTAAGAAGAAACCTTAAAACCTAGTTAACAACAAAACCTAAAGATGTCGATCAAGTTGTTCCACCACCATCCATCACCTCACCGTAATACCAATCATTAAGAAGGAGAATACGACCTATGGAGCATGAAGATGAGGCAAGATATTGCAATTATAGACCATGCTCGTGGAATGTAATTGTCAATGGTAATGAAGTCGTTCCAACCTATTGATGTTCTGGACAACCCAAAGCACCTAAAGCGGTCTTACCAAGAGCAACAATAAGAAATCAAGAGAAGGCTCTCAATATACTCGTTGTCTCGCTATTCCGGATGGTCATCTACTCAAGTTCCATGATGCTAAAGATGCAAAGCAACTTTAATGCTCTTAAGACAAGGTTTGGAGGTAATGATGCTTCCAAAAAGATGCACGAAATCTGTTGAAGCAACAATTTGAAACATTCACCGTTGGAGAAAGAGAAGGCCTTGATGTCGCTTATGATGATTCCAAAATCTTCTCAAAGATGTTGGAGCTATACAAAGCAGAGGTTTCAGTTGAAGATGCTAATCTAAAGTTCTTAAGGAGTTTGCCATCGACATGGCATGTGATTGCTACTATGATCGAGGACAACCAGTCGGATGTTATGGACTTTGATGATCTTTACAATCATCCAAGGTTTATGAGCATGAGATGAATGGCCAAACTAGTTCAAAATCTCACAAGATTGCCTTTTGTCATCCGAAAAGAGAGGTAGTACTTCCACTAAAAGTATCGCTTCTCCTACTCAAAGTAATTGTTGCTCAAAGCATCGTTGCCTATTCTACCCCCACCTTGCTCAAAGAACCCACACCAACAAATACCATCCACTCAGATGAAGTCGTATGCTCTTTCTTTGCACAACAAGCTACTTTACCTGTCACCTATGAAGAAGATCTCTCACAGATTGAAGAGGATGCTCTTGAAGAAATTGATATCAGGTGGCAAGTTGCTATGATCACTGCAAGGATCAAGAAGTTTATGAAGAAGACAGGAAGAGGCATTGACTTCAAACCAAAACAGGGAATCACTTTTGACAAATCCAAGATTGAATGCTTCAACTGTCAAAAGACTGGACATTTTGCAAGAGAATGCAGGTTTGCTAAATATCAAGCAAACAGATGACCGAGAAACCAAAGCTAGAGTTGAAAGAAATTCCTATTACGTAAACAAAAGCTTTGGTTGCTCAAGAGAATTTATCGAGGTTGACCGAGTGTTGAGTTTGATGATGAACCAAGAACTCTCTTGTATGGTAGCTGTGGAGGATTCTATGGAAGAGTTTGACTGGAGCACAGCTTTTGATGAAGAACCTGGACATGCTGCTATGGAGTCTAAAGATGGTTATGGAAGCTTTGACTGGAGCATGGAGTGTGAAGATGATCATGTTCTACTTGCTATGGTAGCCACTTCACCAAGCTCACCCCCTATCTCTGAGGTATGTTCTAAGTGTCATGACTTTTATCAAAAAGTACTTAATAGTTATGTGATTGAAAGAGATAACTGTATAAGGGCTAGGTCTGAGGTAGTTGGTTATCAAATTACTTTAGAGTCTATGGAAGCCAAAATTATAACACATGAAAATAATGAAATGGCTTGGGCAGAAAAGTATGAACAACAGGATTATCAGTTAAAATTAAGTGAATGGAAGTTAAATTGTAAGATTTCAAATTGAGAAACCGACTAAGGAGAGAGATGAATTGTTAGCAAAGTTTTTGCTTGGAAAGAATCGGTCTTTCTCATGTCACTTATGTCGAAAAAGCAGAGAAGGGCTTACAATAGATTTGGTCTAGGTTTTGGTATGGATTTCAGTAGCATAGAAGAAAACCCACCTAGTGATAAGGATGACCTTGATTTTGAGGATATAACCACTAGTGATGATGAACTTATTAACTATGTTGACACATCTAGTAATGAGGAATCATTTAGTGAACCACCTCCTGAATATAAGAAAGACAAGGGTTATCATGCTGTCCCACATCCCACTGGTAGTCATCAACCTATTAGACCTGATGTTTCTCGTTTTGGTGTAGACAACCTAGAGTTTAGAAAGAAGCTTATTGGTCAATCTAGGTCTGAAACCCCAAAAGAAACAGTTGAGACACCTAAGGTAGATGATGCTAAAATCCAAGCAGTACTTTCACCTCAAAGTATCACACCGCAACATATTGCTTCAAGAAGACCTTTAAGAAAACCTTTTCACAATAATGCTAAACCTTTTGGGATAATTTTGGTCAAAACAGTTTTAATCATTCACCTAGAAGTCGGGATAGGTTTGGTAATACACATAGAAGAAGAAATTTTGGGATTACGGATCAAAAACTATGTTTTGTTTGTTTTAGTCCCGATCATTTGATTAAGGACCGTGACTTACATTCGTAGTACCTAAGTAAGTTCCCCAAGAATGTAATCACAACCAAAACCAAGGAGACTAGACCACTTGGAATCATTCACATAGGGTTAACCATAGAAACTTCTCACGGACTATAGGCACCTCACCGAGAAGACCTTTTTCAAAACCGCGGTACCTTCAAACACTTTCCAAGGTCTTGTTAAGCAAAATACAATACTTTCTCAAAGTATCGCTCGGTTTTCACCAAACACCTCTTGGAATAGGAACCCTAGGAGATCTAATTACTATCAATCTAGAAGGCGTTATAACCCAAGAAAGTAGCTAGATCAAGGGACTCTACAATAGAAGTTAAAACTAAATGGGTTAAGAAGGAAAAATCGATGATGAACAAACAAGTACTTTCAACAAGTAAGGGTGAAACAGAGATTTTTGATAAAGATGATTTTGTGGTAAAAGAAAAGGAGTTTTTGTTGAAAAGAAAGTTTTGCTGAAAATCCACCACAAGTTTTAAAACAAAAGATAATGCTTGATCACGTCTACAAAATCATGAAGGATACATACTCAAGGAATTTGAGTATGTTACTCCACAAGGGAACACAAGTCAAGAATGGCTTGGGTTCCTAAAAGACACTAACACTTTTATCTTTGTGCAGTGGCAACCCGTAAGAGGAGCTTAAAGATCATCTATATTGTGGATAGTGGTTGATCTATTTGTGGAGGAAGCATGACAAGAGACAAGGAGATTCACGATTTTAGATCTATTTGTGGAGGAAGAGTTGCATTTGGGAAATTGGATTATGGGTTAAATTTCAAGAATACTCCTATCAATATTGATAATGAGAGTACTCTTTGCATTGTTAAGAATCCAGTTTATCATTCCAAGACTAAGCACATTCAGATTAGGCACCACTTCATTAGAGATTGTTATGAGCATAGGCTCATTAATGTTGTCAAGGTGCATACAGATGATAATGTAGCTGATTTACTCACCAAAGGCTTTGATGTTTCAAGATTCAATCATTTGGTGGTAAGCATTGGCATGATTAATTACTGAGCTACATTTGAGGGGAGGACTATTTAATGTAAGTATAGTCCTATGCATTGCTTGAGGGGAGGAAATTCATGTTTATTTGAAGTGTTTGCTATTCTAAAGAGGAGAATGGGAAAGTCTCGCTTTTGGTTTTATGAAAGTCCGCTTGGAAAGTACTACTTTGAAAGTATCGCACACGTGGAAAGCATTGTTTGTCTTATCAAAGTACTGTTCCAACGGTAATATTGAGGGGTAAACTTCACTAACGGTAACTTTGTTATTAAGGGCTGTGATTTTTTAAATCTCACCTATACATAACTACTCTCCGAATTTCCCTCTCAACTTTATACCTTATAATCTTTTCCATATTTCTCTCTCTTTCACCTATATTTTTCACTCACCAGCGTTCTTAGTTAACAAATCGTCAATGGCAAATCGAAATACAGTTTCCAAACACAATATGGTGGCGAATTTAGACAAAACTGAAGCTAATGTCATCTTCCATGACATCATTGATTTTCTCACTGGATCGCCGATTAGTTATGCACTTTTAGTGGAACCAGATATCATTGAGCCATGGATTCAACAATTTTGGGCAACTGCTAGGGTTCATATGGAGAATGATGATTCGTATATTCAAGCTAAAGTTCTTTGGGAAGATTGTGAAGATTCTTCAAGCCTCAATTCGTGAAGATTTATTGTTTGATGATGAAGAAGGGGTTGTTCGTTTTGATAAGCAATTGATTTGGGATACATTCAGCAACATTGGATATGAAGGGTCCTTAACTTAACAAACTTTCAAGAAACCCTTATTCAGTCCACACTGGAAGTATTTAGTTCATGTATTGCTTCATTGTATTAGTGCTAAAAGTACATCAAGGGAGCAATTTGGTTCTAACATAGCATCTGCTATAGTGGGCTTAGCTACAAATTGAGTTTTCAATTTTTCAAGGCTAATTCTTGATGGAATGTTATCTCATATTTCAAATGGATCAAGATGGTTGATGTATCCAAGGTTTATTCAAGTGTTCTTAAATAAGCAACTTGCTGATGTCCCAAAGCCTACAAGTCTCATACCTGTTGTGGTGCAACCAGCCAAGATTTTCACTTTCATGGCTAGGAAGAGTGATTTATTCACTGGACGGAACACTCCATTGACTACTTCAATAATGGAGATTGTTCAAGCTATTAGAGATGAGGCTGAAGCTAGTGATGAAAGAGAAGATACTGCTTTTGAAGGTACTGCTACTCAAGGTACTGCTTCTGAAGGTACTGCTTCTCAAGAGACTGCATCACAAGGTACTGCTTCACAAAATACTGATATTAATGAAGGTACTGCAGTTTCTCCCATCTCATCACCACATATTACTCCTCCTATTGAGACACCGAACAAGTTCTCTCATCATCTTCGGAGGAGATAATGCTACTATACCCCCGAAGATTAGTGTTAGATAATTATATTCGACAAGGGCATTAGTCGATTGCGTAAATCTTTTGAAAAACAGCCACTCAGTTAAGAAGTTGAAGTTTAAGTTTAGAAGATTAAAGAACTTTGTATGGCCATTGGTTAAACATCACAAGTTATGGGTCAAAGTCGAAAAGAAGAAGCGAAGGCAATTAAAGCCTTCACCAAAGGCAAAAGGTTCAACAACAATCTTACGTCCAATTGGGAGGAATTTAGAAGAAGAGAATTTGAAAGAAGATGTTGAATTTCATGAAGAAAAGGAGAATGAACCTCAAATCTTGAAGCACATGTAAATTTTCAAAGTCTCGAGCCTAAAGGAATTGGTGTTAAAAGCACCGATGATCAAGGTAACCGATCAAAGTCTTGGCTTTCAAGAAACATCTCAACAAGAATTAATTACACCAAGGGTGTTAGATTTTGAAGAAGAAGCTGGTCCTTCAACAATTCCACAAGAAGAAGAAGCTGATACTCTCAAACCAATACACACTGCAAGTGATGATGAAACCATTGCTGGAATATTGCATGATTTATCAAAGCCAAGGAGTGTTAGCATTCCAGGAGTTGCTGAAGAACAACATCAAGTTTCTCAATCTCAACCTGTGATAGATCCTAAAGATAAAGGAAAAGGTAAGATGGTAGAAACAAAGAAGAAGAAGCTCACTTTAGCACAAATAAGGGTTGCTCAAGTTGCTATGAATTAGGAAGCAGCTAGAAAGTTACAGGCTGAATTGAATGCTGAAGCTGATATTCAAGATGCTAAGAATGAAGAAGCAACTAAGAAATTACAAGAAGAATTGAATTTCAAGTCATTGTACCATTAAAATCACCTATTCTGTTTTCGCTCTACCAAGAAGACCAAATCGTGCTAAAGAAAGGAATGCAATGATGGCTTATTTAAAAAAACAAGGATATATTGGATTGCAGACGTTGAATTATTTTGAGATGAAAGGTTTGTATGAAGCTGTTAGAGAAGCTTATCAGAAACAAGTTGATAATATCAAAGACTATAAAGAGGTTGATACTCAGAAAGAAGATGATAGAAAAGGAAGCTTAAAAAGAAAAAGAACAACTGAAGTTGAAGATGTTCAGCCATCAAAGAAAGTTGAGTTAAGATCTGATACTAATGATGAACTAAGGAATTACTTAAGAATTGTAGAATTTGAGTATTCTAAAGCTGATGTAGAAAAGAAGACAGAAAAGAAGAAGAAAAAGTCTCCAATAACTACTTTTGAAGTTGTAGAATCTAAAGATGGAAATTATTTGATGTTTCAGAGTGTTTAATATGCTATGGGATCTATTGCACATAATAGATAGAGAGGATTTATTTCATCTATATCATTTGGTGCAAGAATACTTTGAACACATTCCATCAGAAGGAGTTGGTTTAATCTTACTTGGAGATCTCACAACTTTTTGGGAAACTGAAGAAACAAGTACTGATGAGATTTGGAAAAATCAAGAAGATTGGGAGATTATTAGCTGGAGATTCTTTGAAGAATCTGGAGTACATGTTCTAGAGTTAGAAGATGGGACTATGATTCACATGCTAGCAGATAGAAGATATCCGCTTACATCCGAAGTCATGAGGAGAATGCTAGAGCATGGAATGGAAGTTGAAGAAGATAATGAAACTGCACTTCTGGTCATCAAATTGTTTATCAGATGGACGACTATGGCTGATGATGATGCATAACTGGTATGAATCTTTATTGAATAAATTATTTTTGAAGTATCAGTACTTTATTCAAAGTATCACGATCAAACAAGATACTTTCATCAAAGTATCGCTTGCGAGATAAACCGCTTAATGATTTTGAAAAGAAAACTTTTGTTAAGTGATAAATATTTTGAAACAAAGGTTAAAAGAAATAAATGGTTTTGAGATGGTAACAACAATAGGTTATCAATCCACCATGGTTACAAAAGGATTGGCTAATCCATGAGCAAACGGCTCGGTAAAGATATTTCAAATCCGTTTTATAGTTGACAACTTGCTAATAAGTTGTATGGTAATCAACTCACCATATCAAGAAATGTGAAGAGTTGGCTAGCCCACAAGAAAATGGCTTGTGGTAAAGGTCGTGGAAAACCATTATATGGTAATTAGTTCACCATAATTGAAAGAACTAACTAGTCCAAAAGGGTACAACTTTTGGTAAAGACAAATCAAATCATTGATAGTCGATGATTTGCTAAAATCATATGGTTATCAATGTACCATGATCTTACACATCAAAACATTTGGCTACTCCGAGTTAATGGGTTTGGTAAAGAGACATCAAATCCATTAAATTTTCAATGATTCACCTCTTACAAGAGTTTACACACCGGAAGTGATGAGAATAGATGAAACTTAAACCGAATTAATGTACAAATTGTCTTATGTTCTTTGAAAAGATGGAGCTTCTTGAATGTTGTTGAAAAGAGATTCTCGATCAAGGATGTTGTAAAGAATAATTTCTAAAGAATACTTTGATAATGATGATATAAGCACGAGAATACAAAGATACAATCCAAAGACAAAGACACAATCTTTCCTTGAAGATGGAGATGTTAAAGATAAATTTACAAAGGAACTTGAAGTCAAGCAAGTAGAATTCAAGTTAGGGAGGATTGTTGGGATATGAAAGTGTGAAGAATGACAAAGTCATCGGAAAAGTCAAGATTCAAAATCGCTAAAGAGAAAGTCAAAGCATCTTGATGTCGAAGTCAAAGTATCGCAAAGCTAAAGAACTGCTATATTCGTTTATGGAAAGCTTTGTTATTCTAGAATATTCTTTGTTTAGATTACTTGTCGTACAAGGATACAAATTGTAAACCGATTAGGGTTATCCTTAAGCCTATAAAAGGACCCTAGATTGGCATTAGAGATATGTGTTTTAGAATCCTAAAGTACGATTATTATTAGAGTTTTAGAGTTGTTTAAGAGTCTGCATAACAAGCAGATTTAGAGTTATTAATAAAATCGTTGAAAGTTAATATTATATTCTTCTTAGCTTTGTTAAGTAAATTCCGCGTACTTGATAGAGATTACTCAGTGTTTCATTGTTAATAACTTAGGATTTATCCGAGGTTGTTAAACCCTTAACAAGCTATATAGTTAGTTTGGTTATAGTACATCGATCCAACAATATTGCTCTTTATAAGTTTAACCCACGCGTACACGGACACAAAAATTAAATACGACTAAAATTATTATTAGAATGAATATAAATATCAAAATGAATGCACCACCTCATTGGTTAATGTGAGATGAAAATAAATACACGAGATTGTACATATAACAACGACACATGTGATTCCTCTTTGAAGTTTATATAAGGATATCCGGATTTTTGTTTTTTCAAAGGTAATTATGTGTTATTAAATACACATAATGTGACAACCCGTACTTTCAGGTCATTTCTCGACACAGTTCATGTCTCATTATTTCAACATTTATAGTAAACTTGGTTTACTTGTTTCAAATTGCGTAACCTTGAGGTTTAGCGGCGTAATTCATGATCATGACATCACGTACATTTCATATGGACTATGAGTAGTCTACATTTCATGGACATCATGTGCATCTCATTAGTTCATTCACGACATTTCATTTCATATTTTACGCAGAATTTTTATATTTTATAATCTTTATCGCGTGAGTTATTATTTTAAATATTTAACCGTTACTTTCAAAATGATCCCAAGTATTTTTAAACATACATTTAGTTCATAAAACTATATTTTTAGTTTTCCTAGTGTTTCAAATTTATTTGGTACTTAAACCGTTAAAGTTTAATTATTACGTCGTTTTTCTTAAAAATTGTACGATAATTATTTTATCACCCGATTTTCACAAGGAAAGTATTTTTACAATTTTTATCATCTCATTACAATCTATATTGACCTATTAAAAACTTACTTGCACCAAAAATTCCCATTTACCTTTAATTGTACAAATCTCTTACAATTACTTACATTTCTTTACAAATAATACACAAAAATAATGCAAGTAATACATTTTATAAAAAAAAAAAATATATCATGGAGGAACAACTCCCCCTAAATCCGGCCTAGGGGGAGGGTATGCATTAAAATGAGCATGGTTTGCTTGATTGAATTAAATGTACACTATAAAAGTCCAAGTTATCCCATTTTTCACTTCATTTCATCAAATAATTTCACATAGTTAAGAAAAGATTTTCTCTCTTCCTTTTGGGTCTCCAAACCGCCACACCTCAAAGAGATCAAGGGATCAAGATTTTGCAAAATCAAGTGTTTACAATCTAGTATATATCCTTTATATGGTTTTGAAATAAAAACCAAGGATATTTAAGTTTAATCCTTTGTTACCTACACCTCTTCACTTGCACTAGTAAGCATATTCTTATCATTTTTAAGTTTCCTTATCATTTTCATATGATTCTTTTCATTTTTGGAGCTTATATGCATGTTATGTAGTTTATACCATTTATTTCAAGATTTTAGAGTTATTATATACATATGGTCATCCTATAATTACTCCCATGGTATTCTTTGGTATTGATGGTGATTAGGAACCCATGACACCCTAAGAAGGTGTATGGTAGGATTAGATTAGTTGTGGAGTTGATTTGAAGGGATTAGAATAGGTTTTGTCCGAGAAAACTATTTTCGTAAACTATATTTTACGTTCTGTCCTTGTTTCTAAATTCTGGAAAACCAATAGTTGGTACGACATTTTGCCTTGATATTTAGAAAATATACTTTAAAACGAATCCGTGGCCTTTTGAACGGACAAAAGCGGAGTTATAACGAAGCCGTGGTGAATTTTTGAAGTTTGACGACTAAATGTTATTTTTTCGAAAATTTCAGAAGTTGTTTCTACATATTTCGGTCAAAACGAGCCTTAAGCTTCACAAATTATTTCGACTTCTCAAAAATATATTAGTTTACTTCGATACGAAGCTAAGGACATATTTTACGTGAAAAGCAGTTTAAAGCGACAAATATATGCACGTTTTATAAAGTTGCCGTAAATATTATTTTCGAAAAACTATATTATTTTTACGTTATAAGTATTTTATCATTTGTAAGGGCTATGTTTATGTAGCTTTTAACCATGATGTGAAACTTTTATAACTAAATGTCTTCTAGTAAAATCAAGTTCATCGGCCATATTTTCCAAAACAAAAGCCGTTTGTCAAGCGGAGTTATAGTGATTTAATTACGGATGTTCAAACATTGGCGAAACTCATTTTTACGCACACAATTAGCAAAATCACCAACTTTAGCCTTTGATATCTTTATGATCGAGACCTTTTGGACGAAAACTCTGAATCTGAAACTTTTAGATATCGATACAAACTTTCCAAAACCGTCGAGTTCGTTCTCTAACGATCGACGACACCGTTTACGACCACTTTTCCGAGCCGTTTTGTTAATTTCATGATTTCTCCGGCGACATTGTTTTGCGACGAAAAGTGGTAATTTCACCAAAATCATTATAAAACCATTGTAGGATGACATTTTGACGTAAAAACATGTAAAGTCATTTTGAAGGGTCAAGACGTCAAAAGAGTATTTTTCGACGATGAGTAATATTTTCAAAACTCATAAATGGTATAAATAACAAATGGAATGCATGCATAACATTACATTGCAACTCATGACATATCATATCATTCGTCATAGGTCGCGGATAACGCATCTCATTATACCTCAGTGTATCCACTTTTGCCATCGCATTATTGTCCATGTGAGTTCCATAGCCCCTACTTTTACTTGTTTTCATAAATGTTTTGGGGGAGATACATGCTCATCATCTTTTATGACATTCATATCTATTTGCAAACTACATGCTTGGCGAACTTAATGTTTAGTCATATCTGTATCATAATCATTGAAATTTGAATGTCTTGGGATTATCATTGTCTTTGAATGTCTTGGGATTATCATTGACCGAATGTCTTGGGATTATCATTGTGTGAATGTCTTGGGATTATCATTGGACCGAATGTCTTGGGATTATCATTGTCTTGAATGTCTTGGGATTATCATTGTCTTTGAATGTCTTGGGATTATCATTGACTATACATATCTTGGCAATGGGTTGTGAACACACAGTTGCAAGTTTTGTATGGTAGGGACTTGAACCGAGTGGATTCACAATGCCTTTCTTTGCATAAACGATTTCTAAAGGCTTTACATTTCAAAACAACTCTATGAACTCACTCAACCTTTGTGTTGACACTTTTAGCATGTTTTATCTCGGTATCTAAGGCATTCACTTCATGGCATGCATTTGTACACATCATGGAGTCGTGGTGACGACGCGTCTCACTTGGGTTTTACGACTTTAAAACATCGTTTGAATTGTAACAAACTTATTTCCGCATGAGTTGATTTACATTTGGGACCTACTTTGTAAACTCGATTATTTTATTAAATCAAGCGATGTATTTTCCAAACGACACTTTAGGTCGTTCAATATAACTGTGATTATGATGCTATGACAGTCAATCCCCAGGAATTCCATTCCGCTGCAAAACAGGTAATTTGGGGGTGTGACACATAATGTCCAAAACATGATATTAATAGTTAAATATGACCAACATCAATCTCAATATTGTGACACTTAAACAAAGTTCTTCTAACAAAAATATATAAAAAAAATAGTAATCGATATTAATACATAATGAAAATTTTATGTAAAACACGCACGTGCACATATACTGTAACTATATAAATATAAAAGATATTACATAATTATATAAAGAAAACTTTTTTATGAGTCTCACATATGCACATAGTTAAAAACTAATATTTATTAGAGAAAATTTTCAAAATAGGCAAAAAAATTTCATGCATGGTTCATTACTTGATCATCTTTTTAGGTATTTTTCCATTTTGGTCTTGCTCGACTGCTCAATTGCTCGACTTCATTATTTTTATGACATGCGTCCTTACAACTACAAGTGTTAGGTGAAGATATTTTTTTTACTTCTAACTTAAATGACAAATTTACCCTTATTATATTTCTTTATTAATTATCTCACTTACTCTCACCTAACTCCACCCACCTACCTCACCACCTTACCAGTCCATCACCACCACCACCACCACTGCTCAACTGCTCGACAACCACTGCTCAACTGCTCAACTACAAAAATTATCTATACTGATCAAAACTGACACACAAAAATTATTTATTTCATCACTTGATCCACACATTTAATAAATCCATCTCTAACAGAACTTTATTTCATCACTCAAAAAACAAAAACTCATATTATGTACATAATAAACCGAATAACCAACCCCTTAATTAATAAATCTGGTACGTGAAATGTTCACTAGCCTTAATTAAACACAATTTTATATAAAAAAATATCGTCATCAATAGTCAACATTTAAGTTGTTTAATAAATCCGGCCACCAAATCATCATCAAATCAATCTGTACAAACACTCATATTCCATCTCACCATCACACAAAACAAATTCGGTCGACTCACCTCACGCATCACAGATCTAAAAAAAATCATCATCACTCACCATCACCAAACAATTGATACTAACAAAAAATCAACACAATAAAAAACATATAAGTTTTCACGATGTTGCTAATGTAGATCTCGACACCGCAGTCGTGGATGAATCAAATTTTTTATAGAACCATGTTGCTAATTAGCTTGCTTTTCGCTCAGAATTCCGAAGTCCGGATCTGGCCGGATCTTTGACGATGGGTGTTGGCCGGGGCCGGATCTTTGACAATGGTCTTTGCCGGATCTTGTGGTGTCTTTTTATGATGATGGTGGCGGCCAAGAGGTGATGATTCTTAAGGTTGTTTTTTTGGCCGGAGGTTGGTATAAGAGAGAGTGTGAAAACAAAATAGAAAAAATGAAATATGTGGTGTGTTTTATATATGTGTTTGAAGGTAAATTTATCATTTAAGTTAAAAGTAAAAATATATCTTCACCTAACACTTGTACTTGTAAGAACACATGTCATAAAAATAATGGAGTCGAGCAGTTGAGCAGTCGAGCATGACCAAAATGAGAAATGAGCTTAAAAGATGACCAAGTCATGGATCATGCATTAATTTTTTTGCCTAGTTTGGAAATTTCCTCTATTTATTATACTTTGTCCGTGCCAAATAAAATATCCAATGTTTTATTATTCAAATTATTTTTAATGCCACACTATACTCACACGATTCTCGTAAATACTATACGCTTTTTTCGTTATAAAAAAGATGCAAGTAGTCTAAGGCCATGTTTGGTATTTGGGTTTGGGGAGGTTTGGACTCATTCAATTTTCAAATTAATTATTTGGTAGACATGATTTAGACTCATATTAAAGTTTGACACCAAATATTAATTCCTCACTAACCTGGTAGATTTTGTGAAGTTATGGAACAACAAAGTACAATTGTTATTTCACCATTTGTCCACTACATATTCTTTAATCTCTCTTCTTTTTAGTACACTTTTTATATTTAAATGATTATTTTATTATAATTTATTAATAAACTAAATGTATTTTTTAAAATTTAATAAATAATTTTCTTTCTCCTCATTTCAATCAAATCAAATCTAAATCCAAATCCAATTCTAAATCACCTGCAAGCCAAACGGACCCTAATAACATATATAAAAGTCTTGTAATTAACAAATTTAATATTACGAGTATTAGAAATAGAGCAAAAACAAATGATATACACATTAGATATTATTATGAGGTTAGTTAATTTAAGCGTAATAATGTAATTTTGACTTTAAAAAGCTCTATAATTACTAGAACGCTTTGGGCTTGTTTGATAATGGCTTTTTGAGGAGCTATTAACTTTTTGTTACAAAAATAATCTCCTTTAAAAAAGTAGTTTCGTTTGAATACATTAATTTCAAGCTTTTATTTCGAACAAATGGCTCCTAAATGAAAAGCTTATTCATGAAGCTTTTTAAACATCATGGAGCTATTAAAACTTTAAATTACTTATATACCTTTAAATATTTGTTTACAATTATAGATATGTCATTTTTTGTCATTTTACATTTTATAATTACATTTAACATCTAACTTACAAAACACTTTTATTGAGAAAAGATTCAGCTTGTAGCCCATGTAACAACTTTGTGGTTAACAACTTTGTAGTTTACAGGTTACACGTTTACAACTTACAATTTGCAGCTTACAACATACAGCTAGTTTTGCCAAAAAATACCCTTTATGGAGGAGCTTTTTATGTTATCCCATTTTAAATCTCTTTTAATAAAATAAAAGCTTTCATATTACATTTCCGAACAAAGCTTTTTGCAATGAAAGCATTTTTTTTCAAAATAAAAAGCTATTAGCTCAAAAAAGCTCTAAAAAATGTCTATCAAACAGACTAATAATATAAAAATGAATATTTATTTAGAGAATGAAGGAGTGTAAGATATACTTTTGCATGATATATTAAGGGCCCATTTGATTTGTAGATGCGTTTATGATTAGGATTTAAATTTGAATTTAAATTTTATTTATTTAGATTTGGATGTGAGCTATGAGAGAGAAAATAATATTTAAAAATATATTATATATTAAAATATAAATTAAAAATTAAATATAATAATAGCGAGGGGATAAAAAAAAAGAGTTAACTATATTTTTGGTCCTTGTGGTTTGATGGGTATTTCATTTTTGGTCCATTTTTTCAAAAAGTTTTGGTTTAAATCCAAAAGTGATAGTTTGTTTCACTTTCAGTCCAATTTTAACGATTCCGTTAACAAAGTCTGTCACGAGTGAAAAAGTGTACAACTAAGTTTCTGTCCAAAATAGTTGAAGAAACAATAAAACAAAACCTTCAAGTACCATTAGCTGCTTTAAAAGACCAATTACAAAAGAAATTTGAATTTGGGGTTTCAAAAGCAAAAGTGTTTAGGGCAAAATAGATGGCACATGAGAGGGTTTCTTGAGATTACATCCAACATTATGCTAGGTTAAAAGATTGTGCCTTAGAGTTGAAATAACAAAATTCATACACTACAATTCAGATTGATGTGGAAAGAACATGTGAGGTAGATAAGTTACACACGGCAATTCAAAAGAATCTATGTTTGCTTGGGAGGTTTAAAAAGTAGATTTAAAGCTGGAAAGAAAGATCTATTGGGTCTGGATGGGTGTTTCATGTCTGGACCATATCCAAGACAGATCTTGACTGTAGTAGGGGTTTATCCAAATAATGGAATATACCGTTTGGCTTATGCAGTTGCTGACCAGACATGTGGGAGAAGTCACCAAGCCCAATCATACTAACACCACCAGATTATCACCCTCTTGTTGGTAGACCAAGAACGAAGAGGAAGAAAATTGCAACCGAGTTATATGATGGTATGGTGAAAAATGAGAAGTAAAGTAGAGAAGGGAAGACTATTACATGCAAAAAGTGTGGGGAATCACATCATAACAAAAGATCTTGAAAAGGTCAAAGAGGGCCAACAATCAATCCATCGCAAGCATCTACAAGTGTTAGACCAACTGCCAACCCATCACAAGCATCTGCAAATGTTAGGCCAACAATCAACCTTTCACAAGCAAGTGTTAGGCAAACTGTCAACCTTCACAAACATCTGTCAACCTATCTGCACCATCTGTCAACCCATCTGCACCATCTGTCAACACCAAGTGTTAGGCCTTCTGCACCAAATGTCAACCCATCTGTAACAACTGTCAACCCATCTGCAACAACTGTTATGCCTTATGCACCTTTTTGAACCCATCTATACCATTTGTTAGGCCAAGAATGACAAAGAGTTCTGCAAGCAGGGAATCACCTATAAGAATCTTGCAAGGCCATATGTACCAACTGTTAGGCCTACTGCAACTTGAAAATCACCCATAAAAAAGACTTCAAATGGTAAAGGTAAAATGGTTCATGGATGAACTTGATGTTTCAGACATTGGTATGTTTGACTTTTGTGTTTTGTGTCACTGAATTGGTAACTTTTTTATGTTTGACTCTGGTTTGTTAGACTTTGTTATGGTACTTTGTTTCAGACTTTGTTATGTAAGACTTTATTGGTATGTCAACTATGTAAGACTTTAATATGTTGGTGTTCACTTGTCTGCTTGACTTTTTATTATGTTGGTGTTTACTTTGGTGGTATTTAACATTTTCTTATGTTTGTTTCATGTTAGCACACACTGCCATTATTTAAGACTTTGTTATATTGTTATGTTTGACTTTTGTATGTCAACTATGTAATGCAAGACTTTGTTATATTTCCTTGACATGTTTGAAAATCTAACTAACATAATCAATACAAAAAAACTGCCATTAATTCACCAACCAAAACATATAACATTGATCATGGAGTAAACACCCCATTACATTAACTTCACAACTACAACAACTTTACTTCACCTTCACTACCATTACATTCAAAAGTCAACTTTACTTCATTTTCACTACCATTACATTCAAAAGTCAAAAGACTTCCATTACAATATCTTCCCAACTAACTGATCCCTAACATCATTTAATAAGATAAAATACCATGAAAAAAAACCCATCTAAACAATAACAACATCTTCAACGTTCTTGATTCAACACGATTTTGAGCAACAACACCTTGTAACTAATTAATTGATTTTAATAACCCATAAATCAATGCCATAGAACGTTGACACATAGGTTGATCATACCAATCAATAAACCCATGATTTGATACCTAAACAAATTACAATTGCAAAATTAGGTCAAACAGAAAAAATTGCAAAAAATAAAGGATTCATTACTTACCCTTTTAGAACAACACAAGAAACGTCTTCCTGGGTTGAATGTCGTCCATGAAGTACGAATTACTCCTGTTGAAACTATTTGCACCTAGCCATCAATGAGGGGATACGTTCTTGGTGTGTGTTTATTTGAGGATAATTTGTTTTGTTGTATGTATAAAACATAGTAAGGGTTTCTAAGTTAAAAAAAAGGCCCATAAAAAAATAACATAGAAAGACCAAATTACCCTCACTTGACAATCAAATGTAGGTGGCAACAACTATTTTGACGAGGTTAACGAAATTGGACTGAAAGTGGAACCAAACTATCACTTTTGGACTCAAACCAAAACTTTTGATAAAATATACCAAACATGAAATACCCATCAAACAACAAGGAGAAAAAATATAGTTAACTCTAAGAAAAAATAAGGATGAGAAATTTTTTTGATCTCACCATTGTCATAAAACTCATATAACCTCATCTTTAGTAAGCACCCTTAGAGCACTTGCAACAACCAAGTTATTCCCGAGTTTTTCCCAAGTTAACCATACCGTCGTGGGTGTTAAAGGTTGCACGTTACCATTCTAATGTGCGTTATTTTTCTTTTTCTTTTTTTTTTCTTTTTTTTTCCTTATTTATTTCTACCCCTAAATGAGGGGTTGTTTTTGTAAATTGTTGGTGAGTTAAGGTTTAACCTTGGGAATGTTATGATAGTGAGTGTTTTTTGAGTGAGTTAAGGTAAAATGTTAAAGCTAAACCCAACTCAAAAAGTTAAAATGTAACTTGAGTTATTGTTACAAGTGCTCTATCCGAACTCAAATCTTAAAAAGGCAAACAAACAACTGAATTAACCTTTTTAAACCTAAACCCAACAACAACCCGACCAGGCCAATCGGCCTCGAGGTCTCCTATACTCGTGTGACATACAGTATAAAAGTAGAGGACCAAAACACATTTACAGCACAAAATTCTGGACTCAAACTATCATTTCCCCACTTTCATTCCATAATCCATACCTTTAACCCTATCACATTTTAGCCGCCACTTTTCACATACTCCACCAATAAACCCCTCTTACATTTCACGACCACATTTTCCGGCCACCATGCAATCACCAACCATCCCACATAACCACCACTTCACCACCACCCCCACCTTCCGCCTCACAAAACCCACCTCCCGTTTCACCGTCCGCATGACCCTCCGCCCAGACGCGCCCTCACTCGCCGTGGTAGGCGTCACCGGCGCCGTCGGGCAAGAGTTTTTATCCGTCCTCTCCGACCGCTCATTCCCATACAAGTCCATAAAACTCTTGGCATCCAAACGGTCAGCTGGAAAGAAATACACATTCGAAGACAATGAATACGTAGTTGAAGAGTTACATAAAGATAGCTTTGATGACGTGGACATTGCGTTGTTTAGTGCTGGTGGGAGTATTAGTAAGGAGTATGGGCCTATTGCTGTGGAGAAAGGGTGTGTTGTTGTGGATAATAGTTCTGCTTTTCGGATGGTGGAAGGTGTTCCGTTGGTTATACCTGAAGTGAATCCTGAAGCTATGACGGGGGTTAGGATTGGGAAAGGCGCGTTGGTTGCGAATCCGAATTGTTCCACTATTATTTGCTTGATGGCTGCTACTCCGCTTCATAAAAGAGCTAAAGTGAGAAATCTTTTTCTAGCTGTTTTTTTGGTTATTGTTGATTGATAATGTGTTTATTTGAGTCGTGCTTTTATCGTGTACTTAATTTTATTAGAAGTTATAAGAGATGTAAATAGGTGATTATGACAACATTTTAAGTACAAGCACGTCTCAACGCTTGATGGTAAATAGTTTTTTTCTAGAGTGTATTATTTGGTTTTGGTTATTCGGTATCATGTAATCAGTTTCATTGCGCGATGGCAAACACACGTTCTTTTAAGTTCTTAGTTGTAGTTTTTGTGTGAACTGATTTCACTTTTGTGTTTAAGGAGCTTAAAAATTTACTGACATGTCATTTATGAATTATAATAATAGTGTGTATGATACAAATGATGACACACCATAGTAATAACAAAGTTTTTTTTTGGCATGGCGTTTTTATTGTGTGTGTTTTGTCTGAATCCAATATGTATGCTGCGGATAATTATTTTATCATCTATATTTGTTTCATTATTTCAAATCAACTACAGAAAAATGATGTATTTTGTTGTTTTAAGTTTTTTTATTTATTGATCGAATGTTGCAGGTATTGCGAATGGTTGTTAGCACATACCAGGCAGCTAGTGGTGCTGGTGCTGCAGCTATGGAAGAGCTTGAGCTGCAGACTCGTGAGGTTTTGATTCTTACATAAAAACAGTGTATATTTTTGGTTTGTACGAAGTTTGTTGAATCTGATTTTTTTGTGTCAAACGAAGGTGCTTGAAGGAAAACGACCAACTTGTAATATATTTAAGCAACAGGTTCTATTATTGGTCTTATACTCTTATCTTCAAACCACAAAGAAATTACTCTAAGAAAACACATTTTCTTTTAACTGATTACTGTTTTCTTATTGTACTTGAAATGCAGTATGCTTTCAACCTATTCTCACATAATGCACCCGTTCTTCCAAACGGATATAATGAGGAAGAAATGAAGTTAGTTAAAGAGACAAGAAAAATCTGGGTTAGTCATAAGTTTGGTTTAAATTTTTTTAATTATATAGTTCTATATTTTTATGCTGTAAAATGCTAACAGGGTGTAAATTATATTTGTTTGCACTTTAGAATGACAAGGATGTGAAAGTGACTGCCACATGTATACGGGTTCCTGTTATGCGTGCACATGCCGAGAGTGTAAATTTACAATTTGCAAGCCCTCTCGATGAGGTACTACTACTATAACAGTTTGGATTAAGTTCTTTCTGTTTTTTACAGTCTTGAGCTAACATATATGCTATGTTTTTTTGTATATAGAATGAAGCAAGGGAGATTTTGAAGAAAGCTCCTGGTGTAGTTGTTATTGATGATCGAGCTAGTAACCACTTCCCGACTCCTTTGGAAGTTTCAAACAAAGATGATGTAGCAGTAGGCAGAATACGTCGGGATGAATCTCAAGATGGAAACCATGGGTACGTGACTCTTGGAACACCTGGTTCAATGGGTTATATGAATTATATTATATTTTGACCATTGACAGTTAATTGTTGATTTTTTAAAATGCAGTTTAGATATCTTTGTTTGTGGTGACCAAATACGCAAGGGGGCTGCTCTCAACGCCGTTCAGATTGCAGAGATGTTGCTGTAAACCAAAATTTTAAATTTTGTCAGGTTTGATTTCCGTCATAAACTCGTATACAATGTATGGTGATCGAATATCTAAATGTTAAATTATTCTAGACGCCTTTACTTGTTTTCTATCATATCTAGTTTGCCTAGTGGGTTTAACAAATATGTTGGTGTGTTTGTCGCATTTGTTTTTCTTGGTTTGGTCTATTACTGATTTGTGGACAACAGTGTTTTCGAGTTTAGGCCGTTAGGCTTTCTTTTCAATAAAATGTGATGGGTTTCATTAGTATTTTTCAGCATTATTATGCCGGTTATTCTACTTCATGGATTTTACCAGTAGACTATACATCTACTTGTTTCTCATTGGGCCATAGGTTTGAGTTGGTAGGTGGAAAAAAATTCTACATTTCTGTCCAAAACTGCTTTATGGTCAGATTTAAGACATACAATCAGATCTGTAACGGTTTTATGTTTGACCGCACACAGACTCCATTAGCACTTGACTGAAACCCAAAGCGGGCCTGATGGATTTTTACTAGGGGCGTTAACAATTAAGCCGAGTTGAGTTTCAGGATATTCAAGCTCGGCTTGTTTGACAATTAAGAGGCTCGAGCTTGACTCGAGCTCTAATATATTTTTATACTTAGGCTCGGGCTCAAACGCGTATGTATTTTCATTGTCTGATCTCGAGCTTGTGCTCGTTTATCTATTTAAAAACTTTTAAATTAATTGTTTTTCAAGCTCAAAGTGCTCGTTAGAAGCTCTAGCTCGATAAGCTCGTCTTTTAGCTCGGGCTCAAGCTTCAAAAAGCGCGCTTACAATAATTATAAAAATAAAGTGTAATCAAACTCATTAATAAGAAGCTTCTTCCAGTCTATATTTTCAAAGAGAGAGGTTGAAGTCAGAAAGAAAAGACTTTCTTAGACATCACTCCAAAATTTGAATTTTGGTAAAACCAAATAAGCATAAACATCTATATTTATAGATCTAAGACTTTACCCCATTTTTTACTTAAGCCATTACTTTTAATATTTATAGCCTTTTCTTTTTACTCCTTTTCTTCATTTAACCAATGTTTTTCTTCCTTTGTATCTTTCTTTACACACAAAAACTTTTATTATCATTTGCATTAATATGTTATTAGTATAATGTATTTACAAATTTGTTAGTTTATTATTTCAGTTAGCTAATAATATATAAATTAGTATTATTAACTATTTGATGAACTAAAATTGTTTATATCGTTAATAGCAACATACTTTCCCCGGTGTACAGCCTTAGTGCGTGAATTAAAAATTGTTTCACGTTTTGTTAAGAACTTTTACATTGTGTTGTGAAATTTCAAATTTTGTTTCAATATGCACACATAATACTTTTTTACCCGAACATTTTTGAAAAAATGAACAAATACGTGGCATTTTGACGTGATTTCGGTAGGTAGGGTTTTAAAATAGATACAGTAAAACCTCTATAAATTAATACTTGATAAATTAATAACTTCGATAAAATTAATAATTTGTCCGGTCCCAACTTGGGACCAGTGCAAATTTGAATCCCAATTGATAAAATAATAAGATAATAATTTTTTTGAAACCCCTATATATTGGTCCCAACGAAACTTTAAATTAATAATTATTAAAAAATTTCATATATATATAAAGTCCATACGTAATTGAAAACTTGTACGAATTCAATTAATTCAATTAAGGCCATAAATAATTGAAATTTGTCCTAACGAAACTAACTTTTAATTTATTCAAAAGCAATGAACTTAACAAATTCAACTAATTTGTGAATGTGAATTCATAAAATGTTGATTGAAATTTGTTTTTCTAACTTTTTTTTTTCTATCTCTAACTAATATACATTGTAACTAGTATGTTGAACTTAGAAATTTAATGATCATACGTAAAACCTCTTTAAATTAATAAATTATTAATTTATCGATATAATAATATCTCGCTAAATTAATAAAATATTCTGGTCCCAACATCATTAATTTATAGAGGTTTTACTGTACACAATACACACTTCACTACACAATATACCTATTTTGTTTAACTCATTCACTCGTCAATAAACACCTTTTTATGATATGTTTTATAGTTGACGGTCAAAACCTGTAATCGGTACATGTTAATAGCAGGGTATGTTCATATTTAAGTTACGTAATATTCGAGTAATATGTGAATATTTAATAATGTAAAATATTTAACGGATGTGAATAACACCAAGACGGACAATGATCCAAACGAATTACTACCACTTTGTTAGTGTATTTTTAGTACTGATAGAGGTTGAATTCTATAGAATTGTATATGTGTATGTTTTAATCATAGTACCTGTGAGGCTGAAAAAAACTTAGCACAAGGAAAAGAGTTTTCTTTCAAGTGAGGTGAGGTTGAGAAAACTCAAACTCTTAACAAAAAGAGTGTTTATCCCCACATTGGAAGAATGAAACAAAAGAAAGGAAGAAGAAATCTATGAAACTTAAGTCCAAGATAAATACAGTAATAAGTGGATATACACTTCTAGACTTCTAGTAAAGTGGGTTAAATTTTATATAACTCGTATTCAGTAAAAAAAAAGGAGTTTAATAAAGGTGTTCGGCTCGTTAAGCTTGTTCCACTTGTTTAGCTCGTTCGGCTTGTTCGACTCGTGTAAATTAAACGAGCTTTAGAGAGAGTTGAGCTGAATATTAGTTTTAAAAGCTCGGCTCATGAAACTAAACGAGTACTAACTATTGTTCAAGCTCGAGATCGAGCTCGGAAATTATTAAGCTAAACTCAAGTTAAACGAGCTCGAGTAGCTTGTTAAAAGCTCGACTCGTTAACACCCCTAATTTTTACAACCACACAAAGCTTACAGATTTAATTAAAGTTGAGGTCTATGTACATTTTTGAAGGATTTTAGACTCAAAAGAAAAGAAAAATATGCATGCTCATGAAACTAGTCAAATATAATGCAAGACATGTTTAAGAGTTAATAGATTTTTAGACAGCTTGTTGGTCCAGATTTCGTCTTGATTGAAAGATTAAAGTCTCTGGTGTTACATGGAACTGCTATGCAAACCAACACATTCAGGGTCTCAAAGGGTGTTTTGGTGGCTAAAATGGTGGTCTTAATGACCGTTGGTACCAGTTATGAACATTTTGACATGGGTTATTTTATAACTATTTCTCTTGTCTTTACTGCCCAGATATATCAATTTCTGTCTTGTTTTAATTGTAAGATATTTTTTATTGATTTTGTTTGTTTTGTTTTGTTTCTGTCTTTCAAGTTAATTTTGAGGATTCAGTAGTTTTTTTTATCATCATTGGATAACATTTATTACGTTTTGTTTACCTCATTGTATGATTCAGGGTTCAAATAATGACTTTATCTGGCAGCTTATTGTTTGTAACCACAAATGTTGTTTCTCTCATGACTGCATAAAGTTCCATTTCTAATGTAGCTGATCATGTTTTATTTCTTTTTGTTTCCAGGTAAGTTAAAGATGAACAAACCTTTTGGACTGAATGATAGAGACAATATGTTGATTCTGGTGGTTGAAGACGACATATACATTCTTTTGAAACCTCATTGACTGTATATGTCGTGATTACTTGACGATTTCACAAATTTGATGCCTATAAACCTGAATGTACGAGTGAGCTTTATCACAGTTTTGATGATAGGTTCGAGTTTTGTCAAAGTAGTTGTTGAGAATTGTATTTTGGATTTAAGTTAAATAATGGCATCACTATGAAATTGTTTGTAAAACCATTGTCATGTTTCATGAGTTGGTATTTAACGTTCAAGAATTAGAAGGCTCTTGAGTGTGTATTATCATGTTTTGTTGCCTCATTTAAGTGCTAACGGTCGTTTGTTGCTCATAGTGATTGATTAATTTAGCTAATTAGTTTGATATAGAAATTGTTCATTTAACTACTAGTGGTATTGGCTTAACATTTTAGTGATAATGGTTCTTTGCTTCACGGTGATTGATTAGTTTAACTAATTACTTTGATTCGGAAATGGTTCATATTAGTGCTAAAGGTGTTTGTTCACATTTTTAGTGGTAATGGCTCTTTGTCATATTTCCTTTTTTGAAGATTGGTGCTTAAACCTTATAAGGCTAATATTGTAGATAAAATGCTTTCATGATGTTCCTTATTTGTTTGAAATTGAAGTTTTATTCACATAATTGAAAGAATGGTATGAAGTCATGGATACCCTCAATTTTGGACATGTTACAATTCTGTCTCTGTTAAAACATGCCTTTGAAATTCCACATTTCACCAACTTTAATATCGATGAAAACTAAAATGAATCATTTCGAAGGTCGATGATCATCTCAACATATCTTTTGGTACAAAATAAGGTTCGTGATGCCGATTATTATATAACATCAGTTAATTTTGTTTGAAAATTAGCAATGGGCCTTGCTCTTTGATGATATACTATCTTTTATTATATATGAAAAGTAAACTTCTTTTATAATTTTGTTTTAAGTTAATTATTTAAAATCAATTAATTAAGGGCAAATCGCATAAAAAGGTACTCATCTTATGTCAAATTTCAATTAAAAGTACTATTTTTTTTCTCAATTTAAAGTCTTTTTTTTTTGGTAGATTTAGGTTTTTAACTTCCGTTAACTATTTCGTTAGTAAATTACATTTTGGTCCTTGGGTTTTATAGGCATTTCATGTTTGGTCTATTTTGTCCGTTTCATCGCTTTCATATGTTTCGTCCGTTTTATACGTTTTCGTCCGTTTTGCGCGTTTTCGTCCGTTTTGCGTTTTCGTCTGTCTTTGCGTTTCGGCCGTTTTACGTTTTACACGCTGTTTTTGCGTTTTTGTCGTTTTGCACGTTCTTTTTGTTTTACGTTTTCGTCCGTTTTACACGTTTCGTATGTTTTACATGTTTTCGTCCATTTTGGACGTCGTCCGATTTTGCACGTTTCTTCCGTTTATACACGTTTCGTCCGTTTTACATTTTAAATCTGTTTTGCACGTTTTATCTGTTTTACATGTTTTCATATGTTTTAAATGTTTTCGTCCGTTTTGCATGTTTTCGTTCGTTTTACACGTTTCGTTTAAATAGACAAAAAGGACGAAAACGAAATGCGCTTTTACACGTAAAAGGATGGAAACGCAAAACGGACAATACGTCAGAAACAGATGGCGTGTAAAGCGAAAACATGCAAAACATGTAAAATGGACGAAAACGTAAAACGGACGAAAACGCAAAACGAAGCAAACGTGCAAAACGGACGAAACGATAAAATCGTAAGAAAAAAAACGTGTAAAACGGTGGCGTGCAAAACATGCGAAACGTAAAACCAATGAAAACGTAAAAGCGAGACGAAACATGTAAAACGGACGGCGTGCAAAACGGACGAAACGTAAAATGGGCGGGAACATGGAAAACGGACGAAACGCAAAAGCGGACCGAAGCGTGCAAAACGGACGGCGTAAAAGCGAAGAAAGCGTGCAAAAGCGGATGAAAACGTGCAAAAAGATTTTAAACGTGTAAAAGCGGATTAAAACGTAAAACAGACAAAACGTGCAACAACGGACTAAAACGTGTAAAAATGGGCGAAAACTTATAAAACGGACGAAAACGTATGCAAGCGTATGAAAACGGACGAAAATAGACCAAACATGAAATGCCTATACAAACCCAAGGACCAAACATGTAATTTACTAACGAAATAGTTAACGGAAGTTAGAAAAAAACCTAAATCGGCCCAAAAAAAAGTTGGGTACCTTAAATTGAGAAAAAAAAGAGTAGTACATTTAATTGAAATTGGATATAAGATGAGTACCTTTTTATGCGATTTGCCCATTAATTAAACACCTACACTTGAATTTTTTTCATTTTGATGAAATGACTTGAATATAAAAGTCTTGAATGTTATGATAAAGTATGTTCCATGATGTTAGTGTTGTTATTACTAATCTATATTGTTTTCTAAATAAAGAAGTTTTAAAATTTTTAAGATCAAAAACATTTCTTTAACAGAAAAGCTCTGCCATATTATAGAAAATTAATTGTTTTAAATTATAAAATCAAATATTAATTTAACCTATTTTAAAAAATTATAACAGCCCATAAATGTCTTAAATTCACATACTTGTAACAACCATACTTGTAATAGCCCATTAAAACCTTGTAACATTTTACTAAAACCGAACCTTAACTTTTAAGCAACTTATTACATATATATAAGCAAGTTATACACCAATGACCAAACACATAAAAACACACAATATATTTAATATTTCACTTATATTTTTCTACCCTTAAAACACACCATTCTCTACCTTACTCCACCCTCTTCGCCCTTTGCCGCCATCATCAACATTATCGTCAACATTTAGTCACTGGATACCCGCCGTTGCATTGCGCGGATACCCTTCTAGTGTTACTTAAGTTATGTTTATAAGCTATGCGAGTAATTTGTTGTACTGTGGTATAATGAGAAGTAGCTTGATGTGCTATTTCATCCTGCTTTTAATATTTATAAAACTTAGATAACTTAGGATAGACACATACTAACGGGCAGAGAACCCGATCAGATGTAATAAAGCCTTAGGTAAATCCGAGTATCGTCCCAAGAGAGCTGTGACCTTGAAAGAACTAAGATGATTAGAAATGATATTGATAATATATTGGTATGACAAGGTTGTTATAATTCATCGATATGCTATTATTCTACTCACACAGACACCAGAAATTTAGGGAAAAGAGATAGAAAAGCGAAGCTTAACGAAGATTACAAATATGAATTGATTCTCGATATAAAGGTTCAATATAGTGGTTAATTATCACCAGACTCCTTTGGTCGATTCGTCATGGCCTATGGTTCTTAGATTCCTCACCAAGATGAACAGGTCATCCGGGATCATTCGGCAACCTAATAGCAGTCATTAAGCACCAAATTTACTAGATCTAGACGGTGGGAACCCGACCGTTAGGAACTTAGATTCCCCCTAACCTCTTAAATACCTCCACTTGATAGGTGATCATTTGGTCAGTTCGCACACGAAGAGTGGTTGTACTATGGCCAATTCCTCCCATACCGCAATCTATCGACCTGGGTCGAGTTGGTCATATCTCCCACCCTTTAGATACTACCAAGCTTATAATACTACCAAGGCTAGCTATCTATAAAAGACTAGCAAATGTCTCAAAGAATAAAAGAGAATAACAATAACATAAATGCAAACTTCAATTAATGATATGAATTCATAGTATAAGTCCTAGAAAAATATAAAAAGAATTCAAACTCGAATACAATGGAAATCGTAGACGAGGACTTCGTTATTCAGTGCTCCTAAACCATGCTTCTTCTTCTGTGTTTTGATCTCCCCAAACCCTAGAAGGTTTGGGAAAGGAGAGATGCTTAAAACTGGTGAAACCTTCGACTATTTATAGGCTTCGAACTAGTTATGGCGTAACCTTATTAGGTAGTTACATCGTAACCTCTTCAACCATTTTGTGCTTATCCATGGCTACAGCGTAACTTTATCTAGGGTTACGCCGTAGCTTGTGTAAATCATGTGTATTTCATAATCACGGCGTAACCTGAGCTGAGGACTACGCCATAGTCTTTGTAAATCATGTGCTTATCAGTTGTTACGGCGTAACCTGAGCTGAGGGTTACGCCGTAGCCTTCGTAATCTTTAGTTATGTCGTAACTTCATCACTTGGTTACGCCGTAGTTAAGAGACAATCAATCCATAAGACTTAAAAACGTCAAATTGCAGCTTCCTTGCATAGAATAAGTCCTGAAATGAAATAATAAGGAATAAGGTTGTTTTCATGAGTAATTTACTCCAAATGTGATGATAAATGGGGAAATTAACGCTTAGAAAATCAGGACTATTTGATGTTATCAAATATCCCCCTACTTAAACTCTACTTGCCCTCAAGTAGACCAATTTAGACTGCAAAAGATACATCCACAATATGCGTAGTTATAATTTCCATGCTAGAATATTAATAAGAGCCGAACATCTCATGAAATGGGAACGAAAACACTCTCACTCTCATCCTAATCTAAGTGTTAATTTTGGGGTGATCACTCAATTGCACGGACATAGTAAGTATTCTATCATAAGCTTGACAATTACACATAACTCCACCACTAGAGCTAAGGTTAAGACAAATTTTAGAAAGCAATGTTGGGTTGTAGTGATTTAAAGGCTTAGGGTTGGTGTCATTAATAACGTGTCACGGCGAAGTGGACAAAATCAATGATACATGACCAAATCCATGGCCAAGACATCAAGGATTGCTCGCTGCATCACCTAGACACGCTTCATGACAAAAAGGGTAATGTCAGACATGGGATATTTTAATGGGTGTAAAAGAAAAAGAAAACAAATAGTCTTAGCTTAAAACCACGTTGTCATCGCCAACCCGTTAATTCAAGGTTCATCTTCATATGATCAATATATGTCACTGGAATCCACCATTATTCTTTCTTGAACTATTCTTCCAACCTTCGAATGTGATCGAGAAGATTATTCTCAATGCCAATTTCTTCACATAGTGCTTATAATTATATCGTGATCGATATATATATATATATATATATATATATATATATATATATATATATATATATATATATATATATATATATATATATATATATATATATATATATATATATATATTGAAACATACATCCCCTTACTTGAACTGAGTATAAGGAGATAACTTGGGGGTCTTTGACGATCTTCAATATGATGTAGATGATTAGGTATTCCTCTCGAAACTTTATTTTGAACCTCGAACTAGGGCGAACAATGACTTCAAGATAAAATGGTAAGACTACACGGTAGGCTAAGGTGTAAGGGTGTAACGAAAATAAGGGTTAGAAAATGAAAAGATAGGCTCAAAAGGTGTGTAACTAGGGGTATCTTGCACTAAAGGTGAGTGCAACAAAAAAGGTTAACACGGAGGTCGAAAAGCCAATGTGACTAATCGATAAACGCACACAAGTGAACACATATGGGCTATTTGGGTTTAATCCTAAAACATTTATTTTTTTCAAATTGCCTTTTCCAAATGCACCAAGCTAACTTGATACACTACTCGTCTATGGTCTCGAAGTGATGTAAAAGCCAAGTTCTAAAGTTTACAATACTATCGGCACACTCAATATATGGTAAATTTGGGTAAAATGGGGGAAACGGAAAGGCTAAATCTTACCAATGGCAATAAGGGTTATGGTGTGCTCGGCTTTATGTGATTCTAGATTGGTTAAAAATATGAAGATTTTTTTTTTCCAAATGAGCTTAAAATTTTGAAACCAACTAGAAAATTAGGGCAAGTAAGCTAAGTAATCATACACTTCATTTCTATTCCTATCCCCCCACTTGAAGTGTACAAAGAAAAAGGAAAAATAAAATAGAAATGAAAAATAATCAAGAAAGAAATAAACTCCCTTATCGAATGCTCGCCCAAGATATCTCACTAAAGGTTGAAGGTGGGTCATGGGGTGGCTAATGCGTATCGTTTCCAGGGACTACGCCTTAAATATTTTGTTGCCTCAAAATGTTCCTCTCTGAAGAGGGTTACTGGCGAATCGACCCTACTGATTACGCCTGTGAATCGCATCACGAACCAAAAACTTGCACATAATACATGGAAAATTTTGTACCCTACGGGTACAATAGATAATAGATCATACAAATATCCAGATAATTTAGTTATTACATACATAAGTAGCAAATTGTTTCTAATTGTTTCATCAAACATGGAAATCAATCGTCCATGTGAAGATCATGATCCATGGAGTGAAATTGGGTGGGATCGAACGGGGTGCTTGTGGTGCTACCAGGAGTGGGCTCGGCCTGCATGAATGCCACTCTTCCCTGGATGCCAATGTCGGGGATGTCGGGCTGGTACACATACTCCGGACCTTGCCACCTAGGGTGGCTCAAGTGCATGTTCTGAAGCATTTGGCTAGTCCGATCCGCACTCCAATGAAAGAAGTCCTGCAGGAGCTGCTGCACTTGATCCATGGTACCTGCAAAACCCTCAAACTGGTTACTAAGACCATATAGACCCACTCTGAGGCTGTCAATTTCCTCGTTGAAATGGGTAGCCATTCCCTCGATCCTTTCGTCGATGATCTGTAACCTTTCCCCCACATTCACGTGTGCCCTTCTACGTCCCCTGGGCACCTGCTCCTCTACATCCTCTTCGGCTTCACCACCAGCACCACTTCCTTCCCCGACTTCTCTCCTCGGGACTGTCCTAGCAAGCTCAATCACTCCATAAATTTCCTGGGTGCAAATCCCGAACTCAACTAGCTTACTCAATCCAATCAAGCTAGTCTCCCTACCAAGGGTCACTCGAGCCAAAGCTACATCGGTCATCAGTTCATAACTCCTAGCTAACCTCCCAATGAAATGAGCCCCCTGCATTGAGCTTCTACCTGAAAACCCCTTAGCACCACTGCTCATAATCCTCTCCAAATAGTAGAGGACATCGATGTTGTTCCCCCTTCCATGCCTTGCATGAGGTATAAGTCATCCATAGTCATTTTTTCCTTGGCAGAGTGCCTTGCTCGAATAGAGCAAGCAAGGAGGCGGTGCACCAATCGACGAATGGGGCTCCTCACCATTTTGTAGGATGGTGGCTGCTTAGAATCGTAACCATCCATGATAGCAATCTGGTTGAAATAGGCTGCAGTGTCTTGAGTTTCATCCCTTATCCTCCAACAAGTGTTGTAAAACCTACGAAAAGCTTCAGACTCCATTTCTTCTTCAGTATACAAACCCATTCTTACAGTAAATTGCCTTAGAGTCAAACTTCTTCTCACACCTCCAAGTTGGAAAAACAAAGACTCCACCTCATCATCATCAATCTCAGTACGAAGCTCAACACTAGCAAGGAACTCTCGGACATATTCCGGAATGACCGGCTCCGTTATCCTAAAAAGCCTTAACCACGCATTGCATGTAAACTCCCCTGCTGTGCATGTGAACTTAATCTTGCAGAATTTCCTCAACTTCCTACTAGCTTTCCCATTTGCCAAACTACCAAACGCATCAAAATCAAGTGCTTCCGGTTGACTAATATCTTTCCTCCTCAATTTCTCGAACTCATTAAGGCACAATTGCCTAATTCATGCATCATCGTATGCCAGAAACCTAAACCAATTGGCGGGGTTGTTTGCTCCTGCAAATAAGATAGATAACAGTAAGTGCAGACCTTACTGATGTAAAGCTACGACGTAACCTACATTATAGTTACGCCGTAATTAGATAATTTCTGAAGTTACGGCGCAACTCACCATACTAGTTACGTCGTAATCACAGATGTCAACAGTTACGGCGTAACGTACCCCTAGTTACGCCGTAACTTTCCCCAGAAACTCAGTACCTCAGAATGACAATTAAAGCAATAGATTACGCCGGAACCATCAATTTTTTTCAAGTGGTAAAAAGTTTTTTTTTCAAGATTTTTAACCTATTAGTGCTGAGGGACCGCGCCTTACCCACTAGGTTTGTGTTTGAGCCAAAACCCAATTTAAATAAATTCAAAACACCCAAATTGACCCATAGTGATAGGACACGAATCAAAATAACATGGGGAAATCATCATAATCATCAAATAATCAAACCAATAGCATTAATGTACTCAAATAGGCAAGATCCCTAAAATATTAAAATATAAACCCTAATTGAATAATCGACATAAAGGAATCAAAAAGAGTAGTAATAGATCTTACCATCCATGGTGAATGATGAGATGAAGAGATCTTGATGGAAAAATTTTAGAGAGAAAAATTTACTGTTTTGGTAGGCGGTGAAAGTTTTTATGTAAAACCTAGTTTTTAATCCGCATAAGGTTTTATACCGCCAGGAGGTTACGGCGTAATTCAACTAATAGTTACGCCGTAACTAATATTTTCAAGAAAATTAAATTTTTGTGAAAGGGTTACGTCGTAATCCTAATAGGGATTACGCCGTAACTAAATATTTAATTTTAATTAAAAATTTAATTTTTATAAATCTGATTGTATAGTGGTTACGTCGTAATTCTAAAAAGAAGTTACGTCGTAACTAAATTATCAAAATATTTTATATATAATTTTTAATTGTAATATGGTTACGTCGTAACCCTTGAAAAGAGTTCCGTCGTAACTAATAGCATCAGAGGAAAATTTTTGTATTATTGCAATATGAGAGATTGAGAAACGTACCTTATGGAAGTGCTCAAATCTCTTAATGAGGTGAATATGATATACCTTAGATCTTTCATTAACTGCTCCCCGACAGCGGCGCCAAAAAGCTGATGTGCTATTTCATCCTGCTTTTAATATTTATAAAACTTAGATAACTTAGGATAGACACATACTAACGGACAGAGAACCCGATCAGATGTAATAAAGCCTTAGGTAAATCCGAGTATCGTCCCAAGAGAGCTGTGACCTTGAAAGAACTAAGATGATTAGAAATGGTATTGATAATATATTGGTATGACAAGGTAGTTATAATTCATCGATATGCTATTATTCTACTCACACAGACACCGATAATTTAGGGAAAACAGATAGAAAAGCGAAGCTTAACGAAGATTACAAATATGAATTGATTCTCGATATAAAGGTTCAATATAGTGGTTAATTATCACCAGACTCCTTTGGTCGATTCATCATGGCCTATGGTTCTTAGATTCCTCACCAAGATGAACAGGTCACCCGGGATCTGTTGGAATAACTCCTAAACTTGATTACAAGTGTTAGTAATTAATATGTAATAGTTAGCTTAATTAGGCCTTTATGTTACTACTTAAGGCACGGCTTATGTAGAAAGCCCATAAGCCTTGGCCCAAGCCCAATAAGGAAAAGAAGGGAGCTTGTGTGTTGCCCTAAGTTCTTTCCCTATAAATAGTCTTGTAAACCTTCATTTGAAGGTTGGTTGTTCATTTCATATCAAATCCTACGCTTAAACCTTTCCCATTCGTTTGTGTGTTTTGTTCAACCGATCACTTCTCTATCTCATTTCTTATATTGATGCTTGTGTTACAAACATGGTGACCTAAAAGTGGTATCATTCATCAAATAGTTGGGTGAAACGATTTTGTTTTGAAGTTTAAAATTTTACGCGTAAGTTTCGGTCATAAACATTCACACGCTTCAAAACTTGAATTTTTACACTTTTAAACTCAAGATTCTTGTACTTTAAAGGTTATTTGGTGATAAAGTTTAAGTTTTTGGCAAAAAGTTTGAAACTTTACGTGTATTTCATTGTTTTTGAACTTGGTTTCATTCGTGTAGCTTATTCTACGCGTAAGGTGTATAAGAGTTTTGAATCATCAAGTTTCATACTTTTGTGATATTTTGGTGATATTGAAGCTTTTTCATCATAAAAATCTGGTTTAGAAATACTTTGGGCAAAGAACTAAATTTTGGCAAAGTTTGGCTATTCTTACGCATAACAAAACCCTAAACCTACGCTTAAGCTCTTCAAGGTTTGATCTTCAGTGCTATTGGTTTACTTAGTGTTTTCTTACTTGGATAAGCCTGAAAACACTTCGAATTTGGATATCTTTTACACTGGTAAAGTGTAAAGGATTTTTTGGGCAAAAACTCTAGTTTTACGCCAAAGACTAAGCACTTACGCGTAGAGTACTTTCTGCCTAAGCATTTTCTTACGCCTAAGCCAGTCTTACGCCTAAGCTAATCTTACGCATAAGCATTCTACTACTAAGCCCTTAATCTACGCCTAAGCTAAGTGTTTTTCAATCCTACACGTAAGCTATTCCTACGCGTAAGCTATTCTTACGCGTAAGTTGGTGTTTTTACGCATAAGGTTATTTCTTTGCATAAGTTGGTTTTCTACGCATCAGGACACTTCATCAACAAAGTTTCATTCGACTACAAAGATCCATCATCAACACAAGTTTCAAGATGTCTCAACCACCATACTCTAACTACTTCCCTCATGTGTATCCTCAACAACAACAACAACAACAACTCCATCAACAACTACAACAACTACAACAACAACAACAACAACAACTTCAACAACAATTTCCTCAAGGATCAATTCAACCGCAAATGATTCAACCACCCCTAGTCTTCAAGTACAACCCTACACAAACTTTCAAAATCAACATCCATCCAGGAATAGTATGAAGGAACCATCTTGGTTTGCAAAGATGTGTGAAGCTTTAAGCAGCCAACAATCCATTCATGAGGCTGGATCACTTGATAGACCTCCAATGCTCACTCCCGGAAACTATGATCAATGGGTGATAAGGTTCTTTAGGTTCTGTGATCTAAAGAGCCACATGGAAAGTTCTTGAAGAAGGTTATCCTGAAAGGTTCATTTCAAATGCCTACTGTCACTGTACCCGAAGATCCGACTGCTAATCTACAAAGAGGTGATGTCACCAACGTTGTCAGTCTTAATGAACTTACTACCGATCAACTTCTACACTTTGAAGCCGATGAAATGGCAATGCAATATATCCTCTTGGGATTACCCAATCCGATACTTCAAAGTGTTGATGCTCAAAAGACTGCTAAAGCAATGTGGGAGCATATTCATCTTCTCATGGAAGGCACATAACTCAATCAAGAAGACATGGAACCCAAAATATACTTGGCTTATGAACACTTCATGATTGAACCGGGAGACATTAGAGTCATATCATCATCGATGCTCGACATCATCAATGACTTGGAAAATATAACATTATTATGCCAAGAATTGCGGTCAACACTAAGTTCTGAGTAGTCTTGGTCCCGATTAGGAAAAGTATGTCATTTTCATCATCAGCGAAAAATCTTCATCATGCTACATACGGATTATTATACGACTATTTGAAGCCCCACCAAAAGGAAGTTGACAAAGAAAGGGTTATCCGTGGACTCCTGTTTCACCGTCACTTCCGGATAATCAAACTCTAGCTTTGTGGGCTCAAGCGTGTTATCCTCAATTCCTACTTTACAAGCTGTTTTCACAAATCCTCCATAACCAATCGCAACAATTACACCATATGATCCGTCACAAGCACCAATATCAAGAAACTCAATTGGTTCCATACAACAACAACAATGATCAAGCACTTTACGGTGAATCTAATGAGGATCTGAAGCTTTCGATGCATTGCAACAAGGGTTTGTCATGATTGCTAGAGCCTTGCCGATACTCAAACAAATCCAACAATCGCATTCGTACCTCATCTAACACAAGGAATAAAATTTGTTGTTAACAATGGACGTGTTGAAGTTGAGAATCGTGGTAATGTTTGTCAAATGGGTAGTGGTCAAGGGTTTAATGCTATTGGAAGGAATAACATAGGTGCTCCACAACAACGAGATCAAGTGGTTGATCGTGAAATGCTTTCGACGGGGTTAATGGTCTTCGTTGTTATAAGCGTAATGAGAAGGGTCATCGGCTAATGCATGCCCAAAGCCGAGGACAAGAGGCGAGCTTATCACAAAGAGGCTTTACTCTTGGCTCTTAAGGATGAAGTGGTGGAACTCTTACCAACAAGGAACAAAGCTTCATAGAAAATGCAGATTTTGATGATGATATGGAGGACTTGCAGGCTAATGCAAAGATTATGTTGATGGCAAACATGCAAGAACTCCACATGAGTGATACATGCCCCAGTGTATGACATCGACGACTTGTCTTAGGTACCGGATCAAACTATATTCATTCTCGATCGATATCTCCGCCAACATCCGCATCCGACAAGGCTCAGAGTGTTCAACATGAGCCGTCTACATCTCATTCCGATGATAATCAAATAGATCCCGTATTTATTTTTGACGATCAAGATGACCTTATGACTACCTTTGATAATCAAGATGACTCCGTGGTTATACTTGAGGATCTGAATAATGATCATGTTGAGACTCACATTGAACAAGCTGAACTTTCGTCTAATCCAGATATTGAGCTCATGACCAAAAATCTCGAATGGAAAAATGCCTTGACATCAATAAGCAATTAAAGGATAAAAATGCACTGCTAACTAAGGATAATGAATGTTTAAAATTTCAACTCAACATTTTTCAAACACAAGAAAAACGTAAAAAAGGTTTTGAAGTCGCTTTTGCTAAATCCTACCAAAACGAAAAATCTTTGGAAAAACAAATATGTGATCTAGTTGCATCCAAGAATGCTTTGTTGTCTCAAATAGAACAAGCGAAATATGATCATAAACAAAAAATTAACACTCTCACTTTGGAAGCTCAAAAAGCCAAGTCTGAGTTGTTAACTTGTCAAAAACAGTTCTGTGAGTACAAAAAGCGTTCAAAGAAACGAATAGATGAGTATCTTGAAGAAATTGTCGACTTACAAAACAAAATCAAAGAGTTTCGAAATATTGTTTATAAACATGGTGAGTCAATCACAACTATTCAAAAGTTTACTTTTAAACCAAATCCAAATGGATATGGACCGAATCTTGCTGATTACAAACCTAAGTTTTCAAATAGAGCATTCAAACCAAATCCTCAAGTTTACAGTGCAAAACATAGAATTGATGATTCCATCATTACTGTTGTTGAATATAATCGCATGGAGGAATTAGATGCAGAACACGAGAGTCGATCAAAATTGAAAAATGTTGTTTATAACAAACCATTTAACTATTCAAAAGCCGTTACTTTTGTCACACAATAGGATTTTTCTAACACACCTTGGGTTATCACACCTACTTCTGAGTCTTCTCATGAGGGTCCCCTTTCCAATACTGCACAAATTAATGGTCCTTTACCTTCACTTAGTGAAATAAAGCCATTAGCTGAACAATGTAAAGTTATAAAATATTTTGACACATTCTTATCGGACATCAAACTTTTGGAACGTGAAATTGAAATCAATTCGAAATAAAAGTTAAACATTTTCAATCGCCTCAAGCGAGCCCAAAGAGATATTTTTCGGAAAAGAATTTTACCTCATGTCCGAAATTTGAAAAATTGTGCAATATATTAGGAAAGGATTTTCACAAGGAACTTGGACTTATGAAAATAGTTTTGAGCAAGCGAAACATCAATTTCAAACACAAAACGTAAAAGAAAATGTTAAGAAAAGATGTTGATCAACTCTTGGAAGATGTTATTTGTGTTGATATCAATAATGTTGTGTTATTACATTCATTGCATATGCATTTGATTTTATCTCTGCTGATTCATTGAGAATGTTGAGAATCCGATCTGATGTCACAAATCAAGTCTTTAAAAGTTGAAAATGAGCGTTTGTTAAGCGAGATTTCAAATGCAAAACGTCGTCTTCAATGGTGTCAAAAGATTGTCAAAATCAAGAACTCGCTTTGCAAAACAAAATCAACCAGTTGCATACAAAACTCTTAATCCAAAACTTGAGCAATGGATGATGAAAGCGTGTCTTTGAAGTGTCAAATATGAACAAGAAATTTCAAAAGTTAAAAAGGAATATGGTGTCATATTTGATTTACTCAAAAAGACTCGTGCTCAAGCGTCAAAAGATGTTGATGATCATCTTGCATACACCAAAGATGTTTTACGACGAGATGGAGTCACTCGTTCTGAAAATCTAGATTTGTTGCACATTATCCATGATCTAAAAGCAGAGTTGGTGAAACTTAAGCAAGATAGGAATAGTAACACAGTAGTAATTGCGCCTAAACAGATTCAAAATGACTCTAGAACATCTAATGACAAACCACAAGAAACTAATGTGCTTCCCTTGGTGAAACAGAATAGTTGCCTCTTTTCCCAACGCATGCACTTCACGCCTAGGAGCAATACAAGGAAGAATAGGAAGTTGCGTCGAAGAAAAGAACAATAAAGATCTCAAGTAGAAGAACACCTTAGGAATTTGAATAAAACTCAAGTTGCACCCACTTTAGATATTGCGTCTGACAAATGTAATGGAGAAAGTGATGTAACGAATGATGCATCTTTAAGTACTTTAAATGTTATGTTTGAAGCCTTTTGTGTTGGATGTCATAAAAGCATGTTCTCTGGTTGTCATGATAAATGTGTTGCTAAGAACATCTTGAATCGTAAGCGGAATAATAGAAAACGGTATACCTCTAGGCCCACTAATGCTTTTAAGTGCGTGCTAGGTAAACCACCCTCTAGTTTTCCGACTACAATCATTGATGTACCCATAAAATCCCTTCACCTCCTAGGAAGAACTTATCACCTAGTGCATTTACTAAGACCAAAGCTAAGACTAGTTGGAGATGGCGTAAATGGTTACATAATACACTTGGCTTTACATGGATACCTAAAATTATAAACATGTGTGTTTCACCTATAACTGAATCGAACCTCTAACTCTTGAGTTCCACATCTACTTCTATTCCATCCGTGTCGTTTATGTGTAATGCTGGTGTCTGATCATCCTCCGGGTTGTTGATAGCGGATGTTCACGACATATGACAGAGCAATCTTAAATCGTTATCAAACTTTGTTTCAAAGTTCATTGGCACTATCGATTCGGGAATGATCACTTGCGGCTATCATGGGCTTGGAGATTACATCAATGGGAACATCGAAATTAGCGAGTTTATTATGTGGAAGGTCTCGGTCACAATCTCTTTTAGACGGTCAATTTTGTGATGGAGATTTGGAAGTTGCTTTTAGGGAAAAACTTGTTTCATTCGTGATCTACAAGGAAGCGATCTTATGTCCGGTCAACGACATCAAGTCTTTACACAATCTCAATGCAAGACCCGATTGCTTCATCTCCCATCCGTCTACTTTCTAAGGCAACATCTACAAAATCCGGCTATGGCACCGTCGCCTCACATCTAAACTTTCAAACCATAACCAACCTTGCACGGTACAAACTTGTTGAAGGTCTCCCAAGATTTCGGTATTCTAAAGATCACCTATGCTCGACTTGTGAACAAAGGAAAAGCACTCATGCTCACTTTCCTTCAAAGGTGGAACCTGACTCACAACATGTGCTTCATCTTCTTCACATGGATTTGTGTGGTTTGATGCGCTTGCAAACGATTAATGGAAAACGCTACATCTTGGTAATTGTAGATGACTACTCAAGATGGACTTGGGTTTATTTTCTTCAAGTAAAGATCAAGCTCCACAGATGATCATCACATTTCTCACGAAAATTCAAGTTCACTCCGAACACAACCGGACAAATTAGAGCAGACAAAGGAACCGAATTTGTGAATCAAACTCTTCGTGCATATTATGAGAAAGTGGGAATTGAGCATCAAACATCAATTGCACGAACACCGGAACAAAACGGAGTTGTTGAAAGACGAAACCGTGCGTTAGTGGAAGTCGCAAGAACGATGTTAATAAATGCAAAACTTCCAGATTACTTGTAGGTCAAGCCGTGTCAGCGCATGCTACACTCGTAATCATTCAATGATTACCAAACGCCACAACAAAACACCTTATGAGCTTATCCACAACCGCAAACCGAATCTCAAATACTTTCATGTATTTCGATCCCTTTGTTATCCGAATAATGATCATGATGACTTTGGTAAGCTCAAAGCCAAAGCTGACATTGGAGTCTTTGTTGGATATTGTGAAAACTCTAAGGGTTACCGGATCTGGAATCGTCATACAAAGGAGATTATGGAAATGATTCATGCAAATTTCGATGAGCTTACAGAAATGGCTTCTGAGCATAACAACTTGGAACCCGGACAAATTACTCAACGTCAAATGGAACAGCTATTTGCTCCTCTGTTTCACGATGATCTTGATGAACGTGCTCCAGTTGTACCAAATGTTTCCGCTGCTCAACCTGATAATAATCCAATACCTGATACACCTGCCACAACAACTACTGTTGAGGAAGCACCACCAATTGATTCTACAACAACAATGAACAAACCGCATCCAATGGCGAACCGGTGATGATCTTCCGAACAATGAAGTACCCCACCAGCATTATGATCCAAATCGTTCTTCAATCGGTTTGCTAACGAAACCGCCACACTGATGTTGCGGAATGATCTACAAGCCATTTGAATCCTCCCAACTGCAGAATGTGTATCAACATCAACCCTCCACACATCGTTGGACAAAAGACCATCCTCTTGTGAACATTATTGGAAACCCGAATCAACGATCGTCGCTAGACAACGCCTTGACCGACGGTGAACATTGCATTTATGCACTCACCGTCTCGCCAAGTCGAACCCAAAATATTAAGGAAGCCATGACATATGACAACTGGATTGAATCCATGCAAGAAGAACTTAACCAGTTTAAACGCCTTGAAGTATGGGAATTGGTTGCAAAACTAACTGGGGTCTATGTTATTGGCCTCAAATGGATTTGAAAAAACAAGCTCGATGCTGAAGGTACGGTTATCAGAAATAAGTCACGTCTGGTGGCTAAGGGTTATAGACAGGAAGAAGGGATTGATTACGAGGAATCATTCGCACGGTTGCTAGACTTGAGGTCGTTCGGATTTTTCCGCATTCGCGGCTCACATGAACATAATGGTTTTCGGATGGACGTCAAAGTCGCTTTTCTAAATGGAAAACCGAAAGAAACGGTCTATGTTAGTCACCGGAAGGATTTGTTGATCCGAGTTCCCTAATCACGCCTACAAACCGAACAAGGCTCTCTACGGTCTCAAACAAGCCCCCAAGCGTGGTATGATAAGTTGTCATCCTTTCTTATCTCTCATAATTTCGTAAAGGATCGGTCGACCCTACACTATTCATACAATATCACGGGCATACATTTTAATCGTTCAAATTTATGTGGATGACATCATTTTGGGTCAACACATCTTAAGTACTCAAACGCTTTTCAAAACTTATGAAAAACATTTTGAAATGTCCATGATGGGTGAACTTACATTCTTTCTAGGAGTGCAAGTTCATCAATCACCCCGTGGTATTTTCTTGAGTCACCCAAATATGCCCTTGAAATTTTAAACAAAATGGAATGCAAAATTGTGACACCTATGCCACACCAATGGCACATACTAAGAAACCGGACGATTTGCATGGGAAATTGGTTGACCCTACCAAATATCAAGTATCATTGGGTCTCTCATGTATCTAACGACCCATGAGACTGATATTGTCTTTGATGTATATCTTTGCTCCGTTATCGATCACGACTAACCTGAAACTCACCTCTCGAGGCTAAAAGAATCCTTCGATACATCAAGGGAACCATTAACTTGGGATCCGTATCCGAAGGATTCTCGGTTTTGAACTAATAGCTTTTTCAGACGGCGATCACGCAGTTGCTTAGATTCTCGGAAAAGTACTTGAGAGCCTTACAATTTCTTGGTGATAAACCGGTGTTATGGCAATCGAAGAAGCGGGGCGTGCATCATTGTCCTCAACCAAGCAGAATATGTAGCCATGTCGGCGTGTTATGCTTAAGTCATTTAGATGCGAACACAACTCAAAGACTATGGTTACGATTTGATGAATCCCGATGTATTGCGACAATCGAAGTGCTATTGCGATCTCGTGCAATTGCTTAACATTTGAAATCAAAGCACTTCGATCTTGATATCATTTCATCAAGGAGCATGTGGAAAAGGGTACCGTTGAATTATATTTTGTGGGTACTGAATACCAATTGGCAGATCTTCTCACCAAAGCCTTAGCTCCTGCTAGGTTTACTGAGTTGGTCCACCAGATTGGTATGCGGTGTTTGACTCCAGAGGAAATGGATGAACTTTTAAAACAATCTTAAAACCAGTCAAACACCAAAACCTCTTTTGTATATAAATTTTTCAAAAACAAAACACAAAAATATAAAATCTGATAAAATTCAAAAATACTTGATAAGGTTTTAAAAGGTACCATTTTGAGGGGTCGTTTAAGCCCTTATTTGATCACTTTTGTATCCGTTATTGCTTAATATCGTTCCTTTTCACTTTTAGGTCTCTTGAAGGCAAAATCTGGAATGGCACTTATTTGAACGAAAAGCGCGAATATACGAAGAAAATGGCCAAAGTCGAATCGAGACACTCAAAGTCACGAAAGCAGGCGATGGCGTCGGTGTTAATTGCGGCGCCGTCGGAGGATTTTGTGATGATCTGAAGCCAAAACCCTATTTTCAAGTGACGACGTCGGGCTTTAAAAGAGTAGGCCGTTGCTACTCGGGCGGCATAGATGCAACCCGACGGACGTCGAAGGCGGAGAGGACGGCATCACAGACATAAGGTGACACCGTCGCAAGGTTAACGTGGCCAAGACGAAACCCTAATGATGGCGACACGACGGCGTCACAAAACATAAGGTGACGCCGTTGCATATGTAATATTATATATATAATTTAAATTTTTCAGTTTTAGGAGAGTCTTTTGTGGAGTAAAAACCTAAAACCGAACCAAGGGTGTCTTGTATAGTATTTCAGGGTTTCAAACCCTATCTTACATCAAGATAAGTATTTACTTCATCAATTCAATTATGTCTTTGATTATTTGTGTGTATGCTTGCATGTTCTCCATGTCCGGCTAATTTATTTGTGTGTTTGCTTAGGAAGTATGAAACTTAATTATTGAATATTGATTGGTTGTTTCTTATCTTAGTTGATTAATGATCTAGTAATGCGATAGGTCATTCGTTGTGTACTTAATGCTTGATTCATCTTTGTGAACCTTAGAATATAATTACCGAGTAGTTGTAAGCTAAACCATCCAAAGAGTGCCTTAGAGTAAGAGTTTATTATCCTAGTGGGTTTTGTAGGCGAGACCCTTTGGTAAGTTCAAAGAGTTGGGAGAAACGCATACCCTACAACTTTAGACACACAACGCAACTAAGAATAAGGATGTGACAACTCAATCATCAATAGGAGATAATTAAGGAGTAGTAAAACCTAAGTAAACACATCTTTAAACTATCATACGAGCACACATTAATTAGACATAGACTACCACCACCTTAGTTTAGATAATTAGATAATAGTAGAGTAATCGGTAGAAATACCAACCCCAAATCCAATACCCGAGATTCGTACCTTTCAATTTCCTAAAAAACATAAAAAGATAAAAATAATCTTCCTCAACCTTAACTTTAGCGTAGTAACTTCTCACTAGCATTCCTATTCCCTAGAGAGCGATATCAATACCCGTGGCTTACCCTAATACTACACTACAACGATTAGGTTCATCGCCTGGGGTGTTGAAAAACTTGCTCGACGAAAGGAAGTTCCTTTGACCCGAACGGCGTGTAGCGTTATAAAGTTTTTGGCGCCGCTGCCGGGGAATAGAATAGCTAGTTAGTAGTCTACCTCGTTTAGGTTTCTTTGCTTGATTCCTATCAAGTAAACTTTTTTCTCATTTTTAGCTTCCTCTTAGTCTATCCCCCTTCTTCGTGACCTTTGTTCGTACACCCATCACTTTTCATCATGGAAGGTGATAGCCAACCACCACTTGATAACCCAACACCAAATAAGTCAATGTCACTCAAAACCCAAACCAATAACCAACACAACCGTCAAGGCCGCTATGTGAGTAGAAACACCGACCTTCAGGATTTGCAGAAAATATTCGATAGTACAATTAGGGAAGCTGTTGAGAAAGTAGTCAGCGCCTCGGTAGTTGGCTCTATGATCAGCAGTAATTCGGACAATGGCATGATAAACAACAACGTGAATGTGGAAAATAGTACTTACTTCAATCTTTACCCCAATAAGGAAGAGGTTGCGTACCATTAATACATAATCAATAATCCACGATCACCTATCATTAGGATATGCCCAAAGATTAGGAGAGGGAACCCCTGGAACCTAAAAATCCCTTGTATGATCGGATATAGGAGTGTCGACCACGCTTACATAGATACGGAATCTCCCATTAATGTAATGTCATCGGCTGTCTACAATGACATTATGAATGAGCGACTTAATATTAGGAGAGACCCTAAGTATCCGGAGGAGTTTGCAACTTTGTGGGAAGAGTCAAGGGCGTGCATGTCTTTATAGGAAATTTCACCTACCTAGTTGATTTTATGGTCCTAGAAGATGTAGGATCGTCATTGACTATAGTTTATCCCAAGTAGTGCTAGGAAACCGTTTGTTGAAACATCTAGAATGAGCCATAACAAGCATGATGGAGCAGTTAGGTTTAAGGAAGGAACCGATGAGATCACCTATAGGATGCCTTGGAAAACAAATGAGTATGGCCACTTGTCCATTTATGATCGAGACAACATCAAAGCTTTTGAGGACAAGAGCAAGGAAGATGTTGAAAAAGGTTATAAATTCATGTGGGAAAGAAGGAGGCATTATTATAAGGAAGTTTAAATTGAGTCTTATATATTTTATTAACGCCAATTTTACGCGAAGGTTTCGTTTGTTTTCTTCAAGTGTGCAGGTTTAGTTTGTCAAGAAGAAGTTACACAAGATTGGAAGGAGCTTTTCACGCAATAATTCTTCTTGGAAAGGATTTAACCACCACTTTACACGGATCTACCGAGCTAATCGGGGAGTATTAGTTTCTTTCGCTTTTGATTACCTTCTTTATCATAACTTTGATACTTTCGGGAACATTGGGGACAATGTTCGGTTTAAATGTAGGGAGGGAAAATAAACGAGAACTTTGAAACTATGCTTATCCTTGATTATTTGCTTTGTCCAATTGTGATTGTGTAATAAACCATGAGAAAATGTCGGTTAGGGTAATTTTGGCACCAAATTAAAATTTTTTCATGACATATAGGAGTGGGCCATTAGTCTTAACAAAAGCGTCTCACGGATAGGAAGTTGCATGACTAGAACAAAAACCCTTTACCACCCAAATTCTACCCAAAATGTGAGGATCGCCCTTAGATTAGTAGGAATTAAAAGCATTCATCTTCAATGCTTAGAGTGTGAACCGGTAGTATATTAGATTCTAGAACTTGTTTTGTGATGCATTCCAAGATCGCAAGTGAGACTACACTTGTGTAGTTAGGAATAACTAAATGATAAGAGGCATTAGGATAACCCTTGTTTGATACCGTAATATAATTACTTCTTCCACATCGGTTGAGTAATTCCCCACACCCCTGCGTTGTACTCATCTTTAGTACACGATACCCTAGTTAACCCCTCGAGCCTATCCTTTTCGCGGTTCTCGTGATGTTTCGGTTTTCCGAATATCAATGAAGAGCATTGTTTACACCCCACCCCAAATATACACGAAATCGCCTTAACCTACCCCTTATGCACTCACTTTTAGTGAAAATGTTTGTTATCACCCTAAACCCTTAGTTTAATTATCCGGTTGCTTGCATGAGTTGCTAAGTCGAGTCATATCCTTTGTATACTGATTTTGGGACGATTGGGATTCATGGGAAAAGTTAAAGTTTATGAAATGACGGAAGGGAACGTTAAATTCAAATTCCTTTGTTTGCATAATAATGTACCCCAAGTGTTTTGATCTTTTCAATTCGGGTCAAATTAGTGTTAGAGTAATAAAACTCAAGTGTAGGGATGCGCCTATAAATCCCTATCATTTTGATGTTACCGTAGAGGATGGTAGAGTAAAAGTGTATGAAAAAAAAAAAAAAAAAAGAAAAAATAGAGTGTAAAAAAAAAAAAAAAAAAAAAAAAAAACATACGGGCTACCATCCTACATCTATCCTTTAAATTTATGTTTGTTTATTTCCGTTACCTAGAGTTTTAGAGTGTCGAGTCTTGGCTTAGCAACGCCATTCTTCGTATGCATTTAACATAGAGATTTTGACTTGCCACCACTAAATAGCCTATCCCACCAAACCCTTGTTTCCTACCGTAAGCCTAACATTACAACCCTTTAAAAGACCTCTTTGATAGTCTTTCCTAGGTGCTTACGCCAAAGCGATGGAGGTTTGATCTATTCTCAAGCCTATGGTAATCTATGTACTAGGACCGGTTAATGAGTGTTTATCTTCCATTTCCTATTTGTTATATTTCATATATACACCGAGAGAGATGTGAGTATCCAAACACCCCATGTGAGGTGCTAGTATGTAATTCCGTGCTTGTTATGACTTTTTCGGGCTTATATGTGTTGTGGACCGTTTTAAATCAATGCTTCATGACCCCTAACTTATAAATTAATTGGCTAAAAGCACATTTGCTTGAGGACAAGCAAATAACAAGTGTAGGGATATTTTATAAGGTTTTAAAAGGTACCATTTTGAGGGTCGTTTAAGCCCTTATTTGATCACTTTTGTATCCGTTATTGCTTAATATCGTTCCTTTTAACTTTTAGGTCTCTTGAAGGCAAAATCTTGGAATGGCACTTATTTGAACGAAAAGGCGAATATACGAAGAAAATGGCCAAAGTCGAATCGAGACACTCAAAGTCTTTGAAAGCAGGCGACGGCGTCGGTGTTAATTGCGACGCGTCGGAGGATTTTGTGACGATACGTAAGCCAAAACCCTATTTTCAAGTGACGACGTCGGGCTTTAAAAGAGTAGCCGTTGCTACTCGACGGCCTAGATACAACCCGCACGACGCCGATTTGGAGAGGACGGCGTCCACAGACATAAGGTGACGCCGTCGCAAGGTTAACGTGGCCAAGACAAAACCCTAATAGCGGCGACACGACGCGCCACAAAACATAAGGTGACGCCGTCGCATATGTAATATTATATATAGAATCCGAATTTTTCGGCTTTAGGAGAGTCTTTTGTGGAGTAAAACCTAAAACCGAACCAAGGGTGTCTTATACAGTATTTTAGGGTTTCAAACCCTATCTTACATCAAGATAAGTATTTACTTCATCAATTCAATTATGTCTTTGATTATTTGTGTGTATGCTTGCATGTTCTCCATGTCCGGTAATTTATTTGTGTGTTTGCTTAGGAAGTATGAAACTTAATTATTGAATATTGATTGGTTGTTTCTTATCTTAGTTGATTAATGATCTAGTAATGCGATAGGTCATTCGTTGTGTACTTAATGTGTAACACCCCGACCCGACAAGGGTAAAGATATCACAATACGGTTTCATATCAGAACTATAATAACTAAACAATAGCGGAAGCCTTTACAAAATATCCAAAAAGAAAACATAAATAGATAAAACTTCAAAATAAATCTAAGATCTCTATGGTAAAGTCTTGCTCTCAGCTCTACTCTCAAACCCAGATCAGCTATCCCATAAGCTCATCTTGAATGCTAAATACCTGCCGCAGGAAAAGAAAAGTGCGGCTGAGCTTACAAAGCCCAGTGAACGGATATAACGAAACAAAAGCTAAAACAGAATACATATACAAATACTAAATCAAAATGAAATAATGACGAAGGATCTTTAGAATTCTGCGGAAACATAAATATACAGAAATCCAAACAACCACATAACAGTTAACGAACACCTCAGAACACATTTATGACACATACGCAAACACATCAGAATAACCAAACACTTAACATATCAAGAATAACAGATTACGTATACGCCAAACAGAATGTCTAAAAGCTAACAGAAACTGTTCCAGAAAATAAACATGGCATTCATACAAATCAACTAATCACATTTAAAGCACTTAATTCATTAATATAGCAGCGGAAATAGCAGACAGGTCATGGCAGACATAAAAGCTAAACCAGTTCTCATATCAAATCCTAACCTTAGCAGAGTTTTAAACATGGCAGGTCACATATGCAGACAGATAATTAAACCTTCAAAACACTCAATTATACTAGCACATTCCTCTCGCAGATCAACGCATTCACGTAACGATAACAAATCATAATATCGATATACGAATCAAAGTTACAATATTATCCTATCATGGCAAATAAATAATCACTTAAACAAATACGTCATAAGCACATTCACTAACATATCACACTATAAATATCTTTCTTCTTCAAAAGGTAACATCGAAAATATATGTACATATATGGAGTAGCTAGCTCGAATTTTGTGAAGACGCAGATGCACACCGACATCATTCACCGATAACATATCGGATAACAGATCGGATCTAGGATGCATCCATCGCCCTTCCTACATATTCACAAATATGCTTCACCATCCAGAGACGTGGCAGAACATCACTCTACTGCCCTAGAGTCATATCAGAGGTGCATCACTGATACGGACATGGAACCCCCATGACTAGTGAAATATTTGGTTATAGTCAACCAACTTAAGTCAAACAGATTTCAAATGTAACACATATCACAGTCACATACAAGGTCACAAAATCATACCAGATAGTTCATATCCTAAAGTCCATGTTCAGATAATCATATATCATAAGTTCATATCATAGTGGCATATCAAATGCTCATAAACAGAAATTCATAACCAGAGGTTCATAATCATAAGTTCATAATTCGAATATAGCAGGGTTCAACAGATGTATATATCAAAGTCTTCCTAACATAAGTTCACATCAGATATAGCATAGTTCACTAGAACATAGTTCGGATAAGTAATGATCAAACATTCGTAAAAGGTTCATAGCAATGGCATCGAAATCCTAATAAACATAAGAGACATAATGAAGAAGGAAAACATGAGGGACCTTTACTGAAAAGGTCAGAACTCATGTACGATAACACAAGTGTCTTAAAGTAAGACAGAATATCCGTACCTTAAAGCAAATGAGAAGAAAAGCAACGAATGAACGAATACGAAGATGTAACGTCGCGTCTCCTCCAACGAATCTACACGGATTATGATTATTTAATACTTATTAGTATAACGGATTAACCTCATTAATACTTTTAGGGTTGTCAGATTATTCCCATTTTTAGTGACAGACGGAATTCCAACGTTTTAGGGTTTCAATTATTAATTAGCCAGACGTATGGGTTTAATATGATAATCATCTTATTTAAGAGCTTATATGATCATTATTCATAGCATAGGGTTTACAAATGTCAAAGACGGATTTTAAGACTCTCTTTCAAAATAGTTTACATAATTTATGACTCTCATGAAATAACGAATTTACACAATTAACCTTTAACCCTTAATCTACTTCCCATTTTTAGTTCTAGGGTTTCCATACCTTTAACATCATTTATTACGTATTCAATTAACATGTTACTTCCTTTAATGATTTCCACTTTGACCTAGAACGCATTTAAAACTCAAACGAAATTAACTCAAACTCACGCATGTCCTTACGAAATTCATTTACACATGTTTACCCATAGTTACCCAAAATTACATGTTGCACCTTTAACATCTTTAATTATACGACCTAACCTTCTATTATCAGATTTTACACTTCTAGCCCAAAGGTTTTAGAATTTACAAAACATACCCTTTTAGTTAAATAACCATTCGAATAATCTTCTAAGTATCCAAAATCACACGTTTAGCCCCCACACTTATTTTATACGTTTAGTACATGTATTTTACTATTTTACAAAAATAACCTTTAAGTTTCAATATTTACAAAACCAACCCAAACCTTTTATATAAATCCGATTAGGGCAAAAATTCAAAAGCAAGCCCTAAACCTAGGTTACACCAATCATTAGCTTATCATTAATACTTCATTAATTACCTTCCATGATTATAAGGAAACCCTAGTTCATGAAAACCCTAATCGACCCTTTTAAAACCTTTCCTTTTATGTGATTCGAATCAAGAAAACCCAAAACAATTCACACAAGCTTCAAATTCATAAACATGTATTTTACTCAGGTCTTATAACATGTATCAACTTCTGGAAAAATCAATTCATGATCTCTACAAATATTTAAAGCTCATTCGTTATTTATATACGCTTTTAGGGTTTTGGATTCCAAATAATTTCATACGACATATAAATCATGCATGGCTAATTTTTATATGTTATATACGACTTATAGGACTGAATTCATCATTAGGAACATACCCTTGAAGAGCTTGAATCGATAGAACAAGAAAACACAAAAACCTCCTTCTCGCCGAAACCCTAGTTTCCTCAAAACTCACAACGATCACCACAGCAATTCTGGAACTCAACCACTATTTTTCCCACCTTCTATGCCTTGAATCTCGTCCAAGAAAAATGGTCTCAGGCTCTGGAAACTGGAAGTCGATTTGTGAAGGGTTTTGGAGTCGGTTTAGGGTTAATCGGCAATAAGGAATTATAGGAACCGAATATATGTATTTATACTTGATTTTCTATTTTTCTTGTGGGCTTTAATATGTATTGGACTTAGATTAAATGGTCTTTTAATAATATAACTTATATTGGGCTTTAATTTAGTTTTATTTCTTTTATAAAGTTAATTAAATATTTTCGGTAATTATAAAAATACAAAACTAATTTTTATAAAATCATAAACTATAAAAATTACCTTTACAAAGTGTTTAATATTTATTTAGGTCATGTGGAATATTTCTTAAAATTCTCTGAATTTACATAGCTTACTTGGTATTCTTAATGAAGTATTAATTTTCATACTTTTAATTGTAGGGTTATTTTGGTCTTTTGTGAACTTTAGAAATTTCAGGTATTACAATTCTTCCCCTCTAAAAGAAAATTTCGTCCTCGAAATTGGACAAGACGGAACAAAACAGAGAACGAATCAGATTTCAGAATTTCTAGGAATATAACGAACGTTAATCTTATCTTGGAATAAATGGATTTCTTATCAGAATATTCAATCTCATACTTATTCAGAAATCAAATAATTAGTCAAATACTTATAATAGATAATTATATACTCATTAGAATATTGGCGGAGAACAGATGAGACGCAGAAAATCAAACGACAAATTCCAACTTATTCAGATATCTAATGATGAGGACATCATGTGTATAGACAGAAATAAATCCTATCGGCCTCAAAAGTCGCAGAAATATGGGAAGACATATAAGGTTAAGGTGATCATAGCAATCTAGAGGTTCACGCAGATCATAACAACTTCGGATTCCAAACGTACAAAACTTGTATGAAACAGATATCGACGAAAATCTCGCAAATAGGTACGGAATTCAAACTAACATGGAAAACACCAAATAACAGATACTATCCAAGGTCCAATCACACATCAACTCTGTGCATTTCCCGGACTTCAGATACCTTCAATAAGTTGATTATATGATCTCGGTATTATTACGTTGATCAGGCGTCATAATACTTGCATCACATAACAAGTTCTTATTGTCATTATATTCGGTCTCGGGTCATGACAAAACACATAACTAATATCAAAACAAAACATACCACATACGGATAGCACACAGATAGCAAGTAATATACTATAACAAACCAGATACACATTCGTATACCATCATGATGGCCATACTTTATTCAAACGGAAATTAAACAACATCACCAAGAAAACTAACAGCTGACGAAACTTATGAGAACTAACGGAAACTTAGCGAATCTATTAAGAAAGAAACAACATCAGACAGAAATTATACTTCAAAATCTTGTTTTATTTCCATCAATCAAACAAATTCGCAGAATCGTCTCAAGATGATCTTCCAAAACAAAACCTAAAAATCCTAGATTCAAACGTCAGATGAAAACAAAAGCATCTAGCTCAAAATCAAACGTCAGAAAATTCTCATAAAGAGAGTAACAAATCGGAAACAAAATCCCTATTCTCGTGTCGGGTTGAACCTACTAGTAGCCGTAGACTCCGTTTCCGACTCCACCTCGTACTCTTCCTTGGGTTCCTCTTCTTCCTCCTCCTCTTCGCTCATCCATCCGTTCTTGTTTCCTTCAGGCTGTGGTAGGAAGCCACTAGCAAAACCACCTTTACGCTTCCTCTCTTCCTCCTCTGGCACACGATCCACGAAGGCATACAGATCGCGACTCTCAGCTCGTCCTTCTCCTTCATCCTCAACTAACTTGGGGCACCTATCATGATATGTAGTAGTGAAACCTTCGTTGTCAACCACCTTAGTTTCATATTCTTCCACCACCTCCCGTCAATGGTCCTCAAGGTCGACTTCTCCTCGATGGTACATGGCCACATATTGGCGGAACTTTTATCCTCTTGTTAGTCCTCTTCACCTTACCATACCTCGTGCCCGTAGCAATGATAACGGCCCACCGTCTTCTCCTTATGTTGCCTAGCCGGTCCTCGATTACTCCTATCGGATGAACTAGCGACGGGAATAACCATCTAAAAGAATACCAACTATCAAAGAAAACTTAAATACGATGGGGCACGCAAAGGAGCACGCAGAAGGAAAATCCTAAATCTACCCACTTCTCACGGGTCATAGCCTAAGCTCTAAGGGTCCTAAAACCTAGAGCTCGATACCATAAATTGTAACACCCCGACCCGACAAGGGTAAAGATATCTGTCACGGTTTCATATCGAACTATAATAACTAAACAATAGCGGAAGCCTTTACAAAATATCCAAAAGAAAACATAAATAGATAAAACTTCAAAATAAATCTAAGATCTCTATGGTAAAGTCTTGCTCTCGACTCTACTCTCAAACCCGGATCACCTATCCCATAAGCTCATCTTGAATGCTAAATACCGCCGCAGAAAAGAAAAGTGCGGTGAGCTTACAAAGCCCGGTGAGCGGATATAACGAAACAAAAGCTAAAACAGAATACATATACAAATACTAAATCAAAATGAAATAATGACGAAGGATCTTTAGAATTCTGCGAAACATAAATATACAAATCCAAACAACCACATAACAGTTAACTAACACCTCGTAACACATTTATGACACATACGCAAACACATCAGAATAACCAAACACTTAACATATCAAGAATAACAGATTACGTATACGCCAAACTGAATGTCTAAAAGCTAACAGAAACTGTTCCAGAAAATAAACATGGCATTCATACAAATCAACTAATCACATTTAAAGCACTTAATTCATTAATATAGCAGCGGAAATAGCAGACAGGTCATGGCAGACATAAAAGCTAAACCAGTTCTCATATCAAATCCTAACCTTAGCAGAGTTTTAAACATGGCAGGTCACATATGCAGACAGATAATTAAACCTTCAAAACACTCAATTATACTAGCACATTCCTCTCGCAGATCAACGCATTCACGTAACGATAACAAATCATAATATCAGATATACGAATCAGGTTACAATCTTATCCTATCATGGCAAATAAATAATCACTTAAACAAATACGTCATAAGCACATTCACTAACATATCACACTATAAATATCTTTCTTCTTCAAAAAGGTAACATCAGAAAATATATGTACATATATGGAGTAGCTAGCTCCCAGAATTTTGTGAAGACGCGTATTGCACACGACATCATTCACCAGATAACATATCGGATAACAGATCAGATCTAGGATGCATCCATACGCCCCTTCCTACATATTCACAAATATGCTTCACCATCCGAGACGTGGCGAACATCACTCATCGCCCTAGAGTCATATCGAGGTGCATCATCGATACGGACATGGAACCCCATGACTAGTGAAATATTTGGTTATAGTCAACCAACTTAAGTCAAACAGATTTCAAATGTAACACATATCACGATCACATACAAGGTCACAAAATCATACCGGATAGTTCATATCCTAAAGTCCATGTTCGATAATCATATATCATAAGTTCATATCATAGTGGCATATCAAATGCTCATAAACGTAAATTCATAACGGAGGTTCATAATCATAAGTTCATAATTCGAATATAGCGTGGTTCAACAGATGTATATATCAAAGTCTTCCTAACATAAGTTCACATCGATATAGCATAGTTCACTAGAACATAGTTCGGATAAGTAATGATCAAACATTCAAAAAGGTTCATAGCAATGGCATGAAATCCTAATAAACATAAGAGACATAATGAAGAAGGAAAACATGAGGACCTTTCTTTGAAAAGGTCGAACTCATGTACGATAACACAAGTGTCTTAAAGTAAGGCAGAATATCCGTACCTTAAAGCAAATGAGAAGAAAAGCAACGAATGAACGAATACGAAGATGTAACGTCGCGTCTCCTCCAACGAATCTACACGGATTATGATTATTTAATACTTATTAGTATAACGGATTAACCTCATTAATACTTTTAGGGTTGTCGATTATTCCCATTTTAGTGATGACGAATTCCAACGCTTTAGGGTTTCAATTATTAATTAGCCGACGTATGGGTTTAATATGATAATCATCTTATTTAAGAGCTTATATAATCATTATTCATAGCATAGGGTTTACAAATGTCAAAGACGGATTTTAAGACTCTCTTTCAAAATAGTTTACATAATTTATGACTCTCATGAAATAACGAATTTACACAATTAACCTTTAACCCTTAATCTACTTCCCATTTTTAGTTCTAGGGTTTCCATACCTTTAACATCATTTATTACGTATTCAATTAACATGTTACTTCCTTTAATGATTTCCACTTTGACCTAGAACGCACGAAAACTCAAACGGAAATTAACTCAAACTCACGCATGTCCTTACGAAATTCATTTACACATGTTTACCCATAGTTACCCAAAATTACATGTTGCACCTTTAACATCTTTAATTATACGACCTAACCTTCTATTATCAGATTTTACACTTCTAGCCCAAAGGTTTTAGAATTTACAAAACATACCCTTTTAGTTAAATAACCATTCGAATAATCTTCTAAGTATCCAAAATCACACGTTTAGCCCCCACACTTATTTTATACGTTTAGTACATGTATTTTACTGTTTTACAAAAATAACCTTTAAGTTTCAATATTTACAAAACCAACCCAAACCTTTTATATAAATCCGATTAGGGCAAAAATTCAAAAGCAAGCCCTAAACCTAGGTTACACCAATCATTAGCTTATCATTAATACTTCATTAATTACCTTCCATGATTATAAGGAAACCCTAGTTCATGAAAAACCCTAATCGACCCTTTTAAAAACCTTTCCTTTTTATGTGATTCGAATCAAGAAAAACCCAAAACAATTCACACAAGCTTCAAATTCATAAACATGTATTTTACTCAGGTCTTATAACATGTATCAACTTCTGGAAAAATCAATTCATGATCTCTACAAATATTTAAAGCTCATTCGTTATTTATATACGCTTTTAGGGTTTTGGATTCCAAATAATTTCATACGACATATAAATCATGCATGGCTAATTTTTATATGTTATATACGACTTATAGGACTGAATTCATCATTAGAAACATACCCTTGAAGAGCTTGAATCGATAGAACAAGAAAACACAAAAACTCTCTTCTCCATGAAACCCTAGTTTCCTCAAAACTCACAACGATCACCACAGCAATTCTGGAACTCAACCACTATTTTTCCCACCTTCTATGCCTTGAATCTCGTCCAAGAAAAATGGTCTCAGGCTCTGGAAACTGGAAGTCGATTTGTGAAGGGTTTTGGAGTCGGTTTAGGGTTAATCGGCAATAAGGAATTATAGGAACCGAATATATGTATTTATACTTGATTTTCTATTTTTCTTGTGGGCTTTAATATGTATTGGACTTAGATTAAATGGTCTTTTAATAATATAACTTATATTGGGCTTTAATTTAGTTTTATTTCTTTTATAAAGTTAATTAAATATTTTCGGTAATTATAAAAATACAAAACTAATTTTTATAAAATCATAAACTATAAAAATTACCTTTACAAAGTGTTTAATATTTATTTAGGTCATGTGGAATATTTCTTAAAATTCTCTGAATTTACATAGCTTACTTGGTATTCTTAATGAAGTATTAATTTTCATACTTTTAATTGTAGGGTTATTTTGGTCTTTTGTGAACTTTAGAAATTTCAGGTATTACATAATGCTTGATTCATCTTTGTGAACCTTAGAATATAATTACCTGAGTAGTTGTAAGCTAAACCATCCAAAGAGTGCCTTAGAGTAAGAGTTTATTATCCCTAGTGGGTTTTGTAGACGAGACCCTTTGGTAAGTTAAAAGAGTTAGGGAGAAACGCATACCCTACAACTTTAGACACACAACGCAACTAAGAATAAGGACGTGACAACTCAATCATCAATAGAAGATAATTAAGGAAAGTAAAACCTAAGTAAACACATCTTTAAACTATCATACGAGCACACATTAATTAGACATAGACTACCACCACCTTAGTTTAGATAATTAGATAATAGTAGAGTAATCGGTAGAAATACCAACCCCCCAAATCCAATACCCGAGATTCGTACCTTTCAATTTCCTAAAAACATAAAAAGATAAAAATAATCTTCCTCGACCTTAACTTTAGCGTAGTAACTTCTCACTAGCATTCCTATTCCCCTAGAGAATGATATCAATACCCGTGGCTTACCCTAATACTACACTACAACGATTAGGTTCACTGCCTAGGGTGTTGAAAAACTTGCTCGACGAAAAGGAAGTTCCTTTGACCCCGAACGACGCGTGTAGCGTTATCAATACTCTTCTATCTAAGTTCTTTCAAACATGGCAAGTACAAATCTTCAGTCAACACTTTGTTCTATCAAACTTTTCACATTTTTCTCGAAAAAGTGTTGAGGGGGAGAAAGTAAATATTTTCTGTTTCATAAAACCTTGTACTTGCATGTTACTTAATACCGGTAGTATCTTTGATAATGGTGGACACGTTTCTTGGTTCTTGACACTCCTCGAGCTCAAATTTGTAAAATTTTTCTAATTCTAAAGTCGAGGGGGAGTTTCGTCAAGTTTCTTTCAAAATATCATACTTTACGTAACCAAAATGGAAGTTATTGGCTATGGATGAAAATGGTTAAGGTGGAGGGACTAAAGTTGTCAAAAGTCTAAACTATTTTTATCAAAACCCTTCCACCAAATAAATCTTTCACATTTAATACACTCATTTATTACATCAACCACCAATCCTACGCCTAAAAACAATCCTTCAAATCTGTGCTTTAAACTCCTAATTTGTAAATGTTTTAATGATCTTTGTGGTATTATAAACATTGGTTTTTAATTTCATAAACATCCAACGGTTAGATTTTGTGTTTGGGTTGATTTTGTGTTCTACGCGTATGCGTATGAACACAAAATCATCATTGGGTGTTTATGATGATAATTATTGTGTTAAAACGCTTAAAATCAAATGTTATAAACATTTTCAACATCTAAATCCACCCGTAAAACGTTTTCAACTATTAGGGTTCTGGCGTGGATTTAGGGTTTTCATTGAGAGTGTTTCTGGATAATTAGATGGTGGTATGATGTTTAGAACATGCTTAATTGATCAAAAACGCCCATAAATCATGCCCAGATACACGAATTCTTGTGAAATTGAAATTTAGGGTTTATACTCGTTAAGAATGGGGATTTTTGATTCGTGTGGTTTTTGATGTTAAAACCTGTTGCTATACCATCACATAGCCTCTAAGTCATCCCAGAATCAATTTGGTGCAATTCCTATGGCTAAATTCCTTAATCGTAAAAGTTGAATGTTTAGGGTTTAAGTGTTACACGTATGCTAATCTTACGCATAACTGTATATGATTGTGATTACCTGGGAAAATGAAAGGAATTGATATATGTGTTAATGAATGTGTTATGATGTATTTGTTTCAGGTTTTACGCGTGAAATATTCATAATCAAGGTTAACCATGGATTCCTACGCTTAAGGATCATCTTACGCGTATAAAGTTACGCGTAAGAGTAATCTTACGCGTAACCTTTACGCGTAAGGTTCTACTAGGGGACTACACGTATCCTGTGAAGGATATGCGTAAACATTGAGTCTCACGCATAAGGTTCACTCTTACGAGTAAACCTTACGCGTAAGCTCCCACATACGCTTATGCATAAGCTCTATACATAGGACTCTCTTTTTCTACGCGTAATATTACTTACGCGTAAGATGAGATCCTACGCATAAGCTTGGAACTTTACGCCTAAGCCTTATATTAACCAGAATTATGAATTGTTACGCGTACGCACTTGTAAATAAATAACTCATAATGTCACGAACCCAAAACGTCACTAATAAGCTAAAATGGTTATAATGTTGTGTGAATAAGTACAAATTTGGACTTCAAAACTCAAAATTAATAAATCCACGAAACTTATCACGACTACTTTGGACTATTGGAAAAACAAGTTACGTTGGACTCGTAACATTCATCAACATAACATATTCAATAATTGGACAATAAATTCAACTTTTGACTAACGCAATATCTTTCGATATGTTGGTTCTTTTGGCTCAATATCTTTCAGATCACAATATGGATGTCCAAATGGAAAACGTTGATGCACCAAATGTTCTCACGATGGAAGACATCTTCCCCAACGGTTACACAATGAAGATTGGGAAGAACAATCTCAGAGTCGATTTTGATAACTTCACGTGTTCTGAGTCTTCTTGTCAAATTGCCGTAGATATTCTGAAGACTCATCCTTACAAGAACATGCTCACTAACTCTGCAACGGTGCCGGAGATTTATGTTCACCAATTCTGGCACACCATGCAGAAGGTTAAAGGTCAAGATCTTGACAAAGTGACACTTAACCACAAACAAGTCACTATCACTCCAGCAGACTTAAGGGCTATTCTTCTTCTTCCTACCATCCAGCCTGCTGATTACACTGCTACTCCTACAGAAGAGGTCACTCTCCAGTTCATGGTTGACATTGGCTATGATGAAGCCGCTGGGATTATCACAAAACACTCTTCAGTAGATCTCAAGAATATTCCTCAGCCATGGAGAACCTCTACATAATGATTTCCAAATCCGTTTCTGGACGTGATAGTGGTTATGAGCATCCCAAGCTCATGGAACTACACATATTTTGGGGCATGGTCAACATGAAACACATCGAATTTGCAGCTCTGATCTGGGATGACATGATGTCTTACCTTAAAAAGCCTGGCACCAAGATCCCTTATATCAGATACACAAAACTGTTGATCCAAAGGATTCTAGGGAATAATCCAGATATTCCCTTAAGACTTAAGACTTGATGACCCCAACCATCACTCTGTGTTGCTTGAGCCCACACTCAACGTAGTAAGATTCAAATACTTAACAACGAAGAAACAAGGTACTGTGTTGCCAGATTGTCTACTTACTGATGTTATCAAGGGACTTCAATCGTACAAACGGTATCTGGTAGTAGTTGAATCAGGAAAAGTGGGGTTCATTGATGAAAAGTCTTCTGGTACACCTGTTAGGAAGACCAGTAGAGGCAGTGCTGGAAGTGTTGCAAGCACTGAGAGTACCCGAAAGTATCCAAAGAGGACTCATACCCTCAAAAGGAAAGTTCCATCGAAGGTTGATATCTCTATTCCTAAACCAGAACCCAAACTGATGGACGAGGACTCAGAGGACACTGAAACAGATGAAGAGGTTATCTACTCAGAATCTGCAACAGATGATACACTAACAGTTGAAAAACCTCTAAGTCCCAAGTCTGATAAAGGGAAAACTACAGTGCAAGAGCAGGAAGAAGATAGCTCAAATGAAGAGCTACAGGATGAAGACAAAGATTACAGAAAGAAATTAAAGAATCTCATACTTCAACATGTTGCTAAGGAGTTCAACCTACAACAAACTCGTGGCCCTGGAGGGTCAAGTGGTGGTGCACTAACCACACCAGTTTCCGATGCGGTTAATCAACCCGATAAGGGAACTAGTACCACCACCCACGAATCACAACAACAGCAACTTGAGGATGAGATCATTTTTGACTTTGAGGAACCTGATAAGAAGAAGGAGAAGACTAAGAAAATTACTGATGAAGATGTTGAGGCTGCAGCTAAAGAAAAAGCAGAAAAAGCAGAAAAAGAAGCTCAAGCTCAAGCAAATGAAGAGGCAAGGATCAAGGCTGACGAAAAGGCTAAAGCTGAAAAGGAAGCTGACGATTATCTTCTAGATAGTCCCGCGCATAGCAAGGAACAAACTTCTGAGCCACCTAAGGACCCTGAGTCTCCTCATGAATCATCATCGTCAGACTCATCTTCTCACTCATCTCCACCACCATCCAAAGCCACCACCAGATCCGCATCCAAATCGGTAAAGAAACCGACCGATACTTGGATATCACGAGCTAAGACAAAGATTGTCAAAGCTGTCAGGCAAGTCAGGAAAAAAGACGTGACCAACAAGAAACTGAATCGACTTGCAGACATGATCAATCTTCTTCAGGACGTGATAAACGAGATGTCAGATGAAAGGGAACAGCTGCAACAATTTCTGAATAGAGATATCCAAGGGGAAATGGAGAAGACGATCAGAGAATACACTCACAAGTTTATCATCGACACTGTCCCTGGCGTGACTAGAGAGATGTTCACTAGACAACTTTATCCAAATCTCATGCAATTGGTCAACCAAACAATGCAATCTACACCGGTAGCAATGCAAATCAATCCAATTGAGCCTAAGGTTGTCTCTGATGCAGAGTTGATCTCCAAGCTTGTGCTACAAATGTCTAAACGATCTGCAACGTTTACTTCTAATGAAGCTAAACTTTTTGAGGCATTGCTGGAATTTCAACTCAAAACTTCATGCAAAGCGGCAGCTAAAAAGGTTAAGCGTCCAAGAGACGATGATGACGCGGATAAAGACTCTGAGGCGAAACGAAAGAAGAAAAATGACGATTCATCCTCTATGCCTCCACCACCTCCAAGGACCTCCACTCAAAGAAGTTCTCCACAACGGTCTCCTGCTACTGATAAACCTCAGGATTCTGAGTCACCACCACAAACAGAGAAAACCGGTGATCACTTTGAATACACTGGTGGTGACGATGAAGAAATTCCTGAGCCCCAACAACAACCTACTTCTTCTACATCAACAAAGAAACCAGCATCATCACCAAAGCCTACGAAGAATAAAAAGACCGAAGTTGTGTCATGGCTAGATGATGATGAAACTGAAGAGTATGACTGGTTCTCAAAACTTGTTGATGCAACCCCTCAGCTACCGGAAGGTCAAGAAATGGTAGATGGTCGAACATTGGAGCATGCCAAGCTTATTCAAGAAAAATTTAGGGTGAAGAAGATGACGAAAGCAGAGTTGAGACGCATCAAGAACGAAGCTTTTCAACTGCTAAAAGACAGCTCAGACAGTGCCATTGAAGTCGAATATCATCTCGAAAACATAGCACGGGCCATGTCTAACAACATTGACTGGCTCAATCCTGAATCCATCATCGACTTCACCAGACCAGATACAGGTCCATAATACACAGACTGGAGCAAACCACTACCCAGTATTGGCCGACCGGATCAACCTAAAATTCCCTACCGCTATTTCTTCAACAACGACTTGGAATTTTTTCTACACGGAAGCGATGTTACCAGGAAATACGCTACATCACTTACCTTCCCTTTCCTGACAGCAATATACTCCAACAGCATAGCCATCGAGGAAGAAGCCACAAGAATGTTTGCTGACAAAGTGGAAAAATATGACCTCGATGCACTGTATGGGATTCATCATTGGCCAGAACAAAGAAGAATCTACTACAGAAGCTGCCAGGTGCTCAAATAAAAAAAGGAAGTGTTTAGTGAAGAACGAATCGCTGCAATAATGCATGTTACCCTGTCGTCAAAGTGGGACTACACATTCTTAAAAAAAATAGTGGTCAAACGACAAGATGAAAAGGAATATGACTTTTCAGAAGCGGATTTCCCGAGATTGTCACTCAACGACATTGAAGACATGTATCTGGCCAAGGTACAAGGAAGAATGCGACACTTCACAACGAACATCCAACGCGAGTACATCAAGTCCTTGCTAATCTTTATCAGAAGCATCGTGATCCAAGAACGTGTAGAAGATATTTAACTTGCCGTGGAATCGTACCAGAAGAATGTTAATCTCACAAAACCACAGCTAGACCTTCCTGACATAAACCATCTTGCTCAGTACACCCTTATCAGGAAACCATTTGGGGTAGTCTACCGTAGTGAACTACACCACAATTGCTTCATGGCATGCAAAGATCTTCATAAGTTTGGGGATCACACATTAAAGAAGGTTCGAGACGGGGTTAGCATACAGGTTAAAGGAGATCCATGACGACATAGGGTCACCGAAGAGATCGAATTCTAGGGATAGGAGGGATGTAAAGAAGATCATAACGAGAATTGATGAAAGGTTGTTCAGACAGGATCAGATAAGAACACTAGAGAGCTTTGTTGGTGGGCGTCAGAGCATATCTCTCACAGGCTACCAACGTCCAGACAGGACTCCTGGTGTTATTGCTGGAATACCTGGTACTCATAGATCTGCTTCTTTCATTATATATTTGGATGTGTGATTTATATCTGACAATGGTTTGTGCACACATAACAGTGTACAACCCGTACTTGTAAATAAAGGACGTGGTACGCTTCAGTGCCACAATCCTTATAAAAGGAGCGAAAGCTTCTTACTTTTGAGTAAAACTAATCAAAACTTTCACTTTCAAAGTTTTTCTCAAAAGAACAAGTACTTCCCCTTATGATTTTCAAAACCTCAAAAGTTAGTATCACTTATTGAGGGGGAGTATTTGCTTACAAACTTTGTTCACAAAATTGTTCTTCGTGGTAATCTTCCCACAAAACTCAAAATGGACATATTCGATATCAAAATTTCGTCAAAAATAACATTTATATGCCATTTTTGAGGGGGAGAAAAATTATGTGATAAGAAATATGTTATGATTTGCAAAAGAATCGTCGTGCTAAAGACTTAACCAATGAATTGAAGAGATCTTAAATGTTAGTAACTCGAAAAGACTTGTCCGGGATGGGTAATAATTTCAAACTAGTTCGCTAGTGATGTAAATGTGTCTCGCAAAGGACTTGTCCTAGTAGAATGTACCATTCGAGAAACTCTTGGTAGACATGAACTTTGACTGGTTTGACAACCTTTCGAGGTTTGTCCACACCTTCAAGGTAGTTATTAGAGCTAGTTGTCACCGAAAAGCTGACAATGTAACTCTTTAACTATGCAACGTAACCGTGTCTCGCGGGGAATTGTCTATCTTGAGTTGATCAATTCAAAAGTACGCGCTCTTCTCTCACCGTGCAAATTTCTGTCAAAATACTTAAGCACGTGTGGAGGGGGAGTATTTCTGCTAAATACAAAACTCTCTCAGTGGTACTAAATGCTTTTATTCATAACCACTTTGAGACATTTTTCATGAAAAAGGTTTACGGCAACATAGGATTAGTCATGGAGTTACAAGGTGACTAAGGTTAGGAATAACTGTCCTATGATCCGCCAGAGCCGGAGGGATTTACCCAAGGACACCACCAATAGTTAGAATTAGAAGTCCTTAGGTATGATTATAAAAAGGAGAAAATGAGAATCGGAGAAAGAAGAAGTTGAAGAACTAAAAAGAAAAGTAAAGAAAAGGGTGAAAAGAAATAGCCCTCCAGATTATTCAACTTAGGGCAGACACCGGGTTCAACTCATATGCTACTGGTTGTCACCAGATGACACCGGTATTGAAGACCAAAGTCGTCATGGACCCGATGGCGCATGCACTAAACCTTCTTAGCCACTCAAGTTTCTCTCAATAAAAGCTTGTTTCATTCTCACGGGAACCCTACGTAAACTATCGGCTTTCTCTTAGAGATTCTTTGATCTTCAAGAAGGAGACCCTCTCCCTAGTCTCCGCTCGAAAAACCAAAGCGCACTATTGAGTCTAGAACCACGAGATTCATCAAAAGATCTCTTAGGTACACTTGACAATTCATCGCTTATCATTCAACAATAAGAACACAAGTGATACATTATCGAGTCCTTCACGGATCTTAGCAACTGTCGAGAACATTTATGAGGGGTTCACAACCGTGATCCTCGGTGATTGAATGGAAAATCCGCCAGGTCAACATCAAATAGCCTTGACAAACAGTCACCGGTAACTCCTTGTGGGTTATGCTTAGTGTGTCTCAAACGGTCTATGGTGGTGGGGTGATGCTTGGTGTACCTCAAATGACTCACCTAAAGCGTAGGTGTACTTGCACATCGCGCTATCTCACTTGTGGGAATCTAGTTCAGGAACAGCCTTTGTGAGAATTAGAGTCGTGTTTTTACACTATGCTGTTAACACACTCGAAGTTTAAACTTGTAAGCACTGGATTATTTCTAACCCATGTTTTATGGTTTCTTCTTATGGATGCTCGCGGGAGGAAAAGATCGTGCAGATTCTTCACATGCTCATACCAACAACAACACTAATTGAAGTTCTCTCCAAAGGCAACACGAAGTCAGAATGATTCTTCGTCAAAGTCAAAGAATCTACAAAGTTTAATGACTAAGAGAACTACATCAGTACTGAAATTCAACGTTAAAGAGCGTATAAGCATGTTGGAGAAAGACGTGGAGACACTGGAGCAACGAAGCGGACCCGATGCAGATAACCACAACATACTATCACTACCACCACAAAGAACAAAGAAAATGAAGACGTCAAAGATGAAAAACTTCAAAATATACAAGATCCCTACACTGGGGAGATTTTTGGAATCAAGACAATTCTTCTCACAAGAAAGAAGAATGTCAGAAGACGTCAAAGCTACTATTACATCAGCACCTTCAACGTTTAAAGATCACTTTAATTATTAATCACCAACACTTAGGGGAAGATTGTTGGAATCACTCCTAAACTTGATTACAAGTGTTAGTAATTAATATGTAATAGTTAGCTTAATTAGGCTTTTATGTTAGTACTTAAGGCAAGGCTTATGTAGAAAGCCCATAAGCCTTGGCCCAAGCCCAATAAGGAAAGGAAGGCAGCTTGTGTGTTGCCCTAAGTTCTTTCCCTATAAATAGTCTTGTAAACCTTCACTTGAAGGTTGGTTGTTCATTTCATATCAAATCCTACGCTTAAACCTTTCCCATTCATTTGCGTGTTTGTGTGTTTTGTTCAACCGATCACTTCTCTATCTCATTTCTTATATTGATGATTGTGTTACAAATATGGTGACCTAACAGGATCATTCGGCAACCTAATAGCAGTCATTAAGCACCAAATCTACTAGATCTAGACGGTGGGAACCCGACCATTAGGAACTTAGATACCCCCTAACCTCTTAAATACCTCCACTTGATAGGTGATCATTTGGTCAGTTCGCATACGAAGAGTGGTTGTACTATGGCTAATTCCTCCTATACTTCGCAATCTATCAGACTGGGGTCAGTTGGTCATATCTCCCAGCCCTTTAGATACTACCAAGCTTAGAATACTACCAAGGCTAGCGATCTATGAAAAGACTAGCAAATGTCTATAAAGAATAAAAGAGAATAACAATAACGTAAATGCAAACTTCAATTAATGATATGAATTCATAGTATAAGTCCTAGAAAAATATAAAAAGAATTCAAACTCGAATACAATGGAAATCCTAGACGAGTACTTCATTATTCAGTGCTCCTAAACCATGCTTCTTCTTTTGTGTTTTGATCTCCCCAAACCCTAGAAGGTTTGGGAAATGAGAGATGCTTAAAACTGGTGAAACCTTCGACTATTTATAGGCTTCGAACTAGTTACGGCGTAACCTCTTCAATCATTTTGTGCTTATCCATGGCTACGGCGTAACTTTATCTAGGGTTACGCCGTAGCTTGTGTAAATCATGTGTATTTCATAATCACGGCGTAACCTGAGCTGAGGATTACGCCGTAGTCTTTGTAAATCATGTGCTTATCAGTTGTTACGCGTAACCTGAGCTGAGGGTTACGCCGTAGCCTTCATAATCTTTAGTTATGTCGTAACTTCATCACTTGGTTACGCCGTAGTTAAGAGACAATCAATCCATAAGACTTAAAAACGTCCAATTACAGCTTCCTTGCATAGAATAAGTCTTGAAATGAAATAATAAGGAATAAGATTGTTTTCATGAGTAATTTACTCCGAATGTGATGATAAATGGGGAAATTAATGATTAGAAAATCAGGACTATTTGATGTTATCATAGCTCGTAGATTTAGAGATGTGAAATATAAGTATATAACACCTAGTTCTTAAGATGTGAAATACAGTACTTTTATCTGAAGCTGATGCTGGATCGTTACAAATTTATTACTATTAAATAGTGTTAGACGATAGGTTAGCCGTTAAGGCCAAAACTTAAAAAGCTTAAAGGTTCATAAAGTATAGGTTATGTTACCTTATTCTCTAAGTCATGTTTTATTATAAATAGACAAGAAATTTTATTATGTAATCACACAAAAACACAATCAATTCTTCTATTTGCTATCTTACATGGTATCTGATTGTACAATAATTCGTACGACCAGGCCTTCGATGGTGATCAAAGGGCATGAGGGGTGATATGCTTGCGCCACACTTGTAGCCAATTTGCAATAAGAAATAGTAGACACTTCGTTAAGTGATTGCGCAGGGGTTGGACCCTGCGAACCACCTCCGGCATGAGAGTAAGTATGTGATATGTGTTGTAAGTAATGTAAAGTATGTGAAATACTGTGTTGAGTGAACATACCATTGAAATGACTCGTCCAACCTATTTATAGATAGAGAAATAAGCTTGGAGAGTGTTTGCGCACATTTCGGAGATCATGGGCACGTCCCATGATTTGTGGTAACCGCTAGGGCTTCAACCCCACTCTCTCTGTCTTGGCAGGGAAGCTAAGGAGATAGTGGGAACGTGGGGGAAGACCAAGTCAATGTTCTCCTTTGTCTTAGTGTCTTCAAGAGAAGACCCCGAAGGGCATAGGCTTTCGGTTGGCAAATTCCCAACTGGTAACCATATCAAGGATGAATGATTTTACACCACCAATGACTTAGTAAGAAAGACTTGGACCTTCGTAATGAAAATTCAACTGAGGTCGAAGGGGAGTCCTTCGACCTGATCGGAGGGTACGTCATCAAGCCCCCTAGTCGAAAGTGATATGTACGAACGAGAAATATTGCTTACGACTCAAAAATATATACGAAACCTCTCCTCCGTCACAAAATTGAATGAAGATGAAAAGTTAGATATATGTTGACCGCGTAATTGTTAGCCTCGCTTTTTATAAAGATAACGTCACTTACGTGAATTGGACTAGACGCATAGTATACTTTGCCCTTAGGGACTAGTATCGTTTAAGTGGCAAAGATAGGGCCTATATATATACCCCTCATGACTCTCCATGAGGGGTGAGGTGAAGCATTTGGTCATTGTATTCTTTTGTGTTTATCTTAATAAAACCTTGTTTTCTCCTCCCTCTCTCTACTTTCTATCACTAAGCAAGATGATGTTCTTCATCTACTTTCACCAACCAAGACCTCCAAAACCACATAAATCATATAGTATTCGGTCCTGACAATTGGTATAACGAGCCAAGGTTGTTGTTTGTTGATTTATGTTGGTTTTATACATGTGTTTTACTGTTTTTGTGCGTATTTCTGTGGGTCAGAAATTTTTTTTCCGAATATTGTGGGTAAAACAGTTTAACATATTGTTTTTGTGTATCCTATCTTTGGTCTAAACAAAAAATCCAAATCTTTCATGGTGAAATCTGTCTTGGTCTTTCACTGGTCCAAACAGTCACTTTTTATGCTTTTTTTTGTACCAAATACCGTGAAACATATGTGGTCAACCGTCCTCTTTTCATGGTCAAAAGACAAAAAGAAGCAGTTTTTAGGCTATTTCTGGGTTTATTATGAAGATGGACGGAAAAACATGGTCGGAAAATCTCGCCGGAAAAAGTCAAAGGGTCAAAACCCTTTTTCTACGCATAAGGGGAATCTACAGAGGTGTTACGCGTAGCTGTGAAGTTACGCGTATGAAAAGTTACGCATATGCTCTTACGCATAAGCCTAGGCTTACGCGTAAGAATAGGCTACGCATAAGCAATGTTACGCGTATGCATACGCATAAGCATGTTACGCGTAAGAAATTAATGAGCAGAAATGGAAAAATGTTACGCGTAAAATTGACCATGACCACAACATACCAATACCAAGACTCGACCTCAGTCCAACAGACATCATCAGTCCGAGGTTTTTTAAAGTAAAGCACGACCTGAATAAAAGATATATCACGACTGAATCCAAACCCAAAACAATCACCTATATCTAAACCCACCTCATTCAACTACTTGACACTCTTTAGTCCTATCCTCCATCTTCTAATCAAGACTCAAATCGTTACTTTCCGAAAATAAAGAAAGAGTTTAACAAGAATGTTATATCTTTACTTTAATTCGTTCAAGAATAAAAACGATACACAACTCAATTCAAACCTACCCGAGACCATTTTATAATGATCTAGAAGTTGTTTCCCTTGATGCTACACCGTGTAAGATCGAGCAAGAAAAACATCAGTGGGTTTGAGTGTTGCTTAAGGGTTGTGATAGATGATGAGAGTGAGATGAGACGATGATTTTGATGCGTTTGATGGTGGAGAAAGCTGTGTGAGGCGTGTTTTTTTTCTCAGCTCTGTGTTTGGTGAGAGAAAAGTTATGTGGTAGGCGGATGATATTGTGAGTTTGTTTTAGGTTTTGGTTTAAGTGAGGTGCTAATATAACCGGATGTTATAAGTCATGTGGATCTGGTATTTCATCCTTTCACGTAGGGCTAGTCTTGGGCCTTATGGATCGGATGTGTTTGATAAGTAGTATGGGCTTTGTGATTAAATTCATTTATGGGCTGATTTGTTTATTAATTGGACGTCTATGCTTCTTAACTCGAATGCACACTTGATCATATTGGACTGAAATGGTGGGACACATATAGTAAACGAATCTTTATCCCAAAGTTATTTTGGATAAAATTTGTTTAAATTATTTTGATATAAAGAGTGGTATTATTGGTATGGTTAATTTTCACGGAAGGGATACATAATTCACGGCTTGCGCGAAATTTGAAAAATGACTACGGGGCTCTTGTACGGTATTATTGACGAGAAATTGACGTGACGTTTCACGGGTGGACTTCTTTATCTTTGAGACGATGGTTGGTTGGATGCATGTCTCAAGATAACTTGTTGGAGCACATTATGAAATTTGAAAATCGGTTATAAGCGGTAAGGAGTTACGTTGTAGTGCTCACCGTGTGTAACCATCACTTTAAGGAGTTACGTTGTTGTGCTCAGTGTCACACGAAGCTGTGAAATGTTCAAAAAATTTAGAACAAGCAGCAAGTCACAAGTTGGGATGTTTACTTCTTTTTCAAGTTAGTCGTATCGGGTTATCTCCATATGTGGTCATTACATTTAGCCGGTGAATTCTAAGGAGGTTCGATAAAAGGTTGGATTGAGAGAAGTTTATTGAGAGTATTTTTGCGACATATTCTCACGGAATTTTGATCAAGCTATGATGTTTGAAAATTGCATCAAGAAGGTAATACGGCGTGTACGCAACATTATGATGATTCCGATAGCTCGCAACCATCAGGAGGGAGAAGTTGGTATTTCATCTTCCGTGATTGGATTACGAAGGGATTTTGCTTAAGGCGAAGAAGGAGAAGTAGTGTGGTGTACATCGGGTTTTACCAACTTGGATGCAATACTAAGTGAGTTATGTTGATGTTCCCGAGCGACAACCATTGTGCTTCAAGAGTTTACTTTCTCCATTGCGTGTCGAAGATTAAAGACGTGTTAGAAGAGTGTTGTCGGTTGGGAGGGAGCATATAAAGAAAAAGGCTCACTAGTTAGGAGGAGTAATAACCTAACTAGACTGTTACAATTGAAGTTCGAGCTACAAGAAGATCATTTACCGAGGTCATCGGAAGGGGAACTTCAAGTTTGCCTCGATGTCTAGACTACGAGACTCGCACTTCAAGAAAGTCAACATTGTTCTTTACTATTGTAATTTACTTTATTTTGTATTTATAGGTCTCATTGTAACCATTCACGTGTGACGCTATCTTGGAGGAGATTGTTAGCCTCGCTTTTATAAAGATAACGTCACTTACGTGAATGGACTAAACGCGTAGTATACTTTGCCCTTAGGGACTAGTATCGTTTAAGTGGCAAAGATAGGGCCTATATATATACCCCTCATGACTCTCCATGAGGGGTGAGGTGAAGCATTTGGTCATTGTATTCTTTTGTGTTTATCTTAATAAAACCTTGTTTTCTCCTCCCTCTCTCCACTTTCTCTCACTAAGCAAGATGATGTTCTTCATCTACTTTCACCACCAAGACCTCCAAAACCACATAAATCATATAGTATTCGGTCCTGACAGTAATTAATGCTTAGTATTTATCCTAACCACCCTCTATCTCGGTAAATTCAAACGTCCCTTCAAAGTTTAAAAAGGATTTGAAATCCGGAAGTTAGGTGATCTCACAGGACACGTGTAGGGCTAGGATGTTAGATGCAAGAGGGTATATAAAATCAAAATAGTAAAACCCTAACTCATTTTTATCCCTCGCCCAAAATTTACACATACTAAGCTGTCTTTCGAGCAAGCTTTCGAACAAAAAAGGTAAAGTATTCCTTTGTATCACTACGTTTTCAGTAATTTTTTGTTGATTAAAAGTTCCATGGATGCCAATAATAAGTTTGTAATTAGGCAACAAGGTTGTACCTTGACCAGGGAAGAGCTTAAAGTCTTCCTTACTGATTATCCCATTCCTAAACAGTATAAGATCATGTTAACCAACAAACGCCAAGGTATTTATGATGCTCCCAAGAATTATGTAGGCTTGTATACACATGCATTCACCACCTCCAATTTCAGGATACCTTTGCATCCCCTGATTTTAGAACTCCTTCAATACTATGAAGTACACATATCTAGGTTTAACCCGTTTGGCCTAGCCAAGCTCACAATATACATTGTCATGTGTAAAGCGTATGGGTATGAACCGTCTTTGACTGTGCTTAGAGGGTTTGTGAATCTTTACCCTGGAGGAGACTAGCTGACATTGGCCAAAAGGGGTGAAAGGGATGTGCACATTCTGATTGAGAAGCCTTTTACAAATATCATAAACTGGAAAGGGAAATTATTTTACATTCAAGATACAATTGTACCTCCATAATACCCTGCATTCCTAAACCCAGAGTTTCAGCTTGATGAGAAAAGATTTAACAATCCCCCGCCCTATCTTGTGAGGAGGATCCCAGTATCAACGCCTAGCTCGCCATCCGGTGATTTCAGACGTTTCCCGAACCAATCATTTATGGTGGCCTTCTTCGAAAGTTGGGAGGTCTCCGTTACATCCCGAAATTATTTGTTGTGGAGAAAGTATGTAAATTTTCAATTAAAATAAGATATAGGAACTTATCTTTCTGATATTTATCTATTTCCTTCCTTTCTGCAGAAATGTCATTCCGAAATTTCGTTGTTGCTGGTGGTGCTAAGGAAGTCAGCTTTATTCCAAAGGATCCCCAAGAAGTTAGCTACGGTGTAGGTTCTCCTTCAGTTTCAGTTAACAATAACGATGTTGATGCCCAACCAATTGAGCCTGTATCATCTGCTCCTCCTAAAAAACAGAAGGATCCTGTGGAGGTTGAAGACCAGTTAGTTGAGAATATGGCAGACTTAGATGACCCTGCTTCGGAGGAACAGCTGGCGATCGTAGGGTCCTCCGGTATAGCGGACAGGGTCCGAAGCAGGAAAGGTACAAGCTCGAAGGCTACAAAGTCTGCATCGAAGCGGAAGCTTATCTTGCCCACTCCTCCCTTTCGAACTACCCGACAGAAGAGTGCTCAGGGTAAGGCTGTGGTGTTTCCAGTCATCGAAGGGCCCAACACTGATGACATTCATGGTAAGTCTTCTTCCCTATTGCAAAAAATTATCTGCATATTGTGTTATACTAACAAGTTTATTTCTGTTGCAGGACTCCCTGATACGAAGGAGCTTCCGTCCCCCTTAGCTTGTCACTTGCTCGTTGAGCGTGTGACCCCATCTAGCTGGAAAGGGGTTATGGATAACATGTCTTTGGAAAGGCTATGCGACCTTCATGATAAGAGCTATGTGAGACAATGCATAATGGATAATCAGCTCAACACTAGGAAAAGGGAGCTTCTTCGTGTTGTCACCAAGGCTAAGGAAGAGATGGACGTCATGCTTGCCAGGGAGAAGGCTAGGGATAAGCAATACGCAGACCTGCAGGCAAAGTGTGAGGATGCTATGTAAGATTTCAACAAAAATCCTTTGGTCTAAGATCTCCGAGCAGATGTGGAAAAGCTCAAGGGTTAGTTAGCCAAAAGCCGGGCTGAGTGCAGCAGGCTATCTCTCAAAGGCGCGAAGGTCATAGGCTACAAAGAGCAAATTTCTGTTCTGACTACCAAGTGTGGAGGCCTTGAAGGAGAGAGGGCAAAGCTGATTGACCAAGAGATCAAGCTTAGGGAGAAGGTGGATGGGTTGGATCTTCGTCTGAAAATGCTCAAGAAAGACAGGGTTGATCTGGTGACCAAAGTCATCCCATATATTGCTATGGAGTTGTACCATAGTGACGATCTGGGCATAATGATTGGAAAGTTGGTGAATGCAGCCATGTTTCATGGCAAATGCACTACACTTAAGGAGGTGGCCATGACAGGTAAACCGATGGATCTTGCAAGTGTTCCATACTACAGGGCAACCCATGAGAAGGAATACGATGATGCATGCAATGCCTTATCCACTGCGGAGTTCCCATTCCTTGCTGAGGTGACAAAGGACCCAACGGCCTCCATTGAGGACCCGTTGGCAAAGAAGCAAAGGAAGGTTGAACCTGCTTCTCCTTCTAAGAAGACACCATCTCCAAAGGTCCCATCCCCAAGTTCTGCTGATCCAACACATTCCAAGGTATGATGAACGCTACCATGTGGTAGTTATTTGATCTTCCAGGGTGGTATGTACCCTGTTTAAACAATATGTCTTTATGTCTCTTTCCAGGCATGATGCCTGGTGAAACAATTTACTTTTATGTATGTGGTGAAGGCTTCGGCCTAAGACAATATTTGCTTGTTGATCGTTAAGGCTACAGCCTGTTGGACTAGTTAGACTAGTCATGAATGAATATCTACATGATGGCCACTAGGGCATATATTTTGCTTAACTTTGATTCTTCTCTTTACGTTTCATTTGCACGTAAAATTTTTACAACCCAAGGCGTATGGTAGATGCATAGCCTCATTGTGTGTAATTTCTTCACCAAGAATATAGCAATCGTATAGTTTAATTGCTGACAGAGGGTTGCGACCCACTCCATCTTAATCCTTTGGGTAGCAAAAGGCTTGGAATACCTTAAGACCATGTAGGAAAGTTAATGTGAAGTTGAGATGGATGTTAAGCATATGAGCAAGACGTGTTGTTAGTCTTTGTACATCCTTTCGACATTGAAACTTATAAAACGACTTGGTGGACAAATATTTGTTGTATTGAACGAAACAAGATATTTGAGGGAAATGTGTTATATCATTAAGTGGGTAGGGAGGATTACATCATTTTAAGAAATGAATACTAGACGCCTACCATTAATGCTTCTTTCCCCAAGTGAAAAGAATGCAAATAAAGTGATTGAAAGAAAATTAAAAACTGTCCTTAGACATTGTAAGTTTCATATGTAAAACTTACGAAGGGTAGTGCCATTCCAAGTCCTATCAAAAGCGTCTCCATCAAGGGTTTACACCTTGTAGGCTCCGTTGCCATATGATTCCGTTACGATGTAGGGCCCTTCCCATGTAGGCCCTAGTTTACCCTGTTACTCAGCTTTACTTACCCTGTTGAGTTGGATGACGTATTCTCCTGGCTTGAATGTCGAAGGTCAAACCCTACTGTTGTAGTACTTTTCAATCTTTTGTTTATGGATTGCCTCCCTGATCGAGGCTATTTCCCTTCTTTCTTCGAGTAGGTCCAGATTGTTGCGGAGTCTTTCTTCGTTGTCTATTGCTTCGAAGTTCATGACTCGCTCTGTTTCGACACTTACTTCCGAAGGAATGACAGCTTCCGTGCCATATGTCAAGCTAAAAGGTGTCTCCCATGACTTGACTTTGTGTGGTTACTCAGGCCCAAAGTACTTGGGGTAGCTCATCTACCCAACCATGGTGGTCAGAATCGAGCCTTCGCTTTATGCCTTGGATGATGTCCTCGTTAGTAACTTTCACATGTCCGTTACCTTGAGGATGGTAAGCGGAGGTGAAGGACCGCTTATGTTCGAGCCTCGCAAAACACAGAAACACTCCTTCAAAGAAACCGCTTCCCATTATCTGATATGATGATATGGGGTACTCTGAACCGGAAAATGATGTGTTCCCACACAAACTTTTCCATATGCCTCCCTGTGATTGATGCTAAGGGCTTGGCTTCGACCCATTTTGTGAAGTAATCGATGTCTACGACCAAGAGCTTTACCCCTCCTAGAGCAATCGGTAGAGGGCATACGATGTCTATCCCTCATTGGCTGAAAGGCCATGCGGATGTCACGGAGGTCATATCTTGTTTTGGTAGCTGTTGGAATCACTCCTAAACAGTATTTCAAGTATTTAAATTTCATATGTAATAGGTAGCTTTGTTATGGCCTTTATGTTTGTTTAAGGTCAAGCTTATGTGAAGGCCCATAAGCTTGATCCAAGCCCAATAAGGAATAGGGAAGGAGAGGAGTGTTGCCCTAGCTCCTTGCCTATATAACTATTGTAAACCCTCATTTGAGGGTTGGTTGTTCTGTTATTCTTCCACTCACTCTCTACGCCTAACCGGTTTTACTTATACGTGTGTGTGTGTGTGTTTAGCTTGTTCAATCGCCTTATCTCTTTCTCTATAAGCTTGTGTTGTAAAACTAGTGACCTAACGGTGGTATCAATCGCCAAATAGTTGGGTGTACACGCTTGTTTTGAAGTTTTGGTTTTGGGTCTTCTGGCGTAAAGATAACACAATCTTTGGTTCGCTTAAAACTAATTTTTACACTTTTGAATCCAAGATTCTTGTACTTTCAACGTTATTAGGTGTTAAACTATTGGTTTTGGCAAAAGTTTGGAACTTTACGTGTTTTTCCTTGTTTTAAGCTTGTTTTTGTACGCAAGTGTTATCCTACGCAGAATCTGTTTTAAGTGCTTTGGATCATCAAGTTTCACACTTTTGTGGTATTTTGGTGTTATTGAAGCTATTTCAACACACAAAACCGGTTTAGAAACACATTTGGATAGAATCAAAGTTACGAGTAATCTTACGCGTAACAAAACCCTAAAATTACGCTGTAAGACTTTCCTTGGTTTGATCTTCAATTTTACGGTTTATTCCGTGTTTTCTTACTTGGATAAGTCCGAAAATACGTCGACTTTGGATATCTTTTGCACCGTGAAGTGTAAAGATCACTTGAGATAAAACCCTAATCTTACGCTTAAGCATAAGCTTACGCGTAGAAAATATTACGCTTAAGATTCATCTTACGCGAGACTTAGTCCCACGATAAGGTAATCCCACGCCTAACTTTCACGCCTAACTATCATTTACGATAACATTAGTCTTTTTCCCGCCACGCGTAAGCTAAATCCTACGCAGAACTATTCTTGTTACGCGTAACTTTTGGTGTTTTTACGCATAAGTGCTACTTGGTTCTTGTCATTTCTACGCCTAAGGATACTTCATCAACAAAGGTTCATTCGACTACAAAGATCCATTCTTACTACACAAGTTTATCATCATGTCTCAACCACCATACTCTAACTATTTCCCTCACACTTATAATCATCAACAACAACAACAATTAACTCCACAACATCAACAATGGAATCAACAACAAGCCATTTATCAACAACAATTTAATCAGCAACGTACTCCACAACTTGGTGCAATTCCACAACCACAAATGGTTCAACCACAACCAAGCATTCAAGTTCAACCCTACACAACCGATTTCAATCAACATCCATCACGGACCACTATGAAGGAACCCACTTGGTTTGCTAAGATGTGTGAAGCTTTAAGCGACCAACAATCAATTCATGAAGTCGGTTCACTTGATAGACCTCCAATGCTCACTCCAGAAACTACGATCAATGGGTGATAAGGTTCTTTAGGTTCGTGATCCAAGAAGCCACATGGAAAGTTCTTAAAGAAGGTTATCTTGAAGGTCCATTTGAGATGCCTCTCGTCATTGTACCCGGAGATCCAAACGCTGCTCCACCAAGAGATGAACAAACCAACATTGCTATCACAGTGATTTAAATCCTACGTAACTTCTACACTATGAAGTCGATGAACTTGCAATGGAATACATCCCTTTAGGATTACCAAACCCAATTCTTCGTAGTGTTGATGCTCAAAAGATCGCACAAAAATGTGGGATCATATTCGTCTTCTTATGGAAGGATCAGACTCAATCGGGAGGATTTGGAATCCAAAATTTACTTGGCTTATGAACACTTCATGATTGAACACGGAGACACTAGAGTCCTATCATCATCGATTTTTAGATATCATCAATGATTTGGATAAACACAACATCATCATGCCAAGAATTGCGGTGAATACTAAGTTCCCGAGTAGTCTTGGTCCGAATGGGAGAAGTATGTCATTTTTCTCCGCTGCGAAGAATATGCATCATTCTACTTATGGATTGTTGTACGATCACTTGAAGCCTCATGAGAAGGAAGTTGATGGGAAAGGATTCTCCGTGCTCAAATTGCTAAACAATCACAACCGGACAATCAACAACTTGCCTTGTATGCTCAATGTAACTATCCTCTCAACCAAAGAACTCAACCAAGCGCTTCCAACACACCTTCACAAAGAATAACCTCAACCTCAACAAAATCAATTGGTCCCATACAAAGAACAATGCTCAAGCATATGTCGTTGAAGCGACCGAGGAAACAGATCCGTCAAGCATTGCAACAAGGATTTGTGATGATTGCTAATGCTTTTGGCCGTTACACCAACAAATCCAACAATCGTATTCGCTCCTCATCTAACACACGGACTCAAGTCATTTGTGAACAATGGACGTGTTGAAGTTCGTAATCATGATTATGGTCGCCGATGGGCGATGGTCAAGGGTTTAATGTGTGGTAGGAATAACAACAGAGCTCAAGTGGTGGAACCGGAAATGCTCAAAATCGGTTAAATGGTCTTCGATGCTACAACCGCAATGAGAAGGGACACTGGCTAATGCATGCCCAAAGCCAAGGACTAGGGCGTGCTTATTTCAAAGAGGCCTTACTTTTGGCTCTTAAGGATGAAGCCGGTGGATCTCTCACAAACAAAGAACAGAGCTTTATGGCGTATGCGAGACTTTATGATGATATGGAGGACTTGCGAGGCTAATGCATTTGTTATGTTGATGGCTAATATGCATGAGCCGCACATGAGTGATACAGCCCGGTGTATGACATCGATGACTTGTCTCGTGCACCGAACAAACCATCATCATATCTCGAACTAATATCTCCGCCAATATCTCGAATCCGCACGGATCAAACTATTCAAATGAGTCTTCTACATCCTCGCCTCGATGATTTTCAAATTAACCTCAGTAGTTACATTTGACGATCAAGATGACCTTATGGTCCCCTTTGATAATCAAATTGACTCGTGGTCGCATTTGAGGATCTAAAGAATGATCATGTTGAGACTCAAGTTGAACAAGATGATCATTGCCTCATCCGGATTTTGCTCGGTTAATTCAAGACCATAAAATCAAAATGGAGGAATGTTATGCATTAAATCAATCCTTAAAAGTAAAATGCATCGTTAACCAAGGATTTTGAATGTTTACAAATGCAACTCAACTTTTCAAAACTCAAGAAAACCGTGAAAAGGTTTTGTACCGCTTTGCAAAATCTCATCAAAACGAAAAATATTTAGAGAGACAGATCGTGATCTAGCCGCCTCAAAGAATGCTTTGTTGTCCGAATTAGAACAATCAAACATGAACATAAAAAGCAAATTAACGCCTCACCTTGGAAAATCAAAATGCTAAGGTCGAGTTGTTAAATTGTCAAAAACAAGTTCTCCGTGATACAAAAAGCATTCAACGAATCGGTAGATGACCTTCTTGCAGAAATTCTCGGTTTGCAAAACAAACTTAAAGAGTTTAAAACTGTTGTTTACAAACATGGTGAATCAAGAATGACTATTGAAAAGTTTACCTTAAAACCTAATCCAAATGGATATGGAAAAGTCTAGGCGACACAAACCAAAGCTTTCACTAAAAACATTCAAACCAACTCACAAGTTTCAATTGCAAAATACAAAATTGATAATATCACATGAGTGTTGTTGAATATCATCGTCAAGAGGAATTAGATGCGTAAGACGAGAGTCGATCAAAATTAAAAATGTTGTTTACAACAAACCTTTAATTATAAAACGCGGTCACTTTCACACACCAACGGATTCTTCTAACACACCAAGGGTTATCATCAAAACACTCGAGTCTTCTATTGTTAATCCCAAAGCAGTCTTTTGCACAAACTTATGGTCCTTTACCTTCCATTAGCGAAGTAAACTCACAACCCGAAAATCGAAAAATTCTTCGATATTTTGACATTTCAATGGTCGACCTCAAAATTTTACAACATGAGATAGAATATCGATCCGAAATCAAAGTTGAACATTTTCAATCGCCTCCGCGCGAGAACAAAGAGACATTTTTCGGAAAAATCTTTTACCTAATGTTAAAAACTTGAAAAGTTGTGCAATTGCACAGGAAAAGGATTTTCATAAGGAACTGGGTAATGAAAACGCCGAGAAAATGTAAACATCTATTACTAACACAAAACGGAAAAAGAAACCGTTGAGAAAAGATGTTGATCGACTCTTGGAAGATGTTATCTCAGGCCGATATCCATAATGTTGTGCTATTCTATTCGTTGCCATATGCATCGATCATATCTCTGCCGATATTGTTGACATTGTTGTTACTATTGAAAACACCGATAATGTGCTTCGATCGAGTCTTTAAAAGCGTAAAATAAACGACACACACGGAAATTCACAATGCAAAACGTCGTCTTCAATGGTGTGAAAAGATATTCACAACCATCAACTTAGTTTTCAAAAGAAAATCGCTCAATTGAGTGCACAATCTTCGATCCTAAAATTGAGCAACTGGATGATCAAAACGTGTCTTTGAAAAATCAAATCTCAAAATATGAACAAGAACTTTAAAAGTTAAACAGAATATGGTGTCATATTTGATTTACTCAAAAGACTCGAGATGAAGCATCTAATGAACTTGATCACTATCTTGCTCACACTAGAGATGTCATGAATTTTCTTTGGTAATATTCGTTCGAAAATCAAGATCCGATTCACACCATCTCTAAGTTACGGAAATGTTAGGAAAGTATGAACAACTCCCGCCTCTCGTGATTAAGAGATTAGCACCATCACACTTAGTAATCGTGAACCTAGAATTCCCACCGCCAAATCACAAGTTGCTAATGTGTTTCCCTCTCTTGAAACAGAATAGTTGCATCTTTTCCAACCGTCCGCACTTCACGGCCTAGAAGCACTCAAGCGAAGAATAGGAAGTTGCGACCTAAGAAAAGATCAATAAGGAATGCTAAAGTAGAAGAACACCCTAGGACTCGAATAAAACTCATGTTACTTCCACTATAGATGTTGCGTCGGCAAATGTAATAGCAATAGTGATGTAACGAATGCTAAACCGTTAAGTACCTTTGATATTCATCGATGCACCTTGTGATATTTGTCAAAAGAATATGAATTCGATTGTCATGACAAATGTGTTGCTAAAGCTATAATCTCTAGATTACGGAATCCTAAGAATCGAATACCTCTAGGCCCACTAATCATTCTAAGTCCGTGCTTGGTAAACCACCATCTTTAGATTCTAAGGCAACCATTGCTATCACAGAGCTCCCGCTCACCTCCTAAGAATGTAGTACCACCTAGTGCTTTCACTAAGACTAAAGCAAAGAGTAGTTATAGATGGCGAAATGGATATATAACACACTAGGATTTAAATGGATGCCTAAAATTATAAATGTGTGTATGTCTAACATATACGCTTGGAACCCTCTCACATTTCGGGTTCCACATCTACTTCTATTCCATCCGTGTCGTGCTGTGTGTAATGCGGGTGATCTGTGATCAATCTCGGATTGTTGATAGCGGATGTTCCCGACACATGATGAGCAATCTCAAACATTATCAAACTTTATTGCAAAGTTCATTGGCACCGCTGATTCGAACGATCACTGCAGCCCATCATGGGCTACGGAGATTATGTTAATGGGAACATCGAAATCGCGAGGGGTTTACTATGTGGAAGGCCTCGGTCACAATCTGTTTCGAGAGGTCAATTTTGTGATGGAGATTTGGAGGTTGCTTTCGGGGAGAAAACTTGTTTCATTCGTGATCTACAAGGAAACGACCTTATGTCCGCTCGCGTAATTCTAGTCTCTACACTATCTCTATGCAAGACATGGTTGCTTCCTCTCCCATTTGCTTACTTTCAAAGGCAACATCTACAAAATCATGGCTATGGCACCGTCGTCTCATCACATTTAAACTTTCAAACCATCACCAACCTTGCTCGACACAAACTAGTTGAAGGACTCCCACGATTCGGTATTCAAAAGATCACCTTTGCTCACCGTGAACAAGGGAAAAGCACTCGTGCTCATTTTCCTTCAAAGGTGGAACATGCTCTCAAAGATGTGCTTCATCTTCTTCACATGGATCCGTAGCCCGGCCCGGCGTGCAAGCGATCAATGGCAAACGCTACATCTTAGTAATTGTTGATGACTACTCACGATGGACTTGGGTCTACTTTCTTCGTAGCAAAGACCAAGCTCCACAAATGATCATCACCTTTCTCACAAAGATTTCACTCCGCAACACGTCGCCGTAATCATCGAGCAGCAGATAAAGGAACCGAATTTGTTAACAAAACCCTTCGTGAATTTTATGAGAAAGTGGAATTCAAAGATCAAACATCTATTGCACACATCAAGTAAAAAGAAGTTGTTGAAAGACGAAACCGAACGTTAGTGGAAGCGCAAGAACAATGTTAATCAATGCTAAACTTCACGATTACTTATGGGCGTGTCGTATCCATCGCATGCTATACTCAAAACCGTTCTATGATCACAAACGCCACAACAAAACACCTTTTGAGCTTGTCCACAACTATAAACCGAACCTCAAACACTTTCATGTATTTGGATCCCTTTGCTATCCGAATAATGATCGTGATGACTTTGGAAAGCTCAAAGCAAAAGCGATATTGGAGTCTTTATTGGATCTTGTGACAATTCTAAAGGTTTAGAACTGGAATCGTCGAACTAAGGAGGTAATGGAAGCGATTCATGCTCATTTCGATGAACTCACGGAAATGGCTTTCGAGTATATGACTTAGAACCGGACACAACCGTTTAAACTTCCTCAACCCCATCATCACCAAGAAAGCCCTCGCTAACTCGTCAACAAATGGAAAGGTTATTTGCTCCTCCGCTCGTGACGACATTGATGAACGTGCTCTGGTGTATCCATTGTTTCACCGCACAACCCGATAATATTCCTATACGATACACCGCTACAACAACCATCGTTGAAGATGCACCTACACCAATTGACTCCAATACAACAGTTGAACACACCGCTTCCAACAATGATGAACCGGTGATGATATTCGAATGAAGTACCCCACCGCAGATTTTGATCCAAATGCGTTCTTCAACCCGCTTGCAAATGAGATCATTGCACGGATGTTGCGGAATCTTCAACAAACCATTTGAATCCTCGAGAATCGCACAATGTATACCAACATCAACCTCTACACATAGATGGACAAAAGACCATCCTCGGCTAACATTATTGGCAACCCGAATCAACCAATCGTTACGAGACAACGTCTTCACTCGGATGGTGAACACTTGCATTTATGCACTCACCGGCATCGCCAATCGAACCTAAAACATTAAGGATGCAATGACAAAAGACAATCGGATTGAATCCATGCGGGAAGAACTCAACCAATTCAAACGTCTTGAAGTATGGGAACTAGTTGTAAGACCAACAGGGTCTACGTCATTGGTCTAAAATGGATTTGGAAAAACAAATTGGATCTTTGAAGGGAACGTCATCCGAAACAAGTCACGCCTAGTTGCTAAGGGTTATCGTCGGGAAGAAGGATAGACTTTGAAGAATCTTTTGCTCCGGTTGCTCGTCTTGAGGTCGTTCGGATATTTCTCGCGTTCGCGGCTCATATGAATATGACGGTCTATCGGATGGATGTCAAACGGCGTTTCTCAATGGACAACTTAAAGAAGCGGTCTATGTCACCAACCAGATGGATTCGTTGATCCCGAGTTCCCGAACCATGTTTACAAACCGAACAAAGCTCTTTATGGTCTCAAACAAGCCCCTCGGGCATGGTGCGATAAGCTATCATCTTTCCTCATTGCCAATAATTTCACCAAAGGCTCGGTTGACCCAACTCTTTTATACAATATCACGGGCACACATCTTAATTGTTCAAATTTACGTGGATGACATCATTTTGGGTCAACACATAAAAGTTTTCAATCGCTTTTGCAAAACTCATGAAGAAAAATTTTGAAATGTCCATGATGGGTGAACTTACGTTCTTTCTAGGGCTGCATGTTCATCAATCACCCCGTGGTATTTTCTTGAGTCACCCAAATATGCCCTTGAACTGTTAAACAAATTTGGAATGAATACCGTGATACTTATGCCACACCAATGGCTCATACCAAGAAATTAGATCTTTGATTTACATGGGAAATTGGTTGACCCTACCAAATATCAAGTATTATTGGGTCTCTCATGTATCTAACAGCCAGCGACTGACATTGTCTTTGCCGTTTATCTATGCTCCCGTTATCGATCGCGACCAAGCTGAAACCCACCCTCTCGAGGCTAAAAGAATCCTCCGATACATCAAGGGAACCATTAATTTGGGAATCGGTATCCGAAGGATTCGGTTTTGAACTAATAGCTTTTTGAAGACGACCGATCACGCAGGATGCTTAGACTCAAGGAAAAGTACTTGAGAGCTCTACAATTTCTCGGTGATAAACGGTGTCTTGGCAATCTAAGAAACAGGATCGTACATCGCTATCATCAACCGCGAGAATATGTAGCCATGTCCGCGTGTTGTGCTCAAGTCATTTGGATGAGAACACAACTCAAAGACTATGGTTATGTATTTGTGAATCCTCGATGTATTGCGACAATCGGAGTGCCATTGCAATCTCGCAACTCGATTCAAAGACTCGAAATCAAAGCACATCGATCACGCTATCATTTCATCAAGGACCACGTAGAGCAGTACCGTTGAATTATACTTTTGGTCTCGAATACCAATTGGCGGATCTGCTCACCAAAGCCTTGCCTCCCGCAAGGTTTAATGAGTTGGTCCACGAATTGGTATCGGTGTTGACTCAAGAGGAAGCTGGATGACCTCTTAAAGCATCTTAAAAACTGTCAAACACCAAAACATTTTTATACATAAAATTTTCAAAACAAAATACAAAATATAAAATCCGATAAAACAACAAAAATATTCTTCTAATCTATATTTCTTTCAACATGGCAAGTACATTTCTTCCGTCAACACTTTTATCTTTCAAAATTCAAGATTTTTCCGATCAAGTGTTGAGGGGAGAAAATAATCTATTAACCTGTTTCAAAACATCTGTGTACTTGCATGTTATCACATCTCGGTTGATTCTTTTACAAATGGTGGTACATTTCCTGGTTCAAAGACACTCCTCGGACTTTAATTAATAACCATTCATTATTTTCTCAAAGTCGAGGGGGAGTGTCGTCAAGTTTCTTTCCCAAAAATCTTCGTATGGTAACCAAAATGGAAGTTAAAAGGCTTTGTGTGAAAAAGGAAAAGGTGGAGGGACTATAACTGTCAAAACCTTAAAGTTACTTTATACAAAATACTCCACCCACCTCATTTATTTCCATCTCATTAATTATTTCACCTAATATCATCTACGGTCCATATTCGTTTTACAAATCCGTGCTTTCGATTATCAATCTGTAAGTGTTTCTGTGTTTGAATCATGTTTCTAAACAATGGTTTTGAATCTCAAGTAAATCCTACGGCTAAAACATGTTCTACGAGTGATTTTGTGTTCTACGCTTATGCGTAAGAACACACAATCAATACTTGTGTGTTTGGGGTGAAATGATTTGTGTCAAAACGTTCTTATTACATCACTGATACCATTTTAACCTTCAAATTCCACCCAGAACCACTAATTGAAGATTTTTGAAAACTAGGGTTTATAAGTCGATTTGGGTACTTTCGAATGATAAGTGATTTGATCAATAAGATTGTTGTGTTATACTCTTACATTGTTAAATTGATGATTTCCATAGTCTATAACCACCCAGAAACACGAATTGGACATCAATTCGAAACTAGGGTTTAAAGTTTATAAACTTTGGGTGTTTTTGATTCACTGCATAATAAGTGTTAAAACTTGGTCTACATGTTCTCACAACGTCTATGATATACCAGAAAAAGTTTGGTGCTTAATCTATGGCTAGAATCTATACGCGTAGATCTAGGGTTTAGTCTACGCGTATGCAATTCTACGCATAACTGTGTAACATATGTTAATGCCATGATCTATTGATAAAATGAATGTATGTGTTAATGTTGATGATTTGATGGATTTATTTCAGGCCTTTGCTACACGTAACATTCAGAATCAAGGTGGTTACTAATCTACGCATAAGGATCACCTTACGCGTAGCTTGTTATCGTAAGACTTGTCTTCTGGCGTAGCTTCTACGCATAAGGTTCTACAATGGACTACGCGTATCCGTGAAGGATATCGTGTGATGACCCCACGCTTAAGGTCAACTCTTACGAGTAGCCTTGCACGCGAAGGTAAATATATGCCCACGCATAAGCTCTACGCATAAGGACTCCTTTTCCTACGCTGTAACATTTCTTACGCGAAGATAGGATTCTACGTGTAAGTCTCGCCTAAGCATATATCATACTGCTCACGCATAACTTTGCCAAAACTACGCTTAACCTTGGATTGACCTTCATGATGAATTGTTACTTGTACAAACTTGTAAATAAACTAATCATATCATCACGAATCCAAAAAAAAAAATTGTCACTAATAAACTTAAATCGTTTGATATGTTGTGAACAATAAGTGATAAAATAAACTTTAAAACTTAAAGTTAACTAACTCACGAAACATTTCACGATATCATTGATTGAACATACAAGTGACTTAGGACTCGTAACAATCATTATCACTGTACATTCAACAACTAGACAATAAGACCTTCTGTTGACTAACATTATGTCTTTCGATATGTTGGTTCTTTTGGCTAATGTTATTTCAGATCACGACATGGCTGAACAAATGAATGTGGATGCACCTGAAGTTCTCTCCATTCTTGATATCTATCCTCATGGCTATCCAATGAAGATTGGAAAGAATAACCTCCGTGTTGACTTTGACACCCTTACTTGCTCGAATCTTCATGTCTTATTGCTATCGATATTACGAGGACTCATCCGTACGTAACATGCTTACTCACTCTGCAACCATTCACGAGATCTACATCCAACAGTTCGGAACACTATGGAAAGGGTCAAAGGAAGGATCACGTGATGATGACTCAACCACAAACACGTCACCATTACACCCATGAGACTTAAGGGCTGCTCTCCTTATTCTCAAGTCAATCCAACCAAACTTTATGCCACACCGTGAAGAGTTAACTCTCCAATTCTTAATCAACATCGGTTATGATGAGGCTACGGGAGTAATCACCAAGCACTCTCACGTAGAGCTTATGAGTATTCCTCAACCATGGAGAACACTCTACATGATCATCACCAAGTCATTTACGGTCGTGATAGCGGCTATGAGCATCCTAAGCTCATAGAAGCGCAAATATTTTGGGCATTTGTCAACATGAAACACATCGCCATTGAAGCTCGATTTGGGATGACATGATGTCATTTCTCGGCAAACTTGGCTCAAAGATTCCCTACATCGAGATATACTAAATGTTGATACAAAGAGCTCTTGGACTTCATCACGATATTCCCAAAAGGCTCAATGACCCGCACAATCACGACATGTTGACGGAGCCTATTCTATCCGTAAGAATCAAGGAAGCGTCTACAAAGAAACAAGGTGCCGTGCTCCCGCATTTCCTTCTAGCGAAGATGTCGAAAGCTAGAATCGTACCAAAGGTATCCGGAAGCGGTCGAGACAAGGCAAAGTTGGTCATCTTGATTTAAAAATCTTCGGAACACTGTCGGAGAACCGAAGAGGAAGTGCAGGAAGCACAACAAGTTTCGTGAGTCAAAGGAAGGTTCCTAAAGGAAAGCTCCTTCTAAAAGGATTGTTCCGTAAAGGAAGCCGAACCTATTACCACACTTGAACCTCAAAGACAACTTAGGGATGAGAGCTCAAGATCTTGGAGATGGATGAAGAGGTTCATTACTCGCCATCGCAACGAAACACGCCTCGGTGACAAAACCTCCAAGTCCTCCAGCTGTCCAAGAAAAAGGGAAGACTCAAGTAGGGGTGGAAACGAGCCGAGCCGCTCGTAAAAAGCTCGAGATCGGATCGGTAAAAAGCTCGAACGAGCCGAGCCTAAACGAGCTCGAGCCCGAGCTCGAGCCTATATTAGAGCTCATTTAATAGTCGAGCCCGAGCCCGAGCTCTATATACAAAGCTCGAATAGGCTCACGAGCCCTAAACGAGCTTTACTAATATTATTATTTTTTATATATATGAACTAAAGCTAGCGTGTACTGCACTTCCATAAATTAATTCATGAGGCGCGTCACCCTCTGACCCTTCCCCACTTGCAGCTCCACTGTCTTCTCCAACACCACTCATTTGCTGCCAAATAAAAGATTACACATTCTTCAAAGAAAATAATAATAAAGGATTACACCACCTTTTCTTTCTTGTTATCTTCAAACCTTGAAAAGATAATTTTGACTTCCTTTTTCAAATGAAATCGGCTTCAAGATCTTTCTTAAAGGTTTTGGGTAAGGTTAATGTGTTTTTTCGTTAACCGAAGGAAGTAAAGGATGAAACAAGTTTTTGTTTTGTTCTTTCTTTGAAAATTTTCAGATATTAAAAACAAGTTTGTCTTCTAATAGATCTATGATGTGTTTACTAAACATGTAAATCCTTTTAAAGATTTGTGACCGAGTTTGAATCTGAGATCTTGTTTTGTGTTTATTTTTCGAGATTAGTTAGATGTTAGAACTAGGTTTGTGAGTTGTGGGAGTGATGTGAGCAGTGAGGGTATATTGGTTGTGACTAGGCTGCTAACGAGCTCATTAACGAGCTCGAACAAGGAAGCTCGAGAAGCCAAGCTAGGCGCATCACAAACGAGCTCGAGCCGAGCTCGAGCTTTATATATCATGTCACGAGTCGAGCTCGAGCTCAAACCTTAAGGCTCGAACCGAGCTCGAGCTCGAGCTCGAGCTCTCTAAAATATAAACGAGCCGAGCTCGAGCTCTGACGGGCTCGGGCTCGGCTCGGCTCGTTTTCACCCCTAGACTCAAGCTATTGTACCTTATGATGAGAGCTCTGAAGAAGAAGAAGAAGAGCAATTGGACAAATCATACAGGAAAAAGTTTCACAATGTCCGACACACTCAAAAGGCTTTGAATTTGCTAAAGAACAAATGGGTGGCCCGGAGGATCAAGTGGTCTTTGCCCTCTCTCGGATCACGATGCGGTTAATCAACCCGATAGGGATCGGTGCCACCACTCTTACGCAACAACAACCTTTGTTGAAGACACCATTGTGTATGATTTTGAAAAGCAGAGCGGGAAAGAAAAGTCTAAGGATGACGAGGATGATTATACAAAGTTTCTTCTAGGCAGTCCAACTCACTCAAAGGAGAAAACCTCGAAACTCCTAAGGACATGAAGTCTCCTCATGTCTCCTCATCATCGACTCTTCATCTCATTCATCACCACCACCATCAACTAAGTCAACCGGATCATCATCCAAACCGTGAAGAAACCACCAAAGTCTTGGATTTCTCAAACACATGCAAGAATTGTGAAAGTCAAACAAGTTAGAAAGAAGGACATGCTTCAAAGAAAACTTAATTGGTATCTTGAACAAATGCGATTTACATGATGAGAATGATGAGATGCGGAAAGATAGGAAAGCTATTCAGGAGTTCATGAGAAGTCATCGTCGGGGAACTAAATGAAATGATTGAAGGATACACTCAAAAGTACCTTGAGGATATCGTTCCAAAAGTCCAAAAGGAACTGGAAAAGTCAACAAGAGAACAAACCCACAAATTTCTTCTAAACCTTTGTCCCCGGTGTGACAAAAGAAGTATTTTCCGGACAACTCACTTTAACATCGTAGCATTGGTCAAACATACATTGGCAAAGAAGGCGATCTCTCCGAATGAAGGTTAATCGCTAAACTAGTGATGCAAATGTCAAAGAGATCTCGAGCGTTTACTCGGATGAAGCTAAATTTTGAAATTCTACTTGACTATCAACTCGGATCATCATGCAAGGAGTCACCACTCAACCCAAAAGACCAAGAGATGGCGATGATAAGGATAAGGACTCCGCACCTAAGCGTCGAAGCGATCTGGTCAATCTACATCTATGCCACCTCCTCCACATCGAACTTCTTCTCAACAAAGTCTTCTCCACCACGGTCTTCCACCGATAAACCTCGGGACGATTCCGAGTTACCACCCTTGACTCGTAAAAGCGGTGATCACTTTGAGTATACGGTGGTGGCGATGAAGAGGTCCTGAGCCCCAACAACAACCCTCCTCTCCCAAACAAGTGAAGAAACCGAATCATCATCAAGGCCTTCTAAAAGCAAGAAAAGACGACTCACCGGATGTCGTATCATGGCTAGATGATGATACAACCGCAGAATTTGAATGGTTCTCCACACTTGTTAACAACACTCCCTACCGAAGAAGGTCAAGAATTGGTGAGCGGTAGTACCTTTGGAGCATGCAAAAATCTTGCAAGAACGATTCCGTGTGAAGAAGATGGCGAAATCCGAGTTGAAGCGCATCAAGAATGACGCATTCCTTACGTTGAAAACATTTCGGAAAGTGCAATCGAGGTTGAATATCACCTTGAAAACATTGCTCGAGCCATGTCTAACAACATGGATTGGCTCAACCGAAGCAAACATCGACTTCACTAAGCGGAACAACCTCCATACTACATCGTTGGACCAAACCTCTACCAACAATCGCCAACCGGATGAACCAAGGATTCCTTCGGATATTTCTTCAACACGGACACGGAATTTCTTCTCCATGGTGGCGATGGTTCAAGAAAATACGCTACATCATTAACTCTTCCATTCCCCAGACTACCTACTCAAAGCGCATAGCTATCGAGGCGTGCAAATCACTTGTTTTCGACAAAATGCAAGCATACGACCAAGATGCATTGTATGGGATTCATCATTGGCACGAACGTCGAAGAATCTACTCTGTGTCGCACCGGTTCGAAGTCTCAACATGAAGTGTATTGCTCAAAGAACATCGTGGCCATCAAACACATTGATCTCAAGTCTAAATGGGACTACACATTCTTGAAGAATATCATAGTCAAACGACAAGATGAACAAGACTATGAATTCTCGGTGACTTTGAGAACTTGTCACTCAACGACATCGAAGACATGTACCTTGCCAAAGTACGTGGTCGTATGAGACAATTCTCGATGAAATTCAACGTGAATTTATCAAGTCGGTTCTCATCTTCATTAGGCGCATTGTGATCAAAGAGCGTGTCGAAGATATCCGGATGGTCGTTGAATCATATCGAAGCGTGTAAACTTCACTCCACCACGACTTGATCTTCGACATCAACCAGCTCAAACAACTTACGCTCATCGGCAAACCTTTCGGCATTGTTTATCGAGTGAACTTCGTGAAACCGCTTAATGGCGTGTAGTGAGCTCCATAAATTCGGGATCATACCTTGAAGATGGTTAGGGATGGATTGGCGTGCAGATTGAAGGATATACGCTTGAAGGTTGGGAATCCTGCCTTTGGAACTCTCGGGATAGAAGGGATGTGAGAAGGATCATCACCATGATTGATGAGCGGTTGTTCGAAGGGATCGATTCGCACGCTTGGAGAGCTATGTTGGTGGTAGACCCGGGATAAACATCACGGCTTTCAAGCATACATGCACTCACGGAACATCACTACACTTCACGGTACCCTTGAATTGTTTCCTTCATATGATTTTGGATGAATGTTTATATATGTGAATGGCTTGTGCACACATAACAATGTACAACCCGTAATGGTCAAGAAAGGACCACGTAGTGCGCCTCGGTGCCATAATCCTTATAAAAGGAGCGAAAGCTTCTTATTTTGAGTAAAACCTATCAAACCTTTCATTTTCAAGGTTTTGCTAAAAAGACAAGTACTTCCCATATGATTTTCAAAACCTCAACCGTTTATATTACTAGTTGAGGGGGTATTTGATTAAAACTTTGTTCACAAATTGTTCACGTGGTCACTCTTCCGCAACACTCAAAATGGTCATATTTATTTCAACCGTTCAAAATAACATTTTTATATGCCATTTTTGAGGGAGAAAATTTGTGTGATAAGAAATATGTTGTCTTGAATGCAAATGAATTCGTGTACCTCGGACTTAACCAACGAATTGACGGTACAAAACCATCTTTAACTCGAAAAGACTTGTCCGGACGGGTAATAATTTCAAGCTAGTTCGCTAGTGATGTAAGCGTGTCTCGCAAAGGACTCGTCTTAGTAGAAGGTACCATTCGAGAAGCTCTTGATAGACATGAACTCGTGGTATGACAACCTTTCGAGGTTTGTCTACACCTTCAAGGTAGTTATTAGAGCTAGTTGTCACCTAAAAGGCGACAATGTAACTCTTTAACTATTCAACGTAACCGTGTCTCAAGGGAGATTGTCTATCTTTAGTGGATCAATTCATGAAGTGCGCTCTTTCCTCATTGTGCATTTAACCATTAAAACTATTAAGCACACGTGGGGGAGTATTTATGCAAAACTTATCTCTCACCGTGGTTCAAACATGTTTTCATTCACAAACCCTTTGAGATATATTTCAACTTACGGTGGTTATAATGGCAAACATAGGTTAGTCATGGAGTTATAAGGTGACTAAGGTTAGGAATAACTGTCCTATGATCCGCCAGAGCGGAGGGATCTACCCAAGGACACTACCATTAGTTAGTGTTAGAAGTCCTTAGGAATGATTGTAAAAGGAGAAAATGAGAATCGGAGAAAGAAGGAGTTGAAGAATCAAAAGAAATGTAAAGAAAAGGGTGAAAAGAAATAGCCCTCCAGTTATTCAACTTAGAAATGGACGGGTTCAATTCATATGCTACGGTTGTCACATAGTGACACCGGTATTGAAGATTAAAAGTCGTCATGGACCCGATGGCGCATGCACTAAACCTTCTTAGCCACTCAAGTCTCTCTCAATGAAACTTGTTTCATTCTCACAGGAACCCTACATAATCTATTGGCTTTCTCTTAGAGATCGCCGGTATTGAAGAAGGAGACCTCTCCACAGTCTCCGCTCGGGAAAACCAATACGCACTATTGAGTCTAGAGCCACGAGATTCATCAAAAGATCTCTTAGGAACACTTGACATTTAATCACTTGTTGATCAACAAATAAGATCTTGATGATTCGATGGTTCATATCGAGTCCTTCAGATCTTAGCAATGTCGAGAACATTTATGAGAGGTTCACATCCATGATCCTCGGTGATTGAATGGAAACTCCGCCAGGTCAACATCAAACGACCACGGCGGTCGCTTCGGTAACTCCCGTGGATTACGCGGAGTGTGTCTCAAACGGTCTCTGATCGTGAGGTGATGCTTGATTGTACCTCGTGACTCATCTCGAATGTAGATGTGCCCGGTACATCGCGTTATCTCACTTGTGGGACTCGGTTCGAGAGCGGCCGTTGTAAAATTAGAGTTGTGTCCTCACACTATCTTTGTTGACACTCTCGAAGTTCAAACTTGTAAGTCGGAAACCGCTTATTACTAACCGTTTGAAATGTTTTCTTCTTATGGAAGCTCCGGGCGGGATGATCGTGTTGATTCTTCTCATGCTCACGCCAACATCATCACTAATGAAAGTTCTATTCGAATGCAACACAATGAAGAATGATTCTTCATCAATCAAAGAATCTACAAAGTTAAAGACTTACGAACTTCATAAGTATTGATTTCCAACGTCAAAGAGCGTGTGAGCATGTTGAAGAATGACGTGGAGACACCGAGCAACAAGCGCACACGAGGCGCATCGATGCGAGACAACAACATACTATCACTTTCACCACAAAGAACAATGATCAAAGAACAAAGTTAATGATGACGTCAAAACATAAGCATTCAAAGATAACTATCTCTACACCGGGAGATTGTTGAATCAAGACAATTCCTCTCACAAGAAAGAAGAATGTCGAAGGCGTCACGCTACTATTACATCAACGCCTTCACCGTTTACATTCATATATACTTGAGGGAGATTGTTGGAATCACTCCTAAACAGTATTTCAAGTATTTATATTTCATATGTAATAGGTAGCTTTGTTATGGCCTTTATGTTTGTTTAAGGTCAAGGTTATGTAGAAGGCCCATAAGCTTAATCCAAGCCCAATAAGGAATAGGGAAGGAGAGGGAGTGTTGCCCTAGCTCCTTGCCTATATAAACTATTGTAAACCCTCATTTGAGGGTTGGTTGTTCAAGTTATTCTTCCACTCACTCTCTACGCCTAACCGGTTTTACTTATACGTGTGTGTGTGTGTGTTTAGCTTGTTCAATCGCCTTATCTCTTTCTCTATAAGCTTGTGTTGTAAAACTAGTGACCTAACAGTAGCCTTGGCACTCTTGAATGTATTTGACAGGCTTCACACTTCTGGATAATTTCCACTGCGTCCCTGTGCATCGAAGGGCAATAGTACCCAATCCTCATGATCTTAGAAACAACGGAGCGAGGTCCTGCATGTAGCCCGCAAGAACCTTCGTGCACTTCTTGAATTATGTTGGAGGCTTGCCTAGGTCCGACACAACGGAGCCATGGAGACAAGAAAGACCTTCGGTATAGGTAATTCCCCATGATCCTGTACTGCGGTGCTTTAATGCGGACCTTTCATGCTAGCTTCTGATCCTCTGGCACTATGCCACTTATTAAGTACTCTGTGATCGGAGTCATCCAATTTGACTCCTCCTCCAGTATTACGTCAAACACCTCCTTTCGGACGATGGACCTTTCTGCCAACACTTCGACCAGAACCTCCTTAGTTAAATGAGCAAATTCCATTGATGCCAGTTTGCTAAGTGCATCTGCCTTTTTGTTTTGGTTTCTTCAAACATGCTCTATGTAGTAGGAAGTAAAACCTTCGAGCATCTCCTTGGCTTTATCCAGGTACTGCTTAATCACAGGCTGCCTTGCTTCATAGGAGCCCTTGATCTGGTTGGCCACCAGTTGTGAGTCAACAAAAATAGCAAAGTCTTCTACCTCCATCTCTTTAGCGGTCGGAGACGCTAGCAGAGCCAGTACTCCGCTTCATTATTTGTAGCATCAAATTCGAAGCGGAGTGCATAAGTATACTCCTTTCCTTCAGGGTTATCTAGCATCAACCCTGCACCTGATCCATCATAGCTAGAGGCTCCATCAGTGTAAAGTTTCCACCCTTTGACTGTCTTCGCAGGCTTCTTGGTAGCAACTTTGTTGTCCTGCTTCGGTTCGGAGGGTGTCTCTGCTAAAAATTTTGCCAGTATTTGCCCTTTGACCGAGTTCCTACCCTTGTACTCAATTTCATGTTCTCCTAGCTCGATGGCCCATTTAGCTATCCTTCCAGATTTCTCCGGCTTTGAAAGTATCTGCTTAATTGGCTTGTTAGTGAGCACGGTTATGGGGTGAGCCTGGAAATACCTTCGAAGGCGCCTCGTAGCATGAACTAAAGATAGGATTAACTTTTCCAACTCTGGCGCGAAGCTGATCGAAGATTTCTTTTATATCGGAGAGCATATCCTCCTCCATTCTGATTTTGATGACCATGTCGTCTACGTATGCTTCGAGGTTCCTACCTATTTTCTTGTTGAAGGCTTTGTTCACTAGCCTTTGGTAGGTAACACATGCATTCTTCAGACCAAAGGGCATCTTCTTGTAGCAATACACGTCTTTTCCTGTAAAAAAGGTTGTTTTCTCTTCGTACTCTTCTGCCATCTGTATCTGGTGGTAACCTTTGTAAGCATCCATAAAACATTTCAGTCGAAACTCTGAAAAGGATTCCACCTTCCAATAAATTTCTTGTAGAGGATAACAGTCCTTCGGATTGGCTACACACATCCGCCACCCTCCATCATGCTTTTTAGCCATCACTGGATTGGCTACCCAGGTTTGATACTTCACTTCCCTGAGTATATCTGCTGCTACGAGCTCATCCACCTCCTTGCATGTCGCTGCATTCCTTTCGGGTGCAAGGCTACGACGCTTTTGCTTGATAGGTTCAATGTGCTTGAACTCGTTAAGCTTGTGCTCAGTGCCGGAGGGCTTTCTGTCTATGATGAGGGTTCTAGGGACCCCTGTCATGTCAGAGTACGTCCATGCGAAGACATCCGCGTTAGCCCTTAGTAACTTTTCCAGTTCTGCCTTAAAGTTGGCAGGGAGCTGCTTTCCAATGACCACCGTCTGATCAGGATGTAGGTCATTTACCACTATGCGCTCTTCGGAATCAGTGCAGCTGAGAATATCCTTCGAAACCTCTTCAGGACTTTGTTTGACCCTTTTGCCTACATCGGTAGGCTTCTTCGAGTTGTAGCTAGAGAAAACCGTTCCAATACCGAAGGGTGTTTGGAATTTGATCGCAGCATGTATGGTTGAGACAACGATACCCATTTTCTGCATTGTGGTTCTCCTTATTAACAGGTTGTAGGGAGATTCAGACCTTACGATCGCAAAAACCAGGGTTTCTGTCCTTTTTAGCCTTCCTTCTCCAATCGTAACCTCTAGAGGGACTTCTCCCAGAGGCCATGAATGCTCCCCTGAGAATCCCACCAAAGGTACCTTCGAATCTACTCTCTTCGACCTTATCTAAGTGTTAGGAATTGGAAATTCCATGTTAAAGTTTCGGTCACCCCAATTATGTTCTAGCATATTTTAGCTCGTAGACTTGTATTTATTTACGTTATTTAGTAGTTTATTAGTTAGTTTGTAGCGTAGAATAGTTTAGTGTAACACCGTGGAGGAAGGACGGGTCTTTACCCACTGTATACCTGATCCACATGCCGTCAGGAGGTCGTGTATTTTGTAACTATAAATACCCCTTCCATCCATGGAAGGGGTGGTGCTTTTCAATCTAACATTTTATATTTTACAAAGCAAGTCTCTAGCTTAAACACCCATCTCTCTACTTTCTCTCTCTAAAATGGCTATCATGTATTTCCATCATCCAAGACCACCCGAATCATCATAACACAATAATATTTTGATCCTACAATTGGTACCAGAGCCATGGTTATTGTATTGTGTTGATTTTTGTGGTTTAGCATCATAGTTATGGTGGTTTTTGGTTTTTGTAAATGGTCACTGTTTTTATATCGTGTGAATGGTCTGGGAATAATATTCTTTTTGGCTTACTACTTTTGAAAACTGTTTTTAACATGTTATTACTGATTCTTTGTATCCTTTCTTTGGTAAAAAAACAATAAGTCTTGATATTCAAAAGGCTACAATATCTGATTTTGTGTCAAGTTTTTTGTCTAAACGGATTTTTTGTGTCTTCATCTTTTAGACTGTTTGGTATCAATCTGTGAAGTCTCTTGTGGTCATAAGTCAATTTCTGTGGTATTCATTTGTGGTCAAAATGGGTATGGGTTTGAATCTATTCTAAAATAACTGCTCATGTCATTCTTCATAGCGAGTTGATATTTTGGTCAAAAGCGAGTTGGGTTTGTTTGACTTTTGAGTCAAACAATCAAAGCGACTTATCTAGCATATCATGTAGTGACTTGTATTATCATGAGTACTAACTCATGGTAGCGACTTGCACGTAGCGACATGCACGTAGCGACTTGCAAGTAGCGACTTACAAGAAGCGGCTTGACAAGATGCATTTGTGTTAAATAGAGACCTGAATGTGATGAAGAAAAGAAGAATACTACTTTTGCGAAACTGTTAATTTAAAGAGACCTTATGCACTTGACCACAAGACCTAATACCAACATACCAATACTCTTAGATCACAGGTTAACAACCATCATCGATCCATGTCTATACTCAAAGACATAACACGAGCATAAAATGGTCCAATATCTCGACACAATCAAAACCAATCATCTAATCCTAAGACCTAGACTCAACCCAAGACCCTCTCATCCACTCCTCAACACTCATTCAATCCACAATATAACTCGAATTAAATTAAAAACGGTCTCAGAAAATGGTTCAATTGTATTTGTAATCTTTTAAAGATTTTTTAATGAACTCTTATCATCATAGATCTCTATGAAGCTTTCACTTCTTTGTCAATATCCGAACATCTTGAGAAGAACAAAATGATTCCATTTCATTGTTTCTCTTGTTCGTTTGTTCACAGTAAACACACGGACAAAAAAACTTAACCCATAATACCTACCCGAGATCCTTAAAAGATCTTGAAGTTGCATGCTCTCCTTGTGTCTTCAAAGCTGGAATATGAAACGGTGGTACTTATGGTGGTAAGCTGTGATATTGTTATTGTAAACGGAGATTAGTACTTGATTGATTGATGAGATTATGTGATGTACTTGATAAGAGATTTAGATGAATATGGGATTAAGGTTTTTATTTTCTGCGTTTGTGTTAAAATGGGAGGCGCATTATTTTGATTAAGAATATTAGGGTATGGTGACTGAGATGGAGAGGCGCTTTGGCTGTGATTAAGATGAGGGTTTTTAGGGGTGTGTAATGTTAGGGTTATACTATGTGGTGTTAAGTTATGCTTTATACCCCAAGTAATTAGGGTAACCTGTTACCTTGGACTTGATCTGGCTTGCTATTCCTTTTAAGACGGGCCGTGGTTTATTTGATTACTTGGGCCGAAAAGTTTTTTGATTTAATTGGGCCTCTGGTGGTGAAATAATTTGGATTGGATAAATATTGTAATGTGATATTAACTCGTGTGTTTTATCCGAATGTATTTGATGTGTGATAATGTGTGGACTTATGATCGTGTGGACTTATGTTAGTTTTGCTAATTTTGGAATGGCTTGGTAAAAAGAGTTGGGCCGAAAAACTTCGTGATTATATCCGTATTTGTTACTAAATATCAAATCATCGGGTTTATCAAATTTTTGTGAGTTGAGATTATTGTTTGGTGAGATTTGTCATATGGACCGGGTAATATAATTGGAATAATGGACATGGGCCTTCTAAACCTTAAATGGATCGGGTTCAATGTTGTGGTTAGGCTTCTCAAAATTAGATCGTATATATGAGCTTTGATCTTATGAGATTCGGATTTTATGTGATTTGATCATGAGCTTGATGATGAGATTTGGGTATGAGGGTTGACACTTTGGTTTATACATTTTCATGGAATATATTGTGGTACGGCTTGAAATGATGGTTGAGCGAAGTTGACTACGGGTGTGTTTGTATTAGGTATTTCTTATTTGAATTTGAAATGAGGTTTTCCGGGCGCGTCTACTTATTTTCGTCTTCTTTCTTTCTACCCGTCCGCGAAGATGACTTGTTTGGGCGTTTATAGAGGGTGATAAAGACTTGGCTATTTAGTTACGGGTGTGATTCTTTCTCTCGTTTAACCCACAACGTAACTATCACTTCGGTGTCTCACTCAGTTGAGAATGTCAAGAGGTTTTGTACATTGGGTACAACGTTTCTTCTTCACAAGGATTAGTACAAGTTTAAGTAACAAATCTGGGGAATTTCACTTCATGATCAAGTTTGGCATATCGGGTTTACTTCTCCATGTTGTCACTGCAATAGCCGACAGAATGCGTGAATGATGTGTTTACCAAGGTGTTTATTGGATAGTTGATGATATTGTTGATGTTGGATAATGAACCGGTGCATGTTCCCCTAAAACAGATATTCACCGAAACCAAAGCTGTCATAACACATTCAAGCTGACATTGTTTATGGTCTTGTCTTGATTTTGTAAAATCCCGCGAAAGAACCTATTTCTCGGTTTAAATCAGAGACTTGTAAAATCCCGTGACAATGAAAACATCCTGGTATTAGTAAAGTGCATTTCCGGATCTATCTTACGGTTTATTCTTGGTTTTGTAAAATCCCGTGAAAGAAACTATTTCTCGGTTTAATACCATAGAATTGTAAAATCCCGTAATGATGGAACCATCCTAGAGAAAGGAAAGTGTATTTCGAGGTCTTATCTGATGCTGGTGCTACAGTTTCTACTTCGAAGAAGGGATAAAGGGGTGTACTTCATGAATTGGATGTGTGTTTGGATATTCGTCATGGCAGTTTGGTTATTACATGGTTTTACGGGGTCATATGCCTTTAACCATGGTCGGGATGGAAACTATTATCATAGTTCACTTAAAACGTCAAAGGAGGCTAGATTTGAGCTTTTAACCAGAAGATGTGACAACGGGGTTAATTCACTATTATTTATTTGAGGTTGAAGTGAAATATCACGGGCAAGTGTACTTAGTATCTGAAGGTATCGGGGATGGTTGGATGAAGATTCTTCGAGATCCTTGTTCGAGCTTTTTCCAAAAACGAAGACTTGGAAATCTAGTTATTTTTGGGAATCTTTTCTTTTTCTTTTACCACTTGGGGGAATTGGGCTCTTATCGCCACAAAAATAACTAACACTTTAAGGAGTTACGTTGTAGTGCTCAGTGTCACATTTAATTGTGGATTTTCAAGAGGTGATGTACGTCTTATACTTGATGGTTGGTTGGATGAAGAGTATAGAGTACTTAGAGATTAAATGGAGGATGAAGTCTCGGTACCGCTCTTTGTTACATATGTGCAAGTTTAAGTCACGAGTTCGGGATAGTTTACTTCAGGGTCAAATTCATCATATTGGGTTTTCTCCATCAGCTGTCACATCAAAGAGCCTACTGAATGATAATGGGGTGATTACAAGTTTTGCCAAGAGATGATGAAAAGAGAGAGATTTATGACGTATGAACACAACAGTTCAAGCCTCGTTCTCTAAAGAAAAGAAAAGTGTACGCTTCAGTGCGCTTTATCCTCTGAAGATGAGAAATCTTCTTATTATGACCATTCTCATCAACATGCTCCATACTTTTTCTACGTGCTTTCAGTTATCAAGTGAACCGGACTACTGTTGATTGTTTTCTTATTCCACTTGCTCAACTATAATGACGATGGCGACATCATGTGCTAATTTTGCAGGGGAGAAGTGTGAAGAGACTACATTTTAAATATTTTCCCTTGTTTAATCAAGAATGGCATCTCCGTATGCAATTCTTGAGGGGGAGAAGAAGTGTGAAACAACTGCATGTTGATTGATATTTGTGAATAAATGGTCAAACGGCTCCAAACTCATGTAAGAACCGAGCTTCTTCTTATCGGGTCATTTCTACATGGAGTTTCTTCTAAGAGCTATTGGTTGACATCTTCACACTATAATCATTTCAGTTATTTCAGTCTATAACCTGTTTTTAAAGAAAGAACAAATCCATGCTTTATCTTATTTTTTAAATCTCATGCTCTGATTCCAAAAACAAATATTTGTTATCTTTTCGAAAACTAATAAAAATAACTCGATCTCAATTTTTGAAAATTATCTGAACTTGACATTTTTCAAAATATCTATCTCTCAATCAACAACTTATGTCATTGATTGAGGGGGAGAATGATTTCATCTAAATCAAAAGGTTAGTTGTCATACAATTGGTTCAGACCAAGGTTTATGTCATGTTTTCAAAAGACACTCAAGCATGTTTTTGGAGTTTAAAGTCTCAGCTTTGATCCTTATTGGTTAAATGTTTTCATAAGCAAATCACAATTCTTCTCAAAAGCTTTCAAAATCAATTTAACTCTACAAGAGATCACAAATCTCAAATGATTTGAAAATTGTGATTCGGGGGAGAATTTGTGATTTAAATTGGATTTAAACTGATAATTCGATAAATGGTGTTATGATGATTTACAAGCTTTCCTCCCCACATGTGCCAAACGATTTCAAATTTAACATGCACATGTTGAGGGGGAGCATCTATTTCAAACCAAAAAGGATTGAAACGTGATTGATTTGTTTCAATGTGCAGGTTTTCCCTATTATGTGCAAAATACTTTCAAATCTCTATGCACATATTGAGGGGGAGCAATTTTTTTGAAAACCACATCCTTTCCAAAATACCCTTAACAAAGTATGAAAAATGCTAAGTTTGATCAGGAAAGTGATGTTGATATCTTTTAGAAAATGGTAATCAATGAAGTGAATTCTTCCTCTTGCCTCCGTGTGCCAAAACGATTTCAAATACATGTTGCACATGTTGAGGGGGTGCTCTTTTTCTAGAAATATCAAAAGCAATTCAGGTACAAAATGCTTTGATAATATATCACAAGTATCTGGATTGATTCTCAAAAGGTTTTCAATTGGTTCCAATAGCAGATTAAGTACAATAGCCAAAGAATAACCCCGATGTATACTATTCTCTCCCCTAAAGAAAGTGTATGAAGCTCAAGAACCCGAAGTACCCAAATGCCCAAAGAGAGAATAACCGATAACATTGAAGAAGCAGGCCGAATCACTGATTATCTCTGTGGAGGACTATCTCTGCGGACATCAATTCTGGAATAAGTGATTATATCTCTGAATCACTGATTAAGCTCTCAAGTGAGACAGCTGAGCATCCCCAATGTACACAATTCTCTCTCCCCTGATGATTACGATAACATCAAAATCATCACACACTTGTGTACCTCTTTTTATCTTCAGAAACTTTCTTTTACATCACTTCACCCACGTCGTTGGAATAATAACACTAAAAGCCTTGATGAGTAAAACCTTGAGTTTCTCTGCGGTCATGACATTTGTCTTCCCGGGATATCTTCAATCACTTAGAAGAATTAAGTTCATCAAGTTTACTCGCGTTTAGATGCTTGTCTCCTTCCCCCTTGCTGGTTTTGACACTTCAGAATCAACAACTCATTGTAAGCTCATGTACTAGAAATCTTTTGAGAAGATCGCTTGAAGTCTTTATGAGAATCAACTTGCTGAAGTACAGTGTGAGCAAGTCTAATTGGGGATTAAATCAGACATTTCACCCTCCCCCAATTAGTGCTCTCCCCTAAACTGACAATCTTTCAAATAAATGCCCGAAATAAGAAGAAGTCTTTAGATCGTTAAATGCAATTCGTCTCTTAGTCTTCTAACATGCAACAGAAAAATGTAGAACAGACTGTAGACTCGACCTTCTTCAAGATTTTCCAGTTGGGGAATAGATAGTTAACATCTTCATCTCACCAAATGCAATCCCGTTAACTTACAAATAGCAAATCTCCTTAAATGAAATCCCTCCCAATCAAACAAGAACAGAAAGATGTTCATCAAGGAAATTAGCCCAACAACAAGACGCACTTTGTCATTAATCAAATCAGCCCGTGTGAAGATGTCAACCAAAATCATTTATACTAGTTGTCTTAGTATGGTTTATAGTTCATCAAAACCATATGTGCTAAACGTTTTGAATTGTTTATACTACTTGTCTTAGTATGGTTTGTGAAGTTATCTACATATGGCTCTGTTCTTTTTTCTGAAGATAAAAAGAGGTACACAAGTGTGTGATGATTTCGATGTTATCGCAATCATCAGGGGAGAGAGAATTGTGTACATTGGGGATGCTCAGCTGTCTCACTTGAGAGCTTAATCAGTGATTCAGAGATATAATCACTTATTCCGGAATTGACATCCGCAGAGATAGTCCTCCACAGAGATAATTAGTGATTCGGCCTGCTTCTTCAATGTTATCGGTTATTCTCTCTTTGGGCATTCGGGTACTTCGGGTTCTTGAGCTTCGTACACTTTCTTTAGGTGAGAGAAAAGTATACATTGGGGTTATTCTTTGGCTATTGTACTTAATCGGCTACTTCGATGGTATAAGTTTCTTTGTCTTCGGGTATGTGTATTCGGGTTCGTGAGCTCTAGTCTAAGAGACTGACTGCATCAATTCATCTACTTGGGGGAAGTGGTCTCTCGACAACTTTTTGGGGATACATTCGCTTCAGACTTCAGTGGTAATGAAATATGAGAAGAAATTTAAAGAGTGGGATGATATGTTGCTATTCTTGTTGATGATATAACCCCGAATGGAGTATCTCGATTATCATTCTTAAAAGGAGCAGCAGGATTTATGATAATGGTGTGCTTCTCTGTGCACTTGGCTAAGGCAAGCTTGAAATAGAGCTTCGAATCTGCTCATCTAATGGATCTTCGGTTTAGGGGTAAGCTGCCAAAGTCTCTCTTTCTCAAAGGCTCATGTTCTATCTTCTATTCTGGAGCCTCGGAAGCTTTGGTGGTGGAAATTTAAGAGATGACGAATCATATCTTCTACAATGGGGCTGCTCGATATCCTTATCTCGGTACTCGTATCATCATCTTCTTATACTATATCATCTACTCTATCTGTGTAAATATTTATCAAAAACCAAAATACAAAAATATAAAACCAACAAAACAAAATAGAAAATTCAAAATCTTCGAAAACCCATAAAAAATCAGAAAATTTGAAAAAGTCCAAGAATATTGTTTTTCTAAGACATGTCTTCTGGTATCGATAACATCTGCGGTCTTAGAAATGTCATTCAATAATGGCACGGGACCATAGATGAAGTTCGAGCAGGAGGTGTAAATATTCTTTTCCAAAACATGTCTCAAAACAATGGCTTACAGTTATTTCAGACTGTAACCCGTGCTTAAACTATGGCTTACAGTTACTTCAGACTGTAACCCGCGCTTAAACCATGGCTTGCTATTATTTCAGATAGCAACCCGCTCTTCAAGAAAGTAAAGTGTTGCGCTAAACCAATTTTCAAATATTTCGTGTACTTTTCCTAAAACAATTTGAGGAAAGTATGTCGAAGGAATGCTGTTCCTACTCAAATATTTTTCCTTCTATAATTCTTCAGAAAAATATTTGTTTTAACTTAATGGTGGTAAATGAGTTGCTTGAAAATCAACCAGTATCGGAGTTTTCATAAATTTGCAAACTCAATCAATGACTTCCACACTTTTAATCTTTTTATAAAATGAGTCATTGATTGAGGGGGAGAATGTTTTTCAAATTTATATCATCTATCGGACTTATCTAATTATCCTAAATGCTTAACTGAAAAATGATGTTAACCTATGTTGAAGGACTAGGTGCCTAGGATAAGATTGTTAGGATTAGATGATTATAGTTTGATGAACACATATATCCCATACCTTATATGATCTGATTGATATGTTGGATTGACTTTAATTAGTCGATTGCTGTTTGGGTGATGTCGACCACCATATATCTGTTTGTGTACACTAACGTATGCAGGTATATTGGTATAAAAGAATGTTCCCAATCCGGATCCCACAAATGATGATGATTGGATGCCGAAAGGAAAGGGTAACTATATCTTGGGTTGACAAATGAAGAAACGGAGCTCAATTGGACCTCTATGAAGAGTTGGCATGACAAATGCAACGTCAGAAGTCTCACTGCATCTGCAGACGGTTTTCTTCCAACCTTCAACAACAACAAAAAATGCAGCTCAACCCCCTAACATATCTTTGTGCAGGAAAAAGTAGTGGATGATACCATTTTTCTTAAAATAATTTCGAAAATATTGTTTTGAAAATTAATTGGACTTAATTTTGAAAATCACCGGACTTCATTTTATCAAAACTTAAGTCACTCAATCATCGACTAGTGTCATCGATTGAGGGGGAGAGTGATTTAAAATAAAATATTTTCAAACGACATTTCTTCACAAAAGTTCCGACTTGTACGAAATAAAGTGGTGATCTAAAGATTTAATGTTATGTCATGATATGATTTTTCTTTAGAATCAAGATCTTTCAAAATGAAATTTTTTCTGTTCTTGTTTGATTGTGAAATTGTTTTATTTTACTTAAAGGTCTCTTAAAACAATCATACCTGACACTAACAATCTTTAATGTCGAAAAACTATTCCTTATCTGTCATTTTTCAAAAGTAAATCAGGCCACGTCTTTCCCCTAAAATTTTCTAAATGATTTAAATCAACTGGGATCACAAATCTCAAATGGTTTGAAATTTTTGATCAGGGGAGAGATCGTGATTTAAATCTCAAATCTGTTTAAATGAAATTGGTTTTAGTCCTTTAAAGGCACTCCTGCCTCCATGTGCCAAACGATTTCAATATATGATGCACATGATTGAGGAGGAGCATTTATCCAAAAACAAGATGAGTATTTAAACCAGGCCACATATTCTCCCATGTTTTCTAAACCTTATTAAATCACTTGGGATCCAAAATCTCAAAGGGTTTGATATTTTTGATTGGGGGAGAATTTGTGATTTAATAATGAAATTTGATGAAAGGTGATCGTTTTGATTCAAATGTGCATACTGCGCTCCCATATGTGCTAAACGCTTTCGAATCTCGAAGCACATATTGAAGGGGAGCATTTCAAAAGGAAATTAAACTATCAAGGTACAAAGGTTTCAACGTTTTATCACAAGTACCTTGATTGATTTTCTAATGGTTTCTTAATGGCTTTTGTGATCATGGATGTGCTTCAAAAGAACTCTTTCCTCTATGTGATAAAATGATTTCAAATATCCTATGCACATATTGAGGGGGAGATATTACCAAAGAAAATCAAATGGCTTTTTCCATGGAAATTGTGATCAAGAATTTATTTCTAAAGAACTCTTGCCTCCATGTGCTAAACAATTTATAAAATCATATGCACATGTTGAGGGGGAGCTTTTCTAAATGATCAAAACCATTAAGGTACAAAATGCTTTGATTTTATATCACAAGTACCTTGATTGATTTTCCAAATGATTTTTCAATTGGTTGTGAAGGAATGAACTGTACCAAAAGACCGACCATTTTACTTTATGCATGGAGTTATAAGGATGGTGAGGTTAGGTATTATTTCCCACGATCCGCCAGAACCGGAGGGATCTACCCAAGGACAATCACTAGATAGTGTAGAGTCCTTAGGTATATTGAAAAAAGGAGAAAAGTGAGATATATGAAGAGTGCGGACTGAGATAGAGCTAGAACTAGAATAAACCCAACAAGGTTCTAGTTATGAAGTCTCGGTAAGCACTGAAGGGGTTGAAGAATGAAAAAGAAATGAATGTGAAAAAGGGTGAAAAGAAATAGCCCTTGAATAATTCAACCGTAGGGCAATAACCGGGTTCAATACATATGCTACTGGTGGTTACTAAGGTAACACTAGTATTGAAGACAAGACGTCATGGACCCGATGGACGCCTCGCACTAATCTTCCCAAGCTACTCAAGTTCCTCTTAAAAGGGCTTGTTTCATTCTCACGGGGAACCGACATTATCTATCGACTTTTTCTTAGAGATTGTTGATATTGAAGAAGGAGACCCTCTCCTTAGTCTCCGACATAGGAACTAAAGTGCACTTTTGAGTCTAGAGCCAAGAGATCATCCACAATATCTCATTAGGACACATAATTAATGAAGACTTGCTGTTTCACACAATGTGGAAAGTAAGAATATATTAAGAGTCCTACGCATTATCCTTGTGGTATTGCCAGAACATCCGAGTGATATGTTAAAAATTCACGATAAAGATGGAAATCATTCTAGAGCCAACATCAAACAAGCTCTTGGTGGGTCACATGTGAGATCTTGCAAAAGATCAAACTTGTGACAACTGGATAGAAACAATGGGGCGATTCAATCTTGAATCAACCTTGGTCCAGGAAATGGATTGACGGATACTTTTGGAAAAACCGTTCGATGTGCAAATCTTCTTTTCTAGCACATCGAATGTGTATTCATATTTCAAACACAAAAAGTATCTACGATTGAAAAATACTTTTGGAAAAACCGTTCGATGTGCAAATCTTCTTTGTCTAGCACATCGAATGTGTACTCTTTCAAATACAAAAGTATTTATGATTGAAAATTGATCTTTCTCATAAAGCGTTCGTCGTATTGCAAAACTCTTTATTCTAAGCAATACGCGATTGTTTTCAAATCAATCTTTCATCAATCGGTGAATCTCAATTCGCTAGTTCACTCACTCCGTGTTGTCTTCTTTGAGGCGTTCGGTTTGAGAACGACTAGAACATTGCGAAACCCGTCAAGGAGATTCTTGAATTATACACGATCACAAAGACTTGTAATCGATCAGCGGGAACCGTGGGCGTGTACCTCAATTCAACGAAGTGATCAAAGACACTTTCGTGTATTTTATTGCTAAGCGTTGTTTGCGGTACATTTGGACGGTGCGGTGATCGAATTGAGAGTCAATCCAAAGCCGCATGCTCACAAAGATCTACACTTAATTAAAGAAATCATGACAAAAGTGCTTATCTACATAACACGGCTCGATAGCGCAAATATCATGAACCAATAAAGCTTCCGCTACTCGATGAAAAGATTTCATGATCCACGAAAGTGTGAGCATGTCGGTCCGAAAGTCACAACATCACATGAAGGCAACACAATAAAGGGTGATCCAGATTTATCGTGGTGATGATCTCAATGAAAGCTCAAGATCATCAAGATGTGGATCGTTCAAAGACCTCCACTAAAAGTACAAATCAATGCGGACTTTGAAGAATCGCTACTAAAGCACAAAGATTGCGGAACTTGAAGAATAAAAGTCTACGAGCTCAGAACTAAAGACAAAGATAGAATGCTAGGATGCAAAATGTATTTCATGGGGTGACCTCCCTTAGGGGGATATTGTTAGGAATTGGAAATTCCATGTGAAAGTGTCGGTCACCCCAATTATGGTCTAGCATATGTTAGCTCGTATACTTGTAGTTATTTACGTTGTTTAGTAGTTAATTAGTTAGTTTGTAGCGTAGAATAGTTTAATGTAACACCGTGGAGGAAGGAAGGGTGTTTACCCACTGTATACCTGATCCACAGTCCGACAAGAGGACGTATGCTTTGTAACTCTAAATACCTCTTCCATCCATGGAAAGGGTAGTGCTTCTCAATCTAACATTTCATTTTTTACAAAGCAAGTCTCTAACAAGAAACACCCTCTCACTCTTTCTCTCTCTAAAACATGGCTTTCTTGTATCACCACCATCCTAGACCACCCGAATCATCAAACACAATAATATTTACGATCCTACAGTATTAGAGCCGTAGTTATAGAGAACAAAATGCAAACTATAACTCTTTTTCACAATAATAGTCCTCCGTGCCATTACCAAAACATTTCTTATGCATATACATGCTGATTACTTGCTTATATATGGTGAAATATTTACAATTACTGGGTTGTTACAAAATTATGTCTTCCCCTATCCCTCATGTTATTATCTTATCGGATACTGAGCCCGAAGACACTATTCCTTCCACAAATAAGCCAGTCCATTCGCCAGCACCCAAACGCGCTACAGAAGATATGGAGTTTGATCCTTCGAAGGAGTCATCTGAGGACTTCGCAGTAGTACCTGATATCGACTCAACACCTAGGCACACTATGGAGGCAGAAGACGTCACGGTAGTACCTGATATCGCTCCATTTCTTGACGATCCGACTAGCTCAATTCGAACGTACTTAGTTTAAGTGTTTGTGTATGGACTCATAGAGGTATCTAATTTAGATACTTGGTTTCTTGTTCGTGTTATAGCGTGCAATTGACATCGATGGTTAGTTTTCTATTTACCTTTTATTTATTATTGTTTATTAAATACGTGTTTACCTAATTGCATAAACTAGATCAAATTCCGCTGCGTACTTGTTTGCGTTACTTGGTTAACTAGATTATAAATCCCAACAATCATTACTTCCACGATCAAGTTCCTGGATTTCTTGGGGCGTTGAGTGCTCTTGCTTCCATTAAACTTTCTTATAATACCATTGATACTTCAATTCTAGACCTGTTTTGGAATCTGAGTAGCCTCGTTAGTCTGGACTTTAGCTTTAATACGTTTCATGGTGCGGTTCCTCCAATTGTGAAGAAGCTTTGAAAATTTAGTGTCCTTAATTTGTTACATAATAGATTAGTGGGAGATCTTCATAGTTTAATGGGAAACATGTCAGGTTGCATGCTAAATAGTTTAAAGGAGCTCAACGTTTTTTTTTTCTTTTTTTTGGTTAACCATGATTTCCGACCATTTGGCCAACTAATTCATGGGGATTGAACCCACCGCCACACACGCTGAAACCAGGTAAAGCCCTCCCTTTTCAGGAGGTTAGCGTGACCACTTAAGGTTGTTTGCACCTATCAGGAATTGAACTTGAGACCTCACACATTTTAGAGTGATAGACACAAGCCTTTTTACCACTAGGCCACCCTTAAGTGGTTAAAGGAGCTCAATCTTGGAGTTAACTGATTCAGTGGAAGTATGCCGAATAAGCTTGGAGCCGTTAAGAAACTTGAACGCCTTTTCCTTTTAGAAAATGTATTGTCTGGTCCTATACCCCTCACTCGATGGCCTATCGTCTCTAAAAGTGCTGTTGATTTATAATAATCAATTAAAGGGGAACATTCCAATGAGTCTTGGGCAAATTTCAAGCCTTGAAACCCTGACGTCTCTAATAACTCGTTAGCGGGAACTCTTTCAGAAGTTCACTTCGTCAAACTGAAGAATCTAACCTCATTGAGGTTTTCTTCAAATTCATTAGCTTTGAATGTACAAACAAAAAAGAGAGAGAGAAGATAAACACTCTTTTTTGTTTGTTTGTTTTTTTGAAAGTGACTAGTGACCGAGTGTCGACCAAGGTCGAGTGCCCGACCCTCATCCCATCCTACCCTCAGCGACCCAGAATGACACAACAAGGACGACCGATGTCAACCTTCATGACCCAGTCGGTTGATCACCTAATTGTGGGTAACCTAAGCTCTCAATGGATTCCTCCCTTCCAACTACAGGAAATTTTTGCAAGCTCATGCAACGTCAGTCCCCATTTCCCGAATTGGCTTCAAACACAGTCAAATCTTCTGACATTAGAGTTTTCAAAATCGAGTATTAGAGATACAATACAAGAGTGGTTTGAAAACATCTCGTCTCATATTTATTACATGGATTTGTCCAACAACCAAATTAGTGGAAAATTGCCATCATTTCAAGGCTTTAGTAACTTAAAATGGTCACGCGACAGGTATGTGATGGTGAACTCGAACAAACTTGAGGGATCGGTCACTTCGTCTCCGTCAAATGTGCAGCTATTGTATCTCTCAGATAACCTACTCTAGGGAAATGTTCCTCAGACCACTGAAACAATGAACCTGGATCTGCGAATTGTTAATCTCTCAAAAAATCATTTTACAGGAAGTGTTCCAACACACTTATGCAAATTACTTAGTATCACAGTTCTGGATTTATCATAAAATAAGTTTTCTAGAAGTCTTCCTCGCTGCTTAGAGAACTTGATCTATTTGCAAGCAATAGATCTTTCAAGTAACACCATAACAGGTTTTCTTCCAAGTTCTTTGGGCTCTTTGACATTTCTCGAGTCACTGCATTTGCAAAACAATAGAATTGAGGAAGTCTCCCCCTTTCTTTTCAAAATTTTGTTGGAAATGTATACATTTACAAATACGTAAATGTCCGAATTCGAACTCGTGACCACGGGATTGCACACATTAGCGAATGAGAATTAAAGTTAAATAATTAATGTTAATGTTTACGATTAATTATTGCACATAAAGTCCGTTTAACGATCGTTAAGTATTTAACGAAAAAATGACTAACGACCGTTAAAAATGAAAAGAGAAAGGATTAGTAATGGAAAATCTTGAAATGGAAAAGTTTTGGGTTTTCTCTTGGGCTTGTATCATGGCCGGCCAAGGGGAGGGTTCTCAACCCAAGCCCTAACTTGTTCCCAAAGGTTTCCATACACTATATAAACAAGGCTAGGTTCTAGGGTTTTTCATAACTTTGTGCATTGAATTAACCCTAGATCTCTCCTCTCCTCTCTCTTGCAATTCTCGGCTGAACACCCCTAGTTAGGGAGTTTGGTTTTGTTTTTTTTTTCATAAAACAAGGACTTGTGTTAGATCTAGCAATCGCTTGATTCGTTGGTTAATTCGTGTGTACAAGAACGTGGTAGTAAGACACTATTCTTATACCTAATTGGTTTGAGTTGTAAAACGGTAAGGGACAACTCTTTAAACCACTTCTTCTATTTTGTTCAAGAGATCTAACATTCGCAAGAGGTACGTTACACATATTTTCAGTTAATTATTTATTTGTTATGATCTTAAGTCTTCCGCTGTGTACTCTTGATGTCTACATGTTTTATTGTATGTCATGTATTATAAACTTAACAGTGGCATCACGAGCCTTGTATAACAAGTAATTAATTATTGAAACACATAATTAAAATAAACATGAGTGTGTTATTATTTGTTTGCATAGATCTAGGGTTTGCAAAACCTAAACCCTAATTTTTAGGGAGGGGGGGGGCGTTTTTTGTGTGCCCTAATTAGGGTTTTGTAAACTAAAGTTTTAATTGGATTAGAAACCCTAGGATGCATGCAATTTTATGTGTATTGCGTAACTCTGTTTAATTGCATTAATTGTTAAGTGTAATTTATGTCCATGATAATTACCTGCATGTTTTATCATGGATCTGCTTTTATTGTATGTTTTACTTGATTAAGTGATATACACTAAATATTATGATAGATCTTAAATTGGGGAAGACCTCAATAATTATTAATTAATCAATTATGTGCTATGTGGTATGTGTTTAATTTTGACTTACGCAATGGATGAATCGATGCATGTGGCTCACCTTGTACATTATGTCAAACGGGTGAAAGTCTTAATTAAACATGTACATATTGACAAATCTAGAATTGATTATTAATAAGATTTATCAAAAGGTTTGCATGTGGCTATTTGATATGCATGACTTATTTTTTGTTATGCATTCATTGTTTATATGTTTATTTTTAAATACTTGCTTGTTTGTTATGTGTAACAAGGGTATTTTACAAGAAAAATAAACTGACCTAAACAATGGTGAAACATGTATTTTTAAGCATAGTAATCATAATCGTTTAATTGATTGGTGACTTTGGTACAAATGGTGCGAACGGCTCACCCACTAGAATGAACTATAAAGGGTTAATAAAGAAGTGCACAGTCACACCGAAAGGATGTCTAAGGTTATGCTTTAGCGCTTACAGTCCTCTCGCCTCTGTAAGTTCGAATGGAGCTACTTAGTAAGCCATTAAATGTGCAAGCTCATCTTAAGGCGAATTAGTTTTAATTTCATGCGCCACTTCGGTGGTAATTACCTGAAACACTAAGTGTTTACACTTATGCAAAAGTACGGTATAATGGATGATAATTAACACTAAATTCCTTGATTGGTGAATCCAATACCTCAATTAAAGTTTGATGATGAAAAGCTTATAAATTAAAACAAGATATAAATGTTTTAATAAAACCTATGTTACGAAGATGAATGCATGACATCTTTGTACATATTTGATTGACATCAAAATCATTACCCTTAATTTAAGTTATATGCCATCCAATAAACGAAACACCTAAGATTACCTTTTATTTGCGTGAGAACGTGATTTAAATCGTAATCAAAGGGTAAAATGTCACGTGGCGTGAGAACGGGCATGGATGATTTTGCAGTTTCTTAAGTTGGACAACTTAATTGAGCTTTGTAGTGAGAACTGACAACTCAAGGCATAAGATGGGGATAAAACATGTTTACATGGCAATTGAAATTGGCTAAATGTAAATCCCATAAATCTAGGAATTGCAATTTGAAAATTGGCAATTGAGGTTCGACTCGTACCATTTTGAATAATTTCATTACTAGCAGATCAACTGATGTGATGAAACTATGTCAATTTGGATCCTAGTTTTCAAGTGAAAATTAAATGGTTATATGTTTATGAACCATGGGTATTTAATTTTCTTGAAAAGGTTAATTATCGAAAATACTAAAATTGAATTTTGTAATTCTTTTGAATGTATAAATGCAACATTTAACCGTAAACGTGATTTAGTCTTTGATTAGTGAATTGATCCATTCTGCTTTCAAACAAATGTTTGATCGAGAATAATTTACCGAAAAGACAAACGAAGTCTCTTTTCCATGGGAGAAGCATGAGACTCAATCCTATTCCTTTTCATGAATGAGAAAGGTATAATAGGAACATTTGAATTGTCTAAATTCTAATGTAACTCATAGCAATGAATTGCACATCTTATTTTCCATAAATATTTCATTACCTTCATTTGGTGAATGAATCCTTTTGTAACAAACATGAATGTTGGTTAACTGGAAAACATGTATATGAGTTACTAAATTAGAAGTTAGACTATTTACCGCGAAAATTGGTAAAAATCAAACTAGCATTATTTATCTAGTTGTTTTGCTTTAACCTTTAAAGGTGCTACATACCAGTATGGGCATGGTAGGCCTGTTAAGGAAGATATTGCATACCAAATTTTTCGAGTTAATAACATTGATGGATAACCCATCATTCATAGAGTAGAATACACCTTTAGTACCTTAGTAATGATTACATGGTTCTTCAAAGGTGTAGGAAAGTAAAAGCAAGCAAGTTGTTTTCTTTGGTTATGAAACACTTACAATGTTGTCAAATTCGGTGGGAGCATTTGTGTTGCATTCTTGAATAAGAAGTTGTTATAATGATTTCTAATTCGATTGGGAGCTACAAGCCTTATTTGCTGCGTAGTAATCCAAATTATCTCTTGAATATCATGTAGATAATTACTTTCCAATTGTAGGCACTTATGTTTTTTTAAGGATTGTCATGTGCGTTTCCTTACAAATCAATATAGTCTTATATCTACTAGTTATATCTATGACACAAATCATATTAATCAAATAAACAAACGTGTATCGTGTTGTTTATATGCTACATGATGTTGTTCCATGCATAAGTGGGAGAAATCTTTATTGTGTGCAAGGTACAACACATAATAATGTGATTTAAATGGATTCTCTTAACTGTAAAGTAAGAGAATAACGTTCTAATAAGAAGTATACATTTAAATATGTATGATTGCCCTATTAAGAACATGTGTCAAGATGATAACAAAGACTACTTTATTTTAAATATTTATGTCATTCAATATTTAAGAAACACTTGTAGTTACAATTTATGTTACGTGAGAACGTGAACTAGATTGTAGACCAAGGTAAAATACCCACGTGTCGTGAGAACGAGCATGGATGATTTTGCAGTTTCTTACGTTGAACTTTTCATGGAATGACATAATTAAATGAAGTAATCTAATACTACTTTGAATTTAAGTATTCGTTGAATGACTTAAATATATGTAGTAAATATTAACTTGAAATATTAATTGAAACCTGAGGTGGTGTTCATAATTACTTTAATTCATTATATCGGGTTTTCTCCATCAGCTGTCACTACAAATAGCCTACTGAATGATAATGGGGTTGATTACATGTTTTGCCAAAAGAGGTTGAAAAGAGAGAGATTATGACGTCTGTTCACATTAGTTCAGGCCTCGTACTTCAACATTATGACGTATGAACACAACAGTTCATGCCTCGTTCTCTAAAGAAAAGAAAAGTGTACGCGTCAGTGCGCTTTATCTTCTGAAGAAGAGAAATCTTCTTATTATGACCATTCTCATCAACATGCTTCATACTTTTTCCATGCGCTTTCGGTCATCAAGTGAACCGGACTCTTTGTTGATTGTTTTCTTATTCCACTTGCTCAACTATAATGAAGATGGAGACATCATGTGCTAATTTTATGGGGAGAAGTGTGAATAGACTACATTTGGATGATTTTCACTTGTTTAATCAAGAATGGCATCTCCGTATGCAATTCTTGAGGGGGAGAAAAAGTGTGAACTTACTGCATGATTGATCGATATCTGAGAATATATGGTCATACGGCTCCTAACTCATGTAAGAACCGGTCTTCTTCTTATCGGGTCATCGTTACATGAAGTTTCTTCTAAGAGCCGTTGGTTGACATCTTCACACGGGCTGATGATTTATCGACAAAGTGCTTCCGGTTAATGCTTCACGTACACATCAACATGATGATTCTGAACAACCTTTCAGTTCTTGTTTGATGTGATTGTTTGCTTGGTGTTACCATTTCGTGTTTTCGTTGCGGGCTGATTGCTGATTTCCTTGACGAACATCTTTCTGTTCTTGTTTGATTGGGAGGGATCTTAATTAAGGGGATTTTCAAGATGTAAGTTAATTAGGATGCTTTTTGGTGTGTTGAAGATGTTAACTATCTATTCCCCAACTGGACAATCTAGAAGAAGGTCGAGTCTACAGTCTATTCTACATTTTCTGCTACATGTTAGAAGACTAAAGACAAGTTGCATTTAACGATCTAAAGACTTCTTCTTAATATGGGCATTTATCATAAAGATTGTCGGTTTAAGGGGAGAGCACTAATTGGGGGAGGGTGAAATGTCGAATATAATCCCCAATTAGACTTGCTCACATTCTGCCGCAAGTTGATTCTCACAAAGACTTCAAGCGTTCTTCTCATCAGATTTCAAGTATTTGGGTTTATAATGTTTTGCTGATTCTGAAGTATCAAAACCAGCTAGGGGGAAGGAGACACGTATCTAAACGCGAGTAATCTTGATGAGCTTAATACTTCTAAGTGATTGAAGATATCCCGGGAAGACAAATGTCATGACCGCAGAGAATCTCAAGGTTTTACTCATCAAGGCTTTTAGTGTTATAATTCCAACTACGTGGGGGAAGTGATGTAATAGAAAGTTTCTTAAGATAAAAGAGGTACACAAGTGTGTGATGATTTGGATGTTATCACAATCATCAGGGGAGAGATATTGTGTACATTGGGGATGCTCAGCTGTCTCACTTGAGGGCTTAATCGGTGATTCGGAGATATAATCACTTATTCGAGTTGACATCCAGAGATTGTCATCCGAGAGATAATCGGTGATTCGACATGCTTCTTCAATGTTATCGGTTATTCTCTCTTTGGGCATTGGTACTTGAGTTCTTGAGATTCATACACTTTCTTGTGGGAGAGAAAAGTATACATCGAGGTTATTCTTTGGCTATTGGACTTAACTGCTACTTTGATGGTATAAGTTTCTTTGTCTTGGTATGTGTATTCGGGTTCGTGAACTCTAGTCTAAGAGACCGATCGCATCAATTCATCTACTTGGGGAAGTGGTCTCTTGACAACTCGTTAGGGATGCATAGCTTCGGACTTGATGGTAATGAAATTTGAGAAGAGTTATTTATGTGTGGGATGATACGTTGCTGTTCTTGTTGATGATATAACCTCGAACGAAGAATCACGATGGTTATTCTTAAAAGGAGTAGCGGGATTTATGATAATGGTGTGCTTCTCTGTGCATCTAGCCAAGGAAAGCTTGAAAGAAAGCTTAGAATCTGCTCAGCTAAAGGATTTTCGGTTTGGGGGGAAGCTGCCAAAGTCTCACTTTCAGATGGCTCAATTTCTCTCTTCGATTCAAGAGCCTTGGAAGCTTTGGTGGTGAATGTTTAAGAGATGATGACTTCTATCTTCTACAACGGGGCTGCTCGATATCCTTATCTCGGTAGTCGTATCATCATCTTCTTTAACTATATCATCTAAACTATCTTCGTAAATAGTTATCAAAAACAAAATATAAAAATATAAAACCAGCAAAACAAAATAGAAAAATATAAAATCAACAAAAATCCATAAAAATTTGAAAAATCAGAAAATACCAAAAATATGTTTTCACATGACATGTCTTCTGGTATCGATAACATTTGCGGTCTTAGAAATGTCATTCAATAATGGCACGGGACCATAGATGAAGTTCGAACAGGAGGTTTAAATATTCTTTTTCAAAACATGTCACAAATCAAATGGCTTACAGTTACTTCAGACTGTAACCCGTGCTTAAACCACGGCTTGCTTTTATTTCAGATAGCAACCCGCTCTTTTAAAGAAAGGAAAGTGTTGCGCTAAACCAATTTTCAAATATTTCGCACTTATCCTAAAACAAAATGAGGAAAGTATGTCAAGGATCATTGTTCCTACTCAAATGTTTTTAAGTCTAAAATTCTTCAGAAAAATATTTGTTGTTTTCTAAAATGGTGGTAAATGAGTTGCTTGTAAATCAATCAGTATCGGAGTTTTCATAAATTTGCAAACTCAATCAATGACTTCCGCGCTTTTAATCTTTTCATAAAATGAGTCATTGATTGAGGGGGAGGATGTTTTCAAATTTATATCATCTATCAGACTTATCTAATTATCCTAATATGCTTAATTAAAAATGATGTTAACCTATGTTGAAGGACTAGGTGCCTAGGATAAGATTGTTAGGATTAGATGATTATAGTTTGATGAACACATATATCCCATGTCTTATATGATCTGATTAATATGTTGAATTGACTTTAATTAGTCGATTCTTTGTTTGGGTGATGTCAACCACCATATATCGTATGTGTGTTCACTAACGATGCGGTATATTGGTATATAAAATGTTCCTATCCGGATCCCACAATTTAAGATGATTGGATGCGAAAGGAAAGGGTAACTATATCTTGGGTTGACAAATGAAGAAAGCAGAGCTTAATTGGACTTCTATGGAGTGTTGGCATGAAAATGCAACGTAAGAGGTCTCACCGCATCGCCAGATGGTTTTCTTCTAAATGATTGAAGAAACGGAGCTTAATTTGACCTCGATTGGCATTAAAATGCAACGTAAGAAGTCTCACTGCATCTGCAGACGGTTTTCTTCACGCCTACAAAGATCAACGAAGCTTCTCAACCACCTAACGTATCTTTGTGCGGATACCATTTTAAACAATTTTGAATAATTTGATTAAAATTGTTTTGAAAATGGAAAAATATTGTTTTTGAAAATAAATTGGACTAAAATTTGAAAATCACCGGACTTCATTTTATCAAAAATATAAGTCACTCAATCATCGACTACGGTCATCGATTGAGGGGGAGAGTGATTTAAAATAAATTATTTTCAAACAATCTTTCTTCATAAAAGTCTGTTTGTACGTTAAAATTTGGTGATCTAAAGATTTAATGTTATGTCATGGTATGATTTTCTTTAAAACTCAAAGATCTGTCAAAATGAAATTTTTTCTATTCTTGTTTGATTGTGAAATTGTTTTATTTTACTAAAATATCTCTTAAAACAATCATACCTGACACTAACAATCTTTAATGTCTTAAAATGGTCCTTATCTGTCATTTTTCAAAATCAAATCTTGCCAAGTCTTTCCCCAAAATTTTCTAAATGATTTAAATCAATCGGGATCCAAAATCTCAATTGGTTTGAAATTTTTGATCAGGGGAGAGATCGTGATTTAAATCTCAAATCAGGTTTTAAAGGGTAATTGTTTCAAAACACTCCTGCCTCCATATGCCAAACGATTTCAAATATACAATGCACATGTTGAGGAGGAGCATTTAACCAAAAACCAGAAGAGTATTTAAACCAGGTGCATTTTTTCCATGTTTTCTAAACCTTATTAAATCACTTGGGATCCAAAATCTCAAAGGGTTTGATATTTTTGATCAGGGGAGAATTTGTGATTTAATAATGAAATTTGATAAAAGGTAATCGTTTTGATTCAATTGTGCAGGCTGCTCTCTCATATGTGCTAAACGCTTTCGAATCTCGAAGCACATATTGAGGGGGAGCATTTCTAAAGAAAACAAACTTTCAAGGTACAAAGATTTCTATGTTTCAACATAATGTACCTTGATTGATTTTCTAATGGTTTCTTAATGGCTTTTGTAATCATGGATGTACTTCAAAAGAACTCTTTCCTCTATGTGATAAAATGATTTCAAATATCCTATGCACATATTGAGGGGGAGAATTTACCAAGAAAATCAAATGGCTTTTTCTATGAAAATTGTGATCAAAGAAAATATTTCAAAGTCCTCTTGCCTCCATGTGCTAAACAATTTCTAAATCATATGCACATGTTGAGGGGGAGGTTTTCTAAATGATCAAAACTATTAAGGTACAAAATGCTTTGATCTCGTATCACAAGTACCTTGATTGTTTTTCCAAATGATTTTTCAATTGGTTTCAAGGAAGAATGAACTGTACCAAAAGACCGACCATTTTACTTTATGTATAGAGTTATAAGGATGGTGAGGTTAGGTATTAGTTCCCACGATCCGCCAGAGCCGGAGGGATTGATTCCTCCCGAACTACCTTCTTTTATTTCTCCGTCACACTTATCAACCGCTTGTGAACGGTCAACCGTAACAGATGATAAAAGGGCGACAGCCCGGGAGAGAATGATAGTTTACCAAGGATTAAAATATCCTTGGATCGTTTATGTCCTGGTGAGGCGTGGCGCTACGGTACAATGACTTGTGAATTGTTGAAAATAATATTAGTATAGGAAAGCAGAATCGATTGACTAACACTAGGAATGTGAATAGTAATAGCTCGCTCACGCCTACGTCGATAAAAAGCGCATAATCAGAAACCTAAAAATATAAAAGATATACAAACGTACGTTTAACTAAAGCGTAAACGTATAAAAGCAAAACAATTATAACTATAGTAGGGATTTGCATGTCTAAGCGACTTAAATGCAAATTAAATAAAATTAAAATATTTAACTATAATTTACAAATTTATATAAAAGTTAAGAAAATCTAAAGAAAACTAAAACATATACATGTATGTAATAATTACACAAATGAAACAAAATAAAACAGGAAAAGGATTAGGATAGATTATACTAAGGAAATTAAAACTTATCAAAATTTTGAAGTCATTTTAATTCTATATTTACAATTGTTTAACGATTAAAATCTAAAAACGTATGTTTACTGAATTTTATGTAAGCGTACAAAATAAAAACGTGAATTCAGTCCAATACAACTCCCACAAATGTGAAAATTATATTTTTAGAATTCTAAAAAGATAAGAAAATTATTAGAAAATTAAAATAAATTTTTACACTATTAAATTAATTAATATAAATTAAAAATGAATTAAATGTATTTAATAATGAATTAAATAATAAGAAAATCTAAAATTAACTTAAATAAATGAAATAAAGAATCTGAAAAATCTAAAATATCATAAAATGAATTTAAAAATTGAAAATGTATTTTATACATAATTATTCTATTTATTATTAATTATTTACTATTATTAACTCATCGAAAACTATTATTATTTATTAAAAATAATAAATGAAGGAAGAAAATCAAACTTTTACAAAATTATAAAATAAATAAAAGAAACTAGGAAAAATATAAAATTATATGTACTTAACAAAAATAAGCTAATAAGCAAATAAGCTTTTAAGGAAAAGCTATCACTTAGCTTAAAAATGGTTCTTTTTGGTTTTTTCTTTTTCTGGAACTAAATATATACTGACATTATACATGTTTAATGAAAAGAGACTTTACAAACTAAGAAATAAGCAAATTATAAGCTTATGAGTCCAACAGTTAAGCTTTTGGCTTGACTGTTGGAGCTCAAGCTCCTAATAAGCTTGAAATAAGCTATACACAGGAAACAAAAGGATAAATAATATGCATATAAGCTAGATGGACAAATATGCACATGCATGTGTACTGACTATCACTCATAAGCTTGCAATAAGCTCATAAGCTCTAACAGTTAATACAGATCCAAACACCCCTTGCAGTCTTTTGTTTGGGCAAAATAAGCTCTGTGAATAAGCTTAAATAACCAAAATAAGAGTTGAGGCTGCAAGATGTGCTGGTAGGCTTTCCAAAAAACCCAAGCTCACCTAGTGGGGTCCACTAGTGAGCTTGTAGGAAGCTGATGAAAAGTCTCCCATTTCCTGAGTGTGATGGTATAAGCTAAGTGCACAAGAAATGGGACAAACAAAAAGTATGTTGCAGCCCTACTTAATGAGCTACAACATAAAAATTAAGCATTGGATCTCATACTTGGGTTGCTAGGCTTCATGAAAAACCATGCTTCACAAGCTTATGACCTTCAAGAGCTTATAGGAGCTTGAAGGAAATGGTGTAAAATGGACTGCATAAGCAGTCCATTGTTGTGAATGAGCAAACCATCAAGCTCTATATTGACCTATCAAATAAGCTCTGATAAGCTCAACTCACATTGAGGCATTGAGATGGGTACCTTGGCTTTGTGAAAAGCCAAGGGTCACATACTCAAGCTCACTGAGGAGCTTATTTCAAGCTTATGGTAACTAGCCCCACTCAACTGTTTGCTTCAGTTGAGTGGGCAAAATGGTACAAAAAGGTGGGTTGGTTTAAGCTATCTAATTAAGCTAAAATAGACAAATAAGCATAAACATAAACAATATGCTACTAGAGCATCACAAAGAAGCCAAGTTCACAAAATGGGGTCAAGTCATGAGACTTGGATAAGCTCATGAACTTGACAGTCCATTGGTGACACAGGGCAAAAACATACATAATTAAGCACAGTTAAAAGCTAGTAATAAGCTAAACTAAAAATTAACAAAAATCATACAACAAGACAAGCAGCTAAACTAAAACATACTATAAGGACAAGTTCTAAAACTAAGTATTAAAAGCTACACAAAATTATCTATTTAATTCAAAAACACAAAATCTGAAATTTTGACTTTTTAAGTTTATGATCAAAGTTGACTTTCATCAACTTTGATCTTAATTAATCAACGATTTTGATGTATTAAACATAATAAACATAAACTAAACAAATCTAAACAATATTTATACACATATTAGAGATTTGGACTTGTAATTAAAAGCAGACGGGTAATTAGATAGATTAAAAGGAAATGTTGACTAAACACAACTAAAGACTATAAAACTGAGTTAAATAGGCATAAGTGATACTCAATCAAACAAGAACAACAACACATAGCTTTTTAACACAGAATCAAACATAAACAGATAAGTAGAAACATGTAGTGAACAATGATCTTAATTTGAGAGTGATCATAATTGCCAAAGACATAATCATTGAGCCTAAAAGGCTGTCAAACCTTCCATTAACCCAATGATCATACAAGAACAGATATGAACACCTTAAACATTTTCATTATTCTCAATCAAAGCAAATCCAAACAGTCCCTTATTCATCACTTGTCACATGATTCTTAAAGTTTTCATTGAATAAGCATTTGAACCTGATTCCATTCTCTATAATAACTTATAACAAGACAGAATAGACATATAAACAACAATTTAAACAACTTTAATCATGAATTACTCATACTTCATTAACACAGTGAAAAATGAAATCTAAGCAACAACACAAACTAATACATAAACATACAATTTAAAACTATGAAAACACTTAATAACAACATTTAAACAACAAAACATGAAAATCAAAGTAAATTAAGAACATAAACAGTAAATTAAGAAAATTAAGAAAATTGCTTACAAGATGGCACAAGCTGAGAATCAAGATTCAAAGAACAAGGTTACACCCAATAGCTTCCCATTAAGCTCCTAATATTCCTTACACTCAAATTTCAACCCTGCTTCACCTTCTTCTTTATTGTCCCACTATTTTTGATTATTTTTTCTATTTTCTCTATTTTTAGGTATTTTCTAATTTAAAAGCTCAAAGCTATTTAATGGCTTCTAAAGGCTTGCAAAGGTTCTTGAGACCTATGTAGTGTCATATAGAGTCCTCTAAACATCTTTGATCAAATGAAATGGAATTGACAAGTATTTAAATGACATTTAAAGTAAATGACATGAAATTAAAAGTTATGACACCACAACTGTAAATAGCTTTGTAATTAAACTTGTCAAGGTTCTCTTACAGAACTGAAAGCAATAAAAGACATGGTAAGTAAATAAAAGCAGTAAAAGACATGATAAAAAGCTAAGTGACTATGGCTTAAGGCTAAAAGTAGTTGTTCCTCTGCTTCTTTTCCTTCTTTTATAGTCTCAGTACCCTTGGTGACCACTCTTAAGCTCTGACTTCAATCTTGACCCTTGATTCATTATAATCGATCTCAACCATTCAAATTCACTTTTGGCGCCAAAGTCCTTTGTGACAGTTGAGGCGGTTTGAGAAGCATTCAATGCTTCTTGTATGTATGTAGAGGTGGAGGGGACAAGGTGGTGAGCTTTTGAAGCTTTTAGGGTCAAGTATGAGGAAAAACAGGGCAAGGGGGAAAAGGTGGAGTGTTTGAAGGTGGGGAAGCATTAACTGCTTGATGGGAAGAGGTGACAAGGTGTAGGTTGTGAGCTGGGGTAGCAAGTGGAGGGGAAAGGTGGCACAAAACCACCTGGTTTTGTGACTCAGTGGTTTGAGAGGGAAAGGTGAGGGAGAGTGAACAGTGGGTAGTTTGTGCCCGGTTTTATTTAAAATACAAAGGGGTGGGCTGGTTGTGTTGGGCCAGGTATTGGATTGGATTTGTTTTGAGTTTGGATTTGGATTAGTTATTTTAATAGGATCCATTTGGTTTAAGTAGTACAAAAGGCCCAAGGACCAAAAGTGTAAATCTGCCAAACTTGAGGGACTGATCCTGTCAACATTCCAAACTTCTTTAAAGGGGCCAAACCTGCCAATAATATAAACACAAGGACCAAAAGTATATAATTATTGTATTTTAAAACTTTAAGGACCTTAAATGTAATTTTGGATTTTTTGAGGGACTTGTTTTGTAATTTCCAAAAGTTTATCAAAATTGTTCCAAATTGTATATTCATGGATAGTTCAAGGGTATTTTGTGAAATTTCCAAGTTTTGAATACCAGGACTATTTTGCCAATTTTGTAACTCGAGGGGTAAAATTGCCATTTTGTGTAAACTTTTATCCGAGGATGTTTTGTGAACATTTTGATTTCCCAAGGACTTAAGTTGACTTTTCATTCATTTAAAACATTTAGGGACTAGTTTTGCCAATTTGTGTAACTGTGGACCGAAAACGACAATTGTTGTGAAATTGATCATTTTCACTTGTTTTTCAATCTTTTGTACCGAATCACATAAAACACATTTAAATGATATTTATAACATTTTGTGAGTCATTTGTGTGTTTTGGTTGTTTTATGGGTTTAAATAGTATAAAATATATGTGTAATTAGACACATATCAAATCCCCATACTAAACTATTGCTAGTCCCTAGCAATCTTTTATGTAAAATTAATGGATTTGAAAACTCTTTACCAAAAGCCATCACTTACGGAGTAGCCAATTGTTTTAGTTCAAGTAAGAACTTTGGTACAATGATAACCAAATGATTTTGAGCAAATCATAAGTCAGAACGGATTTGATTTGTCTTTACGAAGCCGTTTGCTCGGACTAGCCAACTTTAGATAAATTATAAATATTATCTTTGGTGAGTTAATTACCAATTATGGTTTTCCATCGCCTATACCCCAAGCCATAAACTTGCGGGCTAGCCAACTCTTCACTTTTAAGGATATGGTGAGTGAATACCATACAATTTTGGGCAAATTGCAAGTCGTCAACGGATTTGAGATATCTTTACCAAGAGCCGTTTGCTCTGGATTAGCCAATCCTTATGTGGGTTAGACATGGTGGATGATTACCATTTGTTGTGTTTAGTACATAGTACTTCCACTAAATTTTTTAAAATTTGGCCATTTTGGGGAAAAAGGGACTAAAGGGTACATTTACGATCAAAATTAGCGAATTTCCCCACACTTAGAAATGAATATTGTCCTCAATATTCAAAGTACCACTGTAATGCCGAAACTTAGAACGTAAAAGATAAGATTACTAGCTAAGTGTAGAAACACAACAATTATTCTCTTTTTAAATATTTACAATTTTCATTCATTTTTAGATCTCTATACAACATGTGGGGCATCTCCCCACACTAGGGTGGTACACATGGGTGAAAACCCATGTTTAACTATCATTTTTGATTACCGAGTCGCTAGCTTGACTCGACCCAATTAATTGGTTCATGGGGAAGTGGGTGGGATTGCCACTCAAAGATTGGTGAGAAATTGGAGTGGGATTGCCACTCACGTAATTATAAATGATAAGGTAGGGAGAATCTTTTGATTTTTAATTTTATAATGTTTTGTATTTTTAATTTTTATATATATGTACAAAGAAAGAAAATTCCTTACAACCGCCCTCGAAAGGGAAACTGGTCCGACAGAGCTCAAGAATCAGTAAATGACCAACAACCAAATGTTGTGGCGAGGGACTCATCAAACCGGGCAAGTTGTGCAAAGGAAAAATGTTTTGTATTTTATATTGTTTATTGAAAAGAAATATGATACAATATAAGTAATCACTACCTCCCGTGCTTGTGTCGGGTTTACCACGCTAGCTAATCACTTGTGAATGATTAAGCGTAATAAATATGTCCCGACTGACCCGGTAGTTGAATGATAAGGTTTAATATACAAACAAGGATAGGTATTTCAACAAAATACAAAATACAAGTCATAATCGTATACAACCTCCCGAGAACGGCGCCAAAATTTGATTCCTCCCGAACTACCTTCTTTATTTCTCCGTCACACTTATCAACCGCTTGTGAACGGTCAACCGTAACGAGATGATAAAAGGGTGACGGCCGGGAGAGAATGATAGTTTACCAAGGATTAAAATATCCTTGGATCGTTTATGTCCTGGTGAGGCGTGACGCTCGGTACAATGACTTGTGAATTGTTGAAAATAATATTAGTATAGGAAAGCAGAATCGATTGACTAACACTAGGAATGTGAATAGTAATAGCTCACACGCACACGTCGATAAAAGCGCATAATCGAAACCTAAAAATATAAAAGATATACAAACGTACGTTTAACTAAAACGTAAACGTATAAAAACAAAACAATTATAACTATAGTAGGGATTTGCATGTCTAAGCGACTTAAATGCAAATTAAATAAAATTAAAATATTTAACTATAATTTACAAATTTATATAAAAGTTAAGAAAATCTAAAGAAAACTAAAACATATACATGTATGTAATAATTACACAAATGAAACAAAATAAAACAGGAAAAGGATTAGGATAGATTATACTAAGGAAATTAAAACTTATCAAAATTTTGAAGTCATTTTAATTCTATATTTACAATTGTTTAACGATTAAAATCTAAAAACGTATGTTTACTGAATTTTATGTAAACGTACAAAATAAAAACGTGAATTCAGGTCAATACAACTCCCACAAATGTGAAAATTATATTTTAGAATTCTAAAAGATAAGAAAATTATTAGAAAATTAAAATAAATTTTTACACTATTAAATTAATTAATATAAATTAAAAATGAATTAAATGTATTTAATAATGAATTAAATAATAAGAAAATCTAAAATTAACTTAAATAAATGAAATAAAGAATCTGAAAAATCTAAAATATCATAAAATGAATTTAAAAATTGAAAATGTATTTTATACATAATTATTCTATTTATTATTAATTATTTACTATTATTAACTACTGAAAACTATTATTATTTATTAAAAATAATAAATGAAGGAAGAAAAATCTGAAACTTTTTACAAAATTATAAAATAAATAAAAGAAACTAGGAAAAATATAAAAATTATATGTACTTAACAAAAATAAGCTAATAAGCAAATAAGCTTTTAAGGAAAAGCTATCACTTAGCTTAAAAATGGTTCTTTTTGGTTTTTTCTTTTTCTGGAACTAAATATATACTGACATTATACATGTTTAATGAAAAGAGACTTTACAAACTAAGAAATAAGCAAATTATAAGCTTATGAGTCCAACAGTTAAGCTTTTGGCTTGACTGTTGGAGCTCAAGCTCCTAATAAGCTTGAAATAAGCTATACACAGGAAACAAAAGGATAAATAATATGCATATAAGCTAGATGGACAAATATGCACAGGCATGTGTACTGACTATCACTCATAAGCTTGCAATAAGCTCATAAGCTCTAACAGTTAATACAGATCCAAACACCCCTTGCAGTCTTTTGTTTGGGCAAAATAAGCTCTGTGAATAAGCTTAAATAACCAAAATAAGAGTTGAGGCTGCAAGATGTGCTGGTAGGCTTTCCAAAAAACCCAAGCTCACCTAGTGGGGTCCACTAGTGAGCTTGTAGGAAGCTGATGAAAAGTCTCCCATTTCCTGAGTGTGATGGTATAAGCTAAGTGCACAAGAAATGGGACAAACAAAAAGTATGTTGCAGCCCTACTTAATGAGCTACAACATAAAAATTAAGCACTGGATCTCATACTTGGGTTGCTAGGCTTCATGAAAAACCAAGCTTCACAAGCTTATGACCTATCAAGAGCTTATAGGAGCTTGAAGGAAATGGTGTAAAATGGACTGCTTATGTTGTGAATGAGCAAACTATCAAGCTCTATATTGACCTATCAAATAAGCTCTGATAAGCTCAACTCACATTGAGGCATTGAGATGGGTACCTTGGCTTTGTGAAAAGCCAAGGGTCACATACTCAAGCTCACTGAGGAGCTTATTTCAAGCTTATGGTAACTAGCCCCACTCAACTGTTTGCTTCAGTTGAGTGGGCAAAATGGTACAAAAAGGTGGGTTGGTTTAAGCTATCTAATTAAGCTAAAATAGACAAATAAGCATAAACATAAACAATGTGCTACTAGAGCATCACAAAGAAGCCAAGTTCACAAAATGGGGTCAAGTCATGAGACTTGGATAAGCTCATGAACTTGACAGTCCATTGGTGACACAGGGCAAAAACATACATAATTAAGTACATTTAAAAGCTAGTAATAAGCTAAACTAAAAATTAACAAAAATCATACAACAAGACAAGCAGCTAAACTAAAACATACTATAAGGACAAGTTCTAAAACTAAGTATTAAAAGCTACACAAAATTATCTATTTAATTCAAAAACACAAAATCTGAAATTTTGACTTTTTAAGTTTATGATCAAAGTTGACTTTCATCAACTTTGATCTTAATTTAATCACTGATTTTGATGTATTAAACATAATAAACATAAACTAAACAAATCTAAACAATATTTATACACATATTAGAGATTTGGACTTGTAATTAAAAACAGACAGGTAATTAGATAGATTAAAAGGAAATGTTGACTAAACACAACTAAAGACTATAAAACTGAGTTAAATAGGCATAAGTGATACTCAATCAAACAAGAACAACAACACATAGCTTTTTAACACAGAATCAAACATAAACAGATAAGTAGAAACATGTAGTGAACAATGATCTTAATTTGAGAGTGATCATAATTGCCAAAGACATAATCATTGAGCCTAAAAGGCTGTCAAACCTTCCATTAACCCAATGATCATACAAGAACAGATATGAACACCTTAAACATTTTCATTATTCTCAATCAAAGCAAATCCAAACAGTCCCTTATTCATCACTTGTCACATGATTCTTAAAGTTTTCATTGAATAAGCATTTGAACCTGATTCCATTCTCTATAATAACTTATAACAAGACAGAATAGACATATAAACAACAATTTAAACAACTTTAATCATGAATTACTCATACTTCATTAACACAGTGAAAAATGAAATCTAAGCAACAACACAAACTAATACATAAACATACAATTTAAAACTATGAAAACACTTAATAACAACATTTAAACAACAAAACATGAAAATCAAAGTAAATTAAGAACATAAACAGTAAATTAAGAAAATTGCTTACAAGATGGCACAAGCTGAGAATCAAGATTCAAAGAACAAGGTTACACCCAATAGCTTCCCATTAAGCTCCTAATATTCCTTACACTCAAATTTCAACCCTGCTTCACCTTCTTCTTTATTGTCCCACTATTTTTGATTATTTTTTCTATTTTCTCTATTTTTAGGTATTTTCTAATTTAAAAGCTCAAAGCTATTTAATGGCTTCTAAAGGCTTGCAAAAGGTTACTGAGACCTATGTAGTGTCATATAGAGTCCTCTAAACATCTTTGATCAAACAGAAATGGAATTGACAAGTATTTAAATGACATTTAAAGTAAATGACATGAAATTAAAAGTTATGACACCACAACTGTAAATAGCTTTGTAATTAAACTTGTCAAGGTTCTCTTACAGAACTGAAAGCAATAAAAGACATGGTAAGTAAATAAAAGCAGTAAAAGACATGATAAAAAGCTAAGTGACTATGGCTTAAGGCTAAAAGTAGTTGTTCCTCTGCTTCTTTTCCTTCTTTTATAGTCTCAGTACCCTTGGTGACCACTCTTAAGCTCTGACTTCAATCTTGACCCTTGATTCATTATAATCGATCTCAACCATTCAAATTCACTTTTGGCGCCAAAGTCCTTTGTGACAGTTGAGGCGGTTTGAGAAGCATTCAATGCTTCTTGTATGTATGTAGAGGTGGAGGGGACAAGGTGGTGAGCTTTTGAAGCTTTTAGGGTCAAGTATGAGGAAAAACAGGGCAAGGGGGAAAAGGTGGAGTGTTTGAAGGTGGGGAAGCATTAACTGCTTGATGGGAAGAGGTGACAGGGTGTAGGTTGTGAGCTGGGGTAGCAAGTGGAGGGGAAAGGTGGCACAAAACCACCTGGTTTTGTGACTCAGTGGTTTGAGAGGGAAAGGTGAGGGAGAGTGAACAGTGGGTAGTTTGTGCCCGGTTTTATTTAAAATACAAAGGGGTGGGCTGGTTGTGTTGGGCCAGGTATTGGATTGGATTTGTTTTGAGTTTGGATTTGGATTAGTTATTTTAATAGGATCCGTTTGGTTTAAGTAGTACAAAAGGCCCAAGGACCAAAAGTGTAAATCTGCCAAACTTGAGGGACTGATCCTGTCAACATTCCAAACTTCTTTAAGGGGCCAAACCTGCCAATAATATAAACACAAGGACCAAAAGTATATAATTATTGTATTTTAAAACTTTAAGGACCTTAAATGTAATTTTGGATTTTTGAGGGACTTGTTTTGTAATTTCCAAAAGTTTATCAAAATTGTTCCAAATTGTATATTCATGGATAGTTCAAGGGTATTTTGTGAAATTTCCAAGTTTTGAATACCCAGGGACTATTTTTGCCAATTTTGTAACTTGAGGGGTAAAAATTGCCATTTTGTGTAAACTTTTATCCAGGGATGTTTTGTGAACATTTTTGATTTCCCAAGGACTTAAGTTGACTTTTCATTCATTTAAAACATTTAGGGACTAGTTTTGCCAATTTGTGTAACTCGTGGACCGAAAACGACAATTGTTGTGAAATTGATCATTTTCACTTGTTTTCAATCTTTTGTACTGAATCACATAAAACACATTTAAATGATATTTATAACATTTTGTGAGTCATTTGTGTGTTTTTGGTTGTTTTGTGGGTTTAAATAGTATAAAATATATGTGTAATTAGACACATATCGTGGATCTACCCAGGACAATCCACTAGATAGTGTAGAGTCCTTAGGTATGATGAAAAAGGAGAAAAGTGAGATATGGGAAGAGTGCGGATCGAGATAGAGCTAGAACTGGAATAAACCCAACAAGGTTCTAGTTATGAAGTCTCGTAAGCACCGAAAGGGTTGAAGAATGAAAAGAACCGAATGTGAAAAGGGTGAAAAGAAATAGCCCTCCAATAATTCAACCTTAGGGCGTAAACCGGGTTCAATACATATGCTACTTGGTGTTTACTAAGGTAACACTGGTATTGAAGACAAGACGTCATGGACCTAGTGACGCACTGCACTAAATTTCCCAAGCTACTCAAGTTCCTCTTAAAAGGTCTTGTTTTATTCTCACGGGGAACCGACATAATCTATCGACTTTCTCTTAGAGATGGTTGATATTGAAGAAGGAGACCCTCTCCCTAGTCTCCGGCATAGGAACCAAATGTGCACAATTGAGTCTAGTGCCAAGAGATCATCCACAATATCTCATTAGGACACTATATTCTTGAAGACTTCTTTGTTTCACACAATGTGGAAAGTAAGAATATATTAAGAGTCCCACGATTATCCTTGTGGTATTGCCGTAACATCCGAGTGATATGTAAAGGTATTCACGATGAAGATGGAAATCCTTCTAGAGCCAACTTCAAACAAGCTCTTGGTGGGTGACATGTGAGATCTTTTCTAAAGATCAAACTTGTGACAACTGGATAGAAACAATGGAGCGATTCACTCGTGAATCAACCTTGGTCCAGGATTGGAATTGACGAATACTTTTGGAAAAACCGTTCGATGTGCAAATCTTCTTTTCTCTAGCACGTCAAATGTGTATTCATTTTCAAACACAAAAAGTATCTCTGATTGAAAAAATTACTTTTTGAAAAACCGTTCGATGTGCGAATCTCTTCTTTTCTCTAGCACGTCGAATGTGTATTCTTTTCATATACAAAAAGTATTTTTGATTGAAAATTGATCTTTCTTATAAAACCTTCGTCGTATTGCAAAACTCTTTCTTCTAAGCAATACGCGATTGTTTTCAAATCAATTTTTCATCAATCAGTGAATCTCAATTATTGGTTCACTCACTCCGTGTTGTCTTCTTTGAGACGTTCGATTTGAGAACAAGCTAGAACAATTGCGAAACCCCGTCAAGGAGATTCTTAGGAATCCTACCTAATCACAGCAAGATTTTTATCGATCAACGGAAACCATGGGCCGTGTACCTCAATTCAACGAAGTGGTCAAAGACACTTTCGTGTGTTTTATTGCTAATCGTTGTTTGCGGTACATTTGACGGTTGCAATGATCGTAATTGAGGAGTCAATCCAAAGCCGCATGCTCACAACATCCACACTTAATTGAAGAAATCATGATGGTGCATATCTACATAACACGGTTCGATATTTTATACTATGCTTCGCTATCACTTTGCAAATATCATGAACCAAGAAAGCTTCCGCTACTCTGATGGAAAGATGTCATGATCCAAAAGTGTGAGCATGTCGGTCCAAAAGTCACAACATCACATGAAGGCAACACAACTATGGATGATCCAGAGAGATTTACTGTGGCTGATGATCTCATTGAAAGCTCGAAGATCATCAATGATGTGGATCAGTTCAAATACCTCCACTGAAAGTACAAAATAATCGGACTTTGAAGAATCGCTACAAAAGCACAAAGAATGCGGAATTTGAAGAATTGAAGTCTACGAGCTTGGAACTAAAGACAAAGAAAGAATGCTAGAATGCAAAATGTATTTCATGGGGTGACCTCCCTTAGGGGGAGATTGTTAGGACTTGGAAATTCCATGTTAAAGTTTCGGTCACCCCAATTATGGTCTAGCATATTTTAGCTCATAGACTTGTATTTATTTACGTTATTTAGTAGTTTATTAGTTAGTTTGTAGCGTAGAATAGTTTAGTGTAACACCGTGGAGGAAGGACGGGTCTTTACCCACTGTATACCTGATCCACAGGCCGTCATGAGGTCGTGTATTTTGTAACTATAAATACCCCTTCCATCCATGGAAGGGGTGGTGCTTTTCAATCTAACATTTTATATTTTACAAAGCAAGTCTCTAGCTTGAACACCCATCTCTCTAATTTCTCTCTCTAAAATGGCTATCATGTATTTCCATCATCCAAGACCACCCGAATCATCATAACACAATAATATTTTGATCCTACACTAAGGCTTGAGCTTCAAAAAACAATGCTCATATATGACTTTGCAGGAGCTTCCGCAGTCTAAGTAGGCTCTATTCACTTCCCTGTTGGAAATTAAGACTTTGATGACCACGGGGTCATTTGAGAGAACCCTGCCAGTGATCGAAGGGAACGTAACATCTCCTACCCCGCATAATCCTTTCTCTGCTGCTTTTCTCTTTAAACCAGAATCATCCTTGTAAACCATGAGGATTGAAGCTTCGACCGGTGTTGTATCTTTCCTCAACTGTGTATCGGAGACCTTCTCTTTACCTTTACTTATGCCCTTCACCAAATGTCCCAATTGGCCAGACTTCACGGCCTCTTCAATATGTTTTTGGAGCTCTCTGCAACTTTTGGTATCGTGCCCGTAATCGTCATGGAAATAGCAATACTTGGATGTATCCCTGCTTCTTCTTCTACTTGCCAAACGAGGGGGAGGATCGAAGGCCTTCGCAGCCTTTTCTGTAGCAAGTATTTCCCTTGGAGATTTAGACAGATTTGCCAAGAGTCCGTGGTTGATGTTTTTGTAGTAGGGTGTGAACCTGTCCCTGCCTTTGTGTCTGTTTTTAGACCCTTCCCATGAAGAGTGCTTTGGGATCTTGCTGTGACTTTCCTTATTTTTGATCGGAGCCCCATTGGTGGACACTTCTTTGGCTTCGATCCAGGTGTGCGTCTTCTCCATTAAGACCTTGTAGGTTGCGGGAATGTCAGTGGATAAGAATTCCACCAGACTTCTGTTTCGTAGGCCATGCACAAAACCGTAGATGCGCTGGTCTTCGTGCGCACCTTAACTGCAAGTTGTCATCGGTGTATCTAGTAACGAAAGCCCTAGTGTTCTCGTTTTCCCTCGCATGATGTTGTGTCTTGTCGGTGAGTCCTTGTGAACTTTTATGTGGTGACATGTGATCTAAACTTGGCCTTGAGATCATCCAAATTCACTATGCTACTCGCTTTTTCCTGCTCCACCATATACGAGCGAAGTCTCGCAGGGTATATGTGAACATGTGGCAAGCAACTGGCATAACCCATTTCTGCATTCTAATAGCCTCTTCGAACATATGTAAAAAATTATCCGGGTCCCCCTTCCCATCATAAGTACCAATATGTGCTGGCATTTTCAACCCGTCGGGCAGAGGGTAGTCTTCTATCCATCTTACAAAGGGTGTTGTGGAACCCATGGGCTCCGAATAGAGGCAGTTGTAAGGTGGCATGTAAGTGGGGACAGTGTTGTATGGGTTATGGTTCAGAGGTACTCCGACAGGATTTTGGTTAACATAAGGAGGGTAAGCAGTAGGTATAAAAAATGGGTGACTTCCTACAGGGTACGGAGGGTATACCATTGGTTTCTCGTAGGGCATGTTTCCATATGGTTAAGGAAAGCTAGGGTTGCTAGTCTGCCCATTAGGTGGGGGTAGACCCCATGGGGGTAAGATTGAGCCTGAAAAGGAGGGTACATACCATGAGGAGGAAGATTTCCTCCCCCATTCATTTGAGGTGGATTACCTTCTACGCCGAATGCGTGAGAAGGCTGCAACGGAACCCCTGCCTTAGTTCTCCCCAGATGGGCTGCCAAGAGTGATGGCAAGTTAACCTCCGTAGTCTCCCTTCGGTGACTCCTCCCGTTGGAGCCTTCCATCGTTCCTTCCCTTCTCGTCGGAGCCCTCTCCGGAACATCTTCGAAACCTACCGATCTTCCACTTGGCCTTCGACTTCCCGGAGACCCTACCCTCGACTGATTACTGGTTTGGGGTTAGCTGACGTCGAAGCATGGTTGTTGGGAGTTATTTCAGGGTGAGATCGTGTGGTGAAAGTGGACGCGGTTATGTTGGGAAGGTTGTTAGGATCGTTGACTGGGATTGGTGTCAAGGTCGAGAAACCCGGAGGGGGAGTATCTTCTCTTCCTTGATTCATGCCGTAAAAGTAGTGAGCGCGATTGACTGGCTATAAGTTTGGAATAACGAGACCAATTATAGCGGGTCCCACGGATGGCGACACTGATTGTACAATAATTCGTACGACTAGGCCTTCGATGGTGAACGAAGGGTATGAGGGATGATATGCTTGTGCCAAACTTGTAGCCAATCTGCAATAAGAAATAGTAGACATTTCGTTAAGTGATTGCGCATGGGTTGGACCCTGCGAACTACCTCCGGCGTGAGAGTAAGTATGTGATATGTGTTGTAAGTAATGCAGAGTATGTGAAATACTGTGTTGAGTGAACATACCATTGAAATGACTCGTCCAACCTATTTATAGATAGAGAAATAAGCTTGAGAGTGTTTCAAGACGTTCGGAGATCATGGGGCGCCCCATGATTTGTGGTAACCGCTAGGGCTTCATCTCCACTCTCTCTGTCTTGGCGGGGAAGCTAAGGAGATAGTGGGAACATGGGGGAAGACCAAGTCAATGTTCTCCTTTGTCTTAGTGTATTCAAGAGAAGACCCCGAAGGGCATAGGCCCTCGGTTGGCGAATTCCCAATTGGTAACCATATCTAGGATGAATGATTTTACGCCACCAATGACTTAGGAAGAAAGACTTGGAACTTCGTAATTCAAATTCAACTGAGGTCGAAGGGGAGTCCTTCAACCTGATCGGAGGGTACGTCATCAGTATCAGAGCTTTAAGAAGATTCACTTCTAAATTTTGATATCCTCCGGTCATCAGTTACTCGCCGGTCATCGGCAACTCGCTGGTGATCGCGGCTAAAGGGAAAATAAGTAGGATCCTTTCGGATCACCAGTGAGTAGCCAATGACCGGAAGATAGAAAAGTTTGTAGATGAATCTTACCTAAAGCTCGAATACCATGTAAAAATGTGAAATGTGCATTGATTTGTTGATAATAAATGTTTTATTACAATATATAAATGCAACGCATGGCTGGGCCCAGTATACATAATATTAATATCTACTAAAGTGTTGTTATAATAATCTTATATCCTGAATTTTCTGGACTATTAGCATATACCGATATACTGTAGGGAACCGATTTACAAATCAAATAAATAATAAAACAAAACAGATAAATTGATTGAATGTGTTGAAGATCTGGCGGGGTATAATAGTCACCGACAATATTTTTACCTCAACGCCACATCAGTTTTTTAATACACTGTTGATCCCAGTTGAGCAAACGATCTAATATAGAAACTGACTTGTAACAAAAGCTTATCAAGTATTACGCGGAATTTAATACTTAATCTTAAGAAGAAGAACAGTAAACATTCAACACCTCAATATTATTTATTAATATGAATACTCTTACAGGCTAAGGAGTCCTATAGGCTAAGGAGTCCTATACAATATACAATACGTATATCTAACCTAACCTAGGACCTCCTTTTATAGGCTAAGGAGTCCTATACAATATACAATACGTAACCTACAAGATAAATATCTTTTCCATATTTATCTAATACAATAAACTAACCGACTATACAAGACTAGCAGTGGATACAATATATTATCCATGGTTACACAATACTACTAGCCGCGGTTGACTTCATCAGTGGTTACACACTTCTGTCCGTAGTTCCAGTACTTAGAGTAATTTTTGATGCAAGGAACCTAAAACCCAACAATCCTCTCCTAAACTTGATAAATTCCAACAGAATTCTCAAGTTTTCGTTAAGCTCAAAACATCTGAATTGGAGGATGTAGCCAAACACTTACTAGCTTTAAGTATCTTCTCATGCTTCCGCAACAAATCATAAGCTTGACCATCATAAGATACTAACATCTTGATACAACCAGGCTTCAACATCTGAGCAATTATTCCTGGATGCTTATTCAGTTGAGGATAATCACCTTCTACAAGCATATGAATAACTTTTCCAGAAATAGTTAAAACATGAACTCCACAAGTTTGATATAAAAACCATCTAGTAACTTGACCATTGTAGAGTCCTTGCCATTCAGGTTCATCATGAGTAGGTTCAAATAGAATCTTCAAATTATGATAAACCAGTCTCTCATGATAATCATTTGGATGTACTTCACCAAATTTATTCTTATAAAGTATCCAAAGATTCATCAAATCATCTCTATCAAAATATCAAGCATCTGTGAAAATTTATTATACTCAAAACTTCATTATTGAGTCTTTGAATTTTCCAAACTCCTTCACTTCAATTAAAAGCTTAAACTCATAAGAAATGCTTTGATTTACATCTTCAACAACTTTCAATCTCTTAGAATCGATGTCTCTCGAACCTCGATTTTCTCTTTCTTTTACTTTGAATTCATTCATCATCTTTTTAATCCACTCTTCTTCCTTTTTAGAAATCATTGACGTAAATCATCTTTATTAATCCTCATACATCTCTCATAAATTTCCAAAATTCTTTCAAATGAACATTTACTAAGATTATCGAAACATAAATGCTCGAATTCTTAATAATTTTCATCAATACATTCCTCATCCGAGCCATAGTAGGAGGTTTCTTTCTTATAACCTGTTTCTTTGTTTTGCTCACATTCCTTGCCCATCCATTCATCGCCTAGCTTTCTCCTCATCATCCAACAGTTTCCATTCTTGTGATAAACTCATCAAGTATTTGTAAAGAAGCTTGAAGATAGTTTTGTGATTCATACCATATAGCTAACCATTTCTCACTAGCTTCCTCCTCTTCTTTCTTTCTTTTATCCAAAGTCGCTTGATCTTCACCAACAAGTTTCTTCCATACTCTTCATCATAAGCTTCTTGTTCTCGCTTTATTTTTAAACTTCAAGACTACCTCTTTACCTTTTCCAACATCGATTGAACCACTTTCTTCTTTAAAGGTTCACTAATGACCAAAATTTTAACTCGGGTTTGGTTGCGATGAGATCGAACAGATAAAGCGAGTGCAATGATTGGTGTAGAAATAGATGATGTTTTGCTCAGATTAATCAATGTACTTGCGACTTCTTTTTCTACTTCTTTAGGCTTAGGTGGTAATATAGAGAGAGTTGTAACAACGGTGGAAGTGGTTATGATAGCGATGGGTGTGATGTAGTAGGAACAATAGCCAAGTCCGAAAGCGCATTAGTGGTTACAAGAGTACTAACCATGGTTTCGGTATACTATCGCTTGTTGTGTTTCGCACTACTTCAACATTCTTCAACTTTTCAAGAACAACCTCATTCCCATCTTTATCGAAACCAAAAATCTTGATCTCCACTATCAACATCTTCTTCCATAGGTACACTAATGATACATCCACACCTCCCCAATTCATGCCATCACTCCTCCCTGTTTGGATACATCCTTCGCATTCGAGCAGAGAGAGTCCACCTTCTTTTCTTTCTTCGCATAGCTTTCAAAGCAAAGAACCCGTGTCTTTTCACTTTCTCCAAAACCAATACTTTATGCTTCAACCTCCGAATATCCTTACCTCGAAACACGCCTAACCCTCAGAGACCGAAATTGTATTTTCCATTTTGGCACACGAGCGTCAATTCATTTAAACGTTCAAGAATATCCTCCCACTTCGAACCGTGTTAATCGGTCCGAGAGGTGGTTCATTGGAAAAGTCATCATGTACAAAGTCATTAACCGTCAATTCAATGTCGTTCCAATCTATCCTCATCACGTCGAGTTGTGTTAATCGCTCCGAGAGGTGAATCCTTGGATATAGAAGACATAGCACCGCACCTAGCCTCGATCATCTATGCACTCAGAGCGACTGTTGGCTAGGGATTCCTCCACCGTGTTAAGTTCCAAAGAACTCTCCACATTAGGAGTTGCCAATGGTTGGGTCTTATTGATGTTTCCTCTATCCCGACCAAAGAACAAAGCATAAATCGATGGTGGAAGCCCTTCCAATCATGTCACCTCCACTCCATGTGATGACCTCATTAACCATACCACTAACACTAGCACGAGGAAGCTTAGTGCCTGTGTTCTCCTAGTCCATGATGCAAGTCCTTCATTAAACTCGTAATCAAGAGGCAAAGTAAGCATGTGAGGAAATAAAGGAACATCTCTAATGACAACATTCGTGGTGATTCCTCATATGTGCAAAAACTCTAGGAAGCATATGATGTACTTCATACTCTAGCATGTTCAACGAGTTCCACTATTTGATGTTCCACAAGCAGTTGAACAAACCTAGGATACAAAAAGTATTTACCCTTCTTCCTAATATTCGTACTAACCCTCATATATCATCCTAGACCGCTTAAATTTCCTTCCATCGACAAACAAATAATAGCAGTAGCAATTTTTGAAGGAAAGTCATTAAAGCTGTGGTCTTGTTACTCATACACATCAACAAAGTGTGAATCAAAACTTCCATTGTTGTGAAAACAAACACTTAAAAATTGTACCTTTTCACCTCGGGTGTATATCCTAATCTCTAAACCAAAGAACAATCTCAACATCGGAAGATTATCAACACCATCAAGATAATTAAGCCTTAAAACTTCTCTAATTATCTCCTTAGAAACAGAGATAGCATTCTCATCCACAACAGTATTAAACACCACCAAACCATCAACCTCTTCAAGTGTAGCATTTCTCCAGAACTGATGTATGTAAGCTTTAAAAATAGTAGGTTCAACTGTTAAAGCATAGTGAAGGGGACTGTGAACAAGGAAATCAATCATTTGATGAAACCCTTCAGATCGAGCATCCTTAGTGAGTACGGCAACAAGGTTATGTGAAGTGGAATACTTTTCAGCCATTGTGATTAATGATGGGTATGTAGTGGGTTTTGTGAATAAATCAAAGAAAGTGATTAGGGTTTAAGTTGAGCGCCAATTGGAAGTGGTTAGAAGATCAAATAAATTGATCCATCCGTGATTTTGGGGAGAGATATATACTTTTGCCAAAGTGTCGAAACAACCCCTGTAGTATTCAAAACAAAGTATCATTCTATCCGTGGTTCCATAACAGCTATCCGCGGTTGTATCAAACCATCAGTGGATACAGATGATCACTCCTCCAAATATCCAAGAGATAGAGCAAGTAAGTCTGTGGTTAACATAAGAGAGTTCTCACAAAAATATGAAGGATTACACAACTATTTATTTATTTTTTTTAATTTTATAACAAACACAAGCATTTCACTTTGACTCCTATGTATACAAATCCTTCATACCGCAAGACAAAACACAAAACAAACACGAGACAAAGATTATTGTTGTCGGTGGTTAGGAATAGCCGTAAGTGTTTACAAAAGACCTATCCGCAGTTTAGAACAGTAAGTCAATATAGTCAACTTCTAGAACTTATCTCATCCAATACCCAAGAAACTCATTAACTCTCCAACCACATTTAACCTCGCCCATATTTACTTCAATAACCCTAAACTTCACTTATAAACGAACCCTTAATCTCATATAACGCACACACCAATTCAAATCAAAACCCTAATTTCTCCAAAACCCAATAATGAGCAGCCCAACCCAATCAATCTCTCATCGATGACAATACCTCCTCCAATGATGCGGAGAGATGGAAAAGAACTATTTGGCAAGCAATCCAAGCGAAGGAGAGAATATCTCTTCTTTAAGTTCGTATGTATCACCCTATGAAGATACTGACGAAGAAACATCTCCCATGACAACAAGGCACCTCCACAAAATCCCGTCCATGGCGATTTGACATACCTCCACAAGATCCACGACCATTAAAATCCCATTTCTTCCATCATCGAAGATGATAGTGTAGTGAATCCAAGTGATGCTTGAAGACTCGATGACTCTTCTAAGAAGAGGACTTCAAACCCCAAACCTTCATCATCCAACCTCAACCAAGACCACGAGAAGAAACCCACCACCCCTAAGGACGAGAGGTGGTTCTTGGTCTTTCGCACCAAGTTGTGGTGCTTCTTCACACATCGTAACAAGGAAGGGAAAAGGAAGATGGAGTAAGTTTTGAATGGTGGAAAGTGTAGATGGAGCACAAGAAGAATATCATATCATCCATCTATCTCGCCACAATCGCCTTGACTTCTTCGTTTGCATCAATCCATCCTTCCCATTTTGATCCTTAGTCGCTTCGTCGCATCGGTCATGCATATGATAAGTGCATATCCGACATTTAAACGATATAAGCAAGGATAGTAGTAGTAGAAATATTAGGAGAAAATCATGTATAGATGTAGTCTTTAATTAGCACTTGAAGTTTCATTGTAAGTCGAAGTCGTAAACTGCTTTTGTTAAATGAACAATGTAACTTCGATTCTTGAATCTCTATAATGACTTGTCTTTTATCCGCACAATGGTTAGTGGAAACACGTAACAACTAGCGAGAGATTGATCAACTCTATCGGTGGTTAGAAGCAACACTATCGGTGGATAGAAATGTAAATAGCAATACTAAGATTACATAATAACGGTCCAATACTTATACAAAACAATTTGAGAGTTTAGAGATTAATCATTCCAATACTAACAACAAGATACGAAACCTCCCACATCAAAAGCTTTGGTGAGAAGATCAAGAACATTGAAATCAAGATGGATTTTACCATTTGAATCAACCTTTTCTCATTACAATCTCTAATAAAGTGATGTCTTATCTCAATATGTTTAGTTCTAGAATGTAAAACAGATTTTTGATAATGCAAATTGTAATTGTTATTATCAATGTAAATCTTAGTATGCATAAAATTGTACCCAAAATCCAAAGAATTGATTCGAATCCAAAGAACTTGACCACAAAGAACTAGCAAAGACCACATATTCACCGGTTGTAGAATTAGCCACAATAGTTTGCTTTTACACCGCCAAGAAATTAATCTGCTTCCCAAGAACCGACATCCTCCGTTGGTAGACTTCCTATCCGGACTAGCTCCAAGATAGTCACTATCGATGTAGGCCACCAAATCAAAGGGAATCCTTAGAGTACCAAAGGCCCAATTTAGAATGACCTTTCAAATATCTAAAGATCCTCTTTACCGCATTCATGTGTGAGGTATTTGGTGTTACTTGAAATCTTGCACACACACGATCGAGAACATAATGTCCGCCTAGATGCGAGAAGATACATCAAAGATCCAATCATGGATCTGTACAACTTCAAATCAACTTTGGGACTTCCATCATCCGGTAGCATAGGTTTCGTGTTTCCATAGGTGTACTTGCACTCTTTACATCTTGAAACCCAAACTTCTTCAAAACATCTGCTACATACTTGTCTTGACTAATGAAAATACCATCGGTCCTTTGTTGAACTCAGAGCCCTAAAAGAAAGTGAGTTCTCTCATAGAACTCATCCGAAACTTATCATGCATAAGTTTCTCAAAATCTCTGATAGCTCCTTATTAGTAGAGCCAAAGATGATGTCATCTACATAAACCCGAACCAAGAAATATCATCTTTGTGCTTTCTAATGAACAAAGTTTTATCAATCGTCCTCTTTAAACCCATTGTCCATCAAATAAGTAGATAGTCATTCATACCATGCCCTAGGAGCCCGATGCAATCCATACATAGCCTTCCTCACCTGTAAACCTTGTCGATGATCGGGATCTTCAAAACCGGAGGTTGACAAACATAAACCTCCTCATCAATAGTGCCATATAAAATGCACTTTTAACATCCATCGATACACAACAAAATTCTTGAATGAAGCATAAGCCAAAAATAATCTAATAGCCTCTATCCTTGCAACTGGTGCAAATACTTCATCATAGTCCAAACCTTCAGTTTGTGTGTATCCTTGAGCAACCAACCTTGACTTGTTCCTCACAACAATTCCTCTTTCATCCCTCTTGTTTCTGAACACCCATTTAGTCCCAATAGCCCTCTTCCCATTTGGAAGATCAACCAATGTCCAAACCTCTTGAAGTTTGAACCAAGAAGCTCCTCTTGCATTGATTCTACCCACCTTCTTCGTTAAAGCTTCTTCCACTCTCTTGGGCTCCTTTTGAGACAGAAAACAAGCAAACAGCAATTTTGCGATCTTTATGATTGTTTCTTTTGTGAAGTGATCTTCAAAGAACCCATGTTCGTGAAAGGGTTCGATGTTCTTTACCCCCTTCTTGTTTGAACTGGAGTATTCAAATTTCCAAGAATCTGTTCCTTGGGATGAATCTTGTGAATTCGGTAGTAGTAATTGGACTTTCATTAATTACGCTTCCAAATTAGACAAATCAAGATTGAAGAATTCATCCATGTCTTCATCATCGTAGGAGTATCAATCTCTATTAAATCGTGCATATTAGGATCATGTGGATACTCCTCATCACCAAATAGTGGCTTTGGATGTGGTCCAAAGAAAGTACTATCACCAAGACTTGTAGCCGAATTTCACTTGAACTATCGGTGGTAGAAGATGGCTTGTCGTGATTCTGCTTGGCCTATCGGTGCTTTCAAGAGGCTTAGCGGTGCTTGCAGATCGCTTTTTCTTCTTTTCAATTTCTTCTACCGACATCGAGTTATCTTTCAACAACTCATCCTTATCTTGATGATGATCAACATTGCCTCCAAGATTCAAGACATCATCATCGGTGGGACCTTGCTTGTGAATGATGGAAGGAATGAACCGACTTTCCACTTTTCAACCAAATAGAACTCCTTTGGAGAATCGACTTCTTTTGAAGATGTATCCGCCTCGTAATCCTTTTGTGTTCTGCATCAAGATTAGTGGAAGTTCCCGCAATGATAGGCTCATAATTCATAGATTTGGTTAGCATATCAATGTTAAACAACCGCCCGGTCCTTTGGTCTCAACACTAGGAGTCTTTTCACCGAATTGAACATGTAAGTTCTCTTCAACAATTCTAGTCCTCATATTGTATACTCTAAAGGCTTTGCTATTAGTGGAATAGCGAAAAGTATCCATCATCCGCTTTTTCTTGAAACTTTCCTAGGTAGTCTATGGTATTCAAAATGGTAACAGACACCCAAAAGGTTTTAGGAATGCAATCATTGGCTTCCTATCATGTAACTGACTCATAGGGGTCTTGTTATGAGGCTTCACTACCTTACTGCTTTGCACATAACATGCAATTCCTATAGCTTCACCCAAAAGGTAGTTGGTAACTTAGACTCGACAACATGGTCCTAGCAACCTCAATTAGTGTTCTATTTTTCCTTTCGTGCTACACCATTCTGTTGTGGTGTTCTTGCAACACTAAACTGTCTTTCAATACCTTTAGCTACACAGAACTTGTGGAAAACTAGAAGGGGGGGGGGGGTTCAATAGTTTTACCATTTAAAACTTCCTTTTAAACTATTTAGATCGACTTATTTCAATCTATTTGGTTGTGTGTGTTGGATGTTGATAAACAAGCATATAAAGATATGTAATGAAAAGATAAGAGTAAGAAGCACAAAACCACAACGCAAGTATTTATAGTGGTTCGGCTACAAGGACACCTTCCTTGCCTACTCCACTCCCGAGTCACCTACTCGAGAGTTTGTAATCACTACACCAATCTCCTTATGGCGGAGAAGCCTTCACAACGTCGCTTAACCTTTTTCCGGTACAAAGCTAAATACCGAGTTCTTTCACACCAAGAAGCGTGGTAAAGCTAAATAAGTTCTTTCACACCGTCGCTTAATACAAAGCTAAATACCGAGTTCTTTCACACCAAGGCGAACCACACCTAACACAATGTCGCCTACCCTTTATACGGTGCTAGGCTAACCACCGAGTTCTTTCACACCTTAGGTGAACTACACCTTCACAACGTCGCCTACCCTTTATTAGGTACTAGGCTAAGTACCTAGTTCCATTGCAATGGAGGAACTACTACCACACTACACCAACGACTAATCCCAAAGGAGATCTACTCCTTTACAACATCATCAAGGACATCAATATCCTTGGATCTAATGCTAGTCTATCTAGTACATCGAAACACACCATATCGAAACACACCATATCGAAACACACCATATCGAATGTATATCTAAGGCACCTTTCACTAATGCCTTTGATTAGATCTACAAGACACCTTTCACTAATGTCTTTGATTAGATCTACAAGACACCTTTCACTAATGTCTTGTGTCTTCACTTCTAAGCACCTTTCACTAATGCTTCTTGTCTTGACTTCTAAGCACTTACCACAAGTGCTTATCCTATAGACGATAGATACCCTTCACTACTATCTTCGCCTTGACACTTGAGACATCTTTCACTAATGTCTTTAACACTATGCTTCTTTGAAGAAAGAAAGGGATCATCAACAAGAGGACTTCAATAGCCTTGATGATGAGGAAGCTTGGCAACTCATAGACTTGAGCTTGCTCGACTTCAAAGGTGGTGATCTTCCTTTAAGAGGAACCTAAAAGATCACACAAAACAAAACTACAAACATAGATCTCTTGGATCTATGGTTAGTGAGATTTAACTCGGGGAGAAAGTATGTTAGAGAGGGTGAGATATAATGAAGAAATGGCTCACTATTTATAGAGGAAAAACCCTCTGCTTTCCCGGATCCCACGGATCCCTACCACAAGGGATCCGCTAGCACAAAGCTAGGGATCCGTGGTCCGCTCCTCTTTGCCCATGGGTATTTTGGGTTATGGGTCATGGGTCATGGGTTATGGGTTGATCCATGGTTTTCTATCTAGATACAATGTATCTTAAGGATACATTGAACTTGTGTAAGTGGTATATATAAAACCATGGGTTATGGGTCAAAACCATTTGCTAGTTTTTATCTATTTAGTATATACTTGCTTTTACCCATTTTAGTATATACTTGTTTTACCCATTTTAGTGTACTTAATATAAGTATGTATTAACTCAATATGTAAACACTAGTTGTTGTACATATGTATCTAACTCATAGAGTTACTTAAACTTGTTAAGCCAATATGTAAACACTAGTTGTTGTACATGTGTAACTAAAGTATAAAATCACTTAATCTTGTTATAGTGTTTTATGTGAAAACGTAAGTGTGTTATAAAACTATTAGTTCAAACCATTTACGTATTTTATTTGTTTCGTTAATATGATTTTACTTTTGTTATCGACAAAACATTAGAAGATAGTAAAATATAAATAAACGTTTTACGGCTTATTTGTATTAACAATCTCCCTTTTGTTGATGACAAAACATAAAATTATTTTAAGGAAAAGCTAAAATTGTAAATGTTTGAATTTGTAGTTTTACTTTTTCTCCCCTTTTGTCGAAACAAAAGTGTTTGAAGAAACTAACACAATTTTTATAAGAAAAAAATTATAAAAGATGTAATGAGAGAAAGTGACGGAATGGTACTCGTCTTAACTCCCCTTGACGAGTCCATCCCTTTGAAAAAAAAGGCGCCAAGAAACTAATTCTAATCTAGTTCATTTGCAACTAACTTATGCAAAGGATTACGTCTATGTGACGGTGTGCTCCCCTAGATGATTGCAATATTTGCAATGGGAAGTTATGAAATATAAATCAAATGTTGCAAGTAATTTTGCAACGTATTGTTTTGATACCAAGCTCCCTAGCTTTAGGATGTCAAAACTTTACGTGTTAATTGAAAAACCGCAAAACAAGGGTTAGAAAACAAGTATAATTCATAATTTCCGCAAATGTGATAAAGAAAAACATTCGACTTCACGGATCCCACGGTTCCCTTCTAGTAGGGATCCGCCTAGGCAATATCTTGAGGATCCGTCGGCCGATGACTAAAAACAGCAAAGGTGATATATCAAGTAATGTTATCACACAAATGAGATATGAATACAAAGTAATCATATGCTCAACGAAATAACAAGTAGCATGTAATTCCATTTAATAAAACAAGAGTTATGATATACATGACTCAAAAATAAGAAAATAGACAATACATAACTAGGAATTTCTTAGACCAACTAACGCTTGAAGCTTAGACACCACTATAATCCTCTAGCTCAAGTTATGTTTAGGTTTAATCTCGTCGAAACGTTCGAGGAGATGATAGAACATGAAACGTTGGTCTTCTCGTACTTCATGTATCAAACTTTCAACATGTTGACAATGATAGCAATCTTTTTCATGGCTAGGTAGTGGTGGTGGATGAAATGAAGTGGCTAGATTCAAAGGATCAATTGAAGTGGTTTGAGGAGCCTCGAATGATGGAGGGATTGGAGGAGGTCCATTTAGGAATGGTTCGATCAAGAATGATGATGGTGGTAAAGATGTGTCAACTTCCATAAGGTCGGGTGGTTGACTTTGATGATTTCTTATAATCCAAATGGGATTATATGATGGAAACGCGAAAAGGAAGCCGGAGCAAGTGTTGACTCAACACCTTGATTTTGAATCATTGTTCCTCCTAATGAGGAGAATGTTGTCGTGAAGCGGATGAGACGGCCTAGGTGGCAAGTCCTCTAAATTGTAGAGGTGAGGTGATGATTGTGGGGATGTAAAAGAGATAGCTCTAGGAACCAATGGTGATGGTTTAGTGGAGATGATATTGTTTGGCCTAGGAGGTATGGTGGTGTTTGGCATAGGTAATTTTGTGGGTACTAGCCTTCTAGGAATTGGTTTGATTGGATGATGAAGGTTTGTTGGTTTGACCGGAGATGATTCGGTTGAAGAGATTTCGTGTACAACACGAGCCCTTTTGATGGGTGGTTCCTTGGTGGATAGATTGTTACTTGGGGTTTTCCTCATGATGGGATGATTTCAAGAGGTTGCAAAAGCTGAAAGTTAGGATGAGAGTGATGACAATGGAGGTCCTAACAAGGTGGTTTATAAACCAAGAAATTTGGAAGGTGCATTTAAGCCTTAAGCCACTAAGATTCATTGGAATGTGATGATTAGTATGCACAAGAGTCAACTACAGAGGTTGTGCTGTTATAGGAACTCATTTAAGATGAGATGGAGTGTTTGAGTTAGGAAGATGAGTTGAAATGATTGTTTTAGCAAGATTTGACCTATATCGTCATCCGGATCCCACGGTTCCTTTCTCGAGAGGGATCCGTATAGGCTAATCCTAGGGATCCGCTATCGCAGACTATGAAAGAGTGGAAATGATGTTTCTAAAATCCAAGACCTATAATATCTTGAGTGTTTCAGTCTTCCTAAGTGTCTTAAATGAAGGGTGCTTAAGTACTTGAAAGTGGTGAGTGATGTAGCTAATGATTGTCTTTTATGGAAGGATTTGGAACTTTCATGAGTACCAATGAGTGAGCAAGGATGACACTAAAGATGAGAGTGTTAATTGAAGCTAAATAATCCTAGAGATCGGTGGTGACTTAGGATTGTGTTTTGGAAAATATCCTAATGGTTTTGAGTTGGGAAAACTAGGATTTGATCAACTTTGATCAATTTTGAGGTGAGGTTGATTAATGATCAATATTGTCATAATCGAAGGATTTCTAACCTAGTTGTGAGGGATCAAGTAAAAAATGAAATGTGAGTTTTGAGAGCGGAAGAGTGATGGATTAAAATAAAGTGATAGATCTATGAATATCTTAGAGTGTGTTCTATGCGAGTTGGAATGAGTAGGAAAGATCAACCTATCTTGATAAAGTCTTTAATCTACCTTGAGACACTATGTTTTAGCTTAGTGTGAGGTGTTCTAAGGATGTGTTTGACATATAATGCTTGCAATTGCATTTTTCTTTTTTAGGATCCCACGGTTCCCTAGATGTAGGGATCCGTTTAGTACAACATTTGGGATCCGTCTATCTCGTTAGATGTAACCTTTACTAAAGGTATGCAATGATCATGACAATGCATTATATTCCAAGCTTTGTTTAAAGGAGTTCTAAAACTAGGATATAAAATGTAAGATGTGTTATTTCATGAAAGAAATAGGATTACATTGATAACTAATGAGTAGAGTAGAATTGATCCTATTTGACTATTCTAGGTTCCTTGAGTGTCTTCACTAGGAGGATCATTATGTGATTGATGGGTATTGGTGGAATCATGAATGAAGAAAGTCTTCATGAGAGATATGTTTAGCGGTTCCATCATCTTGTTCACAAGCACGCACAACGGACTTTGAAATTGAGGATGGAAGTGCATAACATTGTGATAGAGGCGTGTCAAGAACATTCCATAAGGGATGAGTTTATTCTTGGAGCCTTGAAGATTTGCAATTCGCCTTGCGAAGAAGTAGGCGAGATTGTATGGTTGTTGTGTTAGCAAACAAGACAACATGTGAGCACAACAAGCGGGAAGAATACCTCGATTTCCTAAGACTCCAAACATTTTCACGTAGAATAAGAGCAAGAGGCTTATACTCTTCTCGGATATCCCGTGTATGGATAATGTTTGGATTGGAGTAATATGGTCGAGGTTTGCATATCATGCGTGTTAATTCTTCCCGAGAGGGTATGTGTGAACAATATGGGCTATTTTCTTCACGAAAATTGAAGAGAGAATCAAGAGACCAATCTTGGTGAAGGCACATTGTCCATGGTTTGGAATTCGGAGGATGTGAGCAAAATGCCCAAGGCTTAAAGTGAATTTTGGTTTTGATATAAAACCAAAGAGATAGAGAGCGATCCTCGTTATGAACGAGTTCGACTTGATGGAAGAATTCCATTATGAACCTTGGACATATCTTCTCGTTGATTTCAAGAAGAGATTCTAGTCCTATGGCTCGGAAGGAGGTATTGATACCTTCTTCGAATTGTAGAGGTGTCAACACGTCCTTCATGAAAGTGACGGTTTTCGAGAATATTGAACCCACGGACATGATTGCGGTGTGTTGGGCTCAAGGAGATGTCCGGGTGTAGACGCTAGTGAGTGAAAAATCAAACTCGTATTCATGCGTCATAGTTGAACCTATAGAGGTGAAGGGTTAATAGGAGGTGATGTTTATGATCAACCTATAAAAGTCTAATGTTTTACTAGATTTTATTAACAATGGTGTTTAACACTTAACTAACTCATGGTTTTGAAATTCTAGTGGATTATTACTTTTAGAAAGATAGTGGTTTTAATCTTGCAAGAAAACTGCTTTTCCAAAGAGGACGGATCCCACGGTTCCTTTACAAAAGGGATCCGGCTAGTATATCTTCCGGGATCCGTGGATCTGTAGTAACAGAAATAGTTTTAATAAAAACATAGGTTTTACGGTTATTGTACCATGAAGTATGTTTTATCCTACATTTTCTTTTAGCATGCATACATGACATCTAATGTATCACGAAAGAATATAACACATATAGATCAAAAGAAATGAAACACACATAATAACACAAACATCCTAGATAAAATAGATAATCAATAATATTGCATTTCAATGCTAAGGATGATACAAAGGATTGGATAAATGACCCCAATATAGATTAACAGCACAAAGTAAATGTCTCCGTATGTGAACTTCATCATAGGGAACACAAGTGCGATGAGTGTTAGGGTGATGAGCACGAGTGCGATGTAAACCATGTTGATGACGGATCTTCTTGGTTTAGGAAGAGATGGAATGAGGAGGAAGATGAAGTTTTGAATGAGAGGAATTTTGAAATTGGAAAATTTAAAAAGTGAAGGTTTGATTAGAAGGGTCGACGGTGGGAGTATAAATAGGGAATTTTGAAATTGTGTTTTGTTTTATTATTGGATTTAAGAAGAAATAAAACATAAGTTATATATACGAGAAATATAACACGATGTGAAAGAAATGCTTCCTAATGAAGCTACATGTAAATCATGTGTAAACACAAAATCTACTCAAATAAATTCCTAACAAATAACACTTATTTACTAAACTAATATCATTTAGATATAAGTGGAAAGTCATACCGAGTGCACTTAGGAATGTCTTTACAAATGACAAATGTCACTTAGACAATTCCCGCTCCTTTGCCTTTAAGATACCTTCTTAAGGAAGGTATTCTTGTTACCAAGCGTCTCCTAAAGCTTGGTGGGTAAGAGCTTTGACTAATCAATATCACAAAGAAGATTAGTGCATTTAAATGAAAAGATATATATAAAAAAATGTTGTTATCAACTCAACATCCAAACATATTGTTTTGAAAAAAAACATGGTGTTTGTTTTATGAAAACCTTCTTTGTAGTTTTCAATTAACTATGGATCGTATCAAGTTTTTAAAGTACAATATACTTTAAGAAACTTGGTAACGAAGCTCGATGCCAATTGTGGAAAACTAGAAGGGGGTTGAATAGTTTTACCATTTAAAACTTCCTTTTAAACTATTTAGATCAACTTATTTCAATCTATTTGGTTGTGTGTGTTGGATGTTGATAAACAAGCATATAAAGATATGTAATGAAAAGATAAGAGTAAGAAGCACAAAACCACAACGCAAGTATTTATAGTGGTTCGGCTACAAGGACACCTTCCTTGCCTACTCCACTCCCCGAGTCACCTACTCGAGAGTTTGTAATCACTACACCAATCTACTTATGGCGGAGAAGCCTTCACAACGCCGCTTAACCTTTTCCGGTACAAAGCTAAATACCGAGTTCTTTCACACCAAGGCGAACCACACCTAACACAACGTCGCCTACCCTTTATACGGTGCTAGGCTAACCACCGAGTTCTTTCACACCTTAGGTGAACTACACCTTCACAACGTCGCCTACCCTTTATTAGGTACTAGGCTAAGTACCTAGTTCCATTGCAATGGAGGAACTACTACCACACTACACCAACGACTAATCCCAAAGGAGATCTACTCCTTTACAACATCATCAAGGACATCAATATCCTTGGATCTAATGCTAGTCTATCTAGTACATCGAAACACACCATATCGAAACACACCATATCGAATGTATATCTAAGGCACCTTTCACTAATGCCTTTGATTAGATCTACAAGACACCTTTCACTAATGTCTTTGATTAGATCTACAAGACACCTTTCACTAATGTCTTGTGTCTTCACTTCTAAGCACCTTTCACTAATGCTTCTTGTCTTGACTTCTAAGCACTTACCACAAGTGCTTATCCTATAGACGATAGATACCCTTCATTACTATCTTCGTCTTGACACTTGAGACATCTTTCACTAATGTCTTTAACACTACGCTTCTTTGAATAAAGAAAGGGATCATCAACAAGAGGACTTCAATAGCCTTGATGATGAGGAAGCTTGGCAACTCATAGACTTGAGCTTGCTCGACTTCAAAGGTGGTGATCTTCCTTTAAGAGGAACCTAAAAGATCACACAAAAAAAACTACAAACATAGATCTCTTGGATCTATGGTTAGTGAGATTTAACTCGTGGGAGAAAGTATGTTAGAGAGGGTGAGATATAATGAAGAAATGGCTCACTATTTATAGAGGAAAACCTATTGTTTCCCGGATCCCACGGATCCCTACCACAAGGGATCCGCTAGCACAAAGCTAGGGATCCGTGGTCCGCCTCCTCTTTGCCCATGGGTATTTTGGGTTATGGGTCATGGGTCATGGGTTATGGGTTGATCCATGGTTTCTATCTAGATACAATGTATCTTAAGGATACATTGAACTTGTGTAAGTGGTATATATAAAACCATGGGTTATGGGTCAAAACCATTTGCTAGTTTTTATCTATTTAGTATATACTTGCTTTTACCCATTTTAGTATATACTTGTTTTTACCCATTTTAGTGTACTTAATATAAGTATGTATTAACCCAATATGTAAACACTAGTTGTTGTACATATGTATCTAACTCATAGAGTTACTTAAACTTGTTAAGCCAATATGTAAACACTAGTTGTTGTACATGTGTAACTAAAGTATAAAATCACTTAATCTTGTTATAGTGTTTTATGTGAAAACGTAAGTGTGTTATAAAACTATTAGTTCAAACCATTTACGTATTTTATTTGTTTCGTTAATATGATTTTACTTTTGTTATCGACAAAACATTAGAAGATAGTAAAATATAAATAAACGTTTTTACGGCTTATTTGTATTAACAGAACTGATTCATCACATCATTCTTAAACTCAGTTCCATTATCACATCTGATTACTTTGACCTTATGATTTACTAGATTTTCTATCTTAGTAATGAAACTCTAAAGAATCTCACTAGTCTCACTCTTAGCAGCCAAAAAGTATACCCAAGAAAATCTACTATAATCATCATCGGTGATAACTAGGCACATCGCTTATGGTTCAAGCTTCTAACAAAGGTAGGTCCAAATAAGTCCATATGAAGCATAAACAAAGTGGTTGTGTTATGGTGTTTACAATTTTGGTCTTACAAGAAGCTCTATGGTGTTTTCCTTTTGACAGCCACACAGCTTCCTTACACTCAAAAACCTTTGAAGGTAACCTCTCACTAAGTTTCCTTTTACCGGTTTATTGATTGTTTTGTAATTGAGATGACCTAGCCTTCTATGCCACAATTTTGACTCATCAACAGATGCTTTAGCAAACAAACATAAGGACCTATTAGGAAGAACATCTTTAAGATCAAAACAATATATATTTTCCTTCCTAGGTACCCTAAGTTGTATAAACCTCTCATTAGGCATCATAAACTCGGGAGACAACACCACACACTCGGTTTCCCAAAAGTACCCGCTTTTTCTTATCACACATTTGAGAAACACTTGAATAAATTGTACTTAAGTCCTCAGTACCAAATAGACTTTTCAAAGTCTAAACTTCCTGCTCGATTGTGCCTCGCCAAGTATCTTTCCTCCCTTTGGATCATTGCCAAATGCCACATATCCTCCATCAAAGCTTCAAAATCTTCCAGATTACTTCCATCCCATGTCATGTGCCTAGAGCAACCACTATCAAAACTCCTTTATCTTTTAGCTCGGTTTGAAGATTGCCCTGCACATAAAATTACACAAGTTAGTTCTCTTGTGGACCCAAGCCATCTTGACTTGGGTCTACCCCTGCATCAAAATATTCAAATTTCTTTAGGTCCATTGATGCACAGTTGACATGTGGTAAAACCTTAGTCTTAGGCTTCCATTGCCAACTTGTTGAGGCCTTAACAAAGATAAAATGATTTCCAACCAACGTATCGCTTATCACCTTTGGAATTTTAAAACTTCTTTTGAATTAGTGGTGATATTTTGCTTAATGATGGTTTGATTCTGCTTAGCCGTGTTTACATTTTGCTTAGCAATGGTTGGAACCCATTTAGGTGTAGCGATGACAATAGATTTTGTATTCCCATTCCTCATCAAGACCGCTCTTGGAATCATGTTCTTTGTTAGGATAAGGGTTTGTATTTCTTGAAAAGTTTTGATGATTTACCCTCCTCCAATGATTCCAAACGTGTGGTCTGCTTTTATGACAATTTCTCCGTAAGTGTTTAAAACTACCACACACAAAACAAGCCTTTTAACACATTGAAACTCATCACCTAACTGTTAGAAATTAGACCATTTAAGCTTCTTTGATTTCCCTAGGTTTATATTGTTTCATCTGCTCCTAGGAATTTCCTGTACTCTACAACTTTCTTGGTAACTTTAGCTCCAAATCTAGGTACAAGGTTGACTTGTCGAGAATCAACTTTCTTAACTTTTCTATCTTTTCGGACTTGGTTGATTCGGTTCTATCATCCTCGAATCGATTCCCAATCTTCTATTATGGGAGCATCGATAACTTATCGAACTTATCTTAGGTGTTTCATCTTATTTATCTCTTCGCAGTTTGTTAAAACCGAATTCACTACTAAATGACAGTTCTTTAGCGGTGGTGCATTTTTCATCAAAGGGGGTGGCATATTATTGTATCCTAGACCAGTACCATCTTTGAACAGCTTTTTGACCTATTGGCTTCTTTACTAGATCGAAGCATATTGTGTTTTAGCAACCCTAACAACATGTTTTCTTTTTCATCTAAGGCCTTTTGTTTTACACTCTCCGCCTCGCTAGTTTATCTTTAAGCATTTTAATCTCTCTGCTTTTAAGATCAATTTCACCACCTAGTATATTGATATTTTCTACATACTCAAACTCACATTTAATACGTAATTTTAGCTTCTCTTCCACACCTTCTAGACCAACTTTATATCTTAAGTTATCTAGAGTCAATCTCTACTTCTTTTCTCATACTCTCGGTGATAGCTTTTGAGATTCTAAGTTATCGAACATGATTTAAAAGAACAAGTAGATGTTTTAGAATCATTAGATACCTCTTTAATCGAACCGTAAGATGAAGCATAAGCCATTAGAGCAAAGTTATGCTCTTTTGAAGCTTCACTAGCAAGAAAAGTCGCATTTGGACCTTCTTCAACTGATCACCCAATCATAATCACCAAGCCCATCCCGAGCAACCAAAGTCAAGAAGCAGCAGCTCTTCTGTTGCTTCTTAATGCCTTCAATTCTTTTAGGAGCTCGATATTCCCTAGCAAAGTGACCTTTCTTCTTGATTAAAGCACTCCATCTTGCTTTTGTCGAATCCACTCTTCTTTGACCATCATACCTAACATGTCTTCCGGTCCTCCTCGAAACTTCCTTGCTTGGAGAGTCAAGATTGCCATTTGCCATTGAAGGTTAATTTCATCAAGATCATCAAGATCAATTTGATCTAGATCTTGATTCAAAACATCAACACTAGTAGTTAAATCGTAAAAGCACAAATTGCACCATCACCGACATTATCACTAACGATGGTATTGTTTGCAATAACCGTGGTTATACCATAAGCAGATGGATACATCTTGTGGGCTTTTGTGATTAGTGGATACAAAAGCAATGTTTTGATTAGAAGAAGATGAGTGAGAAAAGTTATTCTCGGACTCATAAACCTTCAAGTTATTGAAGAGATTGTCTAGAGTCATTGTAGCAAAGTCCGTCTTATTTCTCTACACAATTGTATGAATAGCCCAATCGATGATAAACCCTAATGAACTTCAAATTAATATCTTCTTGAAGGAACTTGTAACCAATCGACTTCAGTTGGTGATAAGTTTTGAAGTCTATTGTATGTACCATCAATCTTTTCTCCACTAAGAGCGTTGAAGGTTTCAAAGCGATGCTTGAGCATATTCATCCTTGACTTCTTAGTAGCTTCATTACCAGCAAACCTTAATTCAAGAGCATCCAATAATTCTTTAGCAGACTCATATTGGTCAAAGTCCAATGCAAACTCATTAGGTATTCCCATGGAGAGAATATTGTGAGCTTTGATCTCCATTTTCCTCTTAGCTTTATCAGGTTCACTAACAATAGCAATCTCCTTTCCATCCTCACCCTTCAAAGGAAGAGTGTCTCCTTTTTCAACAACATCCCAGAGAGCATAATCAATCATACGAATGTATTGCCTCATTCGCATCCTCCAGATTTGGTACTCACCATGTTTGAGCATGGGCACTTTTGAAGCAATCACCATGTGAGTTTCACGACATCTTAACTTACTTGAATAAAGATTAATGACTTCTTCTTGGTTACAGCTTTCTAGATCACAAGCTCGATACCACTTGTTGATCCCGTTAAGCAAACGATCTAATATAGAAACCGACTTGTAACAAAAGCTTATCAAGTATTAGGCGAATTTAATACTTAATCTTAAGAAGAAGAACAAGAAACATTCAACACCTCAATATTATTTATTAATACGAATACTCTTACGAGATTAGGGTTTTGCAACCTTGAAGTGTATCGACCTTAGATATAAAACATACATATATCTAACCTAACCTAGGACCTCCTTTTATAGGCTAAGGAGTCCTATACAATATACAATACGTAACCTACAAGATAAATATCTTTTCCATATTTATCTAATACAATAAACTAACCGACTATACAAGACTAGCAGTGGATACAATATATTATCCGTGGTTACACAATACTACTAGCCGCGGTTGACTTCATCCGTGGTTACACACTTCTGTCCGTGGTTATATCAAACCTGTCCGTGGTTCCAGTACTTAGAGTAATTCTTGATGCAAGGAACCTAAAACCCAACATACATCATCTTATCATCACCTTTAGAGGCGTAATGGTTACCATCTAACCAAACACATAAAAATACCTTATTTTATACAAATATATCTACACACTTAGAAAAAAAACAATAAAAAGGTCGTTTCAGTTAGGTGGTATGCACCACCTAACCAACACAAAATTTTGACCTTCGCGCACCAAGGTGAAGGGATGTCATGAGTTTCACGTGTAAACCTTGGCCCTCACGTGTCGTCTTCTTGCACCATAACGCCCTGCATCAGAATACATACTTGATTGCAATACTTAAACAAAGAACATACCAGTAAAACTGAAGATCGTGTTTAAACAGTAAAAGTTGAGGACCGTGTTTCATTATCGAATTAGCGACCATGATCCGTTCGTATTGTCACAATGTTAACACCTAGTTGATTTTGAGTTTTCTTACTAAGTATTTAAAATTGATCAAACGCTTCATTTTTGGTTTTCAAAAACGTTATCCAAGTATATCTTGAGTAATCATCTACTATGACCAAAGTATAGAAGTTTTCTCCATAACTTTATATAGCGGATGGACCGAACAAATCCATATGCAAAAGCTCTAGACACTTAGATGTGGAAACCATGTTTTTAGCCTTATGGCTACTATGAACTTGTTTCCCAATTTTGCAAGTATGACAAAAGTGTTGGTCATATTTCAACTTGGGTAAGTTTCTAACTAGCTCTTTTGAGAACAAGGTTTGAATGAGTCTCATATTAGCGTGACCTAGACGTCTATGCCAAAGAGTAGAGTTATCATCTAAGGTTGTTAAGCAAAGTTTATCTCTAGATGTTCTATCTATTTTCATGACGTATATGTTGCTTTTCCTAACTCCTTTTGCTATGGTGATACCGTCTTTTAGTATTTTGCTACCATTTTCTTCAAATAGTACTTTATACTTTTTATCACATAGTTGACTAATACTAAACATGTTAAATCCTAGTCTATCAACATGAGCAACATTTTCAATAGTTAGAGAGTCATGAGCAATCGTACCTTTGCCAATAATTTTGTTTTTGAGATTGCTACCAAAAGTAACATTACCTCCGTCGTACTCTTGGTATGTTGAAAAGAGGCTTTTGTTTCCCGTAATGTGTCTTGAGCATCCGCTATCTTTTATCCATTTATCAGGCTCCAAGCCAACTTTCAAGCATACCTATGAAACATATAACTCAAGCGTTTGTTCCCCAATATCTCATGGGTCCGTTTGGGTTAAACATACCGTTTACTTGGTTCATGTATGGAAATGATGTATATGGATTCCATGGCATGTAATTAGGAGTTTGATATGGTCTAGGGTAGTTTTGATTCCAACTGGTATGTTGATAGTTGGGTTGTGTGTTGTAGTTGCTTTTGGGAAATGGGCGTTTGGTAATAGGTGTTTTAGGCCTTTGTTGAGTGGGTTTAGATCTAAATTCATTTTTAGCAAGTCCTACTCCTATTGTAAAATCAGATTTTTGTTTGAAAACATCTTTAGATTTCTTAGTAACTTTGACAAACTTGCTATCCTTCTGCAGTAACCATGGAACCAACTGGTTCAATGGACGGAACCAAAATTTTGGTTATGTCTGGTCCGTGGTCTACTGTTTCAGTTGGGATAGTTTGTTTGTCTTTTCCGGCCGTTTTGGTTTGACTACTTGGAATCATTACTTCATTAAGACCTAATCCACTTGTATTCCCTGGTACTTTTTGAATTCTTACTATTTCATCAGCACAATAAATGTTTTTGTTAAATCTCTTAAATTTAGAGTTATGTTTGATGAGAACCTCCTGTGTGAGTTTTAGCTTTTCTATTTCAAGACCAAGCTCTTGACATGATTTACAACCATCATCATTAGCCTTGCTCTTTTCTAATCGTTTTGCCTTTTCTTTTAAACTCATAAACTTCGTTTTCTAAAAATTCCTTTTTAGTTTTTAAAAACTTGTCTTTAGTTATAATCTTTAAGCTAAGCTCACATAAATGATTATATTGTTTTTGCAAAGTGTCATCATCAATAGAGGAGTAAGATGAGTCAGAATGTACCTCGTTTGATTCATGTGCCATGAGAGCGATCTCATCCTTACTTGGTTCTTCGTCATCATCACTTTCACTCCAAGCACCACTTACAAAAGCTCGTTGAGTTTTGCTTTTAGGTGGCTTGAGGCAATCTCCTATTAGATGACCTTATCACCACATCTAAAACACTTCCTTTCACTTTTTTCCTTTTTGTCATCTCGGTCTTTCTGGAATGACTTTTTTTCATCTCGGGGTTGCCTTACAAACTTTCCTCTTCTTCTAAAGAACTTTTTGAAATCTCTTACGGCCATGGCATACTCCCCGTCTTCACTATCCGAGCAAGATTCTTCATCATCACTAGATTCCGTTCTTGCTTTTAAAGCAACGGATTTGACTTTCTCTCTTTTTCCTTTGATGATTTCTGAATCTTTTTCCATCACTATTTCATGTACTTTGAGATTTTCAATTAGCTCGTCAAGTGACATTATTGAGAGATCATTTGATTTCTCAATAGCTGTTACTTTTGCTCTCCATTTTAGATGGAGTGCTCTAAGAAATTTCCTGACAAAGTTCTTGCTACGAAAGATTCATCAAGTGCTTTAAGAGAAGTGATAATAGTATTAAGACGAGCAAATCCACAATCAATGGTTTCATCTTCACGGATAACAAATTGTTCATATTGTTGAACAAGAAGATCAATTTTGTTATCCTTGACTTGTGAATTCCCTTGATGTGTGATTATTAAAGATTCCCAAATGTCATTACCGGTTTCACACATAAATATTCTTTCATATTCTTTTTTGGGTAAAGCATTATAAAGCATCATTTTAGCTTCATTATTTTTACCTAATAATTTTTTTGTTCATTATTTGAAATATCTTTTGTTGTAGGACTATAATCTCCTTTGATGATAACAAACCAAATATCTATATCTTTTGATTTCACATATGTTTCAAAACGGTTTTTCCAATAGATAAATCTATTGGGTTCAAAAAGTGGTGGTCTTTGCATAGATTTCCCTTCTTTAAAGTTTTCGTAATCCATGGATCATTTCAAGTTTATAAAATACAATATATTTTAGAAAATCTTGAGCAACGAGGCTCTGATACCAATTATAGAAAACTAGAAGGGGGGGGGGAGGGGTTGAATAGTTTTACCGTTAAAGTTTAGTTGTTTCGAAAACTTATTTTGAGATCAATCAATATAGATAAATGATGTGTAAGTAAAGAATGAATAATATGTAAGCAACAAATAACATGTAAGTAAAGAAAGAAACAATCAAACCACGACAAGGTTATTTATAGTGGTTCGGTCTACAGGGACTCTTTTTCCTTGCCCTACTCCACTCCCCGAGTCTCCAACTCGAGAGTTATATTCACTAATCAACAAGCTCGTTTAACCCGCGGAGAAAACCTTTACACGTCGCTTACACAATATTTCCGACACAAAGCTATATGTCGTGTTATTTTACAAGGGTACAACTACTCCCAACACACTGTATATTTTGAGGACTAAAATACTAACCACTCACACTCAGAGGTTTAAGATGGTTTGGTACAAAAATGATGTATGAACAATAATGATTCACACAACAACAAAACAAACAAGACTTCCAACTATTCGTTGAAGCTTGATTATGCCTTGATCTTCTTTGCTACAAAAGATGATCACTAAAATGAAATAAAAATGAGTTAGATGTAATAGAATGAGAGAATGTATGTGTTTTATGCTAATGAGGGATGAGAAAACAACTTGGGTTGGCTTACTATTTATAGGCCAAGTGATCAGCAGACCACGGACTGGACGGAACCAAAAAAAGGGTTCCGCCCTTTATAAAATTTGGTTCCGCCAGTCTGACAGTAAAGATTACAAAAAAACTTTCAAGAATCATTCAAATCTCTCCAAGATTATGTAAGATATGTTGAGTGAATATCTAAACAAAATATTCTATGAAATCTTCTAAAGATTTCCAAGGTGATGCAAGCCATTATGTAATATGTAGTTTTCCATTTTTAGAATTTACATGATATATAAGTAAATACTTATGTAATGTTTTGTTAAAGTAACTAAACATGTTTGATCTAAAAATGTTGAGACACATTATAGTTTAGAAGGTTAATAATGTGAATTGTCATGTAGCATATCTAAAAGTGATAAGATGCAAATGCTTAAATGTTGAAAACTATTTAAGAAAAACTTGTATTAATATCTAACGATCTTGACAAGCTTTATATTTTGCAAAAATGAAATTTACTTTTGTCGTTAACAAAACAAGGTAAATATCATAATAATATAAATAACGTTTTTAGACGATATTTGTATTAACAAAACCTATCCTTTTTACAAAAAAAAAAAAAAAAAAAAAAAAAGAAGATCGCAGCCAAATATAAATAATCTTTTCCACCAAGATATGAAAAAGATACATTATTTAACACGATTTGAAATCTTTATAAACATAAAAATATGTACTTGACTTTGAAAAAGATATATTATTTAACACGTTGTGAAACTCTTTTTAAAGAGAATGATAACCTGCAAAACTAATACTAATCTATACTACTTATAATGCACGAAGGCATCTCACTCTTAATTTTAAGACGTACAATAAATTAAGCATTGTTTACAACACTTTAATGCACCCAATTTCCATAATTACAACAAAGTAAGCATATTAGACAACAAAATAAAGCGTGATGTCATTTTAAGACCAAAATTTTATCAAACAACATTAATGCTATTAAAAACACCCATTCACCAAAAGTTACAACCATTTAAGCACAATGTACAATAGTTGCAACCAATTTTTCAGATTTACAACAAAATAGGCATAGTGTACAACAAAATAAGCATGATGTAATTTTGAGACTTACAACAAATGCTATTAAAGTGGTCAATGTTATTAATGACTATAATAACTACTACTTACAAGAAAAGAAACATAGTGTACAACACTTTATTGCACATAATTTTCAGACATACAAAACAAGAAGCATAGTGTACATCAAAACACCACATTAATGCTATTTAATGTAGTCAGTTATTTAACTGGTCAATAAATACAATTAATACAGTTATTAAAACACCCTTTACATAAGAAATATAAATTATCAAGCATATTGTACAACCAAATTAAACACAATTCCTGCATTAAATTTCACTACTACAAATAATAAAGCACATTATACAAATATTCAAGCCCGAACGGTCAACGGGCCAAATGGGCTTGAGCCCGACCGGGCACGGACCAAACCGGCTCGAGCCCGAGCAGACACGGGCCAACGGGTTCGAGCCCGAACTAGCACGGGCTATACGAAATTCTTGATATTCGTAAATTTATTGTTAAAAAAAACATAATAAACTAAAATACATTATTAATCGAATTTTTTTATTTCAAGGTACATGTCACTGCAACGAGCGAGTACCCTGCTAGTATATATAATACATACATATATTAAATGGTTTCCAAAGTTTACAAATATTTTTTTTAACAAATTTTCCAACATATAACAACTTATAAACTTAGCCCATCCTGACCTCAAAGCTTAAATTGGGTTTAAGGAGAGGAAATTTGGTTCGCACAAGCTTTGACTTTTACACATGTATTAACTTTGAAAATCCGATCTTAATGGGTGGAAATGTTTACGAGTAGTGACATTCAAGAAGGAGGTTTTCCATGTAGGAAAATTTTGAATCTCGGAGCTTTTAAGTATGCAAAACGCAAGCAAATGCTTAACATGAACTTTTAGTCTGTATGCAATCTATCATTTTTGTATACGTTTTGGCATGATTCTCCTGCTACTGACCCGTCAATTATTTTAAGGAGTTCGGCAACATACAGCTAATTAAGTTGGACCAATCTGTACAGTTTTATGTGAATTTATTGATAGACAAAAATGGTCTGAAAAAGTTTTTCTAACATCTTCCCGCAAACATCACTCATTTTTTGTAACTCTATACTACTGGACCACTGTTACTGTTAGAACTGGCTTGGGACCAGCTTATACCTACACTAGGACGATCTAGTTAATGCTGATGGTCCATTGGTCCTGAATCTGTGAATCATGCCCTAGTTTTTGATACAGAACCGGTTTGAGGGACCGGTAGGAATCAAATTGACTCGGGATCATACTTGCCTGTATGTATGTACATTTGCAGATTTAGCTATGCATACGGGAGGATCAGCTAACAGTTGAGGAGCTTGAGATGAATTACTATACTCACATTTTAAGGAAAAAAAAAAAAAAAAAAAAACTAAAAAGGTAGGAGTATAATTGTTTTATGACCCGATTGATTTTATATAAATTTGCGACTCAGCGGAGAAATTTTCTTAGCTCCGCTTTTGCCTATGTGCGTATATAATACAGAGTACGTCTTTATATGCTTGTTAAAAAAAAAAAAACCGTATCAAATCGTTTGCATTATCATAACCACCTCTAAACAGTTGAGGTACGTATAAGATACTATGCATGTTTTAATATCTTAAATACAACTATAATAACTACGTTTAGAAATTTTTTTAACTTTAAATGGGTCGATCGACGTGGTTGTTCTGTCTTCTCAGGTTATTCGGAGAGCACGACCTTCTGATTAAAAATTATCCGCCGCATAATCGGAGTATCTTTGTGCGTTTCTGACCTTTTTCCTAGCCACATTTAAAATGTTTAATAGGTGAAGTCTGAATCTGATAACTCATGTGGAAACATCAAGGTGGGTGACCACTAAACCATCTTGAAGCAGGTGGTTAATTTCATAACTGCACTATACAAGAGAGAGTTAAAGTGTGAATATCTGGAAGTTGGAATATCAAATCGCAACACGTTTATCTGGGTGGGTTAGTCGTTATCGAAATCAAAGGGGGGTGGCTGTCGTTATCGCAAAAAGATCTATGAAGGATGGCTTGTTACATGAGGCTAAAATTTTTCTACAGCATTATTCAACTACGATAACATGACACAAGAGATATTGATTGAATGCATTTTTGTCACTTGAAGTTGCAATAACACATGGAAATATGGAATATGTTCATTCAAAATAAATTTGCTCTATAAATAGGGTTCGTACCACGCAAAGCAGCAATTTTTTTTTTATTTTATTTTTTTTTTCGCGCGACAATAAGTGCCAATTTCCGACGATCGCAATATGAATGTGGATGCATTGTAAGAGACCGTGTGATGCAAACAAAACAAGTGATGTCATATTATTATCGGGTAAAAGAAATATGATCGAAACAGGCTAATGCTAATTGGGTGAGTTCCCTTGACCAACCGAACAAACCAAGTCCTTTTCACTAGCCCAACCATAAGCAATCGAGTCCTCCCCAAGCAAATCAAAGTTATGGCTGGCTACCCAACCAAACTATTTTTTTTTTTATTTATTTATTATTTTTTTTGCGGTCGCTTTACTGCTTATTTATCGTCTGTGTGTAGTCTTAGAGATAAAAAGTTAAGCCCGACGCTGATGTGGCAAGAGTGACCACAAAAAAAAGTTAAGTTGACGCTAATGTGACAGAAGTCGTCATAAAAAATTGTGATTAGCCTAACGTTTAAAATTTGAGTATTTTCTAAAAAACTCAAGTACAATACTATCATATTGCATGTACATGGTTCTATAGTAAATTAAAGTAGTAATAATAGAAGTACACTCTTACCATATTGCACGTGTATAGTTTACAAAAGTTTTGATACACGCGTCACTCATTTTGATGCACATACAATATTTTGTGTATTAACGTATTAGACGGTGTGTTATATAGTTTGTATGTGTTATATAGTTTGTATAAGACCTTTTACAAAAGAGGTTGATATGCACATCATTTTTTTTTATACATACACCACACTGTATAATACTGTAATACATATTGTACAACATTGTAATACACAAATATAATGTATGCATAAAAATAATAATGTCGTATCAACACCTTTTATAAAACCATTAATATCTTTGAGAAAACCTAAGTACAATTATTGAAGTCACGAAGATGCACATAACGTCTATGCGTACCTTCTCCTTTTCTTTTTGTCCAACAATTTCTACACGTATTTGATCTTTCCCTGTTGTACGTGTAACGTTTTGCCATATTAGGAAATATTGGTATGATTATACTGCAATAAATTGCCTAGACATTCCAATTGTTGCTTGATCAATCATCGCTCTTTATTTTCCTACTATTGCTTGCTCGATTTTAGTGCTTGAATTATTGTGATAACAAGTTAAAAACTAGATAAGGACAAATTATATTGCCATAATAACTCCACAAGTGCACAACGTTGCAAATTTTGTCAAGACGATCAATTTAGTATAAGTTTGTTTTTGTGGTGTGCATCTTTTATTTCAATAATTTAAAAGAAAAAAAGTTAGTTTATGGGTATGTTTTAAGAAAATTAATTGTAGTTGTATCTTTGAAACAGTAAATTGTAGTTTATAAAATTTGTAAGTTCTGATGTTAATACGTATTCTGTTTGTATCTTTTTCAATAAAAGTGTTTGATAAATTAAATTATTAAATGTAATTATGTTCGTTATGATTATTTTATGTTTTAACAACCAGAGATATTTAAAAGTTTTCATGAATCGGTTTTTCATTTTAAATTACTTGTTTAAAATAAAAATTGAAGTTGATATATCCAAACGAATTTATTTATTTTGAAAGAGATTATTTTTGTAACAAAAACTTACAAAAAAAAAAAAAAAAACTGCTTTCCAAACATGCCCTATAACTTCTTAACACCTATCTTGAACATATTTTTGACATGAAAATGACTAAATGAGTCAATTATACAAATGTATAAAAGTCCTCCATACACGGGGATAATTTTTATAAGGTTTTTCTAAAAGCAACTCTTCTATTATCCAATAATTGTGTGATTGTCGATATCATATACTGTTTGCTTTGACGAGATTGGATATGTCCTCCAAATGTAAGGTAGATAGAAAATGGGATTTGTAGCTTCTAGAATTTGTAGCCTTCGCAGTTAAAGCCTCGGGTAGATTCTAGAATTTGTAGCTTCTGTTTATTTTTAGTCTTGTTTTTATACTCTTTGCTTCTAACATCTTGCTAGTAGCATTTTGATATAATATATACTTTCTACCGTCAAAAAAAAAAAAAAAAAACGGATTTGGCTATCTGGACTAAAAAAATAACTCTCAATGAAATAAACATGTCTAAATTTGTAGTGTTATCTTATACTAGTACTATTTGTTATTATATTTTCTCTTTCCCTGGATGACTTTTAAATGTTAGACCCATACAATTTTATCCATATATGTAGATGTAGATATCCATAAAGTTCCAAAAAATCTAAATCATGATTTTCAGTTTCATACTCAGCTCGATGCAATAATATGGATATTATACATGGTGACAAATTAATTTCTTTTCCTTTTGTAATATTTTGTCTTTCAAATTTGTTTCTCAAATTAGGAATTTGTAGTCAAATTGCATAACACTGAGATTTGAAACCGAAATATAGTGCATTATGTCTCTCTCATGTTAACACAAACTGGGGCACCGAGCTGTCTTTGTCTATGCCCATCAAATGGTTAATTATTGTTTTGTAATTTTCTTAGTTTTGGAACATATACATGGATATTTTCTCTCGAATTCAAATAAATTTAGAGACTAATGGTACCAATTAACTACTCCGTAATCTTTAATTGTAGTTACTAGATTTTGAAGTTTATGAAATTCAAAAGATAGTTTCTTGTTCTAGTTAAATATGATTGTGGTTAAAAGAATTGATTTTGAAGTGTTAGTTTACTTCAGAAACAACAATATGTTAATTGTACGTGTAAGTTTACTCAACATGTCGTATCATGTAATTTAGTTAGAGCTCAACTTGTTACCACAAGGTATCATGTGTTATAGTCAAAATTATAGGGGCTATAAGGCCATTGTTACCACACCGCCTTAGGTGTTGTAACATCGTTTAGCTCAAGTGCTACAATATAACGTTGAGTTTTATTGTCTTTTCGCTTTTTCTTGAAAAAAGATATCTTTTTTTTAATAATTGTGAGCCTCGGTTTTCTATGAAACCGGTGTTACGAGTAAAAGTAAAATTTTGTTCCTTTTTATATAGGCATTTGCTAATATGATATCAATTTTTTTATAACATAAAAATCCACTCGTTCCTATTACTACTTCTAATAAAAATTTAATTGCTAAATCTATCTTTTTCCTGGGTCGTATCATCATCAGTTCAATATGACCAAATTTGAACGCATTGATTTATGCAAGAGACAGTCTAGAGTTATCAGCTTTTGATTTCAGATTAAAAACAAACTGGTTACAATTTAAGAATTCATTCAGTCAAATCTCAATAATAAAAAACACATATGCTTGAATGTTTTGATTCGCTAGACGAGATGGAATAATAAACATTCCACATCGTCTTTCTCTTTTTCTCAACTACTTTTTTTTTAAGAGTATAAGGATATTTTTTTGATAGGACTATTCCTCAAGCAAATCTGCTTGTTAAAAAAGTGACTTTAACTGTAAGAGGCGTTTGGTAAATATGATATATTTTCTAATTTGAGTTAGTTTATAATTTTGAAATTTAAGTCGGTTTGTTTACTTATAAATATGGATAATTAGAATTCTTTATTTTAATGAATTAAAATTTGTATTTGATATCTTTGTAATTTGTTTGGTAATTTTAAATAAAGTTTTTGCTTCATAACTTAACTTTGTTTGTTTGTTTCGTCTTTTAATTACTTTGTTTAAACATCATAATCCGGTGATTATCACAAACTGACAACCCTCAAGTACGAGTAATAATAATCTGGTTGCTCTCTAAACTGTTTCTCCTCAAGTTTGGGAACTAAAATTACGGTATTGAATAAGTATAACTTGCTTCTTTTACTTTCTTAGCATATGTCACAATCAAGATGGCTTAGGGCTTTTTTTTTTCTTTCTTCCTTCTGGATTAAGTGTTGGAAAAATAGTTTTGCAAAATGAGTTTTTGCAAATTTTGGACACTATTTAATATATATATATGTTATATATATTCATACTTTTTGGTAGCTTTGCGTTCTCCTCGACGAGAGCTTCGCAACGAGCTAAAGTATGTCCAAAATGGAGTTAATATGAATGAGATATCGGTAATCTCAAAGTGGGACGCGTGACACAAAATTTGGGAAAATATACACATCCCACATCGCCTAGAAAGGAAGTGGGGTGTTTATATAGAAATCTTGATATGAACCGATTTGAGATTTCTTGGCCAAAATGGGTTCAAGCTTCGAACTCATGCGAGCCATGCGACCATGGACACGAATCGCACTCAAACCTCGCATACCGCGTATCTTTTGTTGCAGATTTTGTGTTCATTTATTTTGAACCGATTTAAACTTTGTAAACAAGTTAGACAGAATCGGTTTAAATAAATGGAAGATATTGAAATCGTGTTTAATATTTAATGATTTTCAGATCATCATGTATATTCAGCAAATATCTTTTCTTGGTGACCAAGATAGGTTTAGCCTATATATTAAACACATCTCATTCGGTTTTCAAACACGTAAAACGTAACTCCTCTGCTGACCAATTCCAAGATTCTCTTCGATCGTAAACACGCAAGCTTCGTGATCTTTCGAGCAAGTAAGTCAAGTCCCACAGACAATGACTTTGGACGTTGTACCGGGAGCAGATCATTAACTGTTTTAAGGAATCGTGTTTTACACGAGCCTCGCTCCACGACTTTACTGCTTTTATTTATTTATCAATTTAGAGTCATTTTCGCTTCTACCCTTTCATCGTATTTAATTTTCATCTTTTATTTTCGTTATTATTAATCGTAATCGATTTCGTTATTAATAAAAGTGTGCACCGCTTCCCACAGGTCTTAAAGCAGTTCGCTTAATGTAATTAAAACGCTTTTATTAAATCGGATTAATTATTATTAATGATTTTATTTACAAATTGTTTTATGTCGAAACCGAATTGAGTTTCTTTGGAAAACCGCTTTTATAAACAGATTTTAATTTACTGATTTTGGTGTACGGATCTAAAACGATTTTTAAAGCAGTTTATTCTTATCGCTTATATTGAAACCAAGATTGAGTTTCTATTATCTTGAACTATTTACTTTGGTCATTTATTTAAATCTAGATTCATTGAAACCAAGATTGAGTTTTTTGAAGCGATTAGATACAAGTTAATGTAAATCACGATTGAATTTCTTAGATACCGATTTTATAACAGTTGGCTTAACTGTTTGTGTTTGAATTTTCGTGCAAGATGACAAACACCACTACCCTCCCGTGACTACTCCCGTGAACGTAATCGGTGCGCGATTACCAACACGATTGCTAATCATTTGAGAAACCGAGAAATTCAATGGATGAATTTCAAGAGGTGACAACGAAGATGTTTTTCTATCTCACTACTTTGAACCTTGCGCGGTTCTTAAAAGAGAACCCACCTAACGTGGAACCTCCCGCAAAGGTCAATCCTCTAATCAACAGTCGTTCAAGCCTTGGAAGCATGGAAACATTCGGACTTTTGTGTCACAACTATGTTCGAATAGTTTGGTTGATTCTTTGTACAACGTGTCTTGGAAGACCAAGACCGCCAAAGAATTATGGGAGTCATTGGAACACAAGTACAAAGCGAGGATCTTTGGTACAAAGAAGTTCGTGGTAGCTTATTTTTGGATTACAAGATGGATGATTCAAAGAATGTGATGAGTCGGGTTCAAGATCTGCAGGTTTTGCTACACGACATTCATCTTGAGGAATGACTTTGAGTGAAACTTTTCAAGTTCTTTGCTATTATTGAAAAGTTACCTCAGTGGGTAGAATTCAAGAACCACCAAGCATAAGCGAAAGGAGATGAGTGTTGAAGACTTGGTTGTTCGTCTTCGTATTGAACAGGACAACAAGTCGGCTCGAAAAACACGTATACCTGATTCTCGCAAAGGCAAATATGGTTGAGCATGTTTCGTCATCTTCAAAGTCCAATGTCAAAGCTAAAGGCAAAGGAAAAGGAAAGAATGACAATAAGGGCAAAGGGAAGTCTAATTACCTTGCTCCTAAAGTCGCAATTGTGAAATAGAAGTTCCAAGGGTGTGTTTCAATTGTGACCGCCCGGTCACCGTGTCGCTAATTGTAAGATGCCAAGCGGGTGACTCCACGCCAGCTAATATGGTGAATGAAGATGTGGACATGATTGCTATGGTGTCGATGTCATTGCCATGATCTCGGGTTAACTGGTAGGTTCCAACAACGGGGAATGGTGGGTGGATACTGGGGCTACCCGTCATGTGTGTGATGATAAGAGTATGTTTCACTCTTTCGAGGCGGTTGATAGTGGAGAAGTTGTACATGGGTAACTCTCGAATCTTTGAAATCAAGGCGAAGGAGATGTAATCTTGAAGATGACATCCGAGAAAGAGCTCAAGTTGACTAATGTCTTGTATGTTCCGTAGATTCGCAAGAATCTTGTGTCTCGGTTGGTCATTGAACAAGTTTGGTTTTCGTCTTGTTTTTAGTCCGATAAGTTTGTTATTTCTAAGAATCAAGTGTATGTTGGTAGGGATATGCCCCAATGGTATGTTTAAGCTCAATGTAATGGTTGTTAAGAATGATATCAATAAAATGAATTCTTACGCTTACTTGATTGAGTCTTCTAATATGTGGCATGGCCGTCTTGGACATGTAAATTTTAATTGATGCGTCGTTTGATTAAATTTAATTGCATACCTAATTTCCATATTGACTCAAAATATAAATGTGAAACTTGTGTTGAAGCCAAACTTACAAGAGCATCTTTCAAATCGGTTGAACGAAAAACCGAACCACTTGATATGATACACACCGACATATGTGATTTGAAATCACTACCCACAAAAGGTAGCAATAAGTACTTTATCACGTTTATTGATGATTGTACAAAGTATTGCTATGTTTACTTATCGAAAAGTAAAGATGAAGCTATAGACAAGTTTGTTCTATACAAAAGCGAAGTTGAGAATCAACTTAATAAGAAAATCAAGGTGGTCCAAGTGATAGAATAGGTGAATATGTGTCTCCATTCACGACCTATGTGCAAAACATGGAATTAGACACGAGTTCACCGCTCCCTATTCACCTCAAAGTGAACGGTATTGTCGAAAGAAAGAACCGCACCTTGAAAGAAATGGTTAATGCCATGTTGATAAGTTCGGTCTAAGCCATGACATGTGGGGAAGCCATTCTAACGGCTACTTATCTTTTAAATAAGATACCTCGTAAGGAAAAGAAGAGACCCTTATGAATTATGGATGGAAGAAAACCATTATATCAAGACTTACGAGTGTGGGGTGTCTAGCAAAGGTAGCTATATCGACTCCCAAGGCCCAAAAGATTGGACCTAAATCATGGATTGTATATTCATCGGATATGCTAAGAATAGCGGTGCTTATCGCTTCATTGTACATGATTCAAAAATTCGGATATACAAAAGGGTACATTAATGGAATCAAGGAATGCTTCATTCTTTGAAACTATATTTCCTTGTTTAACGAAGGAAACTGGAAGTTCATCTAGAATAGATGAAGAAGTTGTCCAAGATAAGAGACAACGAGATGATAATGATCTCCAAGATGAGAGACAAGATCAAACTAAGGAAGAAGAGGTTGAACCTAGAAGAAGCAAAAGGGCAAGAACCGAGAAATCGTTTCGACCCGATTTTGTTTCTTTTATGGTTGAAAACGAACCTACTTCATACCGAGAAGCGGTTACTTCCTTAGAAGGGCCTCAATGGAAAGAAGCCATTAAAAGTGAAATAGATTCTATTTTACAAAACCATACTTGGGAGCTCGTGGATTTACCTCCTGGTTGTAAACCACTAGGCTATAAATGGATCTTCAAGAAGAAGATGAAAGCTGATGGCACCATTGACAAGTATAAAGCAAGATTAGTAATCAAAGGATTTAGACAACGTGAAGGTCTTGATTACTTTGATACATATTCGCCTGTTACGCGAATAACCTCGATTAGGATGATACTTGCTATTGCCGCTTTAAGAAATTTGGAAGTTCACCAAATGGATGTGAAAACGGCATTTCTAAACGGAGATTTAGAAGAAGAAATTTACATGAACCAACCCGAGGGTTTCATGGCTCTCGGACAAGAGAACAAAGTTTGTAGGCTTGTTAAGTCATTATATGGCTTAAAGCAAGCTCCCAAACAATGGCATCAAAATTTGACCACGCCATGCTAGAGAGTGGATTCAAAATTAATGAATGCGACAAATGTGTTTATGTCAAAGACACAAATAGTGGATATGTAATCTTGTGTTTATATGTTGATGATATGCTTATCGTTGGCGAATGACAAGATGATCAAATCTACTAAAGACATGTTGAAATCAAAGTTTGACATGAAGGATATGGGTATGGTGATGTGATCCTTGGAATAAAGATCATACGAACTCATAATGGACTTGTGTTAAGTCAAGCACATTATGTGGACAAAATTCTTAATACTCATAATGCGGGGATTCCGCCTAGCTAGAACTCCAATTGACACCGAGAAGCATCTATCTAAAATAGAGGCTTAGGTGTTGCCCAATTAGAGTATTCAAGAATTATTGGCATGTTAATGTACTTAATGATGTGTACCGACCGACTTAGCATATCTTCGTTAGAAAGCTAAGTAGGTATACTAGTAACCCAAGCTATGCACATTGGGCAGCTATGACTAGGGTACTTCACTATTTGAGATACGATCGCGATTATGGATCGCATTATGATCGATATCCGGTGTTATCGAAGGATACGATGATGCAAATTGGATATCGACATAAAGGATTCTAGATCGACTAGTGGATATGTGTTTACACTAGAGAGGCGGCTATATCTTGGAAGTCTTCCAAGCAAACTGTTATAGCTAAGTCCACGATGGAATCGAATTTATCGCGTTAGATAAATGCGGACAAGAGGCGGAATGGCTACGTCAATTCGTAGAGGACATACCAAGGTGGCCTAAACCGTAACGCCATTAGTATACATTGTGATAGTCAATCGGCAATTGGCGAGCTCATAGCATAATGTATAATGGAAAGTCCGGACATATCCGTCGTCGACATAATTCGACACGACAACTACTCTCAACAGAGTTATCTCAATTGACTATGTGAAGTCAAAGGATAACATCGCGATCCGCTTACGAAAGGCTTAAGCGGAGAGTTAGTAAGTAAGTCGTCTAGAGGAATGGGACTAAAGCCCTTGAAGGAATGAGTTTCTATGAAGGAAAACCTAACCCGATTGTTTGGAGATCCCAAGATCCGGGTTCAATAGGACAACCTAATCATAGAAATGTGGGGAAGTCACGTCAATGTGGGGAGTTACTAAATATTGTAACTTTCCTAGTCCATTCCTATAACAAATGTGACTTGTTGAGAGGTTAAACATATGGCTTTAATGATTCGTGATGAAATCATAAAGCATAATGATTCAAGATGAAATCACAAAACATATGTTTTAATGATTCAAGATGAAATCACCTATGTGAGAGAGAAGTGGGGTCGCTCAAGGGAAATGTGGGGCACAATTCCTAAGAGCTCTTGAGAACTAGGCTAGTGTTCATGACCATAACGAACATGACTATGAGGACTTGACAATGTCGGGGAGAGTCTTGTGTGAAGTGTAATGTCGTCTCACGTAAATAGATGATGAGTTCAAGGACATCGCGTCTACTCGGATCTAGGAGACTAAGTGCATATCACAAGGAAGGTTCAAAGGGTTACACCTACCTATCCTATGCAAGACTTAACCGCAGAAATTTCACGAAACTTTCGTGTGTTTTCGATCGATTTCCATTCATGCGGGATTGTTGGAAAATAGTTTTGCAAAATGAGTTTTTGCAAATTTTGGACACTATTTAATATATATATATATATATATATATATATATATATTCATACTTCTTGGTAGCTTTGCGTTCTCCTCGACGAGGGCTTCACAACGAGCTAAAGTATGTCCAAAATGGAGTTAATATGAATGAGATATCGTGTCTCAAAGTGGGACACGTAAGACACAAAATTTGGGAAAATAAACACATCCCACATCGCCTAGAAAAGGAAGTGGGAGTGTGTTTATATAGAAATCTTGATACGAACCTTCAAAATGATTTGTTGGTTTTACTCCAACACCTACGTCTTGTGCAGAGGGCCGCAGATTTCGTGATTTCGGGCCAAGTGGGTTCAAGCTTCGAACTCATGCGAGCCCGCGACCTGCGGACACGAATGCAACTCCAAACCTCGCATACTGCGTATCTTTTTCTTCGCAGATTTCGTTGTCATATATTTCCAGATTTTGTGTTCATTTATTTTTGGAACTGATTTAAACTTTGTAAACAAGTTAGATAGAATCGGTTTAAATAAATGGAAGATATTGAAATCGTGTTTAATATTTAACAGATTTTCGTATCTGTGTATATTCAAGCAAATATCTTTTCTTGGTGACCAAGATATGTTTAGCCTATATATTAAACACATCTCATTCGGTTTTCAAACACAGAAAAACGTAACTCCTCTGCAGCCGAAATCCAGCATTCTCTTCGATCAGAAACACTCAAGCTTCGTGATCTTTCGGAAAGTAAGTCAAGTCCTACTGACAATGACTTTGGACGTTGTACCGGGAAGCAGACGGCGAATCTGTTTTAAGGAATCGTGTTTTACGAGCCTCGTTCCACGACTTTTACTTTTTTATTTATTTATCAATTTAGAGTCATCTTCGCTTCTACCCCTTTCTCATTCAGATTTAATTTTTCATTATTATTAACTGTAATCTGATTTCGTTATTAATAAAAGTGTGCACCGTTTCCCACATTAAGTGGGTGGGTCATTTTCTGTTAATAAGTCTTAATGGGGAGGAGCACCATTTGCTTTCTCTCTCTATTTAGACCATTTAACAGAAAAAGAAACATATTATATGTGTGGCCCCACCACTATCTCCCCATTAAGACTGATTAACAGAAAAAAAACACCCCCTGATGAAGAAAAAAAAGAAAACACTTCGAAGACCATAAAGCTAAAAAGAATTGTACTATGGGTCATGGCGTGTATTTTCACTTCATATTTATAAACAACATATGTAAACTAAAAAATATCACATGTGAGCACACAAAAACAACCAACACACATTGTTTTTTCTAAAAGGAAATATTGTGACATAATCTATATCGTATAATTGTCACATAAACTTACAGACTCGTAACAATTTAAAATTCTAATTTCGCAGTAGTAAACAATATTTCATAATGGTTCACATTCAAAATCACTATCGATCAGTATACCTGTTAGTACAAAAAGTGTGACGAGTTAGAATATGTATAACGCCCTAAAATCCGGTTTAAGTTTTTATTTTCATTTTGAATATACCATGAGTAATTAGAAAAAAAAATACGATACTAAAACTATACGTTATATTAAATTACAAAATATAACATACGTCGTAAGTCTTGTTACGTTTATTTTGGAACCAAGCTACACGAATAACGCGACACATTTCATTCTTTTTCGATTTCACCTAAGCTTCAAGTAAAATTCGACACCCCTTGTTAAATATCACATGTCACAAGGTTATTTTGGACCCATTCGAAACTTGGAACATTTAGTGTACACATTGTTGCATTTAAGAAGAATACCGAAAGTAATTTTGTTTTCATGGGATCATATACAGGTTTGAAGATTTGGAGATATCACAAATAAATATTTTGAAATCATGGGTCAAATAAATTTCCGAAATTCACTCCTAAATATCGGCAACTTCCAAATTTTAGAACCTCTCACCTCGTTATTTATCAAAACCGTATACCATTTTTTCATTCTCTCACACTAACCCTAAAAACCTATAAACTCAAGTGACGGCTCTTTTTAGTTCTCTTAATAATTACGAAGTCAAGGAGAGTAGCAGAATCCATCCTCGGTATCACGCTGACATTCCTTGTGTTCAAATTTGTTCGATCCGTTTCGCACGTGTACGCCTTGGTGTCGATTCAGTGGAGAATATTAGCTCGTGGGTTGGAAGAGTTTGGGTTAAACGTTTAGCTGTTGAGTACGTTGGTTTTTAATTTCGATCGTACCTCGTTGAATCTTGGTGTTCGTATTCGTACTTGTGTACGCACATTCGTTCATGTTCGTGTTTTCGGTTTTGATCGTACTTGTTTAGTCTGGAGGTATATTTCGAACTATCATTTTAATATAAACCCATACACTAATCATAAGTCATCCTTATTATATGCTAATATGATATGTAGTTATAAGAGGATAGGATGCATGAATTATTATTGTGTTTTGCATGATATCTCTACTATATTTCATACTGACATTATAAAATGGGTAATTGTATCTCTTTAGGCAGCGAGTATTTAGGCCTAGATGCATGGTCTTGTGAGGCTATGGTTCATCATGTTTTCTGAATAAGTTTGATACTCTTGACAAGCAAATCATTCATTAAAAAGGAATAATGAAACTGTTAAAGAAGTGATGTGGCATGAGTGTCGAGTGGGTATAAGGGTGCATTGATGTCGAGTAGTGTGTTTGCATGTGAGTAATGTGTGTGTCAAGAGGTGTGTTTGATTAATCTGTAACGAGAAAGAGTTAAGGTTTAGTAAGTCTCGGTATTGAATGAATTTGCATATGTGTGTGTCGAGAAGTGCATGAGTCGTGGGTGTGGGTTTGGGTAATAAGTGGTCACGATGGAAACTTGTTGGTCTCGTTAAAATGGTGTGTGCATGTGCTATTGTATAAATGAAATATGTAAGTCATGTTCTTGTGGGGGGTAAATTCGAGGGTCATCGCGGAATTTATGGGTACGTTATATGGTGTGTTGAAAATGTTTCGGAGAATAGAGTAGGAGGTTAGTCATTATACGTGTTTATCTAGTTGTGTCGGTAAGTCGTTTGGACCGCGAGCAAGTGTAATTGTTTGACGAAGTGAAGTATGAATCAAGTAAAAATAATGAATTTTCTAAAATTGTACGAGTAAGCTTAACATGGTTGCATGCTATAATATTTTGATACTTTTCACTTTTAACCCCGATGTTTAGAACGTTGTCACATGAAAACCTTGAAGTTTACGTACTTGTCGCAATAAACCCTAAGCTGTGATAAGTTACGCTTTAAACTCTAAATTATGATAAGTTGATATATTTAACTCTAAAAATATTAATACGGTTTATATAAGCAATAAATCCGTTATAACTTAAATGAGCTAATGAGTATTATACGAACCGTAATTCATGTAGATTCGTTGAAGAAGACGTGACGTCATTTCTTCATGCTCACATTTTCATTTGCTTTCAATTGCTAAGGTACAAATATTCCGTCATTTCAGTAATGACACATATTTTCTCTCACAACTCTTGTCCATTTTGATATCCGATTCGTATTCTGCTTACTTTGATTTGATATGATTCGTTTTGGTATGATTCTCTGATTTGATATTCGCTTAGTTATTCGTTTGATATGTTATCCGCTTGAGATCCCTTATTGATATGATTCCATTGTATGCTCAATTTGATATGATATGATTGTTGTGTTTGGTTGCCCGAGCTAACTAGCCATGGAGGTACCTTGGCCATGTCATTGATGCACCAATGGCATGACACTATCTGGGGCGGTGTGATTAGTCCCCGGTGTTCCCTTTTCATATGATTACAATATGTGTGCACTTGGCCATTATGAATACGTATGTACAGTCTCGTATTGGCATATGTATATTTGATTTAGTGATGTGGTGCGTATGTGCAATACACCCCCTTACATTTGGGAGCTAGCTACTCCATTTGGTACTTGATAGGTCTCCCCTCCTTGTGCACTTATGATTTGACGGATTTGAAATGATTGGCAGATATGGGTTATGATATGTGATTTGTTAGATTTGGCTATTGGAGTATCTCCTTTAGTATTAGGTGCTCGTGGCAACATTCTGATTTTGGTTATTATGTGACTATATGATATTCTGATTCATTCGTTTGCTATGCCTATTCAGTCATTCAATTGACTACTTATTCATCCAGTATTCTTATGTGATTCGTTTGACTATAGGACTCATGCTTCAGTTCATTTGGTTATTATACTCAGTCTTCAGTTCATTTGATTTACTATGCTTTCACTCTATTTCGGTTGGCTGCCAAGCTTATACTTCAGATTACCACTTCATCCGTTTACTGAGTTTTATATGATTACTGGATTCAAGTATTGATTATGCTATTATATGATTATTTAATCCTTCTGTTTACCATGCTGGTATATGATTACATTTTCTCAGTCTACTATGTTAGTATGTGGTTACCTGATTCATCTGTCATCATGCTAATATCTAATTATCCGCTTACCATGCGATTATGTGACTATTTGATTTGTCTGTTTGCCATGTTATATTCTTGTTCAGTTACTTCATTTGATTATGATGTTCGTTCAGTGTTTTCTACCTATACTTGTGACTGACATGCTTATACCTCCATTAGTATCTCAGCTTGTTATGATATTTATTATGTTTATAAATTGTTGATTTTCTGACTTGTGTGATTGCCATGCTTACATTCGATTCAGTTGGTTTCACCTGATCTTAGAATTCTGCTTAGCTTATGTATATCTGATTAATTGATTTGTTTGTTTTGCCATATTCATGTTTAGTTGATCCGCTGCCTGATATGCTAGTTCACTGGTTGGTTGCTTGTTTTGATTATGATACTGTTCATCAACTACTATATGATTATGTTCGATACTTGTATGTTTGGTTATTTATATGTGTTTATATTTGTTTAATGATTCGCTACTTTGCTTTGCTTTGGTCTTCTTGGATTTCTGTTCCTACTGGATATCTGTTATTACTGTGTTCTGCAGGTTCCTCATTGACTCATAGACTCATTATGTTCATTCGTTACGATTTTGTTATCAGTCTCCTCTGACTCGTTTTTGTATTTTGATTATGTTTAGCTTTTGTTTTGTTATATCTCTCACCTGGCTTTTAAGCTCAGCCGCATTTCTTTTCAATGCGGCAGTACCAAGTGGGATCTTTGGGCTTTGATGGGCTGAGAGTAGGAGCTTTTGAGTGAACCGACCCTAGTTCCCTTATTATTTTGGACTCATTTGGAAGAACATTTGTTCCGATATTTCATTTCTTTTGACATGTTGGATTTTGTATTTCTTTCGAAGTCATTCATTTATATGACTTGGTATTTTATTTTACAAGACTTCCGCTTGCATTTTTATTAGTATGTTCTGATATGACTCCATAATGTGGCATTCGGACCCTTGTCGGGTTGGGGTGTTACAATTATGGTATCAGAGCCTAGGTTTTGAGACCCTTAGAACTTAGGCTATGACATGTGAGGATTTGGGTAGACATTAGGCTTCCGTTTGTTTCGACCTATTTCGTTTGGTTGAGCTTTTTCGTTCAGATTTGATTTCGATATCCGTTTGTCTTCGCTAATTTGATCTTCATCCTCCCACATTTGATTTTGTCTATTTGTCTTCGCGGATTAGTTTGTCGATCGTTTAGATGGTGACTACTTGTTGAGTCGAATATGGTGATTCGGATCCTGAGTTGCTGTTGGAATCACTCCTAAACCTTAATTCAAGTGTTAGTGATTCATATGTAATAGTTAGCTTAATATGGCCTTTATGTTTGTTATTAAGCTAAGGCTTATGTAGAAGGCCCATAAGCCTTGGCCCAAGTCCAATAAGGAAAGGAAGGGACTAGGAGTGTTGCCTAGCTCCTCTCCTATAAATACTTGTAATAACCCTCACTGAGGGTTGGTTGTTCAATTCATTTACTCTTTTACACCTTACGCATAACCGCTATAGTTCATACGTGTGTGTGTGTTTGTATTTGTTCAACCGATCTCTATCTCTTTCTATTTCTACATATTGATGCTTGTGTTACTAATATGGTGACCTAACAAATGGTATCATTCTCCAAATAGTTGGGTGAACACATTTTTGTTGTTTTGAAGGTTTTTGGTCTTACGCGTAAACGAGGTTCTAACTTTTCACGCTTTAAAACGTAATTTTACACTTTTAATCCAAGATTCTTGTCCTTTCAACGCTTTAAGGTGTTAAAATATCTGCTTTTGGCAAAAGTTTCAAACTTTACGTGTGGATCATTGTTTTAAGCTAGGTTTTTACGTGGGTATTGTTCTACGCCAGAATCGCTTTCTAAGCTTTGGATCATCAAGTTTCACACTTTTGTGTTATTTTGGTGATATTGAAGCTATTTCATCACAAAAATCTGGTTTGGAAACATCCAAGCGTAAATCACTTTTGGCTAATTTCACGCGTAAGTGAAACCCTAATCTTACGCCAGAACTTTTCCGTGGTTTGATCTTCGTTTAGTAGATTACTCAGTGTTTTTCTTGCTTGGATAAGCTTGAAAACATTTTGACTTTGGATATCTTTTGCACTGTGATAGTGTAAAAGATCTTTTGGGTAAAACCCTAAATTTACGCATAAGCTTAAGCTTACGCGTAGAACTCCTTACGCATAAGATTCATCTTACGCCTAAGCTTTGTCTTACGCATAAGTTAATATTACGCCTAAGTTTTCTACGCTTAACTTCTGCATTACGCATAACTTTAGTGTTTTCTCATTTCACGCCAGAAGCTAATCCCACGCGTAACTAGTGCTATTACGCGTATCTTTGGTGTTTTACGCATAAGTGGTACTTTGCTTTTCCGTGATTTCTACGCCTAAGGATACTTCATCAACAACGGTTCATTCGACTACAAAGATCCATTTAACAACACAAGTTTTCAACATGTCACAACCACCATACTCTAACTATTTTCCTTACATTTATCATCATCAACAACAACAACAACTAAGTCCACAACATCAACAATTTAATCATCAAAAACAAATTTATCAACAACAATTTAATCAACAACATACTCCACAACTTGGAGCAATTCCACCACCACAAATGGTTCAACCACCACCTAGTCTTCAAGTACAACCTTACACAAACTTCTACAATCAACATCCATCCAGAATACTATGAAGGAACCGACATGGTTTGGCAAGATGTGTGAAGCCTTAAGTAGCCAACAATCAATTAATGAAGTGGCTCACTGATAGACCTCTAATGCTCACTCCGGAAATTATGATCAATGGGTGATAAGGTTTTTAGGTTGTGTGATCTAAAGAAGCCACATGGAAAGTTTTAAAGAAGGTCATTATGGAAGGTCCATTTCGGATGCCTCATCGTTATCACACCCGCAGATCCGGATGCCAATCCACCAAGAGATGTCACACCAACATTGCAACTATCTCCGACCTCACCGGTGATGAACTTCTAGACTTTAAAGCCGATGAACTAGCAATGCAATACATCCTTTGGGACTACCCAATCCGATCCTTCAAGTGTTGATGCTCAAAAGACGGCTAAAGCAATGTGGGAACATATTCATCTTCTAATGGAAGGCACATCACTCAATCAGAAGACATGGAATCCAAAATCTACTTGGCTTATGAACACTTCATGATTGAACCAGAGAGACATTAGAGTCATATCATCATCGCCGAGACATCATTAATGATTTGGACAAACACAACATCATCATGCCTCAATTGTGTCAACACTAAGTTCCTAAGTAGTCTTGGTCCGAATGGAGAAGTATGTCATTTTCTCCGTCAAGCTAAGAACCTTCATCATGCTACATACGGATTATTGTACGACTATTTGAAGCCTCACCAAAAGAAGTTGACAAAGAAAGGACTATCCGTGGACTCCCGACTTCACAATCAATTCTCGATAATCAACAACTTGCTTTGTGGGCTCAAACTAATCTTCCTACTCAACAAATTTCGACTACCTCCTCAACCAATCGCAACCATTACACCATATGATCGGTCACAACAACAACCTCAACAAACTCAATTGGTTCCATACAACAACAATAATGCTCAAGCACTTTACGTTGAAGTCGATGAGGACTCGCCTTGATGAATTGCAACAAGGATTTGTTATGATTGCTAAAGCCTTGGTCGGTATACGAACAAATCCAACAATCGCATTCGCTCCTCATCTAATACAAGGAATCAAGTCACAGAACAATGGACGCGTTGATGTTCGTAATCGTGGTTATGGTCGCCGATGGGATGTGGTCAAGGTTTAATGCTATAGGAAGGAATAACCGTGGTGCTCCACAACAACAGAGAGCTCAAGTGGTTGAACAGGGAATGCTCATAATGGGGTTAATGGTCTTCGTTGTTATAACCGCAATGAAAAGGGTCATCCGCTAATGCATGTCCTAAGCCGAGGAAAAGAGGCAAGGCTTATCACAAAGAGGCGTTGCTCTTGGCTCTTAAGGATGAAGTCGGTGGAACTCTTACAAACAAGGAACGAGCTTTATGGCGTATGCGATTCGATGATGATATGGAGGACTTGCGGGCTAATGCAAAGAGTGATGTTGATGGCACAAATGCAAGCTCTACACATGAGTGACACAGCCCAAAGTGTATGACATCGATGGCTTGTCTCGTGCACCGGAACAAAATATACTCATCCTCGATCCGATATCTCCGCCAATTTCTCCATCCGATCAGATCGAGTGTTCATCATGAGCAATCCACATCTCATTCCGATGATTATCAAATAGATCCTGTAGTTATATTTGACGATCAAGATGACCTTATGGTTAATATTGATAATCAAGTTGACTCGTGATTATATTTGAGGATCTAAATAATGATCATGTTGAGACTCACGTTGAACAAAATGAGCTTGGTCTACTAGAGAAATTTAGCTCTCGACCTTAATTAAAGACCAACACTCTCGGTTGGAAATTTGCACGAAATTAAAAGAGAAAATGCATCGTTAATTAGGGATAATGAATGCTTAATTCGACAAATCAATTTTTCAAAACTCAAGAAAACGTGAAGAAGGTTTTGAAGTCGCTTTGCTAAATCTCATCAAAACAAAAATCATTAGAATGATAGATACGTGATCTAGCTGCTTCCAAGAATGTTTTGTTGTCTCAAATAGAACAATGAAACATGAACATAAACAAGAACTTAACGCCTTACTTTGAAACTCAAAAGCCAAGTCGAGTTGTTAACTTGTCAAAACAGTTCTCGAGTACAAACAAGATTCTACTAAACGAATAGATAACTATCTTGAAGAAATTGTCAACTTACAACACAAAATCAAAGAGTTTCAAATGTTGTTTATAAACATGGTGAGTCAATCACAGCTATTCAAAAGTTTACTTTTAAACCAAATCCAAATGGATATGGACCAATTCTTGCCGACACAAACCTAAGTTTTCAACGAGCATTCAAACCAAATCAAGTTTACAAAGCAGTAACATAGAACCGATGATTCAATTATGATCGTTGTTGAATATAATCGCACGGAGGAATTAGATGCGATGACGAGAGTCGGTCAAAATGGAAAATGTCGTTTATAACAAACCATTTAACTATTCAAAAGTCGTTACTTTTGTCAAACAATAAGATACTTCTAACAAACCTTTTGTTATCACACCGCTCTCAAGTTAGTCCCAAACACAATGGTGCACAAATTAATGGTCCTTTACCTTCACTTAGTGAAGTTAAAACAAAAGCCGAAAGTTGTCGCGTTATAAAATACTTTGACACTTTCTTATCGACCTCAAAATTTTGGAACGTGAGATTGAATTTCATTCTCAAATAAAAGTTGAACATTTTCAATCGCCAATGGTGCGAGAACAAAGAGATATTCTTCGAAACGACTTTTACCCCATGTCAAAAATTTAAAACTTGTACACTATATTGGGAAAGGATTTTCACAAGGAACTTGGTCTCATGAAAATTTTCGAGAAATGCGAAACATCGATTTCAAATACTAAACATAAAAAGAAATTGTTGAGAAAAGATGTTGATCAACTCTTGGAAGATGTTATCTCGGCCGATATCAATAATCTTGTCTTATTACAACTGCTGCATATGCATCGATCATATCTCTCCGATTCTATTGATTCGTTGATATTGTTGTGAATATTGATAATGTGCACCGATAGAATCTTTAAAAGTCGAAAATGAACGATCGTTAAACGAACTTTCAAATTCAAAACGTCGTCTTCAATGGTGTCAAAAGATTGTCAAAATCGTGAACTTGCTTTGCAAAACAAAATCCACCAGTTGAAATCAAAACCGCTTAATTGTAAAATTGAGCAACCTGGATGATCAAAAGCGTGTCTTTCAAATGTCAAATCTCAAAATATGAACAAGAACTTGCAAAAGTTAAAATGAATATGGTGTCATATTTGATTTACTCAAACAGACTCGAAATGAAGCATCAAACGAACTTGATCATTATCTTGCACACACTAAAGAAGTCATGAATTTTTCTCGAAAACTTCGCTCAAAATCAAGATTTGGTGCACACTATCATTAAGCTAAGGAAATGTTAGGAAAGTATGAACAAGTTCACCTAGCATCATTAAGAGAATTGCACTGTAACACTTAGCAAACGTGAACCCAAAATGCCTACCGACAAAACACAAGATACTAATGTGTTTCCTCATCGAAACAGAATAGTTGCCTCTTTTCCCAACGTCCGCACTTCACGACCTAGGAGCAATACAAGGAAGAATAGGAAGTTGCGACCTAAGAAAAGAATAATAAGGAATGTCAAGTAGAAGAACACCCTAGGACTTTGAATAAGACTCACGTTGCACCTACTTTAGATATTTTGTCGACAAATGTAATGGAAAAGTATTGTAACGAATGCTAAACCTTTAAGTACTTTTGATATTCGATCGATGCTTCTTGTGTTATTTTTCGTAAAAGTATGCTTTCGATTGTCATGACAAATGTGTTGCTAGAGCTATCTTGTCTCGCTTACGGAATCCTAAGAATCGGAATACCTCTAGGCCCACTAATGCTTCTAAGTCCGTGGCTTGGTAAACCGCCTCTTTAGATTCTAAGAAATGCATTGATGTACCTGTAGTTCCAAAGATCACCTCCAAAGAATGTAGTACCACCTAGTGCATTCACTAAGACTAAAGCTAAGACTAGTTGGAGATGACGAAATGGATACATAATACACTAGGATTTAAATGGATGCCTAAAATCATTGATGTGTGTATTTCTACTATAATCGCCGAGGAACCCTCTAACTCATCGGGTTCCACATCTACCTCTATTCCATCCGTGTCGTGCCGTGTAATGCGGTGATTGATCCGCTCCCAACCGTCAAGTTTTATCACTCAAGCCGACCACTGTGAATGGCCGACCGTAACAAACTTAAAACAATCCGGAAACGAATGCAATGAAGATCAGGGGAGTATAGTGTTTCCCCGGGTCGTTATGTCCCAACGAGCTGTGCGAAGAATCACCAAACGAATAGTGATCGAGAGATTTGAACGGAAAAGAGGTTTGAACGATTATAACTAAGGAAAAAGTAAACAAATTACAGGGGCTTAAATGCAAATTAAAGAAAATTAAAAAGATAAAAAATATTAAATAAACGCTATCACTATTTGCAAAATGATGTTTTTGATTTTATGTTTTTATAAAACTTGAATTTAAAACTACATGACGTACTAAAGAAAATGTGAAACTATAGCAATATTAATCCTAAAAATATGAAAATGATATTTTTACAAACCTAATAATAAAAGAAAACTTTTAGAAAAAGAAAATTATTTTTATAACTATTAAATTAATTATTATTAATTAAAAACTAATTTTAACTATTTAATAATAACCTAAAATACAAGAAAATATGAAATAAAGCTAGAAAAATGAAACTATGACTTAGAAAAATCTAAAATAACAAAATAGAATTTTCAAAACTATTTTTATATTTTTCTGATTATTTTTGTATTTTCTATGAATTAAAAACTATTTAAAACTAATTAAATTGCTTAAAAATACAAATTTAACTAAGAAAAATCTGGAAAATATTTTTTGACTTTTATATTTATCTTAACTTAAGAAAATGAAAATTATTTTTTGAAACTTTTCGAATTAATTGCAATAAAAGCTAATTAAAATGCTTAAAACTAATTAAAATAGGGAAAAATAGCAAACAAGACTAGAAAATATGAAAATTTCAGGAAAACTCTAAAATAATATTATGAATCTGAGAAAATATGAAAACAAGTGCTTGTGTGTAAGAAAATGAGGTCAGCAAAGCAAAGTGCTTAAAATAAGACTAGAAATAAGCCAATGAGCACCAAAAGCTACCAAACCGAAACAAAGGATATAATATGCTATAACTACTAGAAAACAACTAATCTCAACTGCTCGAACCTCTAAATTGCTAACTACCAAGATTTGGCTTATTTGAGTTTAAGTGCAAAAACAGTTTGAGGGTCTACTTGGAACCTAAAAATAAGCACTTAAATAAGTGGAAACTAGATAACAACTGTTGGAACATAAACTAGACCGGCTAGGTAATTCTAAACCAAAGGTTAGCCTCGGACAAGCTCTCAAGAGCTGGTGCAAAGTTCAGAAGACTGTGCGAGACTCAAGATCAACCGAGTCGGTGCACGTGGCAAATAAGCCCATGTTTACAAGCTAATATGAAGCTTTAAAAAATTAACAAAATCCACAAAATGCTATAAATAAACTAGACCGGTTGAAGTTTATGAACCCACAATTTCACTTAGATTGGCTCTAAATGAGCTCATGAAAATTCATCCCATTTGGGCTCAAACCGATTTTGTGCAATTTGACTTTTGAAGCGTAATTTAGAACTTTGACTTATTTGAAGTTTGATTCAAAATGGTGGACCGAGATTGATGTATATTGATGAAATGAAGCTTACGTAATCTATTTCTATGTATTTGAAACACAAAACAAACTTTTGATTTTATAAAATCCAACAGATAGCTAATTAAGGCAGTGGGTTGATGATTTTGACTTTTGTTGTTCTAAAGTGCAAAATAAAGATTAGAATGAGTACAATAAAGCTACACAGGCATAAAACAACAAGCTTTAACAACTGACCAAGCCTCAAATACAGCTAAACTAACAGATCCAAACACCCTTGAATACACTGATATGCAAATAAAAACTGAGATAAACACTGCACTAGCTTGTTTTCTTGATCAAACTAAGTCTAAATACTTTAATTAACACTAACTAAACAAGCAAGAACTAATATAAAACACAGATACAGATTATGCATTGAAATTGAAAATGAACTCACATTTGTCCTAGCCACTGTGGCTTGCCAAGAAACACAAGTACCACTATCCTATCCTAACCCATAACACAACTTAAATTCAACCCAAATTCATGCTGCATCACCCATTTCCATTTCCATTTCTGCTTGAACCATTTTCTCTTCACTGTTGACTTTTGTTGACCATGAATGAAATATGCTTGAAACTGTTTTGAAAGCTTATCAAAAGCTAAAAGAAGCTTTAATAAACTCACTTAAGCTTAAAAAGAAGCTGTTTGAATCTTAAACATAGGTGTTTGAAACTAAATTTTGCAACAAAGGACTTGGAAACATGAAGTTTAAATGAAACTTTGAATTAGAACTTGAAAACGGATTATATTGATAAAGCAACTTAGTTTGAATACATAAGAATGTAAAATTACATCTTTAAACTTAATTTAGAACATTAATAATAAAAACGACATACAAATGAAAAACTAAAACTAACTACTTGCTCTCTTCTCTTTCTTCCTCCTCTTTTATACACCAATATGTCTTTTCTTTCCTATCTGAGCTAATCCCACCTCTTTTCATGGCCATTGGATGACTTGAAGCATTATTGGCCATTGATCACATTTTGGCGCTAAATTGTATTTTGCCGGTGGGGTTGAGTGCAAAGGAGGAGGAGCATTAAATGCTATTTAGAAGGTTGTTGAGGATAAGGGACATGGAGGAGTGATAGTGAGGAGGGGATGGGTGTTGAGTGTCATAGGCTAGATGTTGGGAAGACAGAAAAGGCGCTGTAGGGTGTTTTGTTTGACTTATGGGTTTGGTGGTGTAATATTATAAGGCAAGGGTCAAATTGGCGGGTCACAAAGGGATTCAGGGGGTCATTTGGTTTTGACAAGGCCAAAAGGGTGTAAAGGTTTAAAACACAAGGACCTAATGTGCAATTTCAAATTCAAGGACCAAAGCGCCAATTTGCAAAGTTGCTCCAAGGGACTAAAAGTGACAAGCTCCAATAGTATAAGGACTAAACTTGACATTTTCAAAATTTCCAAGGACCATTTTTGCCAAATTTGAAACTCAAGGACCAATTTTGTAATTTCTCAAAACGTTTGATATTTTTCACCAAAGGACTAAATTTGACAACTTATGATTTTAAAAGGACCTTTGGTGATTTTTCTTTGAAATTATGTGCTCAGTGGACTATTTTGACAAAATTTGAAACTGGGGACCTAAACCGCCAATTATGCAAACTTAGCTCATTTTTCATCGATTTTGAACATTTTGCATCCGAAACACATAAAACGCAATTTTGAGATATTTTCAAGATTTTGATGCATTTCGAGCATTTTAAACGTTTTAGCTCAGTTAACCAAAATGATGAGTATTTACACACTCATCGCTGATACAATGGAAGGCCTCGGTCACAATCTCTTTTCATCGGTCAATTACGTGATGGAGATTTGGAAGTTGCTTTTAGGAAGAAAACTTGTTTCATTCGTGATCTAGAAGGAAACGATCTTATATCCGGCTCGCATGATTCTAGTCTATACACAATCTCAAATGCAAGACATGGTTGCTTCATCTCCCATCCGCTCACTCTCAAAGGCTACATCTACAAAATCTTGGCTATGACACCGTCGTCTTTCACATCTAAACTTTCAAACCATCACCAACCTTGCTCGACACAAACTTGTTGAAGGTCTCCTGAGATTCCGGTATTCTAAAGATCACCTATGTTCAGCTTGTGAACAAGGAAAAAGCACCCGTGCTTATTTTCCTTCAAAGATGGAACACAGCTCTCAACATGTGCTTCATCTTCTTCACATGGATTTGTGTGGCCCGATGCACGTGCAAACGATTAATGGAAAACGCTACATCTTGGTAATTGTCGATGACTATTTACGATGGACTTGGGTTTACTTTCTTCGAAGTAAAGATCAAGCTCCACAAATGATCATCACCTTTCTCACGAAAATTCAAGTTCAGTTCCGGAACACCGTCCGCCAAATCGTAATGTAAAAGGAACCGAATTTGTTAACCAAACTCTTCGAGAATTTTATGAGAAAGTGGGAATTGAGCATCGACATCTATTGCACGCATACCGTAACAAAGCGGAGTTGTTGAAAGACGAAACCGAACGTTAGTGGAAGCGCAAGAACAATGTTAATCAATGCTAAACTTCCAGATTACTTGTGGGCGAAGTTGTATCAAGCGCATGCTATACTAAAAATCGCTCAATGATTACTAAACGCCACAACAAAACACCTTTTGAGCTTATCCATAACCATAAACCGAATCTCAAACACTTTCATGTATTTGGATCCCTTTGCTATCCGAATAATGATCGTGATGACTTTGGTAAGCTCAAAGCCAAAGTCGACATTGGAGTATTTATAGGATATTGTGAAAATTCTAAGGGTTTCAGATCCGAATCGTCATACAAAGCAAAGTTATGGAAACGATTCATGCTAATTTTGATGAACTTATCGAGATGGCTTTCGAGCATAACGACTTAGAACCCGGTCACAATCGTTTAAACTTCCTCAAACCCCATCATCAATTTGAACTAAGCCCCGACTTACTCGTCAACAAATGGAAACGCTATTTGCTCCGTTGTTTAGTGATGACATTGATGAACGTGCTCTAGGTGTATCCGCTGTTTCATTGCTCAACCTAATCATACTCTTATACCGATACACTGCTACCACAACCATCATTGAAGAAGCACCACCATTGACTCTACAACAACAGTTGAACAAAGCGCTTCCAACGATACCGAACCAATGCGATGTTCTTAATAAAGTACCCCACCCTGATTTTGATCCAAATGCGTTCTTTAACCCGTTTGCCAATGAAACTGCTGCACCTGATGTTGCGGAATCATCAACAAACCATTTGAATCCTCAAAATCTGCACAATGTATACCAACATCAACCCTCTACACATCGTTGGACAAAAGACCATCCTCTTGAGAACATTATTGGCAACCCAAATCAACCAGTCGTTACAAGACAACGTCTTCACACAGATGGTGAACATTGCATTTATGCACTCATTGTCTGCCAAACTGAGCCTAAAAACATTAAAGACGCAATGACAAAAGACAACTGGATTGAATCCATGCAAGAAGAACTCAACCAATTCAAACGTCTTGAAGTATGGGGCGGTTGAAAGACCAACAGGGTCTACGTCATTGGTCTCAAATGGATTTGGAAGAACAAATTGGATGCTAAAGGAACGTAATCGTAAACAAGTCACGTCGGTGGCTAAGGGTTATAAACAGGAAGAGGTATTGACTTTGAAGAATCATTTGCTCCAGCTTGCTCGTCTTGTGGTCGTTCGATTTTTCTCGTTCGCGGCTCATATGAACATAACGGTCTTTCGGATGGACGCCAAAGCGCTTTTCGAATGGGCAACCGAAGAAACGGTTTATGTCGACCAACCGGAAGGATTCGTTGATCCCGAGTTCCCGAACCATGTCTACAAACCGAATAAAGCTCGTATGGTCTCAAACAAGCTCCTCGGGCGTGGTACGATAAGTTATCATCCTTCCTCATTGCCAATAAATTTACCAAAGGTTCGGTCGATCCCACACTTTTCATACAATATCACGGGCTCATATCTTAATCGTTCAAATCTATGTGGATGACATCATTTTGGGTCAACACATTTAAAATACTCAAATGCTTTTGCAAAATTAATGACAAAACATTTTGAAATGTCAATGATGGGTGAACTCACATTCTTTCTAGGAATGCAAGTTCATCAATCACCCCGTGGTATTTTCATGAGTCACCCAAATATGGCCTTGAACTCGTTAAACAAATTTGGAATGCAAAGCGTGACACCTATGCCACACCAATGGCTCATACCAAGAAGCTAGACGATTTACATGGGAAAATGGTGGACCCTACCAAATATTGTAGTATTATTGGGTCTCTCATGTATCTAACAAACTAGCAGGCCCGATATTGTTTTTCTTTCAGATATCTTTGCTCCGTTATCGATCGAGACCAGCTGAAACCCACCTCTCGAGGCTAAAAGAATCCTCCGATACATCAAGGGAACCATTAACTTGGGATCCGTATCAGAAGGATTCGGTTTTGAACTAATAGCTTTTTGACGCCGATCACGCAGGATGCTTAGATTCACGGAAAAGTACTTGAGAGCATTACAATTTCTTGGTGATAAACCGGTGTCATGGCAATCGAAGAAGCGGATTGTAAATCACTCTCCTCAGCAGGCGAGAATATGTAGCCATGTCGGCGTGTTGTGCTCAAGTCATTTAGATGAGAACACAACTCAAAGACTATGGTTATGTGTTTGACAAAATCTTGATGTATTGCGACAATCGGAGTGCTATTGCGATCTCGTGCAACTCGGTTCAACATTCGAAATCAAAGCACATCGATCTTGATATCATTTCATCAAGGACCACGCGTGGAGCAGTCTTGTTGAATTATACTTTGTGGGTGCAGAATACCAATTGGCGATCTTCTCACCAAAGCCTTAGCTCACGCTAGGTTTACCGAGTTGGTCCACAGATTGGTATGCGGTGTTTGACTCAAGAGAAACCGGATGAACTCTTAAAACATTCTTAAAAACGGTCAAACACCAAAACCTCTTTTGTAAATATTTTCAAAAACAAAATATAAAAATATAAAATCGATAAAACAACAAAAATATTCTTCTATCTATATTTCTTTCAACATGGCAAGTACAAATCTTCCATCAACACTTAAATCTTTCAAAATTCAGTATTTTTTCGATCATGTGTTGAGGGGGAGAAAACAAATATTTTTCAATTTCATAAAAACCTTGTACTTGCATGTTATCTTATCCCGGTTGTTTCTTCAATAATGGTGGCCACATTTCTGGTTTTCTGACACTCCTCGGACTAAAATTTATAAACTTTCTTTATTTCTTAAGTCAAGGGGGAGTGTCGTCAAATTTCTTTCCAAAATATCCTTCGTTTGGTAACCAAAATGGAAGTTAAAGCCATTGGATGAAAATGGAAAAGGTGGAGGGACTAAAACTGTCAAAATCTTAAAGTTATTTTTAATAAAACTCCTCACCTAATTCATTAAATTCACTTCATTTAATATCTCACCAAACTTAATCCTACGCCTAACATTCGATCTTCAAATCCGTGTTTTGGATCATCATTTTGTAAGTGATTTCGTAATCTAAACGTGTTTACAAACAAAGGTTTTGATTTATATTAAAAACTAACGGTTAGATCTTCATTTATGATCGATTTGGTGTTCTACGCATAAGCGTATGAACACCTAATCAATGGTGGGTGTTTGTGGTGATAAAGATTGTGTCAAAACGTTTATATAACATCACTAAAACCATTTTATCATCAAACATCACCCGAAACACGAATTGATTAGTTTTGAAAACTAGGGTTTATGCGTGGAATTGGGTGTTTTCATATGTGAGTGTTTTGGTGAAAAAGATAGTTGTATGATGTTGTATTCAAGTTGAATTGATCATACCTAGGCCCGTAAATTGCCCAAGAACATCAAACGAAAAGAATTGAATTTTAGGGTTTTAGCTCATACGAATTGGGTATTTTTGATTCACTCAAATTCGATGTTAAAACTTGGATAGAACTACTCATAAGGCTTCTTAGACCTCCCAAAATCATTTTGGTACAAATCCTATGGCTAGATAACTTAGGCGTAATCTTGAAACTTAGGGTTTAGGTCTACGCGTAAGTCTTCTTCACGCAGAATCGTTTGTTAGGAATCGAAATTCCATAAGTAAAAGAGTCGGTCACCCCAAGTATTATCTAGCAAAAGCTAGCTCATGAGACTTGTCTCTATTTATGTTAGTTATTAAATAAGTAGTAGCGTAGATTAGTATAGTGCAACACCGTGGAGGAAGGACGGGTCTTTACCCATTGTATCCACGATCCACAGGCCGTCGGGAGGTCGTTTAGTCGTAACCTATAAATACCCTCTACCTTGCAAGGTAGAGGTTGGATGTTCTTTGGTAATCTAATATTCCACAAGTTTCTCTTACTAGAATATCCCACTTTCTCTCTCTAAAATCATCTATAAGCTCATTGTGTTAATGTTATGATATGTAAGTGAAATCCAATATCCTACAATTGGTATCAAGAGCCATGGTTAGATCATATCTTGCACATCTTTGGATTTCTAGTGGTTTTAGGTGGTTTTGAGTTTGAAAAAGTTTAGTGGTTTGTGCATCATTTGGTTGATTTCTTGTGTTAAAGCTTGGATTTTGTTAGTACTTTTATGTTTAGAATCATCACAAGTGTTTAGGTTTTCATTTGGTAAGCTTGAATCATCTTGGTTGGGTTGTTTTGGATTGAAAAGTGATGTTTATGGTGTTTTTCTTGCTAGCGACTTGACCTACGGTTTGTTTCTTAGTAGCGACTTGCTTTACAATTTTGTAGCGAGTTGCGGTTTTGGAGCTAGCGACTTAGGCCTAGCGACTTACGGTACAAGTAGTGGACTCTCCACTACGGGTAGCGACAGTGTTAGCGACTTGGTCGATGGCGAGTTGCTATTTAGCGACTTGAATCTTTAGCGACTTGATTAGCTTAATTCTCGCCAAATTTTGCTAGCGACTAGAGGATTAGCGACTTGTACTTAGCGACTTGGCTGATGATTTAGCGACTTGGGAATATAGCGATTTAGTTGCTAGCGAGTTGGTTCAAAATCTCTAGCGACTTGGGGGTTAGCAATTTGATACTAACATCTTAGATACTTGGTATTTTGCTACTGGGATTTCCAATAACTTGGGGAGTAATTCAAAATAACACAATGTCAGTCATCACTGATCCTTTAATCATCAAAGTACTTGCTCTCTATGACACAGCACAGAATAGTGAAACAGAATGCTTCCCTGAATGCTCTACATTTAATGATTCAACATCGATTAATCAAAACAACTCAAATGACTCACTCTTAATATTTGCAAATGATGCTAAGAATATGGAATGCACTAGTGAGCCCTTTCAACGTCTCGATCGACTTCTCAAACTCATCGTTATCTACAACTATGGATCGAACAAGTTGTGCCATCCTTCGTCGAGGATTTTCCCACCGTGACAAGAACTGTTTTACTTAACTTAGAACGATGAGGATTCAAATTACCAAAGAAAAGTTCTCAATCGATGATTCTCATGCCGCTCTTCAAACTATCTTCAATCAATTTCACCACTTATCCGGAAGAATATTCCTCGATTTTGATGATATCATGGTGGAATATCATTCAAGAAACACACGGAATGGAAATTCATGAGTTCGAAACTCATTTATTCAACTTATGAGTAATATGGAAACATACATCAAGGAAGGCGCAAAGAGAATAACAAGTTGAATGAATTGAATGAGTGCCAAGAGACACCATGGAGCAATTGTGACAAGTCATGCAATATTCAGTTGAACGATGAATGACACCGATTGCGAATCTCGGTTGTAATGAAAAGGATGAAGACAACAACTGCGATCTCAAATACTCGAGTCGGAAAAGGTATCAATCGATAAGGTACATAGCGATCACATAAATTCTCATGAAAAGGTACGACTCTTACTCGAACATAACATCGTAAAATCGATCTTGGTTGTGCACGAATCTAATGCAAATAACATGATTGAAAAAGGGTATATGATGAGCTTTCAAACAAATTTTCAATTCTTGAAAAGCATTGTATCTCATTGCAAATTGAAATACAACAAAAGGATGAAATGTTTTATGCAAAAAACCTTGTACTAATCGGGAACTTCCGAATTTCGAGAATTTTTGAAATTAATCGGTTAAAATCCGATTCGGGACAAAGATTCGACCATTAGCAATCGAAATTACTTCTTTCGAAGTCCGAAATATATTTGTCATGAGATGAGTGATACACTAGAATCTAGAAATTCTGAACTAGCTCTATGTGTGTCCAACGTACTAAGAGAAAATGAGCATTTAAGAAAGAACCTTGAGGAAACAAACTCTAAGTTAGTCAATCAATCTAACCTCTTGATGAAAGACATTGATGACCTCAAAGCCCAAATTCAGGATAAGAGCTTCAATATTGTTGCCCTAAAAAATGAGCTTAGGAAGTCTATTAGAAATAGGATGAACACTAAGTTTGCAAAACCTTCAACTTTGGGAAAGTCAAATGTTCGAACCACTCGAAGCGAGCAGTTATTAAACAACCTAATGCCTTTAGGTGCGAAAGAGTTAAACCATCGAAATCTAAGCTTACCTCCCAAGTTGATAATATATACATTTTGTCAAAACCGGTCACTTCATTGCCTAGTTCGATATGATGAATCTCAAACCTCGGACTTATGTTCAATACTCTCGGATCGAAATGCAATAAGTATAACTAGCTCTCATGCAAAACATCATTTGGTGATCAATCCCTAAGAAATACTCTAATCACAAAAGGACAAATAGTCAAAACAAGGTTGTGCACTCATTTAGTTCAACTAACGGTGGTTTCAAATGGATTCCCACCGCGATTTTTAAGTTTACAGGACTTAAGCGAACTTACATTCCTAGATCATGCCTCAGTGGATTCCCGGGAAAACTCTTCAAGAATGTCGAACCTAATAGGATCCCCATTAATGATACGTCGTGTTATCTTGTGATGCATCCAAATGTGAGATTAAACATGTCACTAACCCTTCTATGTGCAATTCTACATGTGCTTCGGTACAATGTGCTCTCGATCTTTTCGGTACAATGCTAAACTCAATCGGGAACATCATGACTTGGTTTCCATCGAAATGAACATGGCTTATTCAGAGCTATAGCATGCCACAACTAATGAACCTATTACTTTGACTCCTATTCATCTTGAATCGGGACTCGCTCCTTTTATATCGTATATAAATTATCTTAAAAAAAAAAAAATGTAAGTAAAATCTTCTAAATTTTTCTTTTAAATTCATTTTCATCCATCAAATAAAAGATTTATTCGCTGTCATCGATAACATCTACGATCCTAGAAATATCATTCAATAATGATACGGGATCATAGATGAAGTTCGAACAACTAATATTTCTTAAAAACAAAAAAAAATGGGTTGGTTAATGTCAATCAATGGTCTTTGTTGACATTGATTGAGGGGGAGATTTTTGTTGTGTATAAGTTTTTCTTGATTATCTATGCCATCGGCTTCTGTGCTGGTTATGATGTTTGCTCAGTTGTAGGTTGTGGTCGTGTCTTGCTTTTGTGACTATCTGGTTATGCTTTTGTGACTATCTGGTTATGGTGTTTTCTCAGTTGTAGGTTGTGGTCGTATCTTGTTTTTGTGATTATCCTTGTGTACCCATGTATTGAGTGCCTTGCATTAAATGTTTATTTGATTCATGGTTATCATTGTGATTATCTATGCTATCTGATAATTATGTTATGGCCATGGATTATTTATGATCACATTACACCATTTAATGACCATGTTTGCAACTTGCTTTTAAAAACACTAGAGACTTAGTCTAAAATCCTTGTTAGCGACTTACCACACTTGCCTCTAAACCACAGGGACCGAATGTGTCAAATAGCCAAAATCTCCTCCTATACCCCTAGCGACTTAGCACTTTTTCATATTTCTTAAATAAATTTTTTTCTCTTTTCTCTCTTTTTTTTTCTCTCTTCCTTCTCGTCTAAAAATCACTCGACTTAGCGATTTAACGATGGTATGACTCGAATCTCTCTATTTGTTCTCACATACGTGTTTGTGTTGCGTCTCTAACTTGTCCTTTTAACCGGATCCCTTGAGCTCGTGAATTGTGACTTTTGATTCCCACCTAGGTTCGATTTATCATGTAATAGTGTTTTGTTGTAATAATGATGTTGCAAGTGTACTAATTGTTTGGTATAACTTATCTTGAGTGGTTGTTAATCTGTTTCCATGTCTTGGTGGTGTATGATTGGTGGTTTGGGTCGTTTATTTGTTGAGATGATAAGTGTTCTTGGTAGCGACTTAGGTAGTGTTCTTGATAGCGGTTTTGTTCTTAATGGCGAGTTAGGCGGTTAAGCCCTGCTCAAGATAGCGACTTGGGTTAGCGTTTAATTAGCTTGCAATATATTGTTCTTGATGGCGACTTAACCTTTGTTCTTGGTAGCGAGTTAGCTTAAATGTTCAGTTAGCACTCAACTTAGCGACTAAGTCTTGTGGCGACTTAGTGTATTACATTCGGCGACTTGGGTAGCGACTTAGTTGTATCATTTTATCGTGACTTGTCTTTACAAGTTAGCGAATTAGTAACGTTAGCGACTTAGTTAATGATTTGTAGCAACTTGGTTATATTATTCATGGCGACTTGTCTTTACAAGTTAGCGAATTAATAACGATAGCGACTTAGTAAAAGCATTTGTAGCGACTTGGTTATATTCTTGTTCATGGCGACTTGTCTTTACAAGTTAGCGAATTAGCAAATATAGCGACTTAGAGAGCTAAACTATTAGCGACTTGACCGTGTAGTCTTGGTGATGGCGACTTGTCTTTACAAGTTAGCGACATAGTTCACTTTCATGTAGCGAATTAGTCGGTTTGTGACTTGTCCATTTATGACTTTAGACATGTTTGGTGGATCTTTTTGGGTCTAGGGTTATTAAAATGTTTAAAGGTTATTTGCTAAAGTTGATCTCATTCTCACAATACTTGACTCGGGATCTCCGATGCAACTTGTTGAATCAACTTACTCTATGTAATCTGCTATGACATTTCTGTTTAGGCAAGCGGTACTTGGTTTCTCTCATGTCAACCAAATGTTACTTTTTGCTTCATACATATTTGTTATAACACTTCTACATTTGTATCTTGACTCATGACATGATCCCTTTGCAATGCACTCTTTAACCTTTTAACTCCTTAACAACTCGTCTCGTGATAACTGTATCAAATGGTGTATTCAATGTTGTCTCACTAATCATTTATTATCTAATTCAATGTTGTTCCCAATCATTCATTTGTTGATTGTATGTATACTCGGATCATCAATGGCAAGTTCAATCCACGATAAGAACGTTACCCCTTGGCATCACCCAAAGTTCTCTCGGACGAAGAAATCCTTCCTAGGAGTCAATGGGGCGATATTGGAAAGAGTAAGCATTATGTGGACCTACAAAAGTTGCAACAAAATCCTATACTCAAAGTGTCTATTGATATCCTCAAGAACACTAACTTCTTTGGTGCCATTACCAAGCAATGCTCAATTCCTACCATTTACATTCAACAATTACGGAACACCATTCAATGGGACAAAATCACACTCAATACTCTTGCAAAGCTGGATGATAGGGAGTTCACGATTGATTCAGCCATTCTTAGCAAGGCTCTTGGAATCACCCCATGTAACCCCAACCTTCGTTCCGAATCTCCACCTGGTGCTGACGATCTAATTGTCTTTCTAATTGGCTTGGGTTATCAGAACAGCATCTTAAGGGCTTCCGACATCATAACTGGACACATGTATCAACCCTGGAGAGCTATTACAACTATTCTCAACTTGTGCTTGTCTGGCAAAACATCAGGGTTCGATAAAGTGAGAATTCCCATCTTGCAAATCCTATGGGGAATTGTCAATAGGGTTGATGTGAATGTCTCAGATCGTATTTGGGAAGAATTTTCTTTATCAATGCACACATTCATATCGATAGAACAAATTTCGAACAAAGCTCAAGGCGAAAGAAGCAGAACAAGCTTGTGATTCCCAGCATCAGATTTTCAAAGCTTGTTATCCAGTACTTGCAACAAACTCACAACTTCAATCCTAGGATTGAATCAACTCTACATAAAGCAGAAGATGAATTTGTTTTAGGAAACCTGAAATATGTTCCTAGAGGTATGGATAATGAAATATTTGGATTGCCAATTCCTGATATTCTACTCACGGAAGATATCAAGAAGAAGGACTACTTCAAACAATACAAGAAAAGAGCTACCAGTTCCTCTGCTGATGTCACACCCTCTCCTCCACAACCCAATGCTCCCAAGTCCACTTCAGCCTCACAAGCATCCTATGCCTCTCTTCCTAAAAAGAGACTTGAAAGGTCACAACATTCAGACACCGCATCCAAGAAGCAGAAAGTAAAAAGGAAGAAAGTGGAAAAGGAAATTGGTAAAAATACTGAGGTATCAAGGGATATTACAAGGTTAACTGATGAAGATGATGCTGATCTACAACTTGGAATCCAAAGAAAGCCTAGAAAGTCGAATGTGAAAGCACCAGTGGGTGGAGTTGTGTTAAGAGAACACGATCAATTGCCACGACAAACAACCCCAATAACACAAGACAAAGGAAAAGGGTTGCTAGTGTTGGCCCGAACAAGCCGCTCACATGCTTTTAACGATCTCATCATCTCCATCAAGCACCACCAATCAATATGAGCTAAAGAGAAGATCCGAATCATCTCCGCTAAAGAACAATCTGGATTGGACAAAGTACACAAGCGTTTAAAGAATCTCTTACACTAAGTGAGACTCGATCTGGTCGAATGTTGACGCTCTGTTGCAAAAGGCTCGCAGGAGAATCTTGAGACAAGATCGATGAGACCTTGCGGATGGATGAACCAAATCGTCTACCAACTCTCTATCTTCACTTAAGGATCTCGATCTGATTTCACTTTGGAGATCAATACATAAATGACAAACCCTTAGATACTGCACAATCCATGTTTACGGTCAACATTCAGCAAGATACATCAACCATTCCTCCGATGTCAGCATCTTCACTCACAACTGAACTTCCACCTCCCAAACCTGCTCAATCAAATGTACTAACACCACCTACATCTTCACTTACCCCTGAACCGGTCATTACAGTTGTTGATACGGATGCTCCACCTGCGTCACCACCTCAAATTCTCACTTCAGATCAACTGCTTGACAGAGCAGTAAAAAGGATAGAAGCTCTTGAAAGGCAACTTCCGAAATCTGTTGATTCTCTTGAGGATCGTGTCTATAGATTGGAGCATCTCAACTTCGATGAAGGGGTTGCGGCCGCCATTGAAGGGAAGTTAAGGATGTTGTGGAATGGGCAATGGAAGCTCCTCTTCTTAGGCGGTTCAAGGACCTTCCTATTGCCGATATGAGGCTGCTCTTTTAGAAAAGATGTATGACTTTGAAGAGGACAAGCATGAGGTCCACAAGAAGCTATATGAGGCACTTGAAGAATCAATTAAGTCGACAATCATGAGCGAGACTTGATTGACATCGAGGAAAAGGAAGCTAAGAAGAAAAGGAGGGCCATTGTGTTGGAAACACTACGGAAAGACCGTAAAGATCCACCTCCACCTCCAACGGGGGGTGTTGGAATCTCTGGAGCTGGTAAATCTTCTACGACAACCAACACACCTCCACCACAACCACCATCATCACCGCCAAAACCTTCCAATCAATCAAGTCCTACAAAAGAACAGCAGTACTAAGAAGAAATCTGCTGCTTGGACGACGGTTGATTCTAGGTTCACATCCACATCCACCTCTATTCACGATGATCAAATGGTTCACGAAGAGTCGCACGTCATGGTGATTCGAAACGGATGAAGATGATGCATCAACAAAGCATATTCCTAAGCCATCGAAGGCGGTTTGATGCTTACATGGTGGGAATCGCACTAGCACATCCAGTGGCACGTTCAAGGGACACAATTCAAAGTTGCATTGTTGAAGATAGACCTCCTTCTCCGGAACCTACATGGACCATCCCAGTCGACTCGATCATTCGACAACAATTGGGCATCAATTATCACCAATAATTATGAAGTTCGGTGAAGACTCTCTTCGCACTACTGCGGTGATATGGGAAGCTTCATTAGATGGTTTTGTGAGCGGAAGAGTATCTCATCCATAACTCCAAGAGATCTCGAAGGACAAGCTTATGAAATTATCAAAGTCTTCCACTCGGATGCAAATCATCTTCAATATCGGATGGAAGAATGCCATAAGATCTTTGAATGACCAAGTCGGTGAGCAAATCGATCGCTTCAATGTCAACAAATCTCTTCCTCTTGGTGGTGAACACGGTCGGATGACCATTCAGGTGAATTCTTCTTCAATCATGACTTGGACTATCGTGTGCTCGCTCTGCTTTGAAAGAAGACCAGCTCTATCAATTTCAAAGATGAAAGGCGCAACCTACTCGATCGGGGCTTGAGCAGATGGTTCCGATCAATTCAGGCGATGAAGAGCGAAAGTATGATATTGCCGCTTCATATGGTATCTCTCACTGGTGGTTCAAAAGAAGAAGTTCTACATCGAAAGACATGGTGTCGATAAAAGACGCAATGATGTTCGATCAAAGCGCAAATCTTAAGTGTTGTTCATGTAGAGATCTTCCTATCTATGGATATGAGTATTTGAAGAAGATAGTCCTTAAAAAGCGAGACTTCAAAGAGTATACTATTGAGGAAAGCGACTTCAAACATCTTACGCCAAATGATTTGAAGATCTCTATCTCTTGAATCTTCAAGGACACCTTGAGCATTTACTGTCCGTGAGAAAAGGCCCCTCTGCGGTTGTCACTCTTTGGATCGGGGCTTAGTCATTCGAAAACGAGTTGAGGACTTTCGACAGCATAGAAAGCTACCAAACCAGGATCAACCTTACAAGTCCACAATGGAATGCAGCGGGCATGAATTTCATCGTGAATACAAAGTTCTTGACACCCCTAGAGCCGTCATCTTCACCGACGGATATGGGTCTCGCATGCTTATGCGACTATGTGAGCTCTACAAGTTTAGTGATGGTACTCTCAAATTGGTTGAAGAAGAACTTGACACGAGTGAAAGAAATCAAAATTGACATGAAGTCTTGGGAAAAGACTACCTTTTGGATGATGATGACAAAAGCGGTGTGAAGATTTCATTCTTTGCAATCGGCGAAGACTCAAGACTCGAAGGATCTTCCATGACCTTGAAAGTTTTGTTGGTGGTAGGCTTGGGTGGTCACTACAAACTTCTTGAGGCGAATGAAGACATCTTGAAGCGACTTATGTTGTGTTTTAAATATGTGTAATATGTGGTGTACTAACTGTGAACAAGCTGTAATGCATGTAATAGTGCTAGGTTATGTCTTGTGGTTTCCCTTGTAAAAAGGGAAACATCTGTGTTGTCCACTTCTGATCATATAAAACCGGACACATTTTTCTCCAACAAATATTTTGTCTCATACATATTTAAATCACTTGAGATCCAAAATCTCAAAGGATTTAAAATTTTTGATCGGGGGAGAAAATGTGATATAAATATGAAAGATGTTAAAAGATAAGATGACCAATTTTTTGTGCATACTTCTCTCTAATATGTGCTAAACAATTTTCGAATCTCGAAGCATATATTAAGGGGGAGAATTTTTTTTGGGCAAATTCAAGACATCAGGGTACACAACTTTCATTTTTTCTAAGGTACCTTGATTGTATGGCTTCTAATCTTTTGGTGATCATGTCTGCACTTCATAAAGGGTTCCCTCCAGTATGTGCAAAACCCTCTTTCAAACTTAGAAGCACATATTGAGGGGGAGCAAAATCATGAAAATCTCATCCTTCCCCAAAATGCTTTATCTACTTGATTCGATTTGGGAAGTGATGTTGATATCTTTAGAAAATGGTATTCAAAAAGTTAATTCTTCCTCTTGCCTCCATGTGCAAAACGATTTCAAACATTTGATGCACATGTTGAGGGGAGCACTTGTTCTAAAAATATCAAAAACAATTCGGTACAAAATGCTTTGATAATATATCACAAGTATACGGATTGATTTTCAAATGATTTTCAATTGGTTTCAATGGCGGATGAACAATACCAAATAGACCGACCAACTTTACTTTATGTGCGGTGATATAAGGATGATAAGGTTAGGTATGTGTTCCCATGATCCGCCGAACCGGAGGGATCTACCCAGGACAATCCACTAGTTAGTGTAGAAGTCTTAGGTATGATGATAAAAGGAGAAAATGAGATATGGGAAGAGTGCGGATGAGATAGAGCTAGTCTTGGAATAAACCCAACAAGGTTCTAGCTATGAAGTCTCGGTAAAGCTTGAAGGGTTGAAGAATTAAAAGAATTGAATGAGAAAGGGTGAAAACAAATAGCCCTCCATTTATTCAACCTTAGGCGTGAACCGGGTTCAATTCATATGCTACCGATGGTAACATCGGTATTGAAGACAAGGCGTCATGGACCCGGTGGGCGCTTGCACTTCAACTTTCCAAACCACTCAAGTTCCTCTTAAAAGGACTTGTTTCATTCTCACGGGAACCGACATTATCTATCGACTTTCTCTTAGAGATTGTTGATATTGAAGAAGGAGACCCTCTCCCTAGTCTCGACACGGGATCCAAATATGCACAAAATTGAGTCTAGAGCCACGAGATCATCAATAAATCTCATTAGGACACTTTCAATGAAGACTCTCTGTTTCACACAATGTGGAAAGAGATTATATCTTGAGTCCTCGCATTATCCTTGTGGTATTGCGAACATCCGAGTGATGTGTAAACATATTCACAATGAAGATGGAAAACCTTCGGAGCCAACATCAAACAAGCTCACGGTAGGTGGCGGTGAGATCTATCATATAGATCAACCATGTGACAAGCGAGCGAAACAATGGGGCGATTCAATCTCTTGAATCAATCACGGTTCGAGTTATGGATTGACGGATACCTTTGAAAAACCGGTCTTTGTGCTTAATAACTCTTTTCTTTAGCACATCGACCGTGTACTAATTTTCAAACCAAAAGGTGTTTTATGATTGATAATTGATTTTCAATAAAACCTTCGTTGTATTGCAAAAACAATTTCTATTGAGCAATACGATTGTTTTCAAATCTCTTTTCATCAATCGGTGGACTTAAATTATTTGGTTCACTCACTCCGTGTTGTCTTCTTTGAGGCGTTCGGTTTGAGAACGACTAGAGCATTGCGAAACCTGTCAAGGAAATTCTTGAATTATACCGATCACAGGCGGTACATGTCTTGATCAGCGGGAACCGTGGGCGTGTACCTCAATTCAACTAAAGTGGTCAAAGACACTTTTGTGCGCTTTATTGCTAGCTGTTGTATGCAGTACGCCCGGCGTTTGCGGTGATCGAATGAAGCGGTCAATCCATAGCCGCATGCTCACACAATACATTCATCTCTCAAGAAATCATGATAAGTGCATCAATGACTCGATATTTTCACTCCATGCTTACGCTTCTGCTGTTGCCAATATCATGAATCAACGAAAGCTTCCGTTACTCGATGAGAAGATATCATGATCCGAATGTGAGCATGTCGGTCCGAATGTCACAACATCACAAAATTCCAACACCACAATGGATATCTCGAGAGATTTTAAGTGGTGATGATCTCAAAGTGGCTCAAATTTACAATCACGATGGATCGGACACTCTACCTCCACGAATTACTCATACATTGTTCAATATTGCACTCTCCACAAATGCACTTGGTTTGATTACTTTGTTGAAAAGAAGTCTACGAGCTCATGAATGAAGACTTACTTGAAAGCTAGGATACACAATGTAATTTATGGGGTGACCTCCTTAGGGGAGATTGTTAGGAATCGAAATTCCATAAGTAAAAGAGTCGGTCACCCCAAGTATTATCTAGCAAAAGCTAGCTCATGAGACTTGTCTCTATTTATGTTAGTTATTAAATAAGTAGTAGCGTAGATTAGTATAGTGCAACACCGTGGAGGAAGGACGGGTCTTTACCCATTGTATCCACGATCCACAGGCCGTCGGAGGTCGTTTAGTCGTAACCTATAAATACCCTCTACCTTGCAAGGTAGAGGGTTGGATGTTCTTTGGTAATCTAATATTCCACAAGTTTCTCTTACTAGAATATCCCACTTTCTCTCTCTAAAATCATCTATAAGCTCATTGTGTTAATGTTATGATATGTAAGTGAAATCCAATATCCTACAATAAGCTTGCGTTTCTGGCGTATACCATTCATTTACGCATAAGCTTGCCATTTATACGCCTAAGCCTTGTTTTAACCTTAATTATGAATTGTTACGCGTGCAAACTTGTAAATAAATAAATCATAACGCATACGAAACCAATAATGTCACTATAAGCTTAAATGTTTAACAAGTTGTGAATAATAAGTGAAAATATGGACTTTAAAACTTAAAGTTAATCAACTCACGAAACTTATCACGGCGTCATTGGACTATTGGACAAACAAGTGACATTGGACTCGTAACAATCATCGACATATCACATTCAATAATTAGATAATATAACCATCATTGACTAACATAATGTCTTTCGATATGTTGGTTCTTTTGGCTAAATATCTTCGAGATCACGACATGGACGCTCTAATGCGAGAATGTGGATGCACCAAATGTTCTCACCATTGCGATATCTTCCCTAATGGCTATCCGATGAAGATTGGAAAGAACAATCTTGGGTTGACTTTGATACTCTCACCGCTCGAGTCTTCTTGCACGATAGCGGTGGACATTACGAAGAACCATTCTTATCGAATATGCTCACCAACTCGCCACATTTTCGAAGATCTACATACACAATTCGGCACACAATAAAGCGGATCAAAGGGCAAAATCTTGTGGATGTGACTCTCAATCACAAGCAAGTCACCATCACACCAGCAGACTTGCGGGCTATTCTCCTCATTCCGTCATTGAACCAACCGAGTACAACGCTACACCCATCAAGAGGTCGATTCGCAATTCATGATCGACATCGGTTGTGATGACTACATGGGTAATCAACAAGCACTCTTCCGTTGACACGAAGAATATCCTCACCGGAGAACCCCATTCATCATCATCATCACAAAACTCATTTTACGGGCGGGATAGTGGTTATGAGCATCCCAAGCTCATGGAACTACTGATTTTACGGGCTTTGGTCAACATGAAACATATCGAAGTTGAAGCTCGATATAGGATGACATGATGTCTTTCCTCAAAAGCGAGGCACCAAGATCCCATACATCGGATACACTGGCTGGCGATCGAGAGAGCTCTTGGGCTAAACCCGATATTCCTCGAGACTCGACGACCCAATCAATCACTCCATGTTGTATGAGCCTACACTCACGATCGATTCAAGGAATCTACAACAAAGAAGCAGGTGTTGTCTGTTAGGATCACCTTCTCTCGATGCAATCAAACAACTTTACTCATACAAAAGGTATCCGTAGCGGTTGATGAAGGTAAAGTTGGTTTTCTCGATGACAAGTCTTACGGTACACCTATTAGGAAAACCCAAGAGGCGGTGCGAGAAGTGTTGCAAGCATCGAGAGTCAACGAAAGTTCCCTAAGAGGAAACCTCCACTCAAAAGGAAAGTTCCATCTAAGGAAGGTGTTCCTATTCCCATTCCCAAGTCCGAACCGCAAAGAAAGCTAGTCGATGAAGACTCGGAAAACAACGATACGGATGAAGAAGTTTTCTACTCGAAACTCAATCGTTGAAAGCGAGAAAGTAGCAAAACCTCCAAGTCCCAAAGGTGACAAGGAAAGACTCGGTGCTTGAGCAAGAAGAAGAAGAAAGTTCGATGAAGAGCAACTTGACAAAGATTACGGAAAAAGGTGAAAATTTGAGACTCCAACACGTTCTTGAACAATTCAAACAACAACAAATTCGTGGCCGGAGGGTCAGTGGTGCACTAACTACACCGGATCACGATGCGGTTAATCAACCCGATAAGGAACCGGTACCACCACCCACGATCCACAACAACAACGATCGGAGGATACCATCACCTATGATTTTGAAGAACCGTAAAAGAAAAGTCGAGAAAGAAAAGGCGATGAAGAAGTTGCACTCATGCCAAAGCGAGAGGAAGAGGCGAGATTCAGTGAAGAAAAGGCTAAGAGCGCAAAATATGATGAAATAAACTATGATGATTATCTTCTCAACAATCCAACTCATTCAAAGGAGAAAACTTCGAACCTCCTAAGGACCACGAACCTCCTCATGACTCTTAATCATCGATTCATCCTCTCACTCTTCACCACCACCATCCGTAAGATCAACCAAATCCACATCCAAATCAGAAGAAGCCAAGCGGACTCTTGGACTTCTCGGGCAAAGACAAGGATCGTTAAAGTCGTCAGCGGTCGGGAAGTAAGACATGCTTTACAAAATTCGAATTTTCTCGTGACCATGTTCGGTATCTTCATGACGAGAATGACAAGATGTCGGTGAAAGGAGTACATCCAGAAGTTCATGCAACATGATCCTCAAGGGGAAATGAACGAGATGATCAAAGGTTACACTCACAAGTTCCTTCTTGACATCGTTCCTGGTATGCCGAGAGAAATGTACACCAAACAACTCTATCCGAATCTATTGCATTTGGCCAAGAAAACTATGAGATCAACACCTATGCAAGTAAACATCAATCCATTTGATCCCATAATATTCTCAGATGCTGAATTGGTTTCCAGGCTGGTATCTCAAATGTCAAAACAATCTGCAACTTTTGCTTCTTACGAAAGTAAATTGTTTGAAGCTTTGCTAGAATACCAACTTAAATCAGCATGCAGAGAAGAAGCTGAAAGGCCTAAGCGTCCAAGAGATGATGAAGATAATGATAAAGATAAAGAGCCTAAACGCCCAAAGAAAATTGGTGAATCATCCTCCATGCAACCTCCACCCCAAAGGACTCCAGCTCAACAACGATCTCCTCCACGTTCTTCTACTGAAAAACCTCAGGACTCTGAGTTACCACCCCAGACAGAGAAAACCGGTGATCACTTTGAGTACACTGGTGGTGACGATGAGGAAGTCCTTGAGCCCCAACAACAACCCACCTCTCCCGCTTCAACAACAAAGAAACCATCACCCTCATCAAAGCCAAACAGGAAGAAGAAGACGCCTCAGGCTGATGTCGTCTCATGGCTAAACGAAGATGACACCGAGTTTGAATGGTTTTCTAAACTTGTTGATGCCACTCCCGCTCTAACTGATGATCCAGATATGGTAGAAGGTAGTACGTTGCAGCATGCTAAGTTACTGCAAGAGAAGTTCCGTGTGAAGAAAATGACGAAATCAGAGTTGAAACGAATCATGAATGAAGCATTTCAACTACTCAAAGACAACTTGGAAAGTGCTATTGAAGTTGAATATCACCTTGATAATATAGCACGAGCCATGTCTAACAACATTGATTGGCTCAACCCTGAAGCAAACATCGACTTCACCAGAAGAGACAACCCTCCATACTACACCGACTGGTCTAAACCTCTACCAACAATTGGCCAACCAGATCAACCTAGGATTCCATTTCGCTATTTCTTCAACAAATATTTGGAATTTCTTCTACATGGTAGCGATGGTACAAAGAAATACGCTACATCACTTACACTTCCGTTCCGTGACCATATACTCCAACCGCATAGCCATCGAAGAAAGGGCTACCCACATGTTTTCAACGGTGGAACAGTATGACATTGATGCAATGTACGGATTCATCATTGGCGGATCACGCAAATCTACTACAAGAGTCGCCGGGTTGAAAGTCTCAACATGAAGTGTTCAATGATAAAGGGATCGTGGCTGTTAAGCATGTCACCCTTTCGCCTAAATGGGATTACACCTTTCTCAAGACTATCGTGATCAAAAGACAAGATGAAAGGGACTATGAATTACGTGAAGCGGACTTTCGAACTTGTCTCTCAACGACATTGAAGATCGTATCTTGCTAAAGTACGGGGAAGAATGAGACATTCTCGATCGAAATTCAACGTGAATACATCAAGTCCTTACTCATCTTCATCGAAGCATAGTAATCCAAGCGTGTAGAAGATTTACAACTTGCTGTTGAATCCTATTAGACCCGTGTCAACTTCACCAGACCTCAACTAGAAATACCTGACATCAACCAGCTCTCACAATACACTCTCATTAGCAAACCATTCGGAGTAGTTTACCGCAGTGAACTACATCGCAACTGCTTGATGGCGTGTAGAGATCTTCACAAGTTTGGGGATCACACATTGAAGATGGTGAGGGACGGTTTGGCTTATAGGTTAAAGGAGATACATGAAGGAATTGGTTCTCCAAAGCGATGGAATTCTAAGGATAGATGGGATGTAAAGAGGATCATCACCCTAATTGATGAAAGGTTGTGCGAAGGACCACTCGAGAACACTAGAGAGCTTTGTAGGTGGTCGTCCCGGATTACTCTCACCGCTATCAGCATACGATCGCATTCTGGAAAGATTGATGGACTTCACGGTACCCTTAAAGCGATTCTATTTCATATTATTTTGGATGTGTGATTTTATATTAATTGACAATTGCTTGTGCACACATACAAGATACAACCCATTCTTGTAATGAAAGGACCCCGTAGTGCGCTTGATTGCCACAATCCTTATAAAAGGAGCGAAAGCTTCTTACTTTTGAGTAAAACTTATCAAACCTTTCATTTTCAAAGGTTTTGCTCAAAAGAACAAGTACTTCCCTTATGATTTTCAAAACCTCAACCGTTTATATCACTTGTTGAGGGGAGTACTTGACTTATAAAATTTTGTTCACAAATTGTTCTTTGTGTAATCTTCCCACAAAACTCAAAATGGTCATATTTATTCTCAACATTTCTTCCAAAATAACATTTATATGCCATTTTGAGGGGAGAAAATTGTGTGATAAGAAATATGTTGTGTTTTGCTAATGAATCCTCGTGTGAAAAGACTTCAACCCATGAATTGACGGGATCCGAGCAGGTCTTACATTGAAAAGATTTGTCTTCCAAGACTTATCCAAGTAAATTGTACCTATTCGAGAAACTCTTGATAGACATGAACTGTGGCGGGTTTGACAACCTCTCGGGGTTGTCCACATCTTCAAGGTAGTTATTAGAGCTAGTTGTCACCTAAAAGCTGACAATGTATCTCTTTAACTATGCAACGTAATCGTGTCTCGCAAGGAATTGTCTATCTTGAGTCGATCAATTCAAAAGTGCGCGCTCTTCTCTCACCGTCTAAATTTCTGTCTAAACACTTAAGCACGTGTAGAGGGAGAGTATTTCTGCAAATGATCAAACTCTTACAGTGGTACAAAATGTTTTTCAATCATAACCACTTTGAGAGATTTTCAAGAAAATGGTTTTATGGCAACATAGGTTAGTCATGGAGTTATAAGGTGACTAGGGTTAGGAATAACCGTCCTATGATCCGCCAGAGCCGGAGAGATCTACCCAAGGACATTAGAAGTCCTTAGGTATGATTATAAAAAGGAGAAAATGAGAATTGGAGAAAGAAGGAGTTGAAGAATTAAAAAGAAAAGCAAAGAAAAGGGTGAAAAGAAATAGCCCTCTAGATTATTCAACTTAGAGGCATACACGGGTTCAATTCATATACTCTTGGTTGTCACTTGATGACGCCGGTATTGAAGATTAAAAGTCGTCATGGACCCGGTGGACGCATGCACTAAACCTTCTTAGCCACTCAAGTTTCTCTCAAAAGAAGCTTGTTTCATTCTCACAGGAACCCTACGTAAACTATCGGCTTTCTCTTAGAGATTCTTTGGTATTGAAGAAGGAGACCCTCCCTAGTCTCCGATCGGAAAACCAAAGCAGACTATTGAGTCTAGAGCCACGAGATTCATCAAAAGATCTCATAGGTACATTTGACATTTCATCACTTGTTGTTCAACAATAAGAACAACGATGGGTGCGTTATCGAGTCTTACACGGATCTTAGCAATCTATCGAGAACATTTATGAGAGGTTTACATCGTGATCCTCGGTGATTGAATGGAAACTCCGCCGGTCAACATCAAATGAGCCACGACAACAGTCGCTTTGGTAACTCCCGTGGATTACGCTTAGTGCGTCTCAAGCGATCTGATCGTGAGGTGATGCTTGGTGTACCTCGACTCATCGAACTGTAGGTGTACTTGATACATCGCGTTATCTCACTTGTGGGACTCCGGTTCAAGAACGGCCTTTGTGAGAATTAGAGTTGTGTTTTCACACTATGTGTCAACACTCTCGAAGTTCAAACTTGTAAGTGCGGAATCCGCTTATTACTAACCTTTCCTATGTTTACTTCTTATGGAAGCTCGGAGCGGATCGATCGTCAGATTCTCCACATGCTTATGCCAACAACATCACTTATGAAAGTTCTCTCATAATCAAAGGCAACACAAAGTCGAATGACTCTTCGTCAACAAAGAATCTACAAAGTTTAAAGACTTAAAGAACTTCATCAATCTGTAATCCAATGTTAAAGAGCGTGTGAGCATGTTGGAGAAAGACGTGGAGACACTAGAGCGTGAGCGGCACTGATCTGATTATCACAACACACTATCACTTTCAAAGAACAAAGAACTAAAGAACAAAGAAAATGAAGACGTCAAAGCAAAATACTTCAAAAGAAACAATTTCTCTACATTGGGAGATTGTTTAAATCAAGACACTTCTTCTCACAAGAAAAAAGAATGTCGGAAGGCGTCAAAGCTACTATTACATCAACACCTACAACGTTTTCACTCATTCATTCATCACTAACACTTAGGGGAGATTGTTGGAATCACTCCTAAACCTTAATTCAAGTGTTAGTGATTCATATGTAATAGTTAGCTTAATATGGCCTTTATGTTTGTTATTAAGCTAAGGCTTATGTAGAAGGCCCATAAGCCTTGGCCCAAGTCCAATAAGGAAAGGAAGGGACTAGGAGTGTTGCTCTAGCTCCCTCTCCTATAAATACCTTGTAATAACCCTCACTTGAGGGTTGGTTGTTCAATTCATTCACTCTTTTACACCTTACGCATAACCGGCTATAGTTCATACGTGTGTGTATGTTTGTATTTGTTCAACCGATCTCTATATCTTCTCTATTTCTACATATTGATGCTTGTGTTACTAATATGGTGACCTAACAGTTGCTACAATTGATGCTGAGATAAAGAGGTTCGTGAAGAAGCCACATCCTTTTAGTACAACTGCCGCTCCAGTTAAGTTAAAGCCATATGATTGCTCGTGTCAAGAAGATTGTGGAGTATTGCAACCGCTAGAAGCATCAAGATCTTTGCGGGAGAAATGGATAGAACAACAAGAGGAGCAAAGCAGAGCGAGATTCAAATAGCGAGCACACGAAGGTGTACGAGCAAAAGAGCTACGATAGGCGTATTGCGAGATGAGCGGAGAAACTACTACTAGTAATGTAACACCCCAACCCGACAAGGGTAAAGATATCTGTACGGTTTCATATCGAACTTTAATAACTATACAATAGCGGAAGCCTTCACAAAATATTCAAAAGAAAACATAAATAAACAAAACTTCAAAATAAATCTAAGATCTCTATGGTAAAGTCTTGCCTCATCTCTACTCTCAACCCGGATCGGCTATCCCATAAGCTTATCTTGAGCGCTTAATACCGCCGCAGAAAAGAAAAGTCTTGGTGAGCTTACAAAGCCCGGTGAGCGAATATAACGAAACAAAAGCAAAACAAATATCGAATAACAAAATAAAATGAAATAATGACGAAGGATCTTTCAGGATTCTGCGGAAGCACAAATATACCGAAATCCAAAACAACCACATAACAAATAAACATCACATAGCACATTAAAGACACAAACACAAACACATCAGGACAACCAAACATACAACATATCAAGATAACAGATTACATATAAGCCAAACGGAAAGTCTCAAAACTAACGGAAACCAGTTACCAACAAATAAACATGGCATTCAACAGTTAATTAACCTTCACTTAACACATTTAAAACATTAAAGTAGCAATGAAAATAGCGGTCAAATCATGGCGGTCACACAAACAAATAGAAACATAGCGAGACAACTATAATTAGAAAGACCAAGCAAAACATAGCATAACCATTAGCAATTATCCAAACAGATATCATAAGTGAACCGGTTCTCGGATCAAATCCTAACATCGCAGAGTTCGGACATGGCGGATCACATAGGCAATAAAACACTAACGTATAAGCGAAGTTTCCCAAAATTAAGCGAACAAATTATACATACGAAACTTATAGAATACTCACTTTCATACTAGCACGTTCATCTCACAGATTAACGAATCCATATAACGATAAACTAACATAATATCAGACGACAGCATACGAATCATATTTAAGCATAGTAGATGGCATTCACATAAACATACCATAGCATACACATATATAACATATAATAAGCCGAAGACATAATCATAAGCATTTAACATACCAAAACATAATCAGAATACTTATCACATAATTAGCAAATACAGATTTAGTTAACTACCTCGAGCCCGAACATATCATATCGTAATCATCATACATATGCATGAGTCATCTTAGCAAATAATTTGGAGTAGCTAGCTCCCGAAGTTGTGAAGACGCAGATGCGCGACATCATTCACCAAACAAATCATATCGGATAACGGATCGGATCTAGGATGCATCCATCGCCCCACAGACAAATATTGGCCATAACATATACTTGAGCTCATAACAGATCTGAGATAAGGGACGTGGCGAACATCACTCTATCGCCCTAGAGTCATATCGAGGTGCATCAACGATACGGACATGGAACCCCATGACTAGTTATATTTGGCTCGGTGTCAAACTAACTTAGGTCAAACAAATTGTCATAAATGACACGGATCATACATCATCATAAAGATTTCATATAACTTATCGGATAACATCTTATCATAAGGTTCATATTCAAATATAGCAAAGTTCATCAACTACACATATCAAAGTCTTCCTAACATAAAGTTCACATCGATATGGCATAGTTCACTAGATCATAAGTTCGGATAAGTAACAAATCAAACATTCGAAAAGGGTTCATAGCAATGGCATCGAAATCCTAATAAGCATAAGAGAATGACAAGGAAGGAAAACATGAGGGACCTTCTTGAAAAGGTCAGAATATCCGTACCTTAAAGCAATGAGAGAAAAGAAACGAATGTAGGAATATGAAGAAGTAACGTCGCGTCTCCTCCAACGAATCTACACGGATTATGATTTATTTAATACTTATTAACATCATTAATATTATAACGGATTTATCGCATTAAATACTTTTAGAGTTGTCAGAATATTCTCATTTTAGTGACAGACGAAATTACAACATTTTAGAGTATTCCCCATTAATTCACCAACTTCCTATTTAGATTCTAGGGTTTCCCATACTCTTTAAATATTACTAAATACGCATTAAATTCACATATTACTTCTTTAATGATTTCCCAATTTAACCTAGAGCGTAAATGATAACAAACCGAAATTAACTTAACTCATGCGTGTCTCTACAAAATCAATTTACACTTGTAGAACCCATAATTGCTCGAATTACGTGTTGCACCTTTAACATCTTTAATTATACGATCTAACCTTCTATTATCGATTTTACACTTCTAGCCCAAAAGTTTTAGAGTTTACAAAACATACCCTTTTAGTTAAATAAAATTCGAATAGCCCTCTAAATATCCAAAATCACACGTTTAACCCCCACACTTATTTTTATATGTTTAGTACAATTATTTTACTGTTTACAAAAATAACCTTTAAGTTTCAATATTTACAAAACCAACCCAAACCTTTTAATTAAAAACCGAATAATGTAAAATTTAAGTACAAGCCCTAAACCTAGGTTTCACCAATCATTAGCTTATCATTACTACTTCATTAATTACCTTCCATGATTATAAGGAAACCCTAGTTTACACAAAACCCTAATCGCCCTTTTAAAACCTTTCCTTTTATGCTTTTCGAATCAAGAAAAACCCAAAACAATTTACACAAGCTTCAAATCCTTGGACATGTATTTTATTCAGGTATTATAACATGTAACAACTTCTGGAAAAATCAATTCATGATCTCTAAAAATATTATAAGCTCAATCGTTAATTATATACGCTTTTAAGGTTTTAGGTTTCAAATAATTTCATACGACATATAAATCATGCATGGCTAATTTTTATGTGTTATATACGACTTATAGGACTGATTTCAACACTAGAAACATACCCTTGATAAGCTCGAATCGTTGGAACAAAAGAAGCACAAAACACCACTTTGTCGAAACCCTAATCCACTCGAAAACTCCCAACGATTACCACAGCAACTCTGGAACTCAAACACTATTTTTCCCACCTTCTAAACCTTGAATCTCGTCCAAGAAAATGGTCCCAACCTCTGAAACTGGAAGTCGACTTGTGAGGGTTTTGGAGGTCGGTTTAGGGTTATCGGTATTTAGGGATTTTAGGAACCGAATATATGTATATATACTTGAGCTATTATTTTTCTTGTGGGCTTTAATATGTATTGGACTTAAAATAAATGGTCTTTTAATAATATAAATTATATTGGGCTTTAATTTAGTTTTATTTCTTTTATAAACTATTTTAATATTTTCGACTAATATGTAAAATACAAAACTAATTTTTATAAAATCATAAACTATAAAAATTACCTTTACAAAGTGTTTAATATTTATTTAGGTCATGTGAGATATTTCTTAAAATTCTCTGAATTTACATAGCTTACTTGGTATTCTTTTGAATTAATTTTCATACTTTTAATTGTAGGGTTATTTTGGTCTTTTGTGAACTTTAGAAATTTCAGGTATTACAATTCTTCCCCTCTAAAAGAAAATTTCGTCCTCGAAATTGGACAAGGCAGAACAGAACAGAGAACGAATCGGATTTCAGAATTTCTAAGAATATATCGAACATTAATCTTATCTTGGAATAAATGGATTTCTTATCAGAATATTCAAACTCATACTTATTCAGAAATCACATCAATAGTCAAATACTTATAATAGATAATTTTATACTCATCAGAGTAATGGCGGAGAACAGATGAGACGCAGGAAATCAAACGACAAATTCTAACTCATTCAGATATCAAATGATGAGGACATCAAATGCATAGATGAACTAAATACTATCGGCCTCTATAATCGTAGAAGTATGTGGAGACATAAAATCTTAAGGCGGTCATAGAAATCTATAGGTTCGTACAGATCATAACAACTTCGGATTCTAAGCGTACAAAACTTATATGAAACAGATATCGACGAAAATCTCACAATTAGGTACAAAATTCAAACGAATGTGAGGAACACCAAATAACAGACACAAGTTAAAGTCCATACACACATCAATCACAGGCATTTCCCAGACGTCGTATACCTTCAATAAGTTCAGATTATGTGATCTCGGTATTATTACGTTGATCAGGCGTCATAATACTTGCATCACATAACAAGTTCTTATTGTCATTATATTCGGTCTCAGGTCATGACAAAACACATAACTAATATCAAAACAACACATACCACATACAGATAACCTACATAAAGCAAGTAACATATAATAACAAACCAGATACACATGGGTATACCACCATGAAGGCCATGCTTCATTCAAACGGGAATTAAACAACATCACCAAGAAAACGAATAGCAGACGAAACTTATGAGGACTAACGGAAATTTAAAGAATCTGGTAGAAAGAAACAACAGACAGGAACTATACTTTCGAAATTTTGCTTTATTTCCACTTATCAAACAAAATTTGCAAAGTCGACAAAAGATGAACTTCCTAAATGAAACTTAATAATCCGAGATTCAAACGTCAAACTGAAAACAAAAGAGCCTAGCTCAAAATCAAACGTTAGAAAATTCTCATAAAGAGAGTAACAAGTCAGAAACGAAACTCCTATTCTTGTGTCGGATTGAACCTACTAGTAGCCGTAGACTCCGTTTCCGACTCCACCTCTTACTCTTCCTTGGGTTCCTCTTCTTCCTCCTCCTCTTCGCTTATCCATCCGTTCTTGTTTCCTTCAGGCTGTGGTAGGAAGCCACTAGCAAAGCCACCTTTACGCTTCCTCTCTTCCTCCTCTGGCACACGATCCACGAAGGCATACAGATCGCGACTCTCAGCTCGTCCTTCTCCTTCATCCTCAACGAACTTGGGGCATCTATCATGATATGTAGTAGTGAAACCTTCGTTGTCAACCACCTTAGTTTCATATTCTTCCACCACCTCCCGTCAATGGTCCTCAAGGTCGACTTCTCCTCGATGGTACATGGCCACATATTGGCGGAACTTTTATCCTCTTGTTAGTCCTCTTCACCTTACCATACCTCGTGCAGCCCGTAGCAATGATAACGGCCCACCGTCTTCTCCTTATGTTGCCTAGCGGTCCTCGATTACTCTATCGGATGAACTAGCGACGGGAATAACCATCTAAAAGAATACCAACTATCAAGCCAAAACTTAAATACGATGGGGCACGCAGGAAAGTGCAGAAGGAAAATCCTAAATCTACCCACTTCTCACGGTCATAGCCTAAGCTCTAAGGGTCCTAAAACCTAGAGCTCGATACCATAAATTGTAACACCCCAACCCGACAAGGGTAAAGATATCGCAATACGGTTTCATATCGAACTTTAATAACTATACAATAGCGGAAGCCTTCACAAAATATTCAAAAGAAAACATAAATAAACAAAACTTCAAAATAAATCTAAGATCTCTATGGTAAAGTCTTGCCTCATCTCTACTCTCAACCCGGATCGGCTATCCCATAAGCTTATCTTGAGCGCTTAATACCGCCGCAGGAAAAGAAAAGTGCTGGTGAGCTTACAAAGCCAGTGAGCGAATATAACGAAACAAAAGCAAAACAAATATCTGAATAACAAAATAAAATGAAATAATGACGAAGGATCTTTCAGGATTCTGCGGAAGCACAAATATACAGAAATCCAAAACAACCACATAACAAATAAACATCACATAGCACATTAAAGACACAAACACAAACACATCAGGACAACCAAACATACAACATATCAAGATAACAGATTACATATAAGCCAAACGGAAAGTCTCAAAACTAACGGAAACAGTTACCAACAAATAAACATGGCATTCAACAGATTAATTAACCTTCACTTAACACATTTAAAACATTAAAGTAGCAGCGGAAAATAGCAGTCCAAATCATGGCAGTCACACAAACAAATAGAAACATAGCAGACAACTATAATTAGAAAGACCAAGCAAAACATAGCATAACCATTAGCAATTATCCAAACAGATATCATAAGCTGAACCAGTTCTCAGATCAAATCCTAACATCAGCAGAGTTCAGACATGGCAGATCACATAGGCAATAAAACACTAACGTATAAACGAAGTTTCCCAAAATTAACTGAACAAATTATACATACGAAACTTATAGAATACTCACTTTCATACTAGCACGTTCATCTCACAGATTAACGAATCCATATAACGATAAACTAACATAATATCAGACGACAGCATACGAATCATATTTAAGCATAGTAGATGGCATTCACATAAACATACCATAGCATACACATATATAACATATAATAAGCCGAAGACATAATCATAAGCATTTAACATACCAAAACATAATCAGAATACTTATCACATAATTAGCAAATACAGATTTAGTTAACTACCTCAAGCCCAGAACATATCATATCAGAATCATCATACATATGCATGAGTCATCTTAGCAAATAATTTGGAGTAGCTAGCTCCCGAAGTTGTGAAGGCGCGTATTGCACGACATCATTCACCAAACAAATCATATCGGATAATGATCGGATCTAGGATGCATCCATCGCCCCACGACAAATATTGGCCATAACATATACTTGAGCTCATAACAGATCTGAGATAAGGGACGTGGCGAACATCACTCTATCGCCCTAGAGTCATATCGAGTGCATCAACGATACGGACATGGAACCCCCATGACTAGTTATATTTGGCTCGGGTGTCAAACTAACTTAGGTCAAACAAATTGTCATAAATGACACAGATCATACATCATCATAAAGATTTCATATAACTTATCAGATAACATCTTATCATAAGGTTCATATTCAAATATAGCAAAGTTCATCAACTACACATATCAAAGTCTTCCTAACATAAAGTTCACATCAGATATGGCATAGTTCACTAGATCATAAGTTCAGATAAGTAACAAATCAAACATTCAGAAAAGGGTTCATAGCAATGGCATCGGAAATCCTAATAAGCATAAGAGAATGACAAGGAAGGAAAACATGAGGGACCTTTACTGAAAAGGTCAGAATATCCGTACCTTAAAGCAATGAGAGAAAAGAAACGAATGTAGGAATATGAAGAAGTAACGTCGCGTCTCCTCCAACGAATCTACATGGATTATGATTTATTTAATACTTATTAACATCATTAATATTATAACGGATTTATCGCATTAAATACTTTTAGAGTTGTCAGAATATTCTCATTTTAGTGACAGACGAAATTACAACATTTTAGAGTATTCCCCATTAATTCACCAACTTCCTATTTAGATTCTAGGGTTTCCCATACTCTTTAAATATTACTAAATACGCATTAAATTCACATATTACTTCTTTAATGATTTCCCAATTTAACCTAGAACGTAAATGATAACAAACCGAAATTAACTTAACTCATGCGTGTCTCTACAAAATCAATTTACACTTGTAGAACCCATAATTGCTCAGAATTACGTGTTGCACCTTTAACATCTTTAATTATACGATCTAACCTTCTATTATCAGATTTTACACTTCTAGCCCAAAAGTTTTAGAGTTTACAAAACATACCCTTTTAGTTAAATAAAATTCGAATAGCCCTCTAAATATCCAAAATCACACGTTTAACCCCCACACTTATTTTTATATGTTTAGTACAATTATTTTACTGTTTACAAAAATAACCTTTAAGTTTCAATATTTACAAAACCAACCCAAACCTTTTAATTAAAAACCGAATAATGTAAAATTTAAGTACAAGCCCTAAACCTAGGTTTCACCAATCATTAGCTTATCATTACTACTTCATTAATTACCTTCCATGATTATAAGGAAACCCTAGTTTACACAAAACCCTAATCGCCCCTTTTTAAAACCTTTCCTTTTTATGCTTTTCGAATCAAGAAAAACCCAAAACAATTTACACAAGCTTCAAATCCTTGGACATGTATTTTATTCAGGTATTATAACATGTAACAACTTCTGGAAAAATCAATTCATGATCTCTAAAAATATTATAAGCTCAATCGTTAATTATATACGCTTTTAAGGTTTTAGGTTTCAAATAATTTCATACGACATATAAATCATGCATGGCTAATTTTTATGTGTTATATACGACTTATAGGACTGATTTCAACACTAGAAACATACCCTTGATAAGCTCGAATCGTTGGAACAAAAGAAGCACAAAACACCACTTTGTCGAAACCCTAATCCACTCGAAAACTCCCAACGATTACCACAGCAACTCTGGAACTCAAACACTATTTTTCCCACCTTCTAAACCTTGAATCTCGTCCAAGAAAAATGGTCCCAACCTCTGGAAACTGGAAGTCGACTTGTGAGGGGTTTTGGAGGTCGGTTTTAGGGTTATCGGTATTTAGGGATTTTTAGGAACCGAATATATGTATATATACTTGAGCTATTATTTTTCTTGTGGGCTTTAATATGTATTGGACTTAAAATAAATGGTCTTTTAATAATATAAATTATATTGGGCTTTAATTTAGTTTTATTTCTTTTATAAACTATTTTAATATTTTCGGCTAATATGTAAAATACAAAACTAATTTTTATAAAATCATAAACTATAAAAATTACCTTTACAAAGTGTTTAATATTTATTTAGGTCATGTGAGATATTTCTTAAAATTCTCTGAATTTACATAGCTTACTTGGTATTCTTTTGAATTAATTTTCATACTTTTAATTGTAGGGTTATTTTGGTCTTTTGTGAACTTTAGAAATTTCAGGTATTACAAGTAATTTGGGCGTATTGATGGTTAGCAGTTCAGCCGTGCTACTAGGTCATCATATCAGAGGAGGTGCTGAGAAGATTTCATCCACTTCGTGTGGTTTGGTGGGGCATCAGGCCCATGATTATCCTGAGAATGGTGGAAGATAGAGCTACCGCGATTCGTTGTCTTCTCATTTGTTTCGTTACTCATTTTGAGGCGGTTTGATATTTTGATTATATGATTTTGATCGGTAGTACTCTTCTTCAATTTGTTTAGAACTCGTTTCGAATTTTGAAGTTTTATGATTTGGCATTTCTGTGATACTTCAGCTTTGTGTCATATCTCTTTGAAAGACTTCGATTATCATCTATTTGGTTTATGTGATTCGTATAAGCAAGATCAGATTTGTGGTAGTTTGGCACTATTTGTGCGCCTGAGATTGTTATGAGTCATGAGGAACCTTCTCAAGTAAGACGGCCACCTTCCTTCTTCCCGTGGATTGGTAAGTTTTTGTTTAGTCTTCTGAAAAATTTTCTAAGAGTTTGGGTTGACGATATGCTTGTTTCATGTATGTGAATCTGATTTGATTTGGCATTAGTAGAATAATTTGTCACGACTCATAATAGAATATGATGGCGATAAGGACATGTTCATATGATGCAAGTACTATGACGCCTGATCAACGTGATAATACCGAGATCATATGACTTGAACTTATTGGGATCATACGATGTCTTGAGAAGTGCCTGAGTTTAGTACGTTTGATGAATTAGAATTATATCCGTGATTTGCCTTCCTTGATGATATTCTCGACCGTGCAGGTATCCTACCCATTCAATTTCACATTCTGATACATTTTGATATTCTGATATGTGCTCATTGATCGTAAGTACTAATATGTTACCTATCTCTTTATGAAATCTTGATATGTTTGATAATTCGGTATGTGATTCTCTGATGATTAGCAAGTTCCTTGATCTATTAGGAATCTGGTTTGAATTGATGAAGTTTTCCTACCGTTAACACTACCTCAGTATTTGTCTCGTGTGTATACGTGCTTCATGTATCTCTTTGAGGAATTTTAACTATTATCTGTCACATATTTGTTTCATATTCGTTGGATCAGATTTATTATGATTTGTATTCTGTGAAAAGCCTGCGGCTATCCTAGTTATCGGAATCGAGTCATGAGAGATAAAACTATTTCCGTTTGTGAAGATTCTTTTGGAAGAACCTCTCCGAGCGTGAGGCTATTTATTTGCATTTCTTTTCGTGATTCGGTACGTTCTCTTTCTTTACGTCTTTTCAATTTCGCGAACAAAATTTTCTTTTTAGATGGGAAGAATTATAACGCCCTAAAATCCGGTTTAAGTTTTTATTTTCATTTTGAATATACCATGAGTAATTAGAAAAAAAAATACGACACTAAAACTATACGTTATATTAAATTACAAAATATAACATACGTCGTAAGTCTTGTTACGTTTATTTTGGAACCAAGCTACACGAATAACGCGACACATTTCATTCTTTTTCGATTTCACCTAAGCTTCAAGTAAAATTCGACACCCCTTGTTAAATATCACATGTCACAAGGTTATTTTGGACCCATTCGAAACTTGGAACATTTAGTGTACACATTGTTGCATTTAAGAAGAATACCGAAAGTAATTTTGTTTTCATGGGATCATATACACGTTTGAATATTTGGAGATATCACAAATAAATATTTTGAAATCATGGGTCAAATAAATTTCCGAAATTCACTCCTAAATATCGGCAACTTCCAAATTTTAGAACCTCTCACCTCGTTATTTATCAAAACCGTATACCATTTTTTCATTCTCTCACACTAACCCTAAAAACCTATAAACTCAAGTGACAGCTCTTTTTAGTTCTCTCAATAATTACGAAGTCAAGGAGAGTAGCAGAATCCATCCTCGGTATCACGCTGACATTCCTTGTGTTCAAATTTGGTTCGATCTGTCCGTGCACGTGTACAGTCTTGGTGTCGATTCAGTGGAGAATATTAGCTCGTGGGTTGGAAGAGTTTAGGTTAAACGTTTAGCTGTTGAGTACGTTGGTTTTTAATTTCGATCGTACCTCGTTGAATCTTGGTGTTCGTATTCGTACTTGTGTACGCACATTCGTTCATGTTCGTGTTTTCGGTTTTGATCGTACTTGTCTAGTCTGGAGGTATATTTCGAACTATCATTTTAATATAAACCCATACACTAATCATAAGTCATCCTTATTATATGCTAATATGATATGTAGTTATAAGAGGATAGGATGCATGAATCGTATGCATGAATTATTATTGTGCTTTGCATGATATCTCTACTATATTTCATACTGACATTATAAAATGGGTAATTGTATCTCTTTAGGCAGCGAGTATTTAGGCCTAAAGGCATGGTCTTGTGAGGCTATGGTTCATCATGTTTTCTAAATAAGTTTGATACTCTTGACAAGCAAATCATTTATTAAAAAGGAATAATGAAACTGTTAAAGAAGTGATGTGGCATGAGTGTCGAGTGGGTATAAGGGTGCATTGATGTCGAGTAGTGTGTATGCATGTGAGTAATGTGTGTGTCAAGAGGTGTGTTTGATTAATATGTAACGAGAAAGACTTAAGGTTTAGTAAGTCTCAGTATTGAATGAATTTGCATATGTGTGTGTCGAGAAGTGCATGAGTCGTGGGTGTGGGTTTGGGTAATAAGTGGTCACGATGGAAACTTGTTGGTCTCGTTAAAATGGTGTGTGCATGTGCTATTGTATAAATGAAATATGTAAGTCATGTTCTTGTGGGGGGTAAATTCGAGGGTCATCGCGGAATTTATGGGTACGTTATATGGCGTGTTGAAAATGTTTCGGAGAAATAGAGTCGGAGGTTAGTCATTATACGTGTTTATCTAGTTGTGTCGGTAAGTCGTTTGGACCGCGAGCAAGTGTAATTGTTTGACGAAGTGAAGTATGAATCAAGTAAAAATAATAAATTTTCTAAAATTGTACGAGTAAGCTTAACATGGTTGCATGCTATAATATTTTGATACTTTTCACTTTTAACCTCGATGTTTAGAACGTTGTCACATGAAAACCTTGAAGTTTATGTACTTGTCGCAATAAACCCTAAGCTGTGATAAGTTACGCTTTAAACTTTAAATTATGATAAGTTGATATATTTAACTCTAAAAATATTAATATGGTTTATATAAGCAATAAATCCGTTATAACTTAAATGAGCTAATGAATATTATACGAACCGTAATTCATGTAGATTCATTGAAGAAGACGTGACGTCATTTCTTCATGCTCACATTTTCATTTGCTTTCAATTGCTAAGGTACATATATTCCGTCATTTCAGTAATGACACATCTTTTCTCTCACGACTCTTGTCCATTTTGATATCCAATTCATATTCTGCTTACTTTGATTTGATATGATTCGTTTTGTTATGATTCTCTGATTTGATATTCGCTTAGTTATTCGTTTGATATGTTATCCGCTTGAGATCCTTTATTGATATGATTCCATTGTATGCTCAATTTGATTTGATATGATTGTTGTGTTTGGTTGCCCGAGCTAACTAGCCATGGAGGTACCATGGCCATGTCATTGATGCACCAATTGCATAACACTATCTGGGGCGGTGTGATTAGTCCCCGGCGTTCCCTTTTGATATGATTACGATATGTGTGCACTTGGCCATTATGAATACGTATGTACAGTCTCGTACTGGCATATGTATATTTGATTTGTTTTGCAAGAAGCGTATGGATGCATCCTAGGTACTCAGTTTAGTTTTGGTGATGTGGTGCGTGTGTGCAATACACCCCCTCACATTTGGGAGCTAGCTACTCCATTTGGTACTTGAGAGGTCTCCCCTCCTTGTGCACTTATGATTTGACGGATTTGAAATGATTGGCAGATATGGGTTATGATATGTGATTTGTTAGATTTGGCTATTGGAGTATCTCCTTTAGTATTAGGTGCTCGTGGCAACATTCTGATTTTGGTTATTATGTGACTATATGATATTCTGATTCATTCGTTTGCTATGCCTATTCAGTCATTCAATTGACTACTTATTCATCCATTATTCTTATGTGATTCATTTGACTATCAGACTCATGCTTCAGTTCATTTGGTTATTATACTCAGTCTTCAGTTCATTTGATTTACTATGCTTTCACTCTATTTCGGTTGGCTGCCAAGCTTATACTTCAGATGACCACTTCATCCGTTTCCTGAGTTTTATATGATTATTTGATTCAAGTATTGATTATGCTATTATATGATTATTTAATCCTTCTGTTTACCATGCTGGTATATGATTACATTTTCTCAGTCTACTATGTTAGTATGTGGTTACCTGATTCATTTGTCATCATGCAAATATCTGATTATCCGCTTACCATGCGATTATGTGACTATTTGATTTGTCTGTTTGGCATGTTATATTCTTGTTCAGTTACTTCATTTGATTATGATGTTCGTTCAGTGTTTTCTACCTATACTTGTGACTGACATGCTTATACCTCCATTAGTATCTCAGCTTGTTACGATATTTATTATGTTTATAAATTGTTGATTTTCTGACTTGTGTGATTGCAATGCTTACATTCGATTCAGTTGGTTTCGCCTGATCTTAGAATTCTGCTTAGCTTATGTATATCTGATTAATTGATTTGTTTGTTTTGCCATATTCATGTTTAGTTGATCCATTTGCTCGATATGCTAGTTCACCGGTTGGTTGCTTGTTTTGATTATGATCTTGTTCATCAACTACTATATGATTATGTTCGATACTTGTATGTTTGGTTATTTATATGTGTTTATATTTGTTTAATGATTATTTGCTTTGCTTTGCTTTGGTCTTATTGGTTTGCCCTACTTGGATATCTGTTATTACTGTGTTCTGCAGGTTCCTCATTGACTCATAGACTCATTATGTTCATTCGTTATGATTTTGTTATCAGTCTCCTCTGACTCGTTTTTGTATTTTGATTATGTTTAGCTTTTGTTTTGTTATATCTGTTCACTGGGCTTTTTAAGCTCAGCCGCATTTCTTTTCAATGCGGCAGGTACCAAGTGGGATGCTAGGCTTTGATGGGCTGAGAGTAGGAGCTTTTGAGTAAACCGACCCTAGTTCCCTTATTATTTTGGAATCATTTGGAAGAACATTTGTTCCGATATTTCATTTCTTTTGACATGTTGGATTTTGTATTTCTTTCGAAGTCATTCATTTATATGACTTGGTATTTTATTTTACAAGACTTCCGCTTGCATTTTTATTTGTATGTTCTGATATGACTCCATAATGTGGCATTCGGACCGTCGGGTTGGGGTGTTACAATATGTGTATAGGATGTGTGTTGGGTTGGATCAACATGCTAGTGATGAGCTAAATCTATACTAAACCAAGTGATAGATTGAATCCCTGCACAAGTAAAAGTAATCTATTAGCCTTACCATGAGGACAGATCCCACGATTAAGCTCCAGCATGAGAGTAAGTATACATTCTTGTCAGAGATAATAAAGATGTGTGTGTTATTATTTGAGAGAAAGTTGTACCTTATGAGAGGATTAGAACTCCTTATATAGGTGAGGCTTAATGCTAGGGTTTCCTAACATTTCGCTTATAACAAGTAGTGACCGGAGTGGGACCCTTGTCGGGCAAGGTTCCGCAGTAATCGCGGATGCGGACACAGAACACCTTTCGTCCCAGGGTTCTGATCCACTAAGCATTCTGCGTACGTCTTTGAGTCCGGACCGTAGCCAATCTTGTTATTGGGCTTACTGGCGATCCGGTATTTGTGGTTATTTTGTTTTTGGGCCTGGGCCCAAAATACGTATAGCACAAGCTGAGCCCAATAGGCCTGCTATACGTCATCAAGTCCCCCTATTCTAGTTTATTCATTGCGTGCGATTCGTTTGTCGCGTGCGGTGAGTATTACTAGACTTAAGGTAACTAAACGATTCTTCTTCCGCGCCTTCGAAGCATCCTTTTGACGATTTCTTTTTTAGTAAGTGGAATGTGTGACGTGGACTTTCCTCGGCTTTTCGTCTTCTGACTGATTTGACCGAGTGGGTCACCCGTCTTACTGTCATCGTTATCTTTTACTTTCAGTTTGACCGTCTGATCAAATTGTTTTTGACTCGTGTCCTTTCCTAGGGTTTTCTTTGGAGTAAATATTCCGTGGGTATAAATAATCTACATAATTTCTACTTTTTCTTTTTTTTCCCTTTACTGTTCTTCGCCGCTATTGAAACTTTCGATCCTTTCTTCCCAGGGTTCTTCCGTTTTTTCAGGTTAGAGTCTAATACTTTTTTCTTCCGCTATGGGTACCATTATGCATATTAAATCTAAACTTTCGCAAGAGGCACTTAACCGTTTTTGTGATAAATTCTCTATTCCATTGATTGTTCATCCGAAATTGCCTGGTCGCAACCAAACCATTCATGAGGTGCCAGTTGGAAAAATTTGTATGTATACCAGATTTTTTAAATTTGCCAATTTCCGCCTGCCTTTGTCCATTTTTCTTGTCGACATCATTGAGTACTATCATATAAATATATCCCAACTTTCAGTCATTGGAGCTGCTAAGATTTCTCACTTTGAGATTCTTTGTTGTGTTCATGGTATCACACCAACAGTTGGCTTATTTAGGTGTTTTTATGTTCAGTCTAAGAATAACGGTTGGTTGCCTTTTAGCAAACGGTCGGATAGTGCTAGTGTTGTTGCACCAAGCCTATTGACTCTCTTAAAAGTTGGAATGACCATTTCTTCTGGGTTGATGTTGTTGCCTGCCCTGTTATTTATCCGTGGCATACTGCTAAGAGTGTTACTAAGGATGCTCCTCCTAAGGAAAGTGAATTTGCTGCTGAACATTTTGTAGCCCTTGTCGCTAATCCTTCCCCGATTCATAAATTTCCGGAGCCCTTTCTTTGTTTGGTTGGGTTGAGTCGTAATTATACTTTAGATGCGGATTCTTACCCCCCTATTTCTTGATGCCGATGGACAGGGTGGGTATGCCATATACGTGTCCCCCAATTTGTTGTTTTGATTTTATGTTTTTAATTGTTCTTCTTCTTTTCTGTAGGAATGGATTTGCTTTCCTTGATGCAAGTTAAGGATCCCATAAAATTAAAGGTGGGTACCTGGAGGCAAGATGAGGATGAGCCTAGATTATTGGAGCTTACTGCGGATCAGACTATTCCCCTCCTTCCTTCCGACCCTCCGCATTCGGGTAATGAGTTGGGAGCTAGTGTAAATATGGGAATTGCTGGTGAGACTAATAACTTGCACCAAGGTGACACTTCATTGGCTTTGGTGACTGAGCTGTTCATTCATTCTTGGTGGTGATGTTTTATGGTCAAACGGTGCTTGAGACCGTGTCTACATCTGCTTGCGATGTGGTCGTGAGTCTCGTCGGAAGAAAAGAAAGGGTTCTATGGAGCCCAACTATCCCCCTAAAAAGTTAAGGGGTAATTACGTAGATTCCAGTAGGCCTACTGTTGATGGCAAGTCTTTGAAATCCATTAAAACGCTATTGGCGAAGAGTGTCCTTAATCCAGAGGTTTAGCTTTAAAGCTTTTCCTACCCATTTTTCTTCTTCTCCTTCATTATCAATCACTCCTGATCATGAAGCCGGAACTCCCTAAATCTCTGCGATTCTCCGCTTCGTCTGATGGCTCCCTGTCGAGTTTGCTTCTTCTTTGGGTTCTATTTATTACAATGTTTTAGCACTTTACGCTTCGGTTGACTTGTCATTTGTACTATGAGTTTTTGTCAGATCTCTTGTTCCGGTTATGACGGATGTCGTTTCTACCAGTGTTTCTTCTGCTGCTGCTTCTGCTTCACTTGAGAAGGGCATGGAAAAAGTAGGTGATCCTTCTTCGTTTCTTGATGCCTCTCTGATTCGTGCTAAACCGTCAAGTTATCTCACACAAGCTAGCCACTTGTGAATGGCTAACCGTAATGAAGATCTAGAGGAGTATAGTGTTTCCCCAGGTCGTTATGTCCCAACGAGCTGTGCGAGAATAATCAAACGAATAGTGATCGAGAGAATTTGAATGGGAAAAGGATTGTGATTGATTATACCTAAATAAAAAGTTTATAAATTACAGGGGCTTAAATGCAAATTAAAGAAAATTAAAAAAATAAATTATATTAAATAAACGCTATCACTATTTTTAAAATCTTATGTTTTTGATTTTCTTTTACAAATTTAAATAAAAACTACGAACGCATAAAAGAAAATGTGGCTGAAACAATATTAATCCTAAAAATATAAAATGACATTTTACAAACCTAATGATAAAAGAAAATTTTAGAAAAAGAAATTTATTTTATGACTATTTATTTAATTATTATTAATTAAAACTATTTTTACTTATCTAATAATACCCTAAAATGTAAGAAAATATGAAATAAAGCTAGAAAATGAAATTATGACTTGGAAAATCTAAAATAACTAAATAGAATTTTGAAAACTAATTTTATATTTTTCTGATTATTTCTCTATTTTCAATGAATTAAAAACTATTTAAAACTAATTAAATTGCTAGAAATTACAAATTAAACTATGAAAATTATGGAAAAATATTTTTTACTTTTTATATTTATCTTAACCTAGGAAAATGAAAACTTATTTTTTGAAGTTTTTACGATTTAATTGTATTAAAAGCTAATTAAAATTTCCTAAAAACTGCTTTTAAATGAAGAAAAATAGCAAACAGTGCTAGAAAAATATGAAAAATTCAAGAAAAGTCTAAAATTATATTCGAATCTATGAAAATATAAAAACAATTGGCTTATGTGTGAGAATATGGAATCAGATACAAGTGCTTATAAATAAGCACTTGAAATAAGCCAAAGGCACCAAATGAGCTCCAAATTGTCACTGAAGCTATAATATGCTACAATTACTCAAAAGCAACTAATTACCACAAGCCTAAACCTCTAAAATGCAAACTGCTATGATTTGATGATTTGAAAACAAGTACCAAAACAAATTCTATGCCTACTTTGAAGCTTGAGAATAAGCTAATTAGATAAGCTAAACTCAAAACCAGAAGTAGGAACCTAAAGTAGACCTGGCTAGGAACCTATGGACCAAAGACGAGCACGAGATAAGCTCAATTGAGCTTTTGACAAGCTCTGAAGAACTGTGTGACTCGATTTCTCGAGTCGGGCACGTGGCATTTTTCCCAACTTGACAAGCTAATTTGGAGCTTGTAAAAAATTACAAAAATTATACAAAAATCATTTTAAGAAACTAGACCAGTTGAAGTATATAAACCCAAAGTTGTAATGAATTTGACCCAGAAATGAATCAATTAAAAATCAACTTAGGTTGGGTGAAAACTGAGTTTTCACTTTTGACTTTTGAAGCAGTTATGAAACTTTGACCAAGATGAAATTTGAAACCAATTTATGGACTTATTATGATGTATTAAGCTAAAGTAAAGCTATATTAAGCTATTCCACTGAATTTTAAACTCAAAACAAGCTTTTGATTTCACAAACTTTTAACAGATATGAAATGAGAATGATTCTAGGTGATGTTGACTTTAAGCTTATTTGAAGACAATGTGATGACTAAAATGACTCAAGCTACCTATATTAAGACGAATAGACGGGTTTTAAGCACAAGCCAAAGCTTAAGCTCAAACAAGCCAACTGTCCAAACACTATTGTTGTGGTGATTTCAACTTAATTACTATTAATCCACACATCCAAGCTATAATTATTATTAGAATAGACCTAAACTACCTATATGTTGCGAAAACAATGACTACAATTATCAAATATCTACTAAACTATTAATGCAATCATGGCAGTAATGAGACAGAATTCAAGCACTTACAAAAAATCCTAGCCACAATGGCTTGCCAAACACCACAGGTAACCACTGTCCTAAACCAATTACCAACCCATATCCATCACTGCATCAACCCAGTTCCAAACTCATACCCATTTTGCTTCCCCAGTTGACTTTTGTTGACTTTTTAGCATTTGATTGAATATCACCGATTTGAGTGAAACAGACTTACCAATAGCTATAACTAGCTTAACTAAGCTTATTTGAATTTAAAGATAAACTACTATAAGCTTGAATATAAGAGTTTGAAACCGAATTTTTAACAATAAACAATAAAACATGAAATGTTAATACAAACTTGAATTGACACTTGAAATGAATTATAATGATCAAACAACTTGAGTTCAATACAAGAAAGCTTTAAGTTACAAATTTAGATACTAGCTAAGACAATTTTAATAAAAACGACATACATGAATGTTTAAAACTAAGTACTACTTGTCTCTCCTTCTCTTCTTCTTTTTATACACCAAGATTGCTTCCACGTGAGTTACGAGCGAATCCCACTAGCTTTTAGGACCATTGGATCAGTTGAGACTATATTGGCCGTTTGATCAATTTTTGGCGGGAAAGAGATATAGCAACAGTGGGGGTCTGATTTTGCAACTGGGGGGTGGTGGAGTGTAGGTGTGATGATGAGGGGGGGGGTTGAAGGGATAAGGTCTGAGGGGAGAGGTGATGGGTGAGAGGTGTTGCATGCAAGTGGTGGGGAAGAAACACAATGGGAGGGAAAGGGATATGGTTTGACCGGGGTTTGACCAAGGTTTAGTATTGTGAAAGGGGTCAAAAAGGTATGGCAGGGGTCAAAGGGTTCAAAATGGTTTATGGCTTGTTTTAAATGACAAGGACTAATCATGCAATTTCTGATTTTTTGAGGGACCAATTCTGCCATTTTCCAAAGTTGTTTTAAGGGACCAAAATTGACAAGTTTCAATAGTACAAGGACTATTGTTGACATTTTCAAACTTCTAAGGACCATTTATGACAATTTTCAAAGTTTAGGGACCTAAGTTGTAATTTTGCAAATTTAAATCTCAAGGACCAATCTTGACAACTCATGAATCCCTAGGGACTTGAAATGATATTTTCTTTATTTTGATTTACTAGGAATTTTTGACAACTTTTGAAACTTGGGGACTAAAGCGCCAATTATGCAAACTTGATACATTTTCACCGATTTTGATATTTTGCATTTAAAACACATAAAACACTTATTTGTGATATTTTTATCATTTTGATGCATTTCGAGTGTTTTCGGATGTTTTGCGTTTAAATGGTACAAAATGATGAGTATTTAGAAACTCATCAATCCCCACACTAAGATATTGCTAGTCCCTAGCAATGTTTTGAGAAAAATTAATGGATTTCATCTCTTTACCAAAAGCCATTACTTCGGAGTAGCCAAATGTTTCAGTTCAAGTAAGAACTATGGTACATCGATAACCATATGATTTTGAGCAAATCATCGACTTTCAACGGATTTGATTTGTCTTTACGAAGCCGTTTGCTTCGGACTAGCCAACTCTTAGATAAAATATCTTTGGTGAGTCGATTACCAATTATGGTTTTCCCCCGCCTTTACCACAAGCCATAAACTTGCGGGCTAGCCAACTCTTCACTTTTAAGGATATGGTGGTGAATACCATACAATTTTGGGCAAATTGCAAGCCGTCAACGGATTTGAGATATCTTTACCAAGAGCCGTTTGCTCTGGATTAGCCAATCCTTTTGTTTATTAGACATGGCGGATCGATAACCATAAGTCGAGTAAGTGCAAAACACTTACTCCAAAAAATGTTTGGCCAAAATGGGGAATTAGGCGGTATAATTACATGATAAAATTCGTGAGAATTCCCCCACACTAGAAATGAATATTGCCCTCAATATTCAAAGTACCGTGGTTATGCCGAAACAAAGAACATAAAAGGAAATACTACGGCCATTATTCGAAAGATTTTTTTTTTTTTTTTTTTGGACAACTTTATATACAACAATGGGCAACTCCCCACACTAGGGTGGTAGAAAATAGAAAGAAGTCGAAATATGGGTGAAAACCCATATGGCATGCTATCGTTTTTGATTCCCGAGTCGCTAGCTTGACTCGACCCGTATTCATTTGTTCATGGGGAAAGTAACGTGGAAAACCAATCTCGATCGGACTTTCGTTCACGGTGTTAATAAACATATGAACATCGAAAGTTCCACACCGACGAGAGACAACCGCGGTATTGTTAATAGTAGAAACTATAAAGGATGATACGGGGTCAAAGATGGTGTCCTCATTCCGAAAGAGAAAAGGAAAGAGCAACCACACCATCTCGTGAAGAATGGAATAAAGATATGCATGAGAATGCATGTCCATTCCTCATAGAAGAAGCAAATCACCATTTTGACATTTTAAGCTTAAACTTTAAGCTTATATGGTGATTGTCGATAAGATGTCCGGGAGGAGGGTTGGAAATGGTTCTTCAATCATGATTTTCCGAAAAAGGATGTCCCCTCCGGATCAAAGTAAGTATTATCGATTCTGTTGGAATCGACTCATCACTAAGAAAGGCATCGACTTCATTCCAAAGTTGTCATCTTCCTCATCGAGTGAGAGAAGGGATGGAAGAGTCGGGAATAATAAGACTAGGAGATGATGGATCATTTTGAGCAATTCTTCAATGGGAAGAATGTCTCCCATTGGATCACAAACATCATCATCCAATTCGGATGAAATCAAGAGAGTTTGGTTTCATCCACGAGTTAACAAACTCGATACGATAAACCGATTCATGAGGTGGGACAAGTGGTGTGCTCTTAGAGCTAGCAATTTCCACCACTTCCGATAAAGTCTCCGATTCTAGATCATCATCATCAAGAACACTCTTGACTTCCACGGTACAACTTTCAAACCATTTGTTTGAACCAGGTTGATTTTCAAAGCTTTTAACTCAAAGACGCTTTTGGTGACTCCTTTTAACCGTGAAATTTGAGAGTGTTGCATTGATTCTTTCGATTTTTGATCAATTGTGGCAACACTGTTTGGATAGAGGCTTGGAGTTTTGGTTGATATTAAGCGTGAGTTCTTCGTTGTCAACCCGTATGGTCAACTCTTCAAAATACATCAATCGAGCACGACTCGTTCTCAAGAAAGCTCTCCCAAGATGAGGGAACTCTAGGATCGCATCAAAGTCTACTACAACAAAGTCGGAGGAAAGTGAAACTTTCCCACTTTCACCATGACATCCTCGGCTATCCCAAGTGGACGAGTTATGGTACGGTCCGCTAGCTCGAGTGTCATACAAGTGGATGTAAGTTTAGGAAGAGACAGTTTCTTCCATACCGAGAGTGGCATGAGGTTAATGCTAGCGCCAAGATCGACCAAGGCGGAGCATTGAACCATCCCCAAGAAATCACACGGATTAAAAATCTACGGGGTCTTCAAGCTTTTGGGAAGCTTCTTGAGAAGGACCGCTGACCATTGCTCATTGAGAGGGGTTTTAGCCATCTCAGATAGCTTATCTTTTTTTTTCAGTAAGCCTTTAAGCGTGGATGCAAATTTAGGCATTAGAATGAGAGCATCAACGAAGCTTATGTCAAAGTGCAGTTCATTGAAAATTTGGAAAAAATTTTCCATTTGCTCTTTGGTTTTGTCTTTGAGCTTCTCATCATGCATTCTTGATGGGTAAGGAAGCTGACTAGACTTTTGAGCCGGGATGGAAGTGTTTTCGTGCTCAGAATTTGTCTTGAACTTGGGTTCGGACTTAAAGCTTGACTACCGAAGGTGGGACGTGTCTTGATGCCGTGGGCTTGAGAAATGCACCTTGTCCGTTGTATCCTTGGTAACTTAACTCATTGCTCCCGGTGGAGGAGGCATTGGAGTCGAAGGTCCATTGTGCGTCTTACCACTATGAGTGGTGACGGCTTTAACTCGGCATTGGGATTTGGAATCAGATTGCTTGGGAGTCCTCCGAAGATGACGAAGCTTGGTTCATATTCATGTTCATGAAACCGCTCATCATATTCTTCAACTCATTTGTCTGCCGAGACATTGTGGTATCAATTTCCTTTTTAGCTCAACCTCATGTTATTGATCCGAGTTTGCATTGATCGTATGCTTGACTCAAGAATTTTCATGAAGTCATTTGGTAAGGGAGCTTGAGAAGGTTGTTGATAACTTTGTCGATTGGAGCTTGATATGGTTGGTTGAAATTGTTCGGTTTGATTGAAATTTTGAGAGTTATTGAAGTTTTGTCCTTGATTAGGAACAAAGCGATTTTGATTGCCATGGTTTTGCAGGAGGAAAACCGGTGGTGTCATACCGCTAGGTGCAGTAGTGAGGATCACTTGTGGTCGGTATTGATTGTGGTTTACGAAGCTACGGAGCTTGGTAAAAGAAGCATCGGTTGCTTGACAATCATAATACGCATGTGGACCACTACAAGTTTCACACACCTTGTTTACGGCTTTGATTGGTTCCGCTTATGAATTTCGCTTTTGATTTCCTTTACCTCTTTCATCATACAACGGATGACGTCCGTTAGAGCGGCTATCGGAGCGCTAACTCGTAAGAGTTTCTTGGATGAAGAAGTGGAGTGTTCGGAGTATTGACTTTGTTGCGAGAAATAGGAAATTTTGATTTTGCTCGCAAATCTCAATCACATCTTTAGGCTTACGATTCAAGATATTGCCACCGCGGCTGCGTTCAAAGAATCTTGATCGTTACCGCTCAACCCATTATAAAAGATATTAACTTGTTGAAGCTCCGTGAATTCATGATGGGGCATTTCACGAGGAGATCTTTGAATCTCTCCCATGCCTCTCCAAAGTTTTCATCGAAATTTTGACGAAATCCGAAATTTCATTTTAAGATTAGTCGTCTTTGATGGAGGAAAGAAATAATTGACAAACTTTTGAACAAGATCCTCCCAAGTTTCGATGGATCGAGGGGTTCTTTTTCCACCAAATCCGGCCGTCCCTCAGTGAGAATGGAAATAGCATCAACTTGATTACTTTTGTGGTACATCCTTGAAATTGATAGTTGAAGTCAACTTGTTAAACCAACGGATGTGTGCATACGGTCTTCTTGGTCAAACCCGTGGAATTGATTCAGACACAAGTGTGATCAAATGTGTCTTCAATTCAAAGTGATCGAATTGATTACCGGTAAAACGATGGCATCTCCATAACCCTCGGTGGGTGCACGGAGCATTTCCGCCATAGTTCGCTCGTTCGCCATATTGTTGCTTGGAATAGTACGAATCTCGGGTTCGACTATTTGGGCAAAGACGCTCACGAACGTCTTCTAGGAATTTCGCTAGATCACGAAAAGGACTCAATGATCTAGAAGAACGAGTGCGCATGCACTAGAGTTAACTCTAAGAGATCTCAGAGTTAAGGAAAGGAATTTATGAAAATGGTGAAAATGGGGTAAGAAGAATCTTTTTGGGTTTTATGGTTTTGAAAAGTAGATATAACAACAAATCCAATTAAAACAATATCGAGGCAAAACGACAGTGAACTTAAACCAATAATCACAAGATGAATGGCTTCTTTGAAAAAGGTATACCACTCACAAGGACACAAAGGCAAGTTTTAAATCTTTGGTTCGGGAACTTATTATGGTCGTACCCCCCCAGTTAGGTAGTGGTAACGCCTTGTTATTATTTTAAACAAAGAAAACGACAAATCTTTTGTATTTTTATCTTTGATATATATATAGAAACAAAAGGAAAATATTTTTGTGTTTATATCGTTTTGGATGTTTTGGGTTTTTGGATTTTTATAAGAAAAATATATATAGATATAGATGGATGGTATGAACAAGGAGTGAATATTCAAATCACTAATCGCTAAACGGAAGATAATTAGCACTGACTCCAAGCGTGGCGCCAAAATTTGATTCGTGCTAAACCGTCAAGTTATCTCACACAAGCTAGCCACTTGTGAATGGCTAACCGTAAGAAACTTAAAAAGTTCGAGACACCAATGCAATGAAGATCTAGAGAGTATAGTGTTTCCCGTGTCGTTATGTCCCAACGAAGTGTATGAGAATAATCAAACGAATAGTGATCGAGAGAATTTGAATGGGAAAAGGATTGTGATTGATTATACCTAAAGAAAAAGTTTATAAATTACAGGGGCTTAAATGCAAATTAAAGAAAATTAAAAAAATAAATTATATTAAATAAACGCTATCACTATTTTTAAAATCTTATGTTTTTGATTTTTCTTTTACAAATTTAAATAAAAAACTACGTAACGTACAAAAGAAAATGTGAAACTAAAACAGTATTAATCCTAAAAATATAAAAATGACATTTTTACAAACCTAATGATAAAAGAAAATTTTTAGAAAAAGAAATTTATTTTTATGACTATTTATCTAATTATTATTAATTAAAAACTATTTTTACTTATCTAATAATACCCTAAAATGTAAGAAAATATGAAATAAAGCTAGAAAAATGAAATTATGACTTGGAAAAATCTAAAATAACTAAATAGAATTTTGAAAACTAATTTTATATTTTTCTGATTATTTCTCTATTTTCAATGAATTAAAAACTATTTAAAACTAATTAAATTGCTAAAATTACAAATTAAACTATGAAAATCTGGAAAATATTTTTTTACTTTTTATATTTATCTTAACCTAGGAAAAATGAAAACTTATTTTTTTGAAGTTTTTCTGATTTAATTGTATTAAAAGCTAATTAAAATTTCCTAAAAACTGATTTAAATGAAGAAAAATAGCAAACAGTGCTAGAAAAATATGAAAAATTCAGGAAAAGTCTAAAATTATATTCTGAATCTATGAAAAATATAAAAACAGTGGCTTATGTGTGAGAATATGGAACTGTAGATACAAGTGCTTATAAATAAGCACTTGAAATAAGCCAAAGGCACCAAATGAGCTCCAAATTGTCACAGAAGCTATAATATGCTACAATTACTCAAAAGCAACTAATTACCACAAGCCTAAACCTCTAAAATGCAAACTGCTATGATTTGATGATTTGAAAACAAGTACCAAAACAGATTCTATGCCTACTTTGAAGCTTGAGAATAAGCTAATCAGATAAGCTAAACTCAAAACCAGAAGTAGGAACCTAAAGTAGACATGGCTAGGAACCTATGGACCAAAGACGAGCACGAGATAAGCTCAATTGAGCTTTTGACAAGCTCTCAGAAGAACTCTGTGCAGACTCAAGATTCTTGAGTCGGTCTGTGAGCATTAAGAACTTGACAAGCTAATTTGGAGCTTGTAAAAATTACAAAATTATACAAAAATCATTTTAAGAAACTAGACCGGTTGAAGTATATAAACCTAAAGTTGTAATGAATTTGACCCAGAAATGAATCAATTAAAAATCAACTTAGGTTGGGTGAAAACTGAGTTTTCACTTTTGACTTTTGAAGCAGTTATGAAACTTTGACCAAGATGAAATTTGAAACCAATTTATGGACTTATTATGATGTATTAAGCTAAAGTAAAGCTATATTAAGCTATTCCACTGAATTTTAAACTCAAAACAAGCTTTTGATTTCACAAACTTTTAACAGATATGAAATGAGAACAGATTCTAGGTGATGTTGACTTTAAGCTTATTTTGAAGCAATGTGATGACTAAAATGACTCAAGCTACCTATATTAAGACCGAATAGACGGGTTTTAAGCACAAGCCAAAGCTTAAGCTCAAACAAGCCAACCGATCCAAACACTATTTTGTGGTGATTTCAACTTAATTACTATTAATCCACACATCCAAGCTATAATTATTATTAGAATAGACCTAAACTACCTATATGTTGCGAAAACAATGACTACAATTATCAAATATCTACTAAACTATTAGTGCAATCATGGCGAGAATGAAACGTAATTCAAGCACTTACAAAAAATCCTAGCCACAATGGCTTGCCAAACACCACAGGTAACCACTGTCCTAAACCAATTACCAACCCATATCCATCACTGCATCAACCCAGTTCCAAACTCATACCCATTTTGCTTCCTCAGTTGACTTTTGTTGACTTTTTAGCATTTGATTGAATATCACTGATTTGAGTGAAACAGACTTACCAATAGCTATAACTAGCTTAACTAAGCTTATTTGAATTTAAAGATAAACTACTATAAGCTTGAATATAAGAGTTTGGAACCGAATTTTTAACAATAAACAATAAAACATGAAATGTTAATACAAACTTGAATTGACACTCAAAAGAATTATAATGATCAAACAACTTGAGTTCAATACAAGAAAGCTTTAAGTTACAAATTTAGAGACTAGCTAAGACAATTTTAATAAAAACGACATACATGAATGTTTAAAACTAAGTACTACTTGTCTCTCCTTCTCTTTCTTCTTTTATACACCAAGATTGCTTCCACTGAGTTTCGAGCGAATCCCACTAGCTTTTAGGACCATTGGATCAGTTGAGACTATATTGGCCGTTTGATCAATTTTGGCGGGAAAGAGATATAGCAGTGGCGGTCCGATTTTGCAAGCTGGGGGTGGTGGAGTGTAGGTGTGATGATGAGGGGGGGGGTTGAAGGGATAAGGTCTGAGGGGAGAGGTGATGGGTGAGAGGTGTTGCAGGCAAGTGGTGGGGAAGAAACACAGTGGGAGGGAAAGGGATATGGTTTGACCGGGGTTTGACCAAGGTTTAGTATTGTTAAAGGGGTCAAAAAGGTATGGCAGGGGTCAAAGGGTTCAAAATGGTTTATGGCTTGTTTTAAATGACAAGGACCAATCATGCAATTTCTGATTTTTTGAGGGACCAATTCTGCCATTTTCCAAAGTTGTTTCAAGGGACCAAAATTGACAAGTTTCAATAGTACAAGGAATATTGTTGACATTTTCAAACTTCTAAGGACCATTTATGACAATTTTCAAAGTTTAGGGACCTAAGTTGTAATTTTGCAAATTTAAATCTCAAGGACCAATCTTGACAACTCATGAATCCTAGGGACTTGAAATGATATTTTTCTTTATTTTGATTTACGTGGACTGCTTTTGACAACTTTTGAAACTTGGGGACTAAAGCGCCAATTATGCAAACTTGATCGTTTTCACCGATTTTGATATTTTGCATTTAAAACACATAAAACACTTATTTGTGATATTTTTATCATTTTGATGCATTTCGAGTGTTTTCGGATGTTTTTGCGGTTTAAATGGTACAAAATGATGAGTATTTAGACACTCATCACTCTCGGTTCTTGGTGGTATGCACCCTAATGTTAGCAGTTTTTCTGATAGTGATTTTTTGATTGGAGATATCCGTGTTGCTATTGATGTAGACTCTAGTCATTCATCTGACATTTATGTTCCGAAGTGGAGCGTAACCAAGGGCTCCCTTCTTGACAAGTCTAGTGAATGTCGTGAGATGGTTGGTGAGTTTTCTTCTCCTGCGTTCTTTTCTTTGGTTCGTGATATGGACTATGATCAACTATTTGTAGAGTTTAATGTTGGGATTGCTCGTCAAGTATGCTTGAGTGTCGAGGTACGGATGCGCTCTGAGTACAATATGAAGGAGAAGATGCGTTTGTCGGCTCAATGTGGTCATCAGGACATTTTGCTGATGAAAAGGGAGGAGGAGATTACCAAGTTGAAGGTCAAGCTGCAGAGGTGACTTCCTTTAGGAATCGAGTTTTCGCTATGGTGGCTTTCAAGCCCCGTGCTCATCAAGTACATTATTTGAAAGAACTAAACTCGCTCTTGAGAGGAGCGGGACTATCTCTGAACAAAGTTAGCAGCACTTCGATCATCCACGGGTGGAAAGGATCATGAACTTGCCAACTTAAAGGCCGAGGTTGTTGTAGTCAAATCACAGAATACCAATCTTGCGAGTCAGATATGCGTTGTGATTTTTTGATCATTTCCTCCTTTGTTGTTGTTATTTTGTATCTATTTATTTATTTTTACTTACTTGTTGCGTTCTCATTTTATGCCGCAGATACATACGTTGGAAGCTTCATGCTCTGAGCTTCGTAGCCAGGTTCCTTCTTTTGAGGTCTTGAGGGAAGAGTTTTGTAAAATCCAATATGCTCAGATGGACGTAGTTGCGGAAAAAATTGATCGGCTAGAAGCTAATCTTATGGAGTTGGCCCTTCATCTTGATGATGAATTTTATCCCCGCTTAATCGTTATATCTGGTCACCGCTTGTTATTGACGTATGGTATAATGCTTGTTGTTTTTAAGTTCATGAACTCTCCAAAGTATGCTGCATCTTTAACAACAAATTTTAGTCATGCTATTGAGAAAGGTATACAGGATGGCTTAGCGGCTGGTATTTGTCATGGGAAGGAGAAGAGGGAGCTTGAGGACCTTGATGTTCATAACCCTTCCACAGAGGCGGATTACCGTTCTGCTTTGCAAGCCCTTAATGATGTGGAGTTATCTTTACTTGCTACTCTTAAGTCGCATAAGGATGCCAGTATTGCGATGTCATGGATCTTCTTCGTGTTGAGGGTCCTCTTACGAAAACTCCTGGGATAGCTGAGTTGCAGCCTGATCTGGAGCAACTTGTAATTCCTATCCATGATGAGAAGAGTAACATCGTTGTTGGTGACACCTCATTGTCCCTTTCTTTGGGTGTTGTTCAAAAGATGGTTGAGCGATTTAAGAGATATCTTGCTATACACCGGTCTACGATTGGTGATGTCTACAACCCTTTAGTAGTTCCTTTATCTGCTTGAAACGTTATGGGTGTAGAAACTTTTTCAAGTGGTGAGACAACTATTGCCCCTACTAGTTTCTTGTCAACAGCGGTTTTTTCCACTATGCTTGCGGAGCTTATCTTTATAGATGATTATGAGGTCGCGGAAGCCAGTATTCTAGGTAGCAAATGAGTCGATCGGTGCCACAGGCGGTGAAACCTCTACTGTTTTTTTAAAAAAAGAGGAGATCGAGGCCAACCTAGAGCAGGATATTCTTCATTAATTTGTTTTCATGTAGATCTCTTTTATTGCTGTGGTTTGTAACTTTGAACAATGTTTTATTGTTTGTGGACATGTCCTAAATGTTTATCGTGGTTGTGTGCAACCTTTTTTAGATACGGTTTTTTGCACTTGTCTTTGAATTTGTGCAGTGCTATATTATAAGTTCATACTGGTATGCATATCATAATAGTCTTTGTTGAATATATGTCGGTTATTCTCCCGGTATCGGGCTTGTAATATCTCTTATGTACTTTGGTAAATTTTTTGATTATCTACCTTTCCGTTATGCGGGATAATGTGTATGTTGTTGGGATTTAGAAAATCCGGTAGTTAAAGACTCGGTCACCTCAAGTATATGTATTCGTTAGAAAGCTCGTAGTCGTAGTCATTTAGTAATAGTTAGTAGTTAGTTAAGCAACACCGTGGAGGACGGACGGGTCTATACCCACTGTATGCCTGATCTACAGCCCGTAGGTGGCGTTTTATGTAAGACACTATAAATACCCTTTTCCTAGCAAGGAAAAGGGTTGGAGCTTCACAATATACTTTTGATTTATCTTATTAGAAGTTCCCATTTCTCTCCACTTCCTCTCTTTAGACAAATCTCATTCGAAACTATTTGTGATTGATTGTGTGTTTGTGAAAACCAATATGTTACAAATGGTATCAAGAGCCATGGTTTGATCATCTACTTTACATGTTCTTGAATTCTTAGTGGTTTTTATAAGATTTTGGGTTTGAATGAGTTTTGAGACATTCTCATCTTTTTGATCTTATTTAGTGTTAAAGTTTGGATTTTGATTGTACTATTGTGTTTAGGATCATCATAAGTGTTTAGTTTTTGGTTTGGAAGGCTAGATTCATCGTGGTTGTGGTGCTTTTGATTGGAAAAGTTTGGTTTTAGAAGATATTCTTGTATGCGGTTTGAGTCTCGTACACCACTTCTTGGATGCGGTTTGATGCTTCTTTTATGCGATTTGATCTAATTTTGTATGCGACTTGACCGTTACTCGCTGCGATTTGTTAGTAATTTTGTAAGCGATTTGATCAAAGTGTGCGATTTGATACGCGTTGTGCGGTTTGAGTGTTAAATACAAAGGGACAAAGGGACAAAAGGACAAGTAGTGGGTGTACTATTGTCCCCTTGAGGTTTTTCAAAGTGTGAGGTTTGTCAAACTGTGCGATTTGTGTCAAGCGATTTGATACTCTACGATTTGTATCCTGCGGTTTGATATTTAGTGCGATTTGAGTTGAGCGGTTTGTTGTTATGCGATTTGATTAAAGAAGTTTGTCTTTCTGCAGTTTGATTTAAGAGGTTTGTCTTTCTGCGGTTTGATTTAAGAGGTTTGTCTTTCTGCGGTTTGAAAGAAGCGGTTTGGTAACTGTGCGACTTGTCATTTCTGCGATTTATCTTTTGAGAGTTGTCATTTCTTCGTGATAAGTTTTACGGTTTTCTCTTGACTTAGTAAAATCCGTGAAAGAATCTATTTCGGTTTAATCAAAGAGTAGTAAAATCCGTGTACTTTGGAATCATGACTACAACCATCTCTTCCGTTGTCGATGACGCTCAAGTGCAGGTCTCGATACTCGCCCTCCCATGCTTTATAGAACCGATTATGACTCTTAGGCACAAAGAATCGATTGTATTGCTTAGGCAAAGAGAATGGTGTTAACATCCTTAAGTCAATTGATGAAGGACCATTTCAAATTGGTAGTACTAGGGATATCCTTGAAACTGCAATTAATGGAACTGTCGTTTTGGGGTTGGATAGACCAAGAATGTATGATGATCTTGATGATAAGGAGAAGAAGAGATATGATGCTGACATTAGAGCTTCAAACATCATACTTCAAGGTTTACCAAAATACATTTACAGGCTGATCAATCACAATATTGAGGCCAAGGCAGTCTGGGATAATGTCAAGATGCGTCTCTCTGGTTCAGAACTGACTAAGGAAGATAGGGAGTCTCAATTGTATGATGACTTTGAGAACTTTAAGATGAACCCAGGGGAAAGTGTCACTGAATATCATGTGAGGTTTCACAAACTTGTGAATGATATGAGGAACATCAAAATGACAATGCCAAATATCCAACTCAATTCCAAGTTCATTAACAACATGAACCCTGAACGACACAAACTTGTTATTGCAGTTAAATTGAACAAAGAATTGAGGAACACCAGATATGAACAACTGTATGCTTACTTACTCCAACATGAGAAACATGCTGCATTTTAACGAATGATCATGGAAAAGTTTAACTCTAACTCTAATGCTGCTATTGCAAGCTCTTCAAATGACTCAACTGCATTTCTCTCAAATGTGAAGATAAGTACCAAAGTGTGACAACTGGCAATTTAGTGAGTCCATTTTAGGTAACCGCATTACGTTAAACTAAAACGAGCTTTGCCTTTATCACTATTTTTATAAACCATGACTTGATTTTATATCGCCTATTGGTTTTACGGGTTATTTCACTATTAAATGAGTTATCGTATGAGTTTTAACTCTATTTGGTAGGCACTATTCGATTCGGCACTAGAAAAGCCTAAAACGAGAAATATTGTAACTTTTAGACCGTAACTCGAAAATTGACATATAAATAGTAAAACTCGTGGAAAACATAAATAACGATGTTAGAAAGTCGAATGAACGTGGGATACTGGGAACAATATATGAGCTCGGGAATGGGTAAACGGATAGTTATGAAAATTACAACTCCGACCCCCTAATTTCCCATGGCCGCCCCTCCACTTTTATTTATTTTTGAGTCCTTTTTCCTAGTATATAAGGCCCTCCTTCCCCTCATTTGGCTAGTTGGTTTCTCTCACTAAAAACACACACACAACACACTTTCTCTCTCTACTCTCTCTCTCCCCAAATCAATATAAACCCTAACCCTAATCAACCACCACCGCCGCCCCTTTTTCCGACCACCACCGCCACACGACGGCGCGTGACCACCCACCTCCACCACCATCTTGAAGCTCTCTTTCTCCTCTTTCCAACAATATATAATACTCACTAAAACCTTCATTAACACCTTCAAATCTAAAGATTAAGATTCGGATTTTTAGGGTTTCAAGTGGGTTTTGCAATTGTGCTTGAATAAGGTAAATGGAACATGGGTAGAGCTTATTTAAGCTATAAAAAGCCACGTATGGCTAATTAGGGTTTCAACCCTATGATGATTTTAGGGCTTTTGGGTGAAACATGGAATTAAGTCTAATTAACATCTAAATAAACTAGTTAGTGTTTGGTAAGCATGTGGTGTATCAATTTGATGGGTTTATGCATTTTAGGTCTAGTTTCATATTTTTGGTAAGAATAGATGATGGGTTTTGTGTTTGGTTAATGATTGGAGCTTGAATGATTGTATTTGGATGTTGTGGAATTGATTTGGGTGATGTTTGGTTGATTTGGTATGGTGTACGAGCCACATAAGGCACGTCACGTGGCCTTGGTGTTGTGACGTGACCCACTGGGCCATGGGTCCGGGTCGGGTCGTTTTGGTAGCTTGTTGGTTGATGTAGTTGAGGTTTGGATGAGACATGTGGAGCCGAAAAACTTCTAGGGCTTGTTTGGTTCACGTGGTCTTAACCGTGACCGTGTCATGACCATTAGGGTCATAATATTGGTTTCGGGTATATTTGGGTTGATTGATTGGTTGGCGAGATTGTTTTGAGTTGATTTGGGATTGAATTGCGCTATTATGACTTTTGATTGGACTTGTTATATATAATTGTCAACTTGGAGCTACGTCGGTGTTACTTTGACTTTTTAGTCAATAGTTGACTCTGACAAAGCCGTAACATGGAATTTAGTGTAATTTGGACTATTGATTGATTAAAAGCCGAGAAGTCATGACTCGTGCTTGTGGACTCGAAACGAATAACGATATGAGATTAACATTAGAATTTGACGAAATATATATATATATACATGAAAATGCTAATAGACTATGAAATATAAATATTAAATGGGCTTTTGTACCAAAAATATCGATAACAAGACTTATCTTGTTATTTACTATTTTTAAATGGAAACTAATGACTAAAATGAAAATGTTTTATAATAAATGAGTAATTAATGTTTCGAGTACACGTTTATCGATAAATGCCAATTATGGACATTTAATATTATCTTCAAGTATTTATGTACTTACGTTGTGTGCATGGGTTACGGATAACCTAGCATTAATAGTGTTGATCCACGTGGGTAGCGGACTTATTAGGTTGACGAATCTAATGAGAGCCAGCTAGGTACGTTGGGTAACCTTATTAATGGGTGAATTATCCTTATGACTCACTAGGATACGATTGATTTATGGGATAATAAGCGACACGAGTAAATAAATGAGTTTATCGAGTTGACGAATTCGATAAGTTCTACTATTTATTCAAACTTATTGGACTATAGAGCTTATCGCTTAGAGGTCTCATTGTGTTGCATTGAGTTATATATTGGTCGTTTGAGTGCATCCATAGCATCATATTGAGTCGATACACCCACATGAGGAATACCAAACACTAGGATTAAATGGTGAAACGAGACATTTTGGAAATAATGAAATGGAATACATTGGGGTAGATAACGTTGATTTTGAGAGATATATATATTAAGTTTGGTCTACATTAATAGGTTGTGCCGAGTCGATAGTTCTTTGTCTGTTGTGATTTCTGTTATCTTCTGCTAGTGTTATTCGTACGTTGATTGCTTGAGGTGAGTTTCATAGCCCCACTTTTATCTACGTTTTTAACTAATTTGGGGTGAGAATCATGCTACTGTTTTTGGACCATTAAAACTATTTGGATTTTCTTATATGCTTGATCGCTTAGATATATGTGCGGTAGTTGTTGCCTTAGTCTAGGTTTAACCGTGCCTAGCTAAGAATAGACTTCTACATCGACCTAGTCCGGGTTGGCAACTGTTCTAGAGGTTGCCACGACAAATCTTGGACTAGAGTCGCGAGGGCCCGAGTAATCCTCGGATGTGGGATATGATTATGGTTGGTGATCCGGTAGGATCGTGTGCAAACGGTATTTATATATCTTAAGTCTTGCATAGCAAATCAACTCTTGCAGGTCCACTATGATTTTGTTGAACGTAAACCTATGAACTCACCAAACAGAAGTCGACCTTTTAGCATGATTTCTCGTATTTGAGAGATGTTTGGATTACGTGATCGGTGGAAGCTTGGCAAGAAGGCGGGGTTCAAGGATCATTTCGACTGATAAACTTTGGGGACCTATTTTATTAAATCATGTTTTGGGCCTAATATTTATACTTTTGGATTAAATGTTTTCAATACTTAAATTTGGGATTGGTTTTGAATGTTAAATGACTATCTTTTGCTATATTGTGTGCGATACCAATCCAATAGTAACGCCCGAAAACTTGATTAAGTCTTCCATTGCATCGAGATTTGGGGTGTTACTGATTGGTATCGAGCTCAAGGTTATAGAGAATTAGGTATTTTATAAACCCTAAACTATAACCACTTTTAAAAAAAATTGATCCTCGACCGACGCACGCCCGCTTTCCAAGCCGAAGCTTCTTATTTGATTATGGTACGAACTGCGATTTGAATTATGAGATGAACTCTTAAGGGATATTGTGAACTGATTATGGAAACGTTATGATTTGGAGATATGATTATTGATTTTGGGTAAATGAGATATGGTTATCGAGATACTATGGAATTTGATTTGAGTAAACGTTATATTGCGATTTTGGAATTTTGAACTCGATTGATTTGATATGGGATTATATGATAGAACGGAACTTATGTGTTTTATTTAAAGGCATATTTTGAGTAATGCGGTACCTACACTTTTAAAGCTTTCATTATGTGATATATGTTTTGGTTGAGTTGATGCGCTTATTAAAACTAGTTGTTTCGAACACTTATACCTACCCTATGCCATTGTCACAGACTATGCCTTCACTAGCTTTTGATGTGTCTGAGGAGGTCCTTGCTGTTGCTAGTTCACCAAAGATTGACTCTCATGACGGTCTTGCAGGTGATCCTTATGAGATTGCCGTCACTCTAGTTCATCATCATCGATCGTCCTAGGTAATCTAGGCACTCACTTTACATCGTGTCTTAACATGAGCCTGCACTCCTAGGCTTGCTTATAGCACCGCCCGCATGTCCGTGAGACCACCATCATCACCTATCCGCTTAGCAAGATCACCATGTCTTAGAGGCCTAGATCTCATAGTGTACAATATCGTGATTTACCAAGACAGAGACTCCGACTCATGGACTCTCCTCATGGATGAGGCGAGGAGGAGCATGAGGTCGAGGAGGAGCATGAGATTGAGGAGCAAGTATATAGATGAGGATGAGGATCCTCGGGAGGAGGATGATGAGGATATCCTGAAGGGAGAGTCCTGCACATTCTCCAGACCACTCTCCTTTTCCTCGAGCTCGAGTCCCCGGATGCCTTTAGACATTGACTCACCACCTTACTCACCTTATATGGGTAGCCCGTTAGGATCTGAGATACCATCGGAGATTGCTTCAGAGCCCGAGGAGTATGGTGAGACGGGTCTGATGTGGGAGAGGATTACATCACAGGGCACTAGGCTTAGTCAGTTGACGGATCGGTTGGTTGGAGTATCTAGGGCTAGTATAGAGGATTTGAGAGTTGATATGGGTACTGTAGTCAGGAGGACTAGGATTTTGCGTGAGGGTATGTCGGAGCTCCAGGAGTAGGTTGGTGATAAGGTTTTAAAATGTACCTTTTGAGGGTCGTTTAAGCCCTTATTTGAGCACTTTTGTATCCGTTATTACTTAATATCGCTCCTTTTCACTTTTAGGTCTCTTGAAGGCAAATTCTTGTAATGGCACTTATTTGGACGAAAAGGCACCGATATCTGAAGAAAATGGCCAAAGTCAAGAATCGAGACACTCAAGTCGCCGAAAGACAAGGTGACGACGCCATCGCTAACGCGACGCCGTCGGAGCATTTTGTGATGGCACAAAGCCAAATTTCCTATTTTCAAGTGACGATGTCGGGCTTTAAAGAGTAGGCCGTCGCAACTCGGACGGCCTAGATTTGATTCAGACGCGCCGAAAGTCGAAGAGGACGGCGCCACAAGCACAAGGTGACGCCGTCGCAAGACTAACGTGGCCAAGACGAAACCCTAATGACAACGACCGACGGCGCCACAAAACATAAGGTGACGCCGCACATGTAATCTTATATATAGAATCCGAATTTTTAGTATTGAGAGTAGTCTTTTGGAGTAAAACCTAAACCGAACCAAGGCTGTCTTGTACAAGATTTTAGGGTTCCAAACCCTATCTTACATCAAGATAAGTGTTTTACTTCATTAATTCAATTATGTCTTTGATTATTTGTGTGTATGCTTGCATGTTCTCCATGTCCGCTAATTTACTTGTGTGTTTGCTTAGGAATATGAAACTTAATTATTAAATATTGATTGGTTGTTTCTTATCTTAATTGTTAATGATCTAGTAATGCGATAGGTCATTCGTTGTGTAATTAATGCTTGATTAATCTTTGTGAACCTTAGCTATAGCACTTAGAGCGGTTGTAGGCTAAACCATCCAAAGAGGGCCTTAGAGTTAGAGTTTATAATCCCTAGTGGGTTTTGTAGATGAGACCCTTTGGTAAGTTCAAAGAGTTAGGATAAACGCATACCCTACGACCTTAGACACACAACGCGATTAAGAATAAGGACGTGACAATTCAACCACCAATAGGAGATAATTAAGGAGTAATAAAACCTAAGTAAACACATCTTTAAACTATCATACGAACACACAATAATTAGACATAGACTACCCATTAGTTTAGATAATTAGATAAGTAGAAGTAATCGGTAGAAATATCAAAACCCCAAACTCAAACCCCAAGATTCGTACCTTTCCATTTCCTAAAAACAAAAAAAATATATAAAAATAATCTTCCTCAACCCCAACCTTAGTGTAGTAACTTCTCACTAGCATTCCTATTACCCTAAAGAACGATATCATTACCCGTGGCTTACCCTAATACTACACTACAACGATTAGGTTCACTTCCTAGGGTGTTATAAAACTTGCTCGAAGAAAAGGAAGTTCCTTTGACCCCGAACGACGCGTGTAGCGTTATCAAGTTTTTGGCGCCGCTGCCGGAGAATAGAATAGCTAGTTAGTAGTCCACCTCGTTTAGGTTTCTTTGCTTGATTCCTATCAAGTAAATTTTTCTCATTCTTAGCTTTCTCGTAGTATATCCCCCTTCTTCGTAACCTTTGTTCGTAACACCATCACTTTTCATCATGGAAGGTGATAACCAACCACCATTCATCAACCTACCACCAAATGACCAGCCAAGAGCCCGCACTCTTGGTGAATACTCGAGACCAAGCCACCTAGGCTATAGGAACACCATTGAGCTTCTCGACCAAGCCCAAACTACGGCCTGCGATCCGACACCATCCGGTTGGTGCAAAACGGATGTGCATTCCATGGACTTCGTTCAAGATCCAAATCAAGATCTAAGGATTTCTTAAAATTGTCGATTCCATCGACCTTGATGCTACTACTCGGGAGACCACGCGCTGCGTCTCTTCCAATTCTCTATGGGACCAAGCTAGTAATTGGCTTGAGCAACTTCCCCCGACTCCATCTCAAGTTGGGATGATCTCACCTCTCGCTTCCTTGCTTAAATTTTTCCACCGGGAGAACCACTAAACTTAGGAATGACATCTTGATGTTCCAACAACGTCAAGGTGAATCTCTCTACGAAGCATGGACTCGATTCAAGGACTAACTTCATAAAGTCCTCATCACGGCATTGATCTTTGGCTCCAAGTCCAAATATTTTATGATCATGTCAACTTCCCCACTAAGCGATCCATTGACCAAGCGGCCGGTGGAAAACTTAGTGATCTCACCGCGGAAGAATCATGGGGTATAATAGAGGACCTTGCTCTATGACAACGAAAGTTGGAATGACCCCGTGAGTTGCCCAAAACCGTTAAGGCAATCTCCTTGCCTCCCATTGACTCACAATCTTCCGACCGTAGGATGATCGAACTTGAAGATCAAGTTAAATTCCTAATGAGTTCCTACGAAAACCCTAAGTCTTCACGCCATGTGAACAAAGTTTCTTCCTCGTGTGAGCCGCTTTATGATCCTCATAACACGCGACTTGCACCCGATCCCGAACAAGCTTACATTGACTACGCATCCTCGCGTATTAATGGAACGGAGGAAGATTCCCACAATACCCGGACCTAGGAATTTCAAAGGGTAAGCCCGACTTCTATTGGGGACAAACCAAAGAATTCACTTCCAATGATTTTTCATGGACTCCACCCCACGGTCCTAACCAACAAAACATCGAAGGACGTTGCAAAACCTAGTTGCATCCCAAGAAGCCCAAATAGCTAAGCTCTCGGACCGCTTTAACCAACAACAAGTCGAAATGGATAGGAAGATAGATAACCTTTGAAAGCCATGATCAATAGTGATAGGAAGGTTAATTCTATCTCAACTCCCGATCCTTCCGGTGTAGAGATTAAGGACCCAAGTAAGTTAGCTAAGCATGTTCAATTCGTCAATACCATCGCCTTAGTGAAACCTAATAAAACAAATGACGAAGAGGACCATACACATGAGACTAATGAAACAACCGAGGAAGTAGATGAAGTAGACAATGACTATTTCAATAAGTTTCCTATGGAAGAAGAGCTATCTCGCCACCCTCACTTAGTACGTGACCTCCGTCACATGTATGTTAGGAAAAGCCCTAGAATCAAGTTTGGGAACCCTTGGAATCTTAACATACCATGTTGCATAGGACACCTTTTCGTGGCAAAGGCCTACATTGATCGCAAGTCCCCAATCAACATAATGACTAGCACCTACTACAATTGGGTAATGAAGAAGCCTATTTCAACTAGGCAAGATCCCGATGATCCTAGTGTTAGTTGCAATTTTCTTGGAAGAGTTAAGGGATTGCCCGCTTATGTAGGTAGTTTCACGCTTCCTACGGACTTTATAATTGTGGATGATATTAGCACGGCCATAGATCCTAGCTTGTCCCACGTTATTCTAGGAAAACCTTTCATAGAAAACACCGGGATGACTTATGATCCTTAATTAGGAATAGTGCGATTCAAGGATGAGAACGACGACATAGCTTACCAAATGCCGTTTTAAGATTGAGAAGTTTTCATCACTCTCTAATGATGAAAAGGATCTTAAACTGCCGGTCTATCATAGGAATGAGGAAGATAAAGAAAAAGGAGTAGATTATGTTATGGCTAAGATTTTCGGATTCTATAAGGATTGCTTGAACCTAGGACCGAAATATAGGACCAAGTGGGGAGAGGACGAACTCCTAGAGAGGTGCATCATAAGGCACTTCTACAACATGGAATCCCCCAATAGAGACCGTCATGAGAAAGAACATGGCGGTAATGAAGTCACGTAAGAGCACGACTACGAGTCTAGCTACAAGACTCTTAAATAAAGAAAAGCGCTTCGTGGGAGGCAACCCATGCTTAATTTTTTGCTTGTTAGTGTCGTATATCTTTTATTAATTGTTTATTCTCATGTTTAAATTTGAAAAAATGCTTTATTTTGTTTTTAACCTTGTCTTAATTGCATATAAAGGTATTTTACATAAAGGATACGTGTATGGAGGATTACACACATTTTCACAAGAAACGTAAACATGAGAATAGCAATTCATTAAAAGATATATATGTGTGTTTGTTCGAGTCATAATGGATGTTTTTGCAGAAATTTTTCCGGATTCTAAAGATGTAAATTTTCCGAATTTTTTCCGTAAAATCGCACCGCTTTTTGTCAGATAACCGACGGCGTCAGATTAGAACTGGCGCGCGTGAAGGATTAAAACAACAGATTACTTTTTTCTCGTTTTCGAGCTACTTATAAATTTTGGAATTTTCCGTGTCTTAATTTTCCGTAAATTCGTAAACATCCATTCCAAAAGCATTATATCTTAGTTTAGTAGAGTCTTATATATATTATTACCGCCGATTTTATGCGAAGGTTTCGTTTGTTTTCTTCGAATGTGCGGGTTTTATTTATCAAGAAGAAGAAACAAAAGATTGGAAGGAGCTTTTCACGCACACATTCTTCTTGGAAAGGATTTAACCACTACTTTACATGGATCCTACCGAGCTAATCGTGGGAGTACTAGTTTCTTTCGCTTTTAATTACCTTCCATTATCATAACTTTGATATTTCGGGAACATTGAGGACAATGTTCGGTTTAAGTGTAGGAGGAAAATAAACGGAACTTTGAAACTATGCTTATCCTTGATTATTTGCTTTGTCCAATTGTATTTGTGTAATAAACCATGAGAAAATGTCGGTTAGGGTAATTTTGGCACCAAATTTAAAATTTTCATGACATATAGGAGTGGGCCATTAGTCTTAACAAAAGCGCCTCACGGATAGGAAGTTGCATGACTAGCACAAAACCCTTTACCACCTAAATTCCACCCAAAATGTGAGGATCGCCCTTAGATTATTAGGAATTAAAAGCATTCATCTTTAATGCTTAGAGTGTGAACCGGTAGTATATTAGATTCTAGAACTTGTTTTGTGATGCATTCCGAGATCGCTAGTAAGACTACACTTGTGTAGTTAGGAATAACTAAATGATAAGAGCCATTAGGATAACCCTTGTTTGATACCCGTAATATAATTACTTCTTCCACATCGGTTGAGTAATTCCCCCACACCCTTTGCGTTGTACTCATCTTTAGTACACGATACCCCTAGTAAACCCCTTAGAGCCTATCCTTTTCGCGGTTCTCGTGATGTTTCGGTTTTCCTGGAATATCAATGAAGAGCATTGTTTACACCCCACCCCTAAATATACACCCAAATCGCCTTAGCCTACCCTGTATGCACTCACTTTTAGTGCATTATTGTTATCACCCCAAACCCTTAGTTCAATTATCTAGTTGCTTGCATGAGTTGCTAAGTCGAGTCATATCCTTTGTACACAGTTTTGGGATGATTGGGACTCATGGGAAAAGTTAAAGTTTATAAATGATTGGAAGGAACGTTAAATTCCTTATTTGCGTAATAACATATCCCAAGTGTTTTGATCTTTTCAATTCGGGTCAAATTAGTGTTAGAGTAATAAAACTCAAGTTTAGGGATGTGCCTATAAATCCCTATCATTTTGATGTTACCGTATAGGATGGTAGAGTAAAAGTGTATAGAAAAAAATCGAAAAAAATATAGAAAAAAAGAAAAAAAAAATAGAGTGTACGGCTACCATCCTACATCTAAAAAAAAAAAAAAAAAAAAAAAACATACGGGCTACCATCCTACAACCCTTTAAAGACCTCTTTGATAGTCTTTCCTAGGTGCTTACGCCAAAGCGATGGAGGTTTGATCTATTCTCAAGCCTATGGTAATATATGTACTAGGACCGGTTAATGAGTGTTTAATCTTCCATTTCCAACTTGTTATATTTCATATACACCGAGAGAGATGTGAGTATCCAAACACCCCATGTGAGGTGCTAGTATGTATTTCCGTGCTTGTTATGACTTTTATGGGCTTATATGTGTTGTGGACTGTTTTAAACCAATGCTTCATGACCCATAACTTATAAATTAATTGGCTAAAAGCACATTTGCTTGATGACAAGCAAATACCAAGTGTAGGGATATTTGATAAGGTTTTAAATGTACCTTTTGAGGGTCGTTTAAGCCCTTATTTGATCACTTTTGTATCCGTTATTACTTAATATCGCTCCTTTTCACTTTTAGGTCTCTTGAAGGCAAATTGTTGTAATGGCACTTATTTGGACGAAAAGGCGGATATCTGAAGAAAATGGCCAAATTCAAGAATCGAGACACTCAAGCTCTCGAAGACAAGGTGACGGCGCCATCGCTTAACGCGACGCCGTCGGAGCATTTTGTGACGACACGAAGCCAAATTTCCTATTTTCAAGTGACGATGTCGCTTTAAAAGAGTAGGCCGTCGCAACTCGCACGGCCTAGATTTGATCCGCACGCGCCGAAGTCGAAGAGGATGGCGTCACAAGTACAAGGTGACGCCGTCGCAAGACTAACGTGGCCAAGACGAAACCCTAATGACGGCGACCCGACGGCGTCACAAAACATAAGGTGACGCCGTCGTACATGTAATCTTATATATAGAATCCGAATTTTTCAGTATTAGAGAGTAGTCTTTTTGGAGTAAAAACCTAAACCGAACCAAGGCTGTCTTGTACAGTATTTTAGGGTTCCAAACCATATCTTACATCAAGATAAGTGTTTTACTTCATTAATTCAATTATGTCTTTGATTATTTGTGTGTATGCTTGCATGTTCTCCATGTTCGGCTAATTTACTTGTGTGTTTGCTTAGGGAATATGAAACTTAATTATTAAATATTGATTGGTTGTTTCTTATCTTAATTGTTAATGATCTAGTAATGCGATAGGTCATTCGTTGTGTAATTAATGCTTGATTAATCTTTGTGAACCTTAGGCTATAGCACTTAGAGCGGTTGGAGGCTAAACCATCCAAAGAGGGCCTTAGAGTTAGAGTTTATAATCCCTAGTGGGTTTTATAGACGAGACCCTTTGGTAAGTTCAAAGAGTTAGGGATAAACGCATACCCTACGACTTTAGACACACAACGCGATTAAGAATAAGGACGTGACAATTCAACCACCAATAGGAGATAATTAAGGAGTAATAAAACCTAAGTAAACACATCTTTAAACTATCATACGAACACACAATAATTAGACATAGACTACCCATTAGTTTAGATAATTAGATAAGTAGAAGTAATCGGTAGAAATACCAAAACCCCCAAACTCAAACCCCGAGATTCGTACCTTTCCATTTCCTATAAAACAAAAAAAGATAAAAATAATCTTCCTCAACCCCAACCTTAGCGTAGTAACTTCTCACTAGCATTCCTATTCCCCAGAGAACGATATCAATACCCGTGGCTTACCCTAATACTACACTACAACAATTAGGTTCACCGAACGACGCCTAGGGTGTTATTAAACTTGCTCGAAGAAAAGGAAGTTCCTTTGACCCCGAACGACGCTAGTGTAGCGTTATCGATTGGGGACCGCTAAGAGGGTTCGCGACGCTTGAGGGTTCGTGATCTTGATAGAGCGATTTGGCGAGGATTGGTGAGTTGGAGAGAGGTCACAGAGCTTAAGAGTGACCGCGACGCCGACGTGTCTAGTTAGCATCTTTGTGGATAGAGGTTGACGATGTTAGAGATCGTTAGTGGTATTCGAGACGTGGCTAGATAGCATTAGATTCATGGTTTTGTACCATCTTGAAACTAAGTAGTACTTGGTTCGAGATGTAGATCTATCCTAGTTTCCTTAGTAGTATCGTTGTTAGGATCATTTTGATTTCTTAGTATCCTTCCATGTATTTCCACTTTTGAAACCTATGAGTTGTGGTTATTAGAACGTGCATCCTTTAATTATGATTCGGTATCCGATTATTTCGTTTTGGTATAGCGTTATCCTTGTTGACCTTGATTATGAATTTGAGCGTTATTCAGTGATCCTTGGAACCCAACTCTATCTTTAGAGCGTGAATTGTGAACTTATGAAACTGTTCTTCTTGCCTTCAGAATGATGGCAACAAGACGAAACCTGCTTAGGAACAGCCAAGCAGCTCCTGCTGCTAGGGTTGCCCCTGTTCGTCGAGGTCGTCATTCGGCCCCGACCACTCCACCTGTTGAGAACCCGAACCCTGATAACCCAGCTGTAGAAAACCCAAATGTGAACGACCGTGCTGAGAATGGTCCTGTTCCACAAAACCCTCCACCTGTGAACCCAGCCCATGTTGAACAGTTAGTGGCGCAGCGTGTCGCTGAACTACTAGCTGAGACTAATCTCGCTAACACCTCTAGTGGAACCCCGATGTTGAATCGAACTCGAGGTTATACCTACAAGGAGTTCTGATTCTGTGGTCCCATTAAGTTCGGAGGAACTGAGGGAGTAGTTTACCTAACTAGGTGGTTGGAGAAAACTGAATCTGTGTTTGCCGTTAGTAATTGTGAGGAGGATTGTAAGGTTAAGTATGCAACATATACCTTGAAGGACGAAGCGTTAACCTGGTGGAACAACTATCACAAATCAGTAGGAATTGATGTAGCTTATAGTATGACTTGGACTCAGTTTAAGACTCTCCTGATCAAGACTTACTGTCCTAGGAATGAAGTTAAGAAGTTAGAGAGTGAGTTCTGGAACCATAAGGTTAAGGGTACTGACATGACGACTTATACTCGTCGTTTCCAAGAGTTATCATTGCTTTGCCCTGATATGGTTCGCACTGAAGAGCTTAAGATTGACAGGTATACTGATGGATTACCTATAGCTACTCGAAATGATGTCATCGCTGCGAAGCCAATTAATTTGCATGAGGCAATTACTGTGGCTCAGCGTTTGATGGACTCTTATGTGCTAGATGTAGGAGACAAGAGTAAGAATGATAGGAGTGATAAGAGGAAGAGGAATGAAGTTGTTAAAGGGAATGGCAACAAACGGCATGAGACAGCCAGGGTGTTCGCCATAGGAAATGGAGAAAGGAAAGGTTATGAAGGTAGTAGGCCTATGTGTGGTCGTTGTAACTGACACCACCATGGACTATGCCCGAATGCGTGTAGGAAGTGATCTAAGGTAGGATACATGGCCAAAGATCGAGGTCTCGACCACTTGCCGCACTCAAACCGCAAGGAGGCGGACTGGGGATGTGGAAAGAAGGGACACTTTAAGAATGAGTGCCGAGAGCCGTGGATGAGAGGAAATCCCGGTAATGTAGGAGGATTTGCTAACCGAGGTGTAGGAAATAATGGCTTAAACCCCGTGAAGCGTGAGTTTGTGGAAAACAAGGAAACTATGGTGCTAGGAATCGTGAGAGAGACATGGAAATAGCGCGTGTTTACGCTTATTGGGAAGGAAGTCGGTGAGGACCCTAACGTGAGTTACTGGCACGTTCCTTCTCAATAATCGCTATGCTTCCATACTGTTTGATACTGGTGCGGATATGAGTTTCGTATCCACCAATTTTATGCCATTACTAGGAATCTCCCAAACACCCCTAGGGTTTAGTTACGACGTGGAATTAGCTAATGGGAATAGAGAGAAGATAGACACCGTAGTCCGAGGTTGTACCTTAAGTTTCCTAGACCGCCCGTTTAGTATAGACCTATTGCCGGTTACCTTAGGAAGTTTTGACGTCATTATCGGAATGGATTGGTTGTCGAAGAACGGTGCACACATCATCTGTGATGAGAAGATTGTGCATTTGCCGTATGGCAGAAAATTTCTGAGCATACAAGTAGATCAGAGCGACTGTGGAAGTCCTTCCCGGTTGAGCATCATCTCTTATATTAAGGCCCAGAAGTACATCGATAGAGGAGGTTGTCTTTTCTTGGCTCAAATTTCTGAAAAGAAAAGCGAGGAGAAGAATGAAAGAAACCTTAATGATGTACCCGTCGTTAGAGAATTTCCGGATGTGTTTCCCGACGATCTTCCAGGGATTCCACCTGTCCGACAAGTGGAATTCCAAATAGAGTTGATACCCGGTGCGGCACCCGTCGCCCGGGCACCTTATCGATTTGCTCCAAGAGAATTGGAGGAACTGTCTAAACAGTTGGCGAGTTGTCGAGAAGGATTCATTCGACCAAGTTCGTCCAACGTGGGGAGCACCGGTGTTGTTTGTGAAGAAGAATGATGGATCGTTTCGGATGTGTATTGATTATAGGGAATTGAATAAGTTGACAGTGAAGAACCGATATCCGTTACCTAGAATAGATTACCTACTCGACCAACTCCAAGGAGCTAGTGTCTTTTCTAAGATCGAATTACGATCTGGTTATCACCAGCTTAGAGTTCGAGAGGAGGATATCCCTTAGACGGCATTTAGGACTCGTTATGGACACTATGAATTCCAAGTGATGTCGTTTGGTTTGACCAACGCGCCAGCGGTTTTCATGGATATCATGAACCGAGTGTGTAAGCCATACCTGGATAAGTTTGTGATAATATTCATAGACGACATCTTGATATACTCTAAGAGTAGTGAGGAGCACGAAGAGCATTTGAGGCTCATTTTAGGATTGTTGATAGAGGAGAAGCTGTATGCCAAATTCTCTAAGTGTGAATTTTAGATTCCGTCCGTGCAATTCTTAGTTCATGTGATAGATAGTCGAGGTGTTCATGTTGACCCAGCTAAGATTAAGGCCATTAAGGAATGTGCAGCTCCTAAGAACCCATCAAAAATCCGACAGTTTCTAGGTTTAGCAGGCTATTATAGGAGATTCATTGAGGGATTTTCTAAGATAGCTAAGTCGCTGACCAAACTAACATAGAAGGATGTTAAGTATGAATGGGGAGAAAAGGAAGAAGAAGCATTCCAACTTCTGAAGGAGAAGTTGTGTAGTGCGCCCATCCTAGCTTTGCTCAAGGAAGCGAAGATTTTGTCGTGTACTACGACGCTCGCATAAAGGCTTAGGTGTTGTTTTGATGCAACGTGAGAAGGTGATTGCTTATGCATCCCGACAACTTAAGAAGCATGAGAAAAACTACACCACCCATGACCTTGAGTTAGGTGCTGTAGTGTTTGCTCTTAGGATCTGGAGACATTATCTGTATGGAACCAAGTGTGTAGTATTTACCGACCATAAGAGCTTGAAGCATATATTAGATCAGAAGGAACTGAACATGAGACAACGTCGTTGGTTAGAATTGCTTAGTGATTATGACTGTGAGATTCGTTATCATCCAGTTGAGGCTAATGTTGTGGCTGATGCACTTAGTCGTAAGGAGGACATTCCACCCATACCCGTTCGATCCTTAGGAATGACCATTGTTTCGCCCTTACCGTCTCAAATTTTAGCCGCCCAAGCAGAGGCATTGACGGAAGAGAACCGTCCTTATGAGAATCTTCATGGAATGGTAGAAAGTGAAAACGGCTTCTTGAAGCGTTCTGATGGAACTTTATGCTTCAGAGACAGAAGCCAGATACCATTTTATGGTGGAATCCGTGAGTTGATTATGCGTGAGTCGCATAAATCAAAATACTCTATTCATCCCGGAGCCGATAAGATGTATCAGGACCTTAAGAAACTTTATTGGTGGCCTAATATGAAAGCCGATATAGCTCAAGATGTCGGTTGGTGCCTGACTTGTTCTAAGGTAAAGGCCGAACACCAGAAACCCTCAGGACTCTTAGTTCAACCCGAACTCCCGGAATGGAAATGGGAGCGAATAACCATGGAATTTATCACTAAATTACCAAGAACAGTTGCGGCAATGACGCTATCTGGGTAATAGTTGATCATTTAACTAAGTCTGCTCACTTTTTAGCCATTAGTGAAACCAATAGTCTCGATAAGCTTGCTCGATTGTATCTTAAGGAGGTAGTATTGCGTCATGGAGTACCGATATCTATCATTTCCGATAGGGATAGCCGTTTTACATCCCACTTTTGGAGATCATTACAGACAGCATTAGGAACAAACTTGGATATGAGTACTGCTTACCACCCTCAGACCGATGGTCAGAGCTAGAGAACCATTCAGACTTTAGAGGATATGCTTAGAGCCTATGTTATTGATTTCGACAAAGGCTGGGAGAGACATCTCCCTTTGGCCGAATTCTCCTATAACAATAGTTATCACTCTAGCATTAAGGTCGCTCCATTTGAGGCACTGTATGGCCGAAAATGTCGTTCTCTTGTTTGTTGGGCTGAAGTTGGCGAGAGTCAACTTACAGGTCCCGAACTTGTCCTAGAAACCACTAAGAAGATAGTTCAGGTTCGTAACCGATTGCAAAGCGCTCGTGATAGACAAAAGAGTTATGCCGGTAAGAGACGTAAACCTTTAGAATTTCAGGTTGGAGATCGTGTTATGTTGAAAGTTTCTCCTTGAAAAGAGTGATTCGTTTTGGAAAGCGTGGAAAACTTAATCCCGATATATTGGTCCCTTTCCAACTCGAAAGAATCGGACCGTAGCATACCGCTTGGAGATACCATCGAATTGAGCGATGTACACAATGTCTTTCATGTTAGTAACCTTAAGAAATGTCTTTCGGAGGAAAACATAGTTGTGCCCTTAAGATATATTCGTATTGATGAGAAATTGAATTTCGTTGAGGAACCGATTGAGATTATGGATCATGAGATTAAGCGGTCAAGAATAGCCGAATTCGATTGTCAAAGTTCGTTGGAACTCCCGACATGGACGGAGTTCACTTGGGAACGTGAGGACGTTTTCCGTAGTTAGTATCCTAAACTTTTATGACACCAAGCAACTCGGAGTGAAACCCGGACGGGTTTCTTCCGAGGCTCGGAGGTGTGACAACCGGCAATTTAGGAGTCCATTTTAGGTAACCGCATTACGTTAAACTAAACCGAGCTTTGCCTTTATCATCGCTTTTATAAACCATGACTTGATTTTATATCGCCTATTGGTTTTACGGGTTATTTCACTATTAAATGAGTTATCGTATGAGTTTTAATTCTATTTGGTAGGCACTATTCGATTCGGCACTAGAAAAGGCTAAAACGAGAAATATTGTAATTTCTAGACCGTAACTCGAAAATTGACAAATAAACATAAATAACGATGTTAGAAAGTCGAATGAACGTCGTGGGACACTCGGGGGACAATATATGAGCTCGGGAATGGGTAAATTGGATATTTACAAAAAATTACAACTCCGACCCCCTAGTTTCCCCATGGCTGGCACCCCTCCTCCCCCACTTTATTTATTTTTGAGTCCATTTGTCCTAGTATATAAGGCCCTCCCTCCCCTCATTTGGCTAGTTGGTTTCTCTCACTAAAAACACACACACAACACACTTTCACTCTCTACTCTCTCTCTCTCCCAAATCAATATAAACCCAACCCTAATCAACCACCACCACCGCCTTTTTCCGCCACCACCGCCACACGACGCGTGTGACCACCCACCTCTACCACCATCTTGAAGCTCTCTTTCTCCTAATTCCAACCATATATAATACTCTAACTAAAACCTTCATTAACACCTTCAAATCTAAAGATTAAGATTCGGATTTTTAGGGTTTCAAGTGGGTTTTGCAATTCGTGCTTGAATAAGGTAAATGGAACATGGGTAGAGCTTATTTAAGCTATAAAAAGCCATGTATGGCTAATTAGGGTTTCGACCCTATGATGATTTTTAGGGCTTTTAGGTGAAACATGGAATTAAGTCTAATTAACATCTAAATAAACAAGTAGTTAGTGTTTGGTAAGCATGTGGTGTATCAATTTGATGGGTTTATGCATTTTAGGTCTAGTTTCATATTTTTGGTTAGAATAGATGATGGGTTTTGTGTTTGGTTAATGATTGGAGCTTGAATGATTGTATTTGGATGTTGTGGAATTGATTTGGGTGATGTTTGGTTGGATTTGGTATGGTGACGAGCCACATAAGGCACGTACATGGCCTTTGGGTTGTGACGTGACCCACTTGGGCCACGGTCCGGTTCGGGTCGTTTGGTAGCTTGTTGGTTGATGTAGTTGAGGTTTGGATGAGACGTGGAGCCGAAAAGCTTCTAAGGCTTGTTTGGTTCACGTGGTCTTAACCGTGACCGTGTCATGACCATTAGGGTCATAACATTGGTTTCGGGTATATTTGGGTTGATTGATTGGTTGGCGAGATTGTTTTGAGTTGATTTGGGATTGAATTGCGCTATTATGACTTTTGATTGGACTTGTTATATATAATTGTCAACTTGGAGCTACGTCGGTGTTAGTTTGACTTTTAAGTCAGTAGTTGACTCCGACAAAGCCGTAACATGGACTTTAGTGTAATTTGGACTATTGATTGATTAAAAGCCGAGAAGTCATGACTCGTGCTTGTGGACTCGAAACGAATAACGATATGAGATTAACATTGGAATTTGACGAAATATCTATATATATATATACATGAAAATGCTAATAGACTATGAAATATAAATATTAAATGGGCTTTTGTACCAAAAAGATCGATAACAAGACTTATCTTGTTATTTACTATGTTTAAATGGAAACTAACAACTAAAATGGAAATGTTCTATAATAAATGAGTAATTAATGTTTCGAGTACACGTTTATCGATAAATGCCAATTATGGGCTTTCAATATTATCTTCAAGTATTTATGTACTTACGTTGTGTGCATGGGTTACGAATAACCTAGCATTAATAGTGTTGATCCACGTGAGTAGCAGACTTATTAGGTTGACGAATCTAATAAGAGCCCGCTAGGTACATTGGGTAACCTTATTAATAGGTGAATTATCCTTATGACTCACTGGGATACGATTGATTTATGGGATAACAAGCGACACGAGTAAATAAATGAGTTTATCGAGTTGACGAATTCGATAAGTTCTACTATTTATTCCGAAACTTATTGGACTATGGAGCTTATCGTTTAGAGGTCTCATTGCGTTGCATTGATTTATATATTGGTCGTTTGAGTGCATTCATAGCATCATATTGAGTCGATACACCCACATGAGGAATACCAAACACTAGGATTAAATGGTGAAACGAGACATTTTTGGAAATAACGAAATGGAATACATTGGGGTAGATAACGTTGATTTCGAGAGATATATATATTAAGTTTGGTCTACATTAATAGGTTGTGCCGAGTCGATAGTTGTTGTCTTTGTGATTTACATTATCTTCGCTAGTGTTTATTAAATGCGTTGATTGCTTGAGGTGAGTTTCATAGCCCCACTTTTATCTATGTTTTAACTAATTTAGGGTGAGAATCATGCTCTTGTTTTGGACCATTAAAACTATTTGGATTTGCTTATATGCTTGATTGCTTAGATAGATGTGCGGTAGTTGTTGCCTTAGTCTAGGTTTAACCGTGCCTAGCTAAGAATAGACTTCTACATCGACCTAGTCCGGGTTGGCAAGCTGTTCTAGAGGTTGCCACGACAGTCTTTCGACTAGATTCAAGGGCCGGAGTAATCCACGGATGTGGGATATGATTATGGTTGGTGATCCGGTAGGATCGTGTGCAAACGGTATTAATCTATCTTAGGTCTTGCATAGCAAATCAACTCTTCTGGTCCACTATGATTTTGTTGAACGTAAACCTATGAACTCACCAAGTGTAAGTGACCTTTTAGCATGATTTCTCAGGTATTTGAGAGATGTTTGGATACGTGATCGGTGGAAGCTTGGCAAGTAGGCGGGGTTCAAGGATCATTTCTGGCTCTGATAAACTTTGAGGACCTGTGTTATTAAATCATGTTTTGGGCCTAATATTTATACTTTTGGATTAAATGTTTTGAATACTTAAATTTGGGATTCATTTTGAATGTTAAATGACTATCTTTTGCTATACTTGTGTGCGATACCAATCCAATAGTAACGCCCCGAAAACTTGATTAAGTCTTCCACTGTACCGAGATTTGGGGGTGTTACAGATTGGTATCAGAGCTCAAGGTTATAGAGAATTATGTATTTTATAAACCCTAAACTATAACCACTTTTAAGAAAAATTTATCCTCGACCGACGCACGCCCGCTTGCCAAGCCGAAGCTTCTTATTTGATTATGGTACGAACTGCGATTTGAATTATTAGATGAACTGTTAAGGGATATTGTGAACTGATTATGGAAACGTTATGATTTGGAGATATGATTATTGATTTTGGGTAAATAAGATATGGTTATCGAGATACTATGGAATTTGATTTGAGTAAACGGTATATTGCGATTTTGGAATTTCGAACTCGATTGATTTGATATGGGATTATATGATAGAACGGAACTTATGTGTTTTATTTAAAGGCATATTTTGAGTAATGCGATACCTACACTTTTAAAGCTTTCATTATGTGATATATGTTTTGGTTGAGTTGATGCGCTTATTAAAACTAGTTGTTTCGAACACTTATACCTACCCTATGCCATTGTCATGAGACTATGCCTTCACTAGCTTTTGATGTGTCCGAGGAGGTCCTTGTTGTTGCTAGTTCACCAAAGATTGACTCTCATGACGGTTGCGCAGGTGATCCTTATGAGATTGCCCGTCACTCTAGTTCATCATCATCGGATCGTCCTAGCTCATCTAGGCACTCACTTTACATCGTGTCTTAGCACGAGCCTAGACTCCTAGGCTTTCTTATAGCACCGCCCGCATGTCCGTGAGACCACCATCATCACCTATCCGCTTAGCAACATCACCATGTCTTAGAGGCCTAGATCTCCTAGTGTACCACATCGATTTACCTACAGAGACTCGACTCATGGACTCTCCTACATGGATGAGGAGGAGCATGGAGGAGCATGAGATTCGGTACTAGGCTAACCACGGGTCCTTACACCAAGGAGAACCAATCCTAACACAACATCACCTACCCTTTATCCGGTACTAGGCTAGATACCGAGGTTCCATTACAATAGAGGAACTACTACGACACTACACCAATCACCTAACCCCAAAGGAGATCAACTCCTTATTACAACTTCATCAAGGATACCAATATCCTTGGATCCAATACTAATCTATCTTGTACATCGAAACACATCATATCAAATGTACATGTTGGGCACCTTTCACTAATGCCTTTGACTAGATCTTCAAGACACCCTTCACTAATGTCTTGTGACTTGACTTCTAGGCACCCTTCACTAATGCCTATAATACAGATGATCAACACCTTTCACTAATGTCTTCGTCTTGACACTTGAGACATCTTTCACTAATGTCTTCAACACTACACTTCTTACAAGAAAGAAAAGAACCATCAACAAGAGGACTTCAGTAGTCTTGATGATGAGGAAGCATGGCAACTCATGGACTTGAGCTTGCTTGACTTCAAAGGTGGTGATCTCGCCTTTAAGAGGAACCTAGAGGATCACACAAACACAAAACTACAAACATAGATCACTTGGATCTGGGGTTAGAGAGTTTTTAACTCAAGGAGAAAGTATGTGAGAAAAGGGTGAGAAACAATGAAGAAATGGCTCACTATTTATAGAGAGAATATGCCTACTATTCCCCGGATCCCACGGATCCCTCCCTTAATGGATCCGTCTAGCGTAAAGCTATGGACCATGGGACGCTTCTCTTTGCCCATGGGTATTTTGGTCATGGGTCATGGGTTATGGGTTTATCCATGGGTATTTCTTTAGATACAATGTATCTAATGAGTGCAATGTATCTAGTCAAGTGGGTACGGGTCAATACCATGGGTTATGGATATGCTCAATGGGTTGTAGTTATTTACCCATTATGTAATACATACTAGTTATGTATATATTTGCCCAATATGTAAACATTAGTTGTTGTACATATGTATTACTAAATCATAAAAACACTTATACTTGTTTTAGTGTTTTATGTGAAAACGTAAGTGTGTTAGAAAACTATTGGCTCAAACTATTTACGTATTTTATTTGTTTCGTTAAAATGATTTTACGTTTGTTATCGACAAAACATTAGAAGATCGTAAAATATAAATAAACGTTTTTACGGCTTATTTGTATTAACACCTTTCATTAGAACCACAAAACATAAACGAAACCATACTTAATTTCTTCTTTTGCTTTGCTCCATTCGAACCAAGAACGCGTGAAGTCTTCAAGATCCGAGGGGGTCTTAGGTAGGGTTCGTTATGACTTTCTTTTTGTGTTTAGATCGAAACAAATATTGTATATAACAGATTTGTTATACTACTATGTTTATTTTTTGGATATTTAATGGAGCAAAGACTTCTAAAGGATCAATGATGATTTAGTTCAAACGAAAGAAAATATTTAAAATATTTGTGAAAAACGTTTGAATAAACTGAGATCTTGATTTGTTTTCATCTATTTATTGAGTCTCGTTTGAGATGGAGTTTGATGTTGGGATTAGGAGAGTTTGGAGTTTGATTGTTGGAGTTGGATTTATTGTTCTTTTCATTTCGAGTTCTTTGACTGATGATGGGTATTAACCTGAGGTCTAGTCTTTTGGTATTGGTATGTTGGTCGTGGTCATTTTATAGTTTACGCGTAACTATTTTTCAGTTCTTAAGCATAGAAAAATCATACGCGTAGCTTTCATCAACCTTAAGCGTAGACTTTGTGTCTTATGCGTAAACGAGTGCTTATGCATAGAAAATCCTACTCGTAAGGTAAACTTACGCGTAAGCTTACTCATAAGCTGAGGTTCTTATGAGTAACTTTCCAAGTTACTCGTAAATGGACTGAAGATGACCCTTAGGCGTAGAAAACTAGGGTTTTGACCCAGTCGACTTTTTTCTGGCGAGATTCCGACCAAGTTTTCGACTATCTTCAAAGATAACCCGGAAAAACATCATAAGGACTCTTCATGTGACCCTTTTACCGTTTTTACCATAAGAAATAGACCACGATGACCACGAGATGACTATAAGCACTTTGGACAAAGTTGACCAAACAGAATCGACCATTAACTTTCACGGATGGTTTAAAATGTTACTAAAACATGAACAAAACCGACTTGGACAAAAATTGACACAATCTGATTTTGTAAACCTTATGCAACAAGAAACATTTTAGACCATAAAGGATACATAAAACTTGTTATAAACTGTTTTCCTCAATAATCGAAAAAATATTCCGCCAACAAAATGGTACACAAAACAGCCTAAACACGAGTACAAAACCCCCATATATCAATAAAGATGAACAACCTAGCTCCGATGCCAATTGTAGGACCGTAAAAACATATGATTTATGTGGTTTTGGGAGGTCTTGGTTGGTGGAAGAAGATGAAAAGATTCATCTTTCTTGAGAGAGAAAGTAGAGAGAGGGAGGAGAAACAAAGATGAGTTTTATTGAAAGAAGAAACAAACAAACACCTAATGCTTAACCACACCCCTCATGGAGAGTCATGAGGGGTATTTATAGGCTCTACACATTACAACTTTTCCACTTAAACAATACTAGTCCCTGCGTGCAAAGTATACTATGAATCTAGTCCATTTCACTAGTGTGACGTTATCTTTATAAAAAAGCGAGGCTAACATCGGTATATTGACTCTTTGGAGGAAGTCAATAAATACTCGGATAATTTAAAAAGTATGCACGACTCGAATGACGAATGGATCGGAAATTCAAGGAGGGCACATACTTGAATTTAAAGAAGCTTGACGCTAAAAGGAAAAGCTTGGAGGCTAAGCTTAAAGAATTAAACCAAAAGGTCCCGGAAAGTAAAAGAATATAGTTGAAACTATCAAAGCAACACTGGGAAAGATGAAAGAAGTCAACAAGGAGCGGTTCCCCATGATTTACCTTATATTAGACCTTATGTACCACCTATCACCTTTCTAGGATGTTTGAAGACTGTGAGAAAAGAAGAAACAAGCGTTGATCAATTGAAGAAGAAGGAAGCAAAGAGCTTTTGGGGTGATGAAGCAATTCCACAAGATAATGAGGAATCAACCACAACACAAAATGGTATGACTACTAGCTCTTCTTTTATTCCTAACAATCTTGCTTGTTTTTCTATATAGGTTGCTGAAATTATGGATGAAATCGTGCAACACGTCACATCACCCGATGATGGTTATGTAGCACCGACTACTGAACCAATCTTAGTTAATCTTGTAAAGGAATTAGAGGGCAAGATCTTGGACACTTCAGTGATTAACGAGGAGACATATGAGCAGATTAATCAGCCACATCACAAGGTGAACCAAGCATCTATGCCATCAACTAAAACGGGTAAGTTAAGGAGGGAAATGACATCTCCTTTAAGGTATGATTATAATTCATCATTTCCCCGTCCTTCAGCAAATTCACACCCTCATGGTGTTTATTGCTATTTTCACCCACACTTGATTTCAAGTGAGGGGATGAACACCCTTTTACTTAGTAAATAAGGGTGGAGTCAAGCCCGTGACTCGAACAAAAACAAGCGCTTCGTTGGAGGCACCCCATGCCTATCTTTTCTTTTCCATTTTATTAGTATAGTTGGTTTTGTGTTTTAACATTTTTGTGAACGGAAAAGAATTCACAAGTGACTCAAACGGGACTGTTACGTCCAGCGATTCTATTGCGTAACTCATCCTCATGGTTACGCCGTAACATACCCTCGATGAGCGATTACGTCCAAGGCATAACCATTACGGCATAATCCCATTCTATGGTTACGCCATAGCTATTCTCTAGTAGCAAATTGCCAAGTTTGCCACAATTACTGGCGTAACTCCTTTATTGGGGTTACAACGTAATTATCATTCGATTTAAATATTTCCTATATTAGCTCAATAATCTTGTATTAATATTAAATGAACTTTGTGGGTATGTTCCCTGTAAGCCCTCACGAGACTACACTCGTCCACTTGGGACACCAAGTGGTTTAAAAGGCTTGTTGCATATGCTAAATGCAACCGTGATTCCTCTGAAAGTGAGTTAGGTTTTCATTTTCTTTTAATACTTGTTGTTTTTCTAGTATGATGCATTTGGTTGTCTTAAGTGAATTCAGATTATTAAAGTTTGCTCATAGATCTCAAAGCGGGACACGTTTACTCATGTGTCTTTGATCATGCCGAGAAAATCCAGGGGAGTTTCCTGTTTTAATTCTAACCCTTCTTATCTTTTATTTTTATGCTTAGTATGACCCAAGTGGGGGGAAGAGATTAGATAAAGACACCCGCTTGATTTTACTTGCCTTTATTTTTCTAGTTTTTGATGAAAAGTGTTTCATTAGTAAAATTTTGACATGTTTTTCACTAATTAACTGGATTAATCTAGAATGACCACACCTACCCTATATTTCCATTGTGTGAGGATAAGCCTTTCCATTTTCCCCTTATACATAATACCATAAAAATGAGTGTGCCGGTGGCTGTAGTAGACTTTAGAACTTTGCCTTGCATATCTTTTCGAGACCATTATCATGAGCATTACACTGAGGTAACTTGGTGTGATCAATGCAGCTAGGATATAAGGCAATTTTAGGATTAAACCCAAATAGCCCATATATGTATTGTGTATATTGACTTTTCACATCGATCAGTCAATCCCCTTGTTAAACCGTCTTTGTTGCACTCATCCTTAGTGCAAGATACCCCTAATACACCCATCTGAGCCATTCCTTTCATTCTGTTTACCCATTATAATTGTTTTGTTACACCTATCGCCTAGCCTACCCTGTAGTTTCCTTATGTCCATGGTCCGGGAGCTGTTGGTTAAATTTGGTTCCACTGGTGAAAGTCGCGGGTTTTGAATAAAGGGTTATGGAAGAAGTTCGGGTTTAGATGATAGTTGATCTCAAGTGGGGGGATACTTTTCATGTTCGTATCGTTTATATTCACATATACCTTATCTTGCATCAACAAAAAAAAGCATGCAAGCAATTGTTTATTTATGATTAGTGTTCTCGCCTTGTTCAACTAGGCGCAATTGGGTTTAATCATATAACATAAAGGGATGGTGTGTAACATCACTCATACACACCGAGTCATGCCATTGGTGCATCAATAACATGGTCATGGTACCTCCATGACTAGGAACACATATTTGGCTCGGGTATCAAAGCGAAGGGTCAAAGCATAAACATATCATAAGGGTTCATATCAAAGTCCATACATCAAAGGTTTATACCAAGGTTCCATAACATAGGTTCATAATCGAGGTTCATAATCAAAGGTTCATAATCGATGGTTCATAATCGGAAGGTTCATAATCATAACAAACGAATATCATAGCGATGTAATCATACCAAAAGATCATATCGGAATCATATCAAAAGGATCATAGCATAAGGGATCACAGCAATGGAATATCATAAATGAAGCAAAGTCAAATGGTCGAAAAGTCATGAGAAATCCCTACTGAAAAGGGATAGAATATCTGTACCTTCGCAACGAAATGAAAGCAAACGGAAAGTAACACCGGGAAGCAACGTCGTATCCTCTTCAACAAATCTTGTGTAGCGTGGAAAGAGAAGGAGAAGACAAGGTCAAAACAAGGCAAACCAACACCACTCTTGGCCTATCACACCCACGACCAGCAGTAACAATGACCAAGGTCTCTTTTATTTCGCCCTAGAACCCCCACGATTGAAAAACAGCCCCACGACAATGACCACAATCACCACGACCTCCATAGGATACTTTCGATCTTGGTTGCATTGATGTCGAATGGAAGTGAGAGAGAAAGGGAGGTAGCCGTCACTTTAGGTAGAGGAGATATTAGGGTTTCATGTGTAAGATGGTTGTGTATAGGTCACGAAAAAAAAGAAGGGGGGGTTATTTTGGGTTCGGTTGCTGAGCAAGGGAGAAAATAAAAAGGCCAAGTCCAATGTTAAATGGGCTTCTATGTTTAGGTGAATATGCGCTTTGGAAATTTTCGGTTCGTGTAACATATAAACGCGAAATGTGCTTAGACGAAAAGTGTTAGAAGGTTTCATTTATTTAGTACATTAGGTTCGACAAATCTTTTACAAATTAGGTTAAATTTCACATTTAAGGAGCTTGACGAATTTTTACGTAAATACTAAATAGAGGGCAAAATAGTCATTTAAGATTCTTGAGATTTTTAGGGTTTTACAATTATGGCGTAACCGGTGATTTAGTTCTGCCGTAATATTACTAAATGCAAAGTTCGGTGCCAAATTAACAAACTTGTGTGTTGATCTTCATCAATGGAATGAAGGAACTCAAGGTCCTAAATTGCAATATTGCTATTATGAAAAGCTTAAGAGTTATGCCATAACCTCAAACTCAGTTACACCCTAACTAGTTACTGAGTAACTTAAACTTTAGTTACGCCATAACTAGTTACGGAGTAACTTACACTTAAGGTTACGCCGTAACCATGTCGTGACCTATAAATACAGCCCTAAGTCGCATTTTAAGTATCTCTCTTCACTCTTCTCCTATGGGTCGATTAGGACACCACCTGAGGCAATTTCATAGTTCAAGCCATTTTCCAAGGAAGAATTCACTTGCAATCATCATCATTATTAGCTCTACATCAAGTAATTTGTAACAAACAATATGTTCAATTCAATTTATGTTTTATTCATTTTGTTGGTATAATTTACTTATATGTTTGGCAAAGCATCTTTGGTGCTAGCCTTGTTATGATTCCTTAATTTTTATGTTTATGTTTACATTGCTTCCGTATAATTGTTTCTAGTGTATCCATGCATAGTTAGTTGGTAGCTACCCTTGTTTCGATAGTTTTGAATGGCGGTAGTGTCTAGTTGCTTAGGAGAATTGACAAACTGATCCTAAGTAGGTAAACTGAGTGGGAAGGGTAAGAATTGACCAGCTGACGACCCTTCTTCGCTTGTGCGAACTGACCAAATGATCACCTGCCGTTTGGATGAACTTAAGAAGTTTGGAATGAGTGTCTAAGATGCTAGCGCTCGGGCACTCATTGTTACAAATCTTGCATGTAGCGGAACTTAATGACTTGGCTTAGGGGACTAAAAACAACTGGACTTTCAAGGGTAGTAGCTTGATCTCCGGTGGAAACCTTTGCTGATAGGTTAGGACGAACTGACCAAATGCTGTCTAAGCAACTTAAACCCCCATTTGAATCAATTGGAAGTAATTAGACGTGAACATAACTTGATAGGATGAGTAACTAGGTTAGCACACTTCTCCCTTATTAATCACAACTCTACCTTTTATTTGCTTTCTTTCATTTCTTGTTTTATTAGTTAATTAATCATTTCAACCTTAAACAAATTAAAACTAGTGACAATTAGACTTAATTAGAATCCGCTCACATAGCTCTTGGGACGACCTCGGTTTTAGAGATTACTACACTACACACGATCGGGTACTGATCCTCATTCTTAACTAACTAACTTTATTTCCCAGCCACTTGTGAATGGCTGATACTAAAAGCTAGACAGCCTGGTAGTTGAATGGAAGTTTACCAAGGATTAAAATATCCTTGGATCGTTTATGTCTGGCGGCGTGATATCCGAATACAATGACTTGTGATTTGTTGAAAATAATATTAGTATAGGAAAACAGAATCGATTGACTAACACTAGGAATGTGAATAGTAATAGCTCACACACATTACGTCAATAAAAACGCATAATCGAAACCTAAAAATATTAAAGTATTTACTAACATTAAAACTATTTATTTACTATTTAATAATTTACATAAATATAAAGGAAATGTAAAATAAACCTAAATAAATAAAACAAAAACTTAGAAAAGTTTAAACTAATATAAAAGAAATTTAGAAACTAAAAATATATTTATTATACAAGTATTCTATTTATTATTAATTATTTACTATTATCTAATTACTAATACTATTATTTAATTATTATAAATACTAAACTAACAAACTAAAATCTAAAACTTTTTACATAATTCTAAAATACTAATAAGAAGCTAAGAAAAATATAAAAACTATATTTATTATACAAAAATAAGAAAATTTAATTAAATACTATTATTACTTATATAAACTAATTAAACTAAATTAATGCAAAAAATTAGAAAACTAAAAGTGAAAAGCGCAAAAGTATTTTTACATATGCTAAATAACTTAATAAAGTTATAAAATCATAAAAATTATCTAGGATAAAATTTAAATACTAGAACTAATTTGTTTTTGGCTTTTCATTTAAACTAATTAAATTAAAATTAAATCTAAAACTATCTAATGAACAAGAAAAATGTGAAAAATTATGGAAAGTAATTTACATAGTAAAGAAGCTGGAAATAAATTATGAAGTTCACGACTTATCCAGATAAGCTGTAATAAGCCAAACAGCTCGTATAAGCTTATTTAAATAAGCTAAAATGTTTACTACTATAAGAAATAAAATGTGCAAAGGATAACTGAGAAGTGAGCTAGCCTAGGTGGGTTATGCAGTGAACTTGTCACCAATGGAACCTAGGTTCGAATCTAACACACAACCTTTTTGCACTTTATTTTATTTTTGATTTTTCTTTTTGCAAAATTATTTAATAAGTAAAAATAAGTAACTTTAACAAAAGCAACTTTTTCAAAACTTGGAAATAAGCTCTGTGGGAGCTTATTTCCTCCACAGTTGGCTTTTAAGCCTTAAGCTCCTAAATAGAAGCTATCACTTGAGGTTAAAGCTTGGTTTTGGGCTTTTCTGTTTTTAGGACTAGTATATATACAGATATTAAGTATATTTAATGAATTTAAAACTTTACAAACAAAGAAATAAGCAATTCGTGGCTTATAAGCTTATGCAGTGAACTTTTTGCTCACTTTTTGGCTTATAAGCTTTGAATAAGCTTAACAAAAGAAACAAAAGGAAAAAGGTATGTATGTACATGTAATATGAACAAGTTTAAGGAAAATGGAAAGTTACAAACCTAGAAATAAGCATATTATGGGCTTAGGCTTATCGTTAAGTCGATCAAGCACACAATCAAGGCTAAGCTTGAAATAAGCTTATGAAAAGCTATCTGATGTAATAAAAAGGTAAATGTTTATATGTACAAGTATTATGTGTATATTTATACAAACTAAGTGCACTAGGAATAACTTATAAGCTCGAATAAGCAAATAAGCAATTCTCAATACACCTCGGTCAAACCAAGGCCCGCAACTTTTGAATGGCCATTTAAGTGACGGTTAAGCTCAAAATGGCAAAATGAAAGTTGGAGTTGCAAGATGGCCTAGTAAGCTTTCCAAAAAGCCCAAGTTCACTCTGTGAGGTTCAGAGATGAGCTTGTGAGAAGCTTATGAAAATCCTTCCATTTGCCTAAGTACACTGGGTTCCCAGTATGCATAGTCAAATGGGACAAACAAAAAGCTCCTTGTAGCCCTATTAGATAAGCTGCAAGGTTGGATTAAAGCACTGGATCATTAAACCTAGTTGATAAGCTTCCAAAGAAGCAAATCTCATAAGCTAAGTCCAACGGTGAGCTTTTGAGAGCTTATGAAATATAGTGATTAGGGTAAGGTATGTTGAGGATTCAACATAGCTTTTCATGGTGTGATAAGTTTAAGCTACTTGCAGCCTATGTAAATAAGCTACAAGGTGAGATTTAAGTGCAGGATCATGAAGCTGGGTTGCTAGGCTTCCTAAAAGCCAAGCCACACAGTGCTTGTGATCACTAATGAGCTTGGTGTGAGCTTGTGGAAATGGTGTAATATCCTGATTGCTCAGGGGTATGTTGTGAGTGGGCAAACACAAGTTCACACAACTTATCTAATAAGCTTCTAAATGCTCAACCAACACCGAGTATATTAAGTTGGATAGCTTGCCAATCATTAGGCCAAGAATCTCAAGCTCAAGCTCAATGGGAGACTATTTATGAGCTTGTGAAATCAACTCACCTTCACTTTGTTTGCTTGATGAAGGGGTGTGAATGCAAAAAATGTGGGTTGTGAAAACTATCTAAATAAGCTAAAGGCAGAAAAAGAAGCACATACATATCAAATATGCCACTAGGGCAACACAAATAAGCCAAGTTCACAAAATGGGGTCAAGTCATGAGACTTTGACAAGCTCATGAACTTGATGACCCATTGGTGACACAGGCAAAAACTAGTGTATATAAGCATGATTTAAGCTAGAAATAAGTGAACTAAAATTAACAAAATCATACGAGAGATAAGCAACAAAACTAAAACATACTATAAACACAGGTTCTAAAACTAAGTATTAAAAGATACACAAAATTATCTATTTAATTCAAAACACAAAATCAAATTTTGACTTTTAAGTTTATGATCAAAGTTGACTTTGATCAACTTTGATCTAAATTTAACAACTAATTATGATATAATATGATACAATAACATGAAATAAACAAGTAAGAACAACTTTAAAACACATTAGCAAGATTTTAGGTTGTGACAACTTCAAAATACTCATAATGAAACAATCAAGTGTGATTTTGACTATTTACCATGCTATACTCTTAAGTTAATGTTTCACTGAGTCACTTTAGTCATATAAGGCATACATCAAATAAGAAAAACACCATACATAGCCTGTAACACAGATCATCTACCACAACCAAACAACCCTTTAATGGAATTTAATTAAGCTTTTCATTACATAGGACTGAGTAAACCAATTTTATCAAATCCACAGGCTTTCATCTGTTAAATTAGGACCTTTAAAGCTTAAACAAGTAGTCACACAAGGTTTAAACCATGATTATCAAAAATCAAGCATATGAGACAGTCAAAATGGAAATTTAAGCATAACCAAATTCCAAAACATAACAAACTTATATTAAGCTATAATATCATGAACAAACAACATAGAAACACAGAAACATAAAAATCATAGCATCTAAAACATTAAAACAAGATAAAGTGCAAAAATTGTAAAATGAAGCTTACAAGTGATCAATGCTAAACCGAGTACCAAGGCTCGAAACCACTCCTAGCTTGTTGTCAATAAGCTAGAAACCGAAAGTCCATCCAGATTAGCTTCTATACCCCGTAGGCGCTTATGAGACCACAAGTTGATTTTTCATTGAATTTTCTTGATTTTTAGTATTTTCTGCTTTTTAAAACTATAAGCGATTTAATGAATCTAAAAGCTTCATGAGCTTTGTCGAGAGCCTACATGAGCTTAAAGAGTCCATTAAACAACCATAACAAGAAATTTAAATGACATGAAATTAAAGGAATTTTAAGCAAAACATGAAGCGAAATTAGATCGAAATTAAACCGAAATTTAAGTTCCATTACACTAATTTGAGGAAGCTTACAACATTAAAACATTAAAAGACATGAAATTCAAAGAAAGCTTTTAAAATTACACTAACGACCAATGGCTAATCCAAAGGTACTTCTTCTCTTGCCTTTCTTCCTCTTTTATGCTTTAGAAATCCTCCACGTGTCCTTCTGAGAGTATCCCACCACTTTTCTTGACCAATGGGAGAGTTTTGAGTGTTAGCACATTTTGGCGGGAAAGTCAGTTTGACTTGTAGCTCTGCATTTCATCAACTAGGGGGGGTGGCATTTAATGTGGAGGGTTGAGTGGGTAGTGGTGATGATGAGGGGAGGAGAAAGGTGAAAAGGTGATGGGAGATGGCTTGTGTTGTTGCAGGCAACATGATGGGGAAGACAGCAGGAGGTGGCGGGCAAAGGGCTTGTTTGACTTGGTTTGACACTGGGGTCCAAAAGACTAATGACAGGGGTCACAATTGGTTAAGTAAGGTGGTCAATTTGGTTTTGACAAGTCTTGGCTTAGGCTTATTATACAAGGACTAAAGCGCCACTTTCTCGAAAGATGAGGACCAAACCGCCAATTTCTCAAAGTTAACATAAGGACTGAATTTGACAAACTTTAATAGTACAAGTACCATTTTGACATTTTCTAATTCTCAAAGGACCATTTTGCCAAATTACAAAGTTCGGGGACTTAAGTTGTAATTTTGTAATTTTAAATCTCAAGGACCAATTTTGACAACTTAGGAATCCTAGAGACTTAAAATGATATTTTTCTTTATTTAGATTTACCAGGACTGTTTTTGACAACTTTTGAAACTTGGGGACTAAAGCGCCAATTATGCAAACTTGATACGTTTTTCACCGATTTTGATATTTTGCATTTAAAACACATAAAACACTTATTTGTGATATTTTATCATTTTGATATATTTTCGAGTGTTTTCAAATGTTTTTGCAGTTTAAATGGTACAAAATGATGAGTATTTAGACACTCATCAATCCCCACACTAAGATATTGCTAGTCCCTAGCAATGTTTTGAGAAAAATTAATGGATTTCAATCTCTTTACCAAAAGCCATTACTTACGGAGTAGCCAAATGTTTCAGTTCAAGTAAGAACCTTGGTACACCGATAACCAAGTGATTTTGAGCAAATCACGACTTTCAACGGATTTGATTTGTCTTTACCGAGCCGTTTATACGGACTAGCCAACTCTTAGATAAATTATCAATATTATCTTTGGTGAGTGATTACCAATTATGGTTTTTCCATCGCCTTTACCACAAGCCATAAACTTGCGGGCTAGCCAACTCTTCACTTTTAAGGATATGGTGAGTGAATACCATACAATTTTAGGCAAATTGTAAGCCGTCAACTGATTTGAGATATCTTTACCAAGAGCCGTTTGCTCTGGATTAGCCAATCCTTATGTGGGTTAGACATGGTGGATGATTACCATTTGTTGTGTTTAGTACATAGTACTTCCACTAAAAAATTTTAAAATTTGGCCATTTTGGGGAAAAAGGGACTAAAAGGGTACATTTATGATCAAATTCGCGAATTTCCCCACACTTAGAAATGAATATTGTCCTCAATATTCAAAGTAACTACTGTTATGCGAAACTTAGAACGTAAAAGATAACATTACTAGCTAAGTGTAGAAACACAACACCTATTCTCTTTTTAATATTTACAATTTTCATTCATTTTTAGATCTATATACAACATGTGGGCATCTCCTCCACACTAGTGGTGGTACACACGGTGAAAACCCATGTTTAGCTCTTGTTTTTGATTACCGAGTCGCTAGCTTGACTCGACCCAATTAATTTGTTCATGGGGAAGTGGGTGGGATTGCCACTCAAAGATTGGTGAGAAATTGGGTGGGATTGCCACTCACGTAATTATAATTGATAAGGTAGGGAGAATCTTTTGATTTTAATTTTATAATGTTTTGTATTTTTAATTTTATATATATATGTACAAAAGAAAGAAAATTCCTTACAACCGCCCTCGAAAGGGAATCTGGTCCGACAGAGCTCAAGAATCAGTAAATGACCAACAACCAAATGTTGTGGCGAGGACTCATCAAACCGGGCAAGTTGTGTGCAAAGGAAAAATGTTTTTGTATTTTATATTGTTTATTGAAAAGAAATATGATACAAGATAAGTAATCACTACCTCCTGGGCTTGTGTCGGGTTTACCACGCTAGCTAATCACTTGTGAATGATTAAGCGTAATAAATATTTTCGACAGCCCGGTAGTTGAATGATAAGGTTTAATATACAAACAAGGATAGGTATTTCAACAAAATACAAAATACAAGTCATAATCGTAGCATAGCCTCCCGACAATGGCGCCAAAATTTGATCCTCATTCTTAAATAACTAACTTTATTTCCGACCACTTGTGAATGGTCGATACTAAAAGCTAGACGACTGGTAGTTGAATGGAAGTTTACCAAGGATTAAAATATCCTTGGATCGTTTATGTCCTGGCGAGGCATGATATCCCGAATACAATGACTTGTGATTTGTTGAAAATAATATTAGTATAGGAAAACAGAATCGATTGACTAACACTAGGAATGTGAATAGTAATAGCTCACATCGCCTACGTCAATAAAAACGCATAATCGAAACCTAAAAATATTAAAGTATTTACTAACATTAAAACTATTTATTTACTATTTAATAATTTACATAAATATAAAGGAAATGTAAAATAAACCTAAATAAATAAAACAAAAACTTAGAAAAGTTTAAACTAATATAAAAGAAATTTAGAAACTAAAATATATTTATTATACAAGTATTCTATTTATTATTAATTATTTACTATTATCTAATTACTAATACTATTATTTAATTATTATAAATACTAAACTAACAAACTAAAATCTAAAACTTTTACATAATTCTAAAATACTAATAAGAAGCTAAGAAAAATATAAAACTATATTTATTATACAAAAATAAGAAAATTTAATTAAATACTATTATTACTTATATAAACTAATTAAACTAAATTAATGCAAAAAATTAGAAAACTAAAAGTGAAAACGCAAAAGTATTTTTACATATGCTAAATAACTTAATAAAGTTATAAAAATCATAAAAATATTCTAGGATAAAATTTAAATACTAGAACTAATTTATTTTTGGCTTTTTCATTTAAACTAATTAAATTAAAATTAAATCTAAAAACTATCTAATGAACAGTAAAAAATGTGAAAAAATTATGGAAAGTAATTTACATAGTAAAGAAGCTGGGAAATAAATTATGAAGTTCACAGCTTATCCAGATAAGCTGTAATAAGCCAAACAGCTCGTATAAGCTTATTTAAATAAGCTAAAATGTTTACTACTATAAGAAATAAAATGTGCAAAGGATAACTAAGAAGTGAGCTAGCCTAGGTGGGTTATGCAGTGAACTTGTCACCAATGGAACCTAGGTTCGAATCTAACACACAACCTTTTTGCACTTTATTTTATTTTTGATTTTCTTTTGCAAAATTATTTAATAAGTAAAAATAAGTAACTTTAACAAAAGCAACTTTTTCAAAACTTGGAAATAAGCTCGTGGGAGCTTATTTCCTCCACATTAACTTTTAAGCCTTAAGCTCCTAAATAGAAGCTATCACTTGAGGTTAAAGCTTGGTTTTGGGCTTTTACATTTTAGGACTAGTATATATGAGATATTAAGGATATTTAATGAATTTGAAACTTTACAAACAAAGAAATAAGCAATTAAGTGGCTTATAAGCTTATGCGATGAACTTTTGCTCTTTGTTTGGCTTATAAGCTTTGAATAAGCTTAACAAAAGAAACAAAAGGAAAAAGGTATGTATGTACATGTAATATGAACAAGTTTAAGGAAAATGGAAAGTTACAAACCTAGAAATAAGCATATTATGGGCTTAGGCTTATCGTTAAGTCGATCAAGCACACAATCAAGGCTAAGCTTGAAATAAGCTTATGAAAAGCTATCTGATGTAATAAAAGGTAAAAGTTTATATGTACAAGTATTATGTGTATATTTATACAAACTATGCACTGGGAATAACTTATAAGCTCGAATAAGCAAATAAGCAATTCTCAATACACCTCAGTCCAAACCAAGGCCTGCAACTTTTTGAATGGCCATTTAAGCTGACGGGTTAAGCTCAAAATGGCAAAATGAAAGTTGGAGTTGCAAGATGGCCTAGTAAGCTTTCCAAAAAGCCCAAGTTCACTCTGTGAGGTTCACGAGATGAGCTTGTGAGAAGCTTATGAAAATCCTTCCATTTGCCTAAGTACTTTGGGTTCCCGGTATGCATAGTCAAATGGGACAAACAAAAAGCTCCTTGTAGCCCTATTAGATAAGTCGCAAGGTTGGATTAAAGCATCGGATCATTAAACCTAGTTGATAAGCTTCCCAAAGAAGCAAATCTCATAAGCTAAGTCCAACAGGTGAGCTTTTTGAGAGCTTATGAAATATAGTGATTAGGGTAAGGTATGCTGAGGATTCAACATAGCTTTTCATGGTGTGATAAGTTTAAGCTACTTGCAGCCTATGTAAATTAGCTACAAGGTGAGATTTAAGTGCAGGATCATGAAGCTGGGTTGCTAGGCTTCCTAAAAAGCCAAGCCACACAGGCTTGTGATCACTAATGAGCTTGGTGTGAGCTTGTGGAAATGGTGTAATATCCTGATTGCTCAGGGGTATGTTGTGAGTGGGCAAACACAAGTTCACACAACTTATCTAATAAGCTTCTAAATGCTCAACCAACATTGAGTATATTAAGTTGGATAGCTTGCCTATCATTAGGCCAAGAATCTCAAGCTCAAGCTCAATGGGGAGACTATTTATGAGCTTGTGAATCAACTCACCTTCACTTTGTTTGCTTGATGAAGGGGTGTAAATGCACAAAAATGTGGGTTGTGAAAACTATCTAAATAAGCTAAAGACAGAAAAAGAAGCACATACATATCAAATATGCCACTAGGGCAACACAAATAAGCCAAGTTCACAAAATGGGGTCAAGTCATGAGACTTTGACAAGCTCATGAACTTGACAGCCCATTGGTGACACAGGGCAAAAACTAGTGTATATAAGCACAGATTTAAGCTAGAAATAAGCTGAACTAAAAATTAACAAAAATCATACAGAGAGATAAGCAACAAAACTAAAACATACTATAAACACAGGTTCTAAAACTAAGTATTAAAAGCTACACAAAATTATCTATTTAATTCAAAAACACAAAATCTGAAATTTTGACTTTTTAAGTTTATGATCAAAGTTGACTTTGATCAACTTTGATCTAAATTTAACAACTAATTATGATATAATATGATACAATAACATGAAATAAACAAGTAAGAACAACTTTAAAACACATTAGCAAGATTTTAGGTTGTGACAACTTCAAAATACTCATAATGAAACAGTCAAGTGTGATTTTGACTATTTACCATGCTAGACTCTTAAGTTAATGTTTCACTGAGTCACTTTAGTCATATAAGGCATACATCAAATAAGAAAAACACCATACATAGCCTGTAACACAGATCATCTACCACAACCAAACAACCCTTTAATGGAATTTAATTAAGCTTTTCATTACATAGGACTGAGTAAACCAATTTTATCAAATCCACAGGCTTTCATCTATTAAATTAGGACCTTTAAAGCTTAAACAAGTAGTCACACAAGGTTTAAACCATGATTATCAAAAATCAAGCATATGAGACAGTCAAAATGGAAATTTAAGCATAACCAAATTCCAAAACATAACAAACTTATATTAAGCTATAATATCATGAACAAACAACATAGAAACACAGAAACATAAAAATCATAGCATCTAAAACATTAAAACAGTAAAGTGCAAAAAATTGTAAAAATGAAGCTTACAAGTGATCAATGCTAAAACTGAGTACCAAGGCTCAGAAACCACTCCTAGCTTGTTGTCAATAAGCTAGAAACCGAAAAGTCCATCAGTTAGCTTCTATACCCCAGGCGCTTATGAGACCACAAGTTGATTTTTCATTGAATTTTCTTGATTTTTAGTATTTTCTGCTTTTTAAAAACTATAAGCGATTTAATGAATCTAAAAGCTTCATGAGCTTTGTCGAGAGCCTACATGAGCTTAAAGAGTCCATTAAACAACCATAACAAGAAATTTAAATGACATGAAATTAAAGGAATTTTAAGCAAAACATGAAAGCGAAATTAGTGAAATTAAGCGAAATTTAAGTTCCATTACACTAATTTGAGGAAGCTTACAACATTAAAACATTAAAAGACATGAAATTCAAAGAAAGCTTTTTAAAAATTACACTAACGACCAATGGCTAATCCAAAGGTACTTCTTCTCTTGCCTTTCTTCCTCTTTTATGCTTTAGAAATCCTCCACGTGTCCTTCTGAGAGTATCCCACCTCTTTGCTTGACCAATGGGTGAGTTTTGAGTGTTAGCACATTTTGGCGGGAAAGTCAGTTTGACTTGTAGCTCTGCATTTCATCAACTAGGGGGGGTGGCATTTAATGTGGAGGGTTGAGTGGGTAGTGGTGATGATGAGGGGAGGAGAAAGGTGAAAAGGTGATGGGAGATGGCTTGTGTTGTTGCGAGCAACATGATGGGAAGAAGGCAGAGGAGGTGGCGGGCAAAGGGCTTGTTTGACTTGGTTTGACACTGGGGTCCAAAAGACTAATGACAGGGGTCACAATTGGTTAAGTGGCGTGGTCAATTTGGTTTTGACAAGTCTTGGCTTAGCTTATTATACAAGGACTAAAGCGCCACTTTTTGAAAGATGAGGACCAAGCGCCAATTTCTCAAAGTTAACATAAGGACTGAATTTGACAAACTTTAATAGTACAAGTACCATTTTGACATTTTCTAATTCTCAAAGGACCATTTTGCCAAATTACAAAGTTCGGGGACTTAAGTTGTAATTTTGTAATTTTAAATCTCAAGGACCAATTTTGACAACTTAGGAATCCTAGAGACTTAAAATGATATTTTCTTTATTTAGATTTACCAGGACTGTTTTGACAACTTTTGAAACTTGGGGACTAAAGCGCCAATTATGCAAACTTGATCGTTTTCACCGATTTTGATATTTTGCATTTAAAACACATAAAACACTTATTTGTGATATTTTTATCATTTTGATATATTTCGAGTGTTTTCGGATGTTTTTGCAGTTTAAATGGTACAAAATGATGAGTATTTAGACACTCATCGTGCACACTGTTGCCGATTAGTGCATAAGGTAGACCATAGGTAAGCGAGACACTTATAAATATTAAAACACAGTCAAGAAAACTCGCATCAACAGTATGCCCACAAACCCAAACTCGCCAACTCCAATATGGAAGTTCTTCATACCCTTCACATGGATTTGTGTGGACCCATGAGAGTGCAAAGTATAAATGGGGAGAAATATGTGCTAGTCATTGTTGATGACTACTCTCGGTTTACTTGGGTTAAGTTTTTGAGATCAAAGGATGAAACTCCCGACATCATCATCAAATTTATTAAACATTTACAGTTAGAATCATCCGAACAGACAATGGAACTGAATTTTTTAACAATGAACTAAGTTAGTTTTATGAAAGCATTGGAATTAGCCATCAAAGAAGTGTTCCACGTACTCCTCAACAGAACGGTGTAGTTGAAAGAAGAAATCGAACTCTTGTTGAAGCTGAAAGGACTATGCTAATCTTTTCAAAGGCTCCAATGTTTCTCTTGGCATAAGCCATTGCCACTGCATGTTACACCCAAAATCGTTCCCTAATACATACAACTCATGGTAAAACTCCATATGAATTAGTTCACAACAGAAAACCGAATCTGTCGTTTCTTCGTGTGTTTGGAGCATTGTGTTATCCAACTAATGATGGTCAAGATTTGGGAAAGTTGAAAGCTAAGGCTGATATTGGATTTTTCGTTGGTTATGCACCTAATAGAAAGGGTTACCGAATCTACAACAAAAGAACCCGAGACATTATGGAAACTATTCACGCACGCTCGATGAGTCGATCGAGCAAATGGCTCTGGACAATCCAGTTCTAGACCCGCATCTCAAATTTTGTCTGCCGAACCTATTAGTTCAGGACTTGTACAAAATACTTCTCCTATAGTTCTTTATGTACCACCATCAGAAGAAGATTTGAATAAATTGTTCGATCCAATGTTTGATGAATATTATGAGCCTCCAGCTGATGATAATTCTACACCACCAACTGTAGTTGCTCCTATTCTAACCAATTCAAATGGTCCATCCGTTTCAATGTTTTTATCTCAAGAAGCACCATTTACTGATCATTCATCATCATCTTCGAATCCTCAATCATCTTCTGTGAATCAAGGTAATGCAACTGCTAATTATTTTGGAGATAACCCCTTTGCAACTCCCGAAGATGCTCCGTTTGAATACATATTTGTCCCTGAACCTACTCTAGAAACATCTTCACCAGGGGATCCTAACTCGCTACATCGGTTCCTTACCAACAACCACATGAGCATCTCGGAAAATGGACACATGATCATCCATTGAATAATATCATTGGGAATCCTTCTCATCCGGTATCTACTCGTAAAAACTTGCCGCGATGCCTTATGGTGCTTCTTCAACTCAGACTATCAAAGATCGAACCTAAAGATTTCAAACAAAGAATGTCTCGAGGACAAGCGGTTTAGTGCTATGCAAGATGAAATCCATGAGTTCGATCGTCTTGATGTATGGGAATTTTTGTACCGCTCTAGATTGTGCTATGATTATTGCTCTCAAGTGGATCTTCAAAGTAAAGCTTGATAAGTACGATCATTGCTCGAAGAATAAGGCATGGCTAGTGGCTAAATGATATCGTCAAGAGGAGGGTATTGACTTTGGAGAATCATTTGCTCGGTTGCACGAATTGAGGCTATCGTAATCTTCTTGGCTAATCTTGCTAGTAAGAATATGGTGGTTTACGGATGGATGTAAAGACCGTGTTTCTTAGTGGAGATCTTAAAGAAGTGGTTTATGTTAGTCAACCCAAGGCTTAGTGGATCCTGAGCATCCTACCCATGTCTACCGTTTGAAGAAGGCCCTATACGGTTTGAAGCAAGCTCCTAGGGCATGGTACGATACATTGTCAAAGTTCCTTTTGGCAAATGGATTCCACAAAGGAGCAGTCGATCCTACATTGTTCACCAGAAAGTCAGGCAAACGCTTAATTCATGTTCAAATCTATGTTGATGATATTATATTTGCCTCGACCGACCCTAATGAATGTGACCGATTTTCAAAAGAGATGGGCTCTAAATTTCAAATGTCAATGATGGGATAAATGTCATTTTTCTTCGGATTACAAATTTCACAAAGCCCCGGAGGCATTTTGATTAATCAATCTACATATGCAAATGAAATTTTAAAGAAATTTGGATTTGATTCTTGTGACCCTGTTGACACTCCCATGGTGGAACGAACAAAGCTGGATGAGGACCACTCAGGGATCCCGGTTGATCAAACGAAATATTGTAGTATGATTAGATCCTTGATGTTCCTCACAGTCAGTAGACCAGATATTCTGTTCGCTGTATGCATGTGTGCTAGATACCAGGCTAAGCCTACAACCTTGAAGCGGCTAAACGGGTCTTTTGGTATCTCCAAGGAACCATTAACATGGGACTTTGGGTGACAAGTTACTCATCGAAGTACGTCAGGAGGTGCTCAGTTTTTGGGTGACAAGTTAGTGAGCTGGTCTTCAAAGAAATAAATGAGTACTTTCATATCCTCTACAGAGGCTGAATACATAGCCATGCCATTATGTTGTGCTCAAATCTTATGGATGAGATCCCAATTATCTAACTATGGCTTTGTATTCAACAAAGTTCTCAGTATTGTGATAACAAAAGTGTCATAGCTCTCTGCTACAACAATGTCCAACACTCAAGAGCAAAGTACATTGACATTCGACATCATTTCATCAGGGAACAAGTGGAGAAAGGAGTGGTTGAACTGTATTTCGTGAGGACTGAATATCAGCTGGCAGACATCTTCACTAAAGCTCTTTCTAGAGACCGTTTTGAGTTTATCCTCCCATGACTTGGCTTGAAGAGTCTACAACCAGAAACACTCAAATGTCTTCAGGAGGAAGAAGAGGAGTAAAGGAGTTTCTTCACCTATTCTTTGTGTATATATTTTATCAAAAAGAAAATACAAAAATATACAACAAACAAAAACAAAAAAAAGCCATAATATATATATATATATATATATATATATATATATATATATATATATATATATATATATATATATATATATATATATATATATATATATATATATATATAGAGAGAGAGAGAGATTGGATCATTTAAAAGTTGATCCCAAGAGAAAAGTGAGAGAAGTGATCTCAACCGTTAGATCACCCCTCTTCCCTCCTTTTTTACCACCGAACTACTGTGGACCGATTGTAACTTCCTTTATTCTTTATGGGAGTGTTTTGTAAATTCGCACCTTTCATATATAATGCCTAATTTTCTCTCAATTTTTTATTTTTCTTCTTTCTATCATTTCACGCACTAATATTTTTTCTCTCATTTTATCTTATTTCTCTATGAGTTTCAGATTTGTCAAATCAGATTAACAAAATCACATTCACGAAATCATCGCATCATGAAATCATATCATGTTATCTGATAAGATATCGTGTTATTAGATTAACAATATCATCTCATCATAATTTATCAAATCGAAGATCAAATTAAGGTATGTAACTGATTTTGATTGTAGTTATGCTATTTTTGCTACTTAAAATCAATTAAAAAGCTTATATATGTGATTGTTGTTGTTTTATCTGTACCAATTTCTGTTTTTTATGAAATTTGATTCGTTAATTATCATCTTTGTTTATAGATGTAACGATTTTCAGAGTTTATTGACATGATTCATTGTATAGAATAGTTATTTTGAATCAAAATTAAGAAATAAATACATGGAATACATGATCACAAAAAACTGCACACCAAGTGTTTGATAAACTGTCTGAATGAAATTTTATAACTGTGATGCACTATTTTTACATGTGGTTATATTACATCTTTCAATAGTAGAAACATATTTCAAATTATTGTGCTTGTTTTGTTGATGCTGAATATTCGAATATAAAAATATATAGGATAAGCACTTTGTGAAACACCCTCTAGAAAAAGAGTCTTATTGGCAATTGTTTATTTCTTATGGATAGGGTGTTAAATCAATTGATAAGTTGATGTTAGTGTTACTATATTGGCCTATCGGGATGCTTTTATATCCATTTGCCTTTGCAATGGTTTTTTGCATCCATAAGAGTAAAGTGTAATAACTTTTAAACATTAAAGTACAATGTTTGTTTCTTGACTACCTAAAGTCAAAAAGGATTAAAAAATATAATAATCTATTAGAAAGTCACATAATATATATTTTTAAATTTTATAGATAATGACTGTTAATCTGTCAACATGTATGTACAATTTGTAGCTTATACGAAGCTTGGTATTGAAGTCGTTTGCAAAGTTGTCTAACAAGATTTCTGGAACCTTTCAGGCATGAATTATAATCTGATAACGGAAAATCTAATTGTATAGTGTTGGGATTGGGCTTGTGTTCAATGATCTAACCTCGGGTATTCTAGTGAATTTCATCAGTTTGTAATCCGTGATAATCAGGTAGTGTTTCTTTTGCTTTATGTTTAAAATTCATTAAATTGACCAAACGGATGCAGTAAAGTTACTCAAATAGATGCACTAAAGTTCATCAAACAGATGCAGTCTAGTTGCATAATATTTTATCATGTTTCCCTTTTGTGTGTAATTGCCGTATTTTACATATGTTTTCTACACATGCATATAGTTTACTGATCTTGTACTTGTATGGGTATTGAGATGTACATCAGGATGTGGAATCGTTTGAGACTGATCTTGTTAGAAGGCTTGCGAACTTTATTCACTATGATTAGTGCCGCCCACAAGCAAATAGTGTTGAAGGTATCTGGTTAATTAAGGTTATTTTATATTTATATCTTAAGAATGAAAGATTCTATATGATATATCCAATGTGAATTGATTTAAAAAAATGTATGGGTCAATTCATGTAATGAAAAAACAAAATGGCTAAAAAAGAAATGGGTCAAATGGGTCAAAAGTCTCCAAAGTGTATATTTAATGTGCGAAAGTATTCCACATCTATATTCAATCGTTAACCAAATCTGCCTAAACCTCTATATGCCACATTTACTTGTAGTATATGAAGATGAAAGAAGCGTACTTACACTATGGGCCCATGCAGGTAACGAGGATCATACATGCGCTTCAGATCGATCATCGGGTGCATAGACTAGCGGTGGTTGGAGACACAGAGTTCTTGAAAACCCCACTTTCAAGGTGGATTAAAACATCAACAAGTACATTACGATTACTTATGCCACGGTTGAAAAAGTTACCTATCAAGGTAAATCTTAATTAATAGTGATAGTTTTGTAATCCGTGATAATAGCTAGTGCTTCTTTTGCTTTATGTCTAAAATTCATTAGTCTAACCAAATGGATGCACTAAAGTGACTCAAACAGATGCACTAAAGTTCATCAAACAAATGCGATAAAGTTGCATCATATTTTATCATGTTTCTCTTTGTGTGTAATTTTCGTATTTTACGGATGTTTTCTACACATGCATATAGTTTACTGATCTTGTACTTGTATGTTTGACAGTGTCTGGAGTGGATGCTAAAGTGCATAACCTAATACCGAACAACATGGAATGTTCATACATAAAAGTTATCCCACTTCATGAAAAAGATGATATCATTTACATCTTGTGTTGTAAACTCCCTGTAGTAAATAAGATATACAATTTGTATAGATCTTGTATATATTAGTATCGCGTTCAGAAATATGAATTGACTTCAGCTTCAAGATTTCATTATAATAAAGTTCCATATTCTATATTTATGGTTTTAATATAAATCTATCTCTTTACCACATTCATTTCCTTGGAATTTTGTTATCAGTGGATGATGTAACAGGTGGTATCTCAGTAGAGTCTTTCTTTATAGGCTCGTCAACTTGAATTTTTGGTTGGTCGTTAACCATGTTTGTCTTATCCTTGTTTGGAGCCTTCTTTTCGTCATTTTCATGAACCTAAAAGTATTGCACTTGTTTTGCTTTTATGATACAAACGGATGCACTAGATACATCAAACGGATGCACTAAAGTTCCTCAAACAGATGCACTAAAGTGCCTCAAATAGGTGCACTAAAGTTATAGATGAGAATGAACACATCCATTAATGTAAATGATAAACAAATGCATTTACTAAATGTAATGGAGGTGAAGGGCTAAAGCTGTATATTAACAAAAAATTTCTTGTGCGGTTGGGAATAAAAAATATAAACCTACAAATATAGTTGAACAAAAAGATAGCAATAAACATACAAAGAACTAGTCATGTTATGAACGAATTAATCTTATTATAAACTTAAGTTGCATGTACAAGAGATGCATTTTTCATTGACGAGTGATGCTAGAATCAGAATACAATGTCTTATAATATATAGTAAGCTAAACAAAAACTAGAAAATAAGATTTTTACAAGCTAAGCAACGACTATCTTCAAATTCTTGCAAAATCTAAAACAGTCAGAGAATCCTCTCAAATCTTCTACCTTTCGATACCTATAAAGTCGTCATCTTGTAACAAATCATCATCACCGTTCAACCAATAAGCAATGCTATCTTCTCGTCTGACAAAATCATCTTCGTCACTAAAATTATCCATTCCAGGAAGTTGCATATGGGTAAGGTCAAATGTGTATTTGCTAAACATAACCATAATTAGTTAAAACAATCATTATGAGTTGAAAAATCATTATGTAATATTCCATACATAGGCCTTATTTTTAATACATATGCCTTAAAATGTACATAAATTAGTATATTGACAAACACCTCTTAGTAATCCTCATGCAATTTTCCATACTGATGCCTTATTTTTCTAATAGAGATGCCCTAAATTGTACAAAAATTATTATATTGCCAAATACACCCAATGTTTACTACATCGCTAAATAATCCTTATGCATTATTACAGACACATGCCTTATTTTTTTTAAATATAGATGCACTAAATATACACATATTAGTATATTTGTCAAACACCCCCAATGTATATTAAATGAATTCAATATTGTCGAACATACAAAAACATCAAATGACTTTGGTAGGGGTGAGCATGGGGCAGGGTGGGGCGGTTTTATGGTAAAACCAAAACCGAACCATATATTCGATTTTGGAAACTACAAACCGTTTGGTTTCGGTTTTTCGGTTTCGGTTTTCGGTTTTGACATTGAATCGATGCAGTTTCGGTTTTATTCGGTTTGTTCTTACTTGAAAACAAGCAAGTTTTAATCTTATATGAAGTTTACCAATTCTAAGTTTTCAAGCAAAAATATTTAAACAAATATCAATAATAGCATATTATCTAGCAATCCAAAGCGTCGAAGAAACGTACAAAACAACCAAACATCAATCTAAAATGTAAAATGCACGTCTTTGTGGCTTTTTACTTTTCGTTTGCTTATGAGAATTGTAGGGGAAATTTTCAAAGAACACTACTGTTCGAAAACAAAGATATAATATCTATAAATAAAATAAATTTTAATGTATAGATAGTTAACAACACATTTTTTTAATAGATAAAGTTTTATACTTAAATCTTTAAAATTAAATAGCAAATCTTTTATATAGATAAAATTATAAAAACATACAAAAAGGTGGGGCGGGGCGGTTTTCTCGGTTCGGTTTTTCTTATGAAACCAAAAACCGCCCCAAACATTCGGTTTTTATAAAATTCAAAACCACCGCCATCGGTTTGTCAAATGAGGCGGTTTTTTCAGTTAGGCTTTTTCGGTTTTTTCGGTTTCGATTCGGTTTTTCGGTTTTTGTGCTCACCCCTAGACTTTGGATAATCCTTATGCAATATTAGTATATTGCCAAACATATAAAAATTTCAAATTAGTTTAAGAATCCTTATGCTATATTTCATACGGATACATTATTTTTTTAAAAGAAGATACACTAAAATATCATATCATCTGAATATTCATATCTACTCATAATTATTATAATAACTATTATAATATAGATGCACTAAAATATTCAATACATATGCATTAATCTTACACATAGATTCCTTAAGACCTGACCCGTTAACCACTAACATATAACCTTCCACAAACACCTGATGCACCAACCACTAACATGTAACATGATGCACCTAGTGCATCACTATGTAAAATATACTGCATCAAACATACATCTGCACATACAATTTTTTTTTTGAAAATTCTAACTAACTTACGCATAACCTATTCCTAATACACTAATTCAGACAAATGAATGTCTTAAGGTGTGTTGTGGTTCACTAATCATACAAATTGGCATCATAACATGCAAGTTGATGCACCAAACATAAACACAAACACATTACTCTTACATACAGATTCTCTAATACATGATGCACCAACCACTAACATACATGTAACATGATGCACTTAATGCATCACTATGTAAAAGTTATTGCAATAAACATACATGCGCACATGCAAAAAAAATTTGAAATATAAAACAAGGATATACATAACCTTATCGAACTTTATATGGCATAAATAAACACCAACGTGTAGATGCATTAATCTTACACACGATTGATGCACCAACCCTAAACATGTAACCTTACACAAGTATTTGATGCACCAACCACTAACATGTAACCTGATGCACCTATTACATCACTAATTAAAATCTACTGCATCAAACATACATATGGACATACATTTAACCTGGTGCACTAACCACAAATACAAATGCACTCATATGTGTTATAATTCAATAATAATACATTCTCGGGCCCTAATATTCAACCTCATACACTAAGCATGAACACAGATGCCCTAAGATGCAATTTGATGCACTGATCTTACACACATTTAACCTGATGCAACAACCATAAACACAGATGCACTAATACAAGTCGGTGCCCTAAGATTGTGTAATCTGATGTTGCAAATATACACACTGATGCCCTACGATGTCATATAATTTAATACTAAACACATATGATGCAAATTAGTGCATCACAATTATAAATTCTTATTCAAATATTTTATCAAACACCTGGTGAGCAATTTTAATAAACACATTTTTGATGCATTTTTTTGTCAAATTTATTTCATATGTGGTAGAAAAACATGATGATATTATGATAAACTTTCAACAAAACCTAAAAATCATTACATAATTGATTTTACCGATCGATTGACAAAATTACTGCACTTACAAGTGATGGTATGCTAATCAATTAACCAGAAATATTAAGTTAAACACATGAACGAGAAGATCAATTCGTGAAGAAAACTAACCAGGAATATGTTGTGGTAGAGGTACAATATTGATGTCGTTGTGGTGCCGTGTTGATTGCGCGGCGGTGCAGTGGTTGGGGGCAGACGGTGGCGGTGGTGGTGGTGGTGATGGTGAGTGTGTGTGTTTGAATCTGGAGTGTGTGTGTGTGTGTGTGTGTTTGAATCTCGAGTTTGTATTTTTTTAGATCTGAACTATACAATGTCAATTCCTCCTTTTTGTGTTTTTTCTTTTTTTGCCCTTAACTTTTGATTGTTATCAAATTCTACCCTATAACGTTTTTTCTCACTTTTCTACCTAATTATACTTTTCTCTAGAACCGGACTATATATATATATATATTGTCTCTCTCAAGGTATGTCTTCTGGTATCGATAACATCTACGGTCTTATAAATGTCATTCAACAATGGCACGAGTCCTTAGATGAAGTTCGAACAGAAGGTGTAAATATTTTCTTATAACATGTCTCAAAACAATGGCTTACTGTCATTTCAGGCAGTATCCCGGGCTTCAAATAATGGCTTACAGTTATTTCAGATTGTAACCCGCTTTTAATGAAAGGACAGAGCCACGCTAAAACATGTTTTAAAATCTCATGCTCTGATCCTAAAAACATAAGTTCATAAGGAACATCTGTCGCCAAAAAGACAAATGTTTCCTTGCAAATGTTTTTCCTTCTAAAAGATTCTTCTGAAAAATATTTGTCTTCTAATGAAAACAAAATTGCTTTAAAAATAACTCGGACTTAATTTTGAAAATCATCTGGACTAATCTTTTGTCAAAATCTCTATCACTTAATCAACAACTTTGGTCATTGATTAAAGGGGGAGAATGATTTCAAACAATTCAAAAAGGTTATTTTTCAAACAATTGGCATTAAAAGGAGCAAGGTCCATATTTTGTTAATCAAAAATAACATTTTATCTACAAATGGATCAAGACCAAGCTAACTTGAGTTTTCATTCAATTAGGTACAAAAACTGAATATTATACATATGGTACCTGAGCATGTTAGAACAATGGAGATTACAATTTCAAAACCTGATCCTTATCAGTTAAGTGCTTTTAAACCTAAGTCACATTTCTCCTCAAAACGTTTTTGAAAATAATTTAAATCAATTGGGATCACAAATCTCAAAGGGTTTGAAAATTGTGATCAGGGGAAAATTTGTGATTTAAATCGGAAATTAGCTGATAATTTAATTAATGGTTTTAGTAATACTATAACAGGCACTCCTTCCTACATGTGCCAAACGATTTCAAATTTTCCATGCACATATTAAGTGGGAGCATTTATCTTAAACCAAAACGGATTGAAATGTGATTGATTTGTCTAAAAGTGCAGGTTCTCTCTAATATGTGTAAAGCTCTTTTGAATCTCAATGCACATATTGAGGGGGAGCAAGTAAAAGAAACACATCCTTCTCCAAAATGTTTTATCTAAAAGTATCTAAATATGAGATTTGATCAGGGGGAGTGATGATGATCATTTTAGAAAACAATTTCAAGAATTGGAGCTTTTATTCAGATCTAACCGTTCATTAGGTTCTTCCTCCATGTGCCAAATTGATTTCTAATACTTGAAGCACATGTTGAGGGGGAGCATATCTAAAATATCAAAAACAATTAAGGTACAAAATGCTTTGATTTTATATCAAAAGTACCTTGATTGATTTTCAAATGGTTTTCATTTGGTTTCGAGGCGGAAAGAACAATACTAAAAGACCGATCAATTTTACTTTATGCATTGGAGTTATAAGGATGGTTAGGTTAGGTATTCGTTCCCATGATCCCGCCAGAGCCGGAGGGATCTACCCAGGGACAATCCACTAGATAGTATAGAAGTCCTTAGGTATGATGTAAAAAGGAGAAAAATGAGAATATCGGAAGAGTGCCGACTGAGATAGAGCTAGGACTGGAACAAACCCAACAAGATTCTAGTCATGAAGTCTCGGTAAGCACCGAAGGGGTTGAAGAATGAAAAAGAAATGAAATGAGAAAATGGTAAAAAGAAATAGCCCTCCAATAATTTAACCTTAGGCGTAAACCGGGTTCAACACATATACTCTTGGTGGTTACTAAAGTAACGCTGGTATTGAAGACAAGACGTCATGGACCCAGTGACACACTGCACTAAACTTCCCAAGTCACTCAAGTTCTCTTAAAAGGACTTGTTTCATTCTCATGGAGAACCTACATAATATATCAACTTTCTCTTAGAGATGTTTGATATTGAAGAAGGAGACCCTCTCCCTAGTCTCCGACATAGGAAACCAAATGTGCATAATTGAGTCTAGAGCCAAGAGATCATCCATAAATCTCATTAGGACATACTATTCTTGAAGACTTGTTGTTTCACACAATTTGGAAAGTAAGATTATATATTGAGAGTCCTACGCATTATCCTTGTGATAATTTCCAGAACATCAGAGTGATATGTCAAATATTCACGATGAAGATGGAAATCCTTCTAGATCCAACATCAAACAAGCTCTTGGTGGGTGACATGTGAGATCTTACAAAAGATCAAACTTATGACAACTAGATAGAAACTATGGGGCAATTCACTCTTGAATCAACCTTGGTCCAGGAAATGGATTGACGGATACCTTTGAAAAACCATTCGATGTGCTCAACCATTCTTTTCTCTAGCACATCGAATGTGTATTAATTTTTACAAAATCAAAAGGGTGTTTATGATTGAAACTTGATTTTTCTCTAAAACCCTCGTCGTATTGCAAAACTCTTTCTCTTAAGCAATACAAGATTGTTTTTCAAATCATTTGTCACCAATCAGTGAATCTCAATTTGCTAGTTCACTCACTTCGTGTTGTCTACTTTGGGACGTTCCGGTTTGAGAACGGCCAGATCAGCTGCGAGACCTTTTCAAGAAGATTCTTCGGAATTCTATCTGATCACATGCAGTATTTATACAGATCAATGGGGAACCGTGGTTCTTGCAATCATATTCAACGAAAATGAACAAAGACACTTTCGTGTGCTTTATTGCTAACTACTATTTGCAGGAACATCGGACGGTTGCAGCTGATCAGAATTGAGAAGTCAATCCATAACCGCGTGCTCACACATCACACACATGTTTAAAGAAATTATGACAAGTACACGTCCACACTCATCTGCTCTGATATCATCATGAGACGTTTGATTTCACTCTGATACCATCATGCTATGCTTCGGCTCGCTAATGCAAATATCATGGTTCAAAGAAGCTTCCGAAACTCTGATGGAAAGATGTCATGATCCAATAATGTGTACATGTCGGTCCAACGTCACGACATCACATGAAGGCAACACAAAGGATGAGTCAAGAGATTTACTGTAGCTGATGATCTCTAAGAAGGCTCGAAGAACAAACAATCTGTGGATTAGTTAAAGACCTCCACTTGAAGTTCAAAACATGCACAATATGAAGAATCAAATATTACGAGCTACAGAGCAAAGAACTTAATCAAGAATTCAAGAACACAAAAAATGTAATATCTGTTTGTAATTGATGTTAGCTCCCTTAAGGGGAGATTGTTGGGATTTAGAAAATATGGTAGTTAAAGACTCGGTCACCTCAAGTATATGTATTAGTTAGAAAGCTCTGTGGAAAACTAGAAGGGGGGGTTGAATAGTTTTGCCAATTAAAACTTTGTTTTAAAATATTTAGATCGAATTATGTCAATCTATTTAGTTGTTTATGTTGGACGTTGATAGATAGATATATAAACGTGTAATGAAAGATAAAGAGTAAGAAGCACATAACCACGATACGAGTATTTATAGTGGTTCGGCTACAAGGACACCTTCCTTGCCCTACTCTACTCCCCGAGTCACCTACTCGAGAGTTTGTAAACACTACACGACACTAATCTCCTTATGGCGGAGAAGCCTTCACAACGTCGCAAACTCTTTTTCCGGTACTAGGTTAACCACCGGGTTCTTTCACTTTAAGGTGAACCACACCTATCACAACGTCGCCTACCCTTTATTAGGTACTAGGCTAAGCACCTAGTTCCATTACTATGGAAGAACTACTATCCATCACAACACAACACCTAATCTCAAGGAGATCCACTTCTTGTTACAACACCATCAAGGATATCACCATCCATGGAAATAAACAAATACTTATACGTATAACGATGCACCTCATCGATGGCATTCTTCCCTAATTCCACTTGATTTGATTCTTAGGCATCCTTCACTAATGCCTTTGACACAACGCTTGGCACCTTTCACTAATGCCTTCATCTTGACACCTTTAGCATTCTTCACTAATGCTTTTGACACGAACGTTTAGCACCTTTCACTAATGCTTTCATCTTGACTCTTTCGGCATCCTTCACTAATGCCTTCAACACAACATCTACGAAGGAAGAAAGAACTATCAACAAGAGAACCTCAGTTGTCTTGATGATGACGAAGTATGGCAACTCATGGACTTGAGCTTGCTCGACTTTAAGAAGTGGTGATCTCGCCTTTAAGAGGAACCTAGAGAATCACACAAAAAACAAAAGACAAACTGCATAGAAAGATCCCTTAGGATCAGTGGTTAGAGAGGTACAATACTTGGAGAAATTATGTGTGAAAGTGGTGAGCCAAAAGGAAGAAATGGCTCACTATTTATAGAAGAGAAAGTTCACTGTTCCCGGATCCCGGATCCCTCCAGAGGATCTGGCTAGCGTAAAGCTAGGGATCCATAGGACGCTCCTCTTTACCCATGGGTATTTTGGTTATGGGTCATGGGTCATGGGTTGATCCATGGGTTTCTTATTAGATACAATGTATCTCAAGAGTTCAATGTACCTAGTCAAATGGTTTGGATAAAACCATGGGTTATGGGTCAATACCATTTGTTAGTTTTTACCCATTTTAGTATATACTACTTTAAGTATATATTTACCCAAATATGTAAACACTAGTTGTTGTACATATGTATTACTAAATCATAAAAACACTTATACTTGTTTTAGTGTTTTATGTGAAAACGTAAGTGTGTTAGAAAACTATTGGCTCAAACAGTTTACGTATTTTATTTTATTCGTTAAAATGATTTTACGTTTGTTATCAACAAAACATTAGGAGATCGTAAAATATAAATAAACGTTTTTACGGCTTATTTGTATTAACAATCTCCCCCTTTTTGTTAATGACAAAACATAAAATTATTTTAAGGAAAAACTAAAATTCGTGAAAGTTCGAATTGGAGTTTTTACTCTCTTCTCCCCCTTTTTGTCGAAACAAAAAGAGCATCGAAAAGAAACTAACACAAAGTTTTAAGAAAAACAAGTAAAAGGAAAGATGTAAAGTGAGTAAGTGACGGGAATGGTTCTCGTCTTAACTCCCCCTTGACGAGTCCATCCCTTTGTGAGGGCGTCAAGTACATAAAAATAAGTGAGCTAATGTATTGCAATTATGTTTGCAATTGGTTCGTCCTTGTGACGAAAAATGCTCCCCCATGAAGATTGCAACTTTGCAATGGGGTGTCACGAAGAGTAATCCAAATATGGATTAAGTTGCAAGTGAATTTGCAATGTATAGTTTGACACAAAGCTCCCCTAGCTTTATGGTGTCAAAATCTTCATGTGTATTTTGAAAATCTACAAAATAAAGGTTAGAAAACAAGAGTATAGTGCATAATTTCCTACAAATAAAACTCAAGTTAGTAGTAATTTGTGTTTCTGGACCACGGATCCCACAGTTCCCTTGATGGAGGGATCCGTCTAGGCCATTTCTAGGGATCCGGCTGTCTGGTGACAGTTTCTTCAGCAATGAAAATATGCCAAACAATGCTAATAATGAGGTGAGATATGTATATGATTAGCAAGCATAAACACAAAATAACATGGCATATAATTAATCATTCAATAAAACCAAGAGATAATCAAACAAATCTCTAAAACTAAGAGAATGATCTAGCCATACATTTTCTACTAATATGTTACTAAGACCTAAAATGCAACAAAGTGCTCGAGTCTAAGAATGAGTAGACTTGTTGATTTGATCCAATCTTTCAAGAAGATGATTAAACATGAAATGTAACTCATTTCGTACTTCTTGAACAAGTCCTTGAGTGATTAGACAAGTTGGGCAACTATTGCCTTGATTGGGAACCGGAGGAAAATGGATGTTTTGAGGAGGCTCTACGAATGATTGAGGGGTTTCATCTTGAGTTGTGGGATGAGGTTCTACTAAAGGTGAGGGTGGTGGTAGTGGAAATTCCTCCATATGATCATGTCCATGATTGTTCCTTGTTTCCCATGATGGACTATCGGTGTTGTGGGTGGTTCCCTATTTAATGAGAAAGTTAGTGAGTGGGAGGTTCTTGGTGGCGAGTGCTCTAATGCATAGAGATTTGGGTGAGGAAGAGGCTCGTCAAATCTATGCTCAAGAAATGAGGACTTAGACGGCTTGCTAGAACTAACAATGTTTGGTTTTGAACTAGATGACCCTTTTTGTAGTCCAAAAGGTTTGATGCTAATCCTTGTGGTTCTCTTAGCAATTGTTGAATGAGTTTGTTGAGGTGGATTCTCCCATTGTCATCTCTTATGGGAGATGATTCGGTGGATGAGATTTCATGGATCATATGACCCTTTCTTTTGGATGAGCCATTTGTTGAGGAGTTGTTGCTAAGAGCTTTAGTCATGGTGGTGGTAAGGATGCTATATGAGCTTTTAGTGACTGATTTTTGAGAGCTAGGTGGAAGTGATGCCCTAACCTTAAGAGTGTTTGGTTTATAAAGGGTAATTTGAATTTAGAGAATTAAATTCTTGGCCACTAAGAGGATTAAGCATGCACTTAGGATTTTGATCAGCTCTAGAGACAATAAATGAATGCTAAAAGTGGTTAGATAACCAAAAGGTAGTTAAAATTAAAGAGGGAAGCTGGTTTTAGCTTTCTGCAGCCACGGATCCCGCAGATCCCTCTCACCATGGATCCGTCTGGTTATAAGCCAGGGATCCGCCTGTCAGACATATTCTAGGTGAAATAATTATGCTTTTGTGAGGTTTATTTCCTATGTATTTCGAGGTTTTGACTTAATTTTGAAGTTTTTAACTGTTGGATATCTTAAATGCTCAACCATAATGAGTGATGGTGCTTAATGATGGTTTTGGGTAAGAAAATTGACTTTAGGTAGTCTAATTATGTGTTTGACAAGGATACCATTTAATTTGATATGGAGAAATGGTGGTAGTTAGTCCTAGAAGTCAGATGATGACTTAAGAAAAATTTACTAAAATCTTTAAAAATAAAGAAAAAATGAAAAACTAGTTTTGAGCCTAAATTTGAGTCAAAAAGTGATTAAGATCAATTTGTTAAAATTGATGGATATACCTAACTAAGTGTTATGATTTGTGATAAATAATGTGTGAGCGTTGGAGCAGAATTATGGTGAGTTTTGATGAGTTGATAAATCAAAAACACTTTGAAATATATCCTAGGTAAGCCATGGATGAGTGTGAGGCTTTCAACTATTTGAGGAAGACTTAGTTGGCTCTAGTATTTTATGTTTGACTAGTGTGAGGTGATCTAGTAAGCTATTTTGATGTAAGCAAGTCTGTATTGCTCATCAGTGGTCACGGATCCCGCGGTTCCCTTCTGGGAGGGATCCGGCTAGTTCAAATGCTGGGATCCGCCTACCGTATATTAGAAGGCTTTCAGCAAATGTGCAACTTTGCACTTTTTAGTAAATGCTTCTCCTAGTTATTTCTATAGGGACTAAATGCAAGAACACAACAAATATAAGGCATAGCAAAGTAAGGAGACCTAAAATTTCCTAAAATGAGTGACGACGACCACTTGAATGTTTTCAAGGAGTTGTAAAATCTCATTCTACAAGTTCCTAAGTTAATATTGTTTAGTGCCAAGATATGGCAAGACCTACATACTACACTATCCTACATAAGCATTGTTTAAGTGTTACAACCCATTGTTTGAAATTGTTCTTCACAAATTTAGGTCCTATGACCTTACCTCATTTCTCCTCCCCATCCCGTCTTCACCCGTCCTCCACTCTTTATCATACCATTTCTACCTCTTTTTCTTCAAGAAGTTGGCAAAGCACTTGAAGATTCCCTTGGTTTTTGCCATTCGGTGATGCACCAGAACGTCGGCAATTGGTTGATATACTCCAAGGGTCGAGTTCGGTATTTCGAGTGGGTTGCTACTTCCTTCACCTTCTCTTTGCCTCTCCCTTTCTTCCGAGGAATCCGTGGGTGGGTGAGGCCTTTTGCCATCTACCATAAACCTTGTGGTTCTTCCCTTGGTTAATGATACCATAACCTTGTTGCAAAAGCTATGGTCATAGGTTTGTGGAGAAGGATCTAATGCAAAGATGAATTTAGCAAGATGGGTTAGGAGCATTGCATACGGGAGCACCATCTTGTCCATGCTTCTTGCACTTGCCATTCTCTTGATCATGTAGTAGGCAAGGTTAAAGCGAGTCTCGGTCACTAGGCAATAGATCATGAAGCTTAGACATGCGTTGGGCTGATCCTTGTTTCCTACTAGGCACACCACATTCTCCCTTATCACATCTTCCCATTTCCTATACAATCCGTACATCTCGGAGAGCTCTATTTGGAAAGGATCCCTATAGATCACTTTCGACTTCATAGTAACCCTTGATGGGGATGCTCTTGGCATAAACACGGTGTCCCTCACCATGGTTGCTTCCGGGATTATCGTGTGATAAATTTCGTGTTGATCAACCATAGAGTGTATCTCCTCCAACGACCACTTATTAGAATACATGCAAACACCATCATATGGAACCCCTATTATTCTTCCAAACTCCTCAAGCGAAAGAGTGTACACATGTCCATTTATGGTGAATTCAATTGAGATGGACCCATCATCATTTCTAATTATCCCCATTGTCTTGTAGAACTCAAGTACAAAGACCGGGCAAATTTGTTCGTTTATATCCAATAAACAATCAAACCCAATAGTTCCAAAAACTTCCCTTATGTCGGTATTTGCAAGAAATGATGGATCAACAACTCTACCTTCGTGAAATAGTCTCTTTTCAAGCATCTTAAAGGCTTTTCTATCGTCCGGACATAGTCCATCTTTCCTATGGTACATGGGTATGTATTGAGCGGTGTCTTGGTAATCTTGTTGTTTATTTCTTGGCATGATTGTTCCTAAACAATACAACCAAAATGTGGTGTTAATTGTGAATAGTAACCTAGAGGGTTTGATCACAATTTTTCTCTCATCATCTTTGTTGAATTCAAGAAATGTGTTTAATTTGTATTAACAATGTTAATTCTTTGATTTAGATTATCTTAGAAAACAATGTGGTGACAAATTATGATAAACCCATTTGAACCCAACTCTTAAAGATGAAGAAATTGTAATCCTAGGAATCAAGGAATTAAATTAACAATGTAGTGAAGATTATACTTACACAAGTGATTGTTAAGCTTGAGAGAAATGATCAAATTGCTCCTTTGAGCGAAGAGTGAGTTCTTGTTCGAGAGTCTTTGAGGTGAATATAATTGTGGAACATCCACAGTGATTATTCTTTAACTTATGTTGTCTTATGTTGCACGGATCCCGCGGATCCCTCTCATTTGGGATCCGGCTAGTGTAAACGCAGGGATCCGACATGACAACAAAAATCAGCTCAAACATTCCTTGATAACTTTGGTTTGGGAGTTCTAAAACACCTAGTGTTTTGATGTTAAGGCTCTAAAACTTGTGATTTGAGGTTTTGAAGATTTAATACTATTCCTATTTGACGTGGTTCTCTTTTTAAGAATTCGTCATAATTCTTGGGGAGTTTTTCAAACATTATAATAAAATCCCATTTTATCATAATATAAGAAGTTTCACATGGATATTTATTGACATAGATGAAGTGTCAATAAGCCCTTTGTGACGAATAATGATTGAGGCTATCGAATAACCAAGATATCATTATTACGAGTTGGTAGTGTTGTCTATACAAATTAGTCGAAGAATACTATTATTGATGATGACTTTAATATAGATAACTACTTAAGTAATTACTAATAGATATAAATCATGCAACTAAGATTTTAACAATAATAAAATCAAAAATAAATTATTAGCGATCATACCTTTGCTAAATATTCTTTTTAAGAAAAGAAGTATTTAGATGAAATGCTTTGTGATCTTCTTGGAATCTCCAGATTCATGTTGTGAGAAGGACAATACTAAACATTCTTTTTGCGAAAATAAATATTTAGATAGATTCTTCATGATCTTCTTGGTTACCCCAAATCCAAGTATGGAGAATACTTAACAAAAAAAATGTTAGAACATTCTATCATTGTCCAACAATAAACATTATAATTATTTTTTAAAACATGACAAAAAAAATCCTTCTTTGTAGTTTTCAAACATACACGGATCGTATCAAGTTTTTAAAGTACAGCATAATCTAAGAAACTTGGTAACGAAGCTCTGATACCAATTGTGGAAAACTAGAAGCCGGGGGTTGAATAGTTTTGCCAATTAAAACTTCGTTTTAAAATATTTAGATCGACTTATGTCAATCTATTTAGTTGTTTATGTTGGACGTTGATAGATAAATATATAAACGTGCAATGAAAGACAAAGAGTAAGAAGCACATAACCACGACACGAGTATTTATAGTGGTTCGGCTACAAGGACACCTTCCTTGCCCTACTCCACTCCCCGAGTCACCTACTCGAGAGTTCGTAAACACTACACGACACCAATCTCCTTATAGCGGAGAAGCCTTCACAACGTCGCCTACTCTTTTTCCGGTACTAGGCTAACCACCGGGTTCTTTCACTCCAAGGTGAACCACACCTATCACAATGTCGCCTACCCTTTATTAGGTACTAGGCTAAGCACCTAGTTCCATTACTATGGAAGAACTACTACCCATCACAACACAACACCTAATCTCAAGGAGATCCACTCCTTGTTACAACACCATCAAGGATATCACCATCCTTGGAAATAGACAAATACTTATATGTATAACGATGCACCTCATCGATTATACGACCTAGGCATTTTTCCCTAATGCCACTTGATTTGATTCTTAGGCATCCTTCACTAATGCCTTTGACACAACGCTTGGCACCTTTCACTAATGCCTTCGTCTTGACACCTTTAGCATTCTTCACTAATGCTTTTGACACGAACTTTTAGCACCTTTCACTAATGCTTTCGTCTTGACTCTTTCGGCATCCTTCACTAATGCCTTCAACACAACATCTACGGAGGAAGAAAGAACTATCAACAAGAGAACCTCAGTTGTCTTGATGATGATGAAGTATGGCAACTCATGGACTTGAGCTTGCTCGACTTCCAGAAGTGGTGATCTCGCCTTTAAGAGGAACCTAGAGAATCACACAAAAAACAAAAGACAAACTACATAGAAAGATCCCTTAGGATCAGCGGTTAGAGAGGTACAATACTTGGAGAAAGTATGTGTGAAAATGGTGAGCCAAAAGGAAGAAATGGCTCACTATTTATAGAGGAGAAAGTTCATTGTTCCCGGATCCCCGGATCCTCCCACAGAGGATCCGCTAGCGTAAAGCTAGGGATCCGTGGGACGCTCCTCTTTACCCATGGGTGTTTTGGTTATAGGTCATGGGTCACGGGTTATGGGTTGATCCATGGGTTTCTTATTAGATACAATGTATCTCAAGAGTTCAATGTACCTAGTCAAATGGTTTGGATAAAACCATGGGTTATGGGTCAATACCATTTGTTAGTTTTTACCCATTTTAGTATATACTATTTTAAGTATATATTTACCCAAATATGTAAACATTAGTTGTTGTACATATGTATTACTAAATCATAAAAACACTTATACTTGTTTTAGTGTTTTATGTGAAAACGTAAGTGTGTTAGAAAACTATTGGCTCAAACAGTTTACGTATTTTATTTGTTTTGTTAAAATGATTTTACGTTTGTTATCGACAAAACATTAGAAGATCGTAAAATATAAATAAACTTTTTTACGGCTTATTTGTATTAACAAGCTCATAGTCGTAGTCATTTAGTAATAGTCAGTAGTTAGTTAAGCAACACCGTGGAGGACGGACGGGTCTTTACCCACTGTATGCCTGATCCACAGCCCGTAGGTGGTGTTTTATGTAAGACACTATAAATACCCTTTGCCTAGCAAGGCAAAGGGTTGGAGCTTCACAATATACTTTTGTTTTCTCTTACTAGAAGTTCCCATTTCTCTCCACTTTCTCTCTCTAGACAAATCTCATTCGAACCTATGTGTGATTGATTGTGTGTTTGTGAAAACCAATATGTTACATATCTTTTGTTATTCGGTATAACATTCTTTGGGTCGTGCCCAAGTGCATGCGTGCGCATCTTATGCACTAAAAAAGTAGAATTATTGAAAGAATAAAATGGTGAAGGTAGCTAATCTTCACCTCTTTGTTTATTAACATTTTCCAAAATACATTACAAAATATATAAAGTCAAATGTTAATAAAATGGTGAAGGTAGCTAATCTTCACGGAAGTTTACGAACATAGCATTCCGCCACGTGAACATAGCATTCCGCCACGAAAGACCTTCAGGGAAAAAGCGTAAACTTCTGAAGGTCTTTCGTGGCGGAATGCTATGTTCACGGAAGTTGTAATTTTCCCTTGGAGGGCTTCCGTGGCGGAATCGGAAATTGTACTTTTTTCCTTGAAGGGCTTCAATGGCGGAATGCTACGCTTACGAAAGTTGTAATTTTTCCTTGAAGGCTTCCATGGTGGAATGCTTATGCGTACGGAAGTTGCACATTTTTCTTGAAGGGCTGGAATGCTCTCCTTATCTATTATGTTCTCCTTTGCACTTTTCTTTCAAAATTAAAGCAACTGATTCCCTTTGCCGGAGCGGGTACAACAGATGAACAGAGCCAGTCGGAGAATATTACGGACCAATCTGCCCTTTTCAGTGATGGTAAGGCTTAGTGGGGTAGCCTTTCCAACCACTAAGTAGTTGATTTTAACCCAGCCTTTGCAAGTTCGTCTTCTTGATTTTGACCCAGTCTTTCCAACCCATTATTCTTGTGTTGCTAAACCGACATCTTGCTTACAAGCTGGGCAGCAACAAGAGAAGAATGAAGGCATCATTTTCATCCTTTGTTGCTTTACGTTATAAGGAAAGCTTATTATTAATTAGGGGTTGTTTTATGCAATTGATTGCCGCTAACATGCGTCTTTACTCTTCCCTAAGGACCCATCCTTTTCCACATTCTATCACTCCCTTCAATACCCCTAACTGCCATCGTTCCTCCTTCGGCTGGTTGTTATCGAGGTTAACTAGGGAGAACTTGCACTATCTATTTTCCCATGGCTAATGAGTCTCTAATTGTAAATAAGACTCCTGCCTTGGAGTTCACCATATTGCTCAAAGAGATGCTAGAAGATGTTATGGAAGGGGGTTTGAGTGAAAGGAGTTTTTAGAGGATTGTGGTTGTGGGTTATTAGTCGTCATTTAAGGACTAATTGTTATTAGCAGTCACTTAAGAGCAACTTTAGATTACGGAAGTATCCGCTTGACTCTTGTTCCTTCTTTTGTTTTTTTCATTATGAGAGTAAAGGATGGAGTGATTCATAAGTTTTCTAAAAACGATCACGGATGAATGACGTTTTGTTATTGAATAGGGGTTATGTTTTCGCTGCGTTATGCACGATCGTGCTTTGCTTCTAAATAACATCTTCAGCTCCTTTCGATGTATTTTTGAGTTTTTCGTGGGTGGTTACTTCGTCAAAGATTTTGGTGTTTGTTGGTGATCTTTTTCTTCTTGACTCTTCTGCCTTTCCCATTTTTTGTTGTGTGTATCTATAGTGGAAGTTTTACTGTTCCTGCATACGTGAGTAGTGATCTTGACCTACTGTTTAGTAGGGAGGCATGTGCCTATGCTCTTAGCCTGAATGTCTGCTTGTTCTGTTTGATTTGACATAAAGTTTCTTGGGAAGGAACGTAAATTTGTACTTCCCAGATTTTTTTTGCCTGTTTGGGTATTTGTATAAGGCTTATCCTTTAAGCTATTCTGCAGTGACTGGATAACACGTTTTTAACGAAGGCTTTGTCTTCCCGGAGCCGTGCGCTTGCTTGCCTTAATTCTGTTGCCACTTTCCCTTTATAGTGTTTATAAATCGCCTCAGTTTATTCGTAATTTCCTTGAGATCAGTTTTTGGACTGTGGTGTGTGTTCCTACGTGCCCGGTTTCTTCTGTATGTTCCTTATACAACATCCCTTTTGTTTGTTGAGGGGTGTTTGTTACCCTTTGTCCGATAAACTTACTTGAGTTTGTTACGCCATGGTGGCAAAGTTACTCCTAGTATCTGTATTTGAAGCTGGGGTGTCGTGCTGAGGCCACTTTTTAACTGCTATCTCCCTTTGTTCTTATGCCTACCGGTAATTCCTTGCTCTCTTATTTGGAGTCTTAATTGAGAAGTTTTAGACTGAATACATCGCTTATAAAAATAGGGAAGCATGGATTCTTCCTTATTTGAGAACATCCATGTTCTTTTTTCATCCGGGATTTGATCATGTTGCGGGCCTTTACTATGTCTGTTGTATTCTTTCGATGTGTAGTTTTCTTTATTATTCTGTTACGTGGAGGTTGTGATTCCATTGCATGGGGCGTCATCTACTGTTTGTATGTTTCCGCTATTTAATCTGGTGGGATATGTTATGGTTGTGACCCCATGGTCTTTCCGCGTATGTCCATATTATATCTCCACAACACACCCGTTGTGTGAGGTGCTATCCCCTTACGCTTTTCTTTTATTTTTCTCTTTGGATATTAGAAACAAAGTTAAAAGGTCTTTCTGTTGTTCTTCCCTTGAGTTTTCGTATTACTTAATCTTTGAATTTTCTAGGTACTTCTTTTTCTTCGACCATCTTTCCTTTATTTCTTTCCTCCCTTTGATTTTTTAAATGTAGATATTCGTCTGTATTATGTGTTGCTCTTCCATGGAATTCGCAAAACTTGCTATTGTTCTTTTCTTCGGTTGGGGTTGTTGATCGTAAGTTCGAAAATCTTATTTTCTTCGGGGCCGGGAGTTCCATTGGGGGTCTTGGGGGGGGGGGGGGAGGAAGCCGTTTTGCCTTTCTTTTGTCTTAAGTTTGTTCCTGAACTCCCTTTTGAAATTTTGTCGTCGCCTGACTATGTTTTGCTTCCTCGACATTTGTATCCATGGTTTCCTCTTTTCTCGATTCCCGGCAGCCGTTTCCCCTCGTAGGAAGATGTGGTTATATTCATTACTTCGCTTATTGATCTTGAAATCCCATCGTGCAGCCGTTTAATTAGTTCCGAATCGGTTATTTTGTGCATGAATCCTGAGATTTTCATAACTTCAGGTGCTCCTTTTACATCCCTGATTTCTTCCTTGAACCTTTGTGCAAAGTCTTCTGTAAATTCTCCTTCCCTTTGGTTAATTTGATGAAGCTCTATGGGATCTTTGATGCACTTCTTTTGTTGAAGGAAATTGGCTAGGAAAGCTTTTTTCAGATCGTCATAGCTGTCAACAGATTCTGGCGGAAGGTCATTGAACCAAACCCTAGCGGATCCCCTAAGTGTGGAATTAAACATGTGACACCAGGTCGGCATAGCCCAGTGCTCCACCTTTGCTGTTGTCTGAAAAATCTTGAGGTGGTCCTCTGGGTCTCCACTTCCGTCATATATCTTTGCGTTATTTGGCATGCATGTTCTTTTTGGTATGTCAAAATAACGAATGCGTGGAGTGGACGGGTCAGTTTCCTTGCATACCCACGGCCTTGTCAGGTCGTCGTCCTCGAGACTTAACTTTTGTTTCTTTGATCTGTCCTTGCTTTTAGAGGGTATGTTCGTCTTTCGTGCGGATAACCTGTCATTCCCATGCCTTCTGGTAGCGGGCCTTGTCTTTTGTGAATAAGAGTTGTGATAGCGGCTCTCTTCCTCTCTTTGAGAACTGCAATGGGTTGATCGTTTGGAGTCTCGGGAGTACATCGAAACGCTCCTCTCTATATTTCAACCTATGGAATACGCCTTTTCGTAATCTTTTAAACACCGGTTCTCTTTTCGTGTTTTCCTTTCTTGGCGATCTAGACCGATCATTTCTTCGATCAGAACCTTCGTGTGTGTCTCGACGTTTCTTATACTTGGGTTTTTTCCTCATCCTTTCCTTCCATTCGACACCCCCGATTTGGAATTTTGAGAAGCTTATCAGAAATCAAGTCGGGTTTTCATTGCTTCCAATGCCTTGGCCTTTTCCTCTTACTTCCTTTCTTGACGAACTTTCTCTGTCACAATTGGCAAGATCTGGTGGTAATACTTGTCACAGTATTTTCTGAGGGCTGCGTCGGACGCGGGTCTTTCAAGTTCCGCTAGAAATGCGTTATTTCCCCTTCCCGCCGTGTTCCGCACTGTGGATGCGAGGGCAGGAGTAGGTTCGGGCCAAGTGCTCATGGTGAGTATTTTTTAGGAACGCAGTTGTGTACTGGTCCCACGAATGACGCCAACTTATTAGTACAAAAAAGTGTGACGGGTTAGAATATGTGTATATGATGTGTGTTGGGCTGGATCAACAGGCTATTGATGAGCTAAATCTGTACTAAACCAAGTGATATATTGAATCCCTGCATAAGTAAAAGTAAACCGTTAGCCTTACTGAGGAGACGAACCCCACAATTAAGCTCTGGCGTGAGAGTAAGTATACATTCTTGTCAGATATAATAAAGATGTGTGTGTTATTATGTAAGAGAAAGTTGTACCTTATGAGAGGATTAGAACTCCTTTTATAGGCGAGGCTTAATGCTAGGGTTTCCTAAGATTTCACTTATAAAAGGTAGTGGCCGGAGTGGGACCCTTGTCGTGCAGGTTACAGAAGTGTCATGGATCTAACACAAAACACCTTTCGCGGCCATGGGTCTGATCCGCTAAGCATTTTGCGTGCGTCTTTAAATCCGGACCGTAGCTAATCTTGTTATTGGACTTACTAACAATCCGGTATTTGTTGTTGATTTTGTTGTTGAGTTTGGGCCCAACATACTTATAACACAAGCTCAGCCCAATAAAACTGCTATACGTGTTATACGTCATAATACCAATACCACAACATTTGTAGTTGGATTACACATGAACTTGTGTGATACATATACATATGTTCTTTTAAATAACATAGCAAATTAAAAAAAGGCAAAAACTTATTATAAGAACCTAGTCAATTTCTATCACTTATTTCTAACATAAAAATATATGCCAAAAAGGACAGACACATCTTTAATGGATTGTTTCCAAATTCCAACTATAATAAACCTATCTTTATAATTATCCTTTCATTTTTATAAACTCACTCTTCCAAAACTCACACATTCCCCTCTCAATTGATCACACTCACACACACACTCGTTTCACCTTCAATTCACACACACAAAATCCCCAATCATTACCAACTCAATTTCCGAAATTCTCTCTCATAGATCCACTATATCCAAATTCCTTCAAGGGTTTTGTTCTAAATGATGTTTAATGTTAAACCCTTGAAGGGTTTTCTTTAATTTTGCTTCTAGTGGTGTGTTGAAGTAACATGACAGCTGGGAATAGTTTCGGATCCGGTTCGGATACAGGTGTGTCGGATCAGTTTCCAGTTGGTTTGAGAGTTCTTGTTGTTGATGATGATGTTATTTGTTTAAAGATTTTGGAACAAATGCTTAGGAGATGTTCTTATAATGGTAAGTTTATGTTTATGTTTATGTTTTGTGTTGCTTAAGGTTGTTTTTGTATGTTTTTTTTGGTTAAATTAATGATGTATAATAGTACTTTGATTGCCTTGATAGTTACTACCATTAAAAGTTTATATTTTGCATTAGCCTAGGTGGCATTATGTTTAAAGACATATACGTATATAACCATATGTAATTAATGGGTTCTTTGTATGCATCTATAGTATTGTTATATTACTACAAATAGACATTTATATAGTTTATAGGATATTAGTGGGGAATTGATGGTATTCTTGATTTGATTATCGATTTATTAGTGTAATTTCCGTAATTTTCTAAGAAAGTTTGATTTGAGTTGTATGAGTATGCTATGATAAATATGAAACTACGTTACCTCCAATATGATAATGCTGCACTCTTTTGATCCGTATATATCGGTGCTAAAAAATAAAAATAGTATATTTAGTAATTTAGATGTGGAAAATGAGAGTACCCAAAATAAATTGTCCATGGTGACAAGTAATTAAATTGCTGTAGGTAATCAGTAGAGGTGGCTATGTTAGCCTATTTGCTATTAATTGGGTTGATTTGGCCTTTCAAATGTTAAATTATCTCAAATGAGTCAAAATTAAAACATTTAGCTGAAAAGGGAAGGGGTCAAAAGTTAGATTTTTTGCTGTAATAATATAGGTTTAATGATCACATTTAACGTATAAATCATATATAGAAACCGATAAATGGACAAAGTGGGTCAACGCAACCTGTTTTGACACGGGCTAAAAGACTACCCGTTTTGACCAATTACCCAACTTGACCAACCCGCCCATTTTGTCACCCCTAGTATTTATTGCTAATACTGCGCAAAGTTTGAGTGTACCCCTACAGCTCTCTCCTTTTGGCGATGTCTTGATTTAGGTGGCCACTTTCACGTTTCAAGATATATTTTATTATTTTACATATGCTATCATATAAATATCCTATTCTGTTTGTCAAACAATACATATACACACTCTAAGCGTTCTCATATGCTCACTTTTTTGCAGTTACAACGTGCTCCCAGGCTACAGCTGCTTTGAATTTATTAAGAGAAAGAAAAGGTTGTTTCGATGTGGTACTAAGCGATGTACATATGCCTGATATGGATGGCTTTAAACTCCTCGAGCTCGTCGGCTTGGAGATGGACCTTCCTGTTATTAGTGAGTCCTATTCGCTTTTTATTTAAATACTGTTTTCTGTGAACTAAATATGGTTTATTGCTTGCAGTGATCTCAGCAGATGGAAGAACAAACCTTGTCTTAAGAGGAATCAGACATGGGGCTTGTGATTACTTAATAAAACCTATTCGTGAAGAACAGCTAAAGAATATTTGGCAGCATGTTATAAGGAAGAAATGGAATGAAAATAAAGAACATGAACATTCCGGAAGCGTGGATGACAAAGACCGCCAAAAACGAGGTGGTGATGACACTGATTATGCTTCTTCTGTAAATGAAGGTGGAGACGGGATTTTAGCATCTCATAAAAAAAGGAGAAATGTTAAAGAAGAAGACGATGGTGAACTTGAAACCGATGAGCCTGGTTCATCAAAAAAACCACGTGTGGTGTGGTCTGTGGAGCTGCATCAGCAATTTGTTGGCGCCGTGAATCAACTTGGAATCGATAGTATGTTTTTTTGTCTGTTATAATACTTTGGCTCTAGTGTTTTTTTTCATAAAGTAACAAAGTACATTTTCATTTGTGCCATTTTACCGTTTTTGCTATTCTGCTTCTTTTTTGTACATCTAAGTAATTTAAAAACGGTCTTGCACTCCGTTTTTGTCACCTTGTAATCTGAGTTCGTATCATTTTTCTTAAATACTTAACTCTGTATAAATTTAACATTTTAATACATAAATTAAACATTTTTTTATATAAAAGATGACATTGTTGAAAGCCAGCTTATAACGGTTTTTAGGCTACAAAACGACTCAGCGGTACACAAAGCCATCTTTGGAAATGAGACAGCTAAAAGAGTAACTTTTATATAAAAATACAACTCGAATATTTTTTTTCAAGAAAACAAATATATATATGTATTTATGTTATTGTTCTGTTTCTTTGTTTACAGAGGCAGTACCAAAAAGAATTCTGGAATTGATGAATGTTCCAGGTTTGACCCGAGAAAATGTTGCAAGTCATTTGCAGGTGAGCTCGTTAGGAATTCTGACTTTTCAAAGACAAGAGGGCTTTTGGAATATTTATTGTTTTAATGCAAAATATATTATTGACTATGCAGAAATTTAGATTATATTTGAGGAGATTAAGTGGTATGGCTCAACAAGGAGGGGGTCCTAATTCATTTTGCGGGTCGATGGAACAAAGTCAACAAACTCCAAAACTGGGTCCGTATGGAAGATTCGAGATTCAAGCATTGGCAGCTTCTGGTCAAATTCCTCCTCAAACACTGGCGGCACTTCATGCAGAGCTTTTAGGGCGGCCAACTGCTAATGTTGGTTTGCCAGTAATCGACTATCAACCACTATTGCAACCATCTAAACGCATGCCAGTGGATCATGTCATGCCTTATGGTCAGCCTAACCCATCAAATTTTACAAAGCAAATTCCCCAACCCATCATAGAGGATGTTCATTCGGGGTTAGGCCCATGGCATTCTAATAACATGGTTGGTAATTACGGTCAATTGGGTGGTCAAAATGGTCATAACATGTTAATGGGCATGTCGCAAAATCAAAGCCAAACTCAGCAGCTACAGAAACAATCGATTTCTGTCCAGCCGTCTCGTCTTGTGGTACCGGCTCAATCTGCTGCCGATTTTCATGGGGGAAATAATGGCATTTCAGTAAATCAGACAAATAGTTATAGCAGAAGTTCTGTTATTGACTATAGCCCTGTTTTACCTCAATCTGATGGTTCATCAAATGGTGTTGGTCAAAGATCTGAAAGAGATGCTAAAACGATGGGTGGTCAAAGTGGTAATAATGTAGGCGAGAGACAAATTTCGTTTGGTGAATCTGTTCATGTGTTTGATCAAAGACCTTTGAGGAATCTCGGGTTTGTGGGTAAAGGGACATCAATTCCTAGTCGGTTTGCTATTTATGAAGCTGAAGCTCCAACAAGCAACTTATATAATGGGGATAATAATGCTGGAAGGCGAGTCAAACAAGAACCGAACATTGATTTTTTAGATAATTCTAAAGCTGGTGGAATCCAGATCAGGCATCGCATGTCTCAAAATGATCTCATGAGTGTTTACTCCGATTAGGTAAAGTTTGACTTTTTAAGATCACACAGACTTATATTCAACTTCAAAAATTATGCTAAACAATGCTAAACAATGGTTTTTGTTTACTTGAAACAGGTTTAGATCATAATTTGCATCTCGGAAATTGTGGGTTAGAAGCTTGTTAAGATTCATCTACATCAGAAATGAAACATGAATGTAATAAGTTCATTCAAAAGGAAGAAAACTGTGAAATGTGCTTATGATAATAGGTGTTAGAGGTCGGGAAGCCTATAGTAGGTAGGATTGTTATTGAATAAGTTCTATTTGTAGCTCATCCATCAACAGTATTGAAAAGATTTAGCGATTGTAATTATAATATCTCTTGTGGTTGGTTTTAGTTTCCAGTTGTTCATTATTGTCCAGAATATAATCTCTTCTTTTCATTGCCTTGAATGATCTTGTGGGGCATAATTTGTACCATTTTGAATTTTGGAAGGTCAAACAAGAACTTTCATCTATTGACCAAATGAACGGAAGAATTATACCTTAATGTTGTTCAGTTTTTGTTTTTGGATCCGTTTTCCCAACTATTAACTTTCATTAGTTGACCAAATCAAGTAATGAACGAAAGTATTATTTATTTGTAGCTAGAAATTTTACAGTATATGGAAGCCGATTGGCTGGCCTTATGCTGCATGCTATATGTTAGTTGAGGAAGACAACAGTCAAGAATATTCATGCACAGATAAATGTTTTTATCATGTTGCTTCTTACAAAGGACAGTCTCATAGAGTTGGTCATGGTGGTTGTTTGCGGTGGATGGAAGTATGAAAATTTAGAACAACTGGCAATTCTATGTAGGATAGTTTACGTGCTGAAAAGCTGCAGACAACAAGCTTTGGCGGCAAAAGTAAATTATGCAAGTAGAAGTTATCCGCCGATTTAATGTGCTAAGTGGCAACTGGCCCCTTGAAAGTGATTCATGTTGACTAAGGTCATAAACTACAGTATAAGTCAGTACTCCTTGCTCATAAAAGTGTGTGGGATCATCCCTGTTTTTGATTTCATTTGAATCATCTTTAAATGGGAAACAGTTTTCTTGTTATTTTTACATTACTGTTCTTGCATGGCTTTGCCGCAAGCAGCAATGTGATGATGATGAATTCTTTAAATGTTACGTGCACTGAAAGGGAACGGGAGTCTCTGCTTAAGTTCAAACAACGCATCATGGATGAATCAAATCGTTTCTTAACATGGACCGGAGTAGAATGCTGTGAATGGGTGGGAGTTAAGTGTGACAGGCATAAGGGTCATGTTGTGAAAATGATCTTTGAACTCGAGTGTCTTTAACGAACACAACTCATTTTTACAGTGGCAACCAGCTAGGAGCTGAGGTAAGCTTTTTGTTACTAAATTTGAACATTTGCGTTACTTAGACTTGAGCATGAATAATTTCTCTGGAGATATTCCTGAATTCTTAGGGTTGTTCAAGCAATTGGAATACCTTAACCTCTCACTCAGGTTTTGGCGGTGTAGTCCCTCATCATCTTGGAAATCTCTCAAGGTTACAATATCTTGATCTTTCTTATGTTTCTTTGGTCACATATGATCTGAGGTGGGTCTCTTCGCTGTTGTCACTAAAGCATTTGGACTTATCAGGATAATAATCGGTGGCAACATTGATTGGTTCCATCCAGTTAATATGCTCCCTTCTTTACTTACATTAAACCTGGCCTTGGTGTACAAATGATATCCCTTCCATTAAATTTGTTAATTTCACATCTCTTAGTTCAGTTGATCTTTCTTACAATTGGATCAATTCCACTATTCCTGTCTGGTTATCCAACCTTACTGACCTCACACATCTGGATCTTCATGATCATTGTTGGTTTGTGGGAGTTAAAACACACGTAAACGACTAGAAGTGTGTGAGCCTATGGGGGCACACACGTGGGCTCACACGTTAAACACGAGAGTACGTGACGAATGTTTATACTTGAATATATAACTCGATCCTTTTTACATGCATGCAACCCGACTATACTACACGACTTGTTTGTGTTATTTTGACCTATCCAAGCCCAAAGTTGCAGGCCAATATGGTGGGTATTTGGATCATGGTTATCGGGTATGGTTTTGGATGGGTCAAGACTTGGAGCTCAAGTCTTGAGCCCAAGGCTAGGTCGGTTCATGAGCTTATATAAACTCGACCATGCATCCTGAAACTCATGACAAAAATACTATCCCTAATTCACGATTGTATTATCTCCAAGATCCCTGCCAAATCAATTCCATCTCCTTGGTTTCTAACCGATCGGAATTTTGATCAAGATTCGATTAGGGTTTTGATTTTGGTTTTGAATTCTAAGCTTGCATCTTTGATCTAAGTAGTGTTCAGAGTTTTGTTTTCCTGCTTGTTCCAAGTTGTGAATCGCAGCAGTAAGGTTTGGAGTGTGTTCTGTTTGTGGGTTTCCTCGGACAGAAAAGGAGTATATATCGGACAACCTTTGTCCGATATCGGGTGGATAAGAAAGCTGTTCTCAGACAGTTTCTGTTCTCGGGCAGAATTAGAAGAAGTTGTTCTTGTTTGTGGTATTCAAGTAATTCAAGGGGTTGATTGTTTAAACGTTCTCGACTAGCTTAATTCGAACGTACTTGGTTTAAGTGTTTGTGTGTGGACTCGTAGATGTACTACTTTAGATACTTGGTTTCTTGTTCGTGTTATAGCGTGCAATTGACATCGAGGGTTAGTTTTCTATTTACCTTTTATTTATTATTTTTTTTATTAAATACGTGTTTACCTAATTGCATAAACTAGATCAAATTCCGCTGCGTACTCGTTTGCGTTACTTGGTTAACTAGATTATAAATCCCAACAGTGGTATTAGAGAGCCATCTCGTTTTTGCGATTATGGGTTACACGCTTTAATAAACATGTTAAAAGGTTGCATGAAATCTAATTAGTTATTCGTTTTAGTTTTGTTTTGACAACTATATGCAATACTTGTCAATTATTAATAAAAAATAACAAGACACATAAATTAAATTAAATTGTTAATTAGAATTAATTTGTTAATTGGAATTAAATTTGTTAATTAGAATTAAAGGTTAATTAGAATTAATTGTTAATTAGAATTATACTGATAATTAGAGTTATTAAATACATAAAATTGCATAATTAAACTGTTAATTAAGTTTTCCATGCTTTTTATCTGTTTTTCCGGCTATAAGACTCACTCAATTGTTTTTTGTGATGTATAGGGCGATCTAGGTTTCGTACCTAGTGACGGTCTTATGGTTCTCCTTTTGGAGAAGACTCGCGAGAGAACTCGAAACAATATGTGTTTATATTAATGTTTTATGTTTATATGTTTGTGGTTCCTTATGTGCATTAATGTTACTTGTTTTTTATACCTAATTATATGAAATATGGAATAATACATATCGTAATCATAACATTAATATTGGTCTTTATTTACACGCCTAAATATCATGCTCATTGTGACCTGATATTTGATTCGTGGAAAATTATTTTTGTTAATTAAAGTGACCTAAACTATTAAAACAAATTTTTCATGAATTTAAAAACTAGACGCTATGGACACTTGGGATGTACGGCTCACCCAATAGAACAAACTATAAAGGGGGTTTAAGGAGGTGCTTACAATCACACTTAAAGGATTTCCTGTTATTGCCTAGCGCTGACCGGGTCCTCCGCCTCCTTGCGAGTTCGATTGGAGCTACCGTGAACCAGGATGATCACTACAGTGTCATGACTAAAAGTTTTTAAAATAAGTGTTACAAAGTTGTTTTGCATGCTTCTTTATACACGACTTTTACCACAATTATGTGAATACCCTATGTATAAAATTTTAAGTTTATGCCACCCAACTATGAACACGTGCATTTGGCTTGACCTCTTTGGTCAGACCTTAGGGCCATTTCAACCCATAGTGATTATTACTCATTGGTCAGACATTTGGTGATTTTTGCAAGTTCTTACTTGGTTGACTTATTTCGAGTATGTTTGGTCAGACCTTGGACCCGAGGCATAAGATGAGAGCTAAACATGCTCATGACATTATTACTTGTCTACTAATGTCTTGACCAGTCTCATAAATCTAAGAGTTGCATTATTCAATTAACGCTCGTCGCTTACCTCTTGTCCTACGTAGTTACTCACTGGTCAGACCTCTGGTAAATAAGTGGGAGTGCAAGATGGATCTTAGTCTTAATTAGTAATTAATTGGGTAGTTAATTCTTTTAAGAATTTTATTATCGAAAATACTATAATTGAACTTTCTATGTTCTGAATAAATTGTGTTGTTGCAACATAATTCGTAAACAAAAAGTTGTTTTTCTTTAAAAGAAAAACTTAGTATAACAACCCGTAAAATTTCGGATTATTATAATAATATTTATTACGTCAGAAAATTCAAATCGGTTATTTTCTGACAGTTGTCAATATTTAAATTTAAAAACTAGAGGTCATCTCGTGAATTTAGAAAGACACGACACCGCACGCATACCGACACCAATTAAATAACGGCAAACAATTATAATCAAATTTCAACGTAATAAGAATGTCATATTATTACGTTTATAAAATCGTTTCCAAAAATATAATTTCTATATATCTCGGGTACCGGGAAGGTACGTTTACTCGAGGATTCGACAAAACACGGGGTACAGTTTATATTGTGTTATAATAAAACAAAAGAGATAACATTCCTATCTCTCTCTCTCTCCCACGTTTCCAACATATCTGTCCCTCTTCTATCTCTTTTGTCGACACAAACCAGGAACATACACATGGAAATGTATCCTTTCTCCTTCTTTGATAGTCAACACAGGAAAAAGACCATCACTAGCACACCCATTTATACCCTCCTATCCTACTCTAGCAATCACAAGGATACCTAGGGGTGCGGATGTGGACAAGAATGTGAGCCAAGAAGGAGTGCCTTCCTACAACTAGGTCAAGAAAGAAGATTTCAAGCCTTCTATTTATTCATGTATAGATAGGATCAAGTAATTTCAGGCTTTCATTATTTTTTTTCTACACACAATCACAAACTAGTGTTCCGAAATTGGTTAGGGTTTTCTCAAATTGATAGAGGGGTTTTAAAAATTGAAGTGTTAGGAGTGTAATTCGAGTTTCACTTTCATCAATTTCAAGAGATTCAAGTCCAGTTTGGGTTTCTCCTGGTTCGATTCATCCCACTCCATTCGACATCATTTTTCTTGTAAGGACTCTTGAAATTAAATTTTGATATGTTTATAATTTGTCAAAGTCATCAATAAAAATTTTATTTTGTTATTACCGATTGGTAAAGAATATGGAATGACAAGTTATGGTTGTTGTTGTTGCGCATAAGGTATAAAGGACCAAGAAATAAGGTGTATAAATTTGCTAGTAACTAATGAGTAATCAGCTAAGGTACTAGCTTATTTAAGTTCAGGTATTTGGCTAAATTTCTAAACGACACCTCACTCAGCGGATATGATTGCTTATCTCTTGTTGTATTCCAGTTGTTGGCCTAGTCTAAGATCTGAAACATTACTCGAGGTATTAGTTTTTGTCTGATTGTTACCTCGGCTAAGGTTAATTCCCCCCTCGTGAGGTGTGAGCCCTGCTTGTCCTGACTCGTGCTGCTCTAAAACCAAATAGGAGCGACTAATATCGAGTCTGAACTCGAGTCGGGTCATACCCAACTGGCACGAGACGAGACTCGGAATAAGCCTCTTTGCCCCTTGATGATATCCATTTATTTTGAAAGCCATGTTTGTTTTCCGTGTGTAAGTAAACCTAAGAAGTGTTAACTTTTGTTTCGAGTAAAAGACACCCCGTAGGTGTTTGCTTGTGCCAGGTCTCGGACTAGTTGAGGTGCGTCTTGGTTTACAGTCAAGTGGAGTGTTTGCTACCCGCTATTGACACGAACCCACAAGTGTGGTAGTGTTGGTGTTACTCAAGTCAACCAAACCAGCAAGAGGTTGAGTCAAACATCCAAGTCGGGTTGTACCCGACTGTTGCAAACCACTAGCCGACGATGTCGTGCCCAACTTTAGATTTTTGACCCCTCTTAGAGAATTCATGTGAGTCACAAATGTTAAAGAATATACTTGGTAGTTTTTGCTCATTCCTTCTTCGTTAAAACTGATAACAAAACAATAGTCACAAATACATGTCTGTCCTTTGAAATAAACTCCTTGGGCCTTAAGGTCCGATCCCAAGAGTGTGTTTGCTTAACTTTGGTTATGGGCTTCAAGCCCAGCAGTTAAGGGCCATTCGTTTTGATGATACCTGGCCAAACGCAAATGTCATGTTAGTTTCGATCGTAGGCCGCAGCCCAACGCTACCAAGGGTTCGATTGGTTACCGTACAACCCATCAGGGCGCATGTACCCAAGTTTAATCTCGAGTTATCCCTCAACGCATTTTATCCGACTCATCTCCGTCTTGACTTCCATTCCTATCACAACATAAGTGAATCGGCATACTAATCAAGTCGACATTTATAAATGACACACGTTAACGATTGAAAATGAGATTATTAAAACAAGTATTTATACATATCTCGACTTACAAATTATACATAAACATGTATATATATATATATATATATATATATATATATATATATATATATATATATATATATATACACTTGATGGGGACCGGATATAAAACTCAATGATATCAATTTTTGACAAACCAATTAAATAGAAGAATTACCCACGGGGTCATACCTATTTTTCAATAAACTAAATTTACGATTTATGAACAAAACAAATTACTTGAAAACTAATATTGTGATATATTTATTAGTCGGGGATATATACAACTTTTGAGATAAATTGGTAGAAGTTGATATTCCTACACCTTTTGAACTATAGGTTTAAGCCGAACTAATAAGTATATAAATGGTAACTTAACTTTTGAAATCGTTAATTTACATTTCGTAAATTAATTATGTAGATTGATAAAACCTTCTTCGATTATAAGACCTATTTGAACAAAATAAAAACAATTTACTTTTCTATATAAACTTTGACATTAGTCACCACGAGTACATAAAGTATACATCCGGGACATGCCCAACTTTCGACGAATATACATAGCATGTTTTAACAATAATAAATAGAGTGAATATATCAAAAATTACATTGTAGTTTCTAAAAGTACAAACTTTATTTAAATTAAGTTAGTAAGCTCACTTATTTCAAACGAATACTAGAGACTCATAATATATGTCTTGAAACTTACGGAGATTTTTATATTTCGAATATATACAAGATACGTTATACTTAAGTTTCCAGGTGAAATTATCCTATGATACTAAATGACATGAAAATATATATATATGTACATGTAATATATATATACAAATCTCCTTTATTCCCACCGCATACATCTCATAATATAGGTACTTCTCTCTTGGAGGACATCATTCGGCCTCATTCGCTCTTAATATTCTTCCGTATATTACTATTTGGTCCTCATTAAACCAAAGTCGAAATTCCTTCCTTGAGAATCCTTCCATGCCATCCTTCCTAAGCCGAAATCCATCCAAATATTTGTAAATTGTTCTAAGATAAATGAAACAACAACAACAAAAACAACAACAACAATAACAACAACAACAACAACATTTAAAAATTTATAAAGTTAGTTAAACTTTATCGAGTCTTAAACATAAAGACTAAATTGCCGTATTAATTAGGTTGCGTGTCGGAGCCGTGCACTATCACTCCTTGATTTAATTCTCGTTAGACTTCATATTGCACATTGCCAAGGTGAGTTTCATAGCCCCTACTTTTAATCTGTTTTATACTTGTTTTGGGGGAAGATACATGCTCATTGTACTTAGATTATTAAATTGCTGAAATTGTGCATTCTATGCATACTATGCTTTTACATGTTTAAAGTTTTCATCACACATAGATGTTTTATGGACCATACCAAATCGTTTGACCTAGAATATTGCGCAGCTTAGCCTAAGACTTTAGATCCTAAATTGCCCTTTTCATGAACCGTCAATTCCTGCCGGGAAGCGCGAATGTTATAAATAGATCTATTGGGGGTGACTCCCCTGTTCGGTTGACCCGGCTTGGGTCAAGGAGAAACATATAGCATCTCGGGACCGAGTGTATTGGGATAAACACTCGCCATGGGCTCCTTATTTGTATGACTTCCTTGTGCATATGGAAACTGTCGTAGCTTTGGTTGCATGAGCTTAGTGCTAGCGTAATAAATTTATAAAATATGGCATTATATTCATTGTAATCTGCATATACTCTTTTTATGGTCTACAAATGAAATCCTTTTATGAAACCCTTTTATGAATTGAAATCATAAATTTCATGACATTATGCAAGGCGTAATGATCATCAAAACCAAATTTGAAATAGTGTCTTGAAATCCCTTTTAAATAAACCTATGAACTCACCGGTGAAGTCGACCCTTTAGCATGTATCTTCCGGTTTTGAAGTGATAACTTATCTTTGAGGCGCAAGGCAAAGGCATGGCATGGTCATAGATGATTCTGATTTATGTATTGGGACCACCTTTTTATAATGGGCCATTTTCCGCACCAAATCAAAAATGTAAACATTGTTTTAAGAAATGAATAAAAGTTTATTTATGAAAATCCGTTGTTCTATGCTTATGTTGTGGTATCAATTTAGTAGCACCCCAATACTTGTATGCTTCTGCTGAGCCATTTTGAGGGTGTTACAGATTGGTATCAGAGCCAGGTTATCGAGAACTGGGTATTTTTAAAACGTAGAATATAACCACTTTTACAAAAACTAAACCCTATGACCGACACGTGCCTACCTGCCGAGCTGATGCCTCACTTATGATCCTGCTGAGATCATACTTGTTAAGATACATGTTTTATCACTGCTCACCTAATTTCATCATAGGTTTTAATTATTTTCCCTATACGTATAATTACGTATCACTGCACTACACCTTTCCCTCACATAAAGAGAATAATTGTCCTAATCCTTCAAGACAACCTTTAAAAGTATTGTGACATATTACTAGCGTAACTAAGCTAAGTATTTCAAAATTCATTGAACCTCGAGTGAATATAGACTGATCACCTATATTCAACCACGGACAGTGGGACATAGCCTGATCACCTATGTCCCACTCGGAGGTGAATTTTAAGACTTAGGATAGTTATAATAGCTTATGTCCGGTGAGAAAATGATAATATTTTAATAAACATGTAACATTTTAATAAGCCACACATTGGCGTTACACTAAAGCCACACATTGGCGTCACACCATTCCTTAATCACAAGCCACTCACTGGCATTCCCTAATCACAAGCCACTCACTGGCATTCCTTAGTCATAAACCACTCACTGGCATCACCCTATCATAAGCCACTCACTGGCGTCACAATATTCCTTAATCATAAGCCACTCACTGGCGTCATCCTATGTTATAGTCACTCCTACCCCAACCTTACATTCCGTGGATAAATCAAACCATTTTAGGAGCAACCTTCCAATAGCAACTATGAGAAATATTCTCTAATGGGAATAGGCAACAAAAGAACAATAAACCTTTGGCAAAATCTAGAAAGACACAGTAAATGACCCATGATCCCGCAAAACTTGAAAATTTCACCATTGAAAATTTGATACCTAAAAACTCCACCCACCTTTTAAGAATAACCGTGCCTACCTTGTTACTCTCCTACAAACAAAAGAGTTGCCATACAAACTATTTTTGATTATCCCTTAAACCATTATAATCAAAATACTTCATGAATCACTTCATGAATCATTCTACAAACCAAATTACCACTTTACCATTTCACCATAAAATAAACTACAATTCTACCCATACCTTACCAAAATAAAGTGTTCCTTAATACTTTGAAAGGTATTCCAGAACCACTCTATTGGTTACTTATTTCCTCGAAATGTGTTTTAAGTTAATACCCCATAAACATAAATGATCAATGTCCTCCTTGATAGCTAAGCCTGACCTTAGTATGTATCCTACACCTCTGCCTAAAACCATAGATAACCGTGAGGTTCATCAACTATTAAACCTCCATCCTTACCCAACTTAGACAACTAAACCCTACTCGTAGCTATGGGTAAATTTTATATCCTGCTACACATCCTTACTACAACAAAATTTTCAAATTGGAGGATTCTCCTTAAAAAAAAATAAAAAAATAAATAAATCCAACAATAATATTTTCCAAATCCCCCATTAAAATGAGACAAAATGCTGAAACACTAAAAGTTTCGCAAAACTTCCTTATACATCCCATAATTAAGATCCGGTTTTACAATCTTGTGAAAATGTATCATTTTTACACATTATCGATTTTGAAATCTTGTCGTAGTCAAACTTGTATAAACATTTAGTCGAAAGAGAAATTCGAAAACAAATGTTTTCCCAACCCTTAAAGAAGAAAACACACAAACCCGTAGCAAACCTTAAGAATTAACTACTATACTTTAGAATCATTAAATACCACAAATGGGTACGTTTTACCATGGGAGGTTAGAGACTCTCACAAAATAGTGAAACCTCATAACATCAAGAATTATAAATTTCACTCAATGAACCTACCCCAGAAAATCATGGCTCCTCAGATAGAGGATGTACTACTGACATAACACCTAGGTATCCATACCCAAACGGAAACCCTAGAACAACCTAGGGAAACTCAAAACTTGCTCCAAATACCATCACCTCGTTCTCGAAACCCTATCAGGTAACGTAAACTGAGATCCGGGACGGATCTCCTGTAAGGTGGGTAGACTATAACAACCCGTAAAATTTCGGATTATTATAATAATATTTATTACGTCAGAAAATTCAAATCGGTTATTTTCTGACAGTTGTCAATATTTAAATTTAAAAACCAGAGGTCATCTCGTGAATTTAGAAAGTCACGGCACCGCACGCAGACCGACACCTATTAAATAACGGCAAACAATTATAATCAAATTTCAATGTAATAAGAATGTCATATTATTACGTTTATAAAATCGTTTCCAAAAATATAATTTCTATATATCTCGGGTACCTGGAAGGTACGTTTACTCGAGGATTCGACAAAACACGGGGTACAGTTTATATTGTGTTATAATAAAACAAAAGAGATAATATTCCTATCTCTCTCTCTCTCCCACGTTTCCAACATATCTGTCCCTCTTCTCTCTCTTTTGTCGACACAAACCAGGAACATAAACATGGAAATGGATCCTTTCTCCTTCTTTGATAGTCAACACAGGAAAAATACCATCACTAGCACACCCATTTATACCCTCCTATCCTACTCTAGCAATCACAAGGATGCCTAGCGGTGCGGCTGTGGACAAGAATGTGAGCCAAGAAGGAGTGCCTTCCTACAACTAGGTCAAGAAAGAAGATTTCAAGCCTTCTATTTATTCATGTATAGATAGGATCAAGTAATTTCAGGCTTTCATTATTTTTTTTCTACACACAATCACAAACTAGGGTTCCGAAATTGGTTAGGGTTTTCTCAAATTGATAGAGGGGTTTTAAAAATTGAAGTGTTAGGAGTGTAATTAGAGTTTCACTTTCATCAATTTCAAGAGATTCAACTCTAGTTTGGGTTTCTCCTGGTTCGATTCATCCCACTCCATTCGACATCATTTTTCTTGTAAGGACTCTTGAAATTAAATTTTGATATGTTTATAATTTGTCAAAGTCATCAATAAAAATTGTATTTTGTTATTACCGATTGGTAAAGAATATGGAATGACAAGTTATGGTTGTTGTTGTTGTTGCGCATAAGGTATAAAGGACCAAGAAATAAGGTGTATAAATTTGCTAGTAACTAATGAGTAATCAGCTAAGGTACTAGCTTATTTAAGTTCAGGTATTTGGCTAAATTTCTAAACGACACCCCACTCAGTGGATATGATTGCTTATCTCTTGTTGTATTCCAGTTGTTGGCCTAGTCTAAGATCTGAAACATTACTCGAGGTATTAGTTTTTGTCTGATTGTTACCTCGGCTAAGGTTAATTCCCCCCTCGCGAGGTGTGAGCCCTGCTTGTCCTGACTCGTGCTGTTCTAAAACCAAATAGGAGCGACTAATATCGAGTCTGAACTCGAGTCGGGTCGTACCCAAGTAGCACGAGACGAGAATTGGAATAAGCCTCTTTGCCCCTTGATGATATCCATTTATTTTGAAAGCCATGTTTGTTTTCCGTGTGTAAGTAAACCTAAGAAGTGTTAACTTTTGTTTCGAGTAAAAGACACCCCGTAGGTGTTTGCTTGTGCCTGGTCTCGGACTAGTTGAGGTGCGTCTTGGTTTACAGTCAAGTGGAGTGTTTGCTACCTGCTATTGACATGAAGCCACAAGTGTGGTAGTGTTGGTGTTACTCAAGTCAACCAAACCCACAAGAGGTTGAGTCAAACATCCAAGTCAGGTTGTACCCGACTGTTGCAAACCACTAGCCGAAGATGTCGTGCCCAGCTTTAGATTTTTGACCCCTCTTAGAGAATTCATGTGAGTCACAAATGTTAAAGAATAGACTTGGTAGTTTTTGCTCATTCCTTTTTCGTTAAAACTGATAACAAAACAGTGGTCACAAATACATGTCTATCCTTTGAAATAAACTCCTTGGGCCTTAAGGTCCGATCCCAAGAGTGTGTTTGCTTAACTTTGGTTATGGGCTTCAAGCCCAGCAATTAAGGGCCATTCGTTTTGATGATACCTGGCCAAACGTAAATTTCAAGTTAGTTTAGATCGTGGGCTGCAGCCCAACGCTACCATGGGTCCGATTGGTTACCGTACAACCCATCAGGGCGCATGTACCCAAGTTTAATCTCGAGTTATCCCTCAACGCATTTTATCCGACTCATCTCCGTCTTGACTTCCATTCTCATCACAACATAAGTGAATCGGCATACTAATCACGTCGACATTTATAAATGACACACGTTAACGATTGAAAATGAGATTATTAAAAAAAGTATTTATACTTATCTCGACTTACAAATTATACATAAACATGTATATATATATATATACACTTGATGGGGACCGGATATAAAACTCAATGATATCAATTTTTGACAAACCAATTAAATAGAAGAATTACCCACGGGTCATACCTTTTGAACTATTTATTAGTCGGGGATATATACAACTTTTGAGATAAATTGGTAGAAGTTGATATTCCTACACCTTTTGAACTATAGGTTTAAGCCGAACTAATAAGTATATAAATGGTAACTTAACTTTTGAAATCGTTAATTTACATTTCTCAAATTAATTATGTAGATTGATAAAACCTTCTTTGATTATAAGACCTATTTGAACAAAATAAAAACAATTTACTTTTCTATATAAACTTTGACATTAGTCACCACGAGTACATAAAGTATACATCCGGGACATGCCCAACTTTCGACGAATATACATAGCATGTTTTAACAATAATAAATAGAGTGAATATATCAAAACTTACATTGTAGTTTCTAAAAGTACAAACTTTATTTAAATTAAGTTAATAAGCACACTTATTTCAAACGAATACTAGAGACTCATAATATATGTCTTGAAACTTACGGAGATTTTTATATTTCGAATATATACAAGATATGTTATACTTAAGTTTCCAGGTGCAATTATCCTATGATACTAAATGACATGAAAATATATATATATATATATATATATATATATATATATATATATATATATATATATATATATATATATATATATATATATATATATATATATATATATATATATATATATATATATATATGTACATGTAATATATATATACAAATCTCCTTCATTCCCACCGCATACATCTCATAATATAGGTACTTTTCTCCTGGAGGACATCATTCGGCCTCATTCGCTCTTAATATTCTTCCGTATATTATTATTTGGTCCTCATTAAACCAAAGTTGAAATTCCTTCCTTGAGAATCCTTCTATGCCATCCTTCCTAAGCCGAAATCCATCCAAATGTTTGTAAATTGTTCTAAGATAAATGAAACAACAACAACAACAACAAAAACATTTGAAAATTTATAAAGTTAGCTAAACTTTATTGAGTCTTAAACCTAAAGACTAAATTGCCGTATTAATTAGGTTGCGTGTCGGAGACGTGCACTATCACTCCTTCATTTAATTCCCCTTAGACTTCATATTGCACATTGCCAAGGTGAGTTTCATAGCCCCTACGTTTAATCTGTTTTATACTTGTTTTGGGGGAAGATATATGCTCATTGTACTTAAATTATTAAATTACTGAAATTGTGCATTCTATGCATATTATGTTTTTACATGTTTAAAGTTTTCATCACACATAGATGTTTTTTGGACCATACCAAAATGTTTGACCTTGAATATTGCGCAACTTAGCCTAAGAATTTAGATCCCAAATTGCCCTTTTCATGAACCGTCAATTCCTGCCAGGAAGCGCGAATGTAATAAATAGATCTATTGGGGGTGACTCCCCTGTTCGGTTGACCCCGCTTGGGTCAAGGCGAAACATATAGCATGTCGGGACCGAGTGTATTGGGATAAACACTCGCCATGGGCTTCTTAATTGTATGACTTCCTTGTGTATACAGAAACTGTCATAGCTTCGGTGGCATGAGTTTAGTGCTAGCGTAATAAATTTATAAAATATGGCATTATATTCATTGTAATGCATATATTCTTTTATGGTCTACAAATGAAATCCTTTTATGAAACCCTTTTATGAATTGAAATCATAAATTTCATGACATTATGCAAGATGTAATGATCATCAAAAACCAAATTTGAAATAGTGTACTGAAATCCCTTTTTAAATAAACCTATGAACTCACAAGCGTAAGCTGACCCCTTTTAGCATGTATCTTCAGGTTTTGAAGTGATAGCTTATCTTTGGAGGCACTAGGCAAAGCATGGCATGGTCATAGATGACTCTGATTTATGTATTGGGATCACCTTTTTATAATGGGCCATTTTCCGCACCAAATCACAAATGTAAACATTGTTTTAAGAAATGAAAGAAGTTTGTTTATGAAAATCCGTTGTTCTATGCTTATGTTGTGGTATCAATTTAGTAGCACCCCAATACTTGTATGCTTCCGCTGAGCCATTTTGGGGGTGTTACACTTAGTCTCTTTTCCTGGTAAGAAGAGTGAGACTTTCCTATTTTTCTCCTTAGTTGACAAAACTAAGATAGGATTACAAATCGTTAAACTCACTTATGATCTTTCATTACCCTTTTAAGGTCTAGAAATAATTGAAAGATAGAATATTTTGTGTAACTAGAAAACATTTTGTTTATAGCTACCAAAATAAATGACATCTTGCACTTGCCATGATGTATGAGTTTAAACCGCAAAGAGTAAAGAAATTACTAGAATATTTACTAGGTAATTTTCTTGGACTCTTAATTGTTTCGAAAGTGCTAAATACCCTTGGGGCTATGTAGACGATAGAGGAGGAATTGCATGCTAAAGATTCAAGTTAAATGAAAGCATGAGTGGCTAGTCCCTCATATACATAAGTAGGACTTCATATACTCTGTTCAATACCTAAGTACATTGCTACTTGTAGGCATTCGAAGAGAATAGGAAAGTGTATAAAATTGCTATATGCTTTCTACTGGCAATGTAACATCTACAATGTTGACAAATCCAGTGGGAGCATTGCATTTTATTACTGAAATAACATTCATGTAATGTTTTCAATTTCAGTGGGAGCTACGGGATTTATTTCCTTGTTAGTCACCCATATCATTTCAAACTTGCTTTGAAATAATTCACTACTTTCCGAATATGAACAACCATTGCTTAAAGGAAAATTGCATTTTATTTTATGAGATTACACGTTGACTTTCTGCTGTTGCTCTCTAAATTGTTATCTATAGAATAATAATCCATAATTCCTTATTAAAGGTTATGGTTCTAAAACTACTTGTAATATCTATGACTTATCATATTGTTTACACAAAACAATCACATGTTGTTTGTTTTCATAATATGATGTTGTGCCTTACACAAGTGGGAGAAATCTCAAAGTGTGTGCAAAGAACAACAATATTATTGGTGTTTCTTGACTGTAAGGTAAGAAAACTAATAATTCTACTAGGACTTAAACACGCGAGATGTTTATTGCCCTACTACATGTTAATAAGAATTATACTAGGACTTAAACACGCGAGATGTTTATTGCCCTACTACATTCTAATAATGATTCTACTAGGACTTAAACACGTGAGATGTTTGTTGCCCTAATACATTCAAAGTCATGATATAGTGTAAAGATACTTCAACATTTTGACTACAGGTTTAGTCAACATAATTATGGTTAAATGATAATAATCATAATTCTGAAGTATAAAATTAACTTGAAATTACTATAGAACTCAAGAGTTTGCGTTCATGATTACTTTTGTTGGATAATTATGCTTACATGTTAAAACATAATTATAAAGTCCTTGAAGTAATCAATGACTTATAACATAATGTATATATAGTAAAATTGTTATGTCTTCTAGTTAACACATAAAAATGAGGCATTTGAATTACTCAAAGACTTATAATGTATTATTAACATTATCTATTTTCTTGTAAAGACATGCACATATAATTCTTGAGCAGTTCTGTCTTCTTGTGAACACGTGAACATAAGGTTCTTGTATTATTCAAGGAATATACATTATAGCATGCACTTGGTTCGTAAATACTTATAGCAATTTGGCTTGATCCAATTGACAAGTATTTGGTCCAAAGAGAATTAAGTTATCTATGGAATTCTGATATAGTCTCACAACTCTAATACTCACAGAATACCACTCTATTATGGTATGTCTAATGTGTTGAAACAAACCTTATTCATATTGTTTGATTCATGATAGCTTTAATTGCTCTGTCTCCAAAACATATCAAGGTTAGAAATTGCGTGTGTCGTTGGACACACTCAATATATTTCAAACCAAGAAAGTATTTAAGACAACCCATAACTGAAAATCCTAATCCCTTAGGGATTTTCGGTTTTTCCACTCAAACCAATCGAATCCTAAACCCTTTTGGATTTTTGATTTTTCTGCACTTTCTAGCTTGAAGATTGTAATTTTGGTGTTCTTCCTAGCTTGACGAAACACAAAACTGTTGCTTAGATTTTTGATTAAAGAGTGATACAAAATTAGAGTTTTTTTACAAACCCTAATTAGAGTTGTTGGAAGGAATTCCATTATATCTTAATTTAAGTTCTGAATTTGTTAAAATCTTATGAAGCATTTTTTTAACAAATCTAGATATGAGAACTTAAAATGTATTTTGTGGTTCCTAATAAAGAACAATTTATTGTTGTTAAATACTTAGTATTTAGAGAACTGTCTCTACTTACAAAAGTAAGTGGGAGCACAAACAAATCTCAAAGTTTTTGAGAACAAAATACTTAACCTTCTAAAATTAACTTATTATGTCATACTAAGAGTAAACATGTAAATGTCGACCGAAGTATAATGATTACTCTCATTCATAAATCCGAAAGTATGCCTCATCACTTGAGTGATATTTTAGTATCAATGCTGAGGGATATAAGTTAGAAGATTATTGTAAATCAGCTAACTACTAAAATACATTATCACATCTTGAATCTGATAAATATCTTAGAACTATGAATGATAAGAAGAAGTCCTTAAAAGGCAAATCAAGTTTTGAGCTTGATTGTTATTTTGCATAAACTGTTAACCTATTAGGTTGGAATGAGTTTCTTTTGAAGAGTGGCTCACACGGACAAAAGTTGTATACATGTTAATGCATGACATTTAATTAAAAGATTTTAATCATACTTAGGCAATTGACTGTGATAAGATTTTCTTATATATACACGCATTAATTATATAAAGAGAAATTAATTGTCATACATGTTCCCTTGTATGTGGAATATGGCAATTAAAATTTTATAACTCTTTCTTTATGATTACCTTTTGCGAGGACGGTGTGTAATCAAAAGAGTTATGAATCTATGTAATCTTTATGTAGTATACAAAATTTATGCAATCCAAGTTTGGATTGGATATGCATCTAGGAGCTGAGATCTTGAATTTAATTTCAATATGATTTTGATTTAATTAAGATAACTCTTGAGTACATCTATTTACATGTTAAATATGTCATTCTATTTAAGCTAGATATTAATCCTTATGATTGGAATGAAACTTCACTTGGAATTTAGGGAATAAAACAAACAACCATGAAATAAATGTTTATCTGGAATAAACAAATGCGAAAAATTAAGTCCAACACAAATGCAATATATCATTCAAGCAAGTCTTAAATGGTATATTTCACTTGGAGTAATTTATTACATGGATGGAAACCTTATGTTTTTAACTAAGGATTTATCATGTATATATTATATTGTGTATATGACTAGTTGTTGCTTTTGTACAAGAACAAGATGAGCTGACAACAACTATATCTAATTAAGAGTGTTTAGATTATTGTTAATATAGATGTTTACAAATAATAAAGCATAGTGTTGTATAAGTACAATGATGCTAGAGGATAACTAATACTAGTTAAAGTAGGATTTTATCATTTATGATAAATCTGCTAACTAAATATGCTCAACGTAGAGCATTGTTGCATTACACATTAAGAAATGAGAATATGTTATACTTTAAGAAACTGTAAAGATGAATGTCAGTATGTCATTGATTTCTAATACCTCAAGCAAGGTAGGGCGACATCTCCATACTATAACTCTTGCAATAGTATGAGCATATGAGATAAGACACTCATCTTATATTTCAAATCCCTCACAATATGTGAAATTTGAAACAAGCATTCTGAAAGTTTACTCAGATTAATATTTAGTTTTTCTTGTAAAGAAAGGTTGAGAATGTTGGAAACATTTGACTTCAACTTACTAGTTAGTCTCATGCATATATGTTTTAGTATTTGGATAATTGGGATTGAAAGACAATTTTGACTTTATGATGAATAAAGATACTTGGTGTTTGTTATTCATTCATATAATAATATCCTATATTTGCATGTTTAATCCTTGAATAATTTTATTGTTCTAAATATGTCCATTGTCGGTTAAGAATATGGGAATATTGTTATGTAAGGAAAATGTGAGTCTTGGTTATATTCTAACGAGAATGTGGATTGTTCCCGCCAAACTCATATGTATTCACAAGGGATGCATATTGGATACCCCAACTTTCAAATATTTACGTTTGGATCCTTGTCATAAGTAAAATATTGAAAATGGTTTGTTAAAGTCGTCCTTAGACTTGAGATACAAGCAAGTTCTGTTATGTGTGGATATCTCTTTTGTAAGTATAAGCCAAACGCTATCTGAATAAGGTAGTTATAAAAGCTATATTTCGGAGTGGTGTAAAGCAGCATCCACAACACTTGTAGTCAATAAAGGATTTGTTACTCCACTTGATATGTGCAGAAAGATACCATGGCGCCTCTTCAGGATTAATCACATAATTGTTCGGCCGAACCCAAAGGGTAATGCAAGATGATACTTATATTTGGTATATCTAATTAAATTCTATAACAAGATTCTAAATGGTTAAACTATATGGAATGAGTTAGGATCCATATCCATGGTTTAAAGGTATCTATAACAAAGGATGATTAAAAGCAAGACATTAATGACCATGCTACTGAGAAGATTTTATGAAACTATATCTCAGACACTTTTAGTTAAAAAGCGAGTGAGAGCGTTGCTAGGCGTTTCCGTCGTTAGTTTTGTGTGCTATACGCTACACCAACTCCCAAGTGGGAGCTGTTGGTGTAACAACTGGTAATTTCACCTTGCTTTTTATCACGAATACTTATCCATTTTCTATGTATATATATATATATATATATATATATATATATATATATATATATATATATATATATATATATATATATATATATATATATATATATATATATATATATATATATACTATATTATAATAGAGGAATGAATCTCTCTCCTCATGGTTTTAAAATTAAGACTTACAAAGTACAAAGCCTATTGTACAATACACAATGCACTATTAATGATCTTTCTCATCAATTTTAATTTTAAGACTTACAAGTCTTAAAGTTTAATGTACAAAATACAGAGCACTATTAATGTGGTCAAGATACTTAATGTAGTCAATTAATTAACCGGTCAATAAATAAAATTAATGTAGTTATTAAAACACCTCTTACACAAAAAATACAAATTATCAAGCATATTGTACAACCAACTTAAACACAATTCCTACATTAAATGTCACTAATACAATAATAAAACACATTATACAAATATTCAAGCCCGAACGGGTACAATCCAAACGGGGTCGAGCCCGAACGGGCACGGGCCAAATGGGGTCGAGGTCGTACGGGAATGGGCTAAACGGGCTCGATCCCGAATGGGCACATGCTAAACAAAATTCTTGATCCCCGTAAATTCATTGTCAAAAATAACATAATAAACTAAAATACATGATTTACCGAAAATTTTATTTCGAGGTACCCTTGGCGCCAGCGTAAGTACCATGCTATATATATATATATATATATATATATATATATATATATATATATATATATATATATATATATATATATATATATATATATATATATATATATATTACAATATCAACTTATTTGACTACAACATGTAACGTAACTCACATTTTCAATGAACGTGCTTACACACGGGCCGACACCGATAGTCTTGTGTTTATTTCACATAAACATACTTATATGTCAAGTATCAAAAGTTTTCAACTTTTATTTGTCACTTTACGCTATTTCATTAACGTATGATTATTAAACTTTCAAACTAAACGTTAGCCATTTATTAGAATTTACACGAAACACTAATTCATTATAAATATGATTTTAGTAAATCATAAATACTAAAGTACAACATTTTATACCTAGAGTACAACTCATTAAAGCACGAAACCTAACTATACTTTAATTCCCGTTACAAACCCTAATTTACAAACTCTATGATAAAATCACACACTACAATTGAAAATACACATGAAACTTGTATAAATTACCAAAGTACAAGTCTGTCATGCATATGTACAAGTCTTAAAAAGCCAATGTATAAATCTTTAATGCATAAGAGGTGATTATTTATATAAAACTCATTATAAACCTCAGTGTACTCACCATAGAGCACATATTACAAGTCTTTTATGCACAAGCTTTAAAAAAATATTTCTTATACTTAATAGCCCTAAATACAAGTCCCTAAACCTAATATACAAGTGTCTAATGCATATAAAGCTAAAACTATACATTTACTAGTTTAAAACCTAAATAAACTAACTTATATTTATTCTAACTTAACCAAACACTTAAAATATATTTCCTACACCTCTAAACTCCAAGTACAACCCCCACTAGCCTAAGGTACAACCACTCTAAGAACCCAACGATTTCTTTTGTTTTTCTTACCAAATCGATTTCAAAAATTAAACTTACAAGACCTAGGTTGTTTTTTTATAAAATATTTACCAAACTAGCTCTAGACTAAGTTACTTACTTCACTAAAATTTCATGTACAAATCACTAAAGCCAGCGTACACCCTTATTAAGCCTAAACGATTTCCTTTTTCATTTCTTAGTTTGATTTTAACTAAACTAAAGTAAACTACTTTTAACTAGCTACTTGGTAAATTTTAAGCCATAAGGTTAATTCCTAGCTCTAAATCACCCCACATCACCATGTTCCCATAAGTTTCAACCAAGGTCAAAACTTGTAGACAAAAACCTATTGTTCTCTTTTTCCCACATCACGCCACCCTCACCTTCGTCATTTATCACCTCTCAAACATTTATGAACACCTCACCTTGTCTCACATTCCCTAAACATGATGACTAGAAGGTTTAAGTAACCATAACTCTTTTACTCTATATATATCGACCAAATATCCTTCATTTTCTTCATACCTCATTCGAAAACCACCAACCCATCACACACTCATTCACTCACTGATCTTGAAGTCTTAGTAGCAACCAAGGAAGGATAGTTTAAAGCTTTGGAGGATAGGAAGAGCTTGGTTCCACTTAAGAAGTCCATTTGGTCTCAATTCTGTTCAGATCAAGTAGCTGTTTGTAAGTCTACTAAACTCATTCAATTTTGTTAACATTTTTAATATCAATTGCATATTGTTAAAAAGGATTTTATAAGGAAATCGTAGCATTTTGAATCACTCAAAACAAGTACACGAGTCAAAAGATACGACCAAAAGAAGTCACCACAAAGCTGTCAAAAACTTTAGGCACGCAAAACGAGGCACTTCCGGTCCGTTTCTTCTAAAAGTTAAAACACAAGTTTTCTGGAACGATGTTTTCTTCAAAAACTCAAGAGCACAGATCCTGAAAACGTAAAATGAAGGCTAATTTTAGTCAGAAACTTAATAGGTGTCATATATATTTTATAAAATCAAGCCAAGCACCTCTCCTAAGCCCAACTTTTAAGCTAGAAGCCGCAACCCTTAAGCCCTTTTAACAAGCTCCTAGGACACTACAGAAGTTCCCCATAACCTGGTTAAGAAGCCTTTATGCCTTGCTTTAATTATGCTCTCCTTTTGGTCGCATGTTTCAAAACCAAAACGCACCCATGATATATTTAAAATTTGAGATTTCATTATATTTAATAAAACAGACTTTGAACTACTCAAGAAACACTAAAAATAAGTTAAACATCATGTCACAAGGTTTCTTGCATGAACTATAAAGTTTTAAAGCTTGAAAACAAGTTTTTCATTTTGTCGAAATTAGCCTAAGTGCCCATTTTCAATAATTAATTTCTCACTAACCAAAGGTTTTTAAAATATGAGGGTTATACCGTTTTGAAGAGCTCGCTGTAAAGTTTATAAAAACCCAAGAATGTTCTTAAAAACCCTTATGGTCTCTTTTATAATCAATCAAGAATAGGGGGCCTCGTAAAGATTTTCACTAAAAATCCTTTTGTGCACTTTTCAAAATTGAAGGATTGTGAGCCATAGGATATTAGAAAAAGACCTTAAACAAGTTAACTAACATATTTATAGAATCTTAGAATAAGCCGTAAAGCTTAAAGAGTCAAAAACGAAATTTTCTTTTCTCCTAATTTTAGCCGCGACATGGCCAAGTGGCCATGTTCACGGATTTGTTTCTCCCTAACCAAAGATCGATAAAATATGAGACTTATGCCATTTTAAAGGGCTCACAACAAGGTGTTTAAAGGATCAAAGCGTCGTAAAAATATTGGCTTGCCTCATTTTTATTTAGTCTTCTTTTGGGCTGGTCGCACAAACAAACATCCTTTTATAGAAAAACACCCCAACCCCTTACTTTGAAAAATCATTGTGACCAAACTGCAAAAGCTTTGAACCTCGAATCTGAAACAATAGAAAGACCACCAAACTCTTGAAAGGATCAAGAATGTAGTAGAGACCCCTTAAGGCCTCGCTCAGTTTTATTTTTGTTTTGGTCGATTTTCATTAAAAACAAACACACTCTTTTATCACAAGGGTACAAAAATGTAATTTTTGTAAAGATTTCTTAAGCTAAAAATGTAATTTCTTTCAAAGATATGAATACAAGGTCTGTTTTTGCCAACAATCCATAGTTGAGGGTATAAAGTGTCATTTTTGGAAACTACAAAGGTATAATCCGTCAATACTTGAAATTATAAGGGTATAATGTGTAACCTTTTATATAATACTTAATAACCCGGGAAATGGTAAAATTATATACGATATGGTCTATTTTCACTAACGATAAATCGAACTATAAAGGAAAAAGCACAATAAACATTTTCATACACAAACGTTTGAAGAGACTTCATGTTAAATCATTAAACACTTAATCACCGACAAAACACTTGTGATTATCATCACGTATACTTGAATTCGAATACTGAAAACTTGACATACCAACTTATGTCGCGGGTCGGAGCCGTTTATTCACAATACTTAATTTGTTTTCCATCCAGACTATGGTAACACCGAGGTGAGTTTATAGTCCCACTTTTTACTTGTTTTTTAAACTCGTGGGGAGATACATGCTAAAAATCCGAACACAAGTATTTTTCTATGCTACAACTACACCTTATTGCTATTGCTTAAGTTACTTACACCTGCCACTGAAAGTGCCTCATATCATGAAGCATTAATCACTTTACAAGTAAACGTGAATATAGTGAATAGATCTATTTGAAGTTGACGCCTCATTTGTGTTAGCCGACCAGGTAACCAAATGCACTTTATTTGAGGATAAACAGGAGAATTGGCAAACTCTTTACACGAGGGCACGGTTGCTCCCTGTTAGCCTTAATAGTTTTATTAGAAGTGATGGTCATTCACGTATAGGAACTTTATAATGTGTGTTAGATATCATGATAGAATAGTCAACGGGCTCGTGGACTGGGCTAATCTAATTGGTTAAATGTTACGCGTATGCTAAGCCTTGTATAAGCTTAAGCATCCCAAGCCCATTGCAAACCCACGAAAAGCCCAAGCAAAGCCTTTAGGGTTTTAAGTTGCTTGTACTATAAATACCCCTCAAATGGTCATTTGAGGGGTGTGCTTGAAAGTGTGTGTGTGTGTGTGTATTTTCTCTCTCAAGGAATATACAACTTATTGTTTGCATATCTTATCTCACATATACACGATTTTATATCATCAAGTCACCATCTTTCTCATCTTATTTCTAAGCTTTGTTTGTGTTTGTTTCACGTGGGTATACTTGTATAAGTGTTGGGTTTGCTTGGTAAAGTGATAAGGTTGATATCTAAGGTCCTACAATTGGTATCAATCGCCTAACAATGGTTTAGGAGTGTTTGTGTTTGGTTTGAATGTGTTACGCGTAAAAAGGCTCTCGTTATACGTTTTTGTCAAGCTTAAAGCTTTAATTTTTGCACTCAAAAATTCAAGATTCTTGTGGTTTAAGGTTTATTTGGTGCTAAAGTTTCAGTTTTTTGCAAAACATTCGAAGCTTTACGCGTTTTGGTTAAGTTTTGAGCTCGTTTTTGATTCTTTGGTCATTTCTACTCGTAACTTTTCTAGGCACTTTGGGTGAAAAAGGTCAACATTTTTGGGTTATTCGAGTGTTTTTAAGGATATCGTGCAAGAGAAATTGGTTGAATCATTGAAATTTTTTACGAGTAGGTCAAAACCTAGTTCTACTCGTAAGAAAGTCAACTACGATAACTTTTCTACTGTAACTTTTAGGTGAAGTTTCTTCGAGCTATAACGGTGACTCAGTGCTTCCTCACTTGGATAAGTGTGTGGAACACTTCGACTTTGGATATCTCTTACACTTTGATAGTGTAAAGGATTTTGGATTCTACGCGTAAGCCATTCCTACAGAAGTCATTCCTACGCGTAAGCTATTCCTACGCAGAAGCACCTTGCTACGCTGTAAGTTGGGTTCTCACGATAAGAATTTCCTCGCCTAAGGATTCCTATGCCTAAGCATCCCACGCCTAAGGATTCCTACGCCTAAGCATCCCACGATAAGATCCCACGCCTAAGATTCTACGCCTAAGTTTCTACTGTAACTTGTGTTTCTACGCCTAAGCTCTTTCTACGCATAAAAAAAAAAAAAAAAAAAAAAAAAAAACTTGAGTAAAATTTAAATTTTGAGGAGACTAAACGTTCAATTTTACGAGATTCAAATTTTGGTTTAACTTGAAATTTTGGTCAAAATTCAAATTTTGGGCCTAAATTCAAAATTTTCGGTCAAATTTTGCGTCAAAATTGTCATAACTCAAAATTTTCATACGACCTTAGAATTGATTTTATAGTGAATTTCAAATTTAGGGCGAAAATTTTTAAAACCGAGTTTCTTAGCACGACTTTCGAAACACCTCAACCGAGCTTAATCATCATCAACCACAACTCCTTTATCGTTGAATCGATCCTACATCAACTTTATCGATCATACCTTCATCAATGGCTACTCAACAAGATATTCATGCACCGGCCGAAAACCGACCTCCTATGTTGGCAAAAGGTGGTTATCTTCAATGGACAAGTCAATGCTCCGCTACATAAAGACCAAACCTAATGGGAAACTCATGATTAAATCCATTCAGATGGACCTTCCACCGACTAGTTAATGTACCGAAACACGATGCAACACCTCCCACCGCACCATCTTCTAGACTTCAATACGAATCGAATACACCGCAGAGGATCGAAACAAGTCGAAGCGAGATGACATGGCAATTCATATTGTCCAACCTGGGTTTACCAATAGACATCTTTGTGCGGTGAGACAGCCAGAAACCGCTTCGATATGTGGGAGCGTGTTAGAAGGCTTTGTCATGGAATGTAAATTGGTCAACAAGACATGGAGAACAAGTTACTAATCGAATGGGAAAAGTTTACTTCAACAACGGGAGAATCCATTGAATCATACTATGGAAGGTTTTGCACTTTGATGAATGAGCTAATCGAAACAAGTTAGCACCCGTAACTATCGCTCAAAACATCAAGTTCCCGAATAATCATCCGTAAGAATGGGGACGATATGTGACTATTGTCAACCAAACAAAAGACCTTCATCGGTGAACTTTGATCAACTGAATGATTTTCTCAAACAAAACCAAGTCAAGCTAATGAAGTCAGCAAGAAAAATTAGCAAAGATTCATGATCCATTGGCACTCATTGCTAAGACTCTATCTTCAAGTGAATACACAACAACAAGCTTCATCATCTTCCAACAACAACAACAATCCTATCCAAGATCAACACAATACCAGAACAAGAAATCACCGATCTCGAATCGATCAACCGAACAAGAAGACCCTATGTCCCAAATAATTTCTCTCTTGGGTCAAGTAATCAAAGGTCGCTATTCCACACCTACTAACAACAACCAAAGGATATCATCAAACACTGCATAGCAGCAAATTGCACACCGGTGTGAATATGGGTAATCAAGGTCAAATGGTTGGAGTTATTGGGAATCGCAGGATATGCTCTTGGATTTCGTATGGGTAATCAGCGGTTCCGTATCGAATCGGTTGGGTGAAATCGATGATGAGAATGGGAATAGAGTGGGTAATCGAATGGGAATGTTGCACCCAATCGTTGGGAATCATGGAAATGTAAATCATGGTAATCAAGTTAAGTGTTATAACTATCAAGGAATGGGTCACATGGCAAGGAATTGTCCTTCTAAGCCGAACAAGAACGATCTTGAGTATCTTCGAAAGCTATCTGTTGGTACAAAAGGAACGAAGCTGGATTTAGTTGAGTCTTGAGGAACATGACTTTATGGCTATTATGGATGATTTGGAAGACCTCGAGGAAATTAATGCGAACCGCATCTTCATGGCTAATCTTCGTGAAGCTAAGTATGACACCGAGTCGACTCACCTCCCCGCCTATGACGCCAATACCGTATCTCGAGGTACCAATCATTGATCCATGTTATAACAATGTCATATTTGATGTGTTTACTCATGACTAACAAGATTCTCGGACGCCAAGACCTACTTATGATACATACCGGATAATCCGAGTTGTAGCAATACTAACTCGAAACCCGGATGTGGATCCTAGTGGAGGTGTGTGGCACAAAATATCGAGACCGATGAGGAAACACGTGCTTATGTTGAATCATTAATCAATCAATGTGGCATTGAAATTGAGAAAGTTAGAACGGTCAATCGCGGGTTAAGGCCGCGAATGCTAAATTGACCACCGAGCTTGAGAGTTACAAGGAGCATGCCAAAGCCTATGAATTTCATACAAACAAAATGTCCGAATTAGAAATTGGTTATCGAGATTCTGCTTTAAGAGAAAACAATTGCAACTCAAATACGATACACTTGATGTGAATCAATTTGAAAATCAAATCTTTAAACAAGGAAATTTTCGATCTAAATGACCAACTTTCTAAACAAAAAGCACTTTTTCGATCTTGAAAAGAGAAGAAACAGTTGATTGTCGATTTTTCAAAACGAGAAGATTCTCTTCTTGATGAAATTCTTGATAAAACGGAAAAATCAAAACTTTGGACAATTTGCTTCTTACAACGGGTCATTCACTAAATCAAACAAGATGCTTTCTAACCAAGTAAATCCATTTTTCATACTTCACATAAGATGGCACTTGGTAATGACCTTCTTCGTTTCTCAAGAAAGCTCGAAATCTCGTAATGTGTTGCACAATGGAAAACCTTTGCATGAACCTATAATTGTGCATGATTCTCTTGAAACGTTGGAACTATCTCGAGGAGAGTAGATCTAAAATGAAACAAAACATCCGAAATCAAACCGATTGATTATAACAAATGGAACCAAATTTATGTTCTTCCTTTTGTTTCTCAAAAGGACAATCAACGTTTTCCATCACACAAAGTGTTTCAAACAAAGTGTCAACACCCGTTTCAAAATCGGTTTAAAACCGTTGTTGTCTCCAATTCTCTTCGAACATTGAACAAATGTCTTCAAACAATCCTTTTAACACAAGTGAAGCGAAGTATTTTGGAAAATGTTAAAACTAGAATTGGGAGATCTTCAAGAGATCGTTAAAACTAAAACCAATATTAGAAACATCCGTTTAATAGTTTTGATAATGAACAAAAAGTTTTTGAAACTCAAATTGCCCCTCAATTGAATAACATCAATGCAAGGGTAATTCATTTGAACAAGCATTTTGAAAGAAACAACTCGACTTTGTCAAGGACCATAAATCCTCGTAAAGCAAGCTAATGAAAGTGTTGAACACATCAAAGTTTTGGAAAAGTTTAATGATTCTCTCTCCAAGATGTTCTAACCATCGATATTATGTCCATCATTTTGCAAACATATTCGTTGAAGATCATGAAAGACTCCACCGAGACCTCCAAATTGTTTCAAAATATGAAAAAGCTCTTATGAAACTTGAAAAGAAAATATCTCATATTTTAAACAACTTGATCGAAAACCGAGGAATGCAAGTATGACAAATTGTCGATGAGCGTGCCTACAATGACATGAAAGCAAAAATGATCTTTTGAGGGCTCACCGAAAGTCAAAAGGAAAGGTAGTGGAAACCGTGACTACAAAACCATTGATCATGGAGAAAGCAAATGTTCCCAAACCGGTTTCAAAACAAAAATGTCTGCTTTTGCCTCCTCCAAAAGTCAATGAGAAAATGTTTCATCAAACCACCACTCCACCGCCCTACCTAAACAAAATGTTGATAAAGGGAAAGCGGTTATTGAGAATCCTAAAGTTTTAGCACTGGCCTTTTTAAGATGAGTACCACTATTAAAACATATGGCGCCTCAACATCTAAAGAGACTAGGATAGTCGAAACCACCTCCTTCATAAAAATGTGAATCCTAATGCGTGTGCCTCACCTTCTACAGACTAGAAAGCACCTCTAGAGCAGCAGACTAAAGCCTAAGAGCAATACAAGGAACAATAGAGTCTCGCCTCTAGGAGTAGTAGCTTGAATAAAGAGAAGAAAGTAGAAGAACACCCTAGGAATTTACCGATTTTGAATAAGAAAGACATTTCATCCGAATGTCTTGAACCTATCAAACTTGCTAAGTCTAATGAATGTGTTGAATCTCTTTGTTTAACTTGCAAGAAATCTTTAAATGTTCAAGATGATTGTGTTTCTAAGAATGTGAATGATAAGCTCATAAGAAGAACGTCCCAAAAGTAATTACACTAAACGAGTAGGAAGACTAGTTGCAAAACTTAGGCTTTACACTCATCGACAGAACCAACGTGTATACTTTAGGATGATATTTGGAAACCCACGGTAGAACTTTCACACTTAAGAATGGTACAATGAGTGATAAACCGTAATCCCCCAGAAAACCTCTCGAGTGTGATAAGGATTTTACCTCTAACCCAATGGAACCTAAATCAAAACGGTTTCCACAATATTCTTTTTCTCAGAATCGGCGTGTTATCGAAATTTGTCTTTGGATCGTCGACTGGTTGCTCCAAGCACATGACCGAATCAAGTTGCCGATCAATTTCGTCTGAAATTCATGGGAACCAGACGCTTTGGAAATGATCATGTAGCAACTATCATGGGTTATGGAGATCTACCTTTGGAAATTATTTGATCACTCGGGTTTACTATGTCGAAGGGTTGGGACACAATTTGTTTTCGATCAGGCGCCTGCGTGATGCGATTTAGAGGTTGCTTTAGGAGAAATGCTTGCTTCGTTAGAAACTTGGATGGCATCGATCTCTTAACCGGGAATCGTGATACAAACTTGTATGCTATCGACATCAATCAAATGGCCTCTTCATCACCAATATGTCTTATGACACGAGCATCCGGAACACATCCTGGTTGTGGCACGACGGTTATCTCATCTCAATTTCGACACCATCAACAAAATTGCCAAAGACAACATCACAATGGACTTCCAAAGTTCAAATACACCAAGGATCACTTATGTCCATCATGCGAACAAGGAAAAGCAAAAGAGCATCATATAAACCCAAACCGTACCTAGTTCGGAAGCAAAGTTGCATATGTTGCACATGGACTTATGTGGCCCAATGAGAGTTGAAAGCTTTAATGGGAAAAAGTATATTCTTGTTATCGCCGATGACTATTCGAGATATACATGGGTTAAGTTTCGAGATCAAAAGACGAAGCACCGTGCATCATCATCACCTTTCTCAAACGCATTCAAGTACTTCTTCAAACTCCGTAGTGGTTGTAAGAACAAACAACGGCACGTAATTCACTAATCGAATTAAGAGCTTATTTTGAAGATGTTGGAATTACTCATCGACATCATTGTTAGGACTCCACACAGAATGGGGTAGTTGAAAGAAGAAATAGAACTCTTGTGGAAGTCGCTAGCACAATGCTAATTTATTCTTGTGCACCGTTATTTTCTGGGTCGATGTCATGCCACCGCTTGTTTCACTCGAACCGATCCCTTATCCATCCAAGATTCAATAAAACCCCATATGAGCTTGTGAACAACAGAAAACCCGATATCTCTTACTTTCACGTGTTTGGCGCTTTGTGCTATCCTACGAATGACGAGAAGATCTTGGAAAATTGAAAGCTAAAGGTGATATTGGAATCTTCATTGATATTCGAGATAACTCGAGGGCATTCTGTGGTGTATAATGTAAGAACTAAAGAAAATCATGGAGACGATGAATGTGAAGTTTGATGAACTTTCAATAATGGCTTCGAGAGACTCGCCTAGAACCCGCACTAAACCGATGCAGACTCGGACACATCGCCTCGTGACTCGTACTCAAAGAGCTCAATCAACTTCGTTTGACAATCCTAAAGAACAAGAATGGGAAAATTTCTTCGAGTTAATGTTCGATGAATACTATGGTGGAACTTCGACAAATGCATCAAACCATCATTCCGCCGCACCCGCTCAAAATCATCCTCCACCACCAATGGAAGATGCATCTACAACGGTCGAACCCAATGCACCAACTCCATCAACATCATCTACATCTACTCAAGTTCTTGAACCCGTTCTACCAAAGAAGTTGATGAGCAAAACCAAAACCATAACGATGCAACGTTAGATGAAGACTTATTTGAAAACCCGCTTGCTACGGAATCACCGAATCTTCTTCAAACTTACGAGAACCATCTAACTCGACACGCTTAACCAACGGTATCCTTCTACTCAAGTGGACAAAAGACCACCCAATTGAACAAGTTATTGGTGAACCTTCAAGGCCAATTCAGACGAGACGCCAACTTGCCACCGATTGTGACTTGTGCATTTACCTTTGCTCAATTAGCAATCTAGAGCCAAAGAACATTCATGAGGCAATGGCGCAACCCGCATGGATAGAAGCAATGCGGGAGGAACTTCTTCAATACCGTCTTACATGACTCGTGGGAAAAGGTTCCAAGACCCATTGACATTCGAGTCATTGATCTTAAATGGTTATGGAAGAACAAAAGGGATGAAGAAATGATCGTTATTCGCAACAAAGCTCGTCTTGTGGCCAAAGGATACGACAAGAAGAGGAATAGACTTTGAAGAGTCATTCGCGGTAGCTAGACTAGAAGCATCAGATATTCTTGGCCTATGCACTCACAAAAGCATCACGGTTTATCGATGGACATTAAGACCGCGTTCTTGAATGGAACTCGAAAGAAGAAGTGTACGTGAGTCACCGTAAGGCTTCATAGACTTGGAACATCCGATCACGCCTACAAACTCAAAAGGCAATCTATGGTTTAAAACAAGCTCATGAGCGTGGTATGACGAATCGTCTCTTTCCTTATCCAAAACAATTTCACCAAAGGAACAGTTGATCCTACCTTGTTTACACAAAATGCAAAACGACATTTTGATTGTTCGATTTATGTGGACGACATCATCTTTGGGTCCACTAATCCGAAACTTTCAAAACATTTTGAAAATCTCATGAAAAGCAAATTTGAAATGTCCATGATGGGGAACTAAAATTCTTTCTTGGTTTACAAATACATCGCCCCTCGTGGAATTTTTATTAATCAAGCTAAGTATACAACCGAGATTTTGAAAAATCATGGTATGGACAATTGTGATTCGGTCGGAACACCAATGGTAACTTCACCAAAATTGGAGCCGATTTGTTTGGGAAACCTATTGATCCAAGAAATATCGAGCATGATTGGTTCTCTCATGTATCTCATCGCTAGTCGACCGGATATTCATTTTGTTGTTTGCTTATTAGCACGGTTTCGTGCTAAGCTTCATCGAATCGCACCTCAAAGAGGTTAAAAGGATCTTTCGGCACCAAGACATCCATTCACATGGGACTTTGGTATCCGAAGGAACCGGATTTGATCTAATTGCCTTTTCGGATGCGGACCACGCAGTGATCAAGTTACGCAAAAAGTACATCCGGAGGAGCACAATTTTGGGTGAAAAGCTAGTCACCGGTCTTCAAAGAAACAAGATTGCTTGCAGACTATCAACCGTCAAGCCGAGTATGTGTCTCTATCTCGTGTTGTGCTCAAGTTCTATGGATGAGAACACAACTCACAGATTATGGCTTTACTTTCGATAAAATACCTATGTATTGTGACTCGAAAAGTGCCATAGCCATATCATGCAATCCTGTTCATCACTCAAAGACTAAGCATATTAGAGTCCGCTATCACTTCATCAAAGAGTACGTCGAAAATGGTATCGTTGAATTATTCTTCGTGAAGATCGATTACCAACTTGCCGATCTATTAACTAAAGCCCTTCCAAAAGAAAGGTTTGAGTATTTAGTTCGATTTAATTGAATGCGAAGCCTAACCCCGAGGAGTTAGAACGTCTTCTCGAATCTTCGATTGAAAATGATTTTCCAAAGTCACTGTAAATATTTTGAAAACAAAATACAAAATTTGAAAACCAACAAAAGCAAAATATAAAAATATAAAACTTTCAAAAATACAAAACAATATAAAATCAAAAATCCAAAAATATTCTTCTACGACATGTCTCTTGTATAATCGATATTCAGACGTTTCTAGAAATGTCATTCAACAATGATACGGGCATGTATGATGCTTGAGCGAGAGTTCTTTAATTGTTTTCTAAAACATGTCGCTTCTCAAAATTTCTTCAATAAAATGGCTTTCGATACATCAAGACGAAACCCGATCGAAATGATGATTTTGATTATTTTCAAATCAAAACTCGTGCTTTGATCGAAAAATGAGGTGTACGCTCAAGGCACTACATTTAAAATGGTGAGAAATCATCATCATCTTGAGCACCTTTTCAAGATTGTTCAAAAAGATTTTCAAAATCTTTCAAAATATTTTGTGCTCAAGATAACTCCCTCTAAAACCCTTTAATTGATTATGCTTTATTAAAGGGGGAGTATAAAACAAAATGTTCCAAATTCATGCTTAAATCAAATCCGTTTGTCTCCCCAAAAGATTCTAAAATGTTTAATCCGATGATATCAAAAATATCACGAATATGCTATTTTTGAGGGGGAGGAGACGTGATTAAAAAGTGATCAAAAATGTTTAATGATCGTGGTTTGATTCTCAAATGAGCTCGACTCAGACGGAACCAATGAATTGACGAACAATTATGTACCATCTCGAGAAACTTTCTATGGACTTGACCAGGACGGGTAATAATTTCAAGCTAGTTCTCTAGTGATGTAAACGTGTCTCGAATCGGTCTTGTTCATTTAAAGTCGATCAATTCAAAAAGTGCGAACTCTACCCTCTATGTGCGATTGTCAAAACTTATGAGCACATGTGAAGGGGAGTGTTTCAAAATATAAAACTCACTTGAGTGTTTCAAACATGTTTTCTATCATAAACACTCGAGAGATTTTCAAGAAAATGGTTTTATGGCAACAATAGGACACCATGGAGTTATAAGGTGACTAAGGATAGGAAATCGTCCTATGATCCGCCAGAGTTGAAGGATCTACCCAAGGACAATACCCATAGTTAGTATTAGAAGTCCTTAGGTATGATTGAAAAAAGGAGTAAAGTGAGAAAGGAGAAAGAAGGGTTGAAGAATTAAAAGAAATGTAATGAGAAAGGGTGAAAAGAAATAGCCTCCATATTCAACCTTAGGCGTAAACCGGGTTCAATACATATGCTACCTGGTTGTCACTAGATGACACCGGTATTGAAGAAAAAGACGTCATGGACCCAAAGGACGCATCGCACTAAACCTTCTAGCCACTCAATTCCTCTTAAAAGGATTTGTTTCATTCTCACCGAACCCTACATAATCTATTGACTTTCTCTTAGAGATCGTTGGTATTGAAGAAGGAGACCTCTCCTAGTCTCCGCTCAGAAAACCAAAATGCACTATTGAGTCTAGAGCCACGAGATTCATCAAAAGATCTCATAGGAACACATGTCATGACATCGCTTGTTGTTCAACAATAAGAACACAAGTGATACATTCTAGAGTCCCACGCAGTCTTAGCAACCGCCGTAACATTTATGAGAAGTTTCACATCCGTGATCTTCGTGATTGAATGGAAACTCCCCGTGGTCAACATCAAGCAGCCTCGACAAAGCAGTCACGGTAACTCCCCGTGGATTACGCTTAGTGTGTCTCAAACGGTCTACGTCATGTGGTGATGCTTGGTGTACCTCGGCGACTCATCCGAATCAGATGTACTTGGCATATCGCGTTATCTCACTTGTGGGACTCAGTTCAGAACGGCCTCTGTGAGAATTAGAGTGTTTTCACACTATGTCGTCAACACCCTCGAAATTCAAACTTGTAAGTGCCGGAATCCGCTTATTTCTAACCTGCTTTATGTTTTCTTCTTATGGAAGCTCCGGAGCGGATGGATCGTGCGACTTGCCACATGCTCATACCAACAACACATGAAAGTTCTCATCATAATCAAAGGAGATGATTCTTCGTCAATGTCAAAGAATCTACAAAGTTTAAAGACTCCAGAACTACATCATTGGTAACCAAAAGAAAAATAGAAGTGTGAGCATGGTGGAGAAAGAAATGGAGAATGACGTGGAGACACCTAACCAACGAAGTTGACAATGGCAGACAACCACATTATCTGATCACAAAGCATGAAGGAACAAAGAATTAAGACTATTCTATATCTACACAAAAAGTTCAAGCTCAAGTAAAGTAAAGACTTAATCAAGTGGAGCATCATTTGAATGACCACCCCTTAGGGGGAGATTGTTAGCCTTAATAGTTTTATTAGAAGTGATGGTCATTCACGTATAGGAACTTTATAATGTGTGTTAGATATCATGATAGAATAGTCAACGGGCTCGTGGACTGGGCTAATCTAATTGGTTAAATGTTACGCGTATGCTAAGCCTTGTATAAGCTTAAGCATCCTGTAGGATCGTTATTTTTATTGTGTTTGATGATTCGGGTGGTCTTGGGTGATCAAAATACATGTTTTCCATTTTAGAGAGAGAAAGTTAGAGAGAGAGGGTGTTCTTGCTAGAGAGTTACACAAATTGTAGAGTATTAGATTATGAAGCACCACCCCTTCCATGGATGGAAGGGGTATTTATAGTTACATGAGAAACACGACCTCCTATCGGCCTGTGGATCAGGGATACAGTGGGTAAAGACCCGTCCTTCCTCCACGGTGTTGCACTATGCTAAACTAGACTAATAACTAACTAATAAAACAATAAATAACGTAACTAACGATTTGTCTACGAGCTAACTTATGCTAGATAATGCTTAGGGTGACCGACTCTTCACTAAGGAATTTTCTAATTCCTAACAATCTCCCCTAAGGAGGTCACCCCATGTTTTACATTTTGAATCCTAGCAATCTATTCTTGTCATTGTTCTTGAGCTCGAGACTACAATTCTTCAATTCCGCAATCTTTGTGTATTAGTAGCAACTTCAAAGTCCGCATTGATTTGTACTTTTAGTGGAGGTCTTTGAACTCGATCCACATCTTGATGATCTTCGAGCTTTTTTGAGATCATCACCACAAGAAATCTGGATCACCCTTTATTGTGTTGCCATCATGTGAATTTGTGACTTTTGGACCGACATGCTCACACTTTTGAATCATGACATCTTTCCATCGAGTAGCGGAAGCCTTCATCGGTTCATGATATTTGTAGCAATAAGCATAAGCATAGTATGAAATATCGAGCCGAGTTATGTAGATATGCACCACCATGATTTCTTCAAATTAAGTGTGGATGCCGTGAGCATGCGGCTTTTGATTGACTCCTCAATTTCGATCACCGCAACCGTCAAGTGTACCGCAAACAACAGCTAGCAATAAAGCACACGAAAGTGTCTTTGATCACTTTCGCTGAATTGAGGTACACGCCCACTTTCCTCGCTGATCAAGACAAGCACCGCTGTGATCGTGTAGGATTCCTAAGAATCTCCTTGACAGGTTTCGCAATTGTTCTAGCCGTTCTCAAACCGAACGCCTCAAAGAAGACAACACGGAGTGAGTGAACCAATGAATTGAGATTCACCGATTGATGAAAATTGATTTGAAAACAATCGCGTATTGCTTAGAATAAAGAGTTTTGCAATACGACGAAGGTTTTATGAGAAAGATCAATTTTCAATCAAAACACTTTTGTATTTGAAAATAGTACACAATCGACGTGCTAGTGAAAAGAAGAGATTCGCACATCGACCGGTTTTTCTAAAAGTATTTTTCAATCGAGATACTTTTGAATTTTGAAAAATAAGTACACATTCGACGTGCTAGAGAAAAGAAGATTTGCACATCGAACGGTTTTTCCAAAAGTATTCACAATTCCATTCTCGACCAAGGTTGATTCAAGAATGAATCGCCCCATTGTTTCTATCCAGCTTGTCACAAGTTTGATCTTACGAGAAGATCTCACATGTCACCCACCAAGAGCTTGTTTGATGTTGGCTCTAGAAGGATTTCCATCTTCATTGTGAATATTTTCATATCACTTGGATGTTCGCAATACCACAAGGATAATGCGAGGACTCTTAATATATTCTTACTTTCCACATTGTGTGAAACAAAGAAGTCTTCAATAATTTAGTGTCCTAACGAGATATTGTGGATGATCTCTTGGCTCTAGACTCAATAGTGCACATTTGGTTCTCGTGTCGGAGACTAGGAGAGGGTCTCCTTCTTCAATATCAACAATCTCTAAGAGAAAGTCGATAGATAATGTCGGTTCCCGTGAGAATGAAACAAGCCCTTTAAGAGGAACTTGAGTGGTTTGGAAAGTTGAAGTGCAGCGCCACCGGGTCCATGACGCCTTGTCTTCAATACCGATGTTACCTTAGTAAACACCGTAGCATATGAATTGAACCCGTGTCGCCCTAAGGTTGAATTGATGGAGGGCTATTTCTTTTCACCCTTTTCACATTCATTTCTTTTTCATTCTTCAACCCTTCAAGGCTTACCGAGACTTCATAACTAGAACCTTGTTGGGTTTATTCCAAGACTAGCTCGCCTCTCACCGCACTCTTCCCATTCCTCATTTTCTCCTTTTTTCAATATACCTAAGGACTCTACACTATCTAGTGGATTGTCCTCGGTAGATCCCTCCGGCTCGGCGGATCGTGGGAACTAATACCTAACCTAACCATCCTTATAACACCATGCATAAAGTAACTTGGTCGGTCTTTTGGTATTGTTCATTCTTCCTTAAAACCAATTGAAAATCATTTGGAAAAACAATCAAGGTACTTGTGATACGAGATCAAAGCATTTTGTACCTTAATAGTTTTGATCATTTAGAAAACCTCCCCTCAACATGTGCGTATGATTTAGAAATTGTTTAGCACAAGGAGGCAAGAGGACTTTGAAATATTTTCTTTGATCACAATTTTCATACTGAAAAAGCCATTTGATTTTCATGGTAAAATTCTCCCTCAATATGTGCATAGGATAAGTGAAATCATTTTTATCACATAGAGGCAAGAGTTCTTTGAAGCACATCCACAATCACACAAACCATCAAGAAACCATTTGAAAACTCAATCAAGGTACTTTATAAATCACTTTAAAAGGCTTTTTGTACTCGATAGTTTATGCTCCCCTCAATATGTGCTTCAAGATTTGAAAGCGTTTAGCACATATGAGAGAAAGCGTGCACAATTAAATCAAAACGATCAACCTTTATCAAATTTCATTATTAAATCACAAATTCTCCCCGATCAAAAATATCAAACCCTTTGAGATTTTGGATCCCAAGTGATTTAATACGGTTTAGAAAACATGGGAGAATATGTGGCATGGTTTAAACACTCATCATGTTTTTGGATAAATCCTCCTCCTCATCATGTGCATTGAGTATGAAGTCGTTTGGCACATGGAGGCAGGAGTGCCTTTAAAGGACTAAAATCAATTCCATTTAAAAGCATTTGAGATTTAAAACACGATCTTTACCCCGATCAAAAATATCAAACCATTTGAGATTTGTGATCCCAACCGATTTAAATCATTTAGAAAATTTGGGGAAAGACGTGGCAAGATTCAATTTTGAAATATGATGAGATAAGGACCATTATAAGACATTAAAGATTGTTAGTGTCGTATGATAGTTTTAAGAGATCTTTAAGTAAAACAAAACAATTTCACAATCAAACAAGAATGTAAAAATTTCATTTTGAAAGACCTTGATTCTAAAGAAAAAATCATACCATGACATAACATTAAATCTTTAGATCACCACATTTTAGCGTACAAACGGACTCTTTTGAAGATATATAGTTTGAAAATATTTTATTCAAAATCACTCTCCCCCTCAATCGATGACCGAAGTCAATAATTGAGTGACTTAGGTTTTGATAACAAGAAGTCCGGTGATTTTCAAAATTAAGTCCAATTAATTTTCGAAACAATATTTTCCATTTTCAAAACAATTTAATCAAATTATTCAAAATTGTTTAAAAATGGTATCCTGCACAAAGATACGTTAGTGGTTGAGAAGCTTCCATTGTTGTTGTTGAGGGTTGGAAGAAAACCGTCTGCAAATGCAAGTGAGACTTCTTCACGTTGCATTTTGAATGCCAACCGAGGTCAAATTAAGCTCCGTTTCTTCACTTGCAGAAGAAAACCATCTGTTGATGCAGTGAGACCTCTTACGTTGCATATATGCCAACTCTCCATAGAAGTCCAGTTAAGCTCCGTTTCTTCATATGTCAACCCAAGATATCGTTACCCTTTCCTTGCGGCATCCAATCATGTTCATTTGTGGGATCCGGATCGGGAACATTCTTATATACCAATATACCTGCATATGTTAGTGAACACACATACAAATATATGGTGGTCGACAGCACCCATAACAGCAATCGACTAATTAAAGTCAATTCAACATAACAATCAGATCATATATAGCATGGGAATAATGTGTTCATCAAACTTTAATCATCTAAACCTAACAATCATATCCTAGAAACCTAGTCCTTCAACATAGGCAATTATATTTTTTCAGATAAACACGTAGGATAATTAAGAAAGTCCGTTAGATGATATAAATTTGAAAATATTCTTCCCTCAATCAATGACTCTTTTTCTTGAAAAGTTTTAAAAGTGTCAAGTCATCGATTGAGTTTTTGCATTAATACGAAAACTCGATCCCGATTGATTTTTTCAAGCAACTCATTTTACCACCATTTTGAAATACAACAAATATTTTTCTCGAAGAATTATAGACGGAAAAACATTTGTGTAGGAACAGCAGTCCTTCGACATACTTTCCTTAAATTGTTTTAGGATAAGTGCACGAAATATTTGAAAAATGGTTTTAGCGTAGCACTTTCCTTCCTTTAAAGAGCGGGTTGCCATCTGAAATAATGACAAGCCATAGTTTAAGCGCGGGTTACAGTCTGAAATAACTGTAAGCCATAGTTTGAGACATGTTTAGAAATGAAATATTTACACCTCCTGCTCGAACTTCATCTATGGTCCCGTGCCATTATTGAATGACATTTCTAAGACCGTAGATGTTATCGATACCAGAAGACATGTCATAGAAAACATATTTTTGGTATTTTTGAAATTTTCTGATTTTTATGGTTTTTGAAGGTTTTATATTTTTCTATTTTGTTTTGTTGGTTTTATATTTTTGTATTATGCTTTTCTGAAAAATATATACAAAGATAGAGAAGATGATATAGTAAAAGAAGATGATGATACGAGTACCGAGATAAGGATATCGAACAGCCCCGTTGAAGAAGATAGAAGTCATCATCCCTTAAACATTCACCACCAAAGCTTCCAGGGCTCTTGCAATGAAGAAAGAAATTGAACCATCTGAAAGTGAGACTCTGGCAGCTTCCCCCCAAACCGAAAATCCTTTGGATGAGCAGATTCAAGCTCTATTTCAAGCTTTCTTAGCTGTGCATGAGATGCACACCATAATCATAAACCCACCGCTCCATTTAAGAACGATAATCGAGGTTCTTCGCTCGAGGTTATATCATCAACAAGAATAGCAACGTATCATCCCACGATAAATAATCTTCTCAAATTCCATATCCATCAAGTCTGAAGCAATCCATACCACAAGTTGTCAAGAGAACACTTCCCGAGTAGTTGAAAAAATGCGTCGGCCTCTTAGTATAATGCTCAAGAACTCTCCGAATACACTTCATGAGGGAATGAAGAACACCTTCCCATGTTTACATTTTTCTTCCCCGATGAACGTGTATGAAGCTCAAGAACCCAAGTACACCAATATCCAAGAACTCTCCCGAATACACATCAAGAGGGTAATGTAGAACACCTCCCTATGTTCACATCTTTCGTCCTCGATGAATGTGTATGAAGCTCAAGTATCCAAGTATACCAATACACAAGGAATGAATAATCGATAACATTGAAGAAGGCACCAAGTCATCGATTATCTCTGCGGGTGACAATCTCTGCGGATGTCAACACCGGAATAAGTGATTATATCTCTCGAATCACCGATTAAGCACTCAAGTGAAACAATGAGCATCCCCAATGTACACAATCTCTCCCCGATCCTTGAGACACCATCGAAATCACCACATACTAGTGTACCTGTTATCTTCGTAAACTTTCTAACATCACTTCCCCACGTAGTTGGAATAATAACACAAAAGCCTTGATGAGTAAAACCTTGAGTTTCTCTCGGTCATGACAATTGTTTTCCCGGATATCTTCAATCACTTAGACGTATTAAGCTCATCAAGTTTACTCACCATGAGTCAAACCTTGAGTTTCTCTCGGTACTAACATTTGTCTTCCCGGATGTCTTCGCCACTTAGAAGAGTTAAGTTCATCAAGTTTACTCGCTTAGTGTTTATATGTGAGTCTCCTTACGCCTTGCCGGTTTTTGACACTTCAGAATCAGCAACTCTTTGTAAGCCCAAATACTTGAAATTTTTATGAGAAGAACACTTGAACTCTTGTGAGAATCAACATGCTGAAGACTCTCTCTGACTATTTTTATCAACCCTTATGTAGACAATTTGAAGAGACCACTGACGAAGAAAACCCGCTATACCATACTTGAAACTCAAGTCAACTTCCCACATTTGTATCTTAAACTTGCACCTAATGATGGAAGAACGGTGTAGAGAATTTATGCTTCAAGCAAATCTCTAAGTACTCACTACCCAAACAAAGTATGAGACATTTACACCTCTTGCGATTATCCACACCGTCATATGCGTGTGACATCGAGTAAAACAAAGTAACTCCTAGTAGTGATAGTTAACCGTGTCTTCAACCATCCACCTCGATCACTGGTAACTAGATAAACCAAGTCTTCAACTCAAATTCTTAAGCCCGAGCAAGTTATCAAATAAGAACACGCCTTTGTGAAAGTCAACTTCAATCTCAAATAAGTGATAAATGATTAACTCCAAAGTAATCAACTTGTGTCAAATGTCCAACAATAGTCAATATCAACGCCTCGAGTAGTCATCGCTAAAGAATATGAGCAAGTCTAATTGGGAATTGAATCGATAACTTTCTCCCAATTAGTGCTCTCCCTAAACCGACAACTGCTTTGATAAATGCCTGATTAAGAAGAAGTCTTTAGATCGTTAAATGCAACTCGTATTTAGTCTTCTAACATGTAGCGTAAAATGTAGAATGATCAGACTCGACCTTCTTCAAGATTGTGCAGTGGGGAATAGATTGTTAACATCTTCAACCCACACCAAAAAGCATCCCACCAAAAGCATCCCAATTAACTTACATCTTACAAATCCCTTAACTAGAATCTCTCCCAATCAAACAAGAATGTAAAGATGTTCATCAAGGAAATCAACAATAAGGCAGAACGAACACACAAGATGGTAACGCCAAACTACCAATCACATCAAACAAGAACGAGAGATTGTTCGGAATCATCATGTTGATGTATACGTGAAGCATTAACCGAAGCACTTTGTCGATAAACTCATCAATCCGAGTGAAGATGTCAACCAACGGCTCATAGAAGAGAGAAACTCCATGTGAAGATTACCCGATAATAAGAAGCTCGGTTCTTACATGAGTTTCGAGTCAGTATGACCATTTAAATTCTCAAATATCAATCAAGAATGCAAAAATTCACACTTTTTCTCCCCTCAAGAATTGCATACGGAGATGCCATTCTTGACTAAATAAGTGAAAATCATCCGAATGTACTATTCACACTTCTCTCCCGCAAAATCAGCACGAGATGTCGCCATCTTCATTATAATCGAGCAAGTGGAATGAGAAAACAATCTGTGGTAGCCGGTTCACTTTATGACCAAGCGCATGGAAAAGTATGAAGCATGTTGATGAGAATGGTCATTAATTAGAAGATTTCTCTTCGTAAGATAAAGCGATCGACACGTACACCTTTCTTTTCTTTAGCGAACGAGGCATGAATCATTGTGTTCATACGTCATAAGAAGATTTCTTCTTCGTAAGATAATGCGCATCAAACGCACACATTTCTTTTCTTTAGAGTACGAGGCCCGAATCAAGTGAGCAGACGTCATCATCTCTCTCTTTTCACTCTCTTAGCAAAACATGTAATCAACCCATTATCATTCAAGAGGCTCTTTGTAGTGACAAATGATGGAGATAACCCAATATGATGAATTTGACCCCGAGGTAAACTAACCCGAACTCATGACTTATACTTGCACATATGTAACAAAGAGCGGTGCGAGACTTCATGCCCATTTGAATCTCTAAGTACTCTATACTCCTCAACCAACCAACCATCAAGTAATAGACGACATTACCTCTTGAAAATCCACAATTGAATGTGACACCGAGCACTACAACGTAACTCCTTTAAGTGATAGTTATTTTGAGGTGATAAGAGCCCAATTCCCCCAAGTGGTAAAAGAAGAGGTAAAAGTCACCCAACAATAACTAGATTTCCAAGTCTTCGTTTTTGATAATAAGCTCGAACAAGGATCATGAAGAATCTTCATCCATCCATCCCCGATACCTTCAGATACTAAGTACACTCGCCCGTGATAATTCACTTCAACCTCAAATAAATAATAATGAATTAACGCCGTTGTCACATCTTCTGAACTGCTCAAATCTAGCCTTCTTTGACATTTTAATTGAAATCTGATAATGGTTTCATCCCGACCATGGTTTAATGAGCATAACCCCGTAAAACTTTGAAATAACCAAACTGCCATGACGAATATCCAAACACACATCCAATTCATGAAGTACACCTTTTATCCTTCTTCAAGCGTAAACCGTAGCAAAGAAGATCGATAAGATCCGAAATACACTTTCCTTTCTCCGTGATGAATCCATCATTACGGATTTTACAATTCTATAGTTTAAACCGAGAAATAGTTTCTTTCATGGGATTTTACAAAACCAAGAATAAACCATAAGATGGATCCGAAATGCACATCACTAATACCGGGATGTTTCCATTGTCACGGATTTTACAAGTCTATGATTTAAACCGAGAAATAGGTTCTTCATGGATTTTACAAAATCAAGACAAAATCGTAAACAATGTCAGCTTGAATGTGTTATGACAACTTTGGTTTCGGTGAATATCTGTTTTAGGGGAACATGCAGTGGTTCATTATCCAACATCATCAACATCAACAATCATCCAGTTAACACTATGGTAAATACATCAAACACGCATTCTGTCGGCTATTGTAGTGACAACATGGTGAAGTAAACCCGATATGCCAAACTTGATCATGAAGTGAAAGTCTCCAAATTTGTTACTTAACCTTGTACTAATCCTCGTGAAAAAAGAAACGGTGTACCCAATGTACAAAACCTCTTGACGTATCCTCAATCGTGTGAGACATCAAGTGATAGTTACAATTTGGCTCTAGAAAGAATCACAAAAGTAACTAAATAGCCAAGTCTTTATCGCACTCCTTAAACGCCCAAACAAGTCATCTTCGCGGAAGGGTAGAAAGAAAGATGATGAAATAAGTAAACACGTCCGGAAAACCTCACATCAAATCCAAATAAGAAATACCGTCCAAACAACCCCGTAGTCAACATTTTTCAATAAACACTTCAAGCCGTGACAAAATATTTTTCGTGAAAATATATATGCCAAAGTACCAATCATCATACTACAACGAATCTTCGCATCATACCCAATCTCATCATCAAATCACATTGTCAAGTCTCTTGAATACAATCCAATTTTGAGAAGCCCAACCGCAACTTTGAACCCAATCAATTTAAGCTTTATAAGGCCCATATCCAATTATGCTCATATTCCGGTTTAATTAATCAAGGTTTATTTCGGTCAAGTTCAATATCAATAATAGTCCATATAACAAAACTAAAATCCAACTCAAATATCTAACAAAACAGATCCAACATCAACCACACATCTCATAACATCCTTATTTGCGTTTAACACAACACAGATTCAAGGTATATTACCAAGATATTCACACGGCCTATGTTCACCTTACAACACACGGCCCATTAATAATAATCTGATCCAAATCTGCACCCATAAAATTATTAGGTCCGATCCATGTTTAGCTCACGAGGCCCATTTACCTCTAAATGTCCAAAGTGAAATAAAAGCCATATAACCCTAATAATCAGGGATTATAAAACGCACAAGTCACACACCAACCATCCCCTAATAATATTTATCATCACAAACCCTAAGATTACATTCAAGAAAATCCGCCTCCATCCTCTCATCCAAAACAGACGATCCATAGACGACCAAAACAGATCCAATGGAGATCAAAATCAAGCCAAACCTTTCACCAATCAATCATCTCACCCAAACACATTCATCCCCATTTATCCAAGTTGTGACTCACCAACATCATCCGTCTGATTTCTGCTTCTCGCTTCAGTCATCACGCCACAGGGATGGCATGAGTTTTATGCCACAGGGATGGTACGAGATATGGTTTAGATGGCATCAAGATCCACTCCGGGTCAAAGGTAGGTTTGATAATCGTAGGTTTTTGTTTGTTGAAGATGTAATCGAACCTAAGAATAAGAGACTAACGAATTTGTTAATACTCTATTCTTTTTTTTTTTTTTTTATTCGAATATCAATTGAAGATTAGCTTCAACAATTAGATCGATGAAGATATAAATTCGTGTGTTAAGACCCTTGTTGTCTTTATATTTCATTAACAAACATGAATGAAATCTGAGATCTTTTTATCTTTTACGTTTTGTGTCTTGGTTGAGTTGAATTTGTTTTTGGATCTGAGATGATATTTACGGATGAGATTGAAAATACTTTAACTAAGGACTGATGATGTATAAGAACTGAGGTCAAGATGGTATATGGAATAAGTTTTGAGGTCATGGTCAGTCAAATCTTTACTTCATCCTTTCTTTCAGTCACAAGAAAAGTCGCTAACAATAGAGAGTCAAGTCGCTAGTGACTAACTCGCTAGCACTAAGTCGCTAGCACTAAGTCGCTAGCACTAAGTCGCTAGCACTAAGTCGCTAGCACTTAGTCGCTAGCACTTAGTCGCTAGCACTTAGTCGCTAGCACTAAGTCGCTACGACTTGTTCAGTAACAAGTCGCTAATTTTGTCCTTAAGTCGCTAGCATATCATCTGTATAACTCGCTACCATAACTCGCTACCAAGAATAATATGACCAAACGGCTTCAAACCCGTAAAAGACCGCATAAACAACAGATGTCTGCTTTGACCCGCTTAGACCACTAAAATGACCAGATTCATACAAACTTTGGACAAAGTTTACACAAATGAACTTGGACAAAATAATGACTTGGACAACATGTTTGAACCAAGAAAGACCATAGACCAAAAGAAGGATACCAAGACATGATAAACTGCTTACCAAATAAACTTAATCCGACCACAAAATGTAAACAAACAAGATCGCATATAAAATCATAACCACAAGAAAATCATCATCCCAACAGTTGCAAAAAAACAGCATCTATCTAATCGAACCACAAGAAAACATCAAAACACAACAACCTTGGCTCTTGATACCAATTGTAGGATCGTTATTTTTATTGTGTTTGATGATTCGGGTGGTCTTGGGTGATCAAAATACATGTTTTCCATTTTAGAGAGAGAAAGTTAGAGAGAGAGGGTGTTCTTGCTAGAGAGTTACACAAATTGTAGAGTATTAGATTATGAAGCACCACCCCTTCCATGGATGGAAGGGGTATTTATAGTTACATGAGAAACACGACCTCCTATCGGCCTGTGGATCAGGGATACAGTGGGTAAAGACCCGTCCTTCCTCCACGGTGTTGCACTATGCTAAACTAGACTAATAACTAACTAATAAAACAATAAATAACGTAACTAACGATTTGTCTACGAGCTAACTTATGCTAGATAACAGTTAGGGTGACCGACTCTTCACTAAGGAATTTTCTAATTCCTAACACATCCCAAGCCCATTGCAAACCCACGAAAAGCCCAAGCAAAGCCTTTAGGGTTTTAAGTTGCTTGTACTATAAATACCCCTCAAATGGTCATTTGAGGGGTGTGCTTGAAAGTGTGTGTGTGTGTGTGTATTTTCTCTCTCAAGGAATATACAACTTATTGTTTGCATATCTTATCTCACATATACACGATTTTATATCATCAAGTCACCATCTTTCTCATCTTATTTCTAAGCTTTGTTTGTGTTTGTTTCACGTGGGTATACTTGTATAAGTGTTGGGTTTGCTTGGTAAAGTGATAAGGTTGATATCTAAGGTCCTACACTCCCATCATCATTATGATGTTTGTAACCATGTCATTATGACAATTACACTACACCTGTTAAGGTTTGCGTTCATGAGACTTAAGGCAATATGCTGTGCAACGATATTATGAATTTTATTACTTTTCAACTTGTGTTCAACTGATTATTATGCAAACGCTATGGATTCAATCAACTTTGTGTTGACTTTTTAGCATGTTTTATCTCAGGTAACTAATGCACTACTTGGCACGGAGTGGCTATGGACTTTCTTACAAATGGCGTCCATTTCGTTATCATTCATAAAACAACGTGTATTTCAATAACTTCCGCTCGAACCTTTTTTTATGTAAACTCTGATTTAAATAAATGAATGATAACTATTTTATTTAAAAACGTCTCTTTTTTAGTCATTTTCTATTATTACGATTGTGAACCATGAAGTAATACCCCAACCCTTATTCCACTGCGTACAACGAAATTTGGGGGTGTTACAAATTGGTATCAGAGCCGTAGTTATAGAGAACAAAATTCAAACTATAACTCTTTTTCACAATGAAAGTCCTCCGTGCCATTACCAAAATATTTCTTATGCATATACATGCTGATTACTTTCTTATATACGGTGAAATATTTACAATTACTGGGTTGTTACATAGTTATGTCTTCTCCTATCCCTCATGTTATTATCTTATCGGATACTGAGCCTGAAGACACTATTCCTTCCACAAATAAGCCAGTCCATTCGCCAGCACCCATACGCGCTACAGAAGATATGGAGTTTGATCCTTCGGAGGAGTCATCTGAAGACTTCGCGGTAGTACCTGATATCGACTCAGCACCTAGGCACACTATGGAGGCAGAAGACGTCACGGTAGTACCTGATATCGCTCCATTTCCTGACGATCCGACTAGCTCAATTCGAACGTACTTGGTTTAAGTGTTTGTGTATGGACTCGTAGAGGTATCTACTTTAGATACTTGGTTTTTTGTTCGTGTTATAGCGTGTAGTTGACATCGACGGTTAGTTTTCTATTTACCTTTTATTTATTATTGTTTATTAAATACGTGTTTACCTAATTGCATAAACTAGATCAAATTCCGTTGCGTACTTTTTTGCGTTACTTGGTTAACTAGGTTATAAATCCCAACAATCATTACTTCCACGATCAAGTTCCTGGCTTTCTTTGGGCGTTGAGTGCTCTTGCTTCCCTTGAACTTTCTCATAATACCATTGATACTTCAATGCTAGACCTGTTTTGGAATCTGAGTAGCCTCGTTTGTCTGGACCTTAGTTTAATACGTTTCATGGTGCGGTTCCTCCAATTGTGAAGAAGTTTTGAAAATAGAGTGTCCTTAATTTGTCACATAATAGATTAGTGGGAGATCTTCATAGTTTAATGGGAAACATGTCAGGTTGCATGCTGAATTGTTTAAAGGAGCTCAATATTTTTTATTATTATTTTTTTGTTAGCCATAATTTCAGACCATTTGGCCGACTAATTCACGGGGTTTGAATCCACCACTACACAGACTGAAACCAGGTAAAGCCCTCCCTTTTCAGGAGGTTAGCGTGGCCACTTAAGTTTGTTTGCACCTAGTAGGAATTGAACTTGAGACCTCACACATTTTAGAGTGATAGCCACAAGCCCTTTTACCACTAGGCCACCCTTAAGTGGTTAAAGGAGCTCAATCTTGGAGTTAACTGATTCAGCGTAAGTATGCCGAATAAGCTTGGAGCCATTAAGAAACTTGAACGCCTTTTCCTTTTAGAAAATGTATTGTCTGGTCCTACACCACTCACTCGGTGGCCTATCGTCTCTAAAAGTGCTATCGGTTTATAATAATCAATTAAAAGGGAACATTCCAATGAGTATTGGGAAACGTTCAAGCCTTGAAACCCTGACGTCTCTAATAACTCGTTAGCAGGAACTCTTTCAGAAGTTCACTTCATCAAACTGAAGAATCTAACCGCATTGAGGTTTTCTTCAAATTCGTTAGCTTTGAATGTACAAAAAAAAAAGAGAGAAGATAAAAACTCTTTTTTGTTTGTTTTTTTAAAGTGACTTGTGACCGAGTGTCGACCAAGGTCGAGTTCCTGACCCTCATCCAACCCTACCCTCAGCGACCCATAATGGCACAACAAGGACGACCGATGCCGACCTTCACAACCCAGTCGGTTGAGCACCTAATTTTGGGTAGTCTAAGCTCTCAATGGATTCCTTCCTTCCAACTACAGGAAATTTCTGCAAGCTTATGCAACGTCAGTCCCCATTTCCCGAATTGGCTTCAAACACAGTCAAATCTTCTGACATTAGATCTTTCAAACTCGAGTATTAGAGATACAATACAAGAGTGGTTTGAAAACATCTCGTCTCATATTTATTACATGGATTTGTCCAACAACCAAATCAGTGGCAAATTGCCATCATTTCAAGGCTTTAGTAACTTAAAATGGTCCCATGGCAGGTATGTGATGGTGAACTCGAACAAATTTGAGGGATCGGTCACTTTGTTTCCGTCAAATGTGTAGCTGTTGGATCTCTCAGATAACCTACTCTAGGGAAATGTTCCTCAGACCAATGAAACAATGAACCTGGATCTGCGAATTGTTAATCTCTCAAAAAAATCATTTTATAGGAAGTGTTCCAACATACTTATTCAAATTACTTAGTATCACAGTTCTGGATTTATCACAAAATAAGTTTTCTAGACGTCTTCCTCGCTGCTTAGAGAACTTGATCTATTTGCAAGCAATAGATCTTTCAAGTAACACCATAACAGGTTTTCTTCCAAGTTCTTTGGGCTCTTTGACATTTTTCGAGTCACTGCATTTGCAAAAAATAGAATTGAGGGAGTCTCCCCCTTTCTTTTCAAAATTTGACGTCATTGGTCACCATGGATTTAGGAAACAATTTATTCTTTGGTAGTATTCCTTTCTGGATTGGAGAAAAGCTGTCGAACCTTAGAATCTTGAATCTGCAATCGAATAAGTTTACAGGCAAAATTCCGCTACGACTATGTCAACTCAATGCTCTTCAATTACTATGTTTGGCACAGAATAACATAACATGGATGGTCTCTCATTGCTTTGGGAAATTTAAGTGGCATGATCACAAATCAAGTAGAGTTAGGACATAACTTCTATTCTGAAGAAAGTATTTCGGCTTCGATGAAGGAAAGTCAGTTGCAATATACCAAGACAATAGAGTTACTTATATCGTTAGTCCTCTCAAACAACAAGATTGTAGGAGAAATTCCTGCTGTTTTGGTGAATCTTGTGGCATTGAAGAACTAGAAACCTACTAAAAGGACAGATTCCAAAATCGATTGGAAATCTACAGTAAGTGGAATCTTTAGATCTGTCGATGATTGTCCGTTATAAATATCAAGTTAGTAATTATCTCTAAATGATTGTATACATTACAGAAAACGATAAAAACCATGGGTGAATCTAGCACTACGCAAGTGACAAGGACAGATGGGTCTCCTTTCTGGATTGATGATGATTTATCTAAAGTCAAAGGACCTGAGGGGGAAGGTAGTGTTTGTTGTGTGGGAAAGTTCTCGGCCGCAAAGAAAAAAAGAGTTCAGGATCCTCAAGTTCCTCTACTAAAGGTCTTCGTGAGGATTTCATGAGTTTGGTTGCTGCTGTCAAAGAACATATACCTGGACTGAAGTTGTCAACTATCATAAGTTGCGCTAACAGGGAGTAACAAGACTTTGTTGCTTATTATTTAAACTGTACATGAACGTGTGAAATGGTGTTTTTTTCATCATAATAACTTTTTTCCTTCTCTTTATTAGGATGATGATTCATGCAGTGTTCGTGATAACAGTCTCATGCATAATCCACAAAATGCAAGATCTGCCGGTACAAGTCACCATCGAAAGAATTCAAGATCAACTGCTACAAGTTCTCATCCAAAGAATTCTAGAGCAACTACTATAAGTCCTCATCGAAAAAATCCAAGATCTGGTATTAGTCCTCCTCCAAAGAATCGAACATCTGGTGGAAGTCGTCAATGTTATTCAATTTACAGGTATGCATTTGGAAAAAATATTCAAATTTATTGCATTTTTTTCTACTTTTCAAATATACACAAGTCAAGATATATAAACTCCGGAAGTAATTTTGTATACATACTTGAAAATGTTTTAACTAGATTCATTTCGACTACAGGAAATGATGACAGAGTATGCGAGAGCTGTAGAAGAAAAATTGACTATCTCATTTTACTAGTGCTAGAGGGAAAAAATTGGTAAGTACATGTAATGCTGGATAATGATTTATGGATCGGATAATCATTTTACTAGTTCTACAGGAAAAATTGGTATTAAGTACTTTGAAATGCATTTCAATATGATTTCTGTATGACATTGACGTACTGGAAGTTATGATTTATGTATGATATTGTGGTACTAGAATTACTTAAATCTGTATATGATATTGTTGTGGTACTGGTAATTTTGATTTCTGCTAGTGCTAGTGGTATGTTGCAAAAATATAATTGTGTATATACTGACACAAACTTTGTGTAGACAAAGATCTTAACATGTACCAACACGTTATGTGTCAGGATAGGTCTGTCACCATAGGCCTGTACTGTCGGAACTTCTGCTGTCACTTATAATATGTGAAGGAGTAGCTAATTTATCTTTCCTGATACCTTTTTGTATTTATCGTGACACTTTTTGTCTGTCAGCTAATACCTTTCTTCTTATAGTGAGCTGTCTGGCTAAATTCCTCAAAGTTTGGCATACCTTGCACCTTTTAAGCTACTTGAACTTGTCATTCAATAAATTATCCAGTCGGAAATCAACTTGAGACTCTCTGGACGACCTGTTCATTTACAAAGGGAACGCCGAATTATGTGAGCCATCATTAACGAGGAGTTGTAAAGGAAATGATTTATCATTTATTCAATCATGTCTGAGAATGAAAGTCAAGATGACAGGGAAGGCTTGGGCCCGAATTTTGTTGCAGGATTCATCGGACCACGTTTGTTAGAAATTGGGGCTAGGGTGTGATGATAATCTTGGATATCTTGATCGATGAGTTCACTTTCCGTATAAAGTATTTCGACCCTATTTGTGCTAGGGTATCACGAAATCCTTATCAGGATAATTCAAGAAGAAAATTTTGTTTCTAGACACAAGAGAACAAAGCAAAACAAGAAAGTTGTGTGTTTTACGTATCTTTAGAACCGTTAAATAACAGAAACTTATGACAGTTATTTGCTGTTAAATTCGGTTAAACCCAAAGAGTCACAACCCTTCACCAATAGACATGTTGGTTGGGTTTTTGGTGGGAAAATATGGTAAATCCTTTAATACCGATTCATGAAAATCGTTTAGGTTTTGGGTGCTGCCCCCAAACCCCGTGAGGGGCATCCCCCTCGACCCCCGCAAGGTGCACTGCCATTTGACCCTGCAAGGGGGCGCGGCCCCCTTGACACCCGCATCTTTGTCTAAGCGAAAACATATTAGCTCAACGAGTGTGCACTCCACACTTCCCTAAGTCATACCCTAGCTAAATATGAAATCCATTGGTCTCTAGTAAATTCCAATTACCTAAAATAGTTGATAACACTAAAATCACCAACAACTTACATTGAGACTGTTAATGATGTTTACGACTGGATAAAGGTATCAATCTTACCGAATCTTGCTCGGCTAAAGAGAAGGGTTTTCTAGTGAGCTACGAACATTCTTGAATAAACAAATATCAGATATCACACAATTGTCAAAATGAGAAATAATAACAAGTTTAGCTCTCATATATAAATGCAATGTTTACAAATACAAAACGTGACTTACATGTTAATGGAAAAGTAATGTTAGAGTGTTACTACGAGTCATTTTTTTGGTTTATCTAGTAAATTATCATAGATGTGTTTAAGCGGGTAGATCGATCTTCAAGAGATTATTTATTCAGATATCAATTACTTATTGACATTCTACTGTGAATTGTAGGTACGTTTCTTATATGGAGGTGTTCAGGCTGGACAAAGACCAAAGCTACACCAAGCCTATGCTGCGAGATACAAGTATTTTGCATTCTATAACAAAGTATACTGTTGATCAGGGCCGGATTTGAGCATGTGCAGGGTGCTCAACCGCACAGGGCCTCCATTTTTTCAGGGGCCCAAAGTTCCGATCACGGTGGCTAGTTTAATCTTGCTTTTAGCTCAAATCTGAAGAAAATTTGTTCAAAATGCTTTGATTCTGCTAAAGTTAAAATGGTAACTGAAGTAATTTTAAAGCTAAAAAATCGAAACATGAATGTATCCGAAACAGGGTATGAAACGAGGAGAAGAAGATGCTTTGGGGTCATTTTCACTTTTTACCCTCATAGTTTATGTCATTTACATTTCTATCCTAAAATTTTATTATAATTCAAATAAGTGTCAAATGACTTTTTCATAAATCACTGTTTCACCCATGTTTGAGATAATTTTTTTAACAAGTGGTCCAATACACTATTTGATATAATAGTATTGTATACATTTTTATACACGTTTGACAAACTTTTTTGATGTTTTAATTAGCATGTTATTGTTATAGTTATACTTCTATATGTACAGACTAGAGATGCACAAAAAAACCGGTTTACGAACCGAACATGGGAAAAAAACCGAATCCGGTTTTACTAAAAACCGGTTTTTTTTCAAAGGCCTGTCTGTAGTGGCTATCCGGATGTTTGCAAAGATCTTATAGGATCCCGATCTTTACCATACGATCTTAAGATCTAATCCGATCCGATCTTACTTTTCTCGGATTACAAACTAAAAAACTACAAATTTATGGGTTGTTTGTTTGTAAAATTCAAAAAACAACACGTTAATCTTTTTAAACATTTTATAATCATAATTTAGGACAACATTTATATGAAACATTCATAGTATTTTATGGTTATAATGTATCAGAATTTGTAGATTTGTATAAAATTACATAAACTATTAAGAAATAACAATAGAGTAGAATCTTAAGATCCCGATCCGATCTTACGATCACGATCTTGCAAATACGAAAACGATCCTGGGTAGGATCTCGATCTTGACAACCTTGATTTCCAGAATATAAACTCTTCTTATCATTGCATTGAGTGATCTTGTGGGGCATAATTTGTACCATTTTGACTTTTTGAAGGTCAAACAGTAATTTTTTTTAGTTGACCAAATAAACGAAGACGTTAATCTTTTCTATCGTTCATTTTTTTTGTTGCTAGCTACAAATATCTATCAGTTGAAAACATGACTAAATTTTTTCACAATATGCTACATGTTGTATATTCATTTAAGAAGACAACACTAATGATTATCTTGTTGGATTTTGTGTGCACGAAGCAACAAAACTAATACGGTTATCATCATTGGCCTAAGAGGTTATGATCTAGCACAAATAGATTTTTTACATAAATGTATGTTGTACATAGGATTAGAATTTTTAAGAAAATGAATTTAAAATAAAAAGTCTAAAAAAGTAACTGAAGGGTGACAAGTGTCCCTCTCTTTTTTCTTTACGACCCTCTCTTTTAGAGCACAAGGTGTGGTGGCTAGCCAAAACTCCTCATTTAAGGCCCACGGGGTGTCACATCACTTTAACAAACCTCCATAAACAACCCTCCCCCTTATCACAACTAACCTCAACTTACTTATTTGGGTCCCACCATTTACAACTTTATTTTTTTCACATATCCAAATAAAATAAATTTCATTCATTAAAATAAAAATACAATACATCATATTAAAAAACATATGAAACATAAAATAAAGATACGAAAGACAAAAAACGGTACCAAAAAAAATACGATACAAAATTTAAAACACAAATAACAATACGATACGAGCACACAAATCATCCAATGATACGGAGAACAAATCATAAAACACTGTTAAGCATTTCATTCGTCCCATTTGGGGTGGTTTCTCAAAACCTCCCGCACGTGAACGTATTGGAAGCTTCTCCCACCAAAGCTTTGTTCAAAAATAGTCTTTGCATTCTTGAGATGATCATTGTCATTTTCCCCGGTTGTACACTGCAAATGTTCGTAAATAGTGTTGAATTTTTGACATTCACTGTTAAGTCTTGTTCATTTACCCGTAACCATATTTTTGTTACGATTGTCACCGTTAGACTGATTGTTGAATATGTCCACAACCTGGTTCCAAAAGGGGTATTCATGGTAGTTGTCTAGTCTTGGGAAACTGCAACCCAAACTTCAGCTAGAAAGTTTTCTTCTTCTTTTGATCAACGAGTATTCATTTCCGATGTTTGGACTTTGAAACAATTTTTTAAAATTGGTTAGATATAGAAGTGTGTGAAAAATAGTGTGTTATGGTATATTATTTATAACGGATAATAGTTGTTTGAAACAATACGAGCGGGATTTATTCAAATTTAAAATTCAAAATCAAAATTCAAATTCAAAACTCATATTCTATTTCAGATTACAAAATTCGAACTAAATGCTACATTTCGAGCAGGATCCCACCAAATTCAAATTCAAAATTCAAAATTCAAATACGAGTGGGATTTATTCAAATTCAAATTGAAATTCAATTTCAAAAAGTTGCCTATATATAGACATAGACTCTGCTTTGTTTCACATAAATCACACACATAAATTTTCTTATCAAATTCTCTCAACAATGTCTCACAACAATTTCCCGACGTTCAAAACTTCTTACAACAGTTTCCCGACGTTCAAAACTTCTCACAACAATTCCCCGTGTACTTGGTGAACACTCCACCAATAGACATCATTCCAGTTTTCCCAACGGAAGTGGAACTGGTGGAGGAACAACCAGACTGTCTGTCTCAACTCACCGACGATCAACTAGATTACTTGAGCAGGATGAGGAAGTAAGGAGAGAAAAAAAAAAAAAACTACGAGAAGAAGCTGCTCGTATGGAGCAAGAAGCAAGGAAAGCGGAATACCGACATAAAAACTTGTTTGACGTCTTGTACAACGAGTGGGAAGAAAGCAGGAATGTAGAGGGTGTTGCAGAAATGTATGACGAGGGAGAAAACTCAAACTTTTCATTGTAATTTGTATTTTCACTTTCATGTTTATTGTATTTTCAATTTGATGTTTAATGTATTTTCAATTCCTAGATTAAAAAACATTACAAGTTTTATAAAACATTACAAGTTTTATGTATTTTCAATTTCTAAATATATAAACATTACAAGTTTAGAAAAGAAAAAAAAGGCCACTGACAAAACAGTACCAAAAGGACGGTATTTAGCTTCGTCGTGTAGACGACGAAGGGTAAACTGGCAAGCGGTTGTGAAGCAGGGCGGTGTCGTGGCGAGGGCTGGCGAGCCTGCCAGCATGGACTGGCGAGGCACAACGAAGGCCACACCTTGTTCTCTTATTGGTTTTACTTTTTCTAGCTTCGTTTTTGCTATTTTAACTCTTAATTAATGAACATTCCGATTTAACTGATGACATTATAATTTTTTTAGAAAACTGATGAATTCATGAATATTATAATTTTTCTTTAGAAAACTGATAAACATTATGATTTTTTTATAGAGAAATGATAAACGTTATGATATTTAAAAAAAAATCATATGAACCGATGAACACTGTGATTTTTTTAGAAACTAATGAACAACGTGATTGTTTTAGAAAACTGATGAATAACATGATTTTTTTTTTTGAAAAATTGATGAACTAATGAACATCATGATTTTTTAGAAAACTGATGAGCATTATGATTTATTTAGAATAATGATGAATATTATGATTTTTTAGAAAACTGAATAAGATTATGATTTTTTTAGAAAATTGATGAACATTAACAAAAAATTTAGAAAGTTAATGAACTGATGATCATTATAATTTTTTTTTTATAAAACTGATGAACATTATAATTTTTTTTATAAAACTGATGAACTGATGAATATTATGATTTTTTTAGAAAACTCATGAATATTATAATTATGTTTTTCTTAGAAAATGACTGAACAATATCAAAAAAATAACGAACATTGTCAACAAAAAATTGATAAGCTGATGAACATTGTGAATTTTTTTTTTTGTTTTTTAGAAAATTGATGAACATTATCAAAAAGATGATGAACAACATGATATCAGTTGTGAAGATTATTATGTAACTGATGAATATATTAAATAAAATCGATGAACTGGTGAATAAAGCGATATAACTAATAAAACAAAAAATAAAACAAAATTTAACCGAGTTCTTGATTTTAATCTTAGCCAAACATGAAAGAATCAAGATTACTAACTCTTTTTATTGATACCAACTTTTTTTTATTGATGAACTGTTAGGATTTAGAAAATCCAGTAGTTAAAGTGTCGGTCACCTCAAGTATATGTATTTGTTAGAAAGCTCGTAGTCGTAGTCATGTAATGTTAGTAAGTAGTTTGTTAAGTAACACCATGGAAGACGGACGAGTCTTTACCCACTGTATGCCTGATCCACAGCCCGTAGGAGGCGTGTCTTGTAAGAACCTATAAATACCCTTTGCCTAGCAAGACAAAGGGTTGAAGCTTTTCAATATCATTTTTCTTTGTCTCACTAAGTTCCCAACACTCATCACTTTCTCTCTCTAGAACCTCATTTATACGCCCCATATGATTGTTTGATTATGTGTTTATGAAAATCAATATGTTACAATTGGTATCAAGAGCCATGGTTTGATCACTCATCTTTCATGTTCTTGGATTTCTAGTGGTTTTCATAAGGTTTTTGGGTTTGAATGAGTTTAGAGTAGTTTGCATCATTTGGATCACTTCTTGTGTTAAAGTTTGAGTTTTGATAGTACTTTTGTGTTTAGAATCAATATAAGTGTTTAGGTTTTGGTTTGGAAGGCTTGAATCATCGTGGTTGGGTTGTTTTTGGATTGAAAAGTGGTGTTTTTGAAAGTTTCCTCTATTCGATTTGAGTCTCGTTATTCTTGTATGCGATTTGTCCCTCTTGTGAATGATTATTGAAGCGATTTGTCACGTATTGTATGCGATTTGTCACCTTCTGTGAAGCAACTTGTCTATTATGCGATTTGTCTATTGAGACAAAACGACAAGAAAGGACAAAGTAGTGAAAGTAGTGGGTGTACTTGTGTACTATGCGATTTGTCAGCTTATACGATTTGTCTAGGGTGCGATTTGTCCAGGGTGCGATTTGTCTGGACTGCAATTTGTCCATGGTGCGATTTGTCAGGGGTGCGATTTGTCTAGGGTGCGATTTGTCTAGGGTGCGATTTGTCAAGTGTGCGATTTGTCTATTGAGACTTGTCGTTTCTTCGTGTTACATTTTACGGTTTTCTCTTGATTTAGTAAAATCATGTGAAAGAATCTATTTCCCGGTTTAATCAAAAAGTAGTAAAATCCCGTGGAATCTGTAATCATGTCTACAATCACTTCTTCTCAAGGTCGATGACGTTCAAGTCGCAGGATTTGATACTAAATCCTCCCATGCCGGATAGAACCGATTATGACTTTTGGGCTCAAAGAATCAGACTGTATTGCTTAGGAAAGGAAAATGGGGTTAACATACTAAAGTCAATTGATGAAGGACCATATCAAATTGAGACTACTAGGGACATCCTCGAAACTGCTGCTGATGGTTCAGTTGTATTGGGATTGGACAAACCAAAGATGTATGATGAGCTTGATGATAAAGAGAAAAAGAGATACGATGCGGACATCAGAGGTTCAAACATCATACTTCAAGGTTTACCTAAGGATATCTATAAGCTGATCAATCACAACACTGAAGCTAAGGCAATATGGGATAATGTTAAGATGCTTAACTCTGGTTCAGAACTGACAAAAGAAGAAAGGGAGTCTTAGCTTTATGATGACTTTGAGAATTTTAAAATGAAACCATGGGAAAGTGTTACTGAATATTATGTAAGATTCCACAAGCTTGTGAATGATATGAGGAACATCAAAATGACAATGCCAAATATCCAGCTTAATTCAAAGTTTGTGAACAACATGAATCCCGAATGGAACAAATTTGTCACTGTAGTCAAGCTGAACAAAGGATTGAGGAACACCAATTACGAGCAATTGTATGCTTATTTGCTCCAAAATGAGAAGCATGCTGCATTTGAAAGAACTGTCATGGAAAAGTTTGGTACCGATCGGTGATGCAAGTTCTTCAAATGATTCAACCGCATTCTTCACTAATGTAGGAATAACCACCAAAGCATCACAAGTCATACCCATCGGAGATGGTAATCATAATCGATTCGGATCCAAGGTATAAGCCTTCAGACTCAATCTTGGAACTGAACTTTTGAGATAATGATTATAAAATTTTGGGAACGATAAAGTACTTTTGAAAGTAACGGCATGAATGATCCACGAAAACTACAACACATTACTTTCTATTGATTTCTTATCGTATGAGCCGTATTCTAAGAATATCGTATACGCATTAGGTTGCGTCACAACTACTCTATTGTACTCGTCGTACAATCTTTTGGATGCCATGGAGATTAACTTTAGATGCCAGTCGTGTCAATAGTGAATAGTGCATTGATGTGCCGTGATTACCTGTTATCTTTTGCTAGTATTTATTCATGCATTGTTGTGGCAAAGGTGAGTTTCATAGCCCCACTTTTATCTATGTTTTAACTACGTTTTGAACTACTTTGGGGTGAGAATCATGCTGCTGTTTTTGGACCGTTAAAACTTTTTGGATTTGCTTATATGCTTGACTATTTAGATAGATGTGTGGTATTTGTTGCCTTAGTTTAGGTTTAACCGTGCCTAACTAAGAATAGACTTCTACATCGACCTAGTCCGGGGTTGGCAATTGTTCTAGATTTTGCCACGATAGTGCTGGACTAGAGTCGCGGATCCGAGTAGTCCCTGGATGCGGGACGTGTGTTATGATTGGTGATCCGGGTAGGATCGGTGTGCAAACGGTATTTATCTATCTTAGGTCTTGCATAGCAAATCAACTTTCATAGGTCCACTATGATTTTGTTGAACTTAAACCTATGAACTCACCAGCGTAAGCTGACCTTTTAGCATGATTTCTCAGGAATTTGAGAGGTGTTTGGAATACGTGATCGGTGGAAGCTTGGCAAAAAGGCGGGGTGCAAGGATCATTTCTGACTCTGATAAACTTTGGGGACCTATTTCATTAAATCACGTTTTGGGCCTAATAATTACACTTTTGGATTAAATGTTTTGAATAACCAAATTGGGATTGGTTTTGAATGTGAAATGACTATCTTTTTGCTATACTTGTGTGCGATACCAATCCAATAGTAACGCCCCGAAAACTTGATTAAGTCTTCCGCTGTACCGAGATTTGGGGGTGTTACAGTAGTGAAATCAACTAATGTTCCCATCGTTCCCTCTACAGGAGTAATCAATGACACTAAGGCAAGCAGGTCAAAGCCTCCAGGCAATACAAAGCATGATAGGACCTCGCAAGCTAAGAGTGATCAAAGGAAGGAAGTAGAAGACCATCCTAGGAACAATAAGTTTGAGTTTAATAAGACGAATCGTGTTGATTCTAGTAGCTATAAGCGTACTGTAATTAATTCGAATTCTGCTACGATTTGCAAAACATATAATGAATGTTTGGTGTCTGGTACTTATCATGAATGTGCTGTGAATGAAGTAAAATATGTTGCTAAGTCTCCAAATAAAGCTGTTAGAATTGCTAAACAAAGTTAAGGATGTCGAAAACCAAGGTGGAAAAGGTTAAAAATATTGGAAACCAACAGAAGAAAATTTAGTAATGTAGGTTATCATTGGATACCTACTGGTTGTAAATTCAATCTTAATGAATTATGCCCTAAATTATCCAGATCAATGCCCATTAGGAAATGGATGCCTACTAGTAGAACAATACCTTTAAGAAGTGAACACACTTTGAATATATCTACTGTCACTATTAGTCCTGCATCTACCTCTAATGATATCATTGATTCTGCTTCTGATGTGGGTGTTCCAATATCGTTTACTAACCAAATGGAACCCATTCTTGCATGGGGATCCAAATTATCCGATCATCCATACTTGTCTCGTGTTCAACCGCAGTCGCATAAATCGTTCGTGGTATTTGGACTCAAGCTGTTCCAAGCATATGACTGGAGATCGCTCGTGGCTCATGAACTTCGTGAGTAAATTCATCGGGACTGTTAGATTCGGGAACGACAACTTTGGGGCAATTATGGGTTATGGAGACTATGTTGTTGGTGACAGTGTAATTTCCAGGGTATATTATGTTGAAGGTCTTGGTCATAATTTGTTCTCGGTTAGTCAATTCTGTGACTCTGATCTAGAAGTGGCCTTTAGAAAACATACTTGCTTCGTTAGAGAACTTGATGGTGTTGAACTTTTAAAAGGAACCCGTGGAACCAATCTGTACACCATCTCCATCGAAGAGATGATGAAGTCCTCTCCAATCTGATTGTTGTCAAAGGCTTCGAAAACAAAGTCATGGTTATGGCATCGTCGTCTCAATCATTTGAACTTCAGAACCATAAATGATCTTTTTAGAAAGGACCTTGTAAGAGGTTTGCCCAGATTGAAATATGAGAAAGATCATCTTTGTTCAGCATGCCAATTGGGAAAAAGCAAGAAAAACGCCCATAAACCCAAACCTGCAAACTTAATTATGGAATTTCTTCATACTCTTCATATGGATTTGTGCAGACGCATGAGGGTAAAAACTATAAACGGGAAGAAATATGTGCTAGTCGTGGTTGATGACTACTCTCGGTTTACTTGGGTTAAGTTTTTGAGGTCAAAGGATGAAACTCCAGATGTCATCATCAAACTTATCAAACAGCTGTAGGTTCGACTTAATAAAACAGTCAGAATTATCCGAACAGACAATGGAACTGAGTTTGTTAACAAAGAACTAAGTCACTTTTATGAAAGCATTGGAATCAGTCATCAAAGAAGTGTTCCACTGCTCAACAGAACGGTGTAGTTGAAAGACGAAATCGAACTCTTGTCGAAGCTACAAGGAGTATGCTGATCTACTCAAAAATTCCAATGTTTCTCTGGGCTGAAGCCATTGCCGCCGCTTGCTATACCCAAAATTGTTCCCTTATCCACACCACTCATGGAAAAACTCCATACGAACTAGTCCACAACCAAAAACCAGAACTTTATTTCCTTCATGTATTTGGTGCTTTATGCTATCCAATGAATGATGGTCAAGATTTAGGAAAGTTAAGAGCTACGGCGGACATTGGAGTTTTAGTTGGTTACGCACCAAGCCGGAATGGTTACCGAATCTACAATAAAAGAGCCCGTGATATCATGGAAACTATTCACGTCACGTTCGATGAGCTGTCTGAGCAAATGGCTCCTGGACAATCTAGTTCTGGACCCGCATCTCAACATTCATTAAGTAGTCCCATTAGTTCTTCTCTTGTACAAAATCCCTCACCTGCAGTTCCATATGTACCTCCTTCTGAAGAAGATTTGAAGAAATTGTTTGATCCGATGTTTGATGAATACTATGAACCTCTTGTCAATGATCAATCTAAACCAACAACAGTGGCGGCTCCTAATCCAGTCAACACAGATAATCCTTCGGTTTCTGTGTCACTAACTCAAGAAGCGCCTGCTGCAGATCACTCATCATCATCCTCTAATCCTCAATCCTCGAGTGTACATCATGGAAATGTTTATGCTAACTATGATGGAGATAACCCCTTTGCCACTCCAGAATATGCACCGTTTGAAAATATATTTTCCCCTGAACCAACACCTAAACCATCTTCATCAGGAGATCCAAACTCTGCTACATCAGTTCCTCATCACCAACCACATGAACATCTCAGAAAATGGACACATGATCATCCATTGGAAAACATTATTGGAAATCTGTCTCGTCCGGTATCCACTCGTAAACAACTTGCCACAGATGCCTTATGGTGTTTCTTCAATTTTGTATTATCAAAGATCGAACCCAAAGATGTCAAAACAGCCATGTCTGAGGACAACTGGTTTAGTGCTATGCAAGAAGAAATCCATGAGTTTGATCGTCTTGATGTATGGGAATTGGTACCTGCTCCAGATTGTGCTATGATCATTGCTCTCAAGTGGATCTTTAAAGTAAAGCTTGATGAGCACGGTGATGTACTGAAGAACAAGGCAAGATTAGTGGCTAAAGGATACCGACAAGAGGAGAGTATTGACTTTGAAGAATAATTTGCTCCAGTTGCACGAATTGAGGCTATTAGAATCTTCCTGGCTAATGCAGCTAGCAAGAACATGGTAGTTTATCAGATGGATGTAAAGACTACTTTTCTTAATGGTGATCTCAAAGAAGTAGTTTACGTCAGTCAACCCGAAGGTTTTGTGAATCCATAGCATCCTACCCATGTCTACCGCTTGAAGAAGGCGCTTTACGGCTTGAAGCAAGCTCCAAGGGCATGGTATGATACACTGTCAAAGTTCCTATTGACAAATTGATTCAACAAAGGAGCAGTTGATCCCACATTGTTCACCTGAAAGTCAGGCAAACACTTAATTCATGTTCAAATTTATGTTGATGATATTATTTTTGCCTCGAATGACCCTAATGAACATGACCGTTTTTCAAAGGAGATGGGCTCCAAATTTCAAATGTCTATGATTGGACAAATGTCATTTTTCTTGGGATTACAAAACCGGAGGTATTTTTATTAATCAATCTAAATATGCTAATGAAATTTTAAAGAAATTTAGATTTGATTCTTGTGACCCTGTTGACACTCCCATGGTGGAGCGCACAAAACTGGATGAGGACAACTCAGGGATCATGGTTGATCAAATGAAATATCGAAGTATGCTTGGATCCCTGATGTACCTCATGGCCAATAGACACGATATTACATCGTCATGCGTGTGTACTAGATACCAGGCTAAGCCTACCAAAAAGCACCTTGAAGCGGTTAAACGGGTCTTTCGGTATCTCCAAGGAACCATTAACATGGGACTTTGGTATCCGAAGGACACCAATATGTCACTAACAGCATATGCAGGTGCAGACCATGCAGGGTGTCAAGATACACGTCGAAGCACATCAGGTGGTGCTCAATTCTTGGGAGATAAATTAGTAAGTTGGTCTTCAAAGAAACAAATGAGTACGTCTATATCATCTACAGAGGCGGAATACATAGCCATGTCATCTTGTTGTGCTCAAATCCTATGGATGAGATCACAATTATCTGACTATGGCTATGAATTCAACAAAATCCCTTTGTATTGTGATAACAAAATTGCCATTACTCTCTGCTGCAACAATGTTCAACATTCAAGAGCAAAGCATATAGACATTCGACACCATTTAATCAGGGAACAAGTGGAGAAAGGTGTGGTGGAACTATATTTTGTGAGAACTGAATATCAGCTGGCAGACATGTTCACTAAAGCTCTTCCTAGAGAACGTTTTGAGTTATTCTTCCGCGACTTGGACTAAAGAGTCTGCAACCAGAAACACTCAAACGTCTTTAAGAGGAAGAAGGGGAGTAAAGGCTTTTCTTCATCTATCTCTTGTACATATCTTATCAAAAAGCAAAATACAAAATTATAAAAGCCATAAAAAGAAAATAGAAAAATATAAAATTTCAAAATTCATAAAAATAAGAAAATCTTTGAAAAAGCCCAAAAATATTATTTTTAACATCAAATTTCTGTTCTTCGATAACATCTACGGACTTTGATTTGTCACTCAAAGAATGGCACGGGTGTTTAGATGAAGTTCAAATGTACATAGACTTTTCGTTAAAAAAAAATGAGATGGAGAAAAATGATGGTTTATTGTCATTTCAAGTAGTAACCAGTTTTAAAAAGAAAGAACAGAGCCATGTTTAATCTAATTTTTGAAACCTCATGCTCTGATTTTAAAAACAAATGTTTGCCACCAAAAAGACAAATATTTCCTTCACAAATATTTTTCCTTCTAAATATTCTTCTGAAAAATATTTGTCATCTAATGAAAACAAAATTGCTTTGAAAATAACTTAGACTATATTTTTGAAAATCATCTGGACTTATCATTTGCCAAAATCTCTAACACTCAATCAACAACTTATGTCATTGATTGAGGGGGAGAATGATTTCAATCAAATCAAAAAGTTATTTGTCAAACAATTGGCACGTAATCGAGCAAGGTCTAATTTTGGATAATCAAACAGAACAATGTTGTTGTACAATTTGGATCCAGACCAAGGATACTGTTGTGTTTTCATAAGAAACGTAAGCATGTTTAATCCTTATCAGTTAAATGTTTTAAAAGCAAGTCACAATTCTCCTCAAAATCTTTAAAAAATAATTTAAATCAATAGAGATCACAAATCTCAAAGGATTTGAAAATTGTGATCGGGGGAGAACTTGTAATTTAAAATGGATATAAACTGATAATTCAATAAGTGGTTTTATAAATATAATAACAAGCTCTCCTCCCTACATGTGCCAAACGATTTCAAATTTTCTCATGCACATGTTAAGGGGGAGCATTTATCTTAAACCAAAAAGAATTGAAACGTGATTGATTTGTCTCTAAGTGCATGTTCCCTCTAATATGTGCAAAACACTTTTGAATCTTGATGCACATATTGAGGGGGAGAAATCAAAAGAAAACCCCATCCTTCCCAAAATATTTCATTCAAAGTACTTAAAATATTAGATTTGATCGGGAAGTGATGATGATCATTTTAGAAAATGTTAATAAAAAAGATTGGATCTTTCATTCTTAATCTTAGATTTCAAAGTCCTCTTACCTCCATGTGCTAAAACAACTTCTAATACGTGAAGCACATGTTAAGGGGGAGCTTTTCTAAAATATCTAAAACAATTAAGGTACAAAATACTTTGATTTTATATCACAAGTACCTTGATTGATTTTCAAATGGTTTTCAATTGGTTTTGAGGCGGAATGAACAATACCTAAAGACCGACCAAATTTACTTTATGCACGGAGATATAAGGATGGTTAGGTTAGGTATTCGTTCCCATGATCCCGCCTGAGCCGGATGGATCTACCCAGGGACAATCCACTAGATAGTGTAGAAGTCCTTAGGTATGATGAAAAAAGGAGAAAAGTGAGAAATGGGAAGAGTGTGGACTGAGATAGAGCTAGAACTGGAATAAACCCAACAAGGTTCTAGTAATGAAGTCTCGGTAAGCACTGAAGGGGTTGAAGAATGAAAAAGAAATGAATGAGAAAAGGGTGAATAGAAATAGCCCTCCAAAAAATTCAACCTTAGGGCAGAAACCGAGTTCTGGTTGTTACCAAGGTAACACATGTATTGAATACAAGACGACATGGACCCAGTGACGCACTGCACTACAACTTCCCAAGCTACTCAATTTCCTCGTAAAAGGACTTGTTTCATTCTCACGAGGAACCTACATAATCTATCAACTTTCTCTTCGAGGTTGTGGATATTGAAGAAGGAGACCCTCTCCCTTGCTCCGGCATAAGAAACCAAATGTGCACAATTGAGTCTAGAGACACGAGATCATCAATAAATCTCATTAGGACACATTATCCTTGAAGACTTGTTGTTTCACACAATGTGGAAAGTAAGAATATATTTTAAGAGTCCTACGCATTATCCTTGTGGTATTTCCAGAACACCCGAGTAATATGTTAACACATTCACAATGAAGATGGAAAGCCTTCTAGAGCCAATATCAAACAAGCTCTTGGTGGGTGGCATGTGAGATCTATTCAATAGATCAACCATGTGACAACTAAACAGAAACAATGGAGCGATTCACATTATGAATCAATCCTGGTTTAGGAAATGGATTGACAGATACCTTTGAAAAACCAGTCGTTGTTCTCAAAAATTGTTTTCTATAGCACATCGACTGTGTATTACATTTTCAAAATCAAAAGGTATTTATGATTGAAAATTGATTTTCCTAACAAAACCTTCGTTGCATTGCAAAAATTCTTTCTGTTAAGCAATACACGATTGTTTTCAAATCATTGTCTTCAATCAGCAAACCTCAATTTGCTGGTTCATTCACTCCGTGTTGTCTTCTTTGAGACGTTCCGGTCTGAGAACGGCTAGAGCAGCTGCGAAACCCTATCAAGGAGATTCTTCGGATTCTACATGATCACAGGCAGTACTAGTACTTATCAACGGGGAACCGTGGGCCGTGTATCTCAATTAAACGAAAGTGATCAAAGACACTTTCGTGCGCTTTTATTGCTAACTGTTGTCTGCAGGAACGCCCGACGGTTGTAGCTGATCAGAATTGAGGCGTCAATCCATAGCCGCATGCTCACACATCACGTTCATCTCAAAGAAATCATGATAAGTGCATATCTTCATCAAAGTGAATATGATATTTTCACTCCATGCTTCTGCTATGGTGCTGCAAATATCATGAATCAACAAAAGCTTCCGCAACTCTGATAAGAAGATATCATGATCCAGAATGTGAGCATGCCGATCCAAAGGTCACAACGTCACATGATCGCAACACAGCAAAGAAAGAGTCAGAGATTTATGGCGGCTGATGATCTCAAAGCTGGCTCAAAATTTATCATCACGTGGATCAGTTAAAGACCTCCACTTGATATAACAAAACATGTGGTACATGAAGAATCAAAGGCTACGGGCTACAAAGCAAAGAACTTAATTAAGAATCCAAGAACACCCAAAATGTAATATCAATTTGTAATCAATGTAAATTGAGGTGACATCCCTTAGGGGTAGATTGTTAGGATTTAGAAAATCTAGTAGTTAAAGTGTCGGTCACCTCAAGTATATGTATTCGTTAGAAAGCTCATAGTCGTAGTCATGTAATGTTAGTAAGTAGTTTGTTAAGTAACACCATGAAGAACGGACGGGTCTTTACCCACTGTATGCCTGATCCACAGACCGTAGAAGGCGTGTCTTGTAAGAACCTATAAATACCCTTTGCCTAGCAAGGCAAAGGGTTGGAGCTTTTCAATATCATTTTTCTTTGTCTTACTAAGTTCCCAACACTCATCACTTTCTCTCTCTAGAACCTCATTTATACGCCTCCTATGATTGTTTGATTATGTGTTTATGAAAACCAATATGTTACATGAACTATAAAAAAATACATCATCATCACCCTCATCTTTAAACCAAGAATGAATTACATCATCATCATTACCTCTAAATACATCATCTCTAAATAACAACTGATTTGCATCATCGTCATCATCATCATCTCTAAAATACATCTGGTGTCCCGTAGTCGTCATCGGCGGTAGAGATATGGTAGCTGTCGGCGATCGACGGTGGCTGTTGCGTCGAGACTAATTGGATCTGAATCAGGAACATGAGGGGAACCTCCACTCGCCGGAGGTGTAGTTCTAGGTAGCAGGAAAGTCGTCAGAAATCCTAAGAAGCCAAAAAAATCCAGACAAAGTCACAGCGCGTGGCAGCTCTGGCGGGAGTCGGACCAGAGTGGGTTTGGTCGTGGGATTATGGTTGTGCCGGTGGTAGCTTTCGAATTTTTGTTAATGAAGATGGTACTGGTGATTGTTTTTAAAGAGAGAGTATAGAGAGAATGGAGAGAAGAGAGAGAAAGGCATGAGAAATACATGAAATGGGAAGGAGATGAAATTTGCTTTTTCCATTCTTTATTTAGAGCAATTGATTAATTTTTTTATGATCTAGTGGATAAGAATATTTCTATCCTTTTTTTTATTTAGTTGTTTTTTTTATTGGATCCTCACTCGTTGTACATAAAGTACTACAAGTAATTTTTCAATAAAGTTACTAGTTTATATAGTTATCTTAAAACTTTAATTAAACAAGTAACGTAACGGGCTCATAACTTGCTAGGCAAGTCACATTGGGCCGAATTGAAGTTAGCTACTTGGGCCAAAAATGTTTGGCCCATCCCGTGGTGGCCGATTTTGGTTGGACAAAAGAAATGGTAAAAAGTTTATTTTATTTTTTTGAAATTTGTAAAAGGTTTATGTGCAAAAAATACTATGACTTTCACACTTGCCTTCACAAAAATGCCAAAGGATGTGCACACTAAACAGAACAAGCAAGAGGAAATATGAAACAAGTTACGAAATAAACTGAGAGTAACGAGGAAATGAAAATAGAGCGTTATTTTGATTTAAGGGTTAAATATTTATCTGAGATAAAATTAGAGGGTAACAATCGACCTAAGACAAAACAATAAGCCTGTAAGGGTTGTTGTAGGTCGGTTCAGCTGACCCACATAGGGGGTTTGTTGACTTCTAGTCAAACTGGAATACTTGTCCTACAAGTACTCTAGAACCTCCTTAGGACCCTATAAATACAAGGTCCTAAGGGATTCATTAACACTCCTCATAACCCTAAAATGCTCCTCTCATCACCTCTTGTTGGCGACAGTAGCCCAGTAGCAGGGTTAAGACAATCAATGACAGTAGCAATACCACTTGGTGGTTACCGGATATCACTTGGAATCGTGTGATCACTTTCCAAAGTAAACTATTCGACCCTAATGCCTGGGTATCACGAATATCTACATGGGATAAGACCAAATGCAGTTAGAGAATTAGGCACAATTCTATAACCCTTTCGCTAATAAGTGTTTATCGTTTTATGTGTGTATCTCATGCATGTTCAGATCTCCTATATATAGGAGGTTACTCTTGAGCTATTCAAATGGAATTATGAGCATTAATCGGCCCATTAATAGCCTCATAATTATCCCCATTATAGCCGTTAGTGGTTACATGACCAATTAAACGTGGTCATAAAGAAGTTGTAACTGCCATTTAGCAGGACTTTCCATAAGCAAGATGCTTTCCACTAGCGACTTTCACTTGCGGTGGAAGTACAACCTATCGATGGAAATATCGCTTATCAAGACTTTCATAGCATTATCGGTGGATACACCACTTGGTGGAAACACGCCTATCGTTGGAAACATCGCTTATCGATGGAAACCACAAGCGATTACTTTCCACAAGCGGTACTTTCACCAAGCAAGACTTTCACCAAGACTACCAATACAAACCACTATAAGAGTCGGGTGTTCATGGACCTTATGGGTGTACACTCTGCACCTCCTAACCCATTACAAGGTGTGAACTAATCCCACAAGTGCACTAAATTTTCCAACAATCCTCCCTAAATTTAGTTCACTTCCTTTGCATGAAAAATAAACATCAATCAAAACATGTGCATAAACGAAAATGTCCAAAGGATTGAATTTCCATCTTAGTAAATTACACGTTCAAATATTCGAGAATCGGGGTGTTCTAAGAATTGAACCTTCAACCCATTTGAATACACGAAGATAAAATACACCCAAGTTTTCAAACACTTAATGACTCCCGACACTATACAAGCCATGTGTCCATATCCAAATTCATAAATGTTGTAAAAGCTAAAGTCCAAAGCTTCACAAGCGGCAAAACTTCAACATTTACATAGGTGGTTCCTCTTTAGTCATGCTCTTGCCAAGCACTTTTCAAAGAAAATTAACCATTAAGAAGTAAAGACTTCATCCTCCTTTCAAAGCAGTTCGAGCACAACCTTGGGATGTAAATAAAACATGTTCTCTAGTCCACCGAATGTTCGACTTTCCACATTGAACTCGACTCCTAAGTTTCCTCGGGAGGAGTTGGGTGTCCTAGCATTCGGTGACTAAGTTGGACTTAAACCCATCCCTTTAGCGAGACTTTATAACCAAATCTCTAGCCGGACCCTTCGTCAAGTGATCGCCTAAGTTCGTTGAGATCTTACAAACTCTATAGATACCACCCCATTCATGATAAGCTCACGAATCATGCTATGCCACGACACCTAAGTGTCTAGACTTACCATTGTACATCGGCTATAAGCCTTAGCCAATGTAGCTGCACTATCACACCGGATAGAAATAGGTGCTATAGGTTTAGGCCACAATGGAATCTCGAAGCAAGTTTTTCAACCATTCGGCTTCTTTACCGGAAATGCTAGAGCCACAAATTGATTCCATTGTTGAACTGGTGATGCAAGTTTGCTTCTTGGATGCCCAAGAAATTGCACCTCCACCAAGTAGGAATACCCACCACCGGTAGGCGAATTGTCTTGATGTTCTTGATCCAACTTGCATCGGTGTAACCTTCCAACACCGATGGGTAACCGGTATATGAGAGACTATAATCCATAGTTCTCTTTAAATACTTCATACCCTCGAGGCGCTTGCCAATGATGAGCACTAGGATTACTAGTATACCGCTCAATTTTCCCACCGCAAAACCAATATCGTGTCTTGTACAAGTCATGGCATACATCAGCGACCAATTACCCTAGAATACTCAAGTTGAGATCTGACCTTGCCATGATTAGGCATCGACTTCTCACAAGTATCCATAGGTGTACTCACTGAGTACAATCAAAGTAATTGAATTTCCTCGTACCTTCTCAATATAATGAGACCGAGAGATAGAAATTCTATTACTTTCATGTTTAATCCTTATACCAAGGATAACATCGGCCTCCCCATGTCTTTCATGGAGAACCTTGATGACAAAATTCCTTTGTCGTCAACTCGATTTTGGTCGATGCCAAAGATCAACATGTCATCAACATATAGACAAATGATGACTCCTTTACCGATTCATCAAATTTGCTATATACACATTTGTCGACTTGGTTAAGAACATAACCACTAGACAAAACCACTTCATCAAACTTTTGATGCCATTGTTAGGTGCCCGCTTAAGTCCATAAAGAGACTTAATCGGTTTACACCTTGTTTTCATTGCCGGGCATGATGAAGCCCCGAGGTTGGTTCATATAAACCTCCTCTTCCAATTCACCATTCAAGAAAGTTTTTTCACATCCATCGATGAATAACCAGATTGTGAATAGATGCCATAGCAATCGGCAGTCTTATGGTATCGATACGAGCCACGAGGGCATAAGTATCAAAATAGTCTATTCCCGACTTTTGTTTAAAGCCCCGAATGACTAGTCTAGCCTTGAACTTTTCAATAGTTCCATCTACCTTCATTTTCCTTTTGAAAATCCATTTGCAACCTAGAGGTTTGAAACACGGTGGTAGATCAACCAACACCCAAGTGTTGTTGCCCATGATGGAATCCATCTCATCATTGATTGCTTCTTTCCGAAGGCAATGTCACAGGACTTCATTGCTTCTTCAAATGTCTTGGGATCATCCTCAACAATGAAGCAAGTGGGAGTATTGGTCGAGACCTCATTCACGGTTCCTTCAACTAAGTATAGTTGAAACTCAGTCCAAATGACTTTGAGTCTCGACCCTTTGCTCTTCCCGAGCACGAGTTCGAGTTCTTTGAACCACAACCTCATCGGGGACCACCGATGGTTCATCATCGGGACCTCGATACACCAAGTGTCATGAGTTCCATTAGGAATCCTCGACTTGGTCTAGGGGCGATGAGAATCTATTCTCATCAAAGTCCGCATCCCTTGATTCAATAATGGAGTTAATTGAAACATATTCATTAGGTTCAATAACATAGAACCTAAAAGCCTTGGAATGCTCAAGATATCCAATAAAGATGCGATCAATGCCTCTTTCACCCAAAGTTTTCAACTTTAGATCGTGGAGTCTTACAACACCTACAACCCCAAACCTTGAGATAATTCAGGTTGGGTTTCCTTTTAGTCCGAGTTCATAAGGGTAACCTTGTTCCTTTTGTTGGGAACCCTATTTAACAAATAACAAGTCATAACATAGCTTCACCCCGAACCCTTGACTCGACCCCGAATAGGACATCATGGTATTAACCATCTCCTTGAGACCGTTTTTCCTTTCGTAAATACCATTTTTTGAGGAGTATAAAGGCGATCGTTTCATGGATTATTCCAACAGATGAAATCCGAGTATCCATGTACTCACCTCCCTATCGATCCTTAATCTTTTGATCAAAGACCCAAGTTATAATTCAACTTCAGTTTTAAACACTTTGAATTTATCTAATGCTTCATCCTTGGTATGTGAGATAGACATAACAAAATCTAGAAGCATCATCAATAAATGTCACAAAGTATTTCTTATTCCCCAAAGAAGGAGTGGCATGCAAATCACACAGTCCTTGTGAATAAGCTCCAAGATCTTAGTCTCACGACTAACACCACGAAAGGGTTTCTTGGTTATCTTGGTCAACATGCAAGTTTTACACTTTTCGGTGTCCATGTCAAAAGCGAGGATTAAACCATCCCTAGACATATCTTGCATTCTTTTATAGTGAACATGACCAAGTCTAGCATGCCAAAGGTTAGAATCACCGATCATATGTGGTCACAAAAGTCGAAATAACACTATCGGTGGTAATATTAAGCCCTGAACATTTGATTACATAAATAACCAAAACCAATAAAAACACCACATTTAGAAAGAACAAATTTATCGATTCAATAACTTGTTTATATCCATGATTATTCAAAACACTACTTGAAACCAAGTTCTTCCCGATATCGGGAACATGAATAACATTAAACAAAGTTACAATCTTTCCGAACTAAACCTAAGATCTACACAACCACGACCATGCACCAAGGTTGTTGACTCATTTCCATGTGAAGAATAGAACCATCATTCGTTGACTCATAAGTCTTGAACCAACTTCTATCTTTACACATGAACTGTTGCACGAGTCAACCCACCACGCAACATCATCATCCTGCACATAAAAGATTCGAGATACATATGTAACATAATAAATCGAAAAGACTTATTAAACATATTCGACCTTTCGGTGAGTTGGTGAACCACCACTCCACGAACCATTAGTGCATGATCCATTGGCTTTACCACCAACTTTAACACCCTTGCGGTCCCTTTTAATGTGACCGGTCTTGCCACATTTCCAACAAGTAGGTGTAGCCTTCTTGTTAGGATCTCGCCTTGTGTTGTCATGATATTTGCGTTTGCCTTTGTTGTCATTGTACCGGTAGAGTTGTTATGCTCTACCATATTGACAACAGATGGTCCAAGAAGATTGCTACTCTTTGGCTTGTCATTATCCCGCACCTTGAGAGATTCCTCAATGTGCGATGATGGCCTAACTCAACAAGAGTTAACTCCTCCTTCATATGTTTCAAGGTATGCTTGAAGTCTTTCCATGAAGGAGGAGTTTGTCAATGACACAAGAGACTTTGATAGCCTCATCCATGTTCATTTGGTGTTGTGTAAACCTTCCAAGTATTCCAAGAAGTTCATTGTATTGTTCCATAAGCGGTCTTGAATCGGTCATTTTGTAATTTGTGAAATTACTAACAAGGAACTTCTTACTTGATGCATCCTCACCATATATTTGGCATCCAAGGAATCCCACAGTTCTTTGGAAGATTCAAAGTTCGATAAATATCAAACAAAGAATCGACATACCATTGAATAAGACCTCTGCATATGTAGTCATCATTCTCCCACTTGCTCCTCCTCCCGATCCGCTCCACGGTAGCATCATCACCATCATCGTGAATTGGAGTAGTCGGCACATAGACCACACTCATGCTTGGATGCAAGAAGTGCATCTTCTTTCGCCACCTCCTAAAGTCCACCCTTCAAACTTGTCCAGCTTAGCAAAGTTTGAAGCCATGTGTTTCATTGCAGCAGTTGCCATTGATTATCACAAAATAGTTTACTTTGATTGTTGGCGACAGTAGCCCAGTAGCATGGTTAAGACAATCAATGACAGTAGCAATACCACTTGGTGGTTACCGGATATCACTTGGAATCGTGTGATCACTTTCCAAAGTAAACTATTCGACCCTAATGCCTGGGTATCACGAATATCTACTTGGGATAAGACCAAATGCAGTTAGAGAATTAGGCACAATTCTATAACCCTTTCGCTAATAAGTGTTTATCGTTTTCTGTGTGTATCTCATGCATGTTCAGATCTCCTATATATAGGAGGTTACTCTTGAGCTATTCCAATGGAATTATGAGCATTAATCGGCCCATTAATAGCCTCATAATTATCCCCATTATAGCCGTTAGTGGTTACATGACCAATTAAACGTGGTCATAAAGAAGTTTTAATCGCCATTTAGCAAGACTTTCCATAAGCGATACTTTCCACTAGCGGTACTTTCACTTGCGGTGGAAGTACAACCTATCGATGGAAACACCGCTTATCAAGATTTCATAGCACTATCGGTGGATACACCACTTCGGTGGAAACATCGCCTATCGGTGGAAACATCGCTATCGATGGAAACCACAAGCGATTACTTTCCACAAGCAATACTTTCACCAAGCAAGATTTTCACCAAGCGGTGCTTTCACCAAGACTACCAATACAAACCACTATAAGAGTCAGGGTGTTCATGGACCTTATGGGTGTACACTCCGTACCTCCTAACCCATTACAAGGTGTGAACTAATCCCACAAGTGCACTAAATTTTCCAACACCTCTCTCTTGTAATCGTAAAAACGAAAGGTATATATTCCTTTGATCAATCGACTTTAAATCAAGTCGACACCCTAGTCGACTTCTATAGTCGATTAGGGTATTTATCCGGTATCGTGTTAGCGTAACTTGTATAGGTTCTTAGCCCTAGTTCTACCTGTGCAGTACCGGTGGATGCTCATCCCCTTGAAAATTGTTGGACCTTTACGAACTTGCTGGAAACGGAGTACCATGCTGGCAGGACGCTATCCAAGAAGTGATAATCACCAAGAAACCCTAAAGGTGATCATTGTAACAACCTCAGGGGAGTTTTTCATTGTAATTCTTTCTATTTCCTGTTTTTGATTTTATATTACACAACAAGGACGTTGTTTATCATAAGTCGTTACTTGTCCTTTTTTTTCAAAAATATGCATAACATGTGCTTAATATATACCAATTTTAATTTTTTCTAGCATGTTTTTGTGAAATCAAAGTTGCATAACCGCACACATAACCCTTTTTTCCATATTATGAGAATTAAACCTTATCCATTTCTAATAATTTACCCAAATTCCACAAAAATACGAGTGTGTCGGTGACTTGTAGTAAACTTTAGAACTCAGCTTGTATACTATTAGAGACCACCATAATGAGTGTTATTGATAGAATCAGAGTGACTTGTGTAACTTGGTAAATTTCTAGGATTACACCCAAAAATCATTTATATGTTATGTTTTATTAACTGACTACACTGGTTAGTTAACCCCCGTATAAACCCTTTTGTTACTCTCATTTTTACAGTAAGATACCCATAGAAAAACCCTTAGACCCATCCTTTTAGGTTTTTAAACTATTTCGTTACACATATACACCTTAGCCTACCCTGTAGATTAAGTCCGTGGTTAGTTACTTTTGTGTTTATTTCCTATTTTTTTGTGTATATTTCTTGTCAATGGTTAGGTCAGGAATTCCACATTGCAATGGGTGTATTTCTTTTCTACCTATTGCACGGGAATTGCTCATCACAATGGGAATGTGTTAGTAGTTTTTATTTTTTATTTTCGTTTGTTTAATACTATCACTATTATTTTTATATCTGAAGTGTTAAAAAGTATGAGAAAAATTATCCAGATTTATTGTTATGGTAAAGTGGTGATATTTACACCATTAGTTTGGGGAAAAAAAAGAAAAAAAGAAAAAAAAGTGAGGATTGTGAGATAATCAGTTTGTAAAAGCTTAATCGAAGCTATATTATGCACTAATCGATTATTCGTTGGTACGTGTTATAAACCAACAATGTAAGTTATGTATTAGTGGAGATATCGCCACTATTTGTTGTACTATATTTATGGATTGCAAGGGAGTTGGTCGTTATGGAAATGCCAACTAAGGTTTATTCTTTAATTAAGTCATCATTGAGTCTAATTCGTGTGTACCTATTAAAGCATGAGTCTATGTTTTAAAGCGTGAGTTAGTCTATGATTTGTGTCTTCTTCAAGGGAAGGCCGGGAAGTAATTAACCACATTGTTTCATTTTTGGACTTAATTTATTTGTTTTGTGATTTTACTTTAACAACAATTACCTTATCCCTACCCTTTTATAGCTTAGTGAGAATGTCAAATGCATGAATAAAGTAGTGACTGGTAATACAAATAAGCCATAAAAACGTTTATTTATATTTTACGATCTTCTAATATTTTGTAGATAACAAACGTAAAATCATTTTAACAAAAAAAAAAAAATACGTAAAAGGTTTGAGCAAATAGTTTACTAACACACTTTTACTAAACATATTAAAACTATATCAAAACATGTTTAGTAAATAAGTTATATAAAACCAAAGACATTTTTATATAAACACTAACAAGTAAAATTGATTACATCTTATAGAAATGCATATGTATACAGCTAGTGTTTACATAATATAGAAATGCTTTGAATATATTGTAATGGGTAAAAACCAAAGTCCATGACCCATAACCCATGATCCATTGACTAGGTACAATGAATGTTGTTGGATAAAAACCAAAGTCCATAACCCATACCCATGGAGCATGATCCATAATCCATGACCCATTGCATGACATCATGCATGAAGTCATGTTGGGTATTATCCATGATCCATGACCCAAGTCCCATAAACCAATAACTAGGTACATTGCATCTTGTTGGGTATCTATAATCCATTACCCATAACCCACGGTTCATAACCCATAACCCATAACCCGGTTTGTAACCCGAAATTTGGACTAAATTGACCAGTAGCCGTTTCCCTGGGTTTGCACTAGCCGGATCCCTCTGGGGAGGGATCCGTGGGAACCGTGGGACAGTAGACAAGTTTTGTATATAAATAGTGAGCCATTTCTCTCTTGCTCACTACACTTCATATATACTTTTTTCCAGCATTCTAACATCTCTAACCTTTGATTCAAAGGATCGTTCTATGTAGTTTTATGTTTGTGTGATTCTCTAGGTTCTTCTTAAAGGCGAGATCACCACCTCTTAAAGACGTGCAAGCTTAAGTCATGAGTTGCTAAGCTTCGTCATCATCAAGACCACTGAAGTTCTTTCCTTCCTCCATAGAACTATTGTGCTGAAGGCATTAGTGAACAGTGCCGAAGGGTCGTGTTGAAGGCATTAGTGAAAGGTGCCAAAAGGTGCCAAAGGTGTACATTCGATATGATGCATCGATGTACAAGTTAGATAGTTTGGGTCAAAGGATGTTGATATCCTTCTAGTGTTGTAACAAGGAGTGTGTCTCCTTTGGGGTAGTTATGTTGTGGTGTAGTGTTGGGTAGTAGTTCCTCCTTTGTAATGGAACTCGGTATCTAGCCATTTACCGGATAAAGTGTAGGCGACGTTGTGACAGGTTTGGTTCTACCTCGTGGAAGAACTCGGTGTCTAGCCTTGAACCGGATAAAGAGTAGGCGACGTTGTGAAGGCTTCTCTTCCACATTAAGGAGCTTGTGTTGTGTAATGCTTACAAACTCTCGAGTGGGGTACTCGGGAAGTGGAGTAGGGCAAATGGATTCAACAAAGGAGCAGTTGATCCTACATTGTTCACTAGAAAGTCAGGCAACCAATTAATTCACGTTCAAATCTATGTTGATGATATTATATTTGCCTCGAACGAACCTAATGAATGTGACCGATTTTCAAAGGAGATGGGCTCCAAATTTCAAATGTCAATGATGGGACAAATGTCATTTTTCTTGGGATTACAAATTTAATTTCACAAAGTCCCGGAGGCATTTTAATTAATCAATCTAAATATACAAATAAAATTTTAAAGAAATTTGGATTTGATTCTTGTGACCCTGTTGACACTCCCATGGTGAAACAAACAAAGCTGGATGAGGACCACTCAGGGATCCCGGTTGATAAAATAAAATATCGTAGTATGATTGGATCATTGATGTACCTCACAGCCAGTAGACCAGATATTCTGTTTGCTGTATGCATGTGTGCTAGATACCAGGCTAAGCCTACCCAAAAGCACCTTGAAGCGATTAAACAAGTCTTTTGGTATCTTCAAAGAACCATTAACATGGGAATTTGGTATCCGAAGGACACTGGTATGTGACTAACAGCCTATGCAGATGCTGACCATGCAGGGTGTCAAGATACTCGTCTAAGTACGTCAGGAGGTGCTCAGTTTTTTGGTGACAAGTTTGTGAGCTGGTCTTCAAAGAAACAAATGAGTACTTCCATATCCTCTACAGAGGCTGAATACATAGCCATGTCATCATGTTGTGCTCAAATATTATGGATGAGATCCCAATTATCTAACTATGGCTTTGTATTCAACAAAGTTCCTCTATATTGTGATAACAAAAGTGCCATAGCTCTCTGCTGCAACAATGTTCAACACTCAAGAGCAAAGCACATTGACATTCAATGTCATTTCATCAGGGAACAAGTGGAGAAAGGTGCGGTTGAACTGTATTTCATAAGGACTGAATATCAGCTGGCAGACATCTTCACTAAAGTTCTTTCTAGAGACCGTTTTGAGTTTATCCTCCCACGACTTGGCTTGAAGAGTCTACAACCAGAAACACTCAAACGTCTTCAGGAGGAAAAAGAGGAGTAAAGGTGTTTCTTCATCTATCCTTTGTAAATATTTTTTCAAAAAGCAAAATACAAAAATATAAAACCAGCAAAAAGAAAATAGAAAAATATAAAATTTTCAAAAACCCATAAAAATCAGAAAATCTTGAAAATTCCAAAAATATTGTTTTCTTAAGGCATGTCTTCTGGTTTCGATAACATCTACGGACTTAAAAATGTCATTCAATAATGGCACGAGTCTTTAGATAAAGTTCGAACAGAAGTAATAAATATTATTTTCTAAGATCTTTTTTCTTTTCTTTTTTTTTAAATTAGATGGAGAAAAATGTTGGCTTACTGTCATTTCAGAAAGTAACTCGCGCTTCAAATAATGGCATGTAGTAATTTCAGACTGTAACCCGTTTTTAAAGAAAGGACAATGCCATGCTAAATCAATTTTAAAAATCTCATGCTCTGATCCTAAAAACAAAAGTTTATAAGGAACATTTGTCGCCAAAAAGACAAATATTTCCTCACAAATGTTTTTCCTTCTAAGGATTCTTGTGAAAAATATTTTTCATATAATGAAAAAAAATTTGCTTTGAAAATAACTCGGACTTAATTTTGAAAATCATCTAAACTTATCATTTGTCAAAATCTCTATCACTCAATCAACAACTGGTCATTGATTGAGGGGGAGAATGATTTCAATCATTTTAAAAAGGATATTTTCAAACAATTGACATCAAAAAGAACATTTTTGTCCACAATTGGATCAAGCCAAGGCTAATGTCGTGTTTTCATTTCAAATGGTACAAAAGCAGAAAATTTTACATACGGTACCCGAGCATGTTTGATCAATGGAGATTAAAGTTTCAAAATCTGATCCTTATCAGTTAATTGTTTTATAATCAAGTCACATTTCCCATAAAAAAGTTTTCAAAAATAATTTAAATCCATTGGGATCACAAGTCTCAAAGGGTTTGAAAATTGTGATCGGGGGAGAATTTGTGATTTAAATTGGAAATAGACTGATAATTAGACAAGTGGTTTTAGAAATACAATAACAGGCACTCCCTCCTACATGTGCCAAACGATTTTAAATTTTCCATGCACATGTTAAGGGGGAGCATTTATCCTAAACCAAAAAGGATTGAAATGTGATTGAGTTGTCTCAATGTTCGGGTTCTCTCTAATATGTGCAAAACTCTTTCGAATCTCGATGCATATATTGAGGGGGAGCAATTAAAAGAAAACCACATCCTCCCCAAAATGTTTTATCCGAAGTATTTAAATACTAGATTTGATCGCTTCCAAACTGTCAAGTTTATTACACAAGTCAACCACTTGTGAATGGTCAACCGTAATAAAATTCAAACAGTTTAAAACCAATGCAATTAAGTCTAGAGGAGTATAGTGTTTCCCCAGGTCGTTAAGTCCCACGGAGGATTAATGGTGCTTAAAAACGTTCAGATGTCGAATGATCACTAAGGATAATGATCTGTAAGGATTTTGGTGGATAATTATACTACTGATTGATTGGAATGGTATTTGGATACAGAACTAATAAAGCACAACAATCAGATTAAACAAACGTGAACGCGTATGTTTACTAAATTCTACGTAAACGTACAAAATAAAACGTGAATTTAAAAGAATAAAACACCTACGGATATGAAAATGATATTTTTACAATCCTAATAATAAAAGAAAATTATTAGAAAATTAAAATTATTTTTATGACTATTTATTTAATTATTATTAATTAAAAACTATTTTTAACTATTTAAAATACCCTAAAATATAAGAAAATATGAAATAAAGCTAGAAAATGAAATTATGACTTAGAAAAATCTAAAATATTATAAAACTTATTTTAAAATTGAAAATATATTTATTACACTTTTATCTATTTATTATTAATTAATTACTATTTATTGATTATTTAAAATACACTTAAATACAAGAAAATATAAAATTAACCTAGAAATATGAAATTTTAACTTAGAAAAATCTAAAATATTAGAAAACTAATTTTAAAACTGAAAAGATATTTTTTTATGTTTTTTATTTATTTATTATTAATTATTTAATACTTTTTAACTATTTTAAATTCTAATAAATACTAAACAAGCTAAGAAAATTATGAATATTTTTCTATAATTATCCTATGGTGACAGAAAGCTAAGAAAACTATTAAAACAGAAAGTGCTTAATAATAAGCTGAAAAGAAAAATTAAAAAGCTAATTTATATTAAATAAACGCTATCACTATTTTTTAAAATGATGTTTTTGTGTTTTTTTCTTTTACAAAACTATTTAACTACTGAAAATAAGTAACTTTAATAAAGACAAAAATTTTACAACTTAAAAATAAGTAGTTTGATGAGCTTATGAGCTAAACAGTTAAGCTTTTGGCTTATTTTGATTTTTAAAACTCAAACAAGTGTCCAAATAAGCTAAACAGTTAGAACCAAAAGTGAAATAAGATGTAAATAAGCTAAAGGAACTTAGATTAAGCTAGAAAACACAAAGTATTACACTGAAAAGCTTAAAATGAGCAAATAAGCACTTATACTAAACCAAGAAAACAAACAAGCCTGCACAGTTTTTGTAGGATAGATTAAGCTAGGGGCAAAAGCTCCAAAGCTCAAAATAAGCACTGAGGCAACAAGCTGGGTTGGTGGGCTTTCTAAAAAGTCCAAGCTCACACACTGGGGTCCACTAATAAGCTTATAACAAACTTATGAAAAAGCTTGTAAATACTGATCAATGACTCAGTATGTACTGAGTCAGTGTATACAAGAAATGGGACAAACTAAAAGATACTTGCAGCCCTATTAAATAAGCTAGAAAGTGAAAAAATAAGCTTGGAACTTTAAGACAGCTAGGTTAGCTACACAAAAAGCTAAAGCACACAAGCTGGAACTCACTAATGAGCTTTTGACAAGCTTATGAAGTAAGCTAGCTCAACTGTGCACAGGGGAGGTTTTTGAAAAAGTGTTCAAAAGAAGATAAGAAATAAGCAGTTAAATAAGCTAACTAGAAATAATAAAAAAATACTATGATAAAGATGAGCAGTTGAATATTAATATCCCAAAAGCTCAAATCTTGAAACTTAATATTAAATCCTATATAAAATTATCTAGTTTATTCAAAAACGACTAAACTGAAAATTTTGACTTTTTAAATTACACTATCAAGTTGACTTTGATGAACTTTGGATCAATCCTACTTACTAATTATGTTGTAATAAGGTGAATTAAGACTGGTTTGATCAATATTATCAACTTATGAACATGAAAACATGATCATGGAACATGAAAATCCAACAGTTAATAAACAAGATGTGATCAAAGGATATTTTGACTTTTTATCAAATGAGCACTGGTTTTTATTGTTGCAATGAGTTATTAGGTACTAGTGTGACTTTAAACAACAACAAGCAACAACACAAATACCCTCTAACACAGATAAAACAGTGAATCCAAACAACACTTTAAAGGACTGTTTTGAAACTTTAAGCACCAAGACAGCTTTTCAAACCAAGAAATCTAGTGATTAACTTATAATCACTATATTTAAACAGAATTAAACCAAAATTAATACACTTTAAACACTTATACTAAGAAATGCAATTTTTAAAGAAATTGCTTACAAATTGAGTCCAAGCACAAAACAGAGAACCAAAGCACAAGACCACAACCTATAGCTTCCCAAGAAGCACAAAACCAAGGGCAATCCAAAATCAACCCTGCTCCAGCTTCTTGATCATTTCTTTGCTGATTTTTGAATTTTATCTAATTTATGTGAATTTTTTGGTATTTTTGGTTTTTGATTCTAAACTGAGTTTTAGAGTTACTAAAAGCTTTCAGAAGCTTTCTAGGAGCTTAAGTGAGCTTATTCAGTCCATACTAACAACTACAAACAACATTAAGCTAACATGAGATTTTTGAACTTGAAAATTTGCATAAACTAAAATGAAACTTGAAACTTGAAATTGCTTATTGAAAAAGATTTACAATACACTGATATTGATAAAAACAGTACTTGGAAGCTTGGAATTACACTGGAATTTGAAATTTAACTAAAACGAAATAAGCTAAGTTAATTTACTCTAGATAGATGTCTACATTGCTCCAATCCTTCTTTATATTGATCTTTTAGAGTCTTTGTCGACCTCTGAGACTTTCCCACTTCTTTCCAACCATTGGATTCTTCAAAATCATCATAATCGTCCATTTGTCATTTTTGGCGCCAAAAAGTATTTGAGCAGGATTAGAGCAGGTTTTAGCAATTAAGGACTTTTGGGTGATTGTGGAGGTGGAGGGGACAAGTTGGGAAGTAGATATGGAGCTAGGGGTGAGTTGGCAAAGAAAAACAGGTTTTGTGAGTGAGGTGAAGTGTTTGATGGTGGGAAGCATTTATTGATTGTGGGTGGTATAGGAGGAGGGGGATGAGTGGAGAGAGTAGGTAGTGAGGTGGAAAGGTGGTGAGGTGGTGGTAAAACCACCCTGGTTTTGGGTTGCAGGCGAGGGAGAGGAGGATGAACAGTAGCGACGGTATTATATTTTTTTAAACCGTGGGTTTGGGCTTGGATATTGGGCTTGGGATAATTAAAAGGGTCCGGTTTGGTTTATAGCTTTTAATATCACAAGGACCATTCATGTAATTTCTGATTTATGAGGGGTTAAACCTGCCAATTTTCCAAAGTTAACACAAGGGTCAAACTTGCTAAGTTTCTTTTACCAAAGGACCATAAATGTTAATTTTCCAATTTTAAACGTCCAAGGGTAATTTTTGCCAATTTTGAAACTTGAGGGACCAAATATGTAAATTTTCCAAAAGTTCACCATAAGGACCAATTTTGCCATTTATGAATAGTACAAGGATAATATTTGATTAATTTCCATTTTTAAATAACCCAAGGACCATTTTTGACACTTTTCAAAGTTGAGGGACCAAAGTTGTCATTTTTTAATTTTTAAACTTTGAAGGGTTTGTTTTGACAACTTTTGAATCCCATGGACCTTAAATGATATTTTGCTTTATTTTGATTTACCAGGGACTGGTTTTGACAACTTTTGAAACTTGAGGGACTAAAACTGCCAACTATGCAAACTTGATACGTTTTTCACCTGCTTTTGGTATTTTTGCATTTAAAACACATAAAACACTATGAATCACTTTAAAAGGTACAAAAATGATGAGTATTTGCATACTCATCAATCACTTTAAAAAGTGTTATCAAGATTTGGAGCTTTCATTCAAATCTAACTTTCATTGGTCTCTTCCTCCATGTGCCAACATGATTTCTAATACTTTAAGCACATGTTGAGGGGGAGCATTTATAAAAGATCAAAAACAAATAAGGTAAAAAATGCTTTGATTTTATATCACAAGTACCATGATTGATTTTTAAATGGTTTTCATTTGGTTTCGAGGCAAAAATAACAATACCAAAAGACCGACCAATTTACTTTATGCATTGGACTTACAAGGATGGTTAAGTTAGGTAATCGTTCCCACGATCTCGCCAGAGCAGGAGGGATCTACCCAGGGACAATCCACTAGATAGTGTAGAAGTCCTTAGGTATGATGAAAAAAGGAGAAAAGTGAGAATAAGGGAAGTGTGCCGACTGAGAAAGAGCTAGAACTGGAATAAACCCAACAAGGTTCTAGTAATGAAGTCTCAGTAAGCACAAAAGGGGTTGAAGAATGAAAAAGAAATGAAATGTGAAAATGGTGAAAAGAAATAGCCCTCCAATAATTCAACCTTAGGGCAGAAACCGGGTTTAATACATATGCTACCGGTGGTTGCTAAGATAACACTGGTATTGAAGACAAGACGTCATGGACCCAGTGGCGCACTGCACTAAACTTCCGAAGCTACTCAAGTTCTCTTAAAAGGACTTGTTTCATTCTCATGGGGAACATACATTATCTATCGACTTTCTCTTAGAGATGGTTAATACTGAAGAAGGTGACCCTCTCCCTAGTCTCCGATTAGGAAACCAAATGTGCACTATTGAGTCTAGAGCCATGAGATCATCCACAACAAATCTCATTAGGACACAAAATTAATGAAGACTTGCTGTTTCACACAATGTGGAAAGTAAGAATATATTGAGAGTCCTACGCATTAGCCTTGTGGTATTGCCAGAACATCCGAGTGGTATGTTAAATATTCATAATGAAGATAGAAACCCTTCTAGAGCCAACATCAAACAAGCTCTTGGTGGGTGACATGTGAGATCTTTCCAAAACATCAAACTTGTGACAACTTGATTGAAACGATGGGGCGATTCACTCTTGAATCAACCTTGGTCCATATAATGAATTGACGAATACTTTTGAAAAACCTTTCGATGTGCGCAACATTTTTTTTCTAGCACATCAAATGTGTATTCACTTTCAAATACAAAAAGTATTTCTGATTGAAAATTGATCTTTCTCATAAAACCTTCGTCGTATTGCAAAACTCTTTCTTCAAGCAATACACGATTGTTTTCAAATCAAATTTTCATCAATCAGTGAATCTCAATTCGCTGGTTCACTCACTCTGTGTTGTCTACTTTGTGACGCTCCGGTTTGAGAATGGCTAGATCAAGCTGCGAAACCCTGTCAAGGAGATTCTTAGGAATTCTACCTGATCACAGGCAGTATTTATACTGATCAACGGGGAATCGTGGTTCTTGCAACCGTATTCAACGAAAGTGATCAAAGACACTTTCTTGTGTTTTATTGCTAACTGTTGTTTGCAGCAACATCGGACAGTTGCAACTGATCTGAATTGAGAAGTCAATCCATAACTGCATGCTCACAAGCACACAATTATAATTGAAGAAAATCATGACAATCAAATACATACAACGATGCTTCCGCTACTCTGATGAAAAGATATCATGATCCAGAAAGTGTGAGCATGTCGGTCCAAAGTCACAAACATCACATGAAGGCAACACAACAAAGGGTGATCCAGAGATTTACTGTGGATGATGATCTCTAAGAAGGCTCTAAGAACAAATAATCCGTGGATCAATTAAAGACCTCCACTTGAAGTACAAAACATGCGGAACATGAAGAACAAAGACTACGAGCTACAGAGCAAAGAACTTAATCAAGAATTCAAGAACACACAAAATGTAATATTTGTTTGTAATTGAGGTGACCTCACTTAGAGGGAGATTGTTAGGATTTAGAAAATCCTGTAGTTAAAGACTTGGTCACTTTAAGTATATGTATTCTTTAGAAAGCTCGTAGTCGTAGTTATTTAGTGATAGTTAGTAGTTAGTTAAGTAAGACCATGGAGGATGGACGGGTCGTTACCCACTGTATGCCTGATTCACAGCCCGTAGGAGGCGTTTCATGTAAGACCTATAAATACCATTTGCCTTGCAAGGAAAAGGGTTGGAGCTTCATAATATATTTTTCTTTATCTCACTAGAAGTTCCTAACTCTCTCCACTTTCTCTCTCTAACTCAAATCTCATTCGATTTCATGTAGGTTTGATTGTGTGTTTGTGAAAACCAATATGTTACAATAACCCTAAGGTAACGAGTGAAGGTAATGATTAACAAGAAATAATTTAGTGTTGCTCGCTGTTGATTGTTTATGCTGTTTTCTTTATCGTTATTTGTAAGTTAATACTGCCAGCTTCCTTATAGGAGTTAGTACTACTTTCACATACTAATACTGCTGGTTCTAGCAAGTTAGTACTGCTACTTGATTTTTAGTACTGCTCGTATGCACCTACACGTTGGTACTGCTCCATATGGTTAAAGTTTCATGTTGGATTTTAATGCTGCTGATTGTTTTATTATTTAATGTGTGGAGCTAGTTTATCTGGTTAATGATCATAATGTGTAGTGATGGCACTAAAGGTTGAAAGCTATTACTGCTGCTACATGTTTTAAACCTGGTCGTTAAAAACTTAATGTTGTTACCATTAACAGATATCGGTTAAAACATGTTTTGGTTCTCGGTTGATATGGAGATGTTGGACACACACTGTATAATTTATTGTTTCGATCTCAAAGTTCAAGATCTCGGATATTTTTACACTTATTGTTTGGACTTTGATGATGATTGGAAAGATTGGTAACGTAGTTATCATATCAAGGGGAAGATTACTACTGTTACATGGTTTTTACTGCTAAACCTTAGAACTATTTTTCAAAGTTACTACTGCTTGGTCTCGTATACTATTGTTAGTCATTTACCTAGTGAGGAAGGATGCTCGTTCATGGATGGTACTACATGGTATCCGCTACTATTGTTGGTTAATTATTCGTACAATTCTTATGGTTGATTACTTTTGGTTAATAGATGGTTAACACTTGGATTTCAGGGGAAGCATATTATAGAGTGTTTAATCATTTACATACACCATATGAGGGGAAGGTTTTTACTACTGCTAGTCATTATTACTACTGTCGGTTTAAGTTTCTACTGCCTTAATTTCATTTTTAGTAAGCATTTTTTGTTCATTCATGAAGGGTATTTTGAGGCACTGGAAGTGTGGATTAGAAGTGTGATAGTGGTTTGTGGTTTTTAAGATCAAAGTTGCATTATTCATGTCCCCTAATTGAATAATAACATAAAGGGGAAGAGGCTATAGATATGATATGTTTTGCAACTTGTAGATCCTTGGTGGTATAGCATGGATTAAGGGAAAGTTTGTTTCATTCATATATATTAACTTCAGGGGAAGTTCGTGCTTATTTTGGTTTTGTCATTATCAGCTAGGGAAAGATTGTTGGGAATTATATTTGAGTTGATAAGACAAAACAATTATACAATAATGATACATGAAGGACTTAAAATGAAAAATGAAGAATTCTTCAAGTGATGGAAGATGGCAAAAAATCATTGTAGAAGTTAGGAAGATTTATTTGTTTCCTAATACTTAGCCTTTGTAAACCCTAAGGTCTCTATTATATAAAGAGACATAAGGCGTATGTTTTAAGCGTGCACAGAAATATGTAGACATCTAGTAAAGTGTGTGTATAGGCATAGGGTATAACGCCTAGGGTTTGTGTTTGGTTTAAGACTCAAGAATCGTTTGATCCCTGTTATTGTTGAGTAACCATACTACACTTGATTAAGTAATATTGAGGCTTATTGTAGTAGTCATGTATCATAGAAGATAATGATGAAAAACCTTGTTACAATATCAACTGTTCTTTGATTAATTCCGCTGCATATTTTTATCATTGTTATTGTTATTCCTAGATGAGATCTAACAAATCTCAAGTTCTAAACAATTCCACAATGTGCCGTATCATATAGCGGTGGACGGATATTCTAGAATATAATAATCTTGGACCCCACGCGAAGTTACCTAGATACGGCGTATCATGTACACTAGATACGCAGTATCGATTCTGTTTTCAGAATGTATAAATACAGATTTGACTGCCAGTTTTTCAAGACACATTATACCACACAGAAGGCGATGACTGACCATCACAAGACACAACCAGAAGATGATTTCAGAGGCATAAGTAGGTCCTGCTAGTGCTTAATTCTATAGGGAGGTTGGCTTAATTTTCCTAGTAATTCTTTAATCATTTCATTAGCGTAGTTTCACTATTTGATCGTACTTAAATTACTTTTGAGCGATTACGGATTATATGTTATTTTATTGGATGCTTGTGCTTATGTTTTGATTACTTTAAGAGTTTATCATGCCTTGTCGACTCGGCTAGCACAATTACTTCATTAACATTGTTTGCATGATTAATGTATGCCCTAATGGGTTAATTAATAAATAAACTAGTAATCATTAAAGTGGACTTAATGCAGGTTTAATTAATTGTGACAAGATTAGTTTGTTGGAAGACTTAAAGAAAGAATCTATGGATCTAGATGCGTCTAGGCTTAGGAATGATAAACTCATACACGTAAGACACCAAAGAGAAAGAGAAAGATATAGTACTCATCATATATAACTAGACAATTAGCCAGACACATCTTCCTTACTATTGGCTTGACCTCCTATCTGCTCTCTGTATTATCTGTTTACGTGTGTGTCACTCGCGTTATTGATTTTACTTAATCTGAACATCATGCTAGTCTCACAGGCTGAAATCCCCCTTGCATTATATTAGTTTTAATTAGACTAACTTTAATATTACAATACTGATAGATATTTAAGTGTTAACATTCCACTCTTAGTGATCGACACTCTACTTACCAGCTAGGCTACATTGATCGGGTATACTGCTTGTCAGTGTTTGTTATAGGTTAAGTCGGCTAAATATAAATTTAAAACTTAAATACACATAATCTATACCTACAACGATAGAACACATCAAGTTTTTGACGCCGCTGCCGGGGAGTGAATTGTTTAATACTTGTGTATTTGTTAGTATTTTAATTTAGGTTTTTAACATTAGTTTTATCTTTTTATTTTTATTTTTATTTGACTAACTTTGTTATATATTTGTATTGCTTGTGTATTTGTGTTTTTCTGCATTTTTCTTGTTTTTGCGTTTGTTTGATTTTTGCATTTTTTTTGTTTGTTTTCGTTTTTGTGCTTTTAGCACTATTACTGTCTGTTGTGTTTTTCTGAACTAAATGATACGGCGCATATAATCTCATAGATATGGCGTATTCTGTTTTTAATCAGATTTAATTAAAACCCTTAAAAGTCATACGGCGCATAAGTATTTGCTTATACGGCATATTAATTTATTTTTCAAAAACAGGTCCGAATATTTAAATCTAAGACATATCAATTTATCTCGATACTGCGTATTTATTTTCTAAATTAAAAAGATTAGATTTTAAACATAACGAGATTACGGTGTATTAGCTTTTGCATATACGGCGTATTTATTTTCTTCTATATAAGCAAATTAGAAAATCAAAAATACGGCGCATTGATTTTGGTCAGTCCGACGTATATTTTTATTTGATTAAAAGGCTAATCTAAATTTATATTTATAGCATACGGTGTACCCAGGTAACTGGATATGGCGTATCGTTTGCAGATATCAACAGCTTTTATTTTTTGTATTTCATTTTGATTCTTAGTTTTCTGTAGTTATACCTTTTCAAACCTATCCTACTGATGATTGTTTTGTTTTCAGCTAGTGCATGACCAGAAGTTCCAAGCAAGAGCTCATTGAACCTTATAAAGAACCCGAACAAGCCTTTGATTCTTTAAGGAAGCTTTTTAAGACAAAAAGCTTTCATTGCTCGAATTCATTAGAATTCGATTATTTTTTTGATCAAGAAGCTAAGTTTGAAGAACAGATCACATAAATAATGACAGACCCAACTGTGGAGGAATACATGACTAAGACCCGAGATGACTATGGTTCTAGTGTTGCTAGGCCTAAGTTTGATAAAGAGACTAAATTCGAGCTGAAAGGTCAATTTCTCAAGAAATTGCATGAAAAAACCTTTAGTGGATCGGAGCATGAAGATGATAATGAGCATGTGGAAAGGATCCTTGAGATTGCTGATTTATTGACAACTAAGGACGTGACTATTGACCAACTAATACTTCGTGTTTTCCCTATTTCACTTACAGGAGCTGCTAATAGGTGGCTAAAGAATGAACCTGCTGGTTCAATTATCGCGTGGGAAGACCTTAAGAAGAAGTTTTTGAAGAAATATTTCCCACCTACTCGCACTACTAAGAAGATAGAGGCTATCAATAACTTTAAGCAAGAGCCCGATGAAACTCTTTTTCAGGCTTGGGAACGATACAAGGATCTTTTATTGAAATGTACTCAACATTATTTAACTACTATGAAGGGGGTGATTTTGTTCTATCAGGGTTTGGATGTGCCTACTCGACCTATTTTGGATTCTAAAGGGGCTATACCTTAGATGAGTGCAGCCAATGCTAGGAAGGCTATCCAAGAAATGGCTGATCATTCTCAAAAGTAGCATGATGGGACCTCTACTAGAACTTGAAGTGGCAATACTTCTGATGGATACGCTGTTATTTAAGCTCAACTGAACAAGCTTAGTAGAGATCTCAAGAAGGTATATGAGAAGGTATATGCTGCTCAGGTTGGTTTTGAATTGTGCATGGGACCTCATCATGCTTAAGATTTTCCATCTAAGAAGGAAGGAGAGATAGTTGAAGAAGCATACTACACCCAATTTGGCCAGCCATTTCAACCATCAGGTGGTATAGAGCAACTGCTCTAGGATTTTACAAAAGAGACAACGAAAATCCATCATATCAAGAAAGAAGACAAATTTTGGAACAATCTATAAAGCAAATCATGACTGATGTTGCGAAAAGACATGAATAAAACTCTGCTTTGATCAAAGAAATTCATTCTTTGATCGATGCTTCCATTAGAAATCAAGGAGCTCCGATCAAGGCCTTGAAACTACAAATTGGTCAAATAAGCAAGGTACTGAAACCAATCCAAGAGATCATGTCAAGGCAATCACAACTACTAAAGAAGTTGCACCTGATGTACTTTTCCTAGATGTTCGTTGGATACTGTTGATGCTGATAAGCTAAAATTCTTCTTTAACTCTTCCTTAAGCATAAGAAGTTTGCTCAAGGAGAAGTCAAGAATTGAAGAGGAGATCAAAGCTACCATGAAAGAAGAATGATCCTCAATTGCTCAGAATGCTTTGCCTCACAAGGAGAAAGACCCAAGGAGTTTTACTTTACCTTGTAGTATTAATGATATGTCTTTCAATAATGCCTTAGCTGATTTAGGAGCTAGTGTTAGTGTTATGCCTTATAAGACATTTACCACACTAGGGTTAGGTAAATTAGCTCCTACTAAATTAATCATTGAATTTGTTGATACGACTATAAAATGACTTGAGGGTATTGCTGAAAATGTTTTAGTTAGAATTAAAAAGCTTGTCTTTCCCATAGAATTTGTGGTTTTAGATATGCCCGAGGACATAAAAATTCCATTGATCCTTGGAAGACCTTTTTTGTCTACTCATCATGCTAAAATTGATGTGTTTGAAATGAAAATTTCTTTAAAAGTATGGAATGACAAATTAGTGTTTAAGAGTAATGATCCTATTAAGAGTATTATTAAAAGTGTTTATGTAATATGATTAATAACATATGGAACTTGATTTAGAAATGATGATATCAAATAACAATATATTATTAGCATCATTTATCCTATGAATATTGCTTGTTTTATATTACTTTGTATGAGAATTGGTACTTAATTGCTTACTTTTATAAATCTCATTTACAAACAAGCATTTGGTGAAAGTTAGCTATTTTAGACGTAAAGTGGATCAAAATGGATCAAGTTAATAAAGTCTGCTAAATGGAAGGAAGATACGCCGTACATCAAGACTTAGACGGATGTGAAGACCATTTCCTGACGTTGAAGAATACGCCACATGGAATTCTTCCATGCGCCGTATATGATAGCTTGGTCAACACAAAGATCTGACTTATCTTCTCAAGATACGTCGCATAAACACTTTGACATGCGCCGTATCAACCTAAGGACTTCACCAAGAAATACCAAGATTACAAGACACATACGCCATATCAAGATTGAAGATCCGCCATATCATATGGCGGTGTACGAATATTCCAGAATAAAATAATCTTGGACCCCACGCGAAGTTACCTAGATACGGCGTATCGAGTAAACTGATACGGTGTATCGATGCTATTTCCAGAATCTATAAATACAGGATCGACTGCCAGTTTTTGAAGACACATTATACCGCACAGAAGGCGATGACTAAACCACAAAAGACACAACTAGAAGAAGAATTCAGAGGCATAAGTAGGTCATGTTAGTGCTTTAATTCATAAGTAGATTTCGCTTTATTTATATTAGTACTCTTTAATCCATCAGGATTGTGTGCCTTGTCTCAAACGTTTGACTCGCATTTAATCTGCTCTCCCGTTGATTATAAGTTTATTTGATGTTTATTTGGATGTTCATGTGTTTATTTTGATTACTTACATAGTTTATCGTGCCCTGTCGACCTTAGGCTCGCACAATTACTTCATTAATATCATTGTATAATTAATGTAAGCCCTAACGGGATAAATAGTACATAAACTTAGTAATCATTAAGGTGGTCTTAATGCAGGTTCAATTAATCATGACAGGATTAGTTTGTTGAAAGACTTAAAAAAGAATCTAGAGATCTAGGTATGCCTAGGCTTAGGAATGATATACGCAAACACGTGAACAACCAACGAGAAAGACCAGAATTAGTACTCATCATATATAACTAAGCAACTAAGCGAATAAAATCTACTTTACTATCTGCCAGACCTCTTATCTGTTATCAGTATTCTTATCTGTCTATGTATGTGTCAATCGCCTTATTTATAGTTTTACTTAATCTAAATATTGTGCCAGTCTCACAGGCTAAAAACCCTCATGCGTTAGATTAGGTTTAATTAGACTAATTTTAGAATTAAAATACTAATAGATATCTAAGTGTTAACATTCCACTCTTAGTGATCGACACTCTACTTACCAACTAGGTTACACTGATCGCGTATACTGCTCGTTAGTGTTTGTTATAGATTAAGTCGGCTAAATATAAATATTAAACTTGAATTCACAAATAGACCTATACTAAATGACACATCAAGAAGATAGGCTAATGGGCGAAACATTGATTCTAAATAGATCACAAGACCTACTCTATGGAGATTACATTAAATTAAATGGCCTTAATGTCCCATTAGAGCTTAATAATCATGTAATGGAGGATGTAGAACTCGAGATTGAGGATGGTGATATTGTGGACATGCCGATAGTCAATATGATTAATACTCAGGATTGTGATGCTTTCGAAGGATATCCTAGTTTTTGCGATGAGGGTAGAAGGATCCACATTAATTGTGCTTATAATTTGAAATTTTCGTGCATGATAGGTTATAAACACGTTAACGCTAACCATTTTCCCATTCTTCCTATCATTAGCATATCTCTGAGTCGATACTCTCTTGACTTCTTTTCGTCATTTATTTCTCGACTTGTTCTCTTGTCATTACTTGCTTGACGTACTCTCTTGACATTATGTCATGGCTATTCTTCCATTACTATATATATATATATATATATATATATATATATATATATATATATATATATATATATATATATATATATATATATATATATATATATACTATGTCCAATGGACGGGTATGGCTTGTGGTTTTTATTTTTAGGATTTAGTAGAACAAATATATACTAAAAAGTATTTATAAGTTAAATGAAACGGTTTAGATCTATAATTGATGTTGCCATAATCCATAAAACGGCTAAAAGCAGGTAAGTATTTTGTTTTTTGGTTTTTATTTTTAGGGTTTAGTTGAACAATTATATACTAAAAAGTAATTAAAAGTCAAATGAAATGGTTAAAAACCATAATTGATGTTACCATAATCCATAAAACGGCTAAAAGCAGGTAAGTACTTTGATTTGTGGTTTTTATTTTAGGATTTATTAGAGCAAATATATACTAAAAAGTTATTAAAATTTAAATTAAACGGTTAAGAACTATAATTGATGTTATCATAATCCATAAAATGGCTAAAAGGAGGTAACTACTTTCTAACATTTTGTTCTAAACAATATTAATCATGAACATTTTTAACATTTGATAATATTATTGAAATTTATTATTATTATTTTGTTTTTGCTATTATGTTTATTTACTTATTGTATATAGGTGCTTCCAGTTTATTTTTTTTACCAAATTTAGATGATGTTGACGAATTTGAAATATTTGTGAATGGATTATTATGTAATATTTAGAAATTCACAACACACAATAAGCATTATAAGCGATGTAATAATTGTTATTTTTTTGACCGATGAGTGTTGTTATTGCCTTTTTTGTTTGATCTAAACAAATTGTTGAATAAACATATTTACACACTGTTTTTTTACCAATGAGTGTTGTTATTGCCATTTTTTTGAAACTCTATCCAAATTGTTGAATAACATATTTACACAATGTTTTTTAATTGGTTTTTAATTTTTTTTTTACTTGCGAAGTGCAATTATATATGGATAATGTTGTGCTAAATCCAAAAACTTAACGAATAAAAATGTATTTATAATGTTTTCTTTAAAAATATATAGGATAAAAGGGCTTGGCCCTGTTTGTATGTTTAGGGTATGAGAGTCTGGTATTTTTTAAGATAAAAGTATATTGTTGGAACCCTAATTTGTACTTAACTTTAATGATATTGAAGACGACTACATGATTGATTCAGGATTTTTTTTTCCGGATGATTAAGGCGGGCATGACTTATAAGCCCTCCCGGGCATATATGTCCGACGTTGGCATATTTTTCTGTATCGAAAGAAGGGTGGTAAAAAATGATTGGAAAGTATTCATGTTGAAAGAAAGGGTCGTAAGCTTATGAATATTGTTGACATATTTTACTATAGCAAAAGATGGTGGGTAAAAATGGCTGGAAATTGTCCAAGGAATAAATTAAGTAACGGTTATTGAATTAGGAAATCATTAAAACAAAAGAAATGAATGGTGATCCGGCAAGAGGAAATATAACTTAATAAATTATCTTCCATTAAAAAGTATATGCTTTTAATTCAAATTCGAAATAAAGCTTCTTTATACACAACGTGTGTCGTTGAATATGTATATTTACCATCTCTATCACATCATAGAATTTTTAAGCCACTCTTCTCTTTTCTCCAAGTGAGTCCAAATGAGAAGTAGTAACCTGTGCTCTAATATAGGAACAACTTACATTTGTTCTCTGCACATGCAAATTAACTTGCTATACACCTTTCTTACGACATTAACCAATTAAACATGATCCAACCATGATTCCTTGTATTATCTTTCTTCAAGATACTTCGCGAGTTATGTGAAACATTTAGTTATTAGAGATATGATTTGTACTTAACATTTTCTCCTTGTGACCTAATCATCGGTTTAACAATCACCTGTTTAGATGCCTGTTGATACCAAGATCACATCATATATGTATTATCACTGATTGACATTTACAAAAACTAAAAAAACTCGTATTAAATAAAATCAAACCTGATTATAAAACCTTGGCCCTTGAGAACCAGAAGTTATCTGTGTACTGGTCAATGGGTTGGAACCAGGTTATTGTAAATAATGGGAATTGGCATTGTAGGAAATTGGATAATAGTTCATCTGACTAGGCTGGGGGAATGGTGGAACCATCTGAGACTGGCGTTGTCCTTGAGGGCTCCACCATTTACAAACCCATATGCTTGTTTGTCTAACCCCATCTCCTCATGAGTGTCTGGGTGAGTAACCTTTACTGTTCATCGTACACCACCAAAATTTGCCATTGGTTTACAAAGAAATAAATAGGACCTAATATCTGCTTATAAAAACATCAAATATTATCAACCAAACAAATGAGCATAACCGGAAAAGCATGAGTAAATAAAGAGCAAAGTACCTTGAGCGAATAGTTGTTGGTAGGAGGAACGAAAATGAAAGCATATGGACGTGGATTTTCCATGCTGTACTTCACATTCGGAGGATAATCGGACCACCAAACAATCCACGTGCTCTATTGGCTTCTAGTGGTGGCCTATGGCTCGGTGCATACTTCCTGACTCATGTACCCTTCCAAGCATGATAGAAAACTTTCATATTGATTTCTTCCATTTTTCTCAGACCAATGTCATCTTTGATACTCTAAATATACAAACATTATAGCCTGTTAATAGGAAAAACAATAGGTTGGGTAATGGACTAATGGGGTCAAAAACACGAAAATATTTTCATCTATTCAAACTGCACGACTCGAGCCACATGGACCAAGAACACTTATTTGTCATAAACTAAAAAGTTGGAATTTTAATCGTCAATTACTAAATCATATTTGTACATACATGGTTTCTAATGAATAAATCATTTTTCATGTTCAGTAGTGTTGTATCTGTCAATTCAGTAGTTAGAAGCAATGACATATACAAAACCTACGGCTTGCGGCAGAGTCCTAGTTCCTTTTGGATTGGCCCGCACATTATTTCATTGTTGACATACTTGTCACCTAAAGGCCACATATGCAAGCATTAATTTGTCAAAATACAATTAGGTCTTTGTATAAGAACTTCTAAAGGTCACAACAATATTCAAATGACCAAAGGATTAGCTACTTGATTTATGTTGCATTGCTTTCAAAGAATCAAATGTTGATTGAAACACATGCATGGAAGTAGGTAATCAAGAATTGAATAAAAGAAGGTGATAACGTAAAAAGGGAAGAATGTAAAGGATAAGAGAAAAACCTGATAAGCAACACGAAGAATGGAACATGGTTCTTCTCTTGAATGACATCAACAGTTTTCTCCCATTGTTTAGAAGTTGGATCAATGCCGGTTGGGCTGTGACATTCAAGTTATTTAAGTAGTAGATAGATTATAGATTATAGTGACTGGAAAGTATATGAAACTAATTCCGCTATACTAACCTATTCTCATGTAATAAATCTTCCTATAATCATCATACTAAACAATTTTATAGCCATTTTTTGATTGGACGAATTATCCGGAAAAGAGGTTAAAAATGTGAGTCCAGTTGAGATAAAATGATCAAACATTGAATGAAATAAAACCCAATCTGTTACATTACCTAGATGGGTTCACCTTATTTTTTTTTTGATAAGACAGACTCTATGTTTTTTGGTAGAAATTGTTTTAATAAAATCACCGGTAACAAAAGTCAATGCCTTTTGCTTGTATGCAAATGCTAAAAGGAAAACCCATTAGAAATTCCAGTGTAGAAATTACCTTTTGAACTGTTGTGTCTGCTGGGTGTTGCATTGCCAATAAATCCACCAATGTCAGGCCCTGAAAATGGCTGACCACTTAGCCCCTGAATGGTACGACATTAGTTAGCCTAATATGAATCCAATCAAATTTATCTCAAACCATACATATATAATGTTAAAAAACAATTATACCATAATGTATTAACCTAAAACCAATAAATGAAAACTATCATACTGTTTTGCGAAAAAAAAATAGGGACAGAACTAATTTGACATCACATTTGTAAAATAAATTATAAATATATATAGTACCAGGAACCAATAGCTTGTATAATGTATTTGAGCTTATCCCAAGCTGAACCTGTTTACTGAAATTTATTAATTTCAAGTAAGTTCTTTAGAGAATTGTTGCAATGAAACTGTAACAACCCGCATTTTCAGGTTACTTTTCATTTTTTTTGAAAAGTTACTATTCACTTTCACTATTCATCCCGTAAATTTTTTTATTTCACATTCTCGTAAGTTAATTTATTTTAGTAATAACCTGAGAGTTTGACAATCGTTAGATCATCTTCGCAAAAGTTATTAAGAAAACATCGTCTTAAAGTTTCGTTTTGGTCGAAACACCATTTAAACATCCCGCGCATAACGAAAATCAACTCTGACAATTTTCCTCACATCGATTAATTTTAGATCACTCATAATCAATTAGAGAATTTTAAGATTTCATTTAAATGTTACCAAATAAACCCCGAAATGCACGAGACTAAACTTACGTTTTAAACAATTCTACCTAGAACCGGACTTAACTCAGAACACCCCGCCTTATCTCGACCACAATATTGTCCGCTTTACCCGCAGCTCACGGCTTTGTTTTGTGGCCTCATTTGAAGACTTCCCGCAGTCACCCAAGCCAAGACTACTCTCACATGAGCACGCTTAACCGCCAGTTCCTAAGAACTCCACCCGCAGAACCACAAAACGCGTTGTGTCATTGTAAGGCGAATGTTATCTTATGAGCCCAAAGATCTCTCCGAGCCACACCGATGTGGGATTTGCCTAGGGTGTCACAATCACCCCCCAGGGACTCATCGCCCTCGATGAGGTTTGACCCACCATCCCGAACGGCTCGGGAGTGGCTCGATACCACTTGTAACACCCCGCCTTATCTCGACCACAATATTGTCCGCTTTACCCGCAGCTCACGGCTTTGTTTTGTGGCCTCATTTGAAGACTTCCGGCAGTCACCCAAGCCAATACTACTCTCACATGAGCACGCTTAACCGCCAGTTCCTAAGAACTCCACCCGCAGTAGACCACAAAACGCGTTGTGTCATTGTAAGGCGAATGTTATCTTATGAGCCCAGCATGTCTCCAGGCCACAGCCGATGTGGGATTTGCCTAGGGTGTCACATAACCATTCCTGCACTGTATTTTCTAAGATGTTTAGACACTTTTACATTTTTTGAAAACTCAAACATATTTCCCTCCTTTTTTTACCATAATTAAATTAACCTTGTACGTTCTATATTTTTGCTTAAATCGCGTAACTTTTAGACTTCACGTATAACTGTTAAGTTATCCCACGTATAACGAAAATCACATTTTGACATCTCATATCACTTATATACTAATTTTAGTCTACTTTAAATAAATTCACGGTCATTTCTCTGAAATCTCGTTCTTTTCTGATAAATTGCATTTTTCACGTATTTAGCCTACATTTCCAGTTTTAACAGCATTTACGCGACCCATTAAACTTATCACTCATTTTTATAAGATAATAATAAGTATATTGATGAGTTAATCATTCTTATAAGTTTCATATTTTTACGACACCCGGTTTTACGTTTCATGAATTAAATACTTACCGTTAGCGATTACCGGGACCAAAACTCACTCCGTAAAGGCAAGATAAATGTTCAAAACTCTTAACCTTCTCATTCTTGACCTAGGTGGCATTTTCTATGAGTCATCAAGACACATGGTTTGATCATAGCCATTGATTCCTTAGATTACTTACACTTGTAAAACTTAACCATGGTTAAATATTAACCTAATATATAGTTAACAAATTCTCTAGCCTATAAATACCATGCAAATCACTTCACAAAAGAATGCACCACACCTTCTTAACATCTAAAGTCCTAAACCTAAGGAATTTCTTGTAAGAACATTCATGTGTACTTGAAGAAAAACTAGGTTTTGATCTTTGTTCTTGGAAGTTTTCAAGAAAGAGTCGTTATAATCTTCAAATAACTTCAAGTCTCCAAGAAGATGTTGTTATAATCTTCTATTATCCTTCGAGCTTTCAAGAAGGCGTTGTTATAATCTTCAAATTGCCTTGGGTTTTCGAAGATTACAAATTCCTCGTCGAAGCTCCGCTTATATTTTCTTTTTCCATAATACTCAAGCATTCTATATTAAGGTAAGTATTTATAAGACTCAAAATTATTTTAATACTTATAAATTTTGTTAGTTTATTTATTGTATTTATAAACTCTTAATATATCATATAATCAAGTAATCAAAATACATGTTTTACGTATTGAGCACTACAACACTAGGGAGCTTCATGTGAGGGGTTTCATTTGGGTAAAACGTATCGACGAGTTGCTGGATTTACGAATTAAAGTGTCCTAGCTCCTAGAAAACGTTTACCACATGACCTCTGAATTATGATGGCCAGAACGGTAGTACGAGATATACAAACTATAATTGTTTCATAAACCATTTCAACAAACATACACTAAACGACTAAAGTACTACATCATGATCAATATAAAGACGTATATGGGCTCATTTATATTTTCCTAAACATTATTCCAAACCTAAGTCGCAAGATTCCATTTTAGGTTGCACGTTGAGGTTTCCTGGCTTATCCATCATATTCGTAGAAGCACTTATCATCATCCACTCACGGTGAGTTCATAGCCCCATTTTCTATCATTCAATTGTTTTACATACCCTTGGGGGAGATACATGCTTTATTTTAAACCGAACACATTGCTTTCAAACTATATGCTTATCTGATTGTTTTATTGTCACTAAGTTACCGCATATGCCAAACTTAAGTCCCTAAATCATGAATCATTAATCACGAGTGAAGTGGGCGCGAATATTGTGGATAGATCTATCGGGATTGACGAATCCCGTTTGTGTTGTCTGGGTAGGCAAAAAAACGCACTATATTTGAGTACATTAGGTAAAACGACAATTTTATCTATTAGGGCACGTACCAACAGTTTCACCAATTACTTTTGGAGTAAGTTAACGCCTTGATTGCATGATGCTTAGTGAAATAATAACTATTTGGTTCAACATTATGGGTGTCTAACAACGTAACCCACACAAACATTATGTGTTCAAATTTTAACAATAAACCTATGGATTCACTCAACCTTTGTGTTGACAGTTTTAAGCATGTATTTTAGGTCCATATTGTACAAGGCTGGCACGGAGGAGCTCGGATACTCAAGAAGGCTATAAATTTTATTATCATTCGAAAACCAATTTAATGTATTTTGTAACCGTGAAACTACTGGGACCTCATTTTTGGAAACTCTGATATTTATATAAATCGAATGATAAATCTTTTAAAACGACTCCATTAGAGTTCGTTTTCTATTGTTATGACTATTGTGCCATGAAGTCACACTCAGTTTGAATTCCGCTGCGTATCATGAAAATGGGGGTGTTACAGATTGGTATCAGAGCCTTAATTATAGAGAAACGGGTCTAATTGTGACCTAAAATATAACTACTTATTTAAACAAAAATATTTTATAGCCTTCCGTTCTCCATGCCTTCCATCCTCCAGACAATTATGTGACTTTTAAGCATTTTAAGCTAAAAACACAAACACACTAGTATATTGATATATACACTCGACATAATTTCAATCATAAACAATGTACTAAACATATCTGTGTATGCCTATTCTAAGGCATTACGGCACAATCATATTTTCTCAATCTCCCAATCATGCATCTACTCTTGCATTTTAGGATTATAAAACTTTATCCAAGACTTTGTAATTGATACAATGGTCTTTCCTACTTCCCAGACATTGTGAGATACAATGGTCTCATTCATTTTCAAGACACGTGAGATACAAGTGGTCTCTATTACACTCTCGAGACATCAGAAATCCTACGGTGGTCTCTATTACATTCTCGATAATCGTAAATCCTACAAGTGGTCTCTATTACATTTTTAGACACTGTAAATCCTACAATGGTCTCAATTACATCCCCAGACACTGTAAATGAAACAATTAACTCATTTATTCCTTAGACATTGTGAGTTACACAATGATCTCTCAATCATTTCTCAAGACATTGTGAGTTACACAATGATCTCTCCATCATTTCTCAAGACATTGTGAGGTACACAATGGTCTAATTTATTTCTCAAGACATTGTGAGTACACAATGATCTCTCTATCATTTCTCAAGACATTGTGAGTTAAACAATGATCTCTCCATCATTTCTCAAGACATTGTGAGTACATAATGATCTCTCCATCATTTCTCAAGACATTGTGAGTTACACAATGATCTCTCCATCATTTCTCAAGACATTGTGAGTTACAAATTGGTCTAATTTACTTCATAGACATTGTAGGTTATACAAAGTGTCTAGAAATTATCTTATAAACCTTATATGATATTGTTTTACATGAAACCCGTCACAGTTTATCAATTTCCCTAATGTAAATACAAGAAATGGGATTTCTAAAGGACAAACTGATTCATCATCTACAAAAGCTGAAGTTCAGCAACTTTCTCTACGTTCATCAAAACTCTCTTCTGAAACCTTCATTATTAAAGGTTCGTGCACCTAGCCAAGTATGAACTATTTTAGAATTACTTAAAATATTCTTTCCACACATATCTACGCATACTATCACTAATGCAATGGAATGTGAAAACATAGGTTACAAGTCTTGTATGGCCGGGACTTGCAACTGAATGGTTTGATATCGCCTTTGCTTTGTGGATATTTTCTCAAAAGCTATGGACATATCACGAGTATACCTAATTTAGGTATTTGGAAAATTTATCGAACCTCGGCTAAATATAGTCTAGTCAGCTATATTTAACCTAGGGACAGTGGAACATAGTCTGACTAACTATGTTCAACTTAAAATTTTCAAACACTGAGAATAGTTATACAAGGGTTATATTCAGGTTAATTTCCTACGTAAACTCGATAAACCACTAGAATTCATTAAAAATATCTAGAGACACGATAATGTCTTACCACTCAGCGAGATCTTAACACTTATTTATACTACTTAATTTCATTCTTGAAAGTTTTCATTTATGAGATAATCCTAACTACTATCTTGGAATAACCATCAAATCTTCTCATCATTTCTTAGAAGTACTAGCCTGTTTAGGTTTCAAGGATATCATTCCGCCATAATCCATTAAAATTCACTTATGATTTTAAAAGTAAACTTGACATCTCTACCTAAGAATAATGGTAAACATACACTACACTCTTCTAATCATCAACATATCATATCATTATCCAAACCCCATTGTAAGTCAGTATGTAAAACTTCACAGTATCACGTTTCTTTCAAACACTAGTAGACATAAACACTATATGATATAGCCTTCATCCCGAAACCACCTAAGACATGATTAACTTGGGAAATGGTTTGGATAACCACTTGCCACTAGCAAGTCTTTCCTATAACAATTATCACATCATTATAAACCATTTCACATCAATAATACCTTACACCTTTGATTAAAAACAGTTACCCTAACAACAACAAAACTATTCCATTTAAGGCACTATATAGATGAAAGTGTCAGTCAACCATTTGCTGGACTAAGGTGTTCAGAGATCACCCACGAAACAACTAAGGAAACCATACAAATACAAATTTGGCTGCATGCCATACACTATCGCCAGAAACAAAAATTACATAGATATAAGGCGTTAAAATTTAACAAAAACTCCATGTTAGAAATTAACGTTTTGATGAAAGCCTCGATACAATAAGAAATGATTCATTTTGAGAAACGGGAAAAGCCAAACTTGAAGTATATTGGACTCTGTAAGATTTTAACAAAACCCTTTAGATTATCAACTTAAGCCACCACCAAAAACTTAGAATGGTACATAACACATTCTATGACTAGAAACTTGAGAACGCAAAGATTAGAATTCGCCGCATATACCCACATGTTTCCTAGATACTTCAACATCGGATAACCCACTGAATTCCAGGATGGAATTCCCATTAAGGTGGTGAGACTGTAACAACCCGCATTTTCAGGTTACTTTGCATTTTTTTTTGAAAAGTTAATATTCACTTTTACTATTCACTTTCACTATTGATCCCGTAAACTTTTTTATTTCACATTCTCGTAATTTAATTTATTTTAGTAATAACCTGAGAGTTTGACAATCGTTAGATCATCTTCACAAAAGTTATTAAGAAAACATAGTCTTAAAGTTATATTTTGGTCGGAACACCATTTAAACATCTCGCGCATAACAAAAATCAACTCTGAAAATTTTTCTCACATCAGATTAATTTTTAGATCACTCATAATCAATTTGAGAATTTTTAAGATTTCATTTAAATGTTACCAAATAAACCCTGAGCCGTACGAGACTAAACTTACGTTTTAAACAATTCTACTTAGACCCAGACTTAACCATTCTCGACTGTATTTTTAAGATGTTTAGACACTTTTACATTTTTGGAAAAGTCAAACATATTTCCTCCTCCTTTGACCATAATTAAATTAACTCTGCACGTTCTACATTTTGCTTAAATCGTGTAACTTTTAGACTTTACGTATAAGCATTAAGTTATCCCATGATAACGAAAACAATATTTTGACATCTCATATCACTTATAGACTAATTTTAGTCTACTTTAAATAAATTCACGGTCATTTCCCGAAATCTAGTTCTTTTTCGATAAATTGCATTTTCACGTATTTAGCCTCGTTTCTAGTTTTAACAAATTCTGCGACCATTAAACTTATCACTCATTTTTATAAGATAATAATGAGTATATTGATGAGTTTAATCATTCATATAAGTTTCATATTTTTACGACACCAGGTTTTACGTTTCATGAATTAAATACTTACCGTTAGCGATTACCAAGACCAAAAAACACTCCGTAAAGGCAAAATAAATGTTCAAAACTCTTAACCTCCTCATTTTTAACCTAGGTGGCATTTTTTATGAGTCATCAAGACACATGGTTTGATCATAGCCATAGATTCCTTAGATTACTTACACTTGTAAAACTTAACCATGGTTAAATATTAACCTAATATATAGTTAACAAATTCTCTAGCCTATAAATTCAAGGCAAATCACTTCACAAAAAAATGCATCACACCTTCTTAACATCTAAAGTCCTAAACCTTAGGCATTTCTTATAGATCTTGTAAGAACATTCATGTGTTCTTGAAAAAAAACTAGGTTTGGATCTTTGTTCTTGGAAGTTTTCAAGAAAGAGTCGTTATAATCTTCAAATAACTTCAAGTATCCCAAAAGACGTTGTTATAATCTTCTATTATCCTTCGAGCTTTCAAGAAGGTGTTGTTATAATCTTCAAATTGCCTCGGGTTTTCGAAGATTACAAATTCCTCGTCGAAGCTCCGCTTATATTTCCTTTTTCCATAATACTCAAGAATTCTATATTAGGGTAAGTATTTATAAGACTCAAAATTATTTAAATACTTATAAACTTTGTTAGTTTATTTATTGTATTTATAAACTCTTAATATATCATATAATCAAGTAATCAAAATACATGTTTTACGTATTGAGCACTACAACACTAGGGAGCTTCATGTGAGGGGTTTCATTTGGGTAAAACGTTTCGACGAGTTGCTAGATTTATGAATTAAAGTGTCCTAGCTCCTCAAACGTTTATTACATGACCTCTGAATTATGATGGCCCGAACGGTAGTACGAGATATATGAACTATAATTGTTTCATAAACCATTTCAACAAACATACACTAAACCACTAAAGTACTACATCATGATCAATATAAAGACGTATATGGGCTCATTTATATTTTCCTAAACATTATTACAAACCTAAGTCACAACATTCCTATTTAGGTTGCACATAGAGGTTTCCCGGCTTATCCATCATATTCAAAAAAGCACTTATCATCATCCACTCACGGTGAGTTCATAGCCCCATTTTCTATCATTCAATTATTTTACAAACCCTTGGGGGGAGATACATGCTTTATTTTAAACCGAACACATTGCTTTCAAACTATATGCTTATCTGATTGTTTTATTGTCACTAAGTTACCGCATTTGCCAAACTTAAGTCCCTAAATCATGAATCATTAATCACGAGTGAAGTGGGAGCGAATATTGTGGATAGATCTATCGGGATTGACGAATCCCGTTTGTGTTGACCGGGTAGGCAAACAAACGCACTATATTTGGGTACACGACAATTTTACCTATTAGGGACGTACCAATAGTTTCACCAATTAATTTTGGAGCAAGTTAACGCCTTGATTGCATGATGCTAGGATATTATCTATGTTTTATTTTTATGAAATAAAATGTATATAATGGAAATATCTAGCCACAAGGGCAATTTGGTAATTTAAGTAACAAAATTTAGCTAGTCACTATGTTGACTAAGGGGGGGGGGGCGTGGATATGGGATAAGATGGAAGAGTTTTGTTGCAAAATTTTGTAATAAAATGTATTAAGTGTAGATATTTTGTATATTAAGCTTAGATATTAAGTTTTTAGGTATTGAGCTAGCTAGAAATCGATTTTAACGGAACAAAATAAAATATATCGAAGTCATAAAAATTATAAAATGCATTTCTCGTAAGTATTGAGTGAATAAATAGTTATCGAATAGAATTTACGAAAACCGTCGTAAATATATATATATAACAATTTATATACCAAATAAATTCAAAACATCGGGTAAACTAATAATATAATTTTTATAGTCTTAAAATGAGTATAAAAATATATTAGGACAATTGTCGGAAGTGTCGGATCAATTATTCAAAATAAATGATCGTGCGATAGCGTTTATTAAATAAATAAATATACGTTAATGAAATATGCAAACCCATGCATGAACTAATATGAAAATGATGTTACTGATGATATGTAGACTAACTCTAGTCTATATGAAATGTTCTCAATGATGTTCCATGAATACGTAGCTTAACCCTCAAGGTTACGCATATTTGATACTCGTAAATCTAGTTTACGAAAAATGATGAATAGTGAATCATGATTAACGATTTTTCTCCGGCAATGAATAGTGTTTCGTGAATAGTAAAATTTTGAAATAACCTCTCAAAGTCTCAAACCGACTTAAAAAACGATGAATAGTAAAATGATGAATAGTAACCAGTGAATACTAAATTCCCGAGATGAATAGTAAATTTGAGAAATGACCTGAAATTACGATTTTTCACATTCGCCCACCCAAAAAGGAATTCAGTCCCTGAATTCAGTTCATGTTGGTTTTTACGGTGTTATTTGTGAAAAGATGAGGATATTTGAGTCGCATCTAGTCTTCCCGCTCCCAAGTAAACTCGGGACCCCTTCGAGAATTCCAGCGAACTTTCACGATAGGAATTCAACTTTGTTTCAACTGTTTGACCTCACGGTCCATGATATTTGTTGGTTCTTCTACAAAATTAAGCTTATTGTTGAGTTAAATTTTGTCTAAGGGAATTACGAGTGATTCATCTGAAAGATATTTCTTGAGATTTGAGTCGTGAAATGTGTTAAGTAATTTGGCGAGTTCTGACAAAAGATCAAGTTTGTATGCTAAGGGATATACTCTATCCGGAATTTTGAATAACCTAATGTACCTCGAGTTTAACTTCTCGCGTTTTCTGAATCGTACCACACCTTTCCAAGGCGAGACTTTCAACATAAATCTATTGCCAACTTGAAATTCTAATGGTTTGTGACTTATGGAACACATTTCCAATATTTTGCGTCGTATATTGACGTAGCTTTGCTATCTATTTGTTGTTTCTTGTAACTGATTCTTGATCTGTATGATTTCTTTGTTGTTTCATGAATAAGTTATGGACTAGTGAGTTGGACTTTCCTGATTTTTGGCCTGTCAATAGGTGATTGACATTCCAACCATAGAGTGCCTCAAATGGTGCAGTCAGTATGTTCATGTGATAACTATTGTGGTAAGGGAACTTGTTCGATGAAGGATGATTTGCCTAATCATTTCCAGAAAATCACATATGCTTTGAGTATATCTTCTAATGTTTGAATCGTTCTCTCGCTCTGACCATTGAGCTGAGGATAATAGGCGGTACTCATGTCCTAGTAGGTTCCATGGGAATCTTGAAATGATTGTCAAAAGTCTAAGGTGAATCGACTACTTTATATTAGGTATAATTGAAATTGATACCACGTTTCTCATGACAAATTACAAAATGTCAAGTCTGTCGAAAAGGGCATTATTGTAAAGAATAGATTAAGGGTAACAGTTGTGATTCCTCACGTCTCTAGTTCTAGCGAATGTCATGACTTGAGTCTTCTTTGCCTAAGGCGCTTAGTCTCCATTACTAAGATGTTTTTTGCTTGATGGTGTCTCTCTTAATTTCCCTTGTCGATGTTTTTCCATGCTCTATGTTGTAAAGTCATGAAACCCTAAATATTTAAGTGATGTGGTATGGTGGTTGATTTTCAAGATTTGTTCCGATATTGAGTGTTTTGTTTGAAATCTTTTCTTTGAATGAATGAATTTACAATTTTGAACAAACGACTTTCTAAGTAATATTTTTCTTGATGATTCAAAATTTAGTAGTTATGCAAAATAGGACTGTTTATCAAAGATTGATGGTTATACGTTTCTTAACGTACGATGTTTTGTTAAAGATTGACCAAAAAGAACTTACTTGTTAAAACAGGTACTTTAGAAGAAAAAAAATATTTCCTACAAGGTATATGATTTGTATAAATACCTTTTAAATAAAATCCATTTAAAATGAAAGCACTATAAAGGATGAAGTATTCGGGTGGGTATTTCTGCATGAATGTTTAATTTCTAATGTTGGATAATGTCTATCCGTCGATGTTAGGCAAATCTACAGGCATAGGTATTCAATCTTACTTGAGTGTTTCTAAAATAGTTCATCACTGAGATTTTTATCATGCTGGCAGAAACGTAGATATCAGCTGATACTATATCGAAGAATATCTTGTTAATACAAATATCGTCATTAAACGTTATTTATATTTTTGATCTTTACCTAAGTTTTGTTAACGACAAAAGTAAATTTAATTTGTATAAAAGCTTAAAGCTTGTCAAGTTTAATAGATATTAAAACAAGCTTTTTCAAACAATATATTCATCATTCAAGCATTTACATTTATGATTAGTGACATCTTGATATGACTCTAATCATTATGTATGATAGTAGTTTTTAGAATGTGTTAGGTTCTTAAAACCAAACACTACTTAAGTACTTGCATATTTCTAAAATAGAAATACAACATATGACATCATGTGATGCATCATGGAAATCATTGGAAGATTTTATTAGATATTTTGTGTGGATTTGTACTCTTCATATCTTGCACAATCTCACTTAGATAGAGTTGACTTTGGCAAGATTTGATATCTTGGTCGTCGACCGGCGGTACCAAATTGGTACACGGGCGGAACCCTTTTAAGGGTTCCGCGGTCCGTAGACGCTCCTGTCCATTTTGGCTATAAATAGCAATGCCAAGCCAAGTAGTTTTTCATCCCGTTCTAATAAACTCTCATACATATCTTCTCTCTAACCTTTCTAACTCAGTTTCATATCATAGTAGTGATTTCTTTTGTAGAAAAAAAGATCAAGTCACATTCAAGCTTCAAACGAGAAGTTGGAAGTCTTGTTTGTTTAGTGTTGTATGATCTAGTGTTGATTCATACTTCATTGTTGTATTAAACCATCATAATCTTGTGAGTGTGAGTGGTTAGTATTTTAGTCCTCAAAATACATTGTGTGTGGGAGTAGTTGTACCCTTGGAAAGAACTCGACATCTAGCTTAGTGTCGGAAATTGTGTGCGAAGTGTAAAGGTTTTATCCGCGGTGAAAGGAGCTTGTTGACTAGTGAAGTTAAACTCTCGAGTGTCGACTCGGGGAGTGGAGTAGGGCAAGGAAATAGAGTCCTTGTAGACCGAACCACTATAAACAACTTGTTGTGGTTTGATCATTTCTTTCCTTATTTACTCTTTACATATTACTTGCATATTTCATCAACATATCCAAAGATCAATATCAATTGATCTTTCAATAAGTTTCAAAACAAAGTTTTTAATTGGTAAACTATTCAACCCCCCTTCTAGTTTTCTACAAAGAATTTCTAAAATAACTTGTATTTTATAAACTTGAAACGATCCATGGATTCTGAAAACTTTAAAGAAGGGCAATCTATGCAAAGACCACCACTCTTTGAAACCAATGGATTTATCTATTGGAAAAACCGTTTTGAAACATATGTAAAATCAAAAGATATAGATCTTTGGTTTATTATTGTTAAAGGGGATTTTAGTTCTACAACAAAGGATATTTCCGTTGATGAACAAAAGAAATTAGTTGCTAAAAATAATAAAGCTAAAATGATGCTTTATAATGCTTTACCTAGAAAAGAATATGAAAGAATTTTTATGTGTGAAACCGCCAAAGATATTTGGGAATCTTTAATTGTTACACATCAAGGTAATTCACAAGTCAAGGATAACAAAATTGATCTTCTTGTTCAACAATATGAACAATTTGTTATCCCGAAGATGAAACCATTGATTGTGGCTTTGCTCGCTTCAACACTATTATTACATCACTTAAAGCACTTGATGAATCTTTTCGTAGTAAGAACTTTGTCAGGAAATTTCTTAGAGCACTTCATCCCAAATGGAGAGCTAAAGTGACCGCTATTGAAGAATCAAAAGATCTCTCAAAAATGTCACTAGACGAGCTAATTGGCAACCTCAAAGTTCACGAAATGGTAATGGAGAAAGATTCGAAGATCATCAAAGGAAGAAGTGAGAAGATCAAATCCGTCGCTCTAAAAGTAAAGGCGGAATCAAGCGATGATGATGAATCTTGCTCCGGTAGTGAAGATGAGGAGTATGCCATGGCCGTTAGAGATTTTAAGAAGTTCTTTAGAAGAAGAGGAAAGTTTGTAAGACAACCTCGAGAAGAAAAGAAGCCATTCCGAAAAGATCGGGATGGCAAAAAGGGTAAAGGTGAAAGAAAGTGTTTTAGATGTGGTGATGCAAATCATCTCATAGGAGAATGTCCCAAGCCACCTAAAAGCAAAAATCAACGAGCTTTTGTAAGTGGTGCTTGGAGTGATAGTGAAGACGATGAAGAATCAAGCAAGGAAGAGATCGCTCTAATGGCACATGAGTCAAATGAGGTACTTTCCGACTCTTCTTACTCTTCTATTGATGATGACACTTTGCAAAAACAATATAATCAATTGTGTGAGCTAAGTCTAAAAATCATAACTAAAAATAAATTTTAAAACCAAAAGGAATTTTGGAAAATGAAGTTTATGAGTTAAAAGAAAAGCAAAATGACTTGAAAAGGGAAAGGCAAATGACGATGGTTGTAAATCATGTAAAGAGCTTAATCTTGAAATAGAAAACTAAAACTCACACAAGATGTTTTAATCGAAAATAATTCTAAATTTAAAAGGTTTAACAAAACATCGCTCTTGCCGATGAAATAGTTAAAATCCATAAAACACCGTGAGACATAAATGGGCTAGGATTTAATGAAGTATTAATTCCAAAGAGTCAAAACAAAGCGGCGAAAAGGACGAACAATCATCAAAAGCTGCTGCGAAGATAAAGACGGACGACGGAACCAAAATAAGAGTTCCGTCCGTGGAAACAAATGGTGTCGTGGGTACTTCAAAGAGATGTAATGTTCGTAATACGGACCGCATTGAATTTGTCAAAGTAACAAAGAAAACCAAGGATAGTGTTAAACTAAAACCAGTTGTTACATCAGGAGTAAGACTTGCTAAAAATGAATTTAGATCAAAAACCACTCGATATAAAGCACCTTTTGCCAAACGCCCCTTTCCTAAGAGCAACCGCAACGTACAACCCAACTACCAACACAATGGTTGGAATCAAAACTTCCCTAGACCATATCAAACTCCAGATTACATGTCATGGAACTCTTACCCATCGTTTCCATACATGAATCAAATAAATGGTATGTTTAACCCAAACGGACCCATGAGTTATTTACTTCTTAGGTATGCTTGAAAGTTGGATTGGAACCTGATGAATGGATAAAAGATAGTGGATGCTCACGGCATATGACGGGCAACAAAAGTCTCTTCTCATCATACCAAGAGTATGACGGAGGTAATGTCACTTTTGGTAGTAATCTCAAAAGCAAAATCATTGGCAAAGGTACGATCGCTCATAACTCCCTAACTATTGAAAATGTTGCTCATGTGGATAGGTTAGGATTTAATCTACTTAGTATTAGCCAACTATGTGATAAAAAGTATAAAGTACTATTTGATGAAAATGGTAGTAAAATACTAAAAGATGGTATCACCATAGCTAAAGGAGTTAGGAAAAATAACATATACGTCATGAAAATAGATAAAACATCTAATGACAAGCTTTGCCTAACAACGTTAGACGATAGCTCATCTCTTTGGCATAGACGCTTAGGTCACGCTAATATGAGACTTATACAAAACCTATCTTCAAAAGAGCTAGTTAGGAATTTACCAAAACTAAAATATGACAAACACTTTTGCGACGCTTGCAAAATTGGTAAACAAACCCATAGTAGTCAAAAATCTAAAAATATGGTGTCCACATCTAAGTGTCTAGAATTATTACATATGGACTTGTTTGGACCATCCGCTATAAGAAGCTACGGAGGCAAATTATACACTTTGGTCATAGTAGATGATTACTCAAGGTTTACTTGGACGTTGTTTTTGAAAACCAAAAATGAAGCTTTTGATAAATTTGAAATTCTTAGCAAGAAAATTCAAAATCTACTAGGTGTTAAAATTGTGTCGATCTGAACGGATCATGGTCGTGAATTTGACAACGAAACTCAATTTGGAAACTTTTGTAATACAAATGGTATAACACATAACTTTTCCGCTCCAAGAACACCTCAATCAAATGGTGTAGTAGAACTTAAAAATAGAACAATTCAAGAAATGAGTAGAACAATGCTTAATGAACAAAACATTCCTCAAAAGTTTTGGTGCAACGCCGTTGACACTTCTACATATATTTTGAATAGAGTCTTAATACGTCCTTTCTTAAACAAAACACCATATGAGCTTTACAAAGGTAAAAAGCCAACTTTATGATATTTTAGAGTCTTTGGTTGTAAATGCTTCATTCTTAATACTAAAGACTATCTCACCAAGTTTGACCCAAAGTCTTATGAAGGTGTATTTTTGGGTTATTCTCAAACTAGCAAAGCTTATATTGTCCTTAACAAAGAAACAATGATAGTCGAGGAATCGTTGAACATAACATTTGACGAAATTCCACCTCCCTCTAAGACATCACCTTTGGTAGATGATGACTTAGTTGAAAGTCAAATAATAGAAAGTCACATTAATGATAACAAAGAAGATGAACCTGTTAGGAATTAGAAATTCCAGGTATTAAAGAGTCGGTCACCTCAAGTATATGTAATCGTTAGAAAGCTCGTAGTCGTAGTTCTTTTAAGTTAAGTAGTATTTAGTTTAGTAACACCGTGGAGGACGGACGGGTCTTTACCCACCTGTATGCCCGATCCACACCCGATGTGTGGCGATTTATGTAAGACTATAAATACTCTCTACCTCCCAAGGTAGAGTTGGAGCTCATAATAATATCTTTCACTTTCTCTCACTAAGTTCCCTAAACCTCTAACTTTCTCTCTCTAGAATTCCATTTATACGCCACTTTGTGTTATGGTTTGATGTGTATGTGAAAACTAATATCCAACAATTGGTATCAAGAGCCATGGTTAGATCATATCTTGCACATCTTTGGATTTTTAGTGGTTTTTAGGTGGTTTTTGAGTTTGACAAAGTTTAGTGGTTTGTGCATCATTTGGTTGATTTCTTGTGTTAAAGCTTGGATTTTGTTAGTACCTTTATGTTTAGAATCATCACAAGTGTTTAGGTTTTCATTTGGTAAGCTTGAATCATCTTGGTTGGGTTGTTTTTGGATTAAAAAGTGATGTTTATGTGGTTTCTCTTGCTAGCGACTTGATATATGGATTTCTTTCTTCGTAGCGACTTGCTTCACAATTTTGTAGCGAGTTACAGTTTTGGAGTTAGCGACTTAGACCTAGCGATTTACAGTACAAGTAGTGGACTCTCCACTACGGGTAGCGACAGTGGTAGCGACTTGGTGCAGAGCGAGTTGCTCTTTAGCGACTTGAATCTTTAGCGACTTGTGTAGCGAATTGCTGCCAAAATTTTGCTAGCGACTTGAGGCTTAGCGAGTTACTACTTAGCGACTTGCATTTGTCTAGCGACTTGGGACTTTAGCGACTTGGGAGTGTAGCGAATTAAGTGTTAGCGACTTGGTGCATTACCTTCTAGCGACTTGGGTGATTGTTTACGGTTTTCTCTTGATTTAGTAAAATCCCGTGAAAGAATCTATTTCCCGGTTTAATCATAGAGTTATAAAATCCCGTATAATCTGTTAACATGTCTACCAACGTTCCTACTATCATCTCCACGTTGTTCGAGGATGTTCAAGCGGTGGCTCGGATACTCGTCCACCCATGCTTGATGAATCGACTACGATTCTTGGGCTCAACGAATCGATTGTATTGCCTTGGAAAGGAAAACGGTGTCAACATTCTCAAATCCATTGATGAAGGACCGTATCGAGTTGAGACGACTAGAGATATACTTGATACTAATGAAGATGGAACCCTATTTACGGAATGGACATACCTAAAATGTATGATGAGCTTGATGATAAGGAGAAAAAGAGATTCGATGCGAGATATCGTGGCTTCTAACATTGTTCTTCAAGGTCTTCCTAAAGACATCTACAAACCGATCAATCACAACACCGATGCAAAGGCGGTATGGGATAATGTCAAGATGCTTCTCTCGTGTTCGAATTAACTATGGAAGACAGAGAATCACAACTCTATGACAAATTTGAACATTTCAAGATGAAACCGGATGAGAGTGTCTATGAGTACTATGTGAGATTTCATAAGTTGGTGAATGATATGAGGAACATCGGGATGACTATGCCTAACATTCATTGAACTCAAAATTTGTGAACAACATGAATCTGAATGGCACAAGTTTGTCACCTCGTGAAGCTCACTAAAGGATTGAAGAATACAAACTATGAGCAACTCTATGCCTTCCTCCTTCGAATGAGAGACATGCTATGTTTGAAAAATGATTCTTAATCGCTTTAAAACCAACCAGGAGAGTCAAGCTCGTCTAATGACTCAACCGCCTTCTACTCAAACATCGGAATCACAACCAAAGCCTCACAAGTCATACCCTTGGGTAATGGTAATCACAAACTCATTCCCGATCCTATGTTCAAACAAGTCGATTCGATGCACACGTGGGTAACTTCATTAATCAACTAGCTCTTCCGATTAGTCAAAACATGAATTCTCTCCCACAAACCAACAACAACCTCGAGCAAACATCTAACCCACACAATCAAGCTCTTGTTAAAGATGGAAGGATCGTGGTGCAACCAGATTCGGAAAGACAGATGATCGGGGAAGAGGTGGAGTGGTAGAGGTTATGTTGGTAACCGTAATCGAGGAAGGAATGGTAACCAAGGTCAAGCTAAGCCGATCAAATGTTATAACTGTGGTGGTGAGGACACATTGCAAGAAAGCGCACATCTCCAAAGCGTCCATGAATCGCCGATTACTTGAGAGATAAGATCTCGCTTGTACAAGCTCGGGACAATGGTCTTTGCTTTGGATGAAGAGGAATTGCTGTTTCTAGGCGAGGTAATGCCAAGACCTATGATGCGATGTAGATGAGCAGCCTATTCGGAGATAGGTCACAATCATCGAATGCCTTTCAAGTCGGCCGATTGTGATGCATACGACTCGATGTGGATGATGGACCCTCGCACACACAATTTTTATGGCTAGCATTTCTCCAATGGTTTCTCCCAAGGTCTCTTCTTCACCACAAGTGGCCCATCCAAAGACAAACTCATCTCGAGGTATTAAAACTATACGATGATGTCGATGTGCAGCAGATGCATGACAAAGTACAATCAATCGAAACTATTGAATCAAATATTGAAAATATGGGTAATATCGATATTGTCCCATATGATCAATATGTGAAACAAAGTGAAAGTGAAGTTGTACCAAGTGATGCATCTTCTGCGATCAACAATGACCGTGTTTTTGATGAATACACCGCATGTGCCCCGATGATTTCGTAATTTCGAACTAAATGCCTATAAAGAACGTGTTGCTATTTATGAACAACGTGCAAAATTTGAGTTGACCACTCGTGAGCGGAAATGGATGACCAAGTGCGTCGGTCATTAGAAAAAGTAATTTTAGAAGAAGTATTGAAACAATAATTAAATTCCTTGCAAGAAAAGCTTTCTAAAACAAATTAAGCAAAACAAGAACTTCAAGAAAATGTGAAAATGCTTAAGCAAGAATTTAACGCAAAGGAATCAAAACTCTTGAGAGACTTTTCTAATCTGAAAACTTTGAAAACAAACTTGAAAACAAGTTGTACATACAAGGAAACACCATTGATCGCTCACATGGTCACTAAACATAGAGTTCTAAGCGATAAGCATAGTGTTCCCATTATAGATAAACCCAACCCCGAGTACGGAAAGATAGCAAAAGCAACTCAAAGTGTGATCTATGATGGCAATGAGATTCTTAAACCTAGACAAAAACCTAGTTGCGTTGAGTGCACAGAGGATGATAAGAAACTAAATGAAATCACTAGGAAAAGATGAATAAGAAACTAAATGATCCTAAATGCAAAGAGAAAAAGTAATTATCACTCCTCATGACTACAAGAAGGAAAACTGGATTTCCTTGAACAAGTTTAAGCCTCGACATTGTTGACTCCGAACAAGTCTTCGGAAAATGGATTTAGATAAGCGAAGCGGAAAATATTGTTGAAACAAACCCTCCCTTTGGAAAATGCCTAGAGCAACTGTGTATCCTCCTAATACACCAATGCATCTTGTTCCTAGAACAATTGCCACTAAAAGCAAGACCTTAATTAGCCAATACGTTATATTTCAACTATTTGTTGATTTTGAGAAAACTTGCAAGAAAAGGATCACACCCTTGGCATAAGCGAGGGAGAAAGGGTTTTGAACAAATGAAAGAATGTTATTTAACTAAGGTCATGCATTTCTTTAAACTTCTAAAAGATCACTTTGAGAGTCTTAAAAGGGATAGAAACCGATATTAAGGGAATGGAAAAGGAATTTGATGCAATGATTGTTGAAGTTAGTGACTATGAGCGTGCACTAAAATATAATGAGATTGAGAGGAAGAACTTGCTTACATTAAATGAGACTCTTATTCTTGAATGTGTTGCTCAAGATGTGTTTTTCATCGCGTCAAATTGCTCTATTAATGCTTCCCAATTTCATGAACTATCTGTTGTTCTCGAAGGTCTCTCACGATCGTGTCATTGAGCTTGAAAAACTAATTCTAAACTAAACGAGAAAATTGAACTGGATGATCACGACAATTTGGTTAAACATTTTTCTAAACTAGAGGTTGAGCATTTTAATTTACAACTAAAATATCAACATCTTAAAGAAAATGTCAAAACTTCAAATATCAAGACATCCTCGGATGCTCCGAGTTTGATGCGGTTTTCAAATTAACAAACGTGATGAATGATTCAAGCTCATTACAACACGATCAGAAAGTTGAAAGCCCAAATCTCTCAATTAAAGGGTCAAACGAATAATATGACAGGCTCCCAAATGCCTCCTCCTTTAGACTCTCAGATTTCTCAAACGTTTCATCTTCAAAACCTAGTAAATGCATTACAAAAGGAAAATGAAAGTTTTCTAGAAGAAAATGAAAAGGTTAAACGTCATTTCAATGAGTTATTTGAATCAATAAAGGTCACTCGTAACAAAAATAACGAACAAATAGCTTCATTACAAAAGGAAATTGAGAATCAAGAGTCGGTAAAGGGAAAATGCCTATGACCAATGGGGAGAATGGTGTATCAAAGGTTCACTCGGTAATAAATATCGTTGTCTCGTGAATTATGTCCCTCCTCATCTCGTGAACAACAAACTTGTTCATTCAAACATACTTCTCATCCCTTAAGGATTGCTTAGAATGTCTGCGTGAGATTGTTGAAGAGGATAAGTTAGAGAAACCTCATGATAATGCAATTGGACATGCATGCTTATATGCCAAACGATCTCAAAAATCTTAGAATGCTTGATCACAATATGCCCAAAGTCATTAGGTGAGAGAGTTAATCCTTTGATTCCATGCTCGATGCCCAATGCCAAGTATGATATTCATTCGATTCCTAGTGCTTTGAATATGAACCGTAGTGTGCCTTTAAGTAGTTCGATTCCGGATCATCAATGCTAAGAAAGAGAACTCAAGTGTGCCTTCTAGGAGTTCAAATATCAAGATTCTAGTTTCAAGAAAGTGAACCTTAGTGTGCTCGCATGTAGTTCGATCCCAAGACATCTAAACAGTGATGCAAAGAGTAGTAAAACCAACTAATGTTCCCATTCCTCTACAGAGTAATCGGTGACATTAAAGGGAGCGGTCAAAGTCTCAAGACAATACAAGGAATGATAGGACCTCGCAAGCTAAGAATGTGCACTGGAAAAGAGTAGAAGAACAATCTAGGAACTTTAAGTTTGAATCGAATAAAAGCGAATCGTGTTGATTCTAGTATTAGCCATAGGCGCATCGTAATTAATTCAATTCGATACTATTTGCAAACCTTGTATTGATGTCTCGCTTGAATTCATCTCTAATCATGAATGTGGTGTTAATGTTATGCCTAATGATGTTAATTGTCCGATTAATATTGTTAATGCTAAAATTCATGCTAAGAAAGCTAAAAGGCAAAACGAAAGAAAGTTAGAAAACAGTGGAAACCCACAGGAAGAACATTCATAAAATAGGCTATTATTGGATACCCGTTGGTCATAAGACTAATCGATAATGCCCACTAGAAAATGGATGCCTCTTGGTAGAACTATTCCTTAAGAAGTGATCACACCGTGAGCAGGCTATCTGACACTACTATCGCATCTATTCACAATGATTCCATTGCCTCATTTTCCGATATGAATGCTTCTATTTCGATGTGGGTGTTCCAACCATTGTGACTAACCAAATGGAACCCATTCTTGCATGGGGATCCCAATTATCCGATTATCCATTCTTGTCGTGTTCAACTGCAGATCGTTCAAATCGATTACGTGGTACCGGACTCAGTCGTTCCAAGCATATGACTGGTGACCGGTCACGGCTCATGAACTTCGTGACCAAATTCATAGGGACTGTTAGATTCGGGAATGATCATTTCGGTGCTATTATGGGTTATGGAGACTATGTTGTTGGAAAAAGTGTTATCTCCAGAGTATACTATGTCGAAGGTCTCGGTCACAATTTGTTCTCTGTTGGTCAATTCTGCGATTCGGATCTAGAAGTAGCCTTCAGAAAACATACTTGCTTCGTTAGAGAACTTGATGGTAAGGAACTTTTAAGAGGTTCACGAGGTTCAAATCTATACACCATCTCCATCGAAGATATGATGAAGTCTTCTCCAATTTGCTTGCTGTCAAAGGCTTCTAAAACAAAGTCATGGTTATGGCATCGTCGTCTCAATCACCGAACTTCGCACCATCAATGATCTCACCAAAAGGACTTAGTTGTAGGTTTACCTAGACTCAAGTACGAAAAGGATCATCTTTGTTCAACATGTCAATTGGGAAAAGCAAGAAGTATGCCCATAAACCCAAACCTATTAACTCTGTCACTAAAGTTCTTCATATGATTCATATGGATTTATGTGGACCAATGAGGGTGCGAATATCTTTGGGAAGAAATATGTGTTAGTTGTGGTTGATGATTACTCTAGATTCACCGGGTCAAGTTCTTAAGGACAAAGGATGAAACTCCCGATATCATCATCAAACTCATCAAACATTGCGAGTTCGACTTAACAAAACCGTCGAATTATCGAGCAGACAATGGAACCGAGTTTGTCAACAAACAACTTAGTGAATTCTATGAAAGCGTTGGAATCACCATCAAAGAAGTGTTCCACGAACTCCTCAATGAGCGGTGTAGTTGAAAGACGAAATCGAACTCTTGTTGAAGCCGCTAGAACAATCTTGATTTACTCAAAGGTTCCAATGTTTCTCGGTGAAGCAATTGCCACTGCATGCTACACACAAAATCGTTCCTCGATTCACACTGTTCATGGAAAACTCCATATGAACTTGTCCACAACAAAAACCTAATCTCTTTTCCTTCGTTTGTTTGGTGCATTGTGTTATCCAACTAATGAGGGTCAAGACTTAGGCAAACTTAGGGTAAAGTCGACATTGGAGTATTTGTAGGATATGCACCAAACAAAAAGGGATACCGAATCTACAACAAAAGAACCCGAAATATCATAGAAACAATTCACGTTACGTTTGATGAGTGACCGGTCAAATGGCTCTTGGACACTCGCACGGGACCCGCACTTCAAAACAGTCCCATTGGTTCATCCCTTGTTCCAAACTCCTCTCAAGAAACTCCATATGTACCTCCGTCTCAAGATGATTTAAAGAAATTGTTTGATCCTATGTTTGATGAACTTTATGATCCAAGTACTAATGAGGTGTCGATCCCTACAACAGAGGTCGCTCATATTCACGTGAATGAAGTCAATCCTCGGTCTCAATATCTTTAAGCCAAGAAGCGCCCTCACGATCCTTCAATCTCATCAACAAATCATCATTCTTTAAATGTACATCATGGAACTGTTTCGACATCAATGATGAAGTTAATCCTTTGCTACTCTGAAGATGCTCCATTTGAAAACATATTTGCTCCGAATCATCATCGAACCATCTTCTTCAGGAGACATCGACTCGCTACCTTAGTCCCTCAACAACCGCCACATGAACACCTTAGAAAATGGACTCACGATCATCCACTAGATAACATAATTGGAAATCCCTCTCGTCCCGTATCAACACGGAAACAACTTGCAACCGATGCCTTATGGTGCTTCTTCAACTCCGTACTATCTAAGATCGAACCAAAAGATGTTAAAACCGCCATGAATGAAGATAGTCGGTTCAATGCCATGCAAGATGAAATTCATGAGTTTGATCGACTTGATGTATGGGAGTTAGTACTGCTCCAGATCGTGCTATGATTATTGCTCTTAAATGGATCTTCAAAGTGAAACTTGATGAGCATGGTGATGTGTTGAAGAACAAGGCTCGATTAGTTGCTAAAGGATACCGTCAAGAGGAGGGTATTGACTTTGAAGAATCTTTTGCTCCGGTTGCTCGAATCGAGGCAATCGTAATCTTTCGCTAATGTCGCTAGTAAGAACATGGTAGTCTATCGGATGGATGTGAAGACGGCATTTACGAACGGAGATCTTAAAGAAGTCGTCACGTCGACCAACTGAAGGATTTGTGAATCAAGAGCATCCCACTCACGTTTATCGTTTGAAGAAGGCTCTTTACGGTTTAAAGCAAGCTCCAAGGGCATGGTATGATACATCATCAAAGTTTCTTCTATCAACCGGATTCAACAAAGGAGCGATTGATCCTACATTGTTCACCGTGAAGTCGAGCAAACATTTAATTCATGTTCAAATTTATGTTGATGATATTATTTTTGCCTCGCGGACCCAATGGAATGTGATCGTTTTCGAATGAAGTGAGTTCAAAATTTCAAATGTCAATGATGGGACAAATGTCATTTTCTTGGGATTACAAATTTCACAAAGTCCGGAGGCATTTTCATTAATCAATCTAAATATGCAACAGAGATCTTAAAGAAATTTGGATTTGATTCAAGTGACCTGTTGACACCCCATGATTGACCGAACCAAACTAGATGAGGACCACTCGGGATCATGATTGACCAAACGAAATATCGTAGTATGATTGGATCCCGATGTACCTCTTCGCTAGTAGACCAGACATCTTATTCATTTGTTTGCATGTGTGCTAGATACCGTGCTAAGCCTACTAAAAAGCACCTTGAAGCGGTTAAGCGGGTCTTCGGTATCTCCAAGGAACCATCAATATGGGTCTTTGGTACCAAGGACACCGGTATGTCACTAACGGCCTATGCAGATGCCGATCATGCAGTTGTCAAGATACACGTCAAGTACGTGCGGAGGTGCTCGGTTTTTGGGTGATAAGCTTGTGAGTGGTCTTCAAAGAAGCAAATGAGTACTTCTATTACCTCTCAGAGGTGAATACATAGCCATGTCATCTGTTGTGCTCAAATCTTATGGATGAGATCTCAATTATCGACTATGGCTTTGAATTCAACAAAATTCCTCTGTCTTGTGATAATAAAAGTGCTATTGCTCTCTCATGCAACAACGTTCAACACTCAAGAGCAAAGCATATCGACATTCGACATCATTTCATCGGGAACAAGTGGAAAAGGTGTGGTGGAACTCTATTTTGTGAGGTCCGAATATCGGTTAGCGACATCTTCACCAAAGCTCTTCCTAGAGAACGTTTGAGTTTATTCTTCCACGACTTGACTTGAAAAGCCTTCAACCGAAACACTCAAACGTCTTGAGGAGGAAGACGAGGAGTAAAGGTCTATCTTCATCTATTTCTTGTATATATCTATTCGAAAAACAAAATACAAAATTATAAAACCTTCAAAAATCAAATAGAAAAATATAAAACTTTCAAAACCCATAAAATTTGAAAAATTGAAAAATCTTCAAAAATATTGTCATTTTGTCATGTCTTTCTCGATTCGATTATATCTACAGTCTTTGTGCTGTCATTCAAAGAATGACACGGGACTTTAGATATTGTTCGAATTTTTATTTAAAAAAAATATATATATATATTTTTGGGAGAAAGAGAAACGATGGTTTATTGTCATTTTCAGGCAATAACCCGGTTTTAAAAGAAAGAACGAGCCATGTTTTACCATGTCTTCAAATTCCATGCTCGATTCTATAAACATTTATCTCATTGAAAACTAAATGCTTTGAAAAATAACTCGGTCTCTATTTTTGATAATCATCGGGACTTATTTGTCAAAATCTATCTCTCAATCAACAACCTATGTCATTGATTGAGGGGAGAATGATTTCAATTAAATTAAAAAGTTATTTGGCATTAAATTGTTTTTCAAAAGATGTACATGCATGTTTTATCAATGGAGTTTAAAGTCTTAAATCGATCCTTATCGGTTAAAACGCTTTCATAATCAAGTCACAATTCCCTTAAAAGCTTTCAAAATCAATTTCAATCAATAAGAGATCACAAATCTCAAATGATTTGATAATTGTGATCGGGGAGAATGTGTGATTTAATTTGGATTTAAACCGATAATTCGGTAAATGGTTTTATAAGGATGTACATGCTATCCTTCCACATGTGACAAACGATTTCAAATTTTCCATGCACATGTTGAGGGGAGCATCTATCTTAAACCTATGATTTGAAACGTGATCAACTTATCTTAATGTGCGAGGTTCCTCTAGTATGTGCAAAACTCTTTTATAATCTCGAGGCACATATTGAGGGGAGCAAACTTATGAAAACCTCATCCTTCCGAAATGCTTTATCTTCTTGATTTGATCGGGAAGTGATGTTGATATCTTTAGAAAATGGTAATCAAAGAAGTAAATTCTTCCTCTTGCCTCCATGTGCAAAACGATTTCAAACATTTGATGCACATGTTGAGGGGGAGCACCTGTTCTAAAAACTATCAAAAACAATTCAGGCACTAAATGTTTTGTATCACAAGTATCTGGATTGATTTTAAAATAGCTTTCAATTGGTTCCAATGGCAGATGAACAATACCAAATTGACCGACCAACGTTACTTTATGTACGGTGATATAAGGATGATAAGGTTAGGTATGTGTTCCCATGATCCGCTGAATCGGAGGGATCTACCCAGGACAATCCACTAGTTAGTGTAGAAGTCCTTAGGTATGATGATAAAAGGAGAAAAGTGAGATATGGGAAGAGTGCGGATGAGATAGAGCAAGCATGGAACAAACCCAACAAGGTTCTTGCTATGAAGTCTCGTAAGCATGAAGGGTTGAAGAATTAAAAGAATTGAATGAGAAAAGGGTGAAAACAAATAGCCCTCCATTTATTCAACCTTAGGCGTAAACCGGGTTCACTTCATATGCTCTTGATGGTAACATCGGTATTGAAGACAAGACGTCATGGACCCGGTGACGCTTGCACTTCAACTTTCCAAACCACTCAAGTTCCTCTTAAAAGGACTTGTTTCATTCTCACGGGAACCGACATTATCTATCGACTTTCTCTTAGAGATTGTTGATATTGAAGAAGGAGACCCTCTCCCTAGTCTCCGCACGAGATTCAAATATGCACAAATTGAGTCTAGAGCCATGAGATCATCAATAAATCTCATTAGGACACTTTCAATGAAGACTCTGTTTCACACAATGTGGAAGAGAGATTATATCTTGAGTCCCACGCATTATCCTTGTGGTATTGCGTAACATCCGAGTGATGTGTATATATATTCACAATGAAGATGGAAAGCCTTCGGAGCCAACATCAAACAAGCTCTGGTAGGTGGCATGTGAGATCTATTATATAGATCAACCATGTGACAACCGAGCAGAAACAATGGGCGATTCAATCTCTTGAATCAATCACGGTTCGAGTTATGGATTGACGGATACCTTTGAAAACCGGTCGTTGTGCTTAAAAACTCTTTTCTTTAGCAAATCGACCGTGTACGGATATTTCAAATCAAAAGGTGTTTTATGATTGATAATTGATTTTCATTAAAACCTTCATTGTATTGCAAAAACAATTTCTATTGAGCAATACACGATTGTTTTCAAATATCTTTTCATCAATCGGTGGACTTAAATTATTTGGTTCACTCACTCCGTGTTGTCTTCTTTGAGATGTTCCGGTTTGAGAACAGCTAGAACATTGCGAAACCCTGTCAAGGAAATTCTTGAATCATACCGATCACAAAAGTACATGTCTTGATCAGCGGGAACCGTGGGCCGTGTACCTCAATTCAATGAAAGTGATCAAAGACACTTTCGTGCGATTTATTGCTAAGCTGTTGTATGCGGTACACCCGACGTTTGCGGTGATCGAATGAAGCGGTCAATCCATAGCCGCATGCTCACTTAACACATTCATCTCAAAAGAAATCATGATTAGTGCATCAATGACTCGATATTTTCACTCCATGCTTCGCTACTGCACGCCAATATCATGATTCAACAAAAGCTTCCTCTACTCGATGAGAAGATATCATGATCCGAATGTGAGCATGTCGGTCCTAAAGTCACAACATCACATAATACCAACACCACAAAGGATGTCTCGTAGATTTTTGATAGTCGATGATCTCAAAAGATGGCTCAAATTTATTATCACATGGATCAAGAAAAGACCTCCACTTGGAGTAACCAAACATGCAATGTGAAGAATCAATGACTACGAGCTTGGGAGCAAAGGACTACATCAAGAATGCAAGATCAATTGTTAATGTATTATCTAGTTGTATTCAATGTAATTTTGGTACATGATTGAGGTGACCTCCTTAGGGAGATTGTTAGGAATTAGAAATTCGTGTATTAAAGAGTCGGTCACCTCAAGTATATGTAATCGTTAGAAAGCTCGTAGTCGTAGTTCTTTTAAGTTAAGTAGTATTTAGTTTAGTAACACCATGGAGGACGGACGGGTCTTTACCCACTGTATGCACGATCCACACCCGATGTGTGGCGATTTATGTAAGACTATAAATACTCTCTACCTCCCAAGGTAGAGAGTTGGAGCTCATAATAATATCTTTCACTTTCTCTCACTAAGTTCCCTAAACCTCTAACTTTCTCTCTCTAGAATTCCATTTATACGCCACTTTGTGTTATGGTTTGATGTGTATGTGAAAACTAATATCCAACAGAACCATTAAATAAAGAAATTATAAACATCAAAGAATCTAAAAGTCATCCTTTAGAAAAAGTCATAGGACAACTTAATCAAAGAACCTTAAGGTCACAAGCCCAAAATCAAAGTAATTATTTTGTTTTGTATCCACCATAGAACCGAAAAACATAAATGAAGCAATAAAAGATGAATCATGGGTAATTGCCATGCAAGAAGAATTAAACCAATTTGTTAGAAATGATGTTTGAAAATTAGTTCCAAAACCTAAAGATCAAACCATAATTGGAACGAAATGGGTTTTTCGAAATAAAATGGATGAAAATGGTATAATATCTAGAAACAGAGCTAGGCTTGTTGCACAAGGCTATAATCAACAAGAAGGTATTGATTATGATGAAACTTATGCTCCGGTAGCTAGACTCGAATCTATTAGAATATTACTTGCCTTTGCATGTGCTTATGACTTTAAATTATTTCAAATGGATGTTAAAAGTGCTTTTCTTAATGGGTTTATTAACGAAGAAGTGTATGTTGCTCAACCTCCCGGTTTCACCGACTTTGAGAAACCGCATCATGTCTTCAAACTCAAGAAAGCATTGTATGGTCTTAAGCAAGCACCAAAAGCTTGGTACGACCGACTTAAGACTTTTCTTATTGATAACAAATACTCTATGGGATTAGTAGATAATACTCTCTTTACCAAGAAAAGGAATCACATATTATCATTGTTCAAATATCGTTGATGACATTATATTCGGATCAACTTGTCAAGAACTATGTGATGATTTCTCTAAAATCATGCACGACGAGTTTGAAATGAGTATGATGGGCGAGTTAAAATTTTTTAGGACTTCAAATTAAAAACTAGAAGATGGCATTTTCTTTAACCAATCTAAATATATAAAGACATGCTTAAGAAATTTGGTCTTGAAGATTCCAAACCAACTAAAACACCCATGTCTTGGACACTAAACTCACCAAGGACGAAGAAGGTGAATCCGTAGATAACACTAAATATAGAGGAATGATTGGTAGCCTACTCTATCTTACGGCTAGTAGACCGAAATTATGTTTAGTGTTTGTCTATGTGCTCGCTTTCAAGAAAACCCAAAGGCATCACACTTAGAAGCGTTAAAAGGATTTTAGATACATTAAGGGAACAACGTGTTTAGGATTATGGTATCCCAAAGGAACGGTGTAGAAACCATAGTGTATGCCGACTCGGATCATGCCGGTGACTATGTCGATAGAAAAGTACAAGTGGTATTTGCACTTTTGTTGGACATTGTCTCACCTCATGGTTTGCAAAGAAGCAAACGGCCTTAGCCATCTCAACTACTAAAGCCGAGTACATCTCGGTAGGAAGGCATGTCAACAAGCTCTTTGGATGAAGCAAGCTCTAGAGATTACGGAATTCATCTCAACGACATTGTGATACTTTGCGACAACAAAGGAGCCATCGATCTCACAAGAATCCTGTTCAACATGCTCGCATAAAGCATATTGAAATCCGTCATCACTTTCTTCGCGACAATGTTCAAAAAGGAACATTTCAATTGAGAAAGTATCCTCCGAAGACAACATTGCCGACATCTTAACTAAGCCTCTTAAACGAGCACCTTTTAATCTTCTTAGACTTGGTTTAGGGTTAATGGAACCAAACATGTAGGATAAACATAGCCTAAAAAAATTAGAATAGTCAAACCAAAACAATTTTGTTTTATATCTGCTACTCTAGCCACGGTACCAAATGACAACAAGGACGGAACCAAAATTTTGGTACCATCTGGTCCGTGGTGTCTACAGAATCAAAAATACTACCTACAAAACATCTTCTTCCTCAAAACCCACTTTACCAAAACGTATAAAACTTAAACCAAGCTCATTATTGACACTTTCCCTCTCACTAATCACAGAAGATAACATCATTGTAAGTATCCTAACTACATTTTATCTCTTAATTCTGAGTCTAGGATTCTTATTTATGCACAAAACTATCACAAATCATTACATGGGGTTTTATGTATGCTTTTATACTAAATATGAATTCAATTGGAAAATTGCATAACTAGTCATTGAAATTAGGTACTACATTATCATATTGCATAAACACATCATGCTTCTCACTAATCAATAGATAATAACTATAAGGCCTTATTCAAATAACCAAACACCCCATGTCAAAATTTTGAAAAGCTTCTCACTTATAGGAAAACAATTTTTCATTGTTAAATACAAATAGAAACGTTAGACTTTCATCACTTGCATGCTCTTGAATACTAAAGGTATTGCATAACTAATATGCATTCCCGGGTATATTCAAATGAAGCCACATTGAATTAGGAGCATTTGGGTTATCTCAAGGTATTTACCAAACACCCCACTAAAACCATTTTTGTGCATAAAATGAGTCGAGATAACCGCAACTCCAAATTGTTTTCATATAGGCACACACTAGAACCAAAACGTTAAAGTTTATTCTCATTTTTAACATATCAATTCTTGTCCTTAGGAATAACTAGGGCTGTAAACGAACTGAACGTTCAGTGAACATTTCATGAACGGTTCGGTAAAAAGTTCGTTTATGTTCGTTTATTTATTAAATGAACGAACATGAACAAGCTTTTTAAGATCGTTTAGTTAAATGAACGAACATGAACAAAAGTCACGTCCGTTTACTTATGTTCGTGAACGTCCGATTATGCATTCGTTAACGTTCGTTTATGTTCATTTATTTATTTATGTTCGTATATCAAATCTTTTAGTTGTATAATTTTTAAATTAGTTTGTTTAAACAAAACGTCACTTATAGAACAATAGTAGATGCATAATTTAATAAAGTTTATGATTATTTGTCTAAGTTTATTTATGTTCGTTCGTTTATGTTCGTTTAGCGTTCGTCTAGCGTCTTAATGAATGAACATAAACAAACATGAACAACTCATTTTCTTAATAAACGAACATGAACAAGAAATTTTGTCCGTTTAAGCATTTGTGTTCGTTTATTTGTCCGGTTAAAATTAAATGAACGAACATGAAAAAGGCTCCGTCCGTGTTCGTCCGGTTCGTTTACACCCCTAGGAATAACCATGGTAGCCGCAAGATTCTATGATCACAAAGACACCCTTAACTACATTCCTAAACATCACAAAACCAAAGGACTTACCAAGGATCAAGTAGAAATATTTAAGGGTCTAGAATCAAGGTATTTCCATGAGGGTAGAACCATTCACTCATCCTTCCTTGAAAATACCAATCTTCGTGAAGAACTAGCCACCATTCAATTCGATTGTCTCCTTGACATCGATGAACCAATTTGTCCTAGGTTTGTGTTAGAATTCTATGCTAGTGTGTCCGGCTTTAGTGATGAAGACGATGATGAATTTTGTCTTAGGTTTAGAATCAATCAAAACGACTACACCATCACATTAGCCGACTTTGCTCGAGTGCTAGGAATTCCCAACCGAGGGACTTGTGTCTACTCGGATAAATGGTCACTCACCGTTCTTGATGCAATCAATGACCGTACTCTTCCCTATCAAACCCGTTTGGCCGATAAGGATGTTATCTATGAACACCTATTTAACCCAAAGGGTGATACAACCCGTGTTACCCGAAAGGGAAAAGAGGTAAACCGAGATCCATATGGAACGGAGCTAAATGAACTTAAGCCCGAATTTAAGAAATGGGAGGAGCTACTTAGAGCCAACGTCATTAGCACCATAGGAAATAGGGATCACATAAACGCTTGCCTTTGTCACATGCTCTACAACTTGTCCACCCGACAACCATTCAATTTAGCCTACTACATAGCTAGGAGAATGATTGATATTCCAACTCAAGGATCGGTTGCTCTTCCATACGCGATGCTTCTCACCCGTCTCTATAGAAACTTTGCACCAATTCCACCAACCCCAAAAGGGATGCACCTTCACTATGAACTCATCCCTCACATCTTTGTACCTTTGAGTGATGAACGAGTTGCTAAGACAAAAGGCAAGAGAGCAAAACCTCCAACTCCATCATCATCATCATCAAATAGCTCCGAGGATGGTCTTCTAAGCTCTCGTCTCCCACCTCATGAGTATTATGCGTCTCTTCTCGAGATCAAAAATGAATCAGCGGAATTCAAGCAAACTAAGGGAATGTTCAAGTGCCTTGGTAGGATGATGAACAAGATTTACAAGAAGTTGGACAAATGAGGGTACTTTAAGGAGTGTTTGGAACAATACATTATCATTAATGTTTGATACTATTTAGTTGTTTTTATCTTGTAGGATGATAATATAACTTCTAAAACTGATGTATGCTAACAATCTTATGCAGGGGGATAGCACAAATATGCTATCAAATTTTACCCATTTTCACTATAATGTGAAAATCAATAAGCCTTGCTCAAAATCTATGCTCCACTATGTTTATACATGTGTTATTTACTTTTCCTAACTAGAAATGTTTAGTATAACACCTTTTGAGAAAAATTTCGGGTTTCGAAAAGTGCCGACACCTAAAACATACTGCATCTTGTTTTACGCACTCACGCGCGACGGCACCAACGATTTGATACCGTCCATTATGTAAAATGGTACCGCCGTACCTGTACAGGCGGACCAGACGGCACCCTTTTTAGGGTTCCGGCCGTGTATGATTTTGGTGCCGTGGATCCTCCAGGTAATTTTCTGAATTTCGACTCTTTCGTGATTCCAAATTACCATCCATTACTTATAAATCAATCTTAACTAGTTTATACTCTTATTAGAACTAGTATAATTCACTTAGGTATATAAGAAATCCATTTCCCACCAAAATTCAAAAATTGGAAAAATCCACCCAAGGAGCCCTTTGGCATAAAGGAAGGAACCAAATTTTTGGTACCTTCAAATCTGTCACAATTCTCAATTTCCGGTCATTTCTCATACTCCATATTCATCATTTCATAACGGTTCGTGCATGGTTTTGCATTTTTCATTAAACGTTTATTTTCTTATTAAATAAACACTATCGCGTAATTAATTATTTTGAACAATTGATTCAATACTTCCAAAAATTATTCCAATATATTTTAATACTCATATTAAGATTATAAAAATAATATAATGAGTTTACCTAGTGTTTTAAACTTATTTAGTATATAAAGTATTAAATTTATATAATTACTGACGGTTTTCTTAAATACTACACGATTATTATTATTTCACTCAAGTTTTGCAAGAAAAGTATTTTTATAATTTTTATGACCTAAATATATTTTATCTTGACCCGTAAAAATTTATTCTTAGCTAACGCTACCCTAAATACTCAAATGTATATACAAGTTACTACTATCCTCAAATAACTTTACATCTACTTACACTTATACATTTACATACATAAAAATAAAAATAAAAACATATATGTATTATTAAATATACACAAGGGGGATTCACCTAAAAGATTTGCTAGATATTTGTTTCTTACTTATATTACACACAAACTTTTACTCATACAACTCAATCATTCAAAGTGATAGATCAAAGTTCTCTTCCTCTTTTCTTCTCCACAAACCGGCCACACCATTGCATATCAAGGAGGATCACAAAAATTTTCTTGTCAAGCTCATCACAATCTAGTAACACTCTTTGTATAGGTTTTGAAATAAAAACCTAGGGTGCTTAGGATTAATCCTTGATCATAAACCTCATCAAGCAACTTGTAAGCATGAAACTTTATCTTTTACCTTTTCATATATATTTTCATACATTTTCTTGAAGTCCTCATGGTCATATTTGATTTGTTGTGATTTTATTCATTATCATCCAAGATTATCACCCATATGTACTATATAAATATTTATAACAATCATGTGCTAGTTAAAAGTTTATAAAAATGAGAAGTTTGAAAATGATTTATCAAAGTAAGTTTTGATCTTTTACTAGTGAAGGTTTGATGTAGTTTATGTTTAATTATATATTATAAGTAGTCATATAAACCTCAAAAATGGTCATTTTATTTATATTGGTTCGACTAGTATATAAATTTTTAGTGGGATTGGCGAAGTGTAGTTTAAGGGATTTTTGTGGTGAAGTTTGTGGTTAAACAAGTAGATAAAATGGTAAAAGATAAAGTTTTATACGTTTTGAATTACTTTTGGGGGAGATACATGCTTAACTATTTTCATTTAATTTCACAATTATTCTAAACTTTTACTGATTACCGTGAGTTCATACCCCGCTTTTACTTGTTTAAATTCTTATAAACTATTTGGGGCGAGATACATGCTTATTTATCAAAACATTTAAACTCTATTGCCAAACAACATCACTTATACTTTAGACTTGGTGCGTGTAGTGACTAGACTTAAACAAACATCCCGACATTTATATGTTGGAAGGCCAATTATTTGGATACAGCCCAACGTGAGTCGTTGGAGGAACATCCCGGCATTTATATGTTGGAAGGCCAATTATTTGGATACAGCCCAACGTGAGTCGTTGGAGGAACATCCCGGCATTTATATGTTGGAAGGCCATTTTTATGGATACAGCCCAACGTGAGCGTTGGAGGAACATCCCAACACGAGTTGTTGGAAGACCCTTGTGGTGATATTTATACTTTTAACTACCTTAATGCGCATATTCATGATTGTCATTCTATTTTAGGCAGTGGGTTGTGAACACACAGGTTGCAAGTTTTGTATGGGTGGAACTTGAACGGGTGGATTTACAATGCCTTTCTTGTGTGAACATTTCTCAAAGTATTTTAGATCATTTTATTACAAACTTATGAACTCACCAACCTTTGTGTTGACACTTTTTAGCATGTTTATCTCGTGTCTTTAGGTGATAGCATTTCATGGAGCTTTTGGGTCACATGGCATACATTGAGTCTTGTGCTTTTAACAATTACCATTCGACATGTTTTGTAAACTCTTTATGTATTATCAAACCTTGTGATTTCTTGTTGTGTAAACTTTAACATAAGTAATCGAATGGTAAACTTTTCAAAACGTCTCATTATAGAGGTCGTTTCAGATCCATACTTTGTGCTATGACGCCATACCCTAATGACACTATCGTTCATTGCGATATTTTGGGGTGTGATGATTGGTATCGAGCATCGGTTATAGAGAACTAGGTTGCATCATTGACCCTAGACTATAACTACATCATCATAGCATCTCATCATATCATTATAAGTGCACATTCTTTATACATGCGGACTTATGACTCAACACCAAACATCATATGAGTCGATTAGTCCAAGCATTGCATAGTTACTCCTAAATTATACATAGCCCGATCACCTATGTCTAATTCGGGAAGAATCATGCAATGAAGGGAGTAGTAGTCTCATATGTGTGCAATCGTAATCAAGCCAAATTTTCAAAAGATTTTCTTCAAACCACTTGTTTCGGTTTGATCCGAGCGACGTTCTTGTTTGATGAGTTGCAAAGATCGAGCTAGAAACAAGTCGTTACCTAAACCGATTTAGCCTAATCGTATGACGTTCTTGTTTGATGAGTTGTGGGATTAAGTAAAATCGGTTACCAAAAGTCTTTAAAAATTTTGCTTGAGAATGGGAAAGCTTGTCTCATCGAGCCTAATCATAAGAAAGCATGTATTTAGGACGGGAATTGCTCACATTAGCACGGGAACGTACCTTGTGGGACGAGTAACTCATATGCATGAGCATTGACATAATCATATAGACCATACACAAGCATAAACTTTTAGAACCCTTGTCAAGGTTCGAACCATAGTATCATCGATTGAATCGCGAGGACGCGATTCCTCTGACATGGGAAGAATGTCACAATTCTCAATTTCCGGTCATTTCTCATACTCCATATTCATCATTTCATAACGGTTCGTGCATGGTTTTGCATTTTTCATTAAACGTTTATTTTCTTATTAAATAAACACTATCGCGTAATTAATTATTTTGAACAATTGATTCAATACTTCCAAAAATTATTCCAATATATTTTAATACTCATATTAAGATTATAAAAATAATATAATGAGTTTACCTAGTGTTTTAAACTTATTTAGTATATAAATTATTAAATTTATATAATTACGACGGTTTTCTTAAATACTACACGATTATTATTATTTCACTCAAGTTTTGCAAGAAAAGTATTTTTTATAATTTTTATGACCTAAATATATTTTATCTTGACCCGTGAAAATTTATTCTTAGCTAACGCTACCCTAAATACTCAAATGTATATACAAGTTACTACTATCCTCAAATAACTTTACATCTACTTACACTTATACATTTACATACATAAAAAAAAAATAAAAACATATATGTATTATTAAATATACACAAGGGGGATTCACCTAAAAGATTTGCTAGATATTTGTTTCTTACTTATATTACACACAAACTTTTACTCATACAACTCAATCATTCAAAGTGATAGATCAAAGTTCTCTTCCTCTTTTCTTCTCCACAAAACCGGCCACACCATTGCATATCAAGGAGGATCACAAAAATTTTCTTGTCAAGCTCATCACACTCTAGTAACACTCTTTGTATAGGTTTTGAAATAAAAACCTAGGGTGCTTAGGATTAATCCTTGATCATAAACCTCATCAAGCAACTTGTAAGCATGAAACTTTATCTTTTACCTTTTCATATATATTTTTCATACATTTTCTTGAAGTCCTCATGGTCATATTTGATTTGTTGTGATTTTATTCATTATCATCCAAGATTATCACCCATATGTACTATATAAATATTTATAACAATCATGTGCTAGTTAAAAGTTTATAAAAATGAGAAGTTTGAAAAATGATTTATCAAAGTAAGTTTTGATCTTTTACTAGTGAAGGTTTGATGTAGTTTATGTTTAATTATATGTTATAAGTAGTCATACAAACCTCAAAAATGGTCATTTTATTTATATTGGTTCGACTAGTATATAAATTTTTAGTGGGATTGGCGAAGTGTAGTTTAAGGGATTTTTGTGGTGAAGTTTGTGGTTAAACAAGTAGATAAAATGGTAAAGTTAAAATTGAGCGGAGCTGCTTTAAATTTATACTTTTTCCGAAAAGTTAGTCATTTTATAAGTTTTATTAAAGTTTTAGAAAATAGATTTTTATCCATGAGCGTGGCCTTTTGAACGGACTAAAGCGGAGTGTTAACGAAAAGATACGTGGTTTCCAAGTTACGATTTAAAACTACAATTTTCCGGAAAATGTACATGCAGTCCGATTTTCATCGACCAAACGGTGGCCTTAAATTTTCGTGAAATCTCCAAAGTTTAAAATATATTAGTACACTTAATTACCTTGGCGTGGATATAAAGAACTTGAAAACGGACTTAAAACGAGTGAGTTATGGTTAACCGAACTTTGAGACAAAAGCGTCTTGAAAACACTATTCACAGCGTTAGTAAGCTGTCGATTTTAATCAAGGTTTTGAGGGCCTAAACGGACGTTTCGGGAGAAACGGACCTTAAAAACAGTTAGTTTTCCTATGTATATATTACGTCAAGTCCGATGTAAACCGATTTGTCAATTACTAAAACCATTACGTAGTTTTAACTACATTTTCACCATTAGCTCAAAAGTAATTATTTTGACAAGGAACCGTCACACATTCAAGTAACAATATTTCTATATAACTAATTTTCAAGTAGCATATTGGGTGATACGTTTTCAAATCATGCATTCACGACAACATATCATAACTCAAGTCATAACATTCATTTTAGGTCACGGATAGTTTCCGAGCCTCATTATCGTGCACTTCATTTTGTTAGCATATCAGTCCTACCAGGTGAGTTTCATAGCCCCTACTTTTATACGTTTTGAATTACTTTTGGGGGAGATACATGCTTAACTATTTTCATTTAATTTCACAATTATTCTAAACTTTTACTGATTACCGTGAGTTCATACCCCGCTTTTACTTGTTTAAATTCTTATAAACTATTTGGGGCGAGATACATGCTTATTTATCAAAACATTTAAACTCTATTGCCAAACAACATCACTTATACTTTAGACTTGGTGCGTGTAGTGACTAGACTTAAACAAACATCCCGACATTTATATGTTGGAAGGCCAATTATTTGGATACAGCCCAACGTGAGTCGTTGGAGGAACATCCCGTCATTTATATGTTGGAAGGCCAATTATTTGGATACAGCCCAACGTGAGTCGTTGGAGGAACATCCGGCATTTATATGTTGGAAGGCCATTTTATGGATACACTTAACGTGAGCGTTGGAGGAACATCCCAACACGAGTTGTTGGAAGACCCTTGTGGTGATATTTATACTTTTAACTACCTTAATGCATATTCATGATTGTCATTCTATTTTAGGCGGTGGGTTGTGAACACACGGGTTGCAAGTTTTGTATGGCGGAACTTGGGCTGGGTGGATTTACAATGCCTTTCTTTGTGTGAACATTTCTCAAAGTATTTTAGATCATTTTATTACAAACTTATGAACTCACCAACCTTTGTGTTGACACTTTTTAGCATGTTTATCTCGTGTCTTTAGGTGATAGCATTTCATGGAGCTTTTGGGTCACATGGCATACATTGGAGTCTTGTGCTTTTAACAATTACCATTCGACATGTTTTGTAAACTCTTTATGTATTATCAAACCTTGTGATTTCTTGTTGTGTAAACTTTAACATAAGTAATCGAATGGTAAACTTTTCAAAACGTCTCATTATAGAGGTCGTTTTCTGTATCCATACTTTGTGCTATGACGTCATACCCTAATGACACTATCGTTCCGCTGCGATATTTTGGGGGTGTGACAAAATCCGTGGGTGATCTGATTGTTAGGAAATTCCACTCATTAGAACACATTTATTGCAAATCTTTTCTTCTTCACTCCATCTCTCTTGAATGGATTGACTTGGGTGATATGACTAGCATTCAACCCACTTCCAAATCATTAGGAACCTCATCTCTTCAATGGTTTAACATCAAATCAAACACATTTCTCAACAATTTTTCACTTCTATAAATTGAGAGGTTTTACCATCATCATCCTCACACCTTCTTCATTCTTACTATTATCTAGCAAAGAAAAACCCAAGTCAAAAATGACAAAATCCTCTCCAAAAACTTGCAAGAAAACCGCTAGAATTAGTGTGAGGCCTTGTTGCTTCGTTAACCTTAGCTCTTCATCCGAGTATTCTCCACTCACAATCTCATCTCCAATCCGAGATGATACAAACCTTAACTTGGCTACACCTACTCAATCACACATTGTGATCACCACTCCACCACCTACAAAAACACCAACTTCACCTCCTCCGGCACCCATTCAAACATCCAAAACACCCTCACCACCTTCACCACCAAGGTCTCCTACTCTCATGCCTATGGAGTTATTCTCCACTCCACCAACTTCACCAAATCCTTTCTTGGAGGACTTGGATGACTTGCCTCCTAGGCCAAATCATCCACCACCATTGCCATCCTTTGGCACAATTGAGCAAATAGATCATGAATCACCAACGTCATATTTTGACCCAAACACCCCACTAGGGCAAAAACCTCTTCTCTTCCACCCCATTTACAAAGACATTCATGGTCCTTTGTATGGGGATCATCCACTCCCAACATCAATGTCCCCTCATCTTGAGGACATTGAGGAGTGCATGTGGGATGCCAATCCCACTAGACAGGAGATTCAAGCGAAACTCCACAACCTCCACCAATTCAAAGGCATGGTGGATTCTCACTTAAGTGAGACTATGCAAATGCAAAATGCTTTGCTTGCCTCCATCATGACCACCCCAAACATTCCCAACACCACCAACACATCTACCATACCACCACCACAACCTTCCCAAACATACTACCCCCTAGGCATGGTTGCTCAACTTGTGAGCAAACGGCCCAAACCGTCGAAAGGACCCGGGTTATGGTCCATGACTTCCAAGAGGAAATGAGGTTCATCCTCAATCATATCCTTGAGCGCCTCAACGCTCTTTCTCATCCACCATCTAACTAGGATGGTCATAGATTAGCATTTCTAGTTCTTCTTTTCTTAGGATTTTTTTTTCTTCTTTTTATTGTACTAAAACACATCATTGTGTTCTCCTTTCATGACCTTTGTTCATGAAAATTTTAACTAATGAATGGTGTTTTTATTATAGTGTTGGTACTTTTACATAGTGTTTGGAAATGCTTGTCAATGATCACTATTACTAACATTTTTTTTCGTAGCTTTATTTTCACAATCCATGTATCTTCCCATTAAGCACCCAATTTAGGGGGAGCTTTGATCAAGGGGGAGATAATGGCTCGGGCTCATTACATTTCGGATCGCCTCTTCTTTTTGTTGAGACAAAAAGGGGGAGAAAATATAGAACTTGATTATATTTTGACTTTTGAAAAGTCAACCGACATTGACTTTTGAAAAGTCAAACAGGATATATCATTGATAATACTTGACTTTTCTTAAAAGTCAATCGCATACTGACTTTACGAAAAGTCAACATCATGCAACAACTAGTGAATACTTTGACTTTCGAAAAAGTCAAACATCATACACTTGCATTATCATTCTCTTTCAAGTTCTAAAACTAATATTTTTATAACTCTTGCACAAACTTTGTATCTTTTATAAAATAAAATTTATATTTTGTCCTCAACAAAAAGGGAGATTGTTAATACAAATATCGTCATTAAACGTTATTTATATTTTGATCTTTACCTAAGTTTTGTTAACGACAAAAGTAAATTTAATTTATATAAAAGCTTAAAGCTTGTCAAGTTTAATAGATATTAAAACAAGCTTTTTCAAACAATATATTCATCATTCAAGCATTTACATTTATGATTAGTGACATCTTGATATGACTCTAATCATTATGTATGATAGTAGTTTTAGAATGTGTTAGGTTCTTAAAACCAAACACTACTTAAATACTTGCATATTTCTAAAATAGAAATACAACATATGACATCATGTGATGCATCATGGAAATCATTGGAAGATTTCATTAGATATTTTGTGTGGATTTGTACTCTTCATATCTTGCACAATCTCACTTAGATAGAGTTGACTTTGGCAAGATTTGATATCTTGGTCGTCGAGACCGGCGGTACCAAATTGGTACAGGCGGAACCCTTTAAGGGTTCAGCGGTCCGTCAGGACGCTCACGTCCATTTGGCTATAAATAGCAATGCCAAGCCAAGTAGTTTTTCATCCCTTTCTAATAAACTCTCATACATATCTTCTCTCTAACATTTCTAACTCAGTTTCATATCATAGTAGTGATCTCTTTTGTAGCAAAGAAGATCAAGTCACATTCAAGCTTCAAACGAGAAGTTGGAAGTCTTGTTTGTTTAGTGTTGTATGATCTAGTGTTGATTCATACTTCATTATTGTATTAAACCATCATAATCTTGTGAGTGTGAGTGGTTAGTATTTTAGTCCTCAAAATACATTGTGTGTGGGAGATTTGTACCCTTGGAAAGAACTCGACATCTAGCTTAGTGTCAGAAATTGTGTAAGCGAAGTGTAAAGGTTTTCTCCGCCAGTGAAAGGAGCTTGTTGACTAGTGAAGTTAAACTCTCGAGTGTGAGACTCGGGGAGTGGAGTAGGGCAAGGAAATAGAGTCCTTGTAGACCGAACCACTATAAACAACTTGTTGTGGTTTGATCATTTCTTTCCTTATTTACTCTTTACATATTACTTGCATATTTCATCAACATATCCAAAGATCAATATCAATTGATCTTTCAATAAGTTTCAAAACAAAGTTTTTAATTGGTAAACTATTCAACCCCCCTTCTAGTTTTCTACATATCTGTTCTGTTTTCACGTGTAGATGGGGAGTCATTGATTGTTTGATATGTTCAGGCCTGTTGCCTCTTTTGATATGGAAGTGAGGTTACCTGTAATTTCTAGAGAACACAATGCCTTAGAGGAAGTTTATATCGATAACCTTAACTTAACTAAAATTTTCCTTTGGGGGAAACTTATTGTAGGGAAGTTCACATATTGCTGAGCCCATGTTTAATGGAATGTTCTTCAGTGTTGGTTAGAAGAATTGGTTTATTTCTACAGTGTTACTTAGTGGGTATTTGCTGTGTACAAATTCGTATAACTCGGTCCAGCTGGTACTTTTGAAATGATAGAATTTGGCTTCTAGTCGAAAGTTAGTGGTTCACATTGTCTCGTGATGTCTTAAGATTTCTATTGAGTTTTTAACATCTTACTACATACTTCTAGTCCTTGTTGGTAGTTCTGAAATCCTTTCATTGTTTTCTTCTTTCGAGGAATCCTCCTCGTAGATGGTATGCAAAGTCTTTCCTAAAAAGGTCACTGGTAAAATTTCAACTTATCGGTTGAGTGAGTGATGAATGGCGTAGGTATCTATAGAGTGTTAACAAAAGAGATGTTTATGAACAATTTATCTGATTTACAAAGCTTTGTTTTTGAATGAAGATTGTTTTATGAAGTTTGAAAAGATGCTTGTTTCTTTCATGACATAATCCTTCCTGAATTATACATAGGTGATCAGGCTATGTATAATCGAGGACAAATGATGTGATGCTTGGTTTTGTTGAAATGGTATTATGTTTCTCCGAAGTTTTAGATGGTATTCAACGTGTTGTTTTGTAAGATAATGCCTAACAATTTTTCAGAGTAACATGAAAATCGTTTTGCGCAATGCTAGTAAATAGAATGACTGAAAATCAATTTATATGGTGGTAACAAAACAGCTTGTTTTAGAATTCTGTAAAACAATTTTCTTTAGATGGTAGTAAAATAGCTTGAAATAAAATTATGTGAAATAATTTTATAAAGTGGTAGCAAAATAACTTGAAATAAGATTTGTTGAATGGTTTGTAGGATACATGGGAGAACCTCATAGAATGGTAATGGTCTCCTAATTGTTCACGAATAAAGTTGCCCTAATCCCTAGTAAGATAGCGGTATATTGTTGCGAAATGATTGAAAATTGGGCAATTGGAATAGGGAATGAAATAAACAAAGGTTGCGATTATCGTGGAGATAATAAAGGATAAAGATTACATTAGATAGAAAGGTACTTATTATCTGTTCCTGTTGATGGTCTAAGCATGTCTCAAGTGTAGGAGCAGTAGACTTTCTAGCAGCAACATCTCTGAAACTCTCACCGTCCTCAAACATATAAGATGGTGTAGTGTCTATAGTCTTAGTGATAGATGATAATGGTGTGTCAAATCATGCACGCTTCCCAAGCTGCAAGTCAGATGTATGAGTAGTGTCTATGAAATGTGATGGTACGGATGGTGCTCTAGATGATAATGATGATGATGATGATGGAAATCCTAGTGGTGATTTAGGAAATGATGGTGAATGAAATACTACCCTCGTTCATGTTGTCTAGCGACGTTTCAGAGGTAAAGCTGGAGTATGCACTATTGGACTACTAATAGTGGTATGAGTAGCTAATGGTGGTGGTAGTACATGAGTTTCGGGTGATCTAAGAGTGGGGGGTAAGAGAATATATTCTCTTCCTCGCAGTAAGCATCCTAATAGGTCCATTAGGACTTAGCATATAAGTCCTACCAAATGGTATGATCTGTCCCGAGAGAATGATAGGAACTGCCCTGTTCCGATGACGAATCGATGGTGACAATGGTGGTGTAGGTGCAACTTCGTCCTCTTCAAAGGGTTCAGTCTCAACATCTGATGTTATCGGTGCTGAGTCAACTGATGTTAAAATTGTGGTAGGGAAAGTAAATAACTCGCATAATGTGCGTATGAATTCGCATGTAAAGTGAATATGCACTTATAATAAAATGATGAGATGCTATGTAAGTAGTTATAGTCTAAGGTTAATGATGCAACCTAGTTCTCTATAACCTTTGCTCGATGCCAATCACACCCCAAAATACATTTTACAATGAATGGAAGGGGATGGCGCCATAGTATCACGATTCTATTATATTAAACGACATGAAGTGTCGTTTAAAAAAAAAACACATCGTTTGATATATATTAAAGCATTCAGAGTTACAAAAGATAGGTCCCAAAAGGTAGTCAACGTTTGCGGAAATAAGTTTGTTACAAACCAAACGATGTTTTAAAAGTGCCATAATATACAAGTGAGACGCGTCGTCACCGCGACTCTATGATAAGTCCATATTCATACCATGAAGTATATGCCTTAGATACCTGAAAATACATTGCTAAAACGGTCAACAATAATGTTGGTGAGAAATCATAGGTTTATGAAAATGTTTTATACGACTACCACAAGTATAAGTCATGTATGACAAATATGTCACATAAAAATGATACAATTGCTATAAGCACATGACACCGTAGCTAGACTGATCATGATGTTCGCCCCAACAGAGTGTTTGCCAAACAACTCTCATTCTGATATTAAATGAAATGCATCCGTTTCACCAGTTGGAACTACCAACCCGGATGGAGGAGTCATCCTCAATAGATCTATTCACTCACCCTCGCTTACTCCGTAATTAACGGTTCATGATTATGAAATGGGGACATTCAATTGGCAATGAGGTAACTTAAGCAATGTAAATGAATTTGATATACTTGGGCTCATAATAAAATGATGTGCAATGTATTCTCCCCCCGTAGGTTTGAAATGAAATATAAACTTGAATAAAACGGGGCTATGAAAACTCACCTGATACAATGATTATGATGATATAGTGGCAATACTGAAATGAGGTGCAATCTCTATCTGCAACCTAATATGAATGATATGATCTATTATAAATCATGAATATATATCGTACATGCAAGTTCACGTGTAATCTATACCACTTGTGCATTTTGAAAATAGAGTTTATCGTCGAAATATATGTTTATGACATCTTGTCAAGTTACAAAATACTTTACAAGTATTTACGTTGAAACAACATCCAACGATATTCGTTTAGTGATTTATCAAGAAATTATAGCTTTTCGTCGCAAAACAATATACTTTGTCAAGTTATGAAAATGGCTAAGTAGACTCGTAAAGCTAGTTGTAACTCGATGAATATTGAGTGTTAGAAAACAAACTCAATGGTTTTGGAATGCTTGTAGCGATTTCTAAAAATCTTAGACTTTAACTTTTGATCATAGAAGTCTCGATCATAGAGAAAAATATAGATGAAGTAAGGTAGTCGGACTAAAAATATTGTTTAAGGTTAGTTTTCGGGAAAGTTTGAGTGATCGTATATTATTCATTATAACTCCATTTGATGAACGGTTGAATATTTTGGAAAATAGGATAGGTGAAGTCACTTTTACTTGTAGACATCATTTTCTCAAAAGTACTCTATCGATATGAAAAACGGCTCCAAACATGGTCTCTTTCGATAACTATTTTGTTCTAGTAGAAAATATATAAGTGTTAATACTTGTGAAAATAAGTACGATAGCCATATTTCAAACGCGTGTAACTTAGTCGTTATAGATTGGTTTTCTACGTTTAATATATCCTCGGAATCGTGATAGTATGTATTAATATATTTTTGATAAGTCGACTCATTTAGATTATGTTTAAAACTCGTTTTTGACCTTTGAAAAACCCTTGACAGCAAGTACTATTCCAGAAAATTAGTTTTCGTCGTTAAACTTAAAAATAACGTATCTTTTTCGTTATAAACCCGTTTTAACCCGTTCAAGCGGCCATGCATTCGTTTTTAAGTATATTTTCTGAAAATATAACCCAAAATAATCCCCAGCCTACTGAAAATTCCAGATTTTACAAAACGTGACAGCCTTTAAATTTTCGTCGAAAATGAATTTTCTAGTTTGTAATTTGTTCTAATCTCTTCCAATCAACACCAAAGCTATTCTAAACATACCATCTTAGGGTGTCATGGGTTCCTAAACTTCACCAAAAATGATAAGGTTCATGAAAATATTAATAAGATAATTAAAACTCATCATAAATTGTAAAATCAAGTACAAGTGGTGTGGATCATAATATATTTGCATGTTTTTGTAATAGCATAATAAAAATAGATCAAGCATGAGTATGAAAGAGTAGAAAAACAATCATTAGAAGCTTACTTGAATGATTATGAGAAATTGGTGATGGGAAAACTTAGTTAAACTTCAAGGTTTTAATCCTAAACCTTAACTAGTACTCAAATGGATCTTGAATATACTTGATCTTGCAAAAATGATGATTTCTTCTTCTTGTTCTTAGCTAGGTCGAACCACAAGGATGGTGATGAGAGAATTCTCTTTCAATTTCACTACTAGGATATTATCTATGTTTTATTTTTACGAAATAAAATGTATATAATGGAAATATCTAGCAACAAGGGCAATTTGGTAATTTAAGTAGCAAAAGTTAGCTAGTCACTATGATGACTAAGGGGGGGGGGCGTGGATATGGGATAAGATGGAAGAGTTTTGTTGCAAAATTTTGTAATAAAATGTATTAAGTGTAGATATTTTGTATATTAAGCTTAGATATTAACTTTTTAGGTATTGAGCTAGCTAGAAATCGATTTTAATAGAACAAAATAAAATATATCGAAGTCATAAAAATTATAAAAATGCATTTCTCGTAAGTATTGAGTGAATAAATAATTATCGAATAGAATTTACGAAAACCGTCGTAAATATATATATATATATATATATATATAACAATTTATATACCAAATAAATTCAAAACATCGGGTAAACTAATAATATAATTTTTATAGTCTTAAAATGAGTATAAAAATATATTAGGACAATTGTCGGAAGTGTCGGATCAATTATTCAAAATAAATGATCGTGCGATAGCGTTTATTAAATAAATAAATATACGTTAATGAAATATGCAAACCCATGCATGAACTAATATGAAAATAATGTTAGTGATGATATGTAGACTAACTCTAGTCTATATGAAATGTTCTCAATGATCTTCCATGAATACGCAGCTTAACCTTCAAGGTTACGCGTATTTGATACTCGTAAACCTAGTTTACAAAAAATGATGAATAGTGAATCATGATTAACGATTTTTCTCCGGCAATGAATAGTGTTTCGTGAATAGTAAAATTTTGAAATAACCTCTCAAAGTCTCAAACCGACTTCAAAAACGATGAATAGTAAATTTGAGATAAATAGTGAATAGTATATATATATATATATATATATATATATATATATATATATATATATATATATATATATATATATATATATATATATAGTGTAAGGTTATTGTCGAACCAAGAAAAATGCGAGAAGCATGAGAACCAGCTTTGTACTCCTAATAATGCATGATTTATATCATATCAATGCATGATGGCAATTTTGAAAATATATGTAGTTTAATTTGAATGAAAAACTTAAATAAGGGGTAAAATGGGAATTTAATTCAACCATAAAAATAGGATCCTTACCCAAAACCGTTTCTCTAAAACCTGATTGTTTCATTATTTTGACAAGTCTTTCTCTCTCTTCCTCTAAAAAACCCTAGCCACCCACTTTGAGAATGAATAACTCGCCATTGACGGAAACGATTTAAAATCATTGTAGATCCACAAAAACACATTCTCAACCATCGTTGATCTATGAAAACCGTTGTTGATTCATTGAAATTCGATTTATTTAAAGGTAATAATAAAATTTCTCCTCTTTGACTTAATTAGTGGACACGTTTTTCTTACTTGTTAAGATCTGGTTATAGAGGTTTTTGTTTTTATTCTTTTAATGAATGTTGGTTTTTTGTTTATAGAAAATTCTTTTTGGATTGTATTTTTTTAACATCAGGTTCTAAACAAGTTATTGGTAAAATCTCTTTCATATATCTTATAAATAGATCGTCGGGTGTTGTGTCAAATAAGATGACAGGTTGTATAATTTTTTATTTATTAGTTATATATTGATTAAGTTACAAATAGATAGGCATTGTTGAACATTCTTTGATGGTAACATACGAGTGTGTCGCACTTCTATTTGATGATTAAATTGATGTGTTACTGGTATAGTTAGGATTCATTCACAGGTAAAATAACGTGAATGAAATAGTCGTGTGAAAATAAATAGGTGCCTATATGTAGTTTTCCGATGTGCTTTGGAAGAATCTTTGATACAGTTGTACATAAATGGATTCTTAATGTCACGAAACTTTTAGTATTAATGTTGTACTAATGTGGAAGGTTTTAAACTAAGATAAAAAAAATTATGTATGTGATTGTGTTCTCAAAATGATTATCATGTTTTAGTTTAAAATATAGACTTGGTACAAACAATTGACTTGTATATCTTTTTTCCACTCGCATCCAAGATTGGATAAATCATGTAGAGATGTAAGTTTGCTCATAATCTATTTCATAATTTATGTAACTTGTCGAATGATAATTGATGGTGGCTTGACATTGTGATGCTGGCACAGACTTATATCAATTAAGATAAGCTAGACGATAAAAACACATGTGCACAAGGATTAAAAACACATGTGCAGATTTCATAGGATCTTGAACCAAGCGAGGAATACATGTGCTCTTGAATATATGTTAGTCAAATAATACACATGTGTTTACGTCATGAACATGAGAATTTGAAACAAATGCACATGTATTTACGTAAAGAAAATGATGAATTGACAATGAATGCACATGTGTTTAAGTCATTGATCTTTTTGTATATATGCAAATTTCCAGGTTTATATTCATGTTTTTATTTGTTCTTGATTATGTACTAAACTATTAATATTAGATGCAAATTTTCAGGTTTATCGTGAAGGCAAAGAATAGAAATGCACTTGTATAAGATGAATTATATTCCTAGTTTATTTTATAATTTATGTAACATGTTGAATGATAATTGATGGTGGCAGGTTACTTGACGTGTGGCTGTTGGCATAGAATTGTATCGGTTAAGATGAGCGAGACGATAAAAACACATGTGCACAAGGATTAAAAACACATGTGTAGATTTCATGGGTTCTTGAACATGCGAGGAATACATGCGCACGCCTAAAAGATGAACCGACTGTCAAAGACATTGTATTATGCACATGTGCACGTTTAATATATTTGTAATAAACATATTTATGTATTATTTATTAATAAAGTTTTGTTGTTTATATGCATATTTATGTAATATATTTAAAGATACATATGCAAATACAGAACACCTATGCATAAACGAAAAATATAATTGTCACATTATGCAAAACACATGTGCACATAATTTTTTTTAAAGGTATAATGCAAAAAAAAATAATAAATAAATAAATAAAAAAATCCTAGAATTTAGGAAACTATAAAAACGTTTTTTGCAAAAAAAATCGAAAAATAAAATAAAAGGTATTTTACCATTATACCCTTTTGAATTATATAATAAAATTTAATATCCAAAAAATCGATTGGTTGATGTTCTAGTTCTTTTTGGTTCGAAAATAACCTCTCCCTATATATTATATATATATATATATATATATATATATATATATATATATATATATATATATATATATATATATATATATATATATATATATATATATATATATATATATATATATATATATTTACGTGTGTATTCATATTTCTACACTTTATAACACTACACGATCAATGATACCAAACTATTTTACCATGATGTTACCAAACTCTTTTACAAATATTGATACGAGTATTCCACAAAAAACTAAAATGCTATATCTTTTGTAAACTCATATACATCATACCATCTTATATGACATATTCTAAGATAAACTGTATACTAATTAGGTTGTGCAAATCACGTACCGTTGAGCATGTGCTTCTTGATACACTTGTGCCTGTATTCTTGATACTGTTGTGTTTTGCTTCTCGGTGTAAGTTGTGATTCTTGCGTTACTTCATTTGAGGTGAGTTCATGGCCCATACTTTCTTTTTTTTTAAACTATTTTGGGGGAGAATACATGCTTGTTTATATTTAAACTTATTACTTTTTCTTACTTGAAAAAATGATTTATTTACTCATTACCTACTGGATTACTTTATTATGAACACAAGTGCTTAAAACATATATGTGAGTTTATAGCCCCACTTTCTACTTATACTTGCTTTACAAACCTTGGGGGTGAGGAAACCTGCAAAACGTTTGTGGACCAAAACCATTCTTAAATACTATTACGTGGAGAGCCTAATATTAAAAACTAATTAAAAGGAAAATAAGCTATGGATTGATTGGTGTGTTCTTATGATAATTAAAAGCGTGTTTACTTAGATGTTCTTACTCCCTAGTTACCTATTATTGGTCGGTTGAATTGTCACATCCTCATCTTAATTGGTGCGTTGTATTCTGTGTTGGTCATAGGGGGTGCCTAATTCCCTAGTTCTATGAATCGTAACTCTCCTCTAGATTATCCGGGATCGCCAAGTACCGTAGTATCTCCTCCGAATACTCTATTATCCTAAAGCTACAACTCACGCAATAAACACAACGATGGCTCAAGTGCACTCTCTAGCTTTGTGTTATTTAGGACGTTCAAGCTCGCAACATTTAAAGAAGAAGCCAGTTTTCCTTACTCTAGCGTCTACCAATTAAAACAAGAGACAACCTAACAATAATCAACAACTAGGTTTCATAGATCTAAACAAATTTCAATAAGAATTTAGTTACTCATGATAGATAAGCATGCTCACACACAAATAATTGAACATAGGATAAACATAGTGATATAATGGATTAACAAACTTATCTTTGAGTGTAAATAAGGGTTTGGAACCCTAAAATACTGCCCAAGTCATACTATGAACTAACTAGGGTTTGCTCTCCAAAATATTACTCTCTAAATGCAGAAAAATCGAAGTCTATATATAGATTTTCGTCCAAAAGTACTTAATTCTAGCATTTTGCTTCCAAAAGACCTAAAATGTGAAAAGGGATGATTTTAAGCAGTAATGGATATAAAATGTATCGATTTAGGGCTTAAATGACCCCCTAAAATCGTATTTTTAAGTCCTTATCAAATATCCCTACACTTGGAATTTGCTTGTCCTTAAACAAGCGTGCTTTTGGCCAATCAATTTATAAGTTATGGGTCATTTAGCATTAGCTAAGAATAGTTACAACAAGTACAAGCGCCACAATAGTCATAACAAGAACGGAAATTATACACTAACACCTCACAATTGGTCTTTAGATTCTCTCATCTCTCGGGTTTAGATGAAATATAACATGTAAGGAAATGGAAGATAAACATTCACTATCTGGCATAGTACATAGATTACCATAGGCTTGAGAATAGATTAAACCTCCATCGCTTTAGCGTAAGCACCTAGGAATAACTATCTAAGAGGTCTAATGTTAGGCTTCGGTTTTGTTGGATATGGGGATATTTAGTGGTGGCAAGTCAAAAATCTTATTTTACAAGCATGTAAAACGTGGCGTTTCTAAGCCAAGACTCTACTCACTAACACTAAATAGCAATTTGAAACAAAATATAAAGATAAACTTAAATTCATAAAACATAAAGATAGATGTAGGATGTTAGCCCGTATGTTTTTCTCATTTTTTGTTGCATACCTTTTTACTCTACCATTCTCTATGATAACATCAAAATAAAGGGATTTATAGGAGCATCCCTACACTTGAGTTTTTATTTCACTAACACTAATTAACCCGATTTGAAAAGATCAAAGCACTTGGAGTACTTAATTACGTAGAAAAAGGGAAATTGAATTTATCGTTCCTTCCCGTTACTCTATAAAATATTAATTTAACCCATGAACCCATGAGTCCCAATCGTCCCAAAACTGTATACAAAGGATATGACTCAACTTAGCAACCATGCAAGTAACTAGATAATTGAACTAAGGGTTTAAACAATGATTACAATAATGCACTAAATATGAGTTCATACAAGGTAGGCTAAGGCGATTTGGGTTTAACGTTTGGGGGTAGATTGTAAACAATGCTCTTCATTGGTATTCCAAAAACCGGAACATCACGAGAACCGCGAAAGGATAGGCTCTAAAGGGTTAACTAGGGGTATCGTGTACTAAAGATGAGTACATCCCAAGGGTGTGGGGAAAATTACTCAACCGATGTGGATGACGTAATTAAATTACAGGTTTAAAACAAGGGTTATCCTAATGCCTCTTATCATTTATGTTAATACAAATAAGCCGTAAAAATATTTATTTATATTTTACGATCTTCTAATGTTTTGTCGATAACAAACGTAAAATCATTTTAACGAAACAAATAAAATACGTAAATGGTTTGAACTAATAGTTTCTAACACACTTACGTTCTCACATAAAACATTAAAACAAGTATAAGTGATTTTATGATTTAGTATTATATATGTACAACAACTAGTGTTTACTTATTTGGGTAAAATATACACATAACTAGTATGTAGTATATTGGGTAATATAAATGGGTAGAAACTTAAGTATCATAACCCATTGACCAAATACATTGAATGTAGTTGGGTACAACCCAAAGTCCATGACCCATATCCATGGAGCTTGACCCATAACCCATTGCATGACATCATGCTTATGTCATATATGGATAATATCCACAAGTGTTGGAATCACTCCTAAACAGTATTTCAAGTATTTATATTTCATATGTAATAGGTAGCTTTATTATGGCCTTTATGTTTGTTTAAGGTCAAGCTTATGTAGAAGGCCCATAAGCTTAGGCCCAAGCCCACATAAGAAAGGATGGGAACTAGGAGTGTTGCCCTAGCTTCCCTCCTATAAATACTCTTGTAAACCCTCATTTGAGGGTTGGTTGTTCAAGTTCTTTTCTTTCACATATGCCTCACGCCTAACCGTATACTATATTGTGTGTGTGTGTGTTTGATACTTGTTCAATCGCCTTATCTCTTTCTCTATAACTTGTGTTTGTAAAACTAGTGACCTAACAGTGGTATCAATCGCCAAATAGTTGGGTGTACTCATTTGTTTTTGAAGTTTTTGGTTTTGGGTCTTACGCGTAAGGTTAACGATACTTTAGCTCTTTTAAAACTTGTTTTTGCACTTTTAATCCAAGATTCTTGTACTTTCAACGTTTTAAGGTGTTAAAATACTTGTTTTTGGCAAAAGTTTCAAACTTTATGCGTGGATCATTGTTTTGAACTAGTTTCTATTCGTGTGTATTTCACGCATAACTGCTTTTGAGTGCTTTGGATCATCAAGTTTCACACTTTTGTGTCATTTTGGTGTTATTGAAGCTATTTCATCACACAAAACCGGTTTAGAAACAACTTTGGGCAAAATCAAAATTACGAGTAATCCTACGCGTATCAAAACCCTAAAATTACGCGTAAGATTTTCCTTGGTTTGATCTTCAATTTTCTGGTTTATTCCGTGTTTTCTTACTTGGATAAGTCTGAAAATACGTCGACTTTGGATATCTTTTGCACTGTGAAGTGTAAAAGATCATTTGGGCAAAAACCCTAAAATTACGGATAAGCATAAGCTTACGCGTAGAAATCCTACGCATAAGATTCACTTTACGCGTAAACTTAGGTCTACGCATAAGGTAATCCTACGCCTAAAATTCTACGCCTAACTTTTGTCAACGCATAAATTTAGTGCTTTTATCCTACTTACGCGTAAGCTAAATCCTACGCGTAACTCCTCATTGTTACGCGTAACTTTTGGTGTTTTTACGCATAAGGTGCTACTTGGTTCTTGTCTTTTCTACGCCTAAGGACACTTCATCAACAAAAGTTCACTCGACTACAAAGATCCATTTTTACCACACAAGTTTATCATCATGTCTCAACCACCATACTCCAACTATTTCCCTCACACTTATAATCATCAACAACAACAACAATTAACTCCACAACATCAACAATGGAATCAACAACAAGCTATTTATCAACAACAATTTAATCAGCAACATACTCCACAACTTGGTGCAATTCCACAACCACAAATGGTTCAACCACCACCAAGTCTTCAAGTTCAAACCTACACAAATGATTTCAATCAACATCCATCAAGGAACACTATGAAGGAACCCACTTGGTTTGCAAAGATGTGTGAAGCTTTAAGCGACCAACAATCAATTCATGAAGTGGATCACTTGATAGACCTCCAATGCTCACTCCAGAAACTACGATCAATGGGTGATAAGGTTCTTTAGGTTTTGTGATCCGAAGAAGCCACATGGAAAGTTCTTAAAGAAGGTTATCTTGGAAGGTCCATTTGAGATGCCCCTCGTCATTGTACCCGGAGATCCAATCATTGCTCCACCAAGAGATGAACAAACCAACATTGCTATCATTGCGATTTAAATCCTCTGAACTTCTACACTATGAAGTCGATGAACTTGCAATGGAATACATCCTCTTAGGATTACCAAACCCAATTCTTCGTAGTGTTGATGCTCAAAAGATCGCACAAAAATGTGGGATCATATTCGTCTTCTTATGGAAGGATCAGACTCAATCGGGAGGATTTGGAATCCAAAATTTACTTGGCTTATGAACACTTCATGATTGAACACGAGAGACACTAGAGTCCTATCATCATCGATTTTCGAGACATCATCAATGATTTGGATAAACACAACATCATCATGCCAAGAATTGCGGTGAATACTAAGTTCCCGAGTAGTCTTGGTCCGAATGGGAGAAGTATGTCATTTTTCTCCGTCTGCGAAGAATATGCATCATTCTACTTATGGATTGTTGTACGATTACTTGAAGCCTCATGAAAAGGAAGTTGATCGGAAAGGATTCTCCGTGCTCAAATTGCTAAACAATACAATCGGACAATCAACAACTTGCCTTGTATGCTCAATGAATTATCCTCTCAACCAAAGAACTCAACCAATCGCTTCAAACACACCTTCACAACAACCACAACCTCAACAAAATCAATTGGTTCCATACGGCAACAATGCTCAAGCATATGTCGTTGAAGCGATCGAGGAAACAGATCCGTTCAAGCATTGCAACAAGGATTTGTGATGATTGCTAATGCTTTTGGCGTTACACCAACAAATCCAACAATCGTATTCGTTCCTCATCTAACACACGGACTCAAGTCTGTTGTGAACAATGGACGTGTTGAAGTTCGTAATCGTGATTATGGTCGCCGATGGGCGGTGGTCAAGGGTTTAATGTTGTGGGTAGGAATAACAATGAGCTCAAGTGGTGGAACAGGAAATGCTCGAATCGGTTAAATGGTCTTAGATGCTACAACCGCAATGAGAAGGACACTGGCTAATGCATGCCCAAAGCCAAGGACTAGGGGCGTGCTTATTTCAAAGAGGCTTTACTTTTGGCTCTTAAGGATGAAGTCGGTGGATCTCTTACGGACAAAGAACGAGCTTTATGGCGATGCAGACTCGATGATGATATGGAGGACTTGCGTGCTAATGCTGTTGTTATGTTGATGGCTAATATGCATGAGTCGCACATGAGTGATACAGCCCGTGTATGACATCGATGGCTTGTCTCGTGTACCGAACAAACCATCATCATATCTCGAACTAATATCTCCGCCAATATCTCGAATCCCAAGACGGATCGATCGCTCAAAATGAGTCTTCTACATCTCTTTTCGATGATTTTCAAGTTAACCTCAGTAGTTACATTTGACGATCAAGATGACCTTATGGTTTCCTTTGATAATCAAATTGACTCCGTGGTCGCATTTGAGGATCTAAAGAATGATCATGTTGAGACTCACGTTGAACAAGATGATCTGTTGCCTCATCCGGATTTTGCTCGGTTAATTCAAGACCATAAAATCAAAATGGAGGAATGTTATGCATTAAATCGGTCCTTAAAAAGTAAAATGCACTGTTAACCAAGGATTTTGAATGCTTACAAATGCAACTCAACTTTTTCAAAACTCAAGAAAACCGTGAAAAAGGTTTTGAAGCCGCTTTGCAAAATCTCATCAAAACGAAAAATATTTAGAGAGACAGATCGTGATCTAGCCGCCTCGAAGAATGCTTTGTTGTCCGAATTAGAACAATCAAACACGAACATAAAAAGCAAATTAACGCCTCACCTTGGAAAATCAAAAGCTAAGGTGAGTTGTTAAATTGTCAAAACAGTTCTCCGCATACAAAAGCATTCAACGAATCGGGTAGATGACCTTCTTGAAGAAATTATCGGCTTGCAAAACAAACTTAAAGAGTTTAAAACTGTTGTTTACAAACATGGTGAATCCGTAATGACTATTGAAAAGTTTACCTTAAAACCCAATCCAAAAGGATATGGAAAAATCTAGGCGATTACAAACCAAAGCTTTCACTAAAAACATTCAAACCAACTCACAAGTTTCCAAAGAATACAAAATTGATAATACTTGTCATGAGTGTTGTTGAATATCATCGTCAAGAGGAATTAGATGCGTAAGATGAGAGTCGATCAAAATTAAAAATGTTGTTTACAACAAACCTTTTAATTATAAAACGCGGTCACTTTCGTCACACCAACGGATTCTTCTAACACACCAAGGGTTATCATCAAAACACCGAGTCTTCTAATGTTAATCCCAAAACGAATTTGCACAAACTTATGGTCCTTTACCTTCCATTAGTGAAGTAAACTCAAAACCCGAAAATCGAAAAATCCTTCGATATTTTGACATTTTCATGGTCGACCTCAAAATTTTACAACATGAGATAGAATATCGCCCGAAATCAAAGTTGAACATTTTCAATCGCCTCGCGCGAGAACAAAGAGACATTTTTCGAAAAATCTTTTACCTAATGTTAAAAACTTGAAAAGTTGTGCAATTGCTCGGGAAAAGGATTTTCATAAGGAACTTGGGGTCATGAAAACGTTTTGAGAAAAGCGAAACATCTATTTCTAATACTAAACGTAAGAAGAAAGCGTTGAGAAAAGATGTTGATCGACTCTTGGAAGATGTTATCGTCCGATATCCATAATGTTGTGTTACTTCATGCCTTGCCATTTGCATCGATTACATCTCTCCGATATTGTTGAAACTGTTGTAATTGTTGTTGAGAACACCGATAATGTGCTTCGGATCGAGTCTTTAAAAGTCGAAAATAAACGATTACACACGAAATTTACAATGCAAAACGTCGTCTTCATTGGTGTGAAAAGATATTCACAATCATCAACTTAGTTTTCAAAAGAAAATCGCTCATTGAGTGCAAAATCTTCGATCCTAAAATTGAACAACTGGATGATCAAAACGTGTCTTTGAAAAGTCAAATCTCAAAATATGAACAAGAACTTTTAAAAGTTAAACAGAATATGGTGTCATATTTGATTTACTCAAAAGACTCGACTTGAAGCATCAAACGAACTTGATCACTATCTTGCTCACACTAGAGATGTCATGAATTTTGTTGGTAATATTCGTTCGAAAATCAAGATCCGATTCACACCATCTCTAAGTTACGGAAAAGTTAGGAAAGTATGAACAACTTCCGCCTCTCGTGATTAAGAGATTAGCACCCGTCACACTTAGTAATCGTGAACCTAGAATTCCCACCGCCAAATCACAAGTTGCTAATGTGTTTCCTCTCTTGAAACAGAATAGTTGCATCTTTTCCAAACGTCCGCACTTCACGACCTAGGAGCACTCAATCGAAGAATAGGAAGTTGCGACCTAAGAAAAGATCAATAAGGAATGCTAAAGTAGAAGAACACCCTAGGACTCGAATAAAACTCATGTTACTTCCACTATAGATGTTGCGTCGGCAAATGTAATACAAATAGTGATGTAACGAATGCTAAACCGTTAAGTACTTTTGATATTCATCGATGCACCTTGTGTTATTTGTCAAAAGCGTATGAATTTCGATTGTCATGACAAATGTGTTGCTAAAGCTATAATCTCTCGATTACAAAATCCTAAGAATCGGAATACCTCTAGGCCCACTAATCATTCTAAGTCCGTGCTTGGTAGACCGCCTTCTTTAGATTCTAAGGCAACCATTGCTATCACAAGAGCTCCCGCTTCACCTCCTAAGAATGAAGTACCACCTAGTGCTTTCACTAAGACTAAAGCAAAGAGTAGTTATAGATGGCGAAATGGATATATAACACACTAGGATTTAAATGGATGCCTAAAATTATCAATGTGTGTATGTCTCACATACCGCTTGAACCATCTAACATTTCGGGTTCCACATCTACTTCTATTCCATCCGTGTCAAATGCGTGTAATGCGGTGATATGATCATTCTCTGGATTGTTGATAGCGGATGTTCCCGACACATGACAGCAACCTTAAACTGTTATCAAACTTTATTGCAAAGTTCATTGGCACCGCCGATTCGGGAACGATCACTCGCAGACCATCATGGGCTACGGAGATTATGTCAATGGGAACATCGAAATCGCAGGGTTTACTATGTGGAAGGCCTCGGTCACAACTGCTTTCGATGAGGTCAATTTTGTGATGGAGATTTGGAGGTTGCTTTCGTGGAGAAAACTTGTTTCATTCGTGATCTACATGGAAATGACCTTATGTCCGGCTCGCGTAATTCTAGTCTCTACACTATCTCTATGCAAGACATGGTTGCTTCCTCTCCCATTTGCTTACTTTCAAAGGCAACATCTACAAAATCTCGGCTATGGCATCGTCGCTCTCACATCTAAACTTTCAAACCATCACCAACCTTGCTCGACACAAACTAGTTGAAGGACTCCCACGATTTCGGTATTCAAAAGATCACCTTTGCTCACCGTGAACAAGGGAAAAGCACTCGTGCTCATTTTCCTTCAAAGGTGGAACACGACTCAAAGATGTACTACATCTTCTTCACATGGATTTGTGTGGCCCGATGCGTGTGCAAACGATCAATGGCAAACGCTACATCTTAGTAATTGTTGATGACTACTCACGATGGACTTGGGTCTACTTTCTTCGTAGCAAAGACCAAGCTCCACAAATGATCATCACCTTTCTCACAAAAATACGAGTTCACTCCGCAACACCGTCGTAATTATCGAATGCACAAAGGAACCGAATTTGTTAACAAAACCCTTCGTGAATTTTATGAGAAAGTAGGAATTCAAAGATCAAACATCTATTGCACGTACACCGAACAAAACGGAGTTGTTGAAAGACGAAACCGAACGTTAGTGGAAGCGCAAGAACAATGTTAATCAATGCTAAACTTCCAGATTACTTATGGGCGTGTCGTATCATCGCATGCTATACTCAAAACCGTTCTATGATCACAAACGCCACAACAAAACACCTTTTGAGCTTGTCCACAACTATAAACCGAACCTCAAACACTTTCATGTATTTGGATCCCTTTGCTATCCGAATAATGATCGTGATGATTTTGGAAAGCTCAAAGCCAAAGCGATATTGGAGTCTTTATTGGATATCGTGACAATTCTAAAGGTTTCCGAATCGGAATCGTCGAACTAAGGAGGTAATGGAAACGATTCATGCTCATTTCGATGAACTCACGGAAATGGCTTCGAGTATAACAACTTAGAACCCGGTCACAACCGCTTAAACTTCCTCAACCCCATCATCACCGAAGAAAGCCCTCACTAACTCGTCAACAAATGGAAAGGTTATTTGCTCCTCGCTCGTGACGATATTGATGAACGTGCTCTGGTGTATCCGCTGTTCACCGCACAACCCGATAATATTCCTATACCGATACACTGCTACAACAACTCATCGTTGAAGATGCACCTACACCGATTGACTCCAACACAACAGATTGAACACACCGCTTCCAACAATGATGAACCGGTGATGATATTCTCGAATGAAGTACCCCACCGCAGATTTTGATCCAAATGCGTTCTTCAACCCGTTTGCTAATGAGATCGCTGCACCGGATGTTGCGGAATCTTCAACAAACCATTTGAATCCTCGAATCGCACAATGTATACCAACATCAACCTCTACACATAGATGGACAAAAGACCATCCTCCGCTAACATTATTGGCAACCCGAATCAACCAATCGTTACGAGACAACGTCTTCACTCAGACGGTGAACATTGCATTTATGCACTCACCGTCTCGCCAATCGAACCTAAAAACATTAAAGACGCAATGACAAAAGACAACCGGATTGAATCCATGCAAGAAGAACTCAACCAATTCAAACGTCTTGAAGTATGGAATCGGTTGAAAGACCAACAGAATCTACGTCATTGGTCTAAAATGGATTTGGAAAAACAAATTGGATGTGAAGGAACGTCATCCGAAACAAGTCACGCCTAGTTGCTAAGGGTTATCGTCGGGAAGAGGAATAGACTTTGAAGAATCTTTTGCTCCGGTTGCTCGTCTTGAGGTCGTTTCGGATATTCCTCGCGTCGCGACTCATATGAATATGACGGTCATCGATGGATGTCAAAACAGCGTTTCTCAATGGACAACTTAAAGAAACGGTCTATGTCACCAACCGGATGGATTCGTTGATCCCGAGTTCCCGAACCATGTCTACAAACCGAACAAAGCTCTTTATGGTCTCAAACAAGCCCTCGGGCATGGTACGATAAGCTATCATCTTTCCTCATTGCCAATAATTTCACCAAAGGCTCGGTTGACCCAACTCTTTTATACAATATCACGGGCACACATCTTAATTGTTCAAATTTACGTGGATGACATCATTTTGGGTCAACACATAAAAGTTTTCAATCGCTTTTGCAAAACTAATGAAGAAAAATTTTGAAATGTCCATGATGGGTGAACTTACGTTCTTTCTAGGACCGCAAGTTCATCAATCACCCCGTGGTATTTTCTTGAGTCATCCAAATATGCCCTTGAACTGTTAAACAAATTTGGAATGACAACTGTGATACTTATGCCACACCAATGGCTCATACCAAGAAGTTAGATGTTGATTTACATGGGAAATTGGTTGACCCTACCAAATACCAAGTATTATTGGGTCCTCATGTATCTAACGACTAGCGAGACTGATATTGTCTTTGCCGCTTATCTATGCTCCCGTTATCGATCGCGACCAACTGAAACCCACCTCTCGAGGCTAAAAGAATCCTCCGATACATCAAGGGAACCATTAACTTGGGGATCCGTATCCGAAGGATTCGGTTTTGAACTAATCGCCAGACGACGACCACGCAGGATGCTTAGACTCAAGGAAAAGTACTTCAGAGCTCTACAATTTCTTGGTGATAAACCGGTGTCTTGGCAATCAAAGAAGCAGGATTGTACATCATTGTCATCAACCGAAGCGAATATGTAGCCATGTCCGCGTGTTGTGCTCAAGTCATCCGGATGAGAACACAACTCAAAGACTATGGTTACGTATTTGATGAATCCCGATGTATCGCGACAATCGGAGTGCCATTGCAATCTCGCAACTCGGTTCAAAGACTCGAAATCAAAGCACATCGATCTACGCTATCATTTCATCAAGGACCACGTGGAGCAGTGGTACCGTTGAATTATACTTTGTGGTACCGAATACCAATTGGCGATCCGCTCACCAAAGCCTTGCCTCCCGCTAGGTTTAATGAGTTGGTCCACCGAATTGGTATGAGGTGTTTGACTCAAGAGGAATTGGATGACCTCTTAAAACATCTTAAAACCTGTCAAACACCAAAACATCTTTTGTAAATAAATTTTCAAAAACAAAATACAAAAATATAAAATCCGATAAAACAACAAAAATATTCTCCTAATCTATCTTTCTTTCAACATGGCAAGTATATTTCTTCCGTCAACACTTTAATCTTTCAAAATTCAATATTTTTCCGATCAAGTGTTGAGGGGGAGAAAATAATCTCTTAACTGTTTCACAACATCTGTGTACTTGCATGTTATCACATCTCGGTTGATTATGTTACAAATGGTGGTACATTTTCTGGTTCAAAGACACTCCTCGGACTTAAAGTAATAACCTTTCTTTATTTTCTCAAGTCAAGGGGGAGTGTCGTCATGTTTCTTTCCTAAAAATCTTTGATTGGTAACCAAAATGGAAGTTAAAAGGCTTTGTTTGAAAAAGGAAAAGGTGGAGGGACCAAAACTGTCAAAAGGTTAAACTCCCTTTTAATAAAACACCCTCCCACCTACTTTCACTTCTCATTTATTGCAAAAACACCTAAAACCATCCTACGCTTAAAATTCACTCAAGAAAACCGTGTTTTTGATCTTCATCTTGTAAGTGTTTTCGTGATCACAACATGTTTTTAAGATAAGGTTTTGAATCTCATGTAAATCCTACGGCTAAAACGTGTTCTACGCGTGATTAGGTGTTCTACGCTTATGCGTAAGAACACACAATCAATATATGTGTGTTTGTGGTGAAATGATTTGTGTCAAAACGTTCATAATACATCAATGATACCATTTTAACCATCAAATTCCACCCAGAAACACTAATTGATGATTTTTGAAAATTAGGGTTTATAAGTCGAATTGGGTGTTTTCGAATGTGAAGTGTTTTGGTCAAAAAGATTGTTGGGTTATGTTCTTATGGTGATGAATTGATGATTTCCTTGCTTTATAACCACCCAGAAACTCTAAATAATCAACAATTTGGAATTAGGGTTTAAAGTTCATAAGTTTGGGTATTTTTGATTCACCATGAATTGGGTGTTATAACTCGGTATATAGACTTCCTCAACACTCTTAAACTACCAGAAAAAGTTTGGTGCATATTCCATGGCTAGATCTCATACGCGTAGATTTAGGGTTTAGACTACGCGTATGTAGTTCTACGCATAACTGTGTAACATGTGTTCTTGCCATGATCTGTTGTTAAAATGAATCTATGTGTTAATATTGATGATATGATGGTTCTATTTCAGGCTTGTTACTCGTGAAAATCATAATCAAGGTCATTTGCAACTCTACGCATAAGGATTACCCTACGCGTAGTCATGTTACGCGTAAGAATAATCCCACGCATAACGACCCACGCGTAAGGTTCTACAATGGACTACGCGTATCCTGTGAAGGATATGCGTAAACAGTGACCTCTACGCATAAGGTCAACTCTTACGAGTAGCCTTACGCGTAAGGTTAATATATGCCTACGCATAAGCTCTACGCATAAGGTCTCCTTTTTCCTACGCGTAACACTTCTTACGCGTAAGTTAGGATTCTACGCGTAAGTTTACGCCTAAGCATATATCATTCATGTCTACGCATAACTTTGCCAAAACTACGCTTAACCCTGGATTGACCTTCATGATGATTTGTTACGTGTACAAACTTGTAAATAAACTAATCATAACGTCACGAATCCAATAATGTCACTAATAAACTTAATCGTCTAATATGCTGTGAACAATAAGTGATAACATAAACTTTAAAACTTAAAGTTAACTAACTCACGAAACATTTCACGACATCATTGAACTATTGAACATACAAGTGACTTAGGACTCGTAACAATCATTATCACTGTACATTCAATAACTAGACAATAAGACCTTCTATTGACTAACATTATGTCTTTCGATATGTTGGTTCTTTTGGCTAATGTTATTTCGATCACGACATGGTCGAACAAATGAATGTGGATGCACAAGTTCTCTCCATTGTCGATATCTATCCTCATGGCTATCCAATGAAGATAGGAAAGAATAATCTCCGTGTTGACTTTGACACCCTCACTTGCTCGAATCTTCGTGTTTAATTGCTATTGACATTCGAGGACTCATCCGTATCGTAACATGCTTACTCACTCGCAATCGCCCCGAGATCTACATCCAACAGTTCGGAACACTATGGAAAGGGTCAAGGACAAACTGCGTGACGGTGACTCGAATCACAAACAAGTCACCATTACACTGCAGACTTAAGGCGGTTCTCCTAATTCTCGATGTCGATCCAACCAAACTATATGCCACACACCGTCAAGAGCTCACTCTCCAATTCTTAATCGATATCGGTTATGACGAGGCTACAGGAGTAATCACCAAGCATTCTCACGTAGAGCTTAAAAGTATTCCTCAACCCCGAGAACTCTCTACATGATCATCACCAAGTCATTTCGGTCGTGACAATGCTATGAGCACCCTAAGCTCATAGAATTGCAAATATTTGGGCATTGGTCAACAGAAACACATCGCTATCGAAGCTCGATTTGGGATGACATGATGTCATTTCTCAACAAACTTGGCTCAAAGATTCCCTACATCGATATACTAAATTGTTGATCCGAGAGCACTTGGACTTCATCCCGACATTCCCAAGAGGCTCAATGACCCCGACAATCACGACATGTTGACGGAACCTATTCTATCTGTCGGAATCAAGGAAACGTCTACAAAGAAACAAGGTGTTGTCTTTGCGATTTCCTTCTAATCGAAGATGTCGAAAGCTCGAATCGTATAAAAGGTATCCGGAAGCGGTCGAGACAAGGCAAAGTTGGTCATCTCGACGAAAAATCTTCGGAACACTGTAAGGAGAACCGAAAAGGAAGTCTTGGAAGTGTCACAAGTTCGAGATAGTCGAGGAATGTTCCAAAGAAGAAACCTATTCCAAAGAGGAAACCTACCACTAAGAAGAAAGTTCCTTCTCGGAAGCCACTCCGATCCTTTCACCGAACCGCAAAGACAGCTCAAGGACGAGGACTCGATGCTACCGACACGAGATGAAGAGATCACATACTCAAACCGCAAAGGATGAAAATCCTCAAGTACCAAAACCTCCAAGTCCTCAAACTAATAAAGGAAAAGGCAAGACTCGCACTTGTGTCACTATGATGAAAGCTCGATGAAGAAGAAGAAGAGCAACTGGATAAATCATACGGAAGAAGTTCAAAATCGTCCGACATCGTCAAAAGGTCAAGAATTTGCTAAAGATCAAATGGGTGGCCCCGGAGGATCAAGTGGTGCTGCCCTCCTCTCCAGATCCCGATGCGGTTAATCGACCCGATAAGGGATCCGTGCCACCACTCTTGTGCAACAACAAAAGCCTGTAGAGGATACTATTGTGTATGATTTTGAGAAACTGAAACCGAGAAAGAAAAGTCTAGAGATGACGAGGATGATTATACAAAGTTTCTTCTAGACAGTCCAACACACTCAAAGGAGAAAACCTCGAAACTCCTAAGGACATGAAGTCTCCTCATGTCTCCTCATCATCGACTCTTCATCTCACTCATCACCACCACCATCAAAAAGTCAACCGGATCATCATCCAAATCGTGAAGAAACCACCTAAATCTTGGATTTCTCGGACTCATAAAAGATTGTGAAAGTTGTCCAACAAATCGAAAGAAGGACATACTTTACGAAAAATGAATTGGTTTCTTGACCAAATTCAAGACTTAAATGATGAGAAAGACAAGATGGAGAAAGAAAGGAATTTGTTCGAAGTTCATGAAGAGTCATCGAAAAGAGGAACCGAACGAAATGATCGAAGGTTACACTAACAAGTACCTTCGGATATCGTTCCTAAAGTCCAAAAGGAACCGGAGAAGAAAGCAAGAGATCATACCCACAAGTTTCTTCTCGACCTTGTCCCGGTGTGACTAGAGAAGTATTTTCCGGACAACTCACCCCTAACATCGTAGCATTGGTTAAACATACAATGGCCAAAGAAGTCGATCTCTCGAATGAAAGTTAATCGCTAAACTTGTGATGCAAATGTCAAAGCGATCGGAACGTTTACTCGGATGAAGCTAAATTTTCGAAAATCTACTTGATTTTCAACTCGGATCATCATGCAAGGAGTCACCGATCAACCCAAACGACCAAGAGATGACGATGATAAGGATAAGGACTCGCACCTAAACGTCGAAGCGCCCGGTAAATCTACCTCGATGCCACCTCCTCCACCACGGACTTCTTCTCAACAAAGTCTCCTCCACCTCGGTCTTCATCGATAAACCTCGGGACGATTCCGAGTTACCACCCCGACTCATAAAACGGTGATTACTTTGAGTATACGGGTGGTGACGATGAAGAGGTCCTTGAGCCCCGACAACAACCCACCTCACCCAAACAAGTGCGAAACCAAGATCATCATCAAGGCCTTCCAAAAGAAGAAGAAGACGACTCACTGGAGTCGTATCATGGCTAGATGACGATAAAACCGAAGAGTTTGAATGGTTCTCCACACTTGTCAATCAAACTCCTACCCCGATGAAGGTCAAGAATTGGTAGATGGTTCTACATTGGAGCACGCAAAACTCTTGCAAGAAAAGTTCCATGTGAAGAAAATGACGAAATCGAGTTGAAGCGAATCAAGAATGAAGCGTTTCAACTTCTACAAGACGACTCGAAAGCGCCTCGAGGTCGAATATCATCTTGAGAACATCGCCGAGCTATGTCTAACAACATGGATTGGCTCAATCCGAAGCAAACATTGACTTCACACAAAGGGACAACCTCCATACTACACCGATTGGACCAAACCTCTACCGACCATTGGCAAGCAGACGAACCAAGGATTCCTTCCGATACTTTTTAACAGAGACCGGATTTTCTCTTACACGGTAGCGATGGTTCGCGAAAATACGCTACATCATTGACTCTTCCATTCCAGTGCTATTTACTCAAACCGCATAGCTATCGAGGAACGTGCAAATCACTTGTTTTCGACAACGTGCAAGCATACGACCAAGATGCATTGTATGGGATTCATCATTGGCCCGAACGCGAAGAATCTACTACGTGTTTGCACGGTTCGAAGTCTCAACATGGTGTATAGTTCCAAGGACATCGTGGCCATCAAACATATTGATCTCAAGTCTAAGTGGGACTACACATTCTTGAAGAATATCATAGTCAAACGACAAGATGAACAGGACTATGGATTCTCCGAGGTCGACTTTGAGAACTTGTCCTCAACGACATCGAAGACATGTACCTTGCCAAAGTATGTGGTCGTATGAGACAATTCTCGATGAAGTTCAACGTGAATTTATCAAGTCGGTTCTCATCTTCATTAGACGATCGTGATCAAAGAACGTGTCGAAGATATCCGGATGGTCGTTGAATCATATCGACGCGTGTAAACTTCACTCCACCACGCTTGATCTTCCCGACATCAACCACTATCACAACTTACGCTCATCAAGAAACCTTTCGGCGTTGTTTACCGCAGTGAACTTCAAAGAAACCGCTTAATGGCGTGTAGTGAGCTCCACAAATTCGGGATCATACCTTGAAGTCGGTTAGGGATGGATTGGCGACTGAGTTGAAGGATATACTGAAAGTTGGGTCTCCTAAGCTACTGGAATTCTCGGAAAGGAGGGATGTGAGACGTATCATCACCATGATTGATGAACGGTTGTTCGAAGGGATCGATTTAGACGATTGGAGAGCTATGTTGGTGGTCGACCGGAGAAACATCACCGGCTTTCAACGCCTGCATGCGCACTCACGGGAACATCACCGCACTTCCGGTACCCCTTGAATTGTTTCCTTCATATAATTTTGGATGTATGATTATATATGTCAATGGCTTGTGCACACATAACGATGTACAACCCGTAATTGTCAAGAAAGGACCACGTGGTGCGCCTCGGTGCCACAATCCTTATAAAAGGAGCGAAAGCTTCTTATTTTTGAGTAAAACCTATCAAACCTTTCTCTTTTCAAGGTTTTGCTCAAAAGACAAGTACTTCCCATATGATTTTCAAAACCTCAACCGCTTATATCACTAGTTGAGGGGAGTATTTGAATTAAAACTTTGTTCACAAATTGTTCATAGTGGTCACTCTTCCGCAACACTCAAAATGGTCATATTTATTCTCAACCGTTCAAAATAACATTTTATATGCCATTTTGAGGGGAGAAAATTGTGTGATAAGAAATATGTTGTGCAAAATGCAAATGAATTTGTACCTCGGACTTAACCAACGAATTGACGGTACTAAACTGTTAGTAACTCGAAAAGACTTGTCTGGACGGGTAATAATTTCAAGCTAGTTCGCTAGTAATGTAAACGTGTCTCGCAAAGGACTTGTCCAAGTAGAAAGTACCATTCGAGAAACTCTTGATAGACATGAACTCGACGGGTATGACAACCTTTCGAGGTTTGTCTACACCTTCAAGGTAGTTATTAGAGCTAGTTGTCACCTAAAAGTCGACAATGTAACTCTTTAACTATTCAACGTAACCGTGTCTCGCGGAGATTGTCTATCTTTAGTGGATCAATTCAAAAAGTGCGCTCTTTCCTCACTGTGCATTTAACCATTAAAACTATTAAGCACATGTGGAGGGGAGTATTTATGCAAAACATCATCTCTCACGATGGTTCAAACATGTTTTCATTAACAAACCCTTTGAGAGATATTTTCACATACTGATGGTTTTAATGGCAAACATAGGTTAGTCATGGAGTTATAAGGTGACTAAGGTTAGGAATAACTGTCCTATGATCCGCCAGAGTCGGAGGGATCTACCCAAGGACACTACCATTAGTTAGTGTTAGAAGTCCTTAGGAATGATTATAAAAGGAGAAAATGAGAATCGGAGAAAGAAGGAGTTGAAGAATCAAAAAGAAATGTAAAGTAAAGGGTGAAAAGAAATAGCCCTCCAGTTATTCAACTTAGGGCGATAACGGGTTCAATTCATATACTCTTGGTTGTCACTTAGTGACACCGGTATTGAAGATTAAAAGTCGTCATGGACCCGGTGGACGCATGCACTAAACCTTCTTAGCCACTCAAGTTTCTCTCAACGTAAGCTTGTTTCATTCTCACGGGGAACCCTACGTAAACTATTGGCTTTCTCTTAGAGATCGTTGGTATTGAAGAAGGAGACCCTCTCCCTAGTCTCCGCCAGAAAACCAAAACGCACTATTGAGTCTAGAGCCACGAGATTCATCAAAAGATCTCTTAGGAACACTTGACATTTAATCACTTGATGATCAACAAATAAGATCATCGATGGTTCATATCGAGTCCTTCACGGATCTTAGCAATGTCGAGAACATTTATGAGAGGTTCACATCCGTGATCCTCGGTGATTGAATGGAAACTCCGCCGTGGTCAACATCAAACAGCCACGGACAGAAGTCACTTCGGTAACTCCCGTGGATTACGCGGAGTGTGTCTCAAACGGTCTGATCGTGAGGTGATGCTTGGTGTACCTCGGCGACTCATCTCGAACTGTAGATGTACCGGTACATCGCGTTATCTCACTTGTGGGACTCCGGTTCAGAACGGCCTTTGTAAGAATTAGAGTTGTGTTTTCACACTATGTTGTTAACACTCTCAAGTTCAAACTTGTAAGTGCGGAAACCGCTTATTACTAACCGCTTGAAATGTTTTCTTCTTATGGAAGCTCCGGAGCGGGATGATCGTCTTGATTCTTCTCATGCTCACGCCAACATCATCACTAATGGAAGTTCTATTCAATGCAACACAACCGTCGAATGATTCTTCGTCAAACCAAAGAATCTACAATGTTAAAGACTTAAAGAACTTCATCAAGATTGAATTCCAACGTCAAAGAGCGTGTGAGCATGTTGAAGAATGACGTGGAGACACCGGAGCGTGAAGGACACTGAGGCGATCGATGCGAACAACAACATACTATCACTTTCACCACAAAGAACAATGATCAAAGAACAAAGTTAAAGATGACGTCGAAGCATAACTGTTCAAAGATAACTATCTCTACACCGGGAGATTGTTCGAATCAAGGCAATTCCTCTCACAAGAAAGAAGAATGTCGAAGACGTCACAACTACTATTACATCAACGCCTTCACCGTTTACATTCATATATACTTGAGGGAGATTGTTGGAATCACTCCTAAACAAGATTTCAAGTATTTATATTTCATATGTAATAGGTAGCTTTATTATGGCCTTTATGTTTGTTTAAGGTCAAGCTTATGTAGAAGGCCCATAAGCTTAGGCCCAAGCCCACATAAGAAAGGATGGGAACTAGGAGTGTTGCCTAGCTTCCTCCTATAAATACTCTTGTAAACCCTCATTTGAGGGTTGGTTGTTCAAGTTTTTTCTTTCACATATGCCTCACGCCTAACCGTATACTATATTAACGTGTGTGTGTGTGTTGATACTTGTTCAATCGCCTTTATCTCTTTCTCTATAACTTGTGTTTGTAAAACTAGTGACCTAACATCTAGTTAAAGGCATTAGTGAAAGGTGCCTTAGATGTACATTCAATATGGTGTGTTTCGATGTACAAGATATATTAGTATTGGATCCAAGGATACTGATATCCTTAATGATGTTGTAATAAGGAGTTGGTCTCCTTTGGGATTAGTCGTTGGTGTAGTGTTGGGTAGTAGTTCCTCCATTGTAATGGAACTCGGTATCTAGCCTAGTACATGATAAAGGGTAGGTGACGTTGTGATAGGTGTGGTTCACCTTGGTGTGAAAGAACCCGGTGGTTAGCCTAGTACTGGAAAAAGAGTAGGCAAAGTTGTGAAGGTTTCTCCACCATAAGGAGTTGGTGTCGTGTAGTGATTATGAACTCTCGAGTAGGTGACTCGGGGAGTGGAGTAGGGAAAGGAAGGTGTCCTTGTAGCCGAACCACTATAAATACTTGCATTGTGGTTTTGTGCTTCTTACTCTTATCTTTTCATTACATATTTATACCTCTATATGTTTGTTTATCAACATCCAACACACATCCAAATAGATTGACATAAGTCGATCTAAATAGTTTAAAAGAAAGTTTTAATGGCAAAACTATTCAACCCCCCATTCTAGTTTTCCAAAATTGGCTTCAGAGCTTCGTTACCAAGTTTCTTGAAGTATATTGTACTTTAAAAACTTGATACGATCCATGGTTAATTGAAAACTACAAAAAAGTTTTTTTTCATAAAAACAAACACCATGTTTTTTTTAAAAGACTCTTTGTTTGGATGCTGATTAGATGACAACATTTTTCTTATTATTTATTTTTTATTTAAATGCACTAATCCTCTTTGTCATGTTGATTAGTCAAAGCTCATACCTACCAAGCCATAGGAATCGCTTGGTAACAAGAATACCTTCCTAAGAAGGTATCTTAAACACAAAGGAGCTGGAATTGTTCTCGAGATTTGTTGTGTCATTTGTAAAGACATTCCTAAGTGCATTAGAGGTATGATTTTCTACTTATCTCTAAAATGACATTAGCTTGATAATTAAGTATGCCTACATAGGTATTTATATGATTATCATTTGTGCATATACATGTATTACATGAAGCTTCATTAGGAAGCCTTTTCTCACATACGTGCTATTCTTTCGTCTAAAGTCGTGGTATATAAAACTTTTGTTTTATTTCATTTAATCCAAAAATCATATTTTCTAATTATAAAACAAAACACAAATTTCAAAAATTCCTCCTTCCCCATAAATAAACCATCCGTCGCTCATTTTTTCAAATCTCCACTTTTTCAAATCTTTCATTTTCAAAAAATTACCTCTCATTCAAAACTTCATCTTCCTCTCATCTCATCTCATCTCAACATGGTTTACATCGCTCTCGTGCTCATCGCCTTAACACTCATCGCACTTGTGTTCCCTATGATGAAGTTCACATACGGAGACATATACTTTGTGTTGTTAATCTACATTGGGGTTATATACCCAATCCTTTGTATCATTCTTAGCATTGAAATAAAATATTACTAATAGTCTAGTTATCTAGGTTATTATTATCATAATGTGTTTATCACTTCTTTTTGATTTATTTCATTCTATCGTGATACATTAGAAAGCCATGTATGCATGCTAAAAGAGAATGTAGACTAAAACACATATCTTGGTATAAAATTATAAGATCTAAAAACCTACGTTTTTATCAAGAAATCTGTTTCTATTACTACAGATCCACGGATCCTAAAGTTAGACTAGCCGGATCCCTTATGAAAGGGAACCGTACTTCTGGATAACAGTTTTTCATGCAAAATAAAAACCGCTTTCATTATAAAAGTAATATTCCACTAGTATGTCAAACCTTAAATGAGTTAAGTATCATTGTTGTTAAAAAACCATTGTTAATAAAAATCTAGTAAAAACGTTAGATAATCATTGGTTGACCACAAAACATCACTTTCTATTAACTCATCTTTTCTATATGTTCCACTATGTCGCATGAATAAGAGTTTGATTTTACACTCACTAGCGTATACACTCCGAACATCTCCCTTGAGCCCAACACACCTGGCAATCATGTCCGTGGGTTCAATAATCTCGAAACCGTCACTTCCACGAAGGACGTATTGTAGACACCTCTCTACAATTCGAAGAAGGTATCAATACCTCCTTCCGAACCATAGGATTGGAATGTATTCTCGAAATTAATGAGAAAATATGTCCAAGGTTTGTATTGGCATTCTTCCGTCAAGTCGAACTCGTTCGTAACGAGGATCGTTCTCTATCTCTTTGGTTTTGGATCAAAAACCAAAAGTTTGTTTTAACCCTTGGGCATTTTGCTCAAATTCTCCGAATTGCAAATCATGGACAATGTCCCTTCACCAAAGATTGGTCTCTTGATTCTCTCTTCAACTTTCGTGACGAAAATAGTCCATATTGTTCACACATACCTTCCCCGCAAGACTTGATTCACACAATATGCAAACCTCGACCCTATTACTCTGATCCAAACATTATCTGTACAAAGGATATCCGAGAAGAGTACAAGGCTCTCACACTCATCCTAAGAGAAAATGTTTGGAGTCTTAGGGGAAATCGAGAAATACTTCCCGCTTGTTATGCTCACATAATGTATTGTTTGCTAACACAACAACCATACAATCTTGCCTACTTCTTTGCAAGGCGAATTGTAAATCTTCAAGGGTCCAAGAACAAACTCCTCCCTTATGGAATGTTCTTGATGCGCCTTTATCATAACATCATGTACTTCCACCCTCAATTTCAAAGTCCGTTGTACGTACTTGTGAACAAGATGATGGAACCTCTAAACATATCTCTCATGAAGACTTTCTTAATTAGCGAAAACGCTCAAGGAACTTAGAAATCCTTCAAATAGGATCAATCCTGTGTATTCATGCTTTATCAATGTAATCCAATTTCTTTCATGAAATAAAACATTTTACATTTGATATCTTAGTGTTAGAACCTCTTTAACTAACCTTGAAATATAATGCATTGTCAAAGTCATTGCATACCTTTAGTAAAGGTTCTGCTTAGCAGATAGACGGATCCCAAAGATTGTGCTAGACAGATCCCTAATCTTAGGGAACCGTGGGATCCGGCAAACAGAAAATGCAATTGCAATCATTGTATTTCAAACATGTCCTTAGAATACCTCACACTAAGCTAGACATAGTGCCTTAAGACAAATTAAGTCCTTATCAAGTTAAGTAGATCTTTTCTACTCACACATAACTCACCTAGATCACACTCAAGACCCTTGTAGATCTATCATTTCACTTAAACCCATTACTCTTCCGCTCTCAAGCTCGCTCATCATTTCTCACATAATCCCTCACATCTAGCCTTGAAAATCTTTCAATTATGGCAAAATTGATCATAAGCATCCTTACCTCAAAATTGATCAAATTCTAGTTTTTCCATCTTAAGTCTTTTGGATATTCTCCAAAACATTATCCTAAGTCACTATCTGATCTCTAGGATCATTTAGCTCCATTTGACACTTTCAAAATCTTTACTGTCATCTTTGTTCACCCATTGGTACTCATGAAAGTTCCAATTTCTTCCATAAAAGGCAATCATTAGCTACTTCACTCATCACCCTCAAGAACTTAATCACCTCTTCATTTAAGACACTTAGATAAACTGAAACACTCAAGATGAAATAGGCATTAGATCTTACAAACATCATTGCTATCTTTTCTTAGCTACTGATAGACGGATCCCTAGGATTAGCCTAGGCGGATCCCTCGTTGGAGGGAACCGTGGGATCCGTATGACAGACTCATGCCAAATCTAGCTAAAACAATCATTTCAAGCTCATCTTTCTAACTTCAACACTCCATCTCATCTTAAATGAGTTCCTAGATCATTACAACTCTGAAGTTGACTCCTGTGCATGTTAATCATCACATTCCAATGAATTTTAGTGGCTTAAGTCTTGAATGCACTTGCCAAATCCTTTGGTTTATAAACCACATTGATATGACTTCTAAAGTCATCATCTTCATCCTCATTTTCAGCACTTAATAAACCTTTACAAACCTCTTGAAATCATCTCATCATGAGGAAAACTCCAAGTAGCAACTTATCCACCAAAAGAACAACCCAAGAAAATTGCTCGTGTTATACACGAAATCTGTAACATATTGGATTTCACATACACATCAAATCATGTTTATATGGGGCGTACACTTAAGGTTTTAGAGAGAGAGAAAGTTTAGAGGTTTAGGGAACTTAAAGAGAGAAAGAAAAATCTTATTATGAGCTCCAACCCTCTACCTTGGGAGGTAGAGGGTATTTATAGTATCTTACACAAAACGCCTCCTACGGGCTCTGGATCAGGCATACAGTGGGTAAAGACCCGTCCGTCCTCCACGGTGTTACTTAACTAAGTACTAACTAACATTAAATAACTACGACTACGAGCTTTCTAATGATTACATATACTTGAGGTGACCGACACTTTAACGACTGGATTTTCTAAATCCTAACAATCTCCCCCTAAGGGAAGTCACCTCAAATTACACATAATACAAACAGATATTACATTAAGATTGTTCTTGGATTCTTGTTTAAGTTCATTGCTCTGTAGCCCGTAGTCTTTGATTCTTCATGTTTTGCATGTTTGGATAATCCAAGTGGAGGTCTTTAACAGATCCACATGATGATGAGTTTTGAGCCAGCTTTGAGATCTTCAGCTTCCATAAATCTATGACTCTTCCTTTGTAGTGTTGACTTTATGTGATGTTGTGACATTGGACCGACATGCTCATATTCTGGATCATGATTTCTTCTCATCAGAGTAGCGGAAGCTTTAGTTGATTCATGATATTCGTAGCAGCATAGCAGAAGCATGGAGTGAAAATATCAGAGTAGTTGATGCACTTATCATGATTTCCCTAGAAATGAATGTGTTGTGTGAGCATGCGGCTATGGATTGACCTCTTAATTCTGATCAGCTGCAAACGTTAGGAGTACATGCATACAACAGTTAGCAATAAAGCGCACAAAAAGTGTATTTGATCACTTTCGTTGAATTGAGGTACACGGCCCACGGTTCCCCATTGATCAGTACAAGTACTGCCTGTGATCAAGTATAATTTTGAAGAATCTCCTTGATGGGGTTTCGCAATGCTCTAGTTGTTCTCAAACCGAAACATCTCAAAGAAGACAACACGAGTGAGTGAACCAACAATTGAGATTCACCGATTTGATGAAAAGAGATTTGAAAACAATCGTGTCTCGCTCAATATAAAGTGTTTTGCAATACAACAAAGGTTTTAAGGAAAATCAATTATCAATCATAAACACATTTTATTTTTGAAATATTAATACAGTCGATGTGCTAGAGAAAAGAATTTTAATCACAAAGACCGGTTTTCAAAGGTATCCGTCAATCCATTTCTGAACCGAGATTGATTCATAATTTTGAATTGCCCCATTGTTTACATTCGGTTGTCACATGGTTGATCTATTGGATAGATCTCACATGCTACCTACCAAGAGCTTGTTTGATGTTGGCTCTAGAAGGCTTTCCATCTTCATTGTGAATATGTTTGCATATCACTCAGATGTTCTGGCAATACCACAAGGATAATGCGTAGGACTCTTAAGATATATTCTCTCTTTCCACATTGTGTGAAACAGAGAGTCTTCATTCACAGTGTCGTAATGAGATTTATTGATGATCTCGTGGCTCTAAACTCAATAGTGCACATTTGGTTCCTATGTCAGAGACTGGGGAGAGGGTCTCCTTCTTCAATATCAACAATCTCTAAGAGAAAGTAGATAGATACTGTAGGTTCCTCGTGAGAATGAAACAAGTCCTTTTAAGAGGAGCTTGAGTAGCTTGGGAAGATGTAGTGCAACGTGTCACTGGGTCCATGACGTCTTGTCTTCAATACCGGTGTTACCTTAGTAACCACCAGTAGCATATGTATTGAACCCAGTTTCTGCCCTACGGTTGGATAAATGGAGGGCTATTTATTTTCACCCTTTTCACATTGATTTCTTTTCATTCTTCAACCCCTTGGCCACACGAGACTTCATAACTAGAACCTTGTTGGGTTTATTCCGGATCTAGCTACATCTCATCCGCACTCTTTCCAATTCTCATTTTCTCATTTTTTTTTCATCATACCTAAGGACTTCTACACTATATAGTGGATTGTCCTCGGTAGATCCCTCCGACTCTGGCGGGATCGTGGGAACGAATACCTAACCTAACCATCCTTATATCTCCATACATAAAGTAAATTTGGCCGGTCTTTTTGGTATTGTTCTTCTGCCATTGGAACCAATTGAAAACCATTTGAAAATCAATCCAGGTACTTGTGATATATTATCAAAGAATTTTGTACCTGAATTGTTTTTGATATTTTAGAAAAAGCTCCCCCTCAACATGTGCATCGTATATTAGAAATCGTTTGGCACATGTAGGGAGGAGAATTCACTTCTTTATTTAACATTTTCTAAAAATATCTACATCACCTTCCCGATCAAAATTAGTGTTTCAAATACTGTTAAAGATATGTTTAGGAAAGGATGTGGTTTTCAAAAATTTGCTCCCCCTCAATATGTGCATCGAGATTCGAAAGTGTTTTGCACATATTAGGGAAAACATGCACTTAGAGACAAATCAATCACGTTTCAATCCTTTTTGGTTTGATACAGATGCTCCCCCTTAACATGTGCATGGAAAATTTGAAATCGTTTGGCACATGTAGGGAGGAGAGCTTGCTAATCACTTACAAACCATTTGTCGAATTATCAGTTTAAATCCAATTTAAATCACAAATTCTCCCCCGATCATAATTTTCAAGTCATTGAGATTTGTGATCTTTAGAGATTTAAATTGCCTTTTTGAAAGCTTTTGAGGAGAATTGTGACTTGCTTATGAAAACATTTAACCGATAAGGATCAAATCTGAGACTTTAAACTCCAACGATTGAACATGCTTGAGTATCTTTTGAAAACGTGACATTAGCCTTGGTCTGAGCCAATTGTATGACAAATAACCTTTTGATTTAATTGAAATCATTCTTCCCCTCAATCAATGACATAAGTTGTTGATTGAAAGATAGAGATTTTGACAAATTTCAAGTCCAGATGATTTTCAAAAATTGTGTCCGAGTTATTTTTCAAAGCTATTTAGTTTTCATTAGATAACAAATATTTTTCAGGAGAATTTATAGAAGGAAAAATATTTGTTAAGGAAACATTTGTCTTTTTGGTGACAAACATTTGTTTTTAGAATCAGAGCATGAGATTTGAAAAATAAGATAAAACATGGCTTTGTTCTTTCTTTTAAAGAAGGGGTATAGTCTGAAATGACTATAAACCTTTTGTTTTTCATTCTCTCAATTTTTTTTTCTTTTTTTTTTATAAATTTATGTACATTCGAACTTCATCTAAAGACCCGTGTCACTCTTTGAATGACAACACAAAGACCGTAGATGAAATCGAATAATAGAAAAGATGGAAAAAATATTTTTTAGCTTTTTCAAAGATTTTCTGATTTTTTATGGATTTTTTGAAAATTTTTATAATTTTCTATTTTCTTTTTGTGGGTTTTATAATTTTGTATTTTGATTTTTGAATAAATATTTACAAGAGATGGATGAAGAAAAACATTTACTCCTCATCTTCCTCTTGAAGACGTTTGAGTGTTTCCGGTTGTAGACTCTTTAGACCAAGTCGTGGAAGGATAAACTCAAATGTTCTCTAGGAAGAGCTTTGGTGAAGATGTCTGCTAACTGGTATTCAGTCCTCACAAAATGTAGTTCCACCACACCTTTCTCCACTTGCTCCCTGATGAAATGATGTCGAATTTCGATATGCTTTGCTCTTGAATGTTGAACGTTGTTTCATGAGAGAGCAATGGCACTTTTGTTATCACAATGCAGAGGGATTTTGTTGAATTCAAAGCCATAGTCAGATAATTGGGATCTCATCCATAGGATTTGAGCACAACAAGATGGCATGGCTATGTATTCTGCCTCTGTAGAGGATATCGAAGTACTCATTTGTTTCTTTGAAGACCAGCTCACAAGCTTATCACCCAAAAACTAAGCACCTCCTGACGTGCTTCGACATATATATTGACATCCTGCATGGTCAGCATCTGCATAGGCTGTTAGTGACATACCGGTGTCCTTCGGGTACCAAAGTCCCATGTTGATGGTTCCTTGGAGATACCAAAAGACCCGCTTAACCGCTTCAAGGTGCTTTTGGTAGGCTTAGCACGGTATCTAGCACACATGCATACATCGATGCAATTTACGGTCTCATTGGCGATAAGGTACATCGAGGACCCAATCATACTACGATATTTAGTTTGGTCAACCATGATCCATGAGTGGTCCGCATCCAGTTTAGTGCGCTCCACCATGGGAGTGTCAACAGGGTCACAAGAATCAAATCCAAATTTCTTTAAAATTTGATTAGCATATTTAGATTGATTGATAAAAATGCCTCCGGGACTTTGTGAAATTTGTAATCCCAAGAAAAATGACATTTGTCCCATCATTGACATTTGAAATTTGGAGCATATCTCCTTAGAAAAACGGTCACATTCATTGGGGTCAGTCGAGGCAAAAATAATATCATCAGCATAGATTTGAACATGAATTAAGTGTTTGCCTGACTTTCGGATGAACAATGTCGGATCAACTGCTCCCTTTCTGAATCCATTAGATAGAAGAAACTTTGATAGCGTATTGTACCATGCCCTTGGAGCTTGCTTCAAACCGTAAAGAGCCTTCTTCAAGAGATAGACATGAGTAGGGTGCTCTGGATTCACAAAACTTTCAGGTTGGCTGACATATACGACTTCTTTAAGATCTCCATTGAGAAAAGCCGTCTTTACATCCATCTGATAGACTACCATGATCTTACTTGCAGCGTTAGCCAGGAAGATTCTGATTGCCTCGATACGTGCAACTGGAGCAAATGATTCTTCAAAGTCAATACCCTCCTCTTGACGGTATCCTTTTGCAACCAATCGATCCTTGTTCTTTAAAACATCACCATGCTCATCAAGTTTTACTTTGAATATCCACTTTAGAGCAATGATCATAGCACAGTTATGAGCAGGTACTAATTCCCATACATCTAGTCAATCGAACTCATAAATTTCTTCTTGCATGGCATTGAACCAGCTATCTTCATTCATGGCAGTTTTAACGTCTTTTGGTTTGACCTTAGATACTACGGAGTTGAAGAAGCACCATAAGGCATCAGTTGCAAGTTGTTTACGAGTGGATACTGGATGAGAAGGGTTTCCAATGATGTTGTCCAATGGATGGTCATGTGTCCATTTTCTAAGGTGTTCGTGTGGTTGTTGTTGAGGAACTGAAGTAGCAAAGTTTGGATCTCCTGATGAAGATGGTTCTGAAGTTGGTTCAGGAGCAAATATGTTCTCAAATGGAGCATCTTGGGAGTAGCAAAGGGGTTATCTCCATCGTAGGTGCCAGACACATTTCCATGATGTACACTCGATGATTGAGGATTTGATGATGAGGATGAGAGATCTGCAGTAGGCGCTTCTTGACTCAATGACATAGAAATTGATGGGTTATCTACGTTAACTGGGTTAGGGACAACCTCTGTTGATGGATTTTACTGATCATTAGCACTAGGCTCATAGTGTTCATCAAACATTAGATCGAATAATTTCTTCAAATCATCTTCCGAATGGGGGTACATATAGAATTGCTGGTGAGGGATTTTGTAGAAGAGAGGAACTAATGGGACTACTTAATGAAGGTTGTGATGCGGGTCCAGAACTTGATTGTCCTGGAGCCATTTGCCCAGACAGCTCATCGAACGTGACGTGAATAGTTTCCATGATATCTCGAGTTCTTTTGTTGTAGATTCGGTAACCCTTCTTGTTTGGTGCATAACCCACAAAAACTCCAATGTCCGCTTTAGCTCTTAATTTACCTAAATCTTGACCGTCATTCGTTGGATAGCACAAAGCACCAAATACACGAAGGTAGGAGAGATCAGGTTTTCATTTATGGACAAGTTCGTATGGAGTTTTTCCATGAGTGGTGTATATGAGGGAACGATTTTGGTTATAGCAAGCAGTGGCAATAGCTTCAGCCTAAAGAAACATTGGAAACTTTGAGTAAATTAGCATAGTTCATGCAGCTTCAACAAGGGTCCGATTTCGTCTTTCAACTACACCATTCTGTTGAGGCATGCGTGGAACACTTCTTTGATGACTGATTCCAATGCTTTCATAAAATTGACTTAGGTCTTTGTTAATAAACTCAGTGCCATTGTCTATTCAAATAATTCTAACAGTCTTGTTAAGTCGAACCTGCAGCTGTTTGATAAGTTTGATGATGACATCTGGAGTTTCATCCTTTGTCCTCAAAAACTTAACCCAAGTAAATTGAGAGTAGTCATCAACAACAACTAATACTGTAAAGCCCCTTTTATCACGTATACCTTATCACTTTATCAAGCAAACCCAACACAAACACGTAACAGTTATGCGTAGAATACTAAACACAAACACATACGCGTATAAGAAAGATTAAGTAAAGAACTTGGTGACTTGAATATGAATTCGTATGTATGTTTAGAGAGATAAAGGAAAGAAGATGAAAACAATAAGTTGTATATTGCTTCAAGGAAAAACACACACAAACACACTCAAGCACACCCTCAAATGAGACTTTGAGGGGTTTATATAATACAAGTAGAAGATGCCCTAATGGGCTTGGCATGGGCTCGTTTGGATTGGATTGGACATGGATTGATATAAGGCTAGCTTAACATAACTTCTAACCAATTAGCTTAGCCCAATCCACGAGCCCGTTGACTATTCTAATACGATATCTAACACACGTTATAAAGTTCCTAAATGTGAATGACCATCACTTCTAATATAAACTATTAAGGCTAACAATCTCCCCCTAAGGGGTGGTCATTCAAAAGATGCTCCACTTGATTAGGTCTTTACTTTTCTCTAGCTAGAACTTTGTGTGTAGATCTAGAATAGTCTTAATTCTTTGTTCCTTCATGCTTTGTGATCATTTATTGTGGTTGTCTGCCATTGTCAACTTCGTTGGTTTGGTGTCTCCACGTCTTTCTCCACCATGCTCACACTTCTATTTGTCTTTGAGTTTCCAATGATGAAGTTCTCGAGTCTTTACACTTTGTAGATTCTTTGACATTGACGAAGAATCATCTTTAACTTTGAGTTGCCTTTGATTTTGATGAGAACATTCATGTGTTGTTGGTATGAGCATGTGGAGAATCTGCACGATCAATCCGCTCCGGAGCTTCCATAAGAAGAAAACATAAAACAGGTTAGTAATAAGCGGATTCCGGCACTTACAAGTTTGAATTTCGAGGGTGTTAACAGCATAGTGTGAAAACACATCTCTAATTCTCACAAAGGCCGTTCTGAACTGGAGTCCCACAAGTGAGGTACACAAGCATCACCCCACGATCAGACCGTTTGAGACACACTAAGCGTAATCCACGGGAGTTACCAAAGTGACTGTTGTCGGTGCTTGATGTTGACCCCGCGGAGTTTCCATTCAATAGCGAGGATCACAATTGTGAAACCTCTCATAAATGTTCGCGGATTGCTAAGATGCGTGGGACTCTAGAATATATCACTTGTGTCCTTATTGATGAACAACAAGCGATGTCATGTCAAGTTTTCCTATGAGATCTTTTGATGAATCTCGTGGCTCTAGACTCAATTAGTGCATTTTGATTTTCTGGCGGAGATTAGGGAGAGGGTCTCCTTCTTCAATATCAACGATCTCTAAGAGAAAGCCGATAGATTATGTAGGGTTCCGGTGAGAATGAAACAAATCCTTTTAAGAGGAATTGAGTGGCTAGAAGGTTTAGTGCGGTGCGTCCACCGTGTCCATGACGTCTTTGTCTTCAATACCGGTGTCATCTAGTGACAACCGAAGAGTGATGAATTGAACCCGGTTTACGCCTAAGGTTGATTATGGAGGGCTATTTCTTTTCACCCTTTCTATTACTTTTCTTTTTAATTCTCCAACCCCTTCTTTCTCCTTTCTCACATTACTCCTTTTTTCAATCATTCCTAAGGACTTCTAATACTAACTATGGGTGGTATCCTTGGGTAGATCCCTCCGGCTCTGGCGGATCATAGGACGGATTTCCTATCCTTAGTCACCTTATAACTCCATGACTATCCTATTGTTGCCATAAAACAATTTTTCTTGAAAATCTCTCGGAGTGTTTATGATTATCAAAACATTTTGTTAACACCTTGAGAGTTTTGTTTTTCAGAAACACTCCCCCTTCACATGTCCTTATATGTTTTGACAGAAATATGCACATAGAGGGTAGAGTTCGCACTTTTTGAATTGATCAACTTTAAATGATCTAGACCGATTCGAGACACGTTTACATCACTAGAGAACTAGCTTGAAATTATTACCCGTCCTGGTCAAGTCCATAGAAAGTTTCTCGAAATGGTACATTTCCTGACTATGATTTCTCGTCAATTCATTGGTTACGACTGAGTCGAGCTCTTTTGAGATTCAAACAACGATCATTAAATATTTTTTTATCACATTTTAATCATGTTTCTCCCCCTCAAAAATAGCATATCGATGATGTTTTGAAACAAAATGATTAAAAGATATGTTTTTGAAAAGCATTTGAGAGAAACCGATTTAGCATGAATTTTGAACAATTTTGGTTTAATACTCCCCTTAAAGAAAGCATGTTTTCATCTGAAAATTTAGAATCATTTAAGGGTTTAGAGGAGTTATCTTGGTACCAAATGTGAGAGATTTTGAAAAATCTTTTTGAAAAATTTCGAATGAATGGTACGCAAGATGAAGATTTTAAAAATCTTTTGAAGATATTGAAGAAGAATTATCTTCATTTGTTTTAGGAAAAGTGCTCGATATTTATGAAAATCGATTTTGCGTAGCACTTTCCTTTCTTTAAAGATCGGGTTGCAAGCTAAAATACTTACAAGCCATTATGATTTTAGGAATAGCGCTTGAAAAAATATTTAAAACCTTTGATTTTGATAAGCACTTTCCTTTCTTTGAAGCGGGTCTGAATCGATGTGTTGAAGCCATTAATTTGAAGTTCGGGTTTCGTCTTGAAGTATCTGAAAGCCATTTTGAAGAAATTTTGAGAAGCGACATGTTTTAGAAAACATATTAAAGAACTCTCGCTCAAGCATCCATACATACCCGTATCATTGTTGAATGACATTTCTAGAAACGTCTGAATATCGATTATCGAGAGACATGTCGTGAGAAGAATATTTTGGATTTTGAAATTTTCTAATGTTTTGTATTTTTGAAAGTTTTTATTTTATATTTTGCTTTTGTTGGTTTTCAAATTTTGTATTTTGTTTTCAAAATATTTACATAGAAGATTTGAAGAAAGAGAAATTAAGTTGGGACAAGTAAAAGTGGAGATAAGAGAGGAACTAGAAAAGGATTTCCACATGCGAAATAGGCATAAAGTTCTTCTTTACCACACGGGTATATGAACCTTCAACACTTTTACAAGTACCGCATCCACGTAAGAAGAATTTTCACAAATAACGGTGTTAGAAGTACATGATTCCTCACGGTGAGGGTGATCACTATCAACGGTTGTAGTGGATCGACTTCCTTATCCGAATGATTGTCACTATTATCTCGTGTTGGTGCAAGTATCTAAAATCTTTCTGTGGGAATCCATCTAAGACCTATGTTGTTGAACACTTTTCCCGTGGGTATCCACCTAAGGTAAGATCTAGGAGTTGTGTTCTTATCAGATACAGCGGAAGACTCATTTTTAGAAAAACTACGTCCTGAAGAGATCGTCCTATTAGGTATCTGTTTGTTTGTCTTCTTATCAACGGGCTTGTTTCCATTTGGTTTCTTAGTGGATTGTGCCTTGGCACGAGAATTATCTTTCTTGAGATATTGTGAGACACATGCATCATGATTAGCTGAAAAGATACATTTTTTACATGTAGTATGATAAATTCAATATTCTTGTTTAAAACAATGACTTTAACTTTGTCACTACTGGTCTTTTAGAAATTGATACTTGTTCGAAAAAGACTTAGAATTCCTAACGTTGTTTTCTAAGGGCATAGCATTTTCTTTTGCGCAACTACTCTTAGATGCAAGCCAATCCCTAGTCTTTTGTAGAGTGTTCCTAGGTAATGGTTTACTACTACTAGCAGTTCCTTGAAATCCTGTAGAATTCATCACCCTAGATGATGCACCTAAAATTCCGGCTTTTTGAGTCTGTGCCTTTTTCCTAGCTTCTTCTAGATAGTGATTGTTGACCATGTCGTTAGAACCAACAGATTCTTTAACTAGATTTGTGGTCACATTCCGTTTACTATTCCTAGAAATGCCATGAGTAATCACTTTTTATTTATCAAAAACATGTTTTTCAAAACCTTTGACAATTCTCTTTTTAATAGTCAGGGACTGTGGAGTGACTGTTTTTGACAAATCATTTTTCTCATTGACATTTGGAGGACTTTGAGAAATAGACATTTTTGGTTTGAAAACCGGTTTGGGAACATTTGTTTTCTCCTCAGTCAATGGTTTTGTAAACTTAGTATCCACAGCCGTTCCTTCTAGACATCCCAACTGAGCTCTCAAAAGATCATTTTGCTCTTTCATGTCCTTGTAGGCACGCTCATACGACAGTTTGTCATACTTGCATTCCTCGGTTTTTCGATCAAGTTGTTTAAAATATGATACATTTTCTTTTCAAGTTTTTCAAGAGCTTTTCATATTTTGAAACAATTGCGGAGGTCTCGATCGAGTCTTTCATGATCTTCAACGAGAATATGTTTGTAAGATAATGGACATGATATCGGTGGTCATAACATCTTGAAGAGAGAATCATTTAGATTTTCCAAAACTTTGATGTGTTCAACATTTGTCATTAGCTTGCTTTACTAGGGATTTATGGTCCTTGACAAAGTCGATTGTTTCTTTCAAAATGCTTGTTCAAAATGAATTACCCTTGAGTTGATGTTATTCGGTGAGGGCAATTTCGATTTCAAAAACTTTTTGTTAAATATCAAAACTATTAAACCGGATGTTGGTTGTAATATGAGTTTTAGTTTTAACAGTTTCTTGAAGTCTCCCAATTCTAGTTTTAACATCGTCTAAAATGCTTCGGCATCACTTGTGTTAAAAGGATTGTTTGAAGACATTTGTTCGATTTTGAAAAGGATTTTGAGACAACTACAGGAGTTGCAACTGGTTTTGAAAGCGGTGTGATGGAAAACTTTGATTGTTCTTTATGTGAAACAAGCGAAATACCATTAATTTTGTTCCATTTGTTATAGTCAATTGGTTTGATTTCGGATGTTTTGTTTCATTCTTGATCTACTCTCCTCGGATAGTTCCAACGTTTCAAGAGAATCATGCACAATTATGGGTTCATGCAAAGGTTTTCCATTGTTCAACACATTCGAGATTTGAGCTTTCTTGAGGAAACAAGGAGGTGATTTACCAAGAGCCATTTTATGTGTCGTATGAAAATCGATTTACTTGATTAGAAAGCATCTTGTTTGTTTTAGCGGAATGACCCGTTGTAAGAAGTAAATTATCCAATTTTTGATAGTTTCATTTTATCCGAATTTCATCAAGAAGAGAATCTTCTCGTTTTGAAAAATCGACAATCAACTGTTTCTTCTCTTTTCAAGATCGAGAAACAGTGTTTTTGTTTAGAAAGTTGGTCATTTAGTTCAGAAATTTCCTTGTTTAAAGATTTTATTTTCAAGTTCAGATTCACATCAAGTGTATCGTACTTGATTTGCAATTGTTTTTCTCTTAAAACAGAATCTCGGTAACCAATTTCTAATTCGGATATTTTGTTTGTATGAAATTCATAGGCTTTTGCGTTCTCCTTGTAACTCTCAAGCTCAACGGTCAATTTAGCATTCGCGGCCTTAACTTCGTGATTGACCGTTCTAACTTTCTCGATTTCAATACCACAATTATTAATTAATGTTTCAAAATAAGCACGAGTTTCCTCATCGTTCTCAGTATTTTGTGCCACACAGCCGCCATTAGGATCCACATCTGGAGTTTCAGAGTTCGTATTGCTACAACTCGGATTGTCCAGGTATGTATCATAAGTAGGTGCTGATGTCACAGAATGTTGTTCATCATGAGTAAACTGATTAGCAACATTACTATAATTTGGTACCTCATTGAGTGAATCTGTGTCATAGACTGGAGGTGTATCAAAAGTACCGCTTGATGTTGTGTCCTATTTGGTAGGGTGTATGATTTGGAGCTTGCAATATCGTTTGCTTTAGTTGCCGTCTGGATGCTCGAATTCGTATTCCTCGTGATCAACTCTATTCCCGATTCTTCTTTCGGTGCTAACATCAAGATGTACTTGAGCTTTTCAGACGATATCCTTGGTTTGACTTTGCATTTTGAATATCTGAATCATGGCTTTGAGGTTCGAAAGTAGCATTCGGCGAAGTCATAAAGCAGCTTATTCCATTTTGATATCCCATATTACGATTCACAATCGACCCTCCGATGTCCAACAAACCGCCTCGCATATTGCATCGATTCCCCATTTGTATACCGTAGAAAATCCATTCGATTCCCAATAATGACAACCATTTGTCCTCCTTGACCCATATGCATACTTGGTTGAGCAAGCTGCGGATTATCGATGAAATCCATTGGTTGTTGTTATTTGGTGTAGTTGGACTAATGTTTAGGTCATTGAAGAATGAATCAAAGAAAGCGGTTTGAGACGATGCCGAGTTGCCATTGAGGAAGGTATGTATGATAAAGTTGATGTTGGATCGATTCAACGATAAAGGAGTTGTGTTTGAAGAAGATTAAGCTCGGTTGAGGTGTTTCTGAAAGTCGTACTCGTAACCTTGGTCGTAAAAATTTTTTCCCAAAATTTGAAATTCACTATAAAAATCAATTCTAAGGTCGTATGAAAAATTTGAGTTATGACAATTTTGACGCCAAATTTGACCGAAAAAATTTGAATTTAGGCCCAAAAATTTGAATTTTTGACCAAAATTTTCCAAGTTATACCAAAATTTGAATTTCGCGTAAAAATTGAACGTTTAGTCTCCTCAAAAATTTGAATTTTTTTTTTTATTATTTTTTTTTAAACCTTTATGCGTAGAAAGAGCTTAGGCGTAGACAACAGAAATTACGAGTAGGATATGGTTACGAGTAGGATGGCTTAGGCGTAGGATTCCTTAGGCGTAGGAAATACTTATGCGTAAGTTTAAAGTTAGGCGTAGAAAAACTTATGCGTAAGATTTAGCTTATGCGTAAGAAAAATACTTAAGCGTAAAGTGTTCTACGCGTAAGTCTAAGCTTATGCGTAAGATTAGGGTTTTGCCCAAAAATCCTTTACACTATCACAGTGTAAAAGATATCCAAAAGTCGAAGTGTTCCACAAACTTATCCAAGTGAGGAAGCAATCGAGTAATCGTTATAGCTCAAGAATGCACCAAAAGGTTATCGTAGAACCTTGTCGTGGTTTGACTTTCTTACGCGTAGAACTAGGGTTTTGACCTCACGCTTAAACAATTTCCAATGATTCAAACAATTTCTCTTGCACAAACAAACCTTAGAAACACTCGAATAACACAAAATGTTGACCTTTTCACCCAAAGTGCTTAGAAAGCTTACTTAGTAGAAATGGCCAATGAACCAAACACGAGTTCAAAATGAAGAAAACGCGTAAAGCTTGAACTTTTGCAAAAAGCGAAACTTTAGCACCAAATAAACCTTAAACCACAAGAATCTTGAATTTTTAAGTGCAAAAATTAAAGCTTTAAGCGTGACAAATATGACTAACGTGAGCAGTACGCGTAACCCTTCAAAACAAACACAAATGCTCCTAAACCATTGTTAGGCGATTGATACCAATTGTAAAGCCCCTTTTATCACGTATACCTTATCACTTTATCAAGCAAACCCAACACAAACACGTAACAGTTATGCGTAGAATACTAAACACAAACACATACGCGTATAAGAAAGATTAAGTAAAGAACTTGGTGACTTGAATATGAATTCGTATGTATGTTTAGAGAGATAAAGGAAAGAAGATGAAAACAATAAGTTGTATATTGCTTCAAGGAAAAACACACACAAAACACACTCAAGCACACCCCTCAAATGAGACTTTGAGGGGTTTATATAGTACAAGTAGAAGATGCCCTAATGGGCTTGGCATGGGCTCGTTTGGATTGGATTGGACATGGATTGATATAAGGCTAGCTTAACATAACTTCTAACCAATTAGCTTAGCCCAATCCACGAGCCCGTTGACTATTCTAATACGATATCTAACACACGTTATAAAGTTCCTAAATGTGAATGACCATCACTTCTAATATAAACTATTAAGGCTAACAAATACATATGTCTTCCCATTTATCGTTTGCACTCTTATAGGTCCGCACAAATCCATATGAAGAACTTCCATAACTGAGTTTGCAGGTTTGGGTTTGTGGGCATATTTCCTGGTTTTTCCCAATTGGTATGCTAAACAAAGATGATCTTTTTCATACTTTAATCTGGGTAAGCCTCTTACAAGGTCCTTTCTGGAAAGATCATTAATGGTGCCGAAGTTCAAGTGATTGAGACGACGGTGCCATAACCATGACTTTGTTTTTGAGGCCTTTGACAACAAGCATATTGGAGAAGACTTCATCATGTCTTCAATAGAGATGGTGTATAAGTTTGAACCACGTGTTCCTCTTAAAAGTTCCACACCATCTAGTTCTTAAATGAAACAAGTATGTTTTCTAAAAGCCCCCTCAAGATCGGAATCATAGAATTGACCAACAGAAAACAGGTTGTGACCAAGACCTTCAATATAATATACCCTGGAGATTACACTATCACCAACAACATAATCTCCATAACCCATAATTGCACCAAAATGATCGTTCCCGAATCTAATAGTCCCAATAAATTTACTCACGAAGTTCATGAGCATGAGCGGTCTCAAATCATATGCTTGGAGCGACTGAGTCCAAGTACCACGTAAGCGATTTGAGCGACTGCGGTTGAACACGGACAAAAATGAATAGCTGGATAATTGGGATCCCATGCAAGAATGGGTTCCACTTGGTTAGAAAGAAATATTGGAACATCCACATCGAAGCGAATCGGTAAAATCATTAGAGGTAGATACCGGGCTGTAGAAACAAAGAGATCTATTCAGAGTATGTTCACTTCTTAAAGGTATAGTTCTACCAGTGGGCATCCATTTCCTAATGGGCATTGATCTAGATAATTTAGGGCAAAACTCATTAAGATTGAATTTACGGCCAGTAGGTATCAAATGATAACCTACATTACTAAATTTTCTTCCTGTTGGTTTCCAATGTTTTCTAGCCCTCTTCCTCCTTGGTCTTCTACCCTTTTTATCCTGTTGTCTAGTGTTAACCATTTTAATGGGAGAATTTGCAGTATTACTCATCTCATTCACAACACATTCATGATTAATACTAGACATCAAGCATTCATTACATGTTTTGCAAATAGTAGCAGAATTCGAATTAATTACAGTACGCTTATAGCTAATACTAGAATCAACACGATTCGTTTTATTCAGATCAAACTTAATGTTCCTAGGGTGGTCTTCTACTCTCTTCCATTGATCACTCTTAGCTTGCGAGGTCCTATCTTTCTTTGTGTTGCCTTGAGGCTTTGACCTGCTCGCTTTGGTGTCACTTTTTACTCTTGTAGAGGGAATGGGAACATTAGTTGGTTTTGCTACTTTTTGCATTTCAGGTTTAGAAGTGCTGGGAACTGAACTACTTATATGCACATCAAAGCTCGCATGCTTGACTTTCGGCATAGAATGGGTTGCATACGTAGCACTAGGCATAGAACAAGGCATCACAGCTTTATCTTTCTCACATAAGGATTTAGGGCATGTTGCTCTTAAACATTCTAACAGCTCCTGAGATCGTTTGACATATATGCAAGCATACCTAATTTCACTATCAAGTGGCTTATTTATGCGATCCTCTTCTACAATCTCATGAAGACATTCTAGACTATCCTTAAGGTGACAGAAATAGTTATGAAACACAAGTTCGTTATTTCTAAGATGAGGAGGAATGTATTTAACAGTCACAGTGTATTTAGAGTCTGCAAATGTATTTGATGCAACATTTTCATTAAAGACAAGTGGCATTTTTCCCTTTTACCTGACTCTTCAGATTCTCAATTTCCTTTTGTAACGAAGTTATTTTTTCATTGTTTTTGTCATGAGTGACTTTCATTGAATCGTATAACTCTTTGAAGTGTCGTTTGACCTTTTCATTTTCTTCTAGAAAACTCTCATTTTCTTGTTGTAGTACGTTAATGATGTTTTGAAGATGAAAGTTTTGAGAAAATTGAGAATCTAAAGGAGGAGGCATTTGGGAGCCAGTCACATTGTTCTTTTCACCCTTTAATTGTGAAATTTGGGTTTTTAACTTTCTGATCGTGTTACAATGAGCTCGAATCTGTTCATCACGTTTGATTATTTCAAAAATTGCATCAAACTCTGGAACATCCGAGGATATCTTGATGTTTGAGGTTTTAACATTTTCTTTTAGATGTTGATATTTTAGTTGCAAATCAAAATGTTCAACTTCCAAATTAGAAAAGTGTTTTACCAAATTATCGTGATCATCCTGGTCAATTTTCTCATTTAGTTTTGAGTTTTTGTTTTCAAGCTCAATGACACGATCATGGGAAACTTTCAAAGCAACGAGATAATTCATGAAATTGAGAAGCGATAATAGAATACTTAGTAACAAAGATAAAACACATCTTGAGCAACACAACTCAAATCAAGTTCTCATTTAAGATATCTGATTCTTTCTTTTAATTTCATTATATTTAAGTTCCGGTCATAATTATTGACCTCAACTATCATTGCATGAAATTCTTTTCCATTTCTTTAATCTCTAAGTCTATCCCTTTTGAAGACTCTCAAATTGATTTTTAATTGTTTAAAGAAAGGCATGACTTGATTAAATAGCATTCTTTAGTTTGCTCAAAACCCATCTCTCCTTTAGTTATCCCTATAGGTGTGATTCTTTTCTTACATGTCTTTTCTAAATCAACGAATAGTTGATAAACAACGTACAGGCTGATTAAGGTCTTGCTCTTAGTGGGAATAGTTCTAGGAACTAAATGCATTGGTGTATTTGGAGGATACACAGTAGCTGGAGGCACTTTCCTAAGGGGAGTGTTGGTTTCAACAAGTACATTTGCTTTTTGCTTATCCATGTCTTTTTCCAAAAAACTTGTTCTGAGGTTAATTGAGTTTGAGGCTTAAACATGTTCAGGGAAATCCAATTTTCTTTAGTGTAATCATGGGGTTTGATCGTTATGTTTTGCTTTTTACACTCAAGATCTTTTAGCTTCTTATCCATTTTATCCCTAGAGGCATCTTCTAATTTTCTATCCTCTTTTGTGCTTCCAATACATGATTGTGTTTGCCTAGGCTTGAGGATCTCATTACCGTCATATACAATCGTATGGAAAGCTTTAGCCTTTTTACAGTACTCGGGGTTTGGTTCCTCTACTAGGGGAATACTATGTTTATCGCTTAAGACTTTGTGCTTAGTGATCATGTGAGCGATCTGAATGGTATTCCTTATGCGCACAAATTATTTTGAAGCTTGTTTTCAAAGTTTTTAGGTTGGAAAAATCGGTTAAATTTTTGATTCCTTAGCATTAAATTCTGTTTAAGCACTTTAACATTTTCTTGAAGTTCTTGCTTTTGCTTATGATTTTGTTTAGTTTGTTTTTAAGGAATCTAGCTCTTGTTTTAATATTTCTTCCCTAAACTTACTTTTTCTAATAATTATACGCATTTGGTCATCCATTTCGCTCACGGGTAGTTAGCTCAAACTTGCACGTTGTTCATAAATGGCAACTTGTTCTTTATAGGTATTCGATTCGAGATAATGAATCATCGGGGCACATGCGGTGTATTCATCAAAACATAGTCATCATTGTGTAGAAGATGCATCACTTGGTGCGATCTCACTTTCACTTTGTATCACATATTGATCATATGGGACAATATTACTATTACCACATTATCTATATCTGATTCATTAGTTTCATGTGATTGTTCTTCGTTATGTATATTTTGCTCATCAACTTCATCGTATAGTTTCAATACCTCTAAAATGATTGAATCTTTGGATGGACCAGACTGTTGTGGTGATGAGACCTTTGAGAGACCATTGGTGAAATGTTAGCCATGAAGATTGTCTCAGGCGGAGGGTTCATCATCGACATCGAGTCATATGCATCACGATCGGCAACTTGAAAGGCATTTTAATGATTGTGACCTATTTCCGAATTGGTCGCTCATCCACATCAACATCATATGTTTTGGCATTTCCTCATCAAGAAACAAAGAACTCTTCTTCATTCAAACCGCTCCATTGTCCCGAGCTTGCACCAAAGACATCTTGTCCCTGAAATACTCGCATTTTGAGGGCGTTTTGGAGATGTGCATTTCCTTGCAATATGTCCTTCACCACCACAGTTGTAGCACTTGATTGGCTTTCCTTGTCCTTGATTTGCATTCTTTCCACGATTACGATTAGCCACATACCCTCCACCTACTCCACCTTTTCCTTGTTCATATTGTCTTCCTTGCACTGGTTGCACCATGATCTTACCATCTCTGACAATAGCATGATTGTGTAGATTGGATGCAGTTATGATCTCATTGTTAGTGTGTGGAGTGAGGTTCAGATTTTGCTTAACCATAAGAGCCAGCTGATTGATGAAATGTTCCATGATTGTGTTTGAGTTTGGAGGCTTATATGCTAAATCTGGAATGAGCTTGTGGTTACCGTTACCCGTTGGTATGACTCGAGAGGCTTTGGTGGTAATTCCTACATTTGTGTAGAATGTTGTTGAGTCATTTGATGAGCTTGCCTCTCCCTGATTAGATTTGAACATTTCAAGAATCATTCGTTTAAACATAGCATGCTTCTCATTCTAAAGTAGGAAGGCATACAATTGCTCATAGTTGGTGTTCCTTAATCCTTTGGTTAACTTGACTGAGGTGACAAATTTGTGCCATTCGGAATTCATGTTGTTCACAAACTTTGAATTGAGCTGAATACTTGGCATGGTCATTTTGATATTCCTCATGTCATTCACAAGTTTGTGGAACCTCACATAGTATTCAGTGACACTTTCTCCAGGGTTCATTTCGAAGTTCTCAAAATCATCATACAATTGAGATTCCCTGTCTTCTTTGGTCAATTCAGAACCAGAGAGAAGCATCTTAACATTGTCCCAAACTGCCTTGGCTTCAGTGTTGTGATTGATTAACTTGTAGATGTCTTTGAAGACCACAAGTATAATGTTTGAAGCCACGATATCGATGATCGTATCTCTTTTCTCCTTATCATTGAGCGCATCATACGTCTTTGGTGCGTCCAAACCTAAGATCACCGTACCATCCGCAGCAGTTTCAAGTGTGTCTCTTGTAGTCCCAATCGATAAGGTCCTTCATCAATTGATTTGAGAATGTTAACCCCATTTTCCTTTCCCAAACAGTACAACCTAATTCGTTGAGCCCATGAGTCATAATCGTTATGTCAAGCATAGGTGGGCGAGTATCGATCCGGTGCTTGAACGTCCTCGCCTGAGAAGAGATGATTGTAGGCACGTTGGTAGACATAATTATAGATTTCACGGATTTTATAACTCTATGATTAAACCGGAAATAGATTCTTTCACGGATTTTACTAAATCAAGAAAAACCAGAAACGTAACACGAAGACAAACACTAAATTTTAATAAACAAATCGCTCAAAGTGACAAGTCGCTCACCAACAAATCGCTCAAAAGCAGACAAGTCGCTCCAAAGAACAAATCGCTTATCTTGACAAGTAGCTTGATAGGACAAATCGCTCAAACAACCAACTCGCTTCAATAAGCAAGTCGCTTAACACTACAAATCGCTTAACCCAGTAACTCGATAAATGGACAAATCTCATAAGTAAGACAAGTCGCTCAACCTTACAACTCGCTTAAATAAGCAAGTCGCTGAAAAGTGACAAATCGCTTCACCGCACAAATCGCACAAGTACAACCACTAACCGGACAAATCGCTTAAATAAGTGATTCTTAGCAGACACAAATCGCTTCAAACAAGGGACAATCGCTCGTCAGAACACTTTAACGAGACACAAAGCGCTACCTTAAGAACAACCAAAACACCACTTATAAATCCAAAAATAATCCAACCACAGTGATTCAAGCCATCCAAATCACAACCTAACCACTTATGATGATTCTAAACACAAAAGTACAATCAAAATCCAAACTTTAACACTAGAAATGGTCCAAATGATGCAAATACCATTAAACTTTTTCAAACCCAAAAACAATATAAAACCACTAGAAATCCAACAACATGTAAGAGAGATGATCAAACCATGGATCTTGATACCATTTGTAACATATTGGATTTCACATACACATCAAATCATGTTTACATAGGGCGTACACTTAAGGTTTTAGAGAGATAAAAAGCTTAGAGGTTTAGGTAACTTAGAGAGAGAAAGAAAAATCTTATTATGAGCTCCAACCCTCTACCTTGGGAGGTAGAGGGTATTTATAGTATCTTACACAAAACGCCTCCTACGGGCTGTGGATCAGGCATACAGCGGGTAAAGACCCGTCCGTCCTCCACGGTGTTACTTAACTACGTACTAACTAACATTAAATAACTACGACTACGAGCTTTCTAATGATTACATATACTTGAGGTGACCGGCACTTTAACGACTGGATTTTCTAAATCCTAAGAAAATCTCTTCAACCGAATCATCTACGGTCAAGCCAACAAATGCAAGGATTTCTTCTCAGCCAATCAAACCAATTCCTAAAAGGATAGTACCCACAAAACTACCTATTCCAAACACCACCGTACCTCCTAGGCCAAACAATCCCATCTCCACTAAACCATCACCATTGGTTCCTAGAGCTATCTCATTTACAACTCCACTATCATCACCACACCTCTAAAATTTAGAGGATTTTCCTCCTAGGCCGCCTCATCCTCCTTCACCGGCAACATTTTCCTCATTAGGAGGAATAATGGTACAAAATCAAGGTGTTGAGTCAACATTAGCTTCGGCTTCCTTTTCACCGTCACCATCATATAATCCCATTTGGATTATGAGAAATTATCAAAGTCAACTACCCGACCATATGGAAGTTGACACTTCTCTACCACCACCATCATTCTTGGTCAAGACATCTTCAAAAGCGCCTCCACCAATCCCTCCGTCGTTTGAGGCTCCACAACCCGCTTCACTTGATTCTTCGCATCAAGCAATTTCATTTCTTCCACCACCACTACCTAGCCATGACAAAGATTGTTATCAGTGTCAACATGTTGAAAGTTTGATACATGAAGTACGAGAAGACCAGCGTTTCATGTTCTATCACCTCCTCAAACGTTTCGACGAGATTAAACCTTAACAAACTTGAGCTAGAGGATTTTAGTGGTGTCCTAGTATCAAGCGTTACTTAGATAAGTCTAGTAATTCCAAGTCATGTATCGATCATTTTCTTAGTGTTTAGAGTTATGTATATTATATCTCTAGTTTTATTAAATGAAAATACATGCTACTTGCTATATTTCTGAGTATATGATTATGTTTATAATACATATCTCACTTTGATGTGTTATATCACCATTGCTAAAATTAATCATCAGCCAGACGGATCCCTTTAAATTGCCTAGACGGATCCCTACAAGGAGGGAACCATGGGATCAGTAATACAGAAAAATATTTTTCTACTAACTTGAATCATATTTGCAGGAAATTATGCATTATACTTTTTTTCTAACCTTTGTTTTGTAGTTATTCAATTTACACATGAAGACTTTGACACCCTAAAGCTAGGGGGAGCTTTGTGTCAAAGCAATACATTGCAAAATTACTTGCAATATTAGGATTACATTTCATGACATCCCTTTGCAAAATTGCGATCATCAAGGGAGAACACATTCGTCACATAGACGAAATCTTTTGCAAACTTAATTGCAAATGAACTAGCTTAGTATTATTTTCTTGACGCCCTCACATAGGGATGGACTCGTCAAGGGGGAGTGAAGACGAGATCCTTTACCGTTACTTGCTCTCTACTTTTTCTTTCTTTTCTATTTTTCACATGTTTTTCCTAAAACAATGTGTTAGATTCCTTTTGAATCTCTTTTTGTTTCGACAAAAAGGGGGAGGAGAAAGTAAAAACTACAAATTCAAACTTTTACGAATTTTAGCTTTTCCTTAAAATAATTTTATGTTTTGTCATCAACAAAAAGGGGGAGATTGTTAATACAAATAAGCCGTAAAACATTTATTTATATTTTACGATCTTCTAATGTTTTGTCGATAACAAACGTAAATTATTTTAACGAAACAAATAAAATACGTAAATGGTTTGAACTAATAGTTTCTAACACACTTACATTCTCACATAAAACACTAAAACAAGTATAAGTGATTTTATGATTTTGTATTACATATGTACAACAACTATTGTTTACATATTTGGGTAAAATATACACATAACTAGTATGTAGTATATTGGGGAATATAAATGGGTAGAAACTTAAGTATCATAACCCATTGACCAAATACATTGAATGTAGTTGGGTACAACCCAAAGTCCATGACCCATATCCATGGAGCTTGACCGATTACCCATTGCATGACATCATGCTTAAGTCATATATGGATAATATCCATAACCCATGGTATTGACCTATACCCATTTGACTAGGTGCATTGCACTCATGAGATACATTGTATCTAATAAGAAGACCCATGGATCAACCCATAACCCAGGACCCATGTCCCATGACCCATGATCAAAATACCCATGGGCAAAGAGGAGCGTCCCACGGATCCCTAGCTTTATGCTAGACGGAATCCTTGTGGGAGGGATCTGTGGGATCCGGGGAATAGTAGGCATTTTATCTCTATAAATAGTGAGCCATTTCTTCATTGTTTCTCACCTTTTTCTTACATACTTTCTCCTTGAGTTAAAAACTCTCTAACCCCAGATCTAAGTGATCTATGTTTGTAGTTTTGTTTTTGTGTGATTCTCTAGGTTCCTCTTAAAGGCGAGATCACCACCTTTGAAGTCAATCAAGCTCAAGTCCATGAGTTGCCATGCTTCGTCATCATCAAGACTATTGAAGTCCTCTTGTTGATGGTTCTTTTCTTTCATCTAAGAAGTGTAGTGTTGAAGACATTAGTGAGAGATGTCTCAAGTGTCAAGACAAAGACATTAGTGAAAGGTGTCGATCGTCCGTATTGTAGGCATTAGTGAAGGGTGCCTAGAAGTCAAGTCACAAGACATTAGTGAAGGGTGTCTTGAAGATCTAGTTAAAGGCATTAGTGAAAGGTGCCTTAGAAGTACATTCGATATGGTGTGTTTTGATGTACAAGATAGATTAGTATTGGATCCAAGGATATTGATATCCTTGATGATGTTGTAATAAGGAGTTGGTCTCCTTTGGGATTAGTCGTTGGTGTAGTGTTGGGTAGTAGTTCCTCCATTGTAATGGAACTCGGTATCTAGCCTAGTACCGGATAAAGGGTAGGCGACGTTGTGATAGGTGTGGTTCACCTTGGTGTGAAAGAACCGGTGGTTAGCCTAGTACCGGAAAAAGAGTAGGCAACGTTACGAAGGTTTCTCCACCATAAGGAGTTGGTGTCGTGTAGTGATTACGAACTCTCGAGTAGGCGACTCGAGGAGTGGAGTAGGGCAAGGAAGGTGTCCTTGTAGCCGAACCACTATAAATACTTGCGTTGTGGTTTTGTGCTTCTTACTCTTATCTTTTCATTACATATTTATACCTCTATATGTTTGTTTATCAACATCTAACACACATCCAAATAGATTGACATAAGTCGATCTAAATAGTTTAAAAGAAAGTTTGAATTGGCAAAACTATTCAACCCCCTTCTAATTTTCCACAATTTAGTTAATCCTAACTACACGAATGTAGTCTCACTAGCGATCTCAGAATGCATCACAAAACAAGTTCTAGAATATATTATACTACCAATACACTCACTAAGCATTAAAGATGAATGCTTTTATTTCTAAAGATCTAGGGGCGAACCTCACATTTATGGGGTGGAATTTGAGTGGTATACGATTTTTGTGCTAGTCATATAATTCCTATCCATGAGACGCTTTATCAAGACTAAAGTTTAACTCGTAAATTTCAAAAAAAAATTAAATTTGGTGCTAAAATTACCCTTACAAATATTTCTCATAGTTTATTACACAATTTACCAAGGACACAACAAGAATCAAATGAGTGAATAGTTTCTAAGTTAACGTTTTATTCTCCCTCCCTACACTTAAACTGAACATTGTCCCCAATGTTCCCTGAAAGTATCAAATTTATGATAAAGGAAGGTAAATAAAAGGGAAAGAAACTAGTACCCCCCTGATTAGCTCGGTAAGATATGTATAAAGTTGCGGTTAAATTCTCCTTCAAGAAGAATTAGCAAGTAATAAGTGCTTCCATCATGCACTTCTTCTTCTTGTCTAATATAACCTGCATTCTTACGAGAAAATGAAACAAAACCTCGTGTAAAATCGGCGGTATAAACTATATATGAAAACAAAACAATACTAGAAAGCAAATAAGATATAATGCTTGTGGAATGGATGTTTGCAGTTTTTCTAGAGAAATAAGAAATGGAAGTTTCCAAAAATTACAACTTAGACAGAAAACAAAACTGTGAATCTGTTTATACATTTCCTGACGCCGTCGGGCTTTAGTCCCGACGTCGTCAGGTTGTTCTGACAGAAAGGGTCTGGTGCATTTTCCGGAAATATTCTGGAAACATTACTTTTTTAAAGACCTGGAAAAATTCCTGCAAAACATCCATTATGACTCGATACAACCATTTGACTCTAACAAACACTCAAATATATAAAATTCCAATTATTGTTAATCTCATGTTCATGCAAGTTCTAAAAAACGTATGTGATATTCCCTACACTTATCTTTTTGTAAAATACCTTTATATGAAATTAAGACGAGGTTAAAAACAAAATAAAGTATTTTCACAAAACAAACATGAGAATTAAGCAATTATGAAAAAGATATATAAATACACAAACAAAATTGAAAAACAAACATGTAAACAATTAAACATGGGTTGCCTCCCAACAAGCGCTTTTCTTTATTTATGAGTCTTGTAGCTAGACTCGAAGTCATACCCTACGTGACCTCATTTTTCCTCATCATTGCATACCCTATCATGTTGACAAAGTCCTCATCGACTTTATACCTAGGACCTAGGGTCAAGCAATCCTTAGAGTATAGTATCCTTTTCTCCCACATAAAGTCCATGCCTTTTTATATGTCTTCTTTGCTCTTTTTCTCAAAGGCTATAATGTTATCCCTTTCAAAATAAGATAGGGGGACCATATATGCTAACTTTCCAAGTCATCCTATATGTAATTTCATTGCTTTCTTTCGAAAATCTAACTGTTCCTTCAGATTTATTGTAGCTTAGCTTAGATTTTTCAACAAACGGTTTTCCTAACACGACATGGGACAAGCTATAGTCGATGACACACCCTACATCTTCTAGGATCATGAAATCTACTAAGTAGGTGAAATTCCCGAAAAAGACGTGTACATCCTTGACCCTTCCAACATAATTACAAACCCCCACCGGGATACTTAGGGTCTCTCCTAGTCTTAAGCTGTGCATTCATTATATTGTTGTAAACAACTGAGGACATCACGTTGATAGGAGAATCTACATCTATGTAAGCATGCTCGACATGCCTATATCCAATCATACATGGGATCTTAATGTTCCAAGATTACCTCTCCTAACTTTAGGACTGATTCTAACAATGGGTGGCTGAGGATTGTCGATTATGTAATTGTGGTATGCGATTTCTTCCTTAGTGGGATAAAGGTTAAAATATGCATTAGTTTCCTTATCCTCACTTTCTTATATAGTGACCTCAATGTCACCTTCTCCTAAGTCATCATCCGAATCATTCCCAACCATTAAATCAATACCCGATGCGCTAGCCGCCTTTTTAAGTGCATTCTCAACTGTATTCTCAAGTAACCTATGTAATTCTTTAAGCTCATCGATTTCACTAGTGATTGGCTTAGAGTAGGTGGGACGTGTGGTGGTGAATTTGGTGGTGGTAACGGATGATGTGGTGGTGGTGGATTGTTGTTGGGTGGATTATCACCCATGGTGAAAAGTGACGAAGTTATGAAGAAAAAAATGAAGAAGGGGGATAGACTACAAGGAAGCTAAGAAAAAATGAGAAAAAAAGTCTCACTTGATAGGAATCAAGCGAGTAGACCTAATCGAGATAGAAAACTAACTAGCTTGTTTATTCCCCGGTAGTGGCGCCAAAAACTTGATGCGTGAGTTTGGGTCGAAAGACTTCCTTTTCAACAAGCAAGCTTTACAACCCATTAGGCAGTGTACCTAATCGTTGCAGTGCAATATGGGTAAGCCAAGGGGGTTGATCTTTTTCTAAGGGTATAGAGATGTTAGGAATTAGAAAATTCAGTCATTAAAGAGTCGGTCACCTCAAGTATATGTATTCGTTAGAAAGCTCGTAGTCATAGTCAAGTTATGTTAGCAAGTAGTTTGTTATGTAACACCGTGGAGGACGGACGGGTCTTTACCCACTGTATTCCTGATCCACAGCCCGTAGGTGGCGTTTATTTGTAAGAGACTATAAATACCCTCTACCTCTCAAGGTAGAGGGTTGGAGCTTCAATATCATTTTTCTTTGTTTCACATAGTTCCCAACTCTCTTCTCTTTCTCTCTTTAGAACTTTCTCTCTCTAAACATACTTGAACGCCCCATGTGATTATGGTTTAGTGTGTTTGTGAAATCCTATATCTTACAATTGGTATCAAGAGCCAAGGTTTGATCAATCATCTTTCATGCTCTTTGTTTTGGTGGATTTCATAAGGTTTTTGGGGTATTAAGTGTTTAGGAGAGTTTGAATCATTTGGACAAATTCTAGTGTTAAAGTTTGAATTTTGCTTGTACTTTTGTGTTTAGGATCATCATATGTGTTTATGTTTGAATTGGAAGGCTTAAATCATTGTAGTTTGGTTGTTTTGATTGATAAAGTGGTTATTTGTAAACTTTGTACAAAGCGAGTTGAGTCTCGGATATTTGTTTCTTCAAAGCGAGTTGCTTTCACATCGGATGTGAGTTGGTATATGCGACTTGGCTATTTAGCGAGTTGACTTTTATGCGACTTGGGTTCTAAGCGAGTTGTTTCTTTTGCGACTTGGGTTCTAAGCGAGTTGTTTCTTTGCGACTTGAGTTCTAAAGCGACTTGGCTATTAAGCGAGTTGTATAGCTAGCGAGTTAGTTTAAGCGACTTGGTGGTTAAGCGAGTTATGTCATTTGCTTATGACTTGCTATTTAGCGAGTTGTCTCTATATGCGACTTGGATATTAAGCGAGTTGATTCCTTGCGACTTGGTTCATTGCGAGTTGGTTCTTTAAGCTACTTGTTTCTTTAAGTGAGTTGGGTGGCTTCATGAGTTGATAACTAAGCGAGTTGATTGTTTAGCTACTTGTCTAATAAGTCTTGTTACTTCTTCGTGCTACATTCTTATGGTTGTTCTTTGGTTTAGTAAAACCCGTGAAAGAATCAATTTCCGGTTTAAATCAAGGAATAGTAAAATCCCGTAGAGCTTGTAATCATGTCAAACATCGCACCTACTATCGCCTCTTCTCGTAGCCGAGGACGCTCAAGCAGTTGGATCGATACTCGCCCACCTATGCTTGATGTAATCGATTATGACTCATGGGCTCAACGAATCCGATTGTACTGTCTTGGAAAGGATAATGGGGTCAACATTCTCAAATCCATTGATGAAGGACCTTATCAGTTGAGACTACAAGAGACTTAATTGATATCGCTGCAGATGGAACAATGATCTATGGAATGGATGGACCAAAGATGTATGATGAGCTCGGTGATAAGGAGAAAAGAGATTCGATGTCGATATCGTGGCTTCTAACATTATTCTTCGTGGTCTTCCAAAAGATATCTACAAGCTTATCAATCACAACACTAAAGCCAAGGCGGTTTGGGATAATGTCAAAATGCTTCTCTCGTGTTCGAATTAACCAAGGAAGACAGAGAATCACAATTGTATGATGAATTTGAGCATTTTAAGATGAAGCCGAAGAAAGTGTCTATGAGTATTACGTGAGATTCCACAAGCTTGTGAATGATATGAGGAACATCAAATGACCATGCCAAACATTCAGCTAAACTCAAAGTTTGTGAACAACATGAATCCCGAATGGCATAAGTTTGTCACCTCTGTGAAGCTAACCAAAGGATTGAAGAACACCAACTATGAGCAACTTTATGCATTCCTTCTTCAGAATGAGAGACATGCTATGTTTGAAAAAAGGATTCTTGAACAGTTCAAAACCAACCATGGAGAAACAAGTTCGTCAAATGATTCAACAGCCTTCTACGCCAATGATGGAACTACTACCAAAGTATCTCAAGTCATTCCAGATCCAAGTTTCAAACAACCTGATGCCAATGCAGTCATGGAACACTTTATCAATAAACTGGCTCTTATGGTTAAACAAAACTTAACCTTCACTCCACATACTAATGACTTCACACTAACAATGAAATCAGATTGCATCCAATCTACACAATCATGCTTTGGTCGAGATGGAAAGGTTACAAAGGCAACCACTCAAGGAAGACAATATGAACAAAGAAGAGGTGGAGTAGGAGGAGGTATGTGGAAAATCGATATAGGGAAGGAATGGAAATCAAGGACAAGCAAAGACAATTAAGTGCTACAACTGTGGTGGTGATGGACACATAGCAAGGATTTGCACTTCTCCAAAACGCCTCAAAATGCGAGTACTTCAAAGACAAGATGTTACTTGTGCAAGCTTAGGATAATGGAGTGTGTTGGATGAAGAGGAGTTGTTGTTTCTTGTCGAGGGCAATGCCAAGACATATGATGCGATGTGGATGAGCACCAATTCGGAGATAGGTCATAATCATCGAATGCCTTTCAAGTTGCATACAATTGTGATGCATACGAATCGACGTCGATGATGAACCCATCGCACAAACAATTTTCATGGCTAGCATTTCACCAATGGTCTCTCCAAAGGTCCCTCACCACAACAAGCTAGTCCATCCAAAGAATCAATCATCTCGAGGTATTAAAACTATACGATGATGTTGATGAGCAAAAGATACATGCCAAAGTACAACCAACTCGAAACTTTTGAGTCGATATTGAAAATATGGGTAATATCAATGTTGTCCCATATGATCAATATGTGAAACAAAGTGAAAGTGAGACTGTACCAAGTGATGCATCTTCGCATCAATGATGACTATGTTTTAATGAATACACCGCATGTGCCTCGATGATTCGTTGTCTCGAAATTAATGCCTATAAAGAACGTGTTGCTATTTATGAACAAGTGCTAAGTTTTAGTTAACCACCCGTGAGCAGGAAATGGATGACCAAATGCGTACAACTATTAGAAAAAGTAACTTTAGAGAAGAAGTATTAAAACAAGAGTTAAACTCCCTACAAGAAAAGCTTTCTAAAACTGCTAAGCAAAAACAAGAACTTCAAGAAAATGTGAAAATGCTTAAGCAAGAATTCAATACTAAGGAATCAAAACTTTTGAATGATTTTTCCAATCTAAAAACTTTGAAAAACAAGCTTGAAAATAAGTTGTACGTACAAAGGAACACCATTCAGACTGCTCACTTGATCATTAAGCATATAATCATAAGCGATAAGCATAGCATTCCCCTTGTTGAGGAACCAAATCCAGAGGTCATTAAAAAGGCTAGAACTGCTCATAAGGTAATTTATGATGGCAATGAAATCCTTAAGCCTAGGCATAAACCTAGTTGCGTTGAGTGTACTGAGGAAGATAAGAAATCAGATGAAGTCACTAGGGAGAAAATGGATAAGAAACTCAACAATCCTACATGTAAAGAGAAAAACATAATTATCAGACCCCATGATTACAAAAAGGAAAATTGGATTTCCTTGAACATGTTTAAGCCTCAAACGTTGTTAACACCCGAACAAGTGTTCTGGAAAAAGGATTTAGATAAGCAAAAAGCAGAGAATCTTGTTGTAACAAACACCCCTCTTAGGAAAATGCCTTCAGCGACTGTGTATCCTCCTAATACACCAATGCATTTAGTCCCTAGAACTATTGCCACTAAAAGCAAGACCTTAATCAGTCAATATGTTATCTTTCAATTATTTGTTAATTTTGAGAAAACTTGTAAGAAAAGGATCACACCCACTGGGATAACTGAAGGGGAAAGGGGTTTTGAGCAAACTAAAGAATGCTATTTAACTGAGATCATGCCTTTCTTTAAACAATTAAAAGGTCAATTTGAGAGTCTTAAAAAGGGGATGGACTTAGATATTAAAGAAATGGAAAAGGAATTTGATGCGATTATTGTTGAGGTTAGTGACTATGAGCGAGAATTAAAATATAATGAGATTGAGAGGAAGAACTTGCATACCTTGAATGAGAATTTTATTTCTGAATGTATTGCTCAAGATGTGTTTTACACTGCTACAAATTGTTCCATTAATGCTTCCCAATTTCATGAATTATCTGTTGCTCGAAAGTCTCCCATGATCGTGTCATTGAGCTTGAAAAACTAACTCTAAACCGCATGATAAAGTTGAACAGATGATCATGATAACTGGTAAAACAGTTTTCTAAATTGAAGTTGAGCATCTTGCTTTGCAATTAAAATATCAACATCCGAAAGAAAATGTTAAAACCTCAAATATCAAGACATCCTTGGATGTTCCCGAATTTGATGCGCTTTTGAAATTAGCAAACGTGATGAGCAGATTCGAGCTCATTGTAACACGATCGAAAGTTGAAAGCCCAAATCTCTCAATTAAAGGGTGAAAATAACAATGTGACGGGATCCCAAATGCCTCCTCCTTTAGATTCTCAAGATTCTCAAACTTTTCATCTTCAAAACTTAGTTAATGCCTTACAAAAGAAAACGAGAGTTTTCTAGAAGAAAATGAAAAGTTAAACGACACTTTAAAGAGTTATATGATTCAATGAAAGTCACTCGTGACCAAAACAATGAAAAATAACGTCTTTACAAAAGAAATTGAGAATCGAGGAGTCGGAAAATGGAAAACTGCCACTTATTTTTAATGAGAATGTTGCATCAAAGTCATCCTCAGACTGCAAATATACTGTGACTATTAAATACATTCCTCCTCATCTAAGAATAATGAACTTGTGTTTCATAACTATTTTGCTCACCTTAAGGATAGTCTAGAATGTCTTCGTGGGATTGTGGAAGAGGATTTTATAAATAAGCCTCTTGACAGTGAAATTAGGTTTACGTGCATTCAAGCCAAAAGATCTCAAGAGCTGCTAGAATGTTTAATAGCAACATGTCCTAAATCCTTAGGTGCGAAAGGTAAAGTTTTGAGGCCTTGTTCTATGCCTAGTGCCAAGCATACAAACCGTTCTATGTCCACTTTCAAGAAAGTGAACTCTAATGTGCCTTCAAGTAGTTCAGATCCCTGCAAGTCTAGTTCAGGAATGCAAAAAGTAGATCAACCAACTAATGTTCCCATAATTCCTTCTACAGGAGTAATCAGTGACATAAAAGCAAGCGGGTCAAAGCCTCCTGGCAATACCAAGCAAGATAGGACCTCGCAAGCTAGGAATGTGCATTGGAAGAGAGTAGAAGATCACCCTAGGTATATTAAGTTTGAGTTGAATAAGACGAATCGTGTTGATTCTAGTATTAGCTATAAGCATACTGTAATTAATTCGAATTCTGCTACTATCTGCAAACCATGTACTGATGATTGCTTGAATTCTGTTACTAATCATGAATGTGGTGTGAATGATTTGATTAATGCTGTTAAATGCCCTGTTAAAATTGTTAATGCTAAAAATCAAACTAAGAAGGCTAAAAGACAAAGGCGAAAGAAAGTTAGAAAATAGTGGAAACCCACAGGAAGAATATTTAGTAAGATAGGTTATCAATGGATACCCTCTGGCCATAAGGATAATGAGTTCAGCCATCAATTTGCTAAGACAATGCCCACTAGAAAATGGATGCCTACTGGTAGAACTATTCCCTTAAGAAGTGAACATACTTTGAATAGGTCGAATACGAACATTAGCACTGCATCTATTTCTGATGATTCCATTGTTCCTACTTCTGATGTGGGTGTTCCAATTATTGTTACTAACCAAGTGGAAACCATTATTGCATGGGGTTCCCAATTATCCGCTTATCCATTCTTGTGCGTGTTCAACTACGCAGATCGTTCAAATCGCTCGTGGTACCGGACTCAGGTGTTCCAAGCATATGATTTGGAGATCGGTCGCCGCTCATGAACTTCGTGAGCAAATTCATCGGGACCGTTAGATTCGGGAACGATCATTTTGGTGCTATTATGGGTTATGGAGATTATGTTGTCGGTGATAGTGTTATCTCGGGGTACATTACGAGAAGGTCTTGGTCATAACTTATTTTATGTCGGTCAATTCTTTGATTACGATCTAGAAGTGGCCTTTAAAACATACTTGTTTCGTTAGAGAACTTGATGGTAAAGAGCTTTTAAGAGGAACACGTGGTTCAAATCTATACACCATCTCTATCGAAGATATGATGAAGTCTTCTCCAATTTGCTTGTTGTCAAAGGCCTCGAAAACAAAGTCGTGGTTATGGCATCGTCGTCTCAATCACTTGAACTTCGGCACCATCAATGATCTCTCCAGAAAGGACTTAGTTGTAGGTTTACCTAGACTAAAGTATGAAAAGGATCATCTTTGTTCATCATGCCAATTGGGAAAAACCAAGAAATATGCCCACAAACCCAAGCCTACAAACTCAGTTACAGAAGTTCTTCATACAATTCACATGGATTTATGTGGACCCATGAGAGTGCAGAATATCTTTGGGAAGAAATATGTGTTAGTTGTGGTTGATGATTACTCTCGATTCACCTGGGTCAAGTTCTGAAGGACAAAGGATGAAACTCCAGATATCATCATCAAACTTATCAAACAGTTGCGTTCGACTTAACAAACCGTCGTAATCATCCGATGCAGACAATGGAACCGAGTTTGTTAATAAACAACTTAGTGAGTTTTATGAAAGTATTGGAATCGGTCATCAAAGAAGTGTTCCACGAACTCCTCAACGAACGGTGTAGTTGAAAGACGAAATCGAACTCTTGTGGAAGCCGCAAGAACAATGCTGATTTACTCAAAGGTTCCAATGTTTCTCTGGGCTGAAGCCATTGCCACTGCATGCTACACTGAAAATCGATCCCTAATTCACACTGCTCATAGAAAAACACCATATGAACTTGTCTACAATAGAAAACCTAATCTCTCATTCCTTCGTGTGTTTGGTGCATTGTGTTATCCAACTAATGAGGGCCAAGACTTAGGCAAACTTAAAGCTAAAGCGGACATTGGAGTATTTGTAGGATATGCACCAAACAAAAAGGGATACCGAATCTACAACAAAAGAACACGAAATATCATGGAAACAATTCACGTCACGTTCGATGAGCTGACCGGTCAAATGGCTCCAGGACAACCCAGTTCTGGACCCGCTTCATCATGTAGTCCCATCAGTTCTACTCTTGTTTACGACTCCTCGCCAGCAACTCCTTATGTACCTCCTTCAGAAGATGACTTGAAGAAACTGTTTGATCCAATGTTTGATGAACACTTTGAGCCAACTGCTAATGATCTATCAATCCCATCATCGAGGTCGCTACCATCCTTGTCAATGAAGCTAACCTTCGGTTTCTATGATGCTAAGTCAAGAAGCGCCGATCACTCTATCTCATCAACAAATCATCAATCATCAAGTGTACATCATGGAAGTATTTCGTCACCCTTGATGGAGAAAATCCCTTTGCTACACGAAGATGCACCGTTTGAAAACATATTTGCTCTCGAATCATCATCGAACCATCGTCATCGGAGATATAGACTCGCTACTTGACTCCTCAACAACAACCACATGAACATCTTAGGAAATGGACACATGATCATCCATTGGACAACATCATTGGAAACCTTTCTCGTCCAGTATCCACACGAAAACAACTTGCAACCGATACCTTATGGTGCTTTTTCAACTCCGTACTCTCTAAGATCGAACCAAAAGACATGAAAACTGCCATGAATGAAGACAGCTGGTTCAATTCCATGCAAGAAGAAATTCATGAGTTTGATCGATTAGATGTGTGGGAATTAGTACCTGCTCCAGATTATGCAATGATCATTGCTCTAAAGTGGATCTTCAAAGTGAAGCTTGATGAGCATGGCGATGTATTAAAGAACAAGGCTAGGTTGGTTGCAAAAGGATACCGTCAGGAGGATGGTATTGACTTTGAAGAATCATTTGCTTATGTGGCTTGCATCGAGGCGATCAGAATCTTCCTGGCTAATGCTACAAGTAAGAATATGATTGTCTATCAGATGGATGTAAAGACGGCGTTTCTTAACGGAGATCTTAAAGAAGTCGTATACGTCAGCCAACCGGAAGGTTTTGTGAATCCAGAACATCCTACTCATGTCTATCGCTTGAAGAAGGCTCTTTACGGTTTGAAGCAAGCTCCTAGATCATGGTATGATACGCTATCAAAGTTTCTTCTATCTTCTGGATTCAGCAAAGGAGCAGTTGATCCGACATTGTTCACCAGAAAGTCAGGCAAACATTCAATTCATGTTCAAATATATGTTGATGATATTATCTTTGCCTCGACCGACCCTAATGAGTGTGACCGTTTTCAAATGAAATGGGTTCTAAATTTCAAATGTCAATGATGGGACAAATGTCATTTTCTTGGGATTACAAATTTCACAAAGTCCGGAGGCATTTTTATAAATCAATCTAAATATGCAAATGAGACTTTAAAGAAATTTGGATTTGATTCTAGTGACCTGCTGACACTCCCATGATAGAGCGTACTAAAATGGATGAGGACCACTCGGGGATCATGGTAGACCAAACGAAATATCGTAGTATGATTGGATCCCGATGTACCTCACGACCAAGAGACCGGACATTTTGTTCATTGTTTGCATGTGTGCTAGATATCGTGCTAAGCCTACCAAAAGCACCTTGAAGAGGTTAAATGGGTCTTCGGTATTCCAAGGAACCATCAATATGGGACTTTGGTACCAAGGACACCGGTATGTCACTAATGACCTATGCGAGATGCCGATCATGCGGGATGTCAAGATACACGTCAAGCACGCCCGAGGTGCTCGATTTTTGGGTGATAAGCTTGTGAGTTGGTCTTCAAAGAAGCAAATGAGTACTTCTATTTCCTCTACAGAGGCTGAATACATAGCCATGTCATCCTGTTGTGCTCAAATCCTTTGGATGAGATCTCAACTATCTGACTATGGCTTTGAATTCAACAAAATCCCTCTGTACTGTGATAATAAAAGTGCTATTGCTCTATCATGCAACAACATACAACACTCAAGAGCCAAGCACATCGACATTCGACATTATTTCATCAGGGAAAAAGTGGAAAAAGGTGTGGTGGAACTCTATTTTGTGAGGACTGAATACCAATTAGCAGACATCTTCACCAAAGCTCTTCCTAGAGAACGCTTTGAGTTTATCCTTCCACGTCTTGGTCTAAAGAGTCTTCAACCGGAAACACTCAAGCGTCTTCAAGAGGAAGACGAGGAGTAAAGGTCTTTATTCTTCTATCTCTTGTATATATTTATTCAAAAAGCAAAATACAAAATTTAAAACCCTCAAAAGAAAATATAAAATATAAAATTCTCTAAAATCCATAAAATTTGAAAAATCTTGAAAAATTCCAAAATATTCTTATTTTGTCATGTTTTTCCCTATTCGATATCATCTACGGACTTTGTGTTGACATTCAAAGAATGTCACGGGTCTTTATATGTTCTTGAATGTACATAGTTTAAAAAAAAAAAAAAAAATGAGGCGGAGAAAATGGTGGTTTATTGTCATTTCAGCAAGAACCCGTTTAAAAAGTAAAGAACGAGCCATGCTTTAACTTATTTTTCAAATCTCATGCTCGATTCTTAACACAAATGTTTTTCATCAAAAGACAAATGTTTCTCTTTCCAAATATTTTTCCGTCTAATGATTCTTCCGAAAATATTTGCCATCTAATGAAAACTCAATTGCTTTGTAAAATAACTCGGACTCTATTTTTGAAAATCATCCGGACTTATTGTTTGTCAAAATATCTATCTCTCAATCAACAACTTATGTCATTGATTGAGGGGAGAATGATTTCAATTAAATCAAAAAGTTATTTGTCATACAATTGTTTTCAAAAGATAATCATGCATGTTTAATCAATGGAGTTTAAAGTCTCAAAATCCGATCCTTATCAGTTAAAACGTTTTCATAATCAAGTCACAATTCTCCTTAAAAGCTGTCAAAATCAATTTAAATCTACAGAGATCACAAATCTCAAAATGATTTGATAATTGTGATCGGGGGAGAATTTGTGATTTAAATTGGATTAAAACTGATAATTCGGTAAATGGTTTTATAAGGATGTACAAGCTCTCCTTCCCACATGTGCCAAACGATTTCAAACGATTTTAAATTTTCCATGCACATGTTGAGGGGGAGCATCTATCTTAAACCACAAAGATTTGAAACGTGATCAATTTATTTCAATGAGCAGTCTTTTCCTAATATGTGCAAAACATCTTCAAATATCTATGCACATATTGAGGGGGAGCAACTATTTTGAAAACCACAATCTTTATATAACTACTCTTAGATGCAAGCCAACCCCTCAAACATGAAAATTATTTCCATTACAAAATGATGCTTGATGCAAATGTTGAAGGGGAGCTCTTGTTCTAAAAATATCAAAAACAATTCAGGTACAAAATGCTTTGATAATATATCACAAGTATCTGGATTGATTTACAAATGGTTTTCAATTGGTTCCAATGGCAGATGAACAATACCAAATAGACCGACCAAATTTACTTTATGTATGGTGATATAAGGTTGATAAGGTTAGGTATTTGTTCTCATGATCCGCCAGAACTGGAGGGATCTACCCAGGGACAATCCACTAGATAGTGTAAAAGTATTTAGGTATGATGAAAAAAAGGAGAAAAGTGAGATATGGGAAGAGTGCGGACTGAGATAGAGGTAGAACTGGAATAAACCCAACAAGGTTCTAGTAATGAAGTCTCGGTAAGCATTGAAGGGTTGAAGAATGAAAAGAAATGAATATGAAAAGGGTGAAAAGAAATAGCCCTCCAAAAATTCAACCGTAGGGCGTAAACCGGGTTCAATTCATATACTACTTGGTGGTTACCATGGTAACATCGGTATTGAAGACAAGACGTCATGGACCCAAAGGACGCACTTCGCACTTCAACTTTCCAAACCACTCAAGTTCCTCCTAAAAGGACTTGTTTCATTCTCACGGGAACCGACATAATCTATCGACTTTCTCTTAGAGATAGTTGGTATTGAAGAAGGAGACCCTCTCCTAGTCTCCGCATAGGAACCAAATATGCACAATTGAGTCTAGAGCCACGAGATCATCAATAAATCTCATTAGGACACTTTCAATGAAGACTCTCTTTCACACAATGTGGAAAGAGATATTATATCTTGAGTCCCACGCATTATCCTTGTGGTATTGCTGAACATCGAGTGATATGCATACATATTCACAATGAAGATGGAAAGCCTCGAGCCAACATCAAACAAGCTCACGGTGGGTGGCATGTGAGATCTATCCAATAGATCAAACATGTGACAACCGAATGAAACAATGGGGCGATTCAATCTTTTGAAACAATCACGGTTCAGTTATGGATTGACGGATACCTTTGAAAAACCGGTCGTTGTGCTTAAAAACTCTTTTCTTTAGCACATCGATCGTGTACTAATATTTCAAAAATAAAAGGTGTTTATGATTGATAATTGATTTTCATTAAAACCTTCGTTGTATTGCAAAAACAATTTCTATTGAGCGATACACGATTGTTTTCAAATCTCTTTTCATCGATCGGTGAATCTCAATTATTTGGTTCACTCACTTTGTGTTGTCTTCTTTGAGACGTTCGGTTTGAGAACAACTAGAGCATTGCGAAACCACATCAATGAAATTCTTGAATTATACCGATCACAGAAATACTAGTCTTGATCAGCGGCGAACCGTGGGCGTGTACCTCAATTCAACGAAGTGATCAAAGACACTTTCATGCACTTTATTGTTAAGCTGTTGTATGCAGTACGCCCGACGCTTGCGGTGATCGTAATGAAGCGGTCAATCCATAGCCGCATGCTCACACTACACATTCATCTCAAAAGATATCATGATAAGTGCTTCAACGACTACGATACTTTCACTCCATGCTTCGCTATCTTCTGCGCAAATATCATGATCTAGTAAAGCTTCCACTACTCGATGAGAATATATCATGATCCGGAATGTGAGCATGTCGGTCCAAATGTCACAACATCACATAATACCAACACCACAAAGGAAGAGTCGAGATTTATGTTGGTGATGATCTCAATCTCGGCTCAAAACTCTTCATCACATGGATCGCTTAAAGACCTCTACTTGTAATTATCCAAACATGCGAACATGAAGAATCAAAGACTACGAGCTCTTGAGCAAAGAACTTGATCAAGAATCCTACAACAATCTAATGTAATATCTGTTTGTATTCATTGTAAATTGAGGTGACCTCCTTAGGGGAGATTGTTAGGAATTAGAAAATTCAGTCGTTAAAGAGTCGGTCACCTCAAGTATATGTATTCGTTAGAAAGCTCGTAGTCATAGTCAAGTTATGTTAGCAAGTATTTTGTTATGTAACACCGTGGAGGACGGACGGGTCTTTACCCACTGTATGCCTGATCCACAGCCCGTAGGTGGCGTTTATTTGTAAGACACTATAAATACCTTCTACCTCTCAAGGTAGAGGGTTGGAGCTTCAATACCAGTTTTCTTTGTTTCACATAGTTCCCAACTCTCTTCTCTTTCTCTCTCTAGAACTTTCTCTCTCTAAACATACTTGAACGCCCCATGTGATTATGGTTTAGTGTGTTTGTGAAATCCTATATCTTACAAGAGATACTAGTAGAGATGTATGACGAGAAGGTGAAGTTGAGGGTGATTATTTTTAGCTTTCTATATTTTTTTGGAAAAGAAGTAAAATTTCGGGGTATAGGAGTGGGGGTATTCCTTCTACCAATTTTAACTACTTAATTATTAAGATTAAAAACTAATTGAAAGGAAAATAGACTATGGATTGATTGGTGTGTTCTTATGATAATTAAAAGCGTGTTTACTTAGATGTTCTTACTCCATAGTTATCTCTTATTGGTCGGTTGAATTGTCACATCCTCATCTCAATTGGTGCATTGTATTTCCTGTTGGTCATAGGAGGGTGCCTAATTCCCTAGTTCTATGAATCGTAACTCTCCTCTAGACTATTCGGGATCGCTAAGTACCATAGTATCTCCCCCTAATACTCTATTATCCTAATTCTACAACTCACGCAATAAACACAACGATGGCTCAAATGCACTCTTGAGCTTTATGCTATTTAGGACGTTCAAGCTTGCAACAATTAAAGAAGAAGCCAGTTTTCCTAAAACAAGAGACAACCTAACAATAATCAACAACTAGGTTTCATAGATCTAAGCAAACACAATAATAATTTAGTACTCATGATAGGTAAGCATGCACACACACAAACAATTGAACATAGGATAAACATGGTGATATAATAGATTAACAAACTTATCTTTGAGTGTAAAGAAGGGTTTGGAACCCTAAAATACTACCCAAGTCAAACTACGAACGAACTAGGGTTTGTTCTCCAAAATAGTACTCTCTAAATGCAGAAAAATTGAATCATATATATTAATTTATAAATGTGATGGCGTCGCCTTTTGATGGTGACGCCGTCTGCTTGCCGTCTTTAGGGTTTCGTTTGGGCCAAGTCATCATTGGGACGTCGTCAGGTGAGGAAGTGTGATGCCATCTGGCTTCAATAGGGATGTTGTCTTGAATTGGGTCTTGGTCTTCTGGTGTAAAATAAAGGGAGACACCCTCTAGAAATAAGGCATGATGCCGTCATGTTGTAGACCCAAAATCACGCCTGAGCCATCGCTTGAAATATGTTTAGAAAACCTCCTTAGCGACGGCGTCGCCCTTTGGGTTGGGACGCCTTCAGGTGCAGAAATCAGCGTTGTTTCTTGACTATGTCACTTTCTTCATGTTTTCGCTCCTTTTTGTCCAAAAATACTTGATTCCAGCATTTTTCTTCCAAAGAACCTAAAATGTGAAAAGGAGTGATTTTAATCAGCAACGAATATAAAATGTGTCAATTTAGGACTTAAATGACCCTCTAAAAACACATGTTTTAAATCCTTATCAGCTCCTTTTAGTATGACTACATTTTGCATACACTACTGTTGTAGCTTCGGTTGCATGAACTTAGTGCTAGCGTAATAGTCACTCTCATTTATATGGCATTATATTCATTGTAATGTGCATATATTTTACGTATGATCCAACTTTATGCTCAACACTTATGGCCAACTCTACTGTTACTTTTCATGACGTTGAGAGTAAAGAAGTGGTTACAAATACTTTACCTGATATCGTATGCGTACAATAAGCACTTTCGAAAACCTTGTGGTCCACATTTCTTATTTATTTGAGGTAAACTTTATTTGCATGACATTGTGAGCGACACCATAGTCAAAAAATGTTTTACTGAACTTACGTTACTTTTACTCTGTATTGCTATTTATACAAACCACCAACCTTTCTGCTGACACTTTTAGCATTTATTTTCAGTTTTAAGGCGATAGCTAACTTTTGGAGGCTTTTGGCATGACATTGCATGGTCAAAAACTACTTTCAAATTTTAGACTACTTAAATAAATCGGCCTTGTATTTTCGCACTTGAATTATGTTTTGAGCTAATTAAAACGTTTAATGTAAATTCTTCTTAAAACGGATAAGGTAAATTCCTTCTCTTTACTTGTGTTGTGATCCAATTTAGTAGCACCCCATTGTTATTACTATTTCTACTGTGTTGAACATTTTTGGAGGTATTACAATCATGTAGCACCAAAAAGACAAAGAAGGCGTTCCAAAGGTTGTGGAGATTACGCCAACAGGAATAACAAGTAAGTAATCCTAAACACCTAGAAAATACGACCTGATACACAATATCTATAAGATTCATAGATCTAAAAAAGAACTCTCGATAGAGTTACACTCAGACCTCGCAACGTATGAGGCACGAAACAATTAGGCACAAACATCGTGACAACACAAAATGTTGGTCCATAAGGTTTGTGTAAATGCCGGAATCTTCCTACTCGTAATAAGGATAGTAACAACGTTACCCAAAAACCATAATAACACAATTTTTACTTTTCAACGTGTATAAATCTTTATTAAAGAATGTAAAGATTTACAGTGGAATAGCTACCAGTAAACCAATTCCGGTTGAGCGACAAATGTAACACTCCCTTTGAAAAATCTAGAGGCAGCTAGCTTTGCTTAGAAGTTTTTGGGAGAGGAGATTCTATCAAATATAGAGCTAAGTTCTACCTTATGTATTTGTTAAGAATCCTACTTATCCCGGTTACAAATTTTCGTTTAAATAAGCCAAGGAATATTGTGGATGCACATGGTACAGTAGATAGCAGGCCTTGAAGTAGCTTAGCACGTGCCTAGTATAGTAGGTGGAGCTTGCGTTTTGCTTTACAATGCTGACAAATTTTATACCCAAGATCTTGCTTTATCGTCCTTTGATAAGACCTTACGCTTATCTTCCCAACGAGTTTCCCACCCATTCATCAGATACTAAGTCCCTTGTAGAGATAAGTCTTCAAGGTAACTGAGGCATTTTTCAGTCCTCAATCCCACTGATGTTTCTTATAACTCCTTGTACTTTGCTCCCTGATACCACATCAGTTATACAAAGTGTTTATGTAGTTGGTCTTCGACTTCCCTGAAGCTTGACAATTGGTTGACCTTTTAACAACGTTCACTGATTTCTTATATCAGTGAGGTTACATCTAGTGATGAGCATTAGTGAGGCACCTATCATGTGACACACGGTAATTTTTCACTTATTATTAAATAATAAATGGAAATTTATTATTACTAAGCATAGTCATTAAGCATGCATAAGCTTGTCTGACCATTTGAGTGGATAACTCGCACCTTGTAGACTGTTGCATTACTTTTGCATTCATTTCATAATTTGAATATTGTGTTACTTTTGTCCTGAAATTTGTCTTATGATTAAAATTGTAAGATGAGAGGTTATCTCGTTTTCCACCGTGACCGACACCGCACGCGTACCGACACTATGATAAGGGCAAATAAAACATATGATGAATCCCCGGAATAGAAAATGGTACCAATAGAATATCACTTTAGGAACGTATTCAGAAATCATTGGATGATAAAATTTATCGAACCATAGATAAGTCACAGTATAAATTCCGCGAGACACAAAATACACAATACAACGTAATCTACTTACAATATTTGTCCAACAAACCTTTATCCATACCGATAATATTCAATACAAATAAACACATAACACAAATAATATATCACCTAATGAATTATCAAATACTCTGCCAAATATAATTTTTTTTATATATAATCAAATGACTTTAAGATTTTGTATTCCTTCTCCTTTGTGTCTTCACCCCTCACGACAAAACCCAAAGAAAAAGAAGAGAGAAGAAAAGCAGACTTCTATCACCCCTATCTCTTTCATCTGTATAAATGCATGGGTCAAAAGCTGCAAATCTCAAAGGAGAAATCCAACATTCACCTTTCTTGTCATTCATTCTCACCCTCACCTCTTTCATGAATCATATTGTCTCCATCTACCTCTCAAGATGTTTTCTGCTTCTATACGCATAGGTTCAGACGAAAGTCAAAAGGGTGGAACATCTACCGCCACTTTTTCTTTTGGCTATACACGAAGTTTTCCAGGGCTAGTAGCATGGGAGGAGAAACTTAGCTTAAAATGGCTTCACACCAAGACTTAAGAAGAGAAAGAAGAGTCAAAGCATCCTAATTGTACATCTATTTACAAACCCGGAAGATGAGGAACCACCAATTCAGTCTTCATCATTATCCTTACAAAAATTAGGGTTAGGTAAGATTTAGGGTTTTCAAAAATTGACTTGGGGGTTTTGAAACTCAAAGTTGGTATACACCAATTCCATCATCAATTCGGTGATATCAAGAAGGATTGGAGGTCAATTGTTGCTTTCTGATTCGGCTTGTTACTTGTCCTACCTCCGAAATTGTAAGGGTAATATTCTCGTTGTATCTCAAAACTATTCTTGTTGTGTTTTGAAATGGTGGTCGTGTATGACCCGAGATGAATTTAATTTTGTTCTCGAATAAAGAATTAATGGTGGCATGAAGTTCTTGCTTGTTGAATCTTTATTGAACGTATGCATTCCTCTTTGATAATGTTTAAGAAAAGCCTTGTTAATGATGAATGGTAACATTCGATTTGCAGTTTTAAAAATTGTTCTTGAATGTTAAAAGCAAGTAGTTCTTAACACTAGAAACGTAAATTTCGAATATTAGTAAGATAGTCTTTTACCCCGACGAGGGAACCCTCGTCTCTAATCTCGGGAACCTTACCTTTGACTAAGGGTCATTTGGGTAAGAGGGTATCGAGTCTAATAAATCCGAGTAGTACTCGAATGAGACATCAAAAGTTTGGTACATCAGTTGACATCTAAGTCCTTAGTATGCATTGTATTGAAACTTCCACACCCTCCATGTCTCGAGTCATTATGCTTAACAGGTTATCCTAAGGTTTAGCACTACTTATCGGAATGAGCATGTCATTACATCTTGTAACCCCAACGGGAGACCAAGTAAGACACATGCTCGAGTATTGTTGTAATGGGTAAACATGAGTCATATATGCTTGCTTCCTAATCGAGAAGTCTCGACTTCACAATCCAAGGCATATTAAGGTCGAGTTGCGCCTCGAATCAAAAACTGTTCATGTCATGCTCCTATGTCGTATGAAGATGTTAGTACTAAAAACTTGGTAATGCAATGTGACATTTAAACCTTATGCAAATCTGTTCCAGAAATATTATGGGCCACAACTCAAAATCCTTTCTAAACCATTATTGGGCCAAAGCCGTTTCTCGTCTATGCACCATTTCGGGCTACAGCCTATGTTTTAGCGCATGAAGTGTTTGTTTGGCTTGTGGGCCGATGCCCACTGTTACTACCGGGCTACTTTGGGCCACAGTCCCTCACAAATTATGGATACATGTTGTACATGTAATCTTTACATCACAAAAGTCGGTAACGATGTAAAAGGGTATAAACCATAAAATCTGAATGCAAACCAAGTCACCCATGCCTCGCCATTTTGGCATGCTTTCGGCACTCCTCTTTGTCGTTCAAAAACTTGTTCGGAACAATGTGATCTAATTAAATACAACATAAATTATGACAATTTTCGACAACTATATATGGTTAATTTTCACTTCGTTATATATCACCATAACATCGAGTGTAATTTACTTAACAAGTACCGTATCACAGTCTCAACGCTAATATGTTCGGATAGACATATTTATGTCAAGTAAGTTACTAGTAGTAAATTATAAATATTAAGATCAAATTTTGATAAACAAATAAAGACTACTATATCATTTTATCATTTAATAAATATGAGGGTCTTCAAATTTAACATATGTAATTTTCTAAAGACAATTAGCAAATAAATCAACTAATATTTGATTTCGACAATACCATTATGTGTCAACTTAAATAAGTATATATACATTGATATACTTACTAGTAGAATATCGTAATTATTTTACAAACCAAAATTTTGGATTTTAATACCATTATAGTGTTAACATGAAAAAGTATATATATACATTCATATACTTACTAGAAAAACCTTTTAATCCTTTTTACAAACTAAATGTTGGTTTTATTCCCATTATACAAAAACAATATAAATTAAACCATTTTAAGTAAGTGATACTTAAAACAATGAACTAAAACATTGCCCTCCTTATCTAGGTCGCGTGTCGGTGCAGCTTCACAATATTCACTGAATCCCACTTTTGGATTGGTTATTTGCTAAGGTGAGTTTCATAGCCCCTCTTTTACTTGATAAATTGTTTTAAACATTTTGGGGTGAGAAAATATGCAAAACCTTTTTATGGACCTAACTTGTTGCATGATTACTATTACGTGGTTTAGCCTAATCCCTGATGTCCCTAGACATGCCCCCTTTCATGAACCGTCAGTTCCCAGCTGGGAAGTGCGAATGTTATAAATAGATCTATTGAGGGTGACTCCTCCGTTCGGTTGGCCATGCTTAGGCCAAGGCGAAACGTATATCATGTCGAAATCGAGTGTTGAGGGACAAGACACTCGCATTGGGCCTATATATTGTATGATTTCATTTAGCATACAGAAACTGTCGTAGTATCGGTTGCATGAACTTAGTGCTAATGTAACATACTTTCATCCATATATCATTATATTCTTTGTAATGATTATATGTCTTTGAATATGGTCCATGCTTACTGTTTTAATTTAAACCTATGAACTCACTTGACTTTTAGTGACCTTTTAACATATTTTCTCAGGTGTTTAAATTGTGATCATGGATGCAAGGCAAGAGGTGGTAAATGGTCGTAGTAATGCTAAAAGAAATGTTTTCACACAAAGTGATGTTTTAATTGGGACCACAAAGCTTGTGGGTTGTGCCCTTTTGTTTTAGGAAATGTTGGTACGACAATGTTTAAAACCATTTTATGAAATTTAAATGGAGTATGTATTCCATTCTTTATTACTTGTGTTGTGATCTCCGATTTCATAACATTCCCCATAGCACTTATGCTTCCGCTAAACCAAATTTGGGGGTGTTACAGATTGGTGTTGGAATCACTCCTAAACCTATATCAAGTGTTAGTGATTCATATGTAATAGTTAGCTTAATTATGGCCTTTATGTTTGTTATTAGCTTAAGCTTATGTAGAAGGCCCATGAGCTTAGGCCCATGTCCATTAAGGAAAGGAAGGGAGTAGGGTGTTGCCTAGCTCCCTTCCTATAAATACTGTAATAACCCTCACTTGAGGGTTGGTTGTTCAATTTTCTCTTTCACTCTCTCGCATAACCTTTCTCTTATTATTTCGTGTGTGTGTGTTGGATAAGGGTTCATCCGATCTATCTCTTTCTCTATCTCTTCTATTGATGCTTGTGTTGTAAAACTAGTGACCTAACGATGGTATCAATCGCCTACTAGTTGGGTGAATCGTATTGTTTTTGAAGTGGGTTTTGGTCCTACGCGTAAAGCATCTGGTGATACTTTGGTTAAGCTTAAAACACATTTTTACACTTTTTAATCCAAGATTCTTGTACTTTCAATGTTTTAAGGTGTTAAAATAATTGTTTTTGGCAAAAGTTTCAAACTTTACGCGTGGATCATCGTTTTGAACTTGGTTTTTACGAGGGTTTCTTTCTACGCGTAGCTGTTTTAGACACTTTGGATCATCAAGTTTCACACTTTTGTGTTATCTTGGTGATATTGAAGCTATTTCATCACAAAAATCTGGTTTAGAAACATCTTTGGGCAAAAGTCATTTTACGAGTAAGTCTACGCGTATCAAAACCCTAAACTTACGCGTAACTTATTCCTTGGTTTGATCTTGGTTTAGTGGTTTACTCCGTGTTTTCTTGCTTGGATAAGCACGAAAATCGTCGACTTGGGATATCTTTTGCCTTTGTGATAGTGTAAAGATCACTTGAGCTAAAACCCTAAACTTACGCATAAGCTTAAGCTTCGCGTAGAAAATCTTCGCATAAGATTCATCTTACGCATAAGCTTTGTCTTACGCATAAGGTAATCCTACGCCTAAGTTTTCTCGCCTAACTTCTTGTTTACGCATAACTTTAGTGTTTTCTCCTTACTTACGCGTAAGCTAAACCTACAGCGTAACTCTTCATTATTACAGCGTAACTTTGGTGTTTTACGCATAAGTGCTACTTGGCTTTATTGTGATTTCTCGCCTAAGGATACTTCATCAACAAAGGTTCATTCGACTACAAAGATCCATCATCAACACAAGTTATCAAAAAAAATAAAAAAAAAAAAAGTTTTTGGCGGGAAAATTTGAGTAAAATTTAATTTTTAGGGAGACTAAGCGTTCAATTTTACGAGATTCAAATTTTGGTTTAGCTGTGAAAATTTTGGTCAAAATTCAAATTTTGGGCCCAAATTCAAATTTTCGGGTAAAATTTGGCGTCAAAATTGTCATAACTCAAATTTTCTTACAACCTTAGAATTGAATTTTATAGTGAATTTCAAATTTTGAGAGTCAAAATTTTCAAAATTATTTTTGGAGGAAATTGAAATTCACTATATCGACCCTCTGTGTGCTATATCGACTTTGCACTTTTCTTCTCTTTGATTCTTCTGGGGGTGAAATGGATTACGAAGATGAAGATCCATTTGTGGCATTGAAAGAAGGATACATGGCTCGGCTCGGCATTGAGCGTCGAGACATCATCAAATTCCCGATATCCATGATCGTGCAAGGTGAAAGAGTTGATGTACATGAAAGGAATGCTCAAATGGACGTTGAGAATGTTGTGATTCTGCAAGCATCGTGTCACGGACAATGAGGTTGTAGCATTGAAGCGAGGATGGCGACAACGGATCTGGAGAAGATATCATACTTAACTCGACACGAGCCCAAGCGTGACGAAGAACAAATGGTTGAGGAAGATATCTTACCCACCTATGACGACGACACGAGCGGATGGTGAGGTACAATCTTGTTGATCATATTACATTGCAAATGCGACACAACATCTTGAGCAACTGAATTTAGTAATGAAGGAGAGGTTGACGGTGTGTTGCACAATGTCGAACAACTATCTCATATACGAGCCCTTACTTGTTAACAATTCAAGCTGAAGCGTCAAATCAAACTCTTGAATCGAAAACATTCTTCTCAAAAGACCATTGCTCGGTTTCATAAAGATTTTTCAAAACTAGAGGCACATTGCATCTCTCTTGAACTTAAACTACAAAACAAATCTTTTCTTGAACACAATGGTCGATATTCAAATGAACAAAGTAATCGTGTGGATACATTAGTAAAAGAAAATGAGCATTTAAAGGCTCAAATTCAAGCAAAGGGCTTGCACATGTTGCTTTACAAAACAAGCGAGAAGATTAGCGACAAGAGTGTGGATACTAATTTTGCTAAACCAACAATCTTGGGAAATCGTCTCTACAACCTTCGAGAAAACAATCGGTAGTTAGACAACCAAGCGCATTTAAATCGAGCGTTCAAAATCTTCAAAACCACGGTTTCCTCCCAAGTTGTTGAGAATAATCATTTGATAAAACCGGTCACTCCACATTCTGGCCTAAGAATAATGCTTACATTTACATTAAACATGTTTACATTAAACTGTTTACATTATACTGTTTACATTAAACCTCAACATGTGGTGCTCTGGCAAATCTAGGATTAGTTCGAACATTGTGTCTAAACCGAGCATTAAAATTAAAAATTCATATGATTCAAATGGCGCATACAAGAACTATGATCTAGAAAAGGCTAGGAAAAGGCACTTCTTCAAAGGATGGAATCTTAGGTTCACGACCTAGTGTATCACCTTGAGTGTATTCTTGAACACTACACGTAGTAGCAAACCAAAACCTAAGTTAACTCAACAAGCAGTTAGAAATAAACCCGTTGATCTAAATGTAAAGCTATCGAAACCTAATAGGTGGATCCATATAGGACTGAGACTCTTCCCAAAAAGTTTCAACATCCCTAGATCTAACCTTAGATGGATACCAGCGGGTAGGATTTTCAAAGCTGTTAGTCTTAGGTGGATTCCTACAGGCAAGATACTAAGTAGTTGCACCAAAACAAGTGGGATACCAACAACATCCATCCACGAGGCGGGAAGGAAATCATCAAAATAGCATGTTCGGTGTCAAGAAGATAATTGACACTACATCTTTATGCTTCTAACATCGGAACCCGTTACACTTGGGGATCCATGTTTTCTCTTCCTTGCCCCCTTCTATTTTTCTATCACGGTACAATGACTATGGCTCCTCTTGCAAATCTGACGTAGGACCCGTTTCTCACCGTCAAAAATATCATGATCCATCAATTTGTTCCACCACCATTGTACTTAATCGTCATGAATTGGAAACATTGCTTGCTCCTCGGTTAAAGATTACGCCAAAAGTCGTGCGGATGTATCGAATGTTTCATTGCACAACCGATAATACTCTAATTTCGGATACACGAATCTACAACAACAACCGAATCTTCTATAATCTTCGAAAAGAAGATCAAGCTTCCAACAACAATGACACGGTGATGATCAACATAATGAGCAGAGATGTTTTATCGTGATTGATTCTCTCAAGATATTTATGGTACTTCACACTTGTTCGATCAATTGGACATACATGGTTTATTTGTCTCCTTATACATGGTTTCGTTGTCTTCAATTCATCATCAACATCGTGGTGTATGATTACGAATCATTGAAAACATCGAGGGAGAGAGTGTGTAGGTGGTCATTGCTTCCTTGTTCTTCTACATGCTTCTTTGCGAAAACCCAATGCCTTCTTGAATTTCTTCAATTAGAGGAAGAAATAAGGCGATATGTGGCTCAAGCGTCTCACTTTGGTGTTATCGTCTCAATTTCACGGGTGATCTTGTGTGAAGTTACCCAAATATGATGTTATGATGCCTCACACACGGTCTTGGTATCGAGTTATTGCATATTCACGGTGATTAGTATTCGAAAGACCACAACATTCGGGGAAAGTCGTATCATTTAGTCTTTCGTGGTTTGTTTGGTGTGATGCGTCTACATACGTGAGAAGATCTTGTTGATTTACGGCATGTTACCCTCGAGCGGATCTTCCGCAATTAGTCGATTTTCTTTGTGTGGTTTCTTGCTCATCTACAAATTCAGCGCATCTGAAACCTTCAAAGTTAGAGAAATGTAGACTTCATCAAAGTTTCAAATCTGCTAAAGGCGGTTGTCGGTTTGGGGGGAAGCGATTACGAAACTTCTTCACAATGGCTTACGAGTATATGACTTGGAACCGGTCACAACCGCTTAAACTTCCTCAAACCCCATCATCGGTGAACAAAGCCCCGACTCACTCGTCAACAAATGGAAAGGTTATTTGCTCCTTTGTTCGGTGGCGATATTGATGAGCGTGCTCGGTGTATCCATTGTTTCATTGCTCAACGATACTACTCTTATACGATACACTGCTACAACAACTCTTGTTGAAGAAGCACCACCGATTGACTCCACCACAGCAGTTGAACAAACCGCTTCCAACAATGATGAACCGGTGATGATGTTCTTAATGAAGTACCCGCTGCGATTTTGATCCAAATCGTTCTTTAACCCGTTTGCTAATGAGGCTGTTGCACGATGTCGCGGAATCATCAACAAACCATTTGAATCCTCGAATCGCACAATGTATACCAACATCAACCTCTACACATCGATGGACAAAAGACCATCCTCGGAAAATATTATTGGCAACCCGAATCAACCGATCGTTACAAGACAACGTCTTCGCACGAGATGGTGAACATTGCATTTATGCACTCGCATTGCCAATCGAGCCTAAAAACATTAAAGGCGCAATGACAAAAGACAATGGATTGAATCCATGCAAGAAGAACTCAACCAATTCAAGCGTCTTGAAGTATGGGGGCGGTTGAAAGACCAACAAGGGTCTCGTCATTGGTCTTAAATGGATTTGGAAGAACAAATTGGATCTTTGAAGGGCGTAATCGAAACAAGTCACGTCGGTGGCTAAGGGTTATCGGCGGGAAGAGGTATTGACTTTGAAGAATCATTTGCTCGGTTGCTCGTCTTGAGGTTGTTCGGATATTTCTCGCGTTCGCGGCTCATATGAATATGACGGTCTTTCGGATGGATGTCAAAGCTGCGTTTCTCAATGGACAAGCTGAAAAGCGGTTTATGTCGACCAACGGAAGGATTCGTTGATCCGAGTTCCCGAACCATGTCTACAAAGCGAACAAAGCTCTGTATGGTCTCAAACAAGCTCCTCGGGCATGGTGCGATAAGCTATCATCTTTCCTCATTGCTAATAATTTCACCAAAGGTTGGTCGACCCTACTCTTTTTATACAATATCACGGGCACATATCTTAATTGTTCAAATTTCGTGGATGACATCATTTTGGGTCTACACATAAAAAGTACTCAATCGCTTTTGCAAAACTAATGAAGAAAAATTTTGAAATGTCCATGATGGGTGAACTTACGTTCTTTCTAGGATTGCAAGTTCATCAATCACCCGTGGTATTTTCTTGAGTCGATCCAAATATGCCCTTGAATTGTTAAACAAATTTGGAATGAAAACACTGTGACACTTATGCCACACCAATGACTCATACCAAGAAGCTAGAGCGCGATTTACATGGGAAATTAGTGGACCCTACCAAATACCGAAGTATTATTGGGTCTCTCATGTATCTAACGACTAGCAGGACGACATTGTCTTTTCCGTTTATCTCTGCTCCGTTATCGATCGAGACCAAGCTGAAACCCACCTCTACGAGGCTAAAAGAATCCTCCGATACATCAAGGGAACCATTAACTTGGGGATCGGTATCAGAAGGATTACGGTTTTGAACTAATCGCTTTTTAGATCTTGATCACGCGGGATGTTTAGATTCACGAAAAGTACTTGAGAGCACTACAATTTCTTGGTGATAAGCGGTGTCTTGGCAATCGAAGAAGCGAGGATTGTACATCGTTGTCATCAACGAGGCGAATATGTAGCCATGTCGGTGTTGTGCTCAAGTCATTTGGATGAGAACACAACTCAAAGACTATGGTTACGTGTTTGTGAGAATCCGATGTCTTTGCGACAATCGAGTGCCATTGCGATCTCGTGCAACTCGATTCGACATTCGAAATCAAAGCACATCGATCTTCGCTATCATTTCATCAAGGACCACGTGGAGCAGTGCAGTTGAATTATACTTTGTGGGTACAGAATACCAATTGGCGGATCTACTCACCAAAGCCTTGCCTCCGCTAGGTTTAATGAGTTGGTCCACGGATTGGTATGCGGTGTTTGACTCAAGAGGCTGGATGAACTCTTAAAACATTCTTAAAACCGGTCAAACACCAAAACCTCTTTTGTAAATATTTTCAAAAACAAAATACAAAATATAAAATCGATAAAACAACAAAAATATTCTTCTATCTAAATTCTTTCAAACATGGCAAGTACAAATCTTGATCAACACTTTGTTCTATCAAATCTTTCACTATTTTTCCGAACAAGTGTTGAGGGAGAAAGTAAATATTTTCGGTTTCATAAAACCTTGTACTTCCATGTTTTCAAAAATATGTTGTTTCTTCTAAAATGGTGGATCGTTTCTTGTCAAATACTCTCCTCGGACTCAAATGTTTTTCAAAATTCATTATTTCAAAAGTCGGGGGAGTATCGTTAAGTTTCTTGCCTTACATGTGTTTTGTCTAACCTAAGCGGAAGTTAAAGGATCTTGGTTGGAACCTCTTTAAGGTTGAGGGACTGAATGTGTCAACTTGGCAAATTAATTTTAACAAAATCATTTACTCCTAAACCACCAAGATCAAGCGGCCCAAATCAAATCTTCTAAATCCGTTCAAGCTTTTCATAATCTATAAGTTCTAAATTGTTTTGATCAAGATGATAAACAAGGATTTCTAAAATTCTTTCAAATCCAACGGTTAAAACTCTTTAAAGCGATTTTGGAAAATTGTTCACTCGAGCAATTGGGTGTTTATGCATAAAAGTGTTTGGATTGAAATGAGTTATGTTAAAACCTTTCTTAGTGTCTATTAAACTTGTTTCAATCGTCCAAAACCATCACGAATCTTAAATTTCATTAATTTGAATTCTAGGGTTCTTGCGCTCATCTAGGGTTTTCTATTACGTGATATGTTATTAGGTGGTCAAGAAAGTGTTAGAATAAGTTTATATGCATGTTTTGAACCTTTAAATTAGCCGAAACATCTAAAGCTGTAAGAATTTAAGTTTTAGGTTTTAGGGTTCATCTCCCATGAATCTTCGATTACGTGGTGGAAATGTGTTAAATCTTGTTCCATTGCACTCATATGACATCTAGGACACTCGAAACATTCTTGTTTGATTTGTGTAGCTATATCTCTTACGCGTAGATTAAGGGTTTAGGGTTTAAGTAATTTTCGCCTAAGTCTTTACGTGTGTATCGATATGTTCTTATGCTTGTTTTGTGATCTAAAAGATGTTTGGAGTTAAGCGCAATCAAGTTTTCATGTTTATATTTAACAGGTTAATTATTCGTAATGTCGGAATCTTTAGGTGTTCAAACCGTTACGCTTAAGGAATACTTTATGCGTAAAGGTTACGCCTAAGAGAAATCTTCTGGCGTAGCTCTTACGCATAAAGGGTCTCTGATGGATTACGTGTATCTTGGAAAGATATTAGTAAACAAGGCTTATTACGCATAAGCTTTACTCTTACGAGTAAACTGTCGCGTAACATCTAGCTTATTCCTACGCGTAAGCTTAAAGCCTTTGAACTTGTCTTACGCGTAAGAAACTCTTACGCTAAGCTTGGTCTTACGCTTTAGTTTACTCCTACGCATAAGCTCCTTTCTTACGCATAAGGATCCTTGTTACACATAACCCATTGTTCACTACATTTTGGCCTATTACGCATATGTTACTTGTTAAATGTTACGCATAAGTCACAAATATCGATGTTTCATATAAGCTTACAAAAGTTAATATGTTGTGTGTTAAGTGAAAATTGGTCTTTGAAATTTCAAAATTAACATGTTCACGTAACTTATCACATCAACTTCATACATTTGGACTAATGTGACTTAGGACTTGTAACTAACATAAACATGTTACCATCATACAAGTAATTAGATAATAAATCGAGACTAATACAAACACATTGTGTTTCCATATGTCATCTCTTTGTCTAATGACTTTCGGATCACAAAATGGCGCAAATCAAGCAATCATCAATGCCCAGTGAGCTCTTGATGGCAAACACATTCCCATTTGGATACGACAAAACAATTGGCAAGAACAATCTCGTGTCATCTTCAACAACTTCATATGCTCATAATCATCTTGCGAAATTGTTGTGGACATCCATACGCAACATCCATTCAAATTCATGCTCACAAAGTCATCACGATGATGAGTATGATTCAATGGATGAGGTAATACAATTTCATAAGACATTAAAAGAGAAAAGGATGGAATACCATGCTTCAACCTTTCGGTTAATCAACCCGGTGGGGCGGGAGGGTCAGGTAGTAGTCCTCCACTTATGGAAGATCCATTGCAAACATCTCTTACCCCATCCGATCCGGTTAATCAACCCGGTAAGGATCGGTGTCCTTGTCACTACTAGCTGTTGAAATGAAGCAACCACAACAACAACTAAAACAACCGCAAGAAGAAAAGCATGGTGAAGATGTGGAAATATATGGCGAAGGAGATTACGATCATGATAAGGATGAAAGAGTCACGATGATGATAATTTGGTGGTGAAGAGGAAATGATTCGAAAAGAGGCAAAAGAAGCTGCTAGGCGAGGAGGAAAAGTTTAAGAAGGAATCGAGACAACTACATAGTTGACAATCCAATACACAAACCTCAACGGTCTTGAACCACCTCTTGACACTTCCACCAAACCCAAATCATCATCTCAATCATCACCTCCATCAACATAAAAACACCTATGTCAACAACAAAATCATTAAGAAGGCAACTCCATCCAATGATTCGACAAATGGTTAGCGAGGTTATCACCACTACACAACAAGCTACATAGCCACCACCATCGATCAACCAAGGGATTGAAACCACACCACCAATGGAAAACCGTTGATCACTTTACATACTTGGTGGTGAGGATCACGACATACGAGCCCTGACCGAACCTCAACCGAAATTTAGATCAAGTACATTCTTGCACTCCTTGTTTTCATCGCTTCAAATCAAAGGCGTGTTGAAGTTCTCCACCTCGGGGTCGAATCTTACCTAAATTCTACACTTCATCGGAATCAATCAAGAACCTCGATACAAAATCGTTCATAAACAAAAGTTTGGGTTTGTCTACCAAAGTGAAAATCATCATACTTGCTTCATGGCTTTCGATGAAATTCACTAAGTTCTATAGCGCCACCACGGAGATGGTTCGAGATGGATTGGCATATCGATTGAAGGACATTGAGTTGGGTATAATTCGAGACGAAGAGATGGAATTCAAAGGATCGCAAGGATGTTCGTTGATTTATCACTAGGATTGATGAATGTTTGATTCATCGGGATCGGATCTGCGGTTGGAGAGCTATGTGGGAGGATGACCAAACTTTCCGATTCGACTTTCCAACGTCCTCGAGAAAGTAGGCGATAAATCGTAATCATTGGGTACTCTCTTGATTGTGATTTTGTTTGTTTGATTATCGACAATGGCTTGTGCACACATAACGATGTACAACCCGTTCTTGTCAAGAAAGGACCACGTAGTGCGCTTGATTGCCACAATCCTTATAAAAGGGCGAAAGCTTCTTACTTTTGAGTAAAACCTATCAAACCTTTCACTTTTCAAAGGTTTTGCTCAAAAGAACAAGTACTTCCCTTATGATTTTCAAAACCTCAACCGTTTATATCACTTGTTGAGGGGAGTATTTGAATTAAAACTTTGTTCACAAATTGTTCATAGTGGTCATCTTCCCATAAAACTCAAAATGGTCATATTTATTCTCAACTTTTCAAAAATAACATTTTATATGCCATTTTGAGGGAGAAAATTATGTGATAAGAAATATGTTGTGTAAATGCAAATGAATCTTTATTATAGACTTAACCATCGAATTGTGATACTTAGCTGTTAGTAACTCGAAAAGACTTGTCCGGACGGGTAATAATTTCAAGCTAGTTCGCTAGTGATGTAAGCGTGTCTCGCAAAGGACTTGTCGAAGTAGAATGTACCATTCGAGAAACTCTTGGTAGACATGAACTCGGCGGGTTTGACAACCTTCGAGGTTTGTCTACACCTTCAAGGTAGTTATTAGAGCTAGTTGTCACCTAAAGGCGACAATGTAACTCTTTAACTATGCAGCGTAACCGTGTCTCTCGGGGGATTGTCTATCTTGAGTTGATCAATTCAAAAGTCGCGCTCTTTCCTCCTTTGTCTGATTTCCGTAAAACTCTTAAGCACATGTGGAGGGAGTATTTATGAAAATCTAAAACTCTTGAAGTGGTTCAAACATGTTTTCATTCACAAACACTTTGAGAGATTTTCATGAAAATGGTTTTATGGCAACATAGGTTAGTCATGGAGTTATAAGGTGACTAAGGTTAGGAATAACCGTCCTATGATCCCTTGAGCGGAGGATCTACCAAGGACATCACAAATAGTTAGAATTAGAAGTCCTTAGGTATGATTGAAAAAGGAGAAAATGAGAATCGGAGAAAGAAGGAGTTGAAGAATTAAAAGAAATGCAAAGAAAGGGTGAAAAGAAATAGCCCTCAAATTATTCAACTTAGAGGCGGACACGGGTTCAATTCATATACTCTTGGTTGTCACTTGTGTGGCCGGTATTGAAGATTAAAAGTCGTCATGGACCCGGTGGCGCATGCACTAACCTTCTTAGCCACTCAAGTTTCTCTCAAAAGAAGCTTGTTTCATTCTCACGGGGAACCCTACATAATCTATCGGCTTTCTCTTAGAGATTCTTGATATTGAAGAAGGAGACCCTCTCCTAGTCTCGCTCGGGAAAACCAAAGCACTATTGAGTCTAGAGCCACGAGATTCATCAAAAGATCTCTTAGGTACACTTGACATTTCATCACTTGATGTTCAACAATAAGAACATCGGTGAGTGCGTTATCGAGTCCTTCACGGATCTTAGCAATGCATCGAGAACATTTATGAGAGGTTCACAATTGTGATCCTCGGTGATTGAATGGAAACTCTGCCGGGGTCAACATCAAACGACCACGGCGGGTCGCCGGTAACTCCCGTGGATTACGCTTAGTGTGTCTCAAGCGGTCTGATCGTGAGGTGATGCTTGGTGTACCTCGGTGACTCATCGAGCTGTAGGTGTACTTGGTACATCGCGTTATCTCACTTGTGGGACTCGGTTCGAGAGCGGCCTTTGTGAGAATTAGAGTTGTGTTTTCACACTATCTTTGTTAACACTCTCGAAGTTCAAACTTGTAAGTGCGGAATCCGCTTATTACTAACCGTTTTCATGTTTTCTTCTTATGGAAGCTACGGGCGGAATGATCGTCTGATTCTTCACATGCTCATGCCAACATCATCACTAATGGAAGTTCTATCTAAAAGCAACACAAAAGTCGAATGATTCTTCGTCAAGCCAAAGAATCTACAAAGTTAAAGACTTAAAGAACTTCATCGATCTTGAAATCCAACGTCAAAGGCGTGTGAGCATGTTGAAGAATGGCGTGGAACCTTTGGAGCGTGAAAGCGAGACACGAAGCGAGACTTGATGCGACAACAACAACATACTATCACTACCATCACAAAGAACAATGATCAAAGAACAAAGTTAAAGATGACGTCAAAGCAAAGCTGTTTAAAGAAAACAATTTCTCTACTTTGGGAGATTGTTCAAATCAAGGCAATTCTTCTCACAAGAAAGAAGAATGTCGGAAGGCGTCAAAGCTACTATTACATCAAAGCCTTCACCGTTTATATTCATTCATCACCAACACTTAGGGAGATTGTTGGAATCACTCCTAAACCTAAATCAAGTGTTAGTGATTCATATGTAATAGTTAGCTTAATTATGGCCTTTATGTTTGTTATTAGCTTAAGCTTATGTAGAAGGCCCATGAGCTTAGGCCCATGTCCATTAAGGAAAGGAAGGGAGTAGGGTGTTGCCTAGCTCCCCTCCTATAAATACCTTGTAATAACCCTCACTTGAGGGTTGGTTGTTCAATTTATTCTCTTTCACACTCTCGCATAACCTTTCTCTCATTATTTCGTGTGTTTGTTTGTGTATTGTTCATCCGATCTTCTCTTCTCTATCTCTTTCTATTGATGCTTGTGTTGTAAAACTAGTGACCTAACATCACCGTCTTGTCACAGACCATGTCTTCCCTCACTCTGAGGTGGATGCGATGACACATGAAGGTTTGTCACTGCTTGAACACATCGGCCCTTCTCAACTCCTCGACTTTGGGAACCCGTGCGGGGTAGTGTATCAAGTTCATCAGGAGAGTAATACCCACACTCCACCTGCTCACTTCCAAATCATCACTACTATCAGTACTATACCTACCAGTTCCACTACTCCTACACCCTCACCAAGGCATCAAAGAGATCCACTTCTCAGTTGGGAGGTACCTGCTGGAAAGAGAATCTGCCTCTCTGCATCATCACCATCGTCTTCTGGTACACCATCTCTTAGTGGGTTCGAAGTTGGAGAAACTTCGGAAGCAGCCACTGCTAGACCACCAACTCTCGACACAGTCATGGCACGCATAACGCGTCATGAAGAACAAATAGAAGAGATGTCGGACCATCTGAGAGTATTACCAGTAGAAAGGATTGAAGGGATTGAAGAAGTAGTGGAAGAACTACAAGCGTTTGGCGAAAAACTCAAGGAATGCTACAACGATATTGGAACAGTATTAGAGGGAACTCGTGAGAAGTTGAACGAAATAATTGCCCGCCTTGAAGACCACATTGAAAGGTGTGCTCTGCAAACTCCGGGAGACACCCAGGGACGTCTCACAGAGATTGAGAGTCGGTTGACACGGTTGGAGACCGTTACTACAATAGCACTAAGCGAGTCGGGAATTGTCACGGAGGTGTCGTAGAATTTCAAAGACGTACTATGGAGAGTAGGGCAAATGAGGCCAACAACCAATTTGCCAGAATGGAGGCCCAGCTCAGAGAGTTAGAAGAATGGAAGGAAACTCAACAAAGTCAACCCGGGGCAGCACCGGGAAGTGCTTAAATTACACTTTGTATTGTGTTAGACGTTGTGATGAGTGGCTTCAATAAAAACGCTAGTAGTAATTTTGTTGTATGACAAACTAGAGCGAGTCAATGAACGCATGCTATGTATCTGCCCTATGAGCCAGGAATCTTCTTAGAATGTAATCGAGTTTATGGTGATGAACAGCTATGCATAATAAAAAACGTCTTGTGAATTATATCCTCATGTTAAACTCACTTCAACCAATTTCTGTTTTCCTAACGTCATCATAATAGACTAAGTCTACGTGATATCCAGTCAATACAACCTAGAAAATACTTGATTGAGAAGTAGTACATGTTGTAACCTTATGGATCTCCACCATGGTCCTCCTACTCAGAGAAAACTCATTGTTGTCATTTCTTGTGGTTGAAGGAAAATGTTTCCAGTAAAGCTAAACATGGACACAACCACCATTGAGAAATCTGTTATCGAACAAATTGCTGCAAGGATTGCTAACTATCAAGTCAATCACAACATCAACAACATCAGCCAGGGGAATATGGAAGAAGTTGTTGGTAAGACACCTACAACACAAAATTTCTCTTACCAAGAATTCAGGAACTGTAAACCACCAGCATTTGAGGGGACTGAAGGAGCCATAGGTTTGGCAAAATGGCTAGAAAGGTTAGAGACAATTTTTCGCGAACAGAGTTGCGCGGATAATTGTAAGGTCAAGTATGCTACTTGCACCTTTCGACACCAAGCCCTTACATGGTGGGACACTTATGTCCATTTAGTGGGACAAGACGCTGCTTACTCACTCTAGTGGGACACCCTGAAGAGAATGATGATTGCGGAATACTGCTCAAGAAATGAACTGCGAATGATGGAACAAGAGCTCTGTAGACTAACTATGATAGGGAATGACCTCGAAGGGTACACCAAACGTTTTCGCGAACTAGACCAACTATGTCCTGAGATGATAGGACCTGAGGAAAGGAAACTCGAAGCATACTTTTGGGGATTTTCACCTGAAATTCAGGGGAACATTATTGCATTCGCACCTACTATTACTCAAGAGGCTATTGGTGCGACTTTTGGATTGACCGGGCCACTGCCCCAAGACAAAGCAGTGGGGTACTGTGGTAGCAAGAGGAACTGGGAATATGATAGTGAGGAAGATCAGATGCAACAATCAAGCAAGCGTCAATGGACGGCTGAAGTTGGGACTACTAAAACCAAACGAGAAGTAGGGTATGCTGGGACAAAACCCAAGTGCAATATATGCCCATATTACCACTATGGAAAATGCCCTACACCTTGTGGAATTTGTAAAGGAATTGGGCATAAGATGGAAGATTATAAGAAACTCTATTGGGAGACAGTGACATGTCATGGGTGTGGAATGAAAGGCCACATCAAAAGCATGTGCCCGGATAGGAAGGATCAGCATGAAGGCAACAACTGTCAAAACAATTTCCTGAAGAAAGTGTGAAGAATTGTTCAGGCTCTCAACGGACACCAAGGAAGAAGCTAAGTTAGCTAGAGATCTTTGTTTATGTCTGACTTAGTTTAAACTTCCAAGTCGTAGTCTACTTTAAAGTACTTCTCTATGAAACCTTAATGTACTGCACCTTTCCCTAGTAATGTATCTGTTGTTCTTATCGTGTTATCTTAATATATGTCTTCTCCATGACCGTTTTCACCATATCATTAAGGATTTCAACTACCTTGTCACGATGAAAGGATTTCTCTGAAGATAAGAGAAAGTCATCTTGGGTATTCGACTAGTCTCTTTGACAAATTAGTATCACCCAACGAGATGTCTTAGAAAAATTCACAATTCAAAGATTGCAAAGGTATTATTGTCAATACCGTTAAGACCAACTCAAACTGTTACCTCGCCAAGAATCACAAATTCAACATTTCATCCCTAACCAAGTTGCCATTGTTTCACACATCTTCGTCAAACGAGCCATAGGTCATGTTGACAGAATTAGTCGGCCTAGCCAATTTTATAAATCATCACACCAAAACTTAGCACATTGTGACACACGGTAAATTTTCACCAAAATTTAACTGATAATTAGTAAATTATTATTACTAAGCCTGAGTCACTAAGCATACACAAGCTTTGCCTGATTATTTGAGTAGTTAACTGCATACGGTGAATAAGCGCATCACTTTTTCATTCATAACATTTTATGAATACTTTATTTGTCTTCGATTTAAATTATAAGGCGAGAGGGTATCTCGTTTTCCTCGATGACCGACACGAGCAGCGTCTGACACTATGATAAGGACCGCTAAAACAATGACAAATGTCCGTAATATGAGATATTACAAAGCTAAAAATATTTCGGACTCGTAACAATAAGATACTACGTTATAAGAATTATCAAGCGGTGATACTTTAGTCACAATTTAATATCGCCGGACACAAAATATTTAACACACTACCACCCAAACAATAACTTTTATAAGATTCAAATACAATTAAATACCTAAGTGAAGGTATACATTTACATCTCTACAAATTTTACAACACGTAAAAATACATATACAATTGTTAAAATAAAAGTCTTTTATATAACTCAAGGTAGACCTTTATTAAACATTTATGATACAAAGTCTTTTTGTCCTTCTCTTCCCTCACGACAAAAGGAAGAAAAGAGATCGGAAAACCAAAGATATCCAAGATCTCTTCTTCAACCTCTTACCCCTACACCTACGCCTCCTTCATAGCCGAATCTCTCAAAGAAGAAGACTCAACATGTCCATTCCATTAACTACTTCTCTTTCTTACCAAAAACATACAAGTTTTTGTCCTCCAACTTTCTCTCCTTGATACGCCAGCCATGGGTCGAATAAGCCAAGAAGGAATCAAGATAAGATCACACAAGAAAATCATATCTTCACATATATCTACCTTGAGCCAAGACCAAGATTCCTAAGCTCTTGGAAGTAAGCTATATTTGGCTTCAAACAAAGTTTCAAGGTGAAAAGGCTTGGTCAAAAGCTCCTTCTTAATCCTTTCTTAAGCTACTCGAGGAGCTGAGATGCACACAAATCAAACCTCAAGTCCACTCCAAAGAATAATACTTTTGAAGGTGCTGTAAGTGGGTTAAACTCGGATTCAGATTCGGTAGAGATTCGGTTTGTGTGGAGCTCTTGAGTTAGCCTTCATCTTCGTTATTCTCGCCACACTCTCATAAGGTTCATCTTTAATTCTTTCATTCTTAAAGATTTGTTGTACAATAAACTTTGATAATAAAATGTTAAATGGTGGTACCGTGTTGTGATTCGAGTATGTGAGCTAGGTGTGGGAAATGTGTATAAACTTGTATTATGATAAATAAGATTGTCTCTTGGAAAAATTTAAATTTGATGTTAGTCTAATGTTGTAATTGGTGAATGATATCAAAGAAACTAAATGTTGTTCTTGTCGAGTGAAATGGCCCATGGATGGAATAAAAGTCGTTTTGTCAAAAGTTTTGATTGATAACATGGGACCATCGAGAGTTTTAAACCAGTTAATGTTAGCATTTTATTTGGCATTTTAGCTCTAGCAACTCGGTCGAAAACCCACTGTGGTTATCACCACAGTGGAGAATGTTTTGAAAACAAAGATATTGGTGTCAACAAGAGGTTCATGTTTTGGTTGAAACTCAATTCTTAGAGTTAAGTCATGTAAGAATCTTGCTAGTAACATTTGATGTTAAATCCGTAAAACTGTTGTTAATTGTGTCGAGCGTGTCTAGGACTCGAAACTTGTGTATAAACCTTGGTACCTCGTATGAATAAAACTCATGACTTTCAGTGTTGAGGTTGTCATCTTAGTGAATATCTAGTGGTTGAAAAACCCATTTGTGAACCTCCTAGTAACCACACTAGATGAGACTCACGTCATGTTTGTCCGTCGACAAATCCACGAGTCTAAATAAACTACTTTCTTCGATCTTTGTTAACTTATACCTTGACACTAGGAAATAAATGAGGTGTAAACAAGGATGGTTAACACAAAATAGATCACTAGCCTAAAGGGTATGGGAGGACGTCAAGGTAAAACCGAGACAGGTAGTACCCAACTGTTGTATGGTCGTACCATTTCATTTGTTCTATCATGTAAAACTTAGTGTTTTGGCCTCGGGAATCACAAGGGTTTGCTATGGTCAAGATAGGTAGTCGAAGAGTGTTTGGAACACTCCAGTCGCGACACCCTTAACCTAAGCTTAACTCCGAGTGGGTAGTACCTTACTCGAAGACCCCGCTCCACAACTGAACATATGTTGAGTAGTAAGCAGATTACATGTGAGAATCTCTAGCTAGACCGAAAACTAGTTAAGATATTGGCTAAATTATGAAGGTGTTGAAACGTGGTGATTGAGGTCGAGACCCACTGTGGTGCCACCACAGCGGTGAGTTTAGCTATCCAGGTTGAAGGGAGCCTTGGTAGTACTACCTTCGTCCCTAAGTCGTGGCGTTAGTAAAATTCTGGTCTAGTCTTGAATCAACATTAGCGCAAAGTTCCAATTCCATTTTGGTCCTCATCGCGGAAATAGTCATTTCTGAGTTAGTCTTTATTGCGAGTAATCATGTTTGAGTAGAAGGGCGTAAGACTGTTGGCCAGCCATGAGGTCTGAGTCCGTAATCGAGACACATTTGTGTTGAGTTAGTACACGAGTCCGGAGCCCTTGGCGTATACCCTTGCGCTCAGGGAAGTTACCCACTGAAACAACTCTTACAAATTCTTCCTTCAAAAGAAAAATATAACAATCATGTACCAGTAAGTGTCATGGGCCTCAGCCCATGTCTTGTGTATATTAAAAAGACCTTGGGTGATCAATGGGCATGGGTCCAAAACTCTATACTCATGCCTTTGGGCCACAGCCCACCGTGAATGGGGAGTGTTCGTTTAAGTGATACGACAGATCAATGAGACCTATCTCGAAACATAAATCGGAAATTAATTATAAAACTAAGCTCATTCCCGCATATTCAAAATCTTCTAACTTAGATATAAACATATATTTATCGACAAAGTAAACGAATGTAAAAGCATTAATACAAGATTTTGTACCAACAAGATCTACTTAATGATTTGTACATCAAGGTGTAACGTCAATTGTATTCAAGTAAACACATCTAATTCAATAGTCGAGTTTATAAATATTAAGAACCCGTTTCTTGCTAAACAAATGAAGATCACTACATCATTTTGTCACTTATTAACTATGAAAGGCTTCAAATTTAACTCAAATAATTTCTAAATACAATTAGAAAATAAATAAACCAACATGGATTTTGACACTACTATCATGTGTCAACTTAAATAAGTATATACACATTATATACTTACTAAAAGAATGACGTAAATGTTTTCAAACCAAACTTTGAATTTTAATATTGTTATAGTATCAACATGAAAAGTATATATACTTTCGTATACTTACTAGAAAACCATTTTAATCAATTTTACAAACTAAAGTTTAGTTTTAAATACAATTATAAAACAATTGAACTATTTTAAGTAAGTGATACTTAAAACAATGAACTAAGACATCTCCATCCTTATCTGGGTCGGCGTGTCGGTGCCGCTCACAACCATCACTAATCCCACTTTTGGATTTCACAATTGCTAAGGTGAGTTTCATAGCCCCACTTTTACTTGATAAATTGTTTTATACATTTTGGGGTGAGAAATATGCAAAACATTTTATGGACCAAAACTATTACATGATTACTATTACGTGGTTTAGCCTAAGCCCTTATGTCCCTAGAGAATGCCCTTTTCATGAACCGTCAATTCCCCATTGGGAAGCGAATGTTATAAATAGATCTATTGAGGTGACTCCTCCGTTCGGTTGGCCATGCTTAGGCCAAAGCGAAGCGTATACCATGTCGGAATCAAGTGTTGAGGACAAAACACTTGCTATGGGCCCCTATATTGTATGACATCTTTTAGCATCTGACGTCGTAGTATCGGTTGCATGAACTTAGAGCTAACGTAATAGACTTTCATCCATATATCATTATGTTCTTGATAATGATTATATGCCTTTGCTTATGGTCCAAACCTACTATTTTAATCTAAACCTATGAACTCACCAGCTTATAGCTGACCTTTTAGCATATTTTCTCAGGTGCTTAGTTGTGAACATGGATGCAAGGCAAGAGGTGGATAAATGGTCGTAGAAATTTCTAAAGAAAAGCTTTTACAAATAAATGATGTTTTTATATTGGGACCACAAAATTATGGGATATGCCCATTCATCTAAACAAAGTTGTAAGATATTATTTCAAAATATTTATGAAATTAAGCGGAGTATGTATTCAGTTCGTATTACTTGTGTTATGATTCACCAATTTAATAGCGCTCCCAAATAACACGTATGCTTCCGCTAAACCAAATTTGGGGTGTTCTGATTGGCATCGAGCCTAAGTTATAGAGAACTAGGTACATATAAACCCTAAACTATAACTACTTTTTACAAAAACGTCACTCTACGACCGCCAGTTACCGCTTGCCTTACTTGCCATATTACTTAGAGTCAATTTAGACATGACTGCATAACATATTGCCTATTACATGACTGCATGACATATTGCCTATTTATTAATTCACTACTCCATATCTATCATAAGTATATTTTTACATATACTTACACATATGCACCGTCTTGTCACAGACCATGTCTTCCCCTCACTCTGAAGCTGGATGCGATGGCTGTGAAGGTTTGTCACTGTGAGCGCATCCCGGCCCTTCTCAACTCACTCGACGACTTTGAAACCGTGCAGTAGTGTATCAAGTTCACCGGGAGGTACTACCCACACTCCACTGCTCACTTCCAAATCATCACTACCGTCGGTACTATACCTACGGTTCCACTACTCCTACACTCTCACCAAGACACCAAAGAGATCCACTTCCCGGTTGGGAGATACACGCTAGCAAGAGAATCATCTCTGCATCATCACCATCATCTTCTAATGCATCACCTCTAGTTCGTTCGAAGTTGGGAAATTTCGGGAGCGACCAACTGCTAGACCACCAACCCTCGACACGGTTATGGCGCGCCTAACACGCCATGAAGAACAAATAGAAGAAATGTCGGATCATGCGGGAATCTTGCCGGAAGAAAGGATTGGAGGAATCGAAGAAGTGGTAGGAGAACTACAAGCACTTGGCGAAACACTCGAGGAATGCTACAGCGATGTTGGGACGACAATAGAAGGGACCCGTGAGAAGTTAAGCGAAGTGATTGCACGTCTCGAAGACCACATTGAAAGGTGTGCTCTGCAAACTCGGGAGACACCGAGGGCGTCTCACGAGATTGAAAATAGGCTAGCGGTTGGAGACCGTTACTACAATAGCACTAAGCGGGCAGGATACGGAGGTGCCGTAGAATTTCAAAGGCGTACTATGGAAAGTAGGGCAAATGAGGTCAACAACAAATTTGCGAATGGAGACCCAACTCGGGGAGTTAGAAGAATGGAAGGCAACTCAACAAAGTCAACTCGGGACAACATCGGAAATGCTTAAATTTCACTTTGCAATTGTGTTAAGCGTCGTGATGAGTGGTTTCAATAAAAGCGCTTGTAGTAGTTTTGTTGTATGACAAACTAGGCGAGTCAATGAGCGCATGTTATGTATCGGCCCTATGAGCCATGAACCTCCTTAGAATGTAATCAAGTTTATTATGACAAACAACTATGCATAATAAACAACGACTTGTGGATTATAACCTTACATCAAACTCGCTTCAACGGTCCCGCTTTCTTGCGTTATCTTAATAGACTAAGATTACGCTATATTCGATCAATACAACACGGGAAATACTTGATTAAGAAGTAATATCGTTGTAACTTTACCTTCACCATGGTCCTCACACTCATAGAGAACTCATTGTTGTCATTTCTTGTGGTTGAAGGAAAATGTTTCGATAAAAGCGAACATGAGCGCAACCACCACTTGAGAAATCATTAGCGAGCGAGTTCTTTGCAAGAATTTCCAACTACCAAATCAATCACAACATCAACAACCTCATCCGGAGAATAGGGAAGAAGAGATTGGTAAGATGCTCACATCACGAAATTTATCTTACCAAGAATTCAGGAACTGTAAACCACCGACATTTGAGGGGTGAAGGAGCTAGGAGTTTGGCAAAATGGCTAGAAAGAATAGAGACAATCTTTCATGACGAGTTTGCGGACAATTGTAAAGTCAAGTATGCTACTTGCACCTTTCGACACCAAGCCCTCACATGGTGGGACATTTATGTCCGATTAGTGGGAATAGACGCCGCTTACTCTCTTCAGTGGGACACCCTGAAGAAAATGATGATTGCAGAATACTGTTCAAGAAATGATCTACGGATGATGGAAAGAGAACTTTGTGGGCTAACTATGATAGGGAATGACCTTGAGGGGTACACCAATCGCTTTCGCAAATTAGCTCAAGTATGTCCTAATATGATAGGACCTGAGGAAAAGAGACTCGAGACATACCCTTGGGGATGTCCTCCCGAAACTCGAAAGAACGTTGTTGCATTCGCGCCCACCGTCACTCAAGAAACTACTGGTGCGACCCTTGGATTGACAAGGTCACTGCCTCAAGGCAAGACAATTGGGTACTGTGGTAGCAAGAGGAGCTGGAATCATGATGGTGAGGAAGACCAAATGCAACAATCAAGCAAACGTCAAGGGATAGCGGAGTTTAAGGCTACTAAAAACAAGCGGGAAGTAAGGTATGCCGGGACAAAACCCAAGTGTAATATATGCCCATATTACCACTATGGAAAATGCCCTATACCTTGTGGGATTTGTAAAAGAGTTGGACATGAGATAGAAGATTGTAAGCAACTCTATAGGGAAACAATGACATGTCATGGATGTGGAAGGAAAGACCACCTCAAAAGCATGTGCCGGATAGGAAGGTCGACATGCAAGCGACAACTGCCAAAACATTTTCCTAAAGAAAGTGTGAAGAATGGTTCGAGACTCCCAGCGGACACCATGGAAGAAACTAATTTAGCTAGAGATCTTTGGTTGTAATAAAGCTTAGTTTAACTTCAAGTTCTGATCTACTTTAAAGTACTTCTCTAGGAAATCTTAATGTCTTGAAACCTTTCCCCTAGTAGTGTATCTGTTGTTGTTATCGTGTTATCTTGATATATGTCCTCTCCATGACCGTTTTCACCATATCATTAAAGACTTCAACTATCTTGTCTCAATGAAAGGTTCCTCCAAATACAAGAGAACATCATCTTGGATGTTCGACAAGTCTCGGTGCCAAATTAGTATCACCCAATGGGTTGTTTTAGAATGATCCACATCCCAGAAAAATTGCGAGGGTATTATTACCAATACCGATAAGACCAACTCAAAATATTACCTCGCCAAAAATCACGAATCCCACATTCCATTTCTAACCAAGTTGTCATTTTCACATCTTGGTCAAACAAACTATAGGCCACATCGCGACATTGGTCGGCCTAGCAAATCTTATAAACTATCTTACCGAAACTTCGCACATGAACTTTTACCACATTTCCGCTGACCAAAGAATAAGTACACCAAGATTTGGATTATACCGAACAACACGTCACCGGTCCCCAATTATACATAGCCTGATCACCTATGTATAATTCGGGAGGGGTAACGTGCACAGGACATGGCTAAATTCTTGAAAATTCTTACCCGGTCATGATTAAAGGAAGTGTTTAACTCTCTATCACGAAATAGAAATATTCGTGTCTATATCTCATGTCGCCACCCTACCTTAAAATGCCATACTTTTCACATTACACGGGAATAGGATAAAACGTGCCACCTGAGAGAAGAAATTTTCTATTAAGGAAAATGAATATGAAACGTTTGCACCTTCGACAATGAATTAACACCCTATAGAACACTGAACGCAGAGACTGACGCCCCGGATATACCGGTTCGTACATAGTATTTTACCACCAACCAAGAAAGGAATAGATCATCATAGATCAACCCAACAAGCACCTACTCACTCCACGCAAGGAAATCGTGTGGTGCATCTGTCTTAGACATACACGAGTATGAAAGAGACTCTACCATTTATAGGAGGCGCTTTACACGGTGAAAGCTATCACGATTCAAAGAGGAAAATAATGGTGCAGAATACTCGACATCCCAAAGATCCATGTGGAGCACAACGCGGTGTACAAATTAGAATCGAAATCTAACATGACCACACTAGGAAAACCTAGAAATATTATCTCCACTACACAAGGGAGTACGGTGAACGCCGACCACGATGTCTTCACTGGTGTAGCGGGAACAAAAGGAAAATTGACCATGTGGCGACACCAACAATTGTAGTCGCATAGCGTGAGTTCAATTACAACGTTAGATGCTCGCGCAAGGCAAGACCATCGTAACCACATATACTTCAAGCAACACCTAGCAAACAAAACCTTTTAAAGCCAGATCATTTCAAGTAGTATCACTCAACGAAAGAACCGACAAAATAAAACCCTTACGACATAACTGAAGGCGAAATGGAACTTGTAAAAGACGAAGGAATCTTATCCCCAAGGACCAACGTCGAGACCCACGTCATGAAGGGATTGTAATCTCCTCATGTGGGAACCTCATTAAGACCAGGAGTCTTACCCATCTAGTGTCCGGAAAGGATGCACCCTGAACCAGAAGGCCATTATGAGTATCGAACAAGAAAGCTGGTAATTGACCTAAGTCAACAATACTTAGCATGTTCGAGAGGAAGAATCCAAAAACAATCAGGGACCATCAAACCTACCTGTACAAGCCGGAAATTTCAGATAGAAATGGGAATGCATAACAATAAAATCTAGTCCCAAGGCACCAAGAATCCTTAACGATTTTGACTCTATGTGGGTACAAATTGATCATCCCCTCAAATTCACCTATCCCTACCAAACAAAGAGAACAACAACATGAACAAACTTGCAAGGATTGCTCAAAGCAAAGCGCTACAAGTCATAGTATTTCAATTCTCTCCATCCCAATTAGCGACAACCAGTCACATCGAACTTTCGAAGATCACTCCAAAAGTACTTGAGAAGTCATCTCGAAATAAGTACCACCTACCGTCTTTCGACCGCTAGGCCGAATGAAAGTACCATTCAATCTATAGAAACTATACTTCGGACATGAGTAACTTGTTGAGAAAAGAATGGAGCAGGAAAATTTCCTTAACCAAATCCCTTACAACGAAAGACCCCCTCATAAGACACCGTAGGATCTAGAGCGCAAATCAATCGTGTTCAGGATTGAGAATAGCAAGGAACCAGTCCAATGGCTCCAAGCTTCTATCAAGGACCATTGATAATAGTATGCGTATCAGAGGTTAAATACAAGTGACTCGATCGTCAAAGTCAATAAAATAGGACTAAATGACACATAAGGTTTGAGTCGACAAAAAGGATTGAGGTGTCGACTCAGAAGAGCGTAAACCATTTTAACCAAACGCAAAAAGGCTATACCTTGTTTCGTAAGATTTGACGGATCCTCTCCAAGACCGAGCTAGTAGTTACCAACTCGGATTATCATTAGGACTACACGTTATGCCCACACATTCTAGTACGCACAACTTCAAGAAAGCCAACTCACTGGCCGGAACTAAATCAAGAAACTACTGAGAAAATTGTGCAAACACAGAACCGTCTGCAAACAACATGTAATCGTTAAAAGAGATACACGGACAGAAGGCGAAAGCCACTTGAGTTTCAAGTGGGAGATAGAGTCATGATAAAATTTTGCCACAGAAGGGCAAAGTCCGTTTTGGAAAAAGGTGGATAGTTGAATCTTCGTTACATTGGACCTTTCAAAATTTTCGCAAAAATAGGACCAGTAATCTACCAACCCGAAATTTCCACAAAAACTCAACTCTTTGCAGGATGTATTTCACATGTGAAACTCGAAGAATTGCCCTTACAACGAAACCCTCGCCATTCCAATAAAAGAAATCCAAAATCGAAGACCAGTTCCAGCGTAGATACCCACACATTTTCTTTACTTCATCAAATGATTCTAACTGAAAACCGAGGACGGTTTTCTCTTCTAAGGCGGGGAGGATGTGACACACGGTAAATTTTCACCAAAATTTAACTGATAATTAGTAAATTATTATTACTAAGCCTGAGTCACTAAGCATACACAAGCTTTGCCTAATTATTTGAGTAGTTAACTCGCATACGGTAGATAACTGCATCACTTTTTCATTCATAACATTTTATGAATACTTTATTTGTCTTACGATTTAAATTATAAGACGAGAGGGTATCTCGTTTTCCTCAGTGACCGACACCGAACGCGTACCGACACTATGATAAGGACACGCTAAAACAATGACAAATGTCCGTAATATGAGATATTACAAAGCTAAAAATATTTCGGACTCGTAACAATAAGATACTACGTTATAAGAATTATCAAACAGTGATACTTTAGTCACAATTTAATATCGCCGGACACAAAATATTTAACACACTACCACCCAAACAATAACTTTTATAAGATTCAAATACAATTAAATACCTAAGTGAAGGTATACATTTACATCTCTACAAATTTTACAACACGTAAAAATACATATACAATTGTTAAAATAAAAGTCTTTTATATAACTCAAGGTAGACCTTTATTAAACATTTATGATACAAAGTCTTTTTGTCCTTCTCTTCCCACTCACGACAAAAAGGAAGAAAAAGAGATCAGGAAAACCAAAGATATCCAAGATCTCTTCTTCAACCTCTTACCCCTACACCTACGCCTCCTTCATAGCCAAATCTCTCAAAGAAGAAGACTCAACATGTCCATTCCATTAACTACTTCTCTTTCTTACCAAAAACATACAAGTTTTTGTCCTCCAACTTTCTCTCCTTGATACGCCAGCCATGGGTCGAATAAGCCAAGAAGGAATCAAGATAAGATCACACAAGAAAATCATATCTTCACATATATCTACCTTGAGCCAAGACCAAGATTCCTAAGCTCTTGGAAGTAAGCTATATTTGGCTTCAAACAAAGTTTCAAGGTGAAAAGGCTTGGTCGAAAGCTCCTTCTTAATCCTTTCTTAAGCTACTCGAGGAGCTGAGATGCACACAAATCAAACCTCAAGTCCACTCCAAAGAATAATACTTTTGAAGGTGCTGTAAGTGGGTTAAACTCGGATTCAGATTCGGTAGAGATTCGGTTTGTGTGGAGCTCTTGAGTTAGCCTTCATCTTCGTTATTCTCGCCACACTCTCATAAGGTTCATCTTTAATTCTTTCATTCTTAAAGATTTGTTGTACAATAAACTTTGATAATAAAATGTTAAATGGTGGTACCGTGTTGTGATTCGAGTATGTGAGCTAGGTGTGGGAAATGTGTATAAACTTGTATTATGATAAATAAGATTGTCTCTTGGAAAAATTTAAATTTGATGTTAGTCTAATGTTGTAATTGGTGAATGATATCAAAGAAACTAAATGTTGTTCTTGTCGAGTGAAATGGCCCATGGATGGAATAAAAGTCGTTTTGTCAAAAGTTTTGATTGATAACATGGGACCATCGAGAGTTTTAAACCGATTAATGTTAGCATTTTATTTGGCGTTTAGCTCTAGCAACTCGGTTCAAAACCCACTGTGGTTATCACCACGATGGAGAATATTTGAAAACAAAGATATTGGTGTCAACAAGAGGTTCATGTTTTGGTTGAAACTCAATTCTTAGAGTTAAGTCATGTAAGAATCTTGCTAGTAACATTTGATGTTAAATCCGTAAAACTGTTGTTAATTGTGTCGAGCGTGTCTAGGACTCGAAACTTGTGTATAAACCTTGGTACCTCGTATGAATAAAACTCATGACTTTCAGTGTTGAGGTTGTCATCTTAGTGAATATCTAGTCGTTGAAAAACCCGACTGTGAACCTCCCTAGTAACCACACTAGATGAGACTCACGTCATGTTTGTCCGTCGACAAATCCACGAGTCTAAATAAACTACTTTCTTCGATCTTTGTTAACTTATACCTTGACACTAGGAAATAAATGAGGTGTAAACAAGGATGGTTAACACAAAATAGATCACTAGCCTAAAGGGTATGGGAGGACGTCAAGGTAAAACCGAGACAGGTAGTACCCAACTGTTGTATGGTCGTGCCATTTCCTTTGTTCTATCATGTAAAACTTAGTGTTTTGGCCTCGGGAATCACAAGGGTTTGCTATGGTCAAGATAGGTAGTCGAAGAGTGTTTGGAACACTCCAGTCGCGACACCCTTAACCTAAGCTTAACTCCGAGTGGGTAGTACCTTACTCGAAGACCCCGCTCCACAACTGAACATATGTTGAGTAGTAAGCAGATTACATGTGAGAATCTCTAGCTAGACCGAAAACTAGTTAAGATATTGGCTAAATTATGAAGGTGTTGAAACGTGGTGATTGAGGTTGAGACCCACTGTGGTGCCACCACAGCGGTGAGTTTAGCTATCCAGGTTGAAGGGAGCCTTGGTAGTACTACCTTCGTCCCTAAGTCGTGGCGTTAGTAAAATTCGGTCTAGTCTTGAATCAACATTAGCGCAAAGTTCCAATTCCATTTGGTCCTCATCGCGAAATAGTCATTTCGAGTTAGTCTTTATTGCAGTAATCATGTTTGAGTAGAAGGCGTAAGGCTGTTGGCGACCATGAGGTGCGAGTCCGTAATCGAGACACATTTGTGTTGAGTTAGTACAGTCCGGAGCCCTTGGCGTATACCCTTGCGCTCGGGAAGTTACCATGAAACAACTCTTACAAATTCTTCCTTCAAAAGAAAAATATAACAATCATGTACCGATGAAGTGTCATGGGCCTCACCCATGTCTTGTGTATATTAAAAGACCTTGGGTGATCAATGGGCATGGGTCCAAAACTCTATACTCATGCCTTTGGGCCTGACCCACCGTGAATGGGAGTGTTCGTTTAAGTGATCTGACGGATCAATGAGACCTATCTCGAAACATAAATCGAAATTAATTATAAAACTAAGCTCATTCCCGCATATTCAAAATCTTCTAACTTAGATATAAACATATATTTATCGACAAAGTAAACGAATGTAAAAGCATTAATACAAGATTTTGTACCAACAAGATCTACTTAATGATTTGTACATCAAGGTGTAACGTCAATTGTATTCAAGTAAACACATCTAATTCAATAGTCGAGTTTATAAATATTAAGAACCCGTTTCTTGCTAAACAAATGAAGATCACTACATCATTTTATCACTTATTAACTATGAAAGGCTTCAAATTTAACTCAAATATTTTCTAAATACAATTAGAAAATAAATAAACCAACATGGATTTTGACACTACTATCATGTGTCAACTTAAATATGTATATACACATTATATACTTACTAAAAGAATGACGTAAATGTTTTCAAACCAAACTTTGAATTTTAATATTGTTATAGTATCAACATGAAAAGTATATATACTTTCGTATACTTACTAGAAAACCATTTTAATCAATTTTTCAAACTAAAGTTTAGTTTTAAATACAATTATAAAAACAATTGAACTATTTTAAGTAAGTGATACTTAAAACAATGAACTAAGACATCTCCATCCTTATCTAGGTCGCGTGTCGGTGCCGCTTCACAACCATCACTAATCCCACTTTTGGATTTCACAATTGCTAAGGTGAGTTTCATAGCCCCACTTTTACTTGATAAATTGTTTTATACATTTTGGGGTGAGAAATATGCAAAACATTTTATGGACCAAAACTATTACATGATTACTATTACGTGGTTTAGCCTAAGCCCTTATGTCCCTAGAGAATGCCCTTTTCATGAACCGTCAATTCCCCATTGGGAAACGCGAATGTTATAAATAGATCTATTGAGGGTGACTCCTCCGTTCGGTTGGCCATGCTTAGGCCAAAGCGAAACGTATACCATGTCGGAATCAAGTGTTGAGGGACAAAACACTTGCTATGGGCCCCTATATTGTATGACATCTTTTAGCATCTGTAAAAGCGTCGTAGTATCGGTTGCATGAACTTAGAGCTAACGTAATAGACTTTCATCCATATATCATTATGTTCTTGATAATGATTATATGCCTTTGCTTATGGTCCAAACCTACTATTTTAATCTAAACCTATGAACTCACCAGCTTATAGCTGACCTTTTAGCATATTTTCTCAGGTGCTTAGTTGTGAACATGGATGCAAGGCAAGAGGTGGATAAATGGTCGTAGAAATTTCTAAAGAAAAGCTTTTACAAATAAATGATGTTTTTATATTGGGACCACAAAAATTATGGGATATGCCCATTCATCTAAACAAAGTTGTAAGATATTATTTCAAAATATTTATGAAATTAAACGGAGTATGTATTCCGTTCTGTATTACTTGTGTTATGATTCACCAATTTCGTAACGCTCCCAAATAACACGTATGCTTCCGCTAAACCAGATTTGAGGGTGTTACACACATGAACTTTTGCAACATCTCCGCTGACCGAAGAATAAATACACCAAGATTAAGACTATACCGAACAACACGTCACCGGTCCCCAATTATACATATCCTGATCACCTATGTATAATTCAGGAGGGGTTACATGCGCAGGCATGGTTAAATTCTCAAAATTCTTGTCTGGTCATGTTAAAGGGAGTGCTTAACTCACAACCATGAAATGGAAAAATTTGTGTTTATATCTTACATCGATATCCCCTCTTAGAATGCCAAACATTTCACATGCACGGGAATAGAATAAACCGTGCCACCTGAGGGAAGAGATCTTATACCAAGGAAACAAATGTGAAACGTTTGGACCCTCGACAATGATTTAGCATCCTGTAGAACATTGGACACAGAAACTGGCATCACGGATATGCCTATTCATACGTATTATCCTACCATCTACACTGAACAAAGATCTTCATACACCATAGGTCAACCCAACAAGCACCCACACACACGACGCAAGGAAAAATCATGTGGTGCACCTGTTTTAGACATACCTGAGTATGACAGAGACTCTAACATTTAAGGAGATGCTTTACACCAGAGCTGGAAGCTATCTTGATCCAAAGAGGAAAATAATGGTATAGAATACTAAACACCCAAAGATTCATGAGAAGCACTACGCAGTGCACAGATTAGAGTTAGGACCTAACATGATCACACTAAGGAAACCTATAAATGCTATCCTTACTACATCAAGGGAGTACAGTGTACACCGACCACAAGGTCCTACGGAATGTATTGAATCAAAAGGAAGTTAACCATGTGACGACAACAATAATTGGAGTCGCAACGTAGGTTCAATTACAACATTCGTACTCACCCAGGACAAAACGTTCATAACGACATATACTCTAAGCAACATTTAGCAGACTAAACCTTTTAAAGCCAGATCATTGGGGAAACGAAAGATCTAGTTCACCCCTTCCATTTAAAGTCTTGAGGCTAAAGTAGTAGCACTCAAAGGAAGGACCAACTAAATAAAACTCTTACGAAATACCTGAAGGTGAAATAGAGTTCGTAAAAGACCGAAGGGAATCTTATCCCCAAGGACCAACGTTGAGACCCACGCCATGAAGGGATTTGTAATCCCATTATGTGTGAACCTCATTAAGGCCAGGAGTAATACTTATCTAGTGTCCGACAAGATGCACCTTGATCCAGAAAGCTATTCTGAGTACCAAACATAAAGACTGGTATTTGACATATGTCAAACAATAATTAGCATGGTCGAAAAGAAAAATTCAAACAATCAGAAACCGTTAAATCTACCTGTACAAACCGAAACTTCCAGATAGAAATAGGAATGCATAACAATGAACTCTAGTACCAAGTCACCAAGGACCTCTATCGATTACAACCCTAATTGAGTAAGAGCGGATCATCTCACCAAGTCCACCCATTTCTACCCAACAGAGAGAACGACAACATAGATAAACTCGCACGGAATTGCTTGAAGCAAAAGAGCTACAATTCATAGCGTTTCAATTCTCCTCGTTCCAAATAGCGATAACCGTTCACATCAAACTTTCGAGGACCACTCCAAAGATCTTGAGAATCATCTGTAAATACCACCTACCGTCTTTCGACTAATGGACTAAATGGAAGGACCATTCAAGCTATAGAAGTTATACTTCGAACATGAGTAACTTGTTTGAAAAGTGGATGGGGCAGGAAAATTGTCTTAACCGAATTCCCTTGCAACAAAAGGCTACCTTATAAGGCACTGTATGGTCAAAAGCGCAAATCAATCGTGTTCAGAACAGAGACCGGCAAGGAACCAACCCAAAGGCTCCAAGCTTTTATCTAGAACCATTGATAATAGTGTGCAGACCAGGGGCCGAATGCAAACAACCCAAATCGTCAAAATAACTACATAAAGGACTAAATACCGCTTGAAGCTCAAGTCGACAAGAAAACTAGGTTGAGTTTTTGCCTCAGAAAAGCATAAACCATCTTAACAAAATGCAAAGGGCAAGACCTTATTTCGTAGGATTAATCAGATCCTCCCAAGATCGAGCTGGTAGTTACCAACTCGGATTACCGTCAGGACTATACGTTATGCACAAATATTCCGGTACGAACAACTCGGAGAACCACCCTTTCATACTAGGGATTTGTAACGCCATGGAAAGGCGTAATCCGTTTTGGAATACGTGGAAAGTTAAATCCCCGTTACATTGGACCTTTCAAAATTCTCGCAAGAATCGGGTCGGTAGCCTACCGACTTGAATTACCACAAGAACTCAACTCCGTGCATAACGTGTTTCACGTATGCAACTTGAAGAAATGTCTTTCTGAAGAAACTCTTACTATCCCCGTGGAAGGAATCCAAATCAACGAAAGATTGAATTTCGTCAAGGAACCCATTGAAATTATGGATTGAGAAATCAAACGGCTTAAGCAAAGCCGCATTCCTATCGTTAAGGTCCGTCGGAACTCTCAAAGAGGTCCGGGATACACGTGGGAACGTGAAGATGAATTCAAGCGGAAATACCCACATCTTTTCTCAACTTTAGCAAGTAACTCTAACTGAAAACCGATGACGGTTTTCCTTTTAAGGCGGGGAGGATGTGACACACGGTAATTTTTCACTTATTGATAAATAATAAATGGAAATTTATTATTACTAAGCATAGTCAATAAGCATGCATAAGCTTGTCTGACCATTTGAGTGGATAACTCGCACCCTGTAGACTGTTACATTACTTTTGCATTCATTTCATAATTTGAATATTGTGTTACTTTTGTCCTGAAATTTGTCTTATGATTAAAATTGTAAGACAAGAGGTTATCTCGTTTTCCACTGTGAACGACACCGCACGCGTATCGACACTATGATAAGGGCAAATAAAACATATGATGAATCCCCGGAATAGAAAATGTTACCAATATAATATCACTTTAGAAACGTATTCAGAAAGCATTGGATGATAAAATTTATCGAACCATAGATAAGTCACAGTATAAATTCCGTGAGACACAAAATACAAAATACAATGTAATCTACTTACAATATTTGTCCAACAAACCTTTATCCATACTGATAATATTCAATACAAATAAACACATAACACAAATAATATATCACCTAATGAATTATCAAATACTCTACCAAATATAATTTTTTTTTTATATAATCAAATGACTTTAAGATTTTGTATTCCTTCTCCTTTGTGTCTTCACCCCTCATGACAAAACCCAAAGAAAAAGAAGAGAGAAGAAAAGCAGACTTCTATCACCCCTATCTCTTTCATCTGTATAAACGCATGGGTCAAAAGCTGCAAATCTCAAAGGAGAAATCCAACATTCACCTTCCTTGTCATTCATTCTCACCCTCACCTCTTTCATGAATCATATTGTCTCCATCTACCTTTCAAGATGTTTTTTGCTTCTATACGCATAGGTTCAGACGAAAGTCAAAAGGGTGGAACATCTATCGCCACTTTTTCTTTTGGCTATACACGAAGTTTTCCGGGGCTAGTAGCATGGGAGGAGAACCTTAGCTTAAAATGGCTTCACACCAAGAATCAAGAAGAGAAAGAAGAGTCAAAGCATCCTAATTGTACATCTATTTAGAAACCCGAAAGATGAGGAACCACCAATTCAGTCTTCATCATTATCCTTACAAAAATTAGGGTTGGGTAAGATTTAGGGTTTTTAAAAATTGACTTGGGGGTTTTGAAACTCAAAGTTGGTATACACCAATTCCATCATAAATTCGGTGATATCAAGAAGGATTGGAGGTCAATTGTTGATTTCTGACTCGGCTTGTTACTTGTCCTACCTCCGAAATTGTAAGGGTAATATTCTCGTTGTGTTTTGAAATGGTGGTCGTGTATGACCCGAGATGAATTTAATTTTGTTCTCGAATAAAGAATTAATGGTGGCTTGAAGTTCTTGCTTGTTGAATCTTTATTGAATATATGCATTCCTCTTTGATAATGTTTAAGAAAAGCCTTGTTAATGATGAATGGTAACATTCGATCTGCAGTTTTAAAAATTGTTCTTGAATGTTAAAAGCAAGTAGTTCTTAACACTAGAAACGTAAATTTCGAATATTAGTAAGATAGTCTTTTACCCCGATGAGGGAAACCCTCGTCTCTAATCTCGGGAACCTTACCTTTGACTAAGGTTCATTTGGGTAAGAGAGTATCGAGTCTAATAAATCCAAGTAGTACTCGAATGAGACATCAAAATTGCGGTACATCAGTTGACATCTAAGTCCTTAGTATGCATTGTATTGAAACTTCCACACCCTCCATGTCTCGAGTCATTATGCTTAACAGGTTATCCTATGGTGTAGCACTACTTATCGGAATAAGCATGTCATTACATCTTGTAACCCCGACGGGAGACCAAGTAAGACCCATGCTCGAGTATTGTTGTAATGGGTAAACATGAGTCATATATGCTTGCTTCCTAGTCGAGAAGTCTCGACTTCACAATCCAAGGTATATTAAGGTCGAGTTGCACCTCGAGTCAAAAACTGTTCATGTCATGCTCCTATGTCGTATGAAGATGTTAGTAGTAAAAACTTGGTAATGCAATGTGAAATTTAAACCTTATCCATATCTGTTCCAGAAATAATATGGGCCACAATTCAAAATCCTTTCTAAACCATTATTGGGCCAAAGCCGTTTCTCGTCTATGCACCATTTCGGGCTACAGCCCATGTTTTAGCGCATGAAGTGTTTGTTTGGCTTGTGGGCTGATGCCCACTGTTACTACCGGACTACTTTGGGCCACATCCCCTCACAAATTATGGTTACATTTTGTACATGTAATCTATACATCACAAAAGTCGGTAACGATGTAAAAGGGTATAAACCATAAAATCCGAATGCAAACCAAGTCACCCACGCCTCGCCATTTCGGCATGCTTTTGGCACTCCTCTTTGTCGTTCAAAAACTTGTTCGGAACAATGTGATCTAATTAAATACAACATAAATTATGACAATTTTCGACAACTATATATGGTTAATTTTCACTTCATTATATATCACCATAACATCGAGTGTAATGTACTTAACAAGTACCGTATCACAGTCTCAACGCTAATATGTTCGGATAGACATATTTATGTCAAGTAAGTTACTAGTAGTAAATTATAAATATTAAGATCAAATTTTGATAAACAAATAAAGACTACTACATCATTTTATCATTTAATAAATTTGAGGGTCTTCAAATTTAACATATGTAATTTTCTAAAGACAATTAGCAAATAAATCAACTAATATTTTATTTCGACAATACCATTATGTGTCAATTTAAATAAGTATATATACATTGATATACTTACTAGTAGAATATCGTAATTATTTTACAAACCAAAATTTTGGATTTTAATACCATTATAGTGTTAACATGAAAAAGTATATATATACATTCATATACTTACTAGAAAAACCTTTTAATCCATTTTACAAACTAAATGTTGGTTTTATTACCATTATATAAAAACAATATAAATTGAACCATTTTAAGTAAGTGATACTTAAAACAATGAACTAAAACATTGCCCTCCTTATCTAGGTCGCGTGTCGGTGCAGCTTCACAATATTCACTGAATCCCACTTTTGGATTGCTTATTTGCTAAGGTGAGTTTCATAGCCCCTCTTTTACTTGATAAATTGTTTTAAATATTTTGGGGTGAGAAAATATGCAAAACATTTTTATGGACCTAACTTGTTGCATGATTACTATTACGTGATTTAGCCTAAGCCCTGATGTCCCTAGAAATGCCCCCTTTCATGAACCGTCAGTTCCCTGCTGGGAAGCGCGAATGTTATAAATAGATCTATTGAGGGTGACTCCTCCGTTCGGTTGGCCATGCTTAGGCCAAGGCGAAACGTATACCATGTCAGAATCGAGTGTTGAGGGACAAAACACTCGCATTGGGCCTATATAATGTATGATTTCATTTAGCATACAGAAACTGTCGTAGTATCAGTTGAATGAACTTAGTGCTAACGTAACAGACTTTCATCCATATATCATTATATTCTTTGTAATGATTATATGTCTTTGAATATGGTCCATTCTTACTATTTTAATTTAAACCTATGAACTCACCAGCTTTTAGCTGACCTTTTTAGCATATTTTCTCAGGTGTTTAAATTGTGATCATGGATGCAAGGCAAGAGGTGGTAAATGGTCGTAGTAATGCTAAAAGAAATGTTTACAAACAAAGTGATGTTTTAATTGGGACCACAAAGCTTATGGGTTGTGCCCTTTTGTTTTAAGAAATGTTGGTACGAGAATGTTTAAAACCATTTTATGAAATTTAAACGGAGTATGTATTTCGTTCTTTATTACTTGTGTTGTGATCTCCGATTCCGTAACATTCCCCATAACACGTATGCTTCTGCTAAACCAAATTTGAGGGTGTTACATATCACTCACAATCATCAGGGTGTACTCTCTAATAACCATCAGGGAGTAACACTTTCTGATAACCAGGGTAAGTCCTTCAATTTACATCAGAGGGTAACTTACTTTCTGGTCCTTATCAGTGAGTGTTGCTCTCACTTACTTATATCAGAGACTTACTTGATTAGGATATTTGATGTTTAAATACATGTCACAGACAGTTGGGTTGAAAATCAGACCCGACAATCTCCCCCTATTTAAATATACAAATAGCCTAATCTTGATCAGTAGTAAGTGAACAAACCGGCTTCTTCTTACTTACTGATTAACAATAAGAAAAAAAATGACTAAACATTATAGTCTTGATTCCTTGCTATTAGATGAAGAAGAAATTAACTCTGACCCTGAACATTTAGTGTCATAGATCAGATTCACCATTGGTTCAGCTTCCTTATGATAAGAATAGGCCATTTTATCTTTAAGTAAGAGAATGCTTGTTTGTTTGTTTTTTTGGGTTATTTTTTGTTATTTATAGCAAACAGTCTCCTTTCATTTCAAGACAAAGATAGCCTATTTATAAAAAAAAATCAGTTGATGTACAACAAGGATAGAGGTCTAAGACATTAAAGATTGATCCTTTGTTTTTGGTCTCTTCAGTGAAGTTTCTTAAGGATCAGGAGCTGCACAACTTAAAGAACATCCCCTGATCTACCTTTTGCACGAATGAAGACGAACCATACATCCCCGGATGCTCCTCTCTTCCATTTTAATTCTGATGCTCCACTAGCAATGGTGCTTAACGCTTTTTTCTCCTCTTGGTTTCTCTAGAGAGTGACCTTAACCACACTTACAGCTTGCTTCTCTAGTGTGGTTAACTAAGTCGAAAAGAAGTATTGGAGCTTTTTGCTAAACAAAAAGTATAGAGATACTCACTTGTGTAAATGAGAAGTGAAAAGAGATATTGAGGAGGGCATTTTGGTCTAAGCTATGGTTTAGGTTATGTGTTATTAGCCGTCATTCAAAAACAGCTATGGATTATTAGCAGTCACTCAAGAAAGGATCTGGATTATGAGAAACTCAACCGCTCTGATACCATTTGTTGGTCCATAAGGTTTGAGTAAATGTTAGAATCTTCCTACTTGTAACAAGGATAGTAACAACATCACCCAAAAACCATAATAACACAATTTGTACTTTTCAACATATATAAATCTTTATTAAAGAATGTAAATATTGAATAGCTCTCGGTAAAACTATTTCACTTGAACGACAAATGTAACACTCCCTTCGAAAATCTAGAGGCAGCTAGCTTTGCTTAGAAGTTTCTAGGAGAGGGAATTCTATCAACTATAGAGCTAAGTTCTACTTTATGTATTTGTTAAGAATCCTACTTATCCTGGTTACAAATATTTGTTTAAATAAGACAAGGAATACTGTGGATGCACATGGGTACAGTAGATAGCCAGCCTTGAAGTATCTTAGCACGTGCCTAGTATAGTAGGTGGAGCGTGCATTTTTCTTTCCAATGCTGAAAATTTTGTACCCAAGATATTGCTTTATGGTCCTTTGATAATTCCTTACGCTTATCTTCTCAACAAGTTTCCGCCAATTCATCAGATACTAAGTCCCTTGTATAGATAAGTCTTCATGGTAACTGAGGCATTTGTCAGTCCTCAGTCCCATTGGTGTTGCTTATAGCTCCTTGTACTTTTCTCCCTGACACCGCATTAGTTATACAAATTGTTTCTTCAATTGGTATACAACTTCCCTGAAGCTTAGTGAGGTTACAGCAACTGATGATCATTAGTGAGGCACCTATCACTCACAATCATCAGGGTGTACTCTCTAATAACCATCAGGGAGTAACACTTTCTGATAACCAGGGTAAGTCCTTTGATTACATCAGAGGGTGACTTACTTTCTGATCCTTATCAGTGAGCGTTGTTCTCGCTGACTTATATCAAAGACTTACTTGATTAGGATATTTTGTGTTTAACTACATGTCACAGACAGTTGGGTTGAAAATCAGACCCAACAATCTCCCCCTATTTAAATATACAAATAGCCTAATCTTGATAAGTAGTAAGTGAGCAAACCGGCTTCTTCTTACTTACTGATTTACAACAAGGAATAAAATGATAAAACATTATAGTCTTGATTCCTTGCTATTTGATTGTTAGGATCGATGAACGATATGATTTATGTGGTTTTGGGAGGTCTAGGTTGGTTAAAGAAGATAAAAGACATCATCTTTCTAGAAAGAGAAAGTAGAGAGAGGGAGGATAAGGAAAAGGATAAGTTTATTGATGAAAGAAACAAACAAACACTTAATGCTTAACCACACACCTCATGGAGAGTTATGAGGGGTATTTATAGGCTCATCACACTAATACTTTGCCCCGTTTACATAAGTAGTCCCTACGGGTGCAACTTACTACGCATCTAGTCCAATTCACGTAAGTGACGTTATCTTTATAAAAAAAGTGAGGCTAACAATCTCCCTCCAAGATATCGTCACACGTGAATGGTTAAAATGAGACCTATAAATGCATAAACAAAGTAAATTACAATAATAATAAACAATGTTGTCTTTGTTGAAGCGCAGAGTCTCTATAGTCTAGATACTGAGGCAAACTTGAAGTTCTTTCTTCCGACGATCTCGAATTTGATCTTTAGCCGACGGCACAAATCCTTGTAGCTCGAACTTCAATCAGAACGGTCTAGTTAGGTTATTACTCCCTCCTAACTAGTGAGCCTTTTTCTTTCTTTTGCTCCCTCCTGAATCAACAACACTCTCCCACACGCAAGGGGGAAAAGTAAAACTTTTGTTTGAACCAAATGGTTTTCCTTTCGGGAACATCATAACAACATAACTCACTTAGTATTGCATCCAAGCTGATAAGAAGCCCCGATGTACACACACTACTTCTCCTTCTTCGGTATTAAGTACAATTCCCTTCGTCAATCTAATAACAGAAGATGAAACACCAACTTCTCCCTCCTGATGGTTGTGAGCTATCGAAATCATCATAATGTTGCGTACATGCCGTATTACCCTTTTCTTGATGCAATATTAAAGCCTTGGTTTGAGCATAATTCCGTGAGAATATGTCGCAAAAATACTCTCAATAATTCTCTCAAACCAACCTTTAATCGTACCTCCTTTGAATTCACCGGCTAATAGTAATGACCACATATGGAGAAAACCCGATATGACAAACTTGAAAAGGAAGTAAACATCTCAACTGTGTGACTTACTGCCTGTTCTATATTTTTTAACAATCCACAACGCCGTGTGACACTGAGTACTACAACGTAACTCCCTAAAGTGATAGTTATACACTGTGAGCACTACAACGTAACTCCTTACATCAGTTATAACCAGATTCTCAATTCATAATCGCCTATGAAAAATGCCCAGACAAGTTATCTTGAGACATGAAACCAACCAACCAATGTCTCAATGACAAAGAAGTACACCCGTGAAACTTTAATTCTATTCCTCGTAAGCAATACCGTACAAAAACCCCGTAGCCATTTTTTTCAAATTTTAGCTCAAGCCATGAATTCGTATCCTCCGTGAAATTTATAATACCAAAAATACCATACTTTATAACAATGCTACGAAAAATTTGTATCCAAAAATTTGTATCAACACAAACTTTCGTATACCAATTTTTGATAAAAACTGTCAGATAAAAGTTTTATCCTTCAGCCCAGTCCACGTCCAATGTCCATCAATAGATAGATCACAAGAGCCCAAAGTCCAATGTCATATGCTAGCAGCCCGTTTTTATTTTTGAAGCCCACGATCTAACATATTGAACTTGATCCAATCACAGTTTATCCTATCCAGTTATATAAGTCTAGGTTAAAACTCACTTTAACCTAACTTACTTTCTAAAATGTATGCCTACCACATATCTGGAAAAAAGAATACACTCCCTTTTTCTCACAAATCTGCTTTCTCCACAAGAAAACTCTCATCTCTCAAGACTTCAATCAATAAATCTCATAAACCCTTATTATACACCACAGATCGAAACATACAAACACATTTTCAAAAAGAATCAAACCATATGAGCTAGTTAAAGTGGGTCTCATTCCAGCAGCTTCAAGATCCGAATAAGGGTCTCGGGTAGGTTGTAATTGATGTTTCATTTTTATTTTTGACAACAATCGAAACAAAGATATGATTGAAACCTATTGGTTTTTGGTCTTTCTTTAAATTTCGAATATTATCATGAGGCTTTGACTTCGTACATGAATAGATCAATGATGATAAGGTTCCAAGGAAAATATCTGTGAAAGATAAAATCTTGAACCGTTTCTGAGATCGTATGTATGAGTCTTGATTACATGCAGATTGAGAGTTGTAAGTGGAGGATGAGTAATGACAGATTGGGATTTGTGGATGGCTGTTTGATGTGGTTGATTTTGGCAGTTGGTATCTTCTAGGGACGTTTTTATTTTTTTTTTATTTTTTTTATTAGCAATATACATGGACTGGTGATGGGTTGAGGCCTAAAGTCTTTTGAGTCTATGGTATTTGGTATAAGTGGTGTTGTGGTCGGTTTAGTTTACGTATAAGTCTTTTTCAAAAAAATTCTTATGCGTAACCCAACTAGCTTATGTGTAAGGTCCCTTATGCGTAACGCAACTTTCTTATGTGTAAAAAACTTCTTACTCGTAACATGTCTTAGGCGTAAAGCTTTTAGTCGTAACCAGGTCTTACGCGTAAACCATTGTCTTCTTCCTTTAGGCGTAAAGCTTCTTACGCGTAACTTTATCTTAAGCGTAAAGCTTACGCGTAAGAGGGTGTTCTTACGAATAACTTTCCAAGTTATTCATAACCAGTTGAAGAGTTACACGTAAAAAGAGGGTTTTGACTTTCGTTGACCATTTTCCGGCGACTTTTTCCGACTATATTATGTTCAGCTTCATGAAAACCATAAAAAACCTGCATATAAAGCTTAATATTTGCCCGTTTGACCACTGATTGACCACATGATTTTCACAGGTTTGGTAACAAAACAGTCTAAAGATTGATGAATCTGTTTGGACCAGTTCTTGACACAAGACAAATATTGTAAACTTTGACAGACCATGTGACTTTTTTTTTTTACCAAAAGGATACGTAAACAGTTTTAAAACTGTTATCAACAAAGAATAAGAAAAAAATCATATTCAAAAATAATATTAAAACAGTTTAAAACTTGTAACAAAAACCACAAAATTCATAAAAATACAACCTTGGCTCATTATACCACTTGTTAGGATCGATTAAGTATATGATTTATGTGGTTTTAGGAGGTCTAGGTTGGTGAAAGAAGATAAAATACATCATTTTTCTAGAGAGAGAAAGTAGAGAGAGGGAGGATAAGGAAAATGATGAAAGAAACAAACACACACCTAATGCTTAACCACACCCCTCATGGAGTGTCACGAGGGGTATTTATAGGATCATCACACTAATACTTCACCCCGTTTACATAACTAGTCCCTACGGGTGCAACTTACTACGCATCTAGTCCAATTCACGTAAGTGACGTTATCTTTATAAAAGAGCGAGGTTAACATTGATGAAGAAGAAATTGACTCTTACCCTGAACATTCAGTGTCATACATCAGATTCACCATTGGTTCAGCTTCCTTATAATAAGAATAGGCCATTCTATCTTTAAGTAGGAATGGAATACCTTGGGAGGACTGTCATAGCATCAAAGTTACTGATTATATCGAGCGACCTAAAGTGTCGTTTTGAAAATATCGTTTGATTCATTAAAATAATCGAGTTTACAAAGATTAGGTCCCAAAAGATTTTCAATATATCAAAACGAGTTTGTTACAATCAAGCGATAGTTAAGTGCATAAAATATATGTGAGACGCGTCGACACCGCGACTCTATGATAAGTCCACATGCATGCCATGAAGTGAATGCCTTAGATACCGAGATAAAACATGCTAAAAGTGTCAACACAATGGTTGAGTGAGTTCATAGAGTTTGGTTAACAAGTAAAGCTTTTAAAGAGCGTTCATGCAACAAAGGCAAAGTTTTGGTCATTTAGAATAGTCCACAAAGCAAAGGCATTGTAAATCCACTCGGCCCAAGTTCCGCCCATACAAAACTTGCAAACTGTGTGTTCACAACCCACCGCCAAAATATGTATGTCTAATAGTCAAGTGCACATTATCATAATGGTTCACAAAGCAAAGGAATTGTGAATCCACTCGGCCCAAGTTCCGCCCATACAAAACTTGCAACCTGTGTGTTCACAACCCATTGCACAAAAATATAGTGTGTCTAGTAGTCGAGTATAAGTGGTCATAATAGTTCACAATATAGTACCACGTATATAATAATGTATGCCGTGCAAAGCCCTAGAATAAATAATATATCGTCCCGTAACATAGTGGACGAGAGGTTGGCCGACCTCTAATAGCGCTATCCATACTACCTACTAATAGGAGACTAACAATGCGAATGTACGAACAAGTACATCATACAACTATTATATACAATTAAGAACACTCCGAACATGGGAGAATTTGCACTGCTCCGAACATGGGAGACTTTAGATTGAGAACGCTCCGTAACATAGTGAGACATTCTGCTCCGGACCGAGGAGGCTTTAAGATTGCTCCGAACAAAGGAGACTTTATAGTGATGCTCCGAACATGGGAGACTTTATAGGGATGCTCCGAACAAGGGAGACTTTATAGTGATGCTCCGATCATGGGAGACTTTAGGTCAAGGTCATAACACGTATGGTTCAATAAGTTCAAACAAGTCATAAGTTTGTATTTAAGTTCAAGAGTTCCGTTCAAAAGTTCGTAATTAAGTTCAAAGATTTAAGTCGAGTTCAAAAGTTCAGAACAGTCAAAGAGTTCGAATAATATCAAAAGGTTCAAGATAGTCGAGCGTTCAAAATCACGTCAAACAAGTTTAAAATATATCAAAGGGTCCTTGTACAAGTTAAAGAGATCAACTATATGTCAAAGGTTCATATCAAGTCCAAAGTGTTCACTTATATGTTAAAGGGTTCGAATCAATTTAAAAGAGCTCAAATATACATGTCGAAGGGTTCAAAATCAAGGAAAGTGTTTCAACTAATAGCGTTCAAAAGATAGTGATCAATTTAGTTCGGGCATAATCTACTTACGCGCACATAGAGTGAAACAAAAGATATTTAAGTTCATATAAATGTAAAGTAAAAGCAAGTAGTTGAGCATGTATCTCCCCGAAGAGTTTATAAAACAATTAAACGAGTAAAAGTGGGGCTACGAACTCACCTGTTGCAATAGTTATGATGACAGAGTGGATGCACAGAAATGAGACGCAACTCTCTAACCGCGACCTATTATGAATGATATGCTCTAATATAAGTCATGAAACAATGTCGTGCATGCAAACTCATATGATATCCATACCACTTGTACATTTTGGAAAATAAAGTTTATCGTCGAAATATATGTTTATGACATATTGTCAAGTTACCAAATACTTTACAAGTATTTACGTTGAAATGATATCCTCGATAATCATTTAGTGATTTATTATGAATCTATAACTTTTCGTCGCAAAATAATATAATTTGACAAGTCATGAAAGTGACTATATGGCCTCGGAAAGCTAGTCGTAAAATGGTGCACATCGAGTGTTAGGAAACAAACTCAACGGTTTTGGGAAGCTTGTATCGTTATCTCAAAGTTTTAGCATTTAAGTTTTCATCATAGAGGTTCCGATCATAGAGAAAAATATAGCTAAAGTATGGTACTTGTGTCCAAAATATAGTTTAAGGGTGGTTTTCGGCAAAGTTTAAGTAACCGTAATTTATTCATTACAACTCCGCTCGACGAACGGTTGGACATTTTGGAAAATATGCTAGGCGAACTTACTTTTACTAGAAGACATCACGTTATAAAAGTATTACATCCTTGTTAAAACGACCCTCAACATGGTCACTTGTTGCCGTAATACTTGTCTAATAGAAATATATTAGTTTTTCTTATATAATATAGTTACGGCAACTTTATGTAAACACGTGTAATTTAATCGTTACAAGCCCGTTTTCTACGTTTTAAATGTCCTTGGAATCGTGATAATATATACTAATATATTTTTGATAAGTCGACACATTCAATAACGCTTAAGACTCATTTTTGACTCGTAAAAAGTTAATATAACATGCTGAATTTTCTGGATTTTATAGTATTCGTCGTCAAATTTGAAAATAGCATAACTTCTTCGTTATAGCTCCGTTTTAATCCGTTCAAGCGGCCACGTTTTCGTTTTGAAGTGTATTTTCTAAATATCTAGCCCAAAATATTTTACAAACTGTCGGATTTTCCAGATTTCAAAAATATGGACAGACCCTTATGTAAACTTGTCGAAATGAGTTTTTCTCGCGCCAAACCTATTCTAACCAATTCAAAACAACTCCGAAGCTATCTAAATCCTACCATACACCTTTTTAGGGTGTCATGGGTTCCTAGACCTCACCAAAAGTGATATGTTTTAAGGGATTAATTATAGGATAATTATAACTAATAATATGTAATAAAAACATTAAAAGTGGTATAAATTCATATGTAACATGCATGTTTTCTTGCAAAATGATGAAATAACATAAAGATGAATATGAAAAGTTATGAAGATCATGAGATGCTTACTTGAATGATTATGTGAAAGAAAGTGATGAAAACCTTAATTAATCTTCAAGGTTTAATCCTAAACCTTAACTAGAACACATAATGGATCTTGTAAATACTTGTAGCTTGAAAAGTTTTGGATTCCTCCATGTTTCTTGAGTTGACCGGTTCATAGAGGAGAAGAAAGGAGAGAGCATTTTTTTTTACACCTTGTTAATATCTTGTGTATGTGTTTTAGTATAATATCAATATAAGTAGAAGATATATTTTATAGTCTTGTTGGTCGACAAAAATGAGTACAAAAATATATTAAGAAAAGTGTATATTTAGGAATAATTTTGTACTTATTTAAGCATTTGTCGGATCATATGATGTCATAAAAGTTATAAAAATACATTTCTTACAAGAATTGAGTGAAATAATATTATCGTACGAAAACCGTATTTAATAACAATTTATATACAAAATAAATTGAAAACATCGGGTAAACTAATAATATAATTTTATAGTCTTAAAATGAGTACAAAAATATAAATGATCAATATTCAAAAAACCGATATAAGAAAATAAACGTTTAATGTAAAATGCAAAACCATGCACGAACCGATATGAAATGATGAATATTGAGTTTGAGAAATGACCGGAAATTGAGAATTGTGACATTCTTCCCATGTCAGCGGAATCACGTCCTCGTGATTCGATTAATGATACTATGGTCCGAACCTCGACAAGGGTTCTAAAAGTTTATGCTCGTGTATGGTCTATATGATTAGGTCAATGCTCATGCATATGGGTTTCTCATCCAACTAAATACGTTCTCGTGCTATCGTGAGCATTTCCCGTCCTAAATACATGCTCTCTTATGACTAGGCTCGATGAGGCAGGCTTTCCCATTCTCGGCGAAATCCTCAAAAGATTTTTAGGTAACCGATTTTACTTAATCCCACAACTCATCAAACAAGAACGTCATACGATTAGGCTAAATCGGTTTAGGTAACAACTTGTTTCTAGCTCGATCTTTGCAACTCATCAAACAAGAAGCGTCACTCGGATCAAAGCTGAAACAAGTGGTTTGAAGAAAATCTTTTGAAAATTTGGCTCGATTACGGAATTGCTTACATATGAGACTACTACTCCTTCATTGCATGATTCTTCCCGAATTAGACATAGGTGATCGGGCTATGTATAATTTAGGAGTAACTATGCAATGCTTGGACTAATCGTCTCATATGATGTTTGGTGTTGAGTCATAAGTTCGCATGTATAAGGAGTATGCACTTATAATGATATGATGAGATGCTATGATGATGTAGTTATAGTCTAGGGTCAATGATGCAACCTAGTTCTCTATAACCGACGCTCGATACCAATCATCACACCCCAAATTACATTTTACAATGGAATGGAATACCTTGGGAGGACTGTCATAGCATCAAAGTTACAGATTATATCGAGCGACCTAAAGTGTCGTTTTGAAAATATCGTTTGATTCATTAAAATAATCGAGTTTACAAAGATTAGGTCCCAAATTATTTTCAATATATCAAAACGAGTTTGTTACAATCAAGCGATAGTTAAGTGCATAAAATATAGGTGAGGCGCGTCGACACCGCGACTCTATGATAAGTCCACATGCATGCCATGAAGTGAATGCCTTAGATACCGAGATAAAACATGCTAAAAGTGTCAACACAATGGTTGAGTGAGTTCATAGAGTTTGGTTAACAAGTAAAGCTTTTAAAGAGCGTTCATGCAACAAAGGCAAAGTTTTTGGTCATTTAGAATAGTCCACAAAGCAAAGGCATTGTAAATCCACTCGGCCCAAGTTCCGCCCATACAAAACTTGCAACCGTGTGTTCACAACCCACCGCCAAAATATGTATGTCTAATAGTCAAGTGCACATTATCATAATGGTTCACAAAGCAAAGGAATTGTGAATCCACTCGGTTCAAGTTCCGCCCATACAAAACTTGCAACTGTGTGTTCACAACCCATTGCACAAAAATATAGTGTGTCTAGTAGTCGAGTATAAGTGGTCATAATAGTTCACAATATAGTACCACGTATATAATAATGTATGCCGTGCAAAGCCCTAGAATAAATAATATCGTCCGTAACATAGTGGACGAGAGGTTGGCCGACCTCTAATAGCGCTATCCATACTACCTACTAATAGGAGACTAACAATGCGAATGTACGAACGGTACATCATACAACTATTATATACAATTAAGAACACTCCGAACATGGGAGAATTTGCCTTTGCTCCGAACATGGGAGACTTTAGATTGAGAACGCTCCGTAACATAGTGAGACATTTCGCTCCGGACCGGGAGGCTTTAAGATTGCTCGAACAAAGGAGACTTTATAGTGATGCTCGAACATGGGAGACTTTATAGGGATGCTCGAACAAGGGAGACTTTATAGTGATGCTCGATCATGGGAGACTTTAGGTCAAGGTCATAACACGTCACGGTTCAATAAGTTCAAACAAGTCATAAGTTTGTATTTAAGTTCAAGAGTTCCGTTCAAAAGTTCGTAATTAAGTTCAAAGATTTAAGTCGAGTTCAAAAGTTCGTAAGCAGTCAAAGAGTTCGAATAATATCAAAAGGTTCAAGATAGTCGAGCGTTCAAAATCACGTCAAACAAGTTTAAAATATATCAAAAGGGTCCTTGTACAAGTTAAAGAGATCAACTATATGTCAAAAGTTCATATCAAGTCCAAAGTGTTCACTTATATGTTAAAGGGTTCGAATCAATTTAAAAGAGCTCAAATATACATGTCGAAGGGTTCAAAATCAAGGAAAGTGTTTCAACTAATAGCGTTCAAAAGATAGTGATCAATTTAGTTCGGGCATAATCTACTTACGCACATAGAGTGAAACAAAAGATATTTAAGTTCATATAAATGTAAAGTAAAAGCAAGTAGTTGAGCATGTATCTCCCAGAAGAGTTTATAAAACAATTAAACGAGTAAAAGTGGGGCTACGAACTCACTGTTGCAATAGTTATGATGACAAAGTGGATGCACAGAAATGAGACGCAACTCTCTAACCGCGACCTATTATGAATGATATGCTCTAATATAAGTCATGAAACAATGTCGTGCATGCAAACTCATATGATATCCATACCACTTGTACATTTTGGAAAATAAAGTTTATCGTCGAAATATATGTTTATGACATATTGTCAAGTTACCAAATACTTTACAAGTATTTACGTTGAAATGATATCCTCGATAATCATTTAGTGATTTATTATGAATCTATAACTTTTCGTCGCAAAATAATATAATTTGACAAGTCATGAAAGTGACTATATGGCCTCGGAAAGCTAGTCGTAAAATGGTGCACATCGAGTGTTAGGAAACAAACTCAACGGTTTTGGGAAGCTTGTATCGTTATCTCAAAGTTTTAGCATTTAAGTTTTCATCATAGAGGTTCGATCATAGAGAAAATATAGCTAAAGTATGGTACTTGTGTCCAAAATATAGTTTAAGGGTGGTTTTCGCAAAGTTTAAGTAACCGTAATTTATTCATTACAACTCCGCTCGACGAACGGTTGGACATTTTGGAAAATATGCTAGGCGAACTTACTTTTACTAGAAGACATCACGTTATAAAAGTATTACATCCTTGTTAAAACGACCCTCAACATGGTCACTTGTTGCCGTAATACTTGTCTAATAGAAATATATTAGTTTTTCTTATATAATATAGTTACGGCAACTTTATGTAAACACGTGTAATTTAATCGTTACAAGCCCGTTTTCACGTTTTAAATGTCCTTGGAATCGTGATAATATATACTAATATATTTTTGATAAGTCGACACATTCAATAACGCTTAAGACTCATTTTTGACTCGTAAAAGTTAATATAACATCTGAATTTTCGGATTTTATAGTATTCGTCGTCAAATTTGAAAATAGCATAACTTCTTCGTTATAGCTCCGTTTTAATCCGTTCAAGCGCCACGTTTCGTTTTGAAGTGTATTTTCTAAATATCTAGCCCAAAATATTTTACAAACTGTCGGATTTTCCAGATTTCAAAAATATGGACAGACCCTTATGTAAACTTGTCGAAATGAGTTTTTCTCGCGCCAAACCTATTCTAACCAATTCAAAACAACTCCGAAGCTATCCAAATCCTACCATACACCTTCTTAGGGTGTCATGGGTTCCTAGACCTCACCAAAAGTGATATGTTTCAAGGGATTAATTATAGGATAATTATAACTAATAATATGTAATAAAAACATTAAAAGTGGTATAAATTCATATGTAACATGCATGTTTTCTTGCAAAAATGATGAAATAACATAAAGATGAATATGAAAAAGTTATGAAGATCATGAGATGCTTACTTGAATGATTATGTGAAAGAAAGTGATGAAAACCTTAATTAATCTTCAAGGTTTAATCCTAAACCTTAACTAGAACACATAATGGATCTTGTAAATACTTGTAGCTTGAAAAGTTTTGGATTCCTCCATGTTTCTTGAGTTGACCGGTTCATAGAGGAGAAGAAAGGAGAGCAGCATTTTTTTACACCTTGTTAATATCTTGTGTATGTGTTTTAGTATAATATCAATATAAGTAGAAGATATTTAGTAACAAAGTGTGTGAGTCACTTTGTTGGTCGACAAACACACATAAGAAAAAGACTAGTTGTAATTTTTTATAGCTAAGTACATTTGTGTAGTAGAAAAGTGTAGTTATTTAGGAATAATTAGTAACTTTTGTACTTATTTAAGCATTTAAGGTAGCGTTAACTAAGAATAAATTTTAACGGGTCAAAATAAAATATATTGATGTCATAAAAGTTATAAAATACATTTCTTACAAGAATTGAGTGAAATAATAATTATCGTGTAGTATTTACGAAAACCGTCGTAATTATTTATATATAACAATTTATATACAAAATAAATTGAAAACATCGGGTAAACTAATAATATAATTTTTATAGTCTTAAAATGAGTACAAAAATATATTAAGAATATTTTTGGAAGTGTCGGATCAATATTCAAAATAATCTTTACGCGATAGCGTTTATTTAATAAGAAAATAAACGTTTAATGTAAAATGCAAAACCATGCACGAACCGATATGAAATGATGAATATTGAGTTTGAGAAATGACCGGAAATTGAGAATTGTGACAGGCAGTAGGGTTCACAAGGAACTATGCAGTTAAGCATGCTCGTGTGAGAGTAGCACTGGTATGGGTGACCTACCGGGAAGTCTCACGTCACACGAGGGCCACAAAAAAAGCCGAGAGCCACAAGGGCAAAGCGGACAATATTGTGTAACAATAGTCGGGATGTTACAAGTGGTATCAGAGCCACTCCAGAGCCGTTCAGGATGGTGGGGCAAACCTCATCGAGAACGATGAGTCCCTAAGGGGGTGATTGTAACACCCTAGGCAAAGAGGGTGATTATAACACCTTAGGCAAATCCCACATCGACAGAGGCCTGGAGAGATGCTGGTATATAAGATTAACATCCGCCTTATCAGACACAACGCATTTTTTGGTCCACTGCGAGTAGGGTTCACAAGGAACTACACAGTTAATCGTGCTCGTGTGAGAGTAGCACTGGTATGGGTGACCTGCCGGGAAGTCTCACACGAGGGCCACACAAAACAAAAGCTGTGAGCCACAAGGGCAAAACGGACAATATTGTGTAACAGTAGGCGGGATGTTAGAGAGTGTTGTTCTCGTTGACTTATATCAGAGGCTTACTTGATTAGGCCATTTATGTTTAAATACATGTCAGAGACAGTTGGGTTGAAAATCAGGCCCAACACAAAAATGCATCAATGCCCAAAAGGCTTATTAAAACAAACTTTATAATGTCTAAAAGGCTCAAAAAGATAAAAATGGAAATCATGTAATGCCTGAAAGGCTTACGAACCTTAAAACTAAGATTCTCTACAGAGCTACTCTAAGACCTTATAAACAAAACATAACAATAATCGGGCAAAGACACCCTGATACAACCTCATGATGCCTAAAAGGATTTCAAGGCAAATAAAAACAATCCCACAAACACCTACACAATTATAACGTAATACATTCACAAAACAAAAACACTTTATAACGCTTCAATAGCTTATAAAAACAAACAACACAACATCACAAAATTAGGCGTCCTTTCCCTGAATATCACATGACCACCTCATAAACATTTGAGGGACAAAAAACAACCAGGCACAACAGCCCTAGAGATAACATCACATCCTTATAAAACGAATAACCAAGCAAAAACCTTAGAAGCTTCACAAGAAATAAAATCAAGCTCGGGCGTCCTGAAAAATGCCTCAAACTAAGAAAAACTTATCCTAAAAAATCTCCTTTACATAAGGAACAACTTCAAAATCAGGTGCTCAACGCCCTAAATTAAACACTTCCTAGAATGGGTTAAAGAACACACCCAAAAAAGACAAGTCATAATGCCTGAGAGGTTAAATATGGCAAGTTTATTTTCATCATGCTTCAAAGCTAAAACAAATCACACATCAATGCAACGCCTAGAAAGTCTTGCATAAAGAATACATAGCATATTCTACAAACGTAAAGTCATTCAACAATAATAAAACTTTGCATTAATAAATTCTAACATACAACAATACAAGAGACTCAAACAACTGCGACACAAGCATACTAACCCTAGAAATGAATTAATAACGCCTAAAAGTCTTATGAAACGCATCACATCACCCTAATAGGGGACAAAGGCTTAAACACGTTTAAGTCACATTCTTCGACAAAACAGTCGGCGTTCCCGAAAAAGGATTCCAAAAGCAGAAAGGATAAAAACCTAGATCTCTAATGGGCAAACGGTATCTGGTCAACAATAATTTCTTCTCAATATTGAAATACGTAGCCAACACCCTACTCCAAAAATCTGCAATGAACCTCCCAGTGAAACTATCAACAGGAAACAACATAATCGCAGGCAACAACTGCCATATAACAACCCCTGGATCCTTAGAAAAATAGTTAGGCGTAGGGTTATATAAAACCCTTACAAACTGAACCAAGCCCGAAACAGTGATCCCAGGGGTAACCAAAAACTTAAGATACTTCACCCTTACCTGGGAGACAACATGTTACGTCTCTCAGGGTTTTTACATTCTTGATCAGGAATGCATAGGACTGCCCAACCAATAGGGCGAGGGAAACAATAAAGAGGCCATACCCAAGATTCGAGTCAAGCCAGTAAGAGACGACTCTCGGCCTTTGGATTTCCATTCCAATAGGACTTAATAGTTCAACTGGATGAGCATGGAAAAACATGATGGAAAAAAAAAGCCAAATCACGATAATCGCAGGCAAAACCCGCTAAAAAATCATCAACTGAAATAAACCAATATCTCCTTTTGATAGCAAACTTCAGGGGATGATATCAGGACACTCTAAAACGTCAATATCATCTTGATGATAGGGAAACATTTAAAAAAATAACACACTCTCCCACCTGGGTACTTAAAACCCTAAACACGAAACAATCAAAACCTACAAAAATCATATGCTCAACCTGAGCACAAATTATACTACTAACTGTGTAAACAATTTTGTGAGCTCTTACAAACAAAAGAGAGCAAAAAGCTAAACAACTTTGCTAATTAACAATGTTCACCCAAAAACTGATAAATGCTCAGTGTTCTATGCATGGTACTTGGGCTGATGTACTTTCACTATTCATGATCTACATTACAGTAATGTTATTCCAAAGAATTATATCCGTATCAAACTAGGATGTGGCTCGAAGGTAAGGTTTTAGAAGGATGTGTGGCTTAGGGATAGTGCACTATATCAAAGATATAATAGGTTATACCGCCTAGATGTTAACGAAGATTGCTATGTAGCTGATAGCTGGTCTAATAATCGATGTAATTGGAAATAGAGAAGACAATTGAGGGTGGAAGAATTAGGGATATGTCCGTTGCTTTGATGGCCAAGATTCAACAAATGCAGTTAACTTTGAATAAGGATTCATGGCAATGGATGATGCTAGGTAAAAATGGTACATTTACTGTTAGGAAACATGTAAACATATGGATCAGTTCAGTCTTCCGATTTTGGACATTCACACCAGATGGTCCAAGTTTCTTTTAAGGAGGATTAACGTGTTTATGTGGAGAATCACGTTGGATCATCTTCCTCATAGATTCAATATATCGAGACGTGGCTTTGATATTGATTATTAAGTGTTTGTTATGTTCGAAGGCATCCGAGACTAAAGATCATTTATTCTCCCTATGTCAGATGGCATCTGAGGTCTGGAGGATAGTTCGTGTATGGTGTGGAATTCTACTTCTCATTTAAATTCTATATCGTCTTGGATAGCATGGATCGATGGTTTGGCAATAGCTTCGGTAAAACAGGAGAGGATGTACGTAATACTTGTGACAACGTGCTGGTATAGTTGGAAGCTTCGGAATAGTGTCATTTTTAATTCTCAGCTTATAAGGAAAAATGACATGTTTGATTATATTCATTTATATTCTTTTACTTGGTTAAATGTAGAGGCGCCAAAATATTAAGTTGGCAAGATTAGCTAAAAACTCCTTTGTAATTTTGTAGCGCCTTGCTAGTTTTTGTGTTTATAATTTTGTTTGCAGTTAAAACAAATGGTTGATTTTTTGCACGTTTTAGCCTCTTTGAGCAAATGCACTAACTACTCAATTTCTTACATATCTTTTACATTATTTTTTATATATTTTATTATCCGAATAACTAGCATATATATACATTAACAACATTCATCTCATTCACTTAGAAAAAAACATATATGTTGCGCCTGTGAAAATGGAAGGCGTGCTAACAAAGCGTGTCAGTTGCCCCGGTTTGGCACAAAGACTTTGAAATGGGTTAGGATAACTATTGTAGTTTATTATGTTTAGGATAAGTGTTTGAGTCGTGTTAGGATATATGTGTTTGAGTCGTATTAGGATATGTGTTTGAGTTTATGTGAGTTATCACTTAAACTAGTATTTAAGGTTTCATATCATTAATGAAAGTCATTATTATCAGATTTTTAACCAATTCAATTTTCATTCTCTTTCCTTATTCTAACGGAGCTTGCACTTTTTTGAAGTGGTGCTACTATCGGTATGAGTAGGTCGTATCAACTGATGCTTTCATTTCTATGGATGCACAATCAGTTAGGTTGCTCTTGAAGGAATAGTTTGACACCTTCACAAGTAAACTCCTAGCCCTAATGCTGGAACTTCAAACAGCCAAAGCGTCAGATTGGACGTGACATGGTTTGGCAGCAGCAATCAAGGTATCCCTCGCTCAATGTGACTTAATGTCCTGAACTCTAATGGAACTAATCCTGACAGCTGGATCTTTGCCATTAACGAATACTTTTCAATACTCGAGACGACCCCAGAACAACGGTTGCGCATTATTGGGTTCAACCTTGAAGGAGATGCTGCGAAATGGTATCGTTGGATGACACGCACTAAGCTAGTCACAAGTTGGGATGGTTTTCTAGAAAGCGTAAAAAATCGATTTGGGCCATCCAAGTACGAGGGTCCCCAAGGAACCCTCTCAAAACTTTCACAAACCAGTACAACGGCGCAATACCAGATTGAATTTGAGAAACTAATGAATCGATTTACTGTCATTTCGGAAAGTTTACTCATATCGTTTTACATCTAAGGACTAAAACTGGCGTTACAATGGGAGTTATTAGTGTCTAAGCATACAACCTTATGAGAAGCCTTCTCCTTAGCCCGTATCACCGACGTCCGGTTTTAAGATCAGTGGGCCTCCACAGCCATCGTTAAATTCAATGACATCACCACAGTTTCCCAGACACACAAACCAACTCCTTCATGGGTTTATGTTACTACTACAAATCTAGGTAAACTCGTTAAAGGTACCGGGAATGAAGTTGTTTCAAGTATTCCCGAGGAATTCGAGATGGGCAACCTTGGAATAACCATTAACCATATGTGACTCTCGAGTAGTCCTGAAGATGGGAATTCTTGTCCAACAGGTTTTGGTGCCGTGGGTTGGAGGGTCACCAGAAGAAGCCACATGGGAATGGTTGCCTGATATTCAATCAGCTTATCCGTCTTATAACCTTGAGTACAAGGTCTTTTTTGAATGAGAATAGAGTGTTACACCTGAGCGAATGGAAGACGTGCGAACAAAGCATGTGTCAGTTACCCCGGTTTGGCACAAGGACTTTGAAATGGGTTAGGATAACTATTATTGTTTATTATGTTTAGGATAAATGTTTGAGTCGTGTTAGAATATATGTGTTTTAGTCGTGTTAGGATATGTGTTTGAGTTTATGTGAGTTATCACTTAAACTAGTATTTAAGGTTTCATATCATTAATGAAAGTCATTACTATCAAGTTTTTAACCAATTTAATTCTTGTTCTCTTTTGTTATTCTAACGGAGCTCGCGTCCACTGGAAGTGGTTCTATTATTGGTACGAGTAGGTCGTATCATATGTGCCTATTTTGAAGAATAAACATTAATTCTTTTGGATCGTGTATATGCACGATCAAAAACGAACCTAGTAGGCATAATGCAAGGAAATGACATGTTCTCTTATAATAACATAATATGTACTTGAAATATGTTAAAAACATATAATATTTCCCATTACATATAATTTTAACTAGGGTTAACACCCTTGGGCAATGGGTACGAGTACCTCTAACAAGTCACCTACACCCGCAATTTTTCTTTTGCCCATCACCCGCCCGCTATCCATCTGTGGGTACATTTTTGCCCATGCCCATGCTTGCGGGTGAACTGTGGGTTTGTGAAACATAACATTTACACATATGTTTCCAGATGTTTTGAAAATCAAACATGATTATAAGGTGCATAAGTTATGACATATTAACACAATTAGTCCGTTATCCACTAATTATTTATATTACTAATAACATTGATACTTACAAAATAAAGTATAAATTCTACTTTCGTGACTCATGAATTATTGCCTAAGACTAGTGGTTTACTTGTGCATTATAATCGCAAAACCAAATATAGACTAACTTGGCTTGAGAATTGAGATGTTAAAAGGACGTTTAGTATGCTATGTTTTTTAATAGGTTTAGATGACTATTAAATATATCTACTCATAACTTGACAATTATTTAAGTAATATAATTAGATTTAAGATCATTTGAGGACAAAATCTTCTTTATATACTAAGAGATCAATCTCCACCCTTCATTTTTATTAGATCTAATGGATGAAATTAATCTCAAAAATTTAAAAAAAAAAAAAAAAAAACTTTTATCATATTTTTTTTCAAATATATATATCTTTCAAACCGTTAATCGTCAAGCGAAAAAAAATATACTATTACGACGAGCATTTAATTATCTTTCTATAGATAAGCACTTTGATATACTTTCGACAAAAAAAATTTCATGTTTTTCACCTTTTTTTTTAAGTTTTTTTACGTTACTGAAATTTGCATGAAAAATCATATATATGATTTAACACTAATTTGAATACCACATGTGATATTAGTGTTAAATCATATATGATATGTATATCATATGTGATTTATCATATATGATTTAACACTAGTATCACATATGATATTACATATCATATGTGATTTAACACTAATATCACATGTGTTCTTCAAATTAGTGTTAAATCATATCTGATACTTCATGCAAATTCCAGTTTCAAAGAAAAACGAAAAAAAAAGATGAAAAAACGACTTTTTTTTCTTTTTTAGAAAGTATATCAAAGTACCCGTCTATAGAAAGATAATTAAATACTCGTCGCGATGGTGTAATTATTTTTGCTTAACGATTAACGGTTTAAGATATATTTAAATTATAAAAAATATGTGAAATAATAAAATGCTTTTAATCTCAGCCATTGATTTCCTTTTAGATAGATGGTGGAGATGAGTCCCTTGGTATGTAAAAAAAGTTTGGTATGTAAAATAACTCTCCTCATATAATTAATGTAAGTTTAATTTTAAAAAAAGGGTTAACGGGTTTTTTAATTGTATGTCTGCGGGTATTTTGAAACGAGTGTGACGGGTTTACCTATGATGGGTATACATTATCCGTCACCAACCCATCATCCACTGGTGGGTTCAATTTTTCACCCACGTATAACCCACCTGTAGGTAAAAAAAGACAGGGTTACCAACCGATCACTGTGCAAGTACCCGTGAGTTATCGGTTTTTTCTCGCCTGAAATCCCTAATCTTAACACGAATAATGGTTATTCCTAAAGTTATGTATCCGAACGATATTATTTGTATAATCTTAAAACGAAATATATACATCTCACTGAATTGTCATGTTGGTTTTATGGACAATAAATTAATAGACATGTGTTAGGATCGAACTCGAGACCACGGGATTGCACACTTTACGTATGAGAATTAAAGTTAATAATTAAATATAATAGTTATATTTATTTATTAATTAAATGAAATAATTATAACGGACGTTAAGTAATTAGTTGTAATGGACTAACGGTCGTTAAATGTAATTGGAAAGGACTAGAATGCAAATCAATATTTGGAAGGTTTCGGAATACCTTGTGGGATACTCCATTCGATCGGCCACAAGGAAACCCAACCCATATCCAACTCAACTTGTTCTCCAAGTTTTGCTAAGTATATATACAAGGCTAGGGGTCTTGTGTTTTGCATCTCTTGTACTCATAACCTAAAACCTAAAGGTGTTTGTGTGTTTTTGTGTTAGAAACCGATCGTACAACCCTTATGGGTGTCGATCATCATCTTTTCCAAAACATAATTATTTTGTTTAATTAAAACTAGCATTACTTTAATTTGTTTTAGTACGTGTGTACAAGAACGTGGTAATAACATACTTTTGTTATTATTCTTGGATTGAATTACAAAACGGTAAGGGGTAATTCTTATAATCCTATAAACCCTAATTAGGGTTCATCCTAATTGCTAGTTTGTGGATTTGATTCTTGTTCGGCTAGAATCAAGTAAGGTACGCATACTTTATTCTTTAGTTAATTAATTATTCATTATATGTTCCTATACGCTTCCGCACTTGCTTTGATGTTTTGTGTTTTATTATTGAATGTCATGTTATATAATTCCAACAAGTGGCATCACGAGCTTGGTTTTAATGAGTAATTAATTACTAAACACGTAAAAACGGATATTGTATTGTGTTTGATATGATTTATTCTAGGGTTTTGGTTATGATTATATAAACCCTAATTTTAGGGTTAGGGCTTTTGCCCTAATTTGGTTTTAAAAATCTTTTATGGATCGAAATTTTTTTATGGGTGGAAACCCTAAAATTTTTAGTCGATTTCCTTATTTTTTAGGGTTTATATTAATTGTTATGTTATCCATATCGAAACCTAGATTTAATATATTTGTTACGTGATAAATTCATGAATAAAGTGTTATGTGACATGGAATTGTATGCGATCTTGTGACTTATTGAATAATTGTTATGTTATATCCATGATAATACATGCATGTTTGTCATGGATAGTTGCTTGAATATTGTTTAATTGTTAAGATATTTTTATCACATGTTTATTTACGATAAATCTTGAATTGGAGAAGACTCCAATTATATACATTAATGAATCAATTATGTGCAATTTGGTATATCATTAATTATGGGTTTATGCAATCGATTCGTCGATGTATGTGGCTCACTTTCAATTGGGAGAGTGAAAGCCCTAAATTAATATATACATTAATTTAACCTAGACATTGATTATTAATAGGGTTTTATCGAATAAGTTGCATGTGGCTACTTGTTTACACGTATAAATTGTTTATTATGTGCGCATTGTTTTTTAGTAGTTTATTTTTTATTGGTATTACTTGTTTGTTTATTATGTGCGACAGTTTTAAGCAAAGGGTAATTTTGAATAGAAAAATAATACGGACTAAACAATGGTGAAATTTGATTTGTTTTGGAAGAGTTAAGTTTTCAATAGTTTAATTGATTGATGATTTTGGTACTATGGTTGAACGGCTCACCCATTAGAACGAACTATAAAGGGGTTAATAAAGAAGTGCGCACAGTCACACTGAAAGGATGTCTAAGGTTATGCTTTTGTGCTTACCTGGTCCTCTGCCCCCTGTAAGTTCGAATGGAGCTACTTAGTAAGCCATAAAATGTGCAAACTCATCTTAAGGGCGAATTAGTTTTAATTTCATGCGCCAGTTCGGTGGTAATTACCGAAACACTAAGTGTTTACACTTATGCAAAAGTACGGTATAATGGACGATAATTAACACTAAATTCCTTGATTGGTGAACCCAATACCTCAATCAAGACTTTGATAATTTGATCTTTATGAATTGGTAATAAAAGTTTTTATTAAATTTTATGCTACAAGATGAATGCATGACATCTTTGTACATATTTGATTTGACCACATAAAATCAAAACTAGTACCCTTTTAAATTAAGTTATATGCCATCTAATTAAAAGGAACACTTGAAGTTGCAATTTATGTCATGAGAGTACTTGGCTAGATTGTGATGGAGAGGTAAATCTCTATGTAAAGTGAGACCTTACATGGACATATTTGCAGTTCTTTAAGTTAGACACTTAAGTTGAGTAGGAAGTGAGACTTGGACTCAATGGCATAAGATGGGATGAAACATGTTTATATTTGCAATAGCGTTGGAAAATATAAATCCCATAATGATCTAGGAATTGGAAATTGTTTGCCAATTATTGTTCGACAGATTACCTTATTATGTGCTTTCGTTACTAGCAGATCAACTGATGTAATGGAACTATGATAATTTGGATCCTAGTTTTCGAGAAAATTCTATGGTTATATGAATATTACCTTGGGTATTTTATTTTCTTGAAAAGTTTAATTATCGAAAATACTAAAATTGAATTTTGCTAATTCTTTAAATGTATTAATGCAACATTAAACCGTAAACATAGGTTATTCTGTATTGGTAAATTGATCTACACCGTAAGGGTTTTGGTAGAGTCAACTTTGCTAAAAGAATAAACCTAGTCCTCTTTTCATAAGAAAGAGTGAGATTCAATCCTATTCCTTTTCATGAATGAAGAAAGGTATGATAGGACAATTAGAATTGTCTAAATTCTAAATACATAACTCGTAAGCAAATTTTAATAGTTAAGAAAATTGCATATTTTACGAGTTATTAAATTAGAAACTAGACTAATTCTTGTATAATTGGTAAAAGACAAACTAGCATATTTTATCTAGTTGTTTTGTTTTGACCATTTAAAAGTACTACTTACAATTGTTGGAATAGTAGAACTATTAAGAAAGAAATTGCATGCCCAATTTTTCAAGTTAATAGCATTGATGGATAATTCATCATCTACATAGTAGAATACATTTTTTAAGTACATAAGTAATTGTTATGTATGGACTTTCTCAAAGGTGTAGGAAGTAAATAGAACGCTATTTTCTTTACGGTTAATGAAACACTTACAATGTTGTCAAATCCGGTGGGAGTATTTTGATCGAATAAGGAATTAATGTAATGATCTCTAATTCGATTGGGAGTTACAAGCTTTGTCATCTTGGTAGTAACCCAGATTATCTCTAGAATGTCTTAAGATAATTACTTTCCACTTGTAGACACTTATGTTTTCAAGGATAGTCATGTACGTTTCCTTATTAGACAATGAAGTGGTTCTACATCTACTAGTTATGCTAATATCAATGACACAATCATATTAGTCACATAAACAAACATATGTCGTGTTGTTTATCTGCTACATGATGTTGTTCCATGCACAAGTGGGAGAAATCTATATTGTGTGCAAGGTACAACATATAGGTATATGATTTAAAGGATTCTCTTGATTGCAAGGTAAGAGACCAACATTCTAATATAACTTGTACATATCTAATTCAAGAAACACTTGGTGTTGTAATTTACGTCATGTCAGAACTTGGCGAGATTACAATAACAAAGTAAATCTCTATGTGAAGTCAGACCTTGCATGGACATATTTGCAGTTTCTAAATTAGACAAGTATTTAGAACATGTGTCAAAATGATATATAAGACTACTTCAAATTAAATATTTATGTATTACTAGAATGACATAAATAAATGAAGTAATCTAATACTACTTTAATTTGTATATTTATGAATTTTTTGAATGACATAAATAAATGAATAAATAATGTAGTCCTACATTATTGTGAAGTAAATAAATTAACTTGAAATTACTATTGAACCCAAGAGTTGTGTTCATAATTACTTTAGTTAAACATGTTTATGATTCATTGTAAAGACATAAACATAAAGTCTTTTAAGACTTATAATAAAGTAAGACGTTAACTTGTTATGTTTTTTAATTAAGACATATACAAGAAGTCATTGAGTTGATCAATGATTTATAACGTTAAATGGGATTATAACAGTTTATGTTTTCTTGATGAGACATGGATATGAAGTGACTTGGTTAAAAGTACTTGTGTTATAAAGCATGCAATTGGCTTGGAAAGTCTATTATACCATTAAGTTGACTTAGTTGGTAAATAGGTAAGCCAAAAGGAATATGTTTATCTTATATATTGTTAGATTGTCTTACAATATTAATTCTAATGAATACCACAAGTTGATGGTATGTTCGGTTAGGAGAATCAAACTCTATTTGATTTGTTTGATTCAAGATAACCATAACTTCTTTCTTAAAAAGTAACAAGGTTAGAAAATTGAGTATGGATTGAATATACTCAATATGACTCCAACCTAGAAGATTGATAAAACACCATTTCATTATGGAATGTGATGAATCACATTAAGTTTTAAAATTGAAGATTCGAATTTGTTAAACTACTTATGAATAGGTTATTAACAAACTTAAGTCGAATTATCAATGTGTATTTGTAATATCCCAAAAGAGAACAATGTAGTTTTGCTCTAATCGCTAAGTATATATAGATAGTCTATATATTACAAAAGGCAAGTGGGAGTTTTTCTATCTTGAAAGATAAAATTACAAGATACATAATCTTCTAAAACACACTAGTAAATATCATGATGAGGTTAGACATGTAAATGATAGACCTCAAGATGATGGAATTTTCATTCATAGATCGCAAGGATATCTCGGATATTTGATTTATATGTTGAGAAGAACATGAGTTTCTGATTATAGTAAACCCGATAATCATTATGATGGATTACCAAATATTGAATTGGGTAAATTACTCATACTATGAATGTTAAAGATGTTGTCCATAAAGATAATCAATTTTGGAAATTTGGTTTATCTTAATAGTTAGACTAGAGAATGGAAATGAGTTTCTTCAAAGAGATGAAAAACCCTAGTGGTTTGAATTTCTATGTAGAAATCATATGACAATATTGTACACATATTTAATATGTCTTATGATTATTAATCATACTTAACATATTTATATTCTTTTCTGCATGTGTTTATGACAAGATTATGAGGTAATCATACTTAAGTATCAATTAATTGGTATGATTAGAATAAGTTTTGTTCGGAATGGATTTTAGACACCTAGATGACATTAAATTTATATAAAGATCAAAGTCATAATTAACCCCAACCAAACGTCATAATTGTCTTGTTTTCATTAATATGAAATATGACAATGGAAATATCAAAACTCTTTCTTGAGAAATTACTTGAGCGAGGACGGTAAGTAATCGAAAGGTTTTTTGAGTTCATATATATATATAATATTTGGTAGTGTAAGAAGTGCAATAATTCATGAATGAATAAATGCATGCATCTATGAAATTATTCTTATATTTAATTATTAAATCTTAGTTTTGATTTATAATTGAAATAAGATAAATTTTAAGTATTCCTGAAAGCTAGTGGGAGTATTATGTTAAGGTTTTAAATCTTATATGTTGTATAACATATGAGAAGTAACATTCTTTGAAAGCTAAATGTTAAGTCTTACATTGGAATGAAACTTCACTTGTAAGATTTAAGAATTGAAACATATAACCTTGGAATATATGTTTATTATTAATAAACATGTGCAGTAAAAATAAATGATTCTAATAAAACATGATATATCATTTGGGAAATGGATAAATATCTTTTGACAAGATAGAACATGAATGAATTCTGAGTTTGACATGTAGATTCATCATGTACATCATGTAGTGTATTCAAATTGTTGTATCATTCTTGAATGATAGATAATTTGACAACATTGATATCTAATTAAAAGTTATTAGATAACTTGTGTAAGAATATTCTAAAAGAATTACATCCTCAGCTTGGAATTGCTCCTAGATTCTATGGATGAACAATATGTCAATTGTTGTGCAAAATTGTCATCAGCTTCAAACTTGAAAGTTTGGAAGACATCAAACATTACACAATAAGATATTAAAGTTTACGGAGTTTTAATGAGCATATTGTTGTTTGTATACAATGATGCTGGTTTAATTGAGATGACACTCAATACTAGTCGTGGTAGGATTTCATCCTTGTTAATGGCCATGTGAACTAGTTGTGCTAATAAGAGCACAGTTGCATTATACATTAAAAGAATAAGAATACTTTAAACTTTAAAATGTTTGAAAGTTTAAATTGTCATAAATTGGTGATAGAGGATGTCACACACTTTATGAATTATTATGTGGATTGTTGAATGCACACATACAAGGACTTCATTAATTGAATTCTTGAAATAAGTATTCTCAAAATTACGATAGATCAAGTTGGTTGATTTATGCCTTGTCAACAAGTATGATTGTCATTACTTGAGGCATAATTCATCAACTGGAATTTTCATGCATTGATCTATTTGGTATTTGGATAAGGGATGTTAAACAATTGTTATAATAAATCAAATACTTAGTATGTTTGATTTTATAATATATTGTATCCTATATTTGCATGTATAATCCGTGAATAAATTTATTTATTCTAAATCGTCCGTTGTCAATTAATGATATGGGAGTATCATTAAACTAAGACAATCTGAGAGATTTGGTAGAATATACTTGAAAGTATATTGATGAGAATGCATACCAATTTCAGATGATATTCAATGAATTGAATATAGGACTTATCCCAACTACATGATTTTACTTTATGGATATTGTTGTTAAGTAAATTATGAATAGTTATCCTCAGACTTGAGATACCAGATAAGTGTCATGAATGTAGTGCATTTACGTGGAGCAACTTAACGCTATCGTGAATCGGTAGTCATAAGGGTTGTTTCCTGAAGTGTTGCAAAGTTCGTGGGTTATTCTCGTAGTCAAGATAGAATTTGTTCCTTCAAATTTATTTTGGAGTTTAATACTGCTGGGCCCCTCGTAGGGTTGACAAGATGTTTGCATGGCCATGCCCAAAGTTCTCCCCTGAATATGTTCAGAAGATTTGGTAATCTTGCTCAATCACTAATAACGAGAAACATAATGGTTGAATAAAGAATGACTTAATTCCATATCTTTATTTAACATGGTATTAGAAACAAAAGGATAATAATAATGAGAAATCATTAAAAGGTTTTCCAGGAGCCTTGCTCGAGTTGTACTAGAGGCATCGAAGTGTTGCTAGACGCTAACCGATGTGATCACTCTATTAAGATATGTCCAAGTGAGAGCTGTTGGTTTTATGGACAATAAATTAATAGACATGTGTTAGGATCGAACTCGAGACCACGGGATTGCACACTTTACGTATGAGAATTAAAGTTAATAATTAAATATAATAGTTATATTTATTTATTAATTAAATGAAATAATTATAACGGACGTTAAGTAATAAGTTGTAATGGACTAACGGTCGTTAAATGTAATTGGAAAGGACTAGAATGCAAATCAATATTTGGAAGGTTTCGGAATACCTTGTGGGATACTCCATTCGATCGGCCACAAGGAAACCCAACCCATATCCAACTCAACTTGTTCTCCAAGTTTTGCTAAGTATATATACAAGGCTAGGGGTCTTGTGTTTTGCATCTCTTGTACTCATAACCTAAAACCAAAAGGTGTTTGTGTGTTTTGTGTTTGAAACCGATCGTACAACCCTTATGGGTGTCGATCATCATCTTTCAAAACATAATTATTTTGTTTAATTAAAACTAGCATTACTTTAATTTGTTTTAGTGCGTGTGTACAAGAACGTGGTAATAACATACTTTTGTTATTATTCTTGGATTGAATTACAAAGCGGTGAGGGTAATTCTTATAATCCTATAAACCCTAATTAGGGTTCATCCTAATTGCTAGTTTGTGGATTTGATTCTTGTTCGGCTAGAATCAAGTAAGGTACGCATACTTTATTCTTTAGTTAATTAATTATTCATTATATGTTCCTATACGCTCCGCACTTGCTTTGATGTTTTGTGTTTTATTATTGAATGTCATGTTATATAATTCCAACGACCGCTAATACTTCTAGCAATACCACACCAAAACAGTAGACATCGTTAGCGATACATAAAACACCTGTAGTCAAATCAGAAAACTTCCATCAACGACCTTTATATATGGACCATGTGTTGGAATTATATAACATGACTAATCATAAATATAAACAATAAACATCAAGTACACATGCGGAAACGTATAGGAAAGATTAACGAATAATTAATTAACATAAACAAGAATATGCGTACCTTTCTTGATTCTAGCCGAACAAGAATCAAATCCATAAAACTAGCAATTGAGATGAACCCTAATTAGGGTTTATAGGATTATGTGAATTACCCTTTATCTTTTTGTAATTCAATCCAAGAATACTAACAATAATGTATTAGTACCACTTTCTTGCACACACGTACTAAACCGAATTAAAGTAATGCTAGTTTTATTAAACCAAATAACTTGTTGTGGAAAAAGGTTGAAGATTGATCCCTTTGTAAGGGTGTCGACCGGTTTTGAGCAAAAACACACACAAAACACTTTTACATTTAGCTTAATGAATACAAGAGATAATTTACAAACACTCTTGGTTTTGTATATATACTCAAGCAAACTTGGTGAACAAGTTTGAGTTGTAAAAGGATTTATTTCCTTTTTCCTTGTGGCCGATCGGATGGGTATCCCACAAGGGATTCCGGAACATTCACGTTATTTACAACTTAGTCCTTTTCCAATTACATTTAGCGCCCGTTAGTCCATTACACTAATTACTTAACGTCCGTTATGTTATTTGGTTTAATTAATAAATAAATACAACATTTATATTTAATTATTTAACTTTAATTCTCATACATAAAGTGTGTAATCCCGTAGTCTCGGGTTCGATCCTAACACACGTCTATTAATTTATTGTCCATTAAACCAACACCATGTTCTAACTTAACTAACTTAATTACATATACACACCGATAAAAGCTGAAGAAATATATAGTTAAGTAGTGGAAATATGTTTCCTGTGGTACTTAAAAATCAAAATATTTATGGTACTCAAAAAGTAGTTATACAAAGGATAATAAAAAACAAAAAATAAAAATTATGTATGTTATTGTGCCACATCATTAGTTGATGTATAGTAATAGTGTACCGTGAATAGTTTCACACCAAAATGGTGTTTTGGCGTGTGCATGCATGCAACTACATAAAACATAGTTTCCTGAAACACGATATTGAGAATGAACATGAAGAACTAACCAAAATGCATATATTCTGGAGCTGCATACAAACTGGGTATTATTCGGGCATCGTTCGGCTTAATACTTAACTTTGTGAATCCAAAATCTGAAAGCTTTGCGTTAAAATCCTATAAAAGTTTTCAACATCAGAGATGTTTTCTTTTATTATTTGTTCGAATTGTTATTATTTATAGAATTTTCACTTGCTCCATCTAACAAAATTTTTGAGGCGTTAAAGCCTAAGTAAAAAGCATCTTGTTTCGTGGCATGCAAAAATGCAAGGCCACGACCTGCATCAATGGCTATTTTTATTCTTGTACTCCACGTACGGAAGTGATTCTATACCTTCTGCATACAAATTTCAAATAAAATCATCAAATAATTAACTATACTTTTTTATTCCTAAAAGAAGGATTTCGCATAGTTAAAAGACTGGAGTGCTTACTTCTGAAGAGATGATTTTCAAGACTACCTTTTTGCATATATTCATATACTAGAACAAAATTACCGTCTTCCTTGCAATATCCAACGAGTTTAACAAGATTTGGATGCCTCAAATTTGCTACAAAATTTACTAGTGCCTGCATAAAATGGATTTGTTAAACCTTGTAGTCAAGTCTACGTTTAGTGGGGGCATGGGTCTCTCCACTGGAGATCTAAGTTCAATCCCTGCATACTGCAATTTGGGGGGTGGTCATGAGATGCGTATGTGTTAAGAAACTAAATAGTCATATTTTCCACTTTTGGCGGACTTTTAAGAAACTAAATAGTCATATTTTCCACTTTTGGCGGACTTTCTCTTAAGCAAACTCAGCAATGCCTTAGTTGAATAAATTTTTCCTATCGCCTAAGTTGCCAATCGGTTGCTTTTGGTGTTATTTTCAGCTCAGTAATTATCAATCGCTGATCTAGTGGATCAACTAGCTACGGTGGTTCACGCCTTTTGCTCGTCCGCTGCCCGACTCGAAACCATCTCACAAGAGCTCACTTTCCAAAACACCACTACAACATCTCATGCCACAAACTTCACTAACATCGACACCACCTCGCAACAACTTCCCACCGAAAACGAACAACTATCATCCCTCGTTACTCGCATGCCAGAAACACAACTAAATAACACAGAAAATTTACCTCCTTTGCCACCACCACGAACCACCAGCCTCCAAATCTGCCACGCTAAGATCAACTTTCCAACTTTTGGTCTTGCGAAACTAATTGAGAACAAAATGAATTACCTACTTTCGCCACCGAAAAGTTCACTTGTGATAACGTGTCTTTGTTTCCTCGAGGACATGTTCACCATCTTCTGTCACATGAAGTCGTTTCATCCCCCTCACCAATGTCATCCGCCAAAGTTTGTTTTTCCCAAACCGAACTGAAACCACCTTGGAAGCCACGTGACACGAAGTACAAAAAGATGAGCCTTGAGGACAAGGCTCGTTTTAAGGACGGGAGTATTGATACGAGTCTAAACCAAGTCTATAAAGAATGGGTCAACATTGCAGTTTATTTAGTAGTATAGTGTGTTCCTTTATTTTAGCCAAGCCATGCATGCACGTTCTCTTTTACGTTCACATTTCCCTTTTCATAGTATTAGTGGGTACTAGTAGTTATTAGGATATGGCAGTTATGTTTTTGGCTATTTATATGTAATCTGAGAACCGAGTTATTAAGATATGAATGAAAAGTATTAAAGTCCAGTTTCCTCTCTATTATCTTGGAGTCTTGCCCGCTCTAAGGGCCTTATCTATTCCGTTTCTTTAATCTACTTCTTGAGAGATTGACCATCTCAAATCGGTCTACTATCAGGTGTTTTTGTTTTATTGCTATATTAATATGTCACTTTGAAACTCTTTTATGTTAGTTTGATATCATCTTGTCCTTGTAGTAATAAATATATATTACAATAACGGCAAAAGAGAAGTGGTTTACAAAGGGTTTGTTCATAATGTAATTGCAATAAGCATTCCAAAATGTTTCATCATCATACGTAAATTTTAAAAAATACAAGAAATCAACAAACAAACCTGCCACTCAGTGATTTCAAGATGGCTGTGAGGATCCAATTTCTTAACGGCGATGGCAACCCCTACACAGACCTTTGATGGTGAGTATGTTACACTGTCTACCCACCCTTTAAAAACGCTCCCAAACAGACCATCCCCAAGCCTGGTGTTAGCCTCAAAGTTTCTCGTGGCCTTTCGAAGCTCAGAATAGTTGAACTTCTTTAGGTTTTCCGTAACAGCTACTGTGCTAGAAGAGAAGGTGGTGCCACTACTGTCACCACCCTTGGATGGTTGTTTATTAGATGACTTTACAATACAGTTTCCCATGACACAGATACAAGAAGGGTGATGAAAAAGAGATGATGAATTGGTGATAAAGATGAAAATGTGCACGTCTAATATAGAGCTTAACACTAGATGGAGTTCAGCTAGCCTTCAGAACATGTGACACCTATGGACACAACAACGTTGAATGGATCTTCAGCACAAGAACGAAAAAAATATAATTTTAGGAATCTATTTGCATTATTATTTTCTCAAATGCTATACAGCACTCGTTGCCTTATTTTTTTGGTTTCAATGTTTATGTTGCTAATTTTTTGAGACTCCCTTTATTTATAACCAATGAAAGAAGAATCGCTGCCATGTCCGTGAGACATTTTTTTTCTATTTTGGCGAATGTACATGTAGTCGTTGCTATTCAACACTATACCGCGTTCATAGTAACTTAATTTGTTGATACGAACAGGAAAGTACTCTAACGACCTTAAAAACATGGAGTATCGTGGTCTTTGTCGAAATTTTGTATCCATTACTATTTTTGTTGGTATTGTCCTGGGAATTTTTTTTTCAAAGTCACATTTTTACTACTTTTGTTGTTTGCCGTGTGGTTAATATTCAAAATATTGAAGTGCCATTCAATGAAGAAAACCAGACACAATTTCGAAGATTCCATTCTTTCTAATTGTAAAACAATGTCTCGTGTGTGACATCTAACAACTTCTTGTCTCTACGAAAGTATTTTGTTTAAGTTCATGTAATGCAGTTATTAGACGTACCCACACAACTTGTAACAAGAAAATAGACTTTTAATGAGAGAGTTTCTAATGACACACAAAAGTGTTACAAAATCTAACTTTTTAAATTTTTTTAAAAAATATGAGCAAAATTTTAAAATTTTGAAATTTAATGATGCTTTTTATAAACAAGATGTGTCACTAAAGGCAAAAATTATGTACTCACACTTTTTTGTGTCACTAGAAATATACTTTTACCTACTTGGCTTCTACCTGCACTATTTTAAGCGTGGGAGAAACGCATACTTTTTTTAGGGGTGAAAGCTAAAGATACGCAACATACTTTTTCAAATAAATATATCTACGCAATGTACTTTGTAAATTGTAAAAGATACGCAATATATTTTCAAATAATCTTCGATCTATCTAATATGACCGGTTCGCAGCAGGTTACCAGGTCACCTTTGATTAAAAGTTACACTGTTGGTCCTCAAATTGGACCAAATTTTTGCCAAACATACCCACAATCTATACTACTTTATAATGCATTTAGGCCTTCTAAAATTAAAAGGCTTAAAAATTCAGACTTTTTTACTTGCTTATTATGGAAAGAATTGCTTATCTATACTTCTATACTTCTATACTATATTATAATGCATGTAAAATCCAAACCTCACTCCAAACCTAACTCCTAACTAAAAATTAAGATAACGAGCTCCAATCATGAGATGACATGTGTCATTTCTTAACAAACTCCAAGCCTAACTCCTAACCACTCAAAAGTAAGATAAGGAGCTCCAAATTATAAAGTGATATGTGTCAATTCTCAACTAAAAATTCATCTTTATTTTCAATTTGAAATATCTTTTTATCTACTTATTTTTTTTATAATCTAATTTCACCATATTTTCTAAAATTTTATGCTCTTTAATTCAACATCCATTTTGATATACTTTTATGAGTTTTTAGTTTTTATATTTTTAGTGTGTTTATTTTATTTTAATTCAAATTTTTACAACTTTAACCTTTATTTCAATCAATACAATCTTGATTCGTCAAAATCATATACTTTTGGGGGAATGTTTGACGTGTAAGACATTGTGAGTGTATTTCTATATGCGGGAATAATGATGTCACGGGAAAGCTACGGGTAACCCAAACAAACACATACAACTAACACATATACATTCGAAGTGTTGTGAAACGAAATCACTAAACGGGTAAGCAAACACATATAACTATACTTATCGCCGCCGCTGTGCGCGGGTATCCGACTAATGTTATAAAATGCACGAAATAGTAGAGCAAATGACCTTTAATATAGTCATCAATTTCACCTCATGTATATATCATTTAAAAGAAATTACTCGTCAAATTAAAAATGGACAGTTTATCTTTGACACTTACCATAATTAAATAAATAAATAAACATTGCTAAGACATCCAGAAGAGTCATTTTATTTTGCATACTCAAAAATTCTTGTATACTAAGAGATAAATCTCCACCTTTCATCTAGTTTGATCTAATGGTTGTGATTAACCCAAGATTTAATATGTATAAACCTAAGTCTATGTTTTTTTCTTGTCTTTTTCTTTTCTTTTTATCTTTCTTATTTATTTTCTCATTATTTATATTTTTTTTTATTTCAAGTTTTTTTTTTTTTAATTTCACGTTTTTTTTTTCGTTTTCGTCAGTTTTCATACGTTTTTGTCCGTTTTTTACGCTTTTTATACGTTTTCGTCTGTTTTCATACTTTTTCTTACATTTTCGTCCGTTTTCATACGTTTTCGTCCGTTTTCGTCTGTTTTCATACGTTTTCGTCCGTTTTCATACGTTTTCATCCGTTTCCTTACGTTTTCGTCTGTTTTCATACGTTTTCGTCTGTTTTCTTACGTTTTCGTCCGTTTTCTTACGTTTTTGTACGTTTTCATACGTTTTCGTCCGTTTACATACGTTTTCGTCCATTTTTATCCGTTTTCATACGTTTTTGTCCGTTTTCATACGTTTTCGTCTGTTTTCTTACATTTTCGTCCGTTTTCATACGTTTTTGTTTGTTTTCTTACGTTTTCGTTCGTATTCTTATGTTTTCGTCTGTTTTCTTACATTTTCTTCTGTTTTCTTACGTTTTCGTCCGTTTTCATACGTTTTCGTCCGTTTTCGTACGTTTTCGTACATTTTCATCCATTTTCTTACGTTTTCGCCTGTTTTCTTGCATTTTCGTCCGTTTTCCTATGTTTTCGTCCGTTTTCTTACGTTTTTGTCCATTTTCATACCTTTTCGTCTGTTTTCTTAAGTTTTCATTTGTTTCCTTACGTTTTTGTCCGTTTTCTTACGGTGTCATCGGTTTTCATAGGTTATATACGCTTTCGTCCGTTTTTTTACGTTTTCGTCCATTTTTAGACGCTTTCGTATGTTTTCAGACGTTTTCGTCCTTTTTCGTACGTTTTCGTCCATTTTCATCCGTTTTTATACGTTTTCGTTCGTTTTCAGACGCTTTTTTTCCGTTTTCATACGTATTTATACGCTTTTCATTCGTTTTTATACGTTTTTGTCCGTTTCATATGTTTTTGCAGTTTTTATACGTAATCGTCTATTTTCATATGTTTTCATGCTTATTATTAAACTTTATTATATTACATGTCTAATATCAATTGTGATATTTTATTATAAAAAAGTTAATGTCTAATATCACTTGTGATATTTCATAAACAAACAAGTATGTTTTTAACCTTTAATATCACCTGAGATATTTCATTGCTCTGTATATTTTTATATATTATCACCTATGTGTTTTCTAATATTTTTATAATTTTCAGTTACAAGATAGTTTTTGTGCCTTTCATCGCAATTGACAAGCGCATATTTTTTTAATGCAACCAATGTTATCTATCACTTGTGATATTATACTCTTAGTAGAAATAAAAGGGTTAAAGTCTCTTTAGGTGAATTCTTATTTTGTTCAAAAAACTGCTAATTTAATGTAACACTTGTTTGATTTTGAGAATATGTCAAGTCTCTATTTTCATAGTTTGCTTCTTTTTTATTCATTTTGATATTTTTAAATGACACTTATTTATCTCTTGTGATATAACACTGTAAGAAAGATGAAGTGTATTACACTCTTCATCATATATGTGATATATATTGTGATACTCAACTAAGAATGTGAAATATTAAATTCATACCAAATGTGATAAGAATTTAGTATTTTACCAAGTATATATATAAAAAAAAATTATAATAAACATCACTTATTATATTACTGTGATGATTCTGTTCATTTTTCTTATTTGTGTTTTTGAAAATACTTAGGAAGATTTTTGTGTTTTATGATAATATGAAATATTAGAAAAGGTGTTTAACTGAAAACAAGAGATGTTATGAAACTTTTGTTAGACTTGTGGTGGATTTTTCTATTTAATGGATACATTGTGCATGTTTCGATAGGTTTTATAGCGGAATTTAAAAATATCTGTGGTTGAATCAGCAAACTAAAGAAGTTATGGTTGAAAAAGCACACATATTTATAAACAAACTGAGTAAGCTCAAACACCTGTGATATCACACATGATATCACATGTGATATCACCTCACTTGTGATATCACACGATATCATAGGTGATATCACAAGTGATATAAACTATGATATCACACATGCTATCAACGGTAATATCACAGGTGATATCAACGGTGTTATCACACGTGATATCACGCGTGATATCAAAAGTGAGGTGATATCACCTCTGATATCACAAGTGTTTGTGCTTCCTCAGTTTGTTTATAAAGATGTGTGCTATCTTCAACCATAGCTTATTTAGTTTGCTGATTCAACCATAGATATTTTCAAATCTCGCTATAAAACCTATCAAAACATGCACAATGTATCCATTAAATAAAAAAATCCACCACAAGTCTAACAAATGTATCATAACATCTCTTGTTTTCAGTTGAACAATTTTTCTAATATTTCATAATATCATAAAACACAAAAATCTTCCTAAATATTTTCAAAAGCACAACCATCACACTCTTAGTTGAGTACCACGACTGATAGCACATACATGATGAAGAATGTAATACTTTTCATCTTCCTTACAGTGTTATATCACAAGAGATAAATAAGTGTCACTTACAAATATCAAAATGAAAACGTCTGAAAACAGACAAAAACGTATAAAATCAAATGAAAAACGTATAAAGACGTATGAAAACGGACGAAAACGTATAAAACCGTCAAAAAACATACGAAAACGTCTAAAAAGGGATGAAAACGTAAAAAACGGATGACAACGTATGAAAACATCTGAAAACGGACAAAAATACATGAAAACGTAAAATACGCCTAAAAGCGGATTTAAAATACATGAAAACCTAAAAAGACAAAACATATGAAATGGCCGAAACGTAAGAAAACGGACGAAAACGTAAGAAAGCGACGAAACGTATGAAAGCGTAAAACAAGTCCGAAACGTATGAAAATGGATGAAAACGAAGAAAACGGACGAAAACGTATGAAAACGAACAAAACGTAAGAAAATGGACAAAACGTATGAAACAAACGAAACATAAGAAAATAGACGAAAACGTATGAAAACGGACGAAACGGGCGAAACGTAAGAAAATGAGCAAAACGTATAAAACGGATGAAAACGTCAAAGCGATGGCGAAAATGGACAAAAGCGTAAAACGGACGGGAAAACGTATGAAAATGGACAAAACGTCTAAAAAGAAAAGCGTATATAAACGTATATAAACGCACGAAAACGACGAAACGGACGAAAACGTCGAAAACGGATGTAAACGTCGCAGCGAAAACGTTTGAAATCGACGAAAACATAAAAAAGGATGAAAACATATGAACACGGACGAAAACGTATAAAACGAGCAGCGTATGAATACGGATGAAAACGTGAAAGCGAAAAAACTTGAATAAAATAAACGTTAATTTAAAATTAAAAAATAATTAAAAAAAAAAGTGAACTATTAAAAAAAAATGAACTTAAGATAAAAACGTGAATTCCAAAAAAATAAGAAAAAAATAGAAAAAAGAAAAAAAAATGTTACTTATTAATAAGAAAGACAAAAAGACAAAGAAAAATGAGAAAAAAACATGGACTTAGGTTTCAATATTAAATCTTAGGTTTATCCCCACCATTAGATCAAACTAGATAGATGGTGAGGATTTGTCCCTTGGTAAGCACTAAAATAAAAGTAAGCATTTGAAAATTCCTCATAGGAACTACTTCCATATACAAAATTATCAAACACACGTAAACATTTGTGTGATCAAGCATGCACGTACCCACACACAGACAACAATACATGATACTTGACGGACACAGAACTTTCGTATGTATGTCCGTATATGAAACATTGTAAAAATTGTTTGTGGCAATTGTGAAAACTTAAATTTTAGTTTCAAAGATATGTCTGATATTTCGGTTTGTGTTAAATGGTAGGGAAAATGATCGAAAAAAGTATCATACTTGCCATCATTTCTTTTTGTGGGTAGCGAACAAAATTTTTTGCTTTTGTGGGTAATTTTCTTTCAAATTTATCCTTTTTAGGGTATTTTGCAAAAAATTTGGACATTTTTGCCCCTCTTAGCTAATAGAAATTTTTTTTTCCCGAATGGCAAAAATGTCACATATTACTCTAAAAAGGATGAATTTGAAAGAAGAGTACCCACAAAAGCAAAAAAATTTGTTTGCTACCCACGAAAGGAAATAATGGCAAGTATGATACTTTTTTCAATCATTTGCCTTAAATGGTATTAGTATATATGCTTTCTTTATCCCTCGCCATGCTTTTTTGTAAGAAGTTTCTATTTGTAACTAGGTTTAAATCCTTTTGTATGTCTCTAGGCTTATAGATTCGGCCGTGATCTCTAACCTTGTCTACAAGTCGACCACTCAATATATTTTCCGTAGCATTACGATGATTATTAGATTGGAGATGCATCCTAGAACAAGTGTGAACGTTGTTAACGGTTGTGAGGTAAAATTTATCACCAGATGGATACTTTCGTGCTAGTATTGACCATTTGCGTTCCTCTACAACGCATACTACATCAGCCCTTATTTTATTAGAAGATGTCCTTTTAAATTCAAAACCTTCATAAAGTGTTTTTCTACCGATCTCATGTATCCATTTGTTTTTATTATCAAACTCATCAACAGTTCAAAGTACACACTCACGATCGAATGGCTTTTTTTTTTATCAGGCTCAATATCAAGGATAGGAGCATTTGGTGGTTGAGGCATATGGTCAAATGTATTTGCTTGCCATGCATGCTTATAACCCTTATTGACATCTACTTTCGAAAAATTATCACGATTTGGCGAAACATTTAGATCAAAATCAAAAGGCTTTCTAGACGAATGATTTACCTCTCTACTTATGTAGAATTGCGTGGACTAGGTGTATGCTTTTGAGGACTCTTATTGTCCTTTTCTTAGTCTTAGTAATGACCAATTTTTTCACTTTTTCCTTTGGACTAGCCACTTGTATTTTAAAAAATTTCAGATCACCGTCACCACTTAATACGAAATTTCTCTTACCGTCACCGCTTAAACGTCAGTATAGAAATCATCTTCAATGATGAATTTCTCATTCACGTATTTAACTAGCTCATCATAGATAATAGTTTGGTTAAGTATAACTCCATGACTTATGTGTCGTTTGTTTTTTCTCAATACACATTTTTTTATTCTTTTTACTTATTTTGTTTGCAGGATGGCAGAGGTTTTTATTTGTTTTTTCGCAGACATAATTGCTTCTTTTCACTTCTTTCCTCTTCTAAATTTCAGGCATTATCTTTCACTTCTTACCTCTTCTTTCACGCACCATTCATGTCTTTCTCAATATCTTACATCTCTTTTACGTTTCGTCCGTTTTTTTACGTTTTCGTTCGTTTTTTTACGCTTTCGCCCGTTTTTTTACGTTTTCTCTCTTTTTTAACGTTTTCGTCCGTTTTCTTACGTTTCCCCCCGTTTTCTTAAGTTTTCGCCCGCTTTATTACGTTTTCGTTCGGTTTTTTCCGTTTTTCACGTTTTCATCTGTTTTTTTACGTTTTCATCCGTTTTTTTACGTTTTCGTCCGTTTATTTACGTTTTTGTCCGTTATTTTACATTTTCGTTCTATTTCTTACGTTTTTGTATGTTTTCTTCCATTTTCTTACGTTTTCTACTATTTTTACGTGTTTACCGCTTTTTTTACATTTTTCTCCTTTTTACGTTTTCGTTCGTTTTTTTACGTTTTCGTCTCTTTTCAGACGTTTTCGTCTATTTCCTTACGTTTTCCCTAGTTTTTTTACGTTTTCGTCATTTTTTACGTTTTCGTCCACTTTTTTACGTTTTCGCCCAATTTTTACGTTTTTGTCCGTTTTTATGTTTATGTCAGTTTTTTAACGTTTTCGTCCGTTTTCTTAAGTTTTCGTCCGCTTTATTACGTTTTCGTTCGGTTTTTTACGTTTTCGTCCGTTTTTTACGTTTCCGTCCGTTTTTTCACGTTTTCATCTGTTTTTTACGTTTTCGTATGTTTTTTTACGTTTTCATCTTTTTTTGACGTTTTCGTTCGTTTATTTACGTTTTCGTCCATTTTTTCATGTTTCCATCCGTTTTTTCACGTTTTCATCTGATTTTTACGTTTTCGTCTGCTTTTTTTTAAATTCGCCCTTTTTATGTTTTTTTCCGTTTATACGTTTTCGCCTTCTTTTTACGTTTTAGTCTATTTTCGTCCCTTTTTTTTTACGTTTTTGGCCATTTTTTGCGTTTTCTTTCGTTTTTTACGTTTTATATTTGACATCAAATGATTTTGATATATAATTAACAATACTTCAATTTTCGATAACTCTAACTTTGCACGAGTTTTAAGGCAAACAAATGTATAAAAGAATCATAAAAACTTTTCTAATAAGTTATTTTATGTGATAGTAAATGTGTATATACATCGAATTCACTGAATGAAGCTTTAAAAATCTCACTAAAACCCAACTAAATTTCAATTATTGAGTTTTCTTTCTTAACAGTTTCGATTATTTAAACGAAAAACAAAAGTTTGCAGCGAATAGTTGTTTGCTATATTAAATACAACCTGAGTTTTCGATTGGTGGAACAATAACACATTTCAACGTTTTGTTTTACCCATATTTTAACACGATCTATTAGTAAAGTTCATTTATATTTTTCTACATAGTAAACAACATTTTATATTTTGATTAGCTAGGGTGACTTTCATTACCTGGGTCACTTTAATTACTTAGAAATAATAAATCATGCAAAATAGACAAATGCTACCAAACTTAATTTGAGGTGCCACAATATACTCTCTATATTTTGTTTGATTACTTACTATAGCTACACATATGGATCACACAATGTTACCCCCTGCCCCATACAAGAATGATATTAAAAAATTTCATGATTCATAATATATTATACATAGTGAATACATTTATTCAGTATGTATAAAAACTTATAATACAGAGTAAAAAATATATAATAAGTAGTATATGTGTATGTTTGATTTACGTATTTATATCCGGCCTATCCCTTTATGGTTCAATGAATCTTAACCCAGATACCCTCACTAGGGATTTCTTGATGCACAACAAATAGCATATAATACCCCGCTGGTGCGATGTTGCCAGAAAACGGTGCCACCGTGTTAACTTCATATGTCGATTTCCCAACACTTTTGGCAGTGTTGCCGCCATCAAGAACCACCAACCTTTGGTTCATTGAATATGCGTGTGTCGTAAATGAAGGTGACACCATTGCCACTGAGATTAGGTTCAAATTCACCTTGTTTTGAGCCAGTGAACCGAATGACTATGTTTTACCATAGGCGATAATAGTATGAGTTGAAGGTGAAATTATTTTGGGCGTGACCGGCTAATGTAGTGTCCGGATATGATGGTGAAAATGATTCCAAACTTAATTCGGAGGGAAAAGTACGTTTGTGAAATTGTAATATATATGTGGGTTACTTCCACCAACCAAAACTCTTCCATCCCGAACCAAAATTGCGGTCGAATGATACATTCGGGAATAGTGCTTGGATTTTGCACCTCAAACGAGAATTAACCGCTTTATTTGGATGATAAATGATCGGATGCAAAACGGGTTTCTCCCTAATTCCCAACCCATTTGTCCCACTCGAGGCACCATTAATTATCAAAGCGTCACCATTAGGTAACAATTTCATATCACCCATGACCCTATTCAAAGGCATAGTTTCCATGAACCATTTAGGTTCGGGTCGATATCCTAATTCGACCACAACTATCCAAACTTCCTTCAAATTTCCCATTTCGAGCATTAACATATCTGTCTTGGGTGCACCGCCACAAATCATAACCTCAACCACTGGTACATTCCCTTTCACAATATGCAATGGAAGTAGTCTGCAGACCCGCTACTAGGGTAATTTCTAGGCTCACCACCGACAATCTCTGGGAACGTTTTCACAACACGATTTTTCATATAGTCCAATAAAATAGCACGATTATTTGCGAAAATAAACAAATAACCATCGGTATTAAGGAACACAAATGGGTATAAGTTGTTCTCGACATTATTAGGATCATTAGTTTGTGCTAAAAAGGGCATATTATACGCTTTATCCGAGTTACCGCTTTTGGGGTAATACTCGTAGTTAAATTGCCTACGTCCCCCAATAACAATTTGCCTTCCATCAAGCAATATATGATTAGTAGCATACCATCTTCGGTTAATTAACCCACGTTGTATCTCTTTCCAATCACAAATTCCATTACAAAAAGTGTCGTACACCCTAACAACATCATCACCATCATTATATCCTCCAGTTTGAACAAGTCTTCCATCTGGCATTAGTGCACTCGAAGAGCACCAAACGTCGGTTAGGACCATAAGTGGACGTATTTTATTAGCTACGACGTCGTATTCAACTGAATGAGCAGTGCAATCTATTTTTAAAAGCGATTGTCGCGTGGATCCTGACGACATTTTCCATTTGGTAAAGAAATGTTGGATGCACCAGTATCAGTTCGGTCAAATATGATTACACGGTCAGTTGGGAGTAATTGCATGTGCATGGCAGAGACGCCATGGATTTTGTAAAGTGACCATCTCGCCGCCAGAGACAAAGCTGACTGGCGGAGCCGGTGCTCAAGAAGATGTATAAAATAATAGATGAGAGGATAATGAATGCCCCTGAATGTGAAGGTGAAGTTGTCATTGGTATATATCGGAGCAAAATTTGTAGTTGTTCTAATTAGGTTTGCGTTATGGTGTGTGATAAATATCACATGTTACATGGCAATATATAGTGTTATAAATTGAAATAATGAATGGATTGAGCACCCATACCACTGTCATACATGTCGTGACTTATTCTTAACGTAATATCAAGTACTATGAATGATAAAGACGTATTGAAAATTATTAATTAAATACGGTAGAAATATAAATTATTGTTACAGAAATGGATTCTTTAGTTCGAAATACACTTTGTTTTTAAAACTTTCTTGCAGGCTGAGTGATAAAATTACGAAGACTAAAAAGAAATGGATAAACAGTAAATATCAAAAGAGATATCTTGACTACAATTATAATAACTAATTGGCTATAATCTTTCTCCAAAACTACACAAAAAATAATTCACGAACCCACAAAAATGACTCACGGACACATAAAAGGACTCAAGAACCCACAAATTTTAGCACAAAATTGTAAAAAGTTGGCTAGACAAAATTGTAGCTAATATATTCCCATATCAAAAGTAAAGCTAACTTCTTGATGAACGCTATTGTTAGCAAAGAAAAAGATGTCTTCAGTCTTCACAAGGTAAGACGAATAGTGCAAAAGCCTGTTTCATTGGTTTGATGATAAGTCGCGTACTATTTAACAATAACCAAAACAATACTAATTTCATTGGTTTGCATCACTAAAAACACCCGTTGTAAAATGAAAGTGTTTTATTTATTCTAAAAGTCATTAGGTTTACTTTTTTAGCATACAAAGGTTACATGATCTCATGCTAGTTAATTCCGTGTACGACGACTAAATGTTCCTAAATACAACTACGTACATGATATTGTATCCATTTATTGCCACCATAAACTTTAATTCCACTAATCTCTTTAATTAATTGTAGTGAAGCCTCACATTTTCGGACTTGTAGCCACTAAATAAGGTCACCTTCTTATCCACCCTTTTATTACATACAAATGTTTGCTTGGTAATCAAGAAAAAATAAAAGAATGTCATAATCAATTGTATGCTTAATAGGCATATAGGAACTAGAGGCACTTTATTTTGCATACTCAAAAATCATTTCATATTAAGGGATAAATCCTCACCTTCCATCTAGTTTGATCTAATGGTGGTGATTAACCTAAGATTTGATATGTATAAACCTAAGTCCATGTTTTTTTCTTGTCTTTTTCTTTTCTTTTTATCTTTCTTATTTATTTTCTCATTATTTGTATTTTTTTTAACCATTTTTTTTAATTTCAAGTTTTTTTTTTTTAATTTCACGTTTTTTTTTTCGTTTTCGTCAGTTTTCATACGTTTTTGTCCGCTTTTTCCGCTTTTATACATTTTAAATACATTTTCATTACTTTTCGTTAATACAAATAAACCGTAAAAACGTTTATTAATATTTTGCGATCTCTTTGTGTTTTGTTGATAACAAATATAATGTTATCTTAAGTACAATTATAAGGATACATGTTATTTTTGTAAAGCATTTACATATAGCCATTTAATACAAAAATGTTGTAATTAATCATTTGTTGTAATAGTTTATTAGGATGGGTAAAACCACAACCCATGGACCATAACCCATGGATCATAACCCATACCAAGTTGGCTAGATACAATGTATACTTTAGATACATTGAATCTAAGGAAAACCCATGGACCAACCCATAACCCATGACCCATAACCAAAAACCCATGGGCAAAGAGGGCGTCCCACGGATCCCTAGGATTACACTAGACGGATCCCAGTGGGAGGGATCCGTGGGATCCGGGAACAATGGAAGAAATTGCCTATAAATAGAGAGCCATTTCTTCATTCTAACTCACCCTCTTCTTACTAAATCTCTCAAACACTCTCATTCTCTTCTAACATATAGATCACTTGATCTAGAGAGTTGTTCTTCTTTCTTTCTATTGTGATTCTCATATAGGTCCTTCTCTAAGGCGAGATCACGAGCATTCTACAAGTCATCCAAGCAAGGGGTCCTTGATTGATTTGTCACTCCGCAAGATTTCTGTAGCGAAGATCTTGTATTTGATATTTCACATATTTGTTGTGTAATAGTCGTGTTGGTTTGGTCCACCGTGTTACGGACTCGGTATTTAGCTTTGTACCGGAAAAAGGTGTAAGCAACGTTGTGAAGGCTTCTCCGCCAAGTGAAGGAGTTTGTTGACATAGTGCTTGAACTCTCGAGTAGGTGACTCGGGGAGTGGAGTAGGGCAAGGAAGGTGTCCTTGTAGCCGAACCACTATAAATCGGTTGTGTCATTTCTATCCCTTTGCTTTACTTTATTTACTTGCTTTATCATTAGATCTATACTTTCTCTACATCCATAAGATCTCACATATTAACGAATCTAAAGTTTTTGAAACTAACTTAAAATCGGCAAAACTATTCAACCCCCTTCTAGTTTTCCACAATTGGCATCAAGAGCTAAGTTTATAAAAGTTTTAAAGTAAAATTGTATTTTAAAAACTTTTCGATCACTATGGGTTCTGAAAATTATAAGGAAGGGCAATCTATGCAACGACCACCACTACTTGAAACTAATGGTTTTATATATTGGAAAAATAGATTCGAAACGTATGTGAAGTCTAAAGATATTGATCTTTGGTACATTATTGTTGAAGGCGATTTTGAGGCTACCTCAAAAGATGATAAAGAGAATTTAGTTAACATACCTCATGATAAACTAAATGATGAAATGAAGAAAAGCTTTCTAAAAATAGTGAAGCTAAAATGGTTTTATATAATGCTTTACCGAAAAAGGAATTCGAAAGAATTTCTATGCTTAAAACCTCTAAAGAAATTTGGAATTCTTTAGTTGTAACTCATCAAGGTAATCAACAAGTTAAAAATAATAAAATTGATTTATTTGTTCAACAATATGAACAATTTTCAATATCGGATGAGGAAACTATAGATCATTCATTTGCTAACTTTAATACTATTATTACATCTTTACAAGCACTTGATGAATCTTTTTCTAGCCGTAACCATGTTAGGAGATATCTAAGGGCACTTCCATCGAAGTGGAGATCCAAGGTGACGGCGATCGAAGAGTCAAAAGATTTGACAATCCTCACCCTTGATGAACTCATAGGCAACTTAAAAGTCTACGAGCTTGTCCTTGCTAAAGACTCCGAAGCCTCAAAGGTGAAAGAGAAACACAAATCTCTTGCCCTTAAAGCCAAAAAGGCTTCAAGCGATGAAGAGAACTCCTCTTCGAGTAGTGACGACGAGGAGTACGCTATGGCGGTAAGGGACTTTAAAAAGTTCTTTAGAAGAAAGGAAGATACGTCAAACAACCGTATGACGATAAGAAAGGCTTTCGGAAAAGCAAAGAGGACGAGAAGCCAAAAGATGATCGTACTTGCTTTAAATGTGGGGACCCAAACCACTTTATTAGTAAGTGTCCCAAACGGGATGATCAAAAGGCGTTCGTGAGCGGCACGTGGGGAATGAGCGACGAGGAGGACGAAGAAATTTGTCTCATGGCAAATGACGAGGTATGTCACGAATACTATAGTAGCTCATCACTTGATGACGACTCATTGCATAATGAATATGACAAATTATGCAATATTAGCTTAAAACTAATTAACAAAAACAAGCTTTTAAAAAGTCAAAACCAACGTTTAGATAAAGAAGTCATAGAATTAAAAGCAAAACTAAAACGTTTAGAAAAGGGTAAAATAGCAAGTGGTGAATGTGAACTTTGTGTTCAACTTCAAACACTAGTTGATCAACTAGATTCTAAAATTGCTAGAATGAGTACGAATACTTTAGATATGATATTAGATAGTGTTAAAACCGGCAACAACCAAAAAGGTTTAGGTATTCAACAACTTGATCCATCAACTAGTGAAAACAAAGAAACACAATTTGTTAAGGCACTAGAAAAACCAGCCACTGTTGTGGCGGATCCCACGGATCCCATCAAAAGGGAACCGCTAGTGTTAAGCCGAGGATCCGTGGGTCTCATTGTAGCAAAGTGGTAATAACGTAGCTTCTTCATCTAGAACTGAGTTTGTTATCGTTAATAGGAAGAAACCAACTCATGTCACCACTAGACAACCACCTCCAAAATATAATCCTACTTTTGCAAGAAACAAAGCTCCATCTTTCTCAAAACCTAATCCATCTAGGAGACCTAATAATGTTTACCCGAGAAGTAACCATCAAATGGGATGGAACCCAAATATGCAAAATGGTTTTCCTTTCAAAACTTTGCTCCATGGAATGCATACTCATCTTATCCATACATGTCTAACATGAATGGAATGTTTAACACTAATGGACCCATGAACAAATGGGGACCAAACTTTGAGTTTATTATTTTCTTAGGTGTGCTTAAAGGTCGACCTAGACCCGGATGAATGGGTCAAGGATAGCGGGTGCACGAGGCACATGACCGGCAATAAAGATCTATTCTCCACATATGAATCCTTCAATGGAGGTAATGTGGTGTTTGGAAATAGCAAAAGTAGAATCATCGGTAAAGGTACGATTTCTAACAAATCTCTAACCATTAACGATGTGTGTCACGTAGAAAACCTAAACTTTAACCTCTTAAGTATAGGACAAATATGTGATAAAAAGTGCAATGTACTTTTTACCGAAACCAGTAGTAAGATATTAAAAAATGGCATAACCATAGGAAGAGGTATTAGGAAACATGGAGTCTATGTCATTAAAATCGGTAATGAACCTAAAGACAAACTATGTCTTACCTCTATGGATGATACTTCGACCTTATGGCATCGAAGATTGGGTCATGCCAATATGCGACTTCTTCAATCGCTATCATCCAAAGATCTAGTAAGAGATCTACCTAAGTTAAAATATGAACATCACTTTTGTGATGCTTGTAATGTAGGAAAACAAGTTCATTCTAGTCATAAAGCTAAAAACATGGTGTCTACAACTAAGTGTCTAGAATTACTACATATGGATTTATTTGGTCCATCCGCTATCCAAAGTTATGGAGGCAACTACTACACTTTGGTCATAGTGGATGATTATTCTAGGTATACATGGACAAAATTCTTAAAGAACAAAACGAAACCTTTAATTATTTTGAAATATTAAGCAAAAGATCCAAAGACAACTAGGAAGTCCTATAGTGTCTATTAGGACGGATCATGGTAGGAATTCGATAATGAAGTGCAATTTGGAGCCTTTTGTGACGCTAATGGTATTACTCACAACTTCTCGGCTCCACGCACTCCACAATCGAATGGGGTAGTAGAAAGAAAGAATAGAACCCTACAAGAAATGAGTCGAACCATGCTTAATGAACAATCCATACCTCAAAAGTTTTGGTGTAATGCCGTTGATACTTCAACGTACATACTCAATCGAGTCTTAATTAGACCAATCTTAGGTAAAACTCCATATGAGTTACTCCGAGGCAAAAGCCTACGTTAAATCACTTTAGAGTCTTTGGAAGCAAATGTTTTATTCTTAACACTAAAGATTACCTTACAAAATTTGATCCTAAATCAACCGAAGGTATCTTTCTAGGTTACTCTCCAAATAGCAAAGCTTACGTCATATTAAACAAAGAAACAATGAAGGTAGAAGAGTCATTAAATATAAAATTTGATGAAAGTCCACCCAAACCCTCTCCACCTCTTGTCGATGACGAGATTGTAGAAAGTGAAGCTATAGTAATAAAGAAAAGATAAATGAAGAAGAAGAACCTTTAAATGATGAAGTCATAAACATTAAAGAGTCCAAAGATCACCCGTAGATAAGGTCATAGGAAAGCTAAACGAAAGAACATTAAGGTCTCAAGTTCAAAACCAAAGTAGCTTGTTTTGTTTCGTTTCAACCATAGAACCTAAGAATACACAAGAAGCCATAAAAGATGAGAGTTGGGTAATGGCTATGCAAGAAGAATTAAATCAATTTGTTTCTAATGATGTTTGGACACTTGTCCCTCCACCTAGTAATCAAACCATAATAGGAACCAAATGGGTTTATAAAACAAATTAGATGCAAACGGAGTAGTGTCTAGGAACAAGGCTAGACTCGTTGCCCAAGGGTATAACCAACAAGAAGGAATAGACTTTGATGAGACCTATGCCCCCGTGGCTAGATTAGAGTCTATAAGAATACTTCTTGCGTATGCTTGTGCTAATGATCTAAAGCTTTATCAAATGGATGTCAAAAGCGCTTTTCTAAATGGTTTCATTAATGAAGAAGTATATGTAGCTCAACCTCCGGGCTTCATCGATTTTGAAAAACCTAAACATGTGTATAAATTAAAGAAAGCCCTTTATGGTCTTAAACAAGCTCCAAAAGCTTGGTATGATAGACTCAAGTCATTTTAATTAAACACAACTATACCATGGGGTTAGTTGACAACACACTTTTTACTAAGAAAAGAGAGTCACATATAATCATAGTGCAAATATATGTAGATGATATTATATTCGGATCCACTTGTCAAGACATGTGTGATGATTTCTCTAAAATCATGCATGACGAGTTCGAGATGAGTATGATGGGAGAACTTAGTTTCTTTCTTGGTCTACAAATCAAACAAGTAGAAGATGGTATCTTCTTTAATCAATCTAAATACATAAAAGAGATGTTAAAGAAATTCGGTCTAGAAGAGTCGAAACCAATTAGGACACCAATGTCATCCGACACCAAACTCACTAAAGATGAAGACGGCGAATCCGTCGATAATACTAAATATCGTGGCATGATAGGTAGTCTTCTCTACCTCACGGCAAGTAGGCCGGATATCATGTTTAGTGTTTGCTTATGTGCTAGGTTTCAAGAAGACCCTAAAACATCACACCTAGAAGCCGTAAAAAGGATATTTAGATACATTAAGGGTACAACACAATTAGGATTATGGTATCCTAAGGGCACGGGAGTAGAAACAATTGTATATGCAGATTCTGACCATGCAGGTGATTACGTTGATAGAAAAAGTACAAGTGGGGTATGTACTTTCATGGGATGTTGTTTAACATCTTGGTTTTCTAAGAAACAAACGGCACTAGCAATATCAACAACCGAAGCCGAATACGTCTCCGCCGGCAAAGCATGCCAACAAGCACTATGGATGAAACAAGCGTTAGTTGACTACGACATTCATCTAAGCGACATAGCCATTCTATGTGACAACAAAGGTGCCATCGACTTAAGCAAGAATCCGGTATTGCATTCTCGCACAAAGCATATAGAGATTCGTCATCACTTCTTAAGAGATAATGTTCAAAAGGGGAACATCTCTATTGAGAAGGTAGCATCCGAAGACAACATAGCCGACGTCCTCACCAAACCGTTGAAGCGGGAACAATTCAACCTACTTCGTCTTGGTCTTGGTCTCATGGAACAAACGTCGTAACTTACTTTTGACTCTACAAGGTATGTAAACACTAGCCTTCTTCTTTTCGAGTCTAGGATCTCTATTTCACGCACAAATCACAAACAATACGGAATTTTCAAAACCCAAGATAAGTTTTTCACTTATAATTTTCTTATTTTCTTTCAAAATAAGTACGAGTTACATACACATCCTTCTTTCAAAAGGATAAAACGTTTGTATTTCAAAATGCTTTCTAAAATGATACTCCTTCCGTATCAATTTCACAAAAGCAATTTCTCACGTCTAGGACAAATCGCTTTTCATTATTAATACAACGTAAAACCCGTTTTCATTGCATCTCATGTCTTTTGAATGCTAAAGGGACACATACTTAATATGTGTTTTCGGGTACATTCATTTAAGCCACAATGAATTAGGAGCATTGGTAACACTAAATTACGTACTCAAAGTACTAAGTATGTGTTTTTCGGGTTATCTCACATAATAGTATGCTTTTTCATTTCTAGTTTATTTTTCTTTTCTTCTTAGGAGTCGAGATAACCGCAACTCCAAATAGTTTGCATATAGGCACACACTAGGCAAAAATGTTTCCAAAAGGAAAATTTTGTGTTGCTCGAATCACTGGACCCACGGATCCCGGCCTTTATCTTTGGACGGATCCCTCAAGGAAGGATCCGTGGGATCCGTGAGAAAAGTCGTTTTTACCTTCTATTTTTCTCACTTTGGATGAAAAATCCACATTTGTTTTATTTTTGGAGTATGCTCTTTAATGCTTGTGTTCTCATGATCACATGCCTTAAATTCATATCTAATCATTAGATTTTAATCCACATTTTGGGTCAAGCATTCATTACAATGCTTTGTTTTCTATATATAGAACTCCCAAAATGCTTGCATAATCCATCTCATCTTCACAAACAAACTACACCATGTCATTCACAAACTCTTTAGATGAATCACCTAGTACAAACAATCATCTTCATGAAACCCAAACCTTTGTACTTCCACCTTCCAAAATACCAAAATCAAACTCTAGGATATCCGCACGGATTAACATCCGATCTTGTTGCTTAGGAAAACCATCATCATATGGCTCATCACCATCAACTAACTCACCACAAGATGCTTCCATTATAGCACCTCCTTCATCACCAACGAGTACACCAACTTCATCACCAAATCACTCACCACCTAAAATCACTCTTTTGGAACTCCTTACGACTCCAACAAGATCTCAACAACCAAAGCAAAAAGAATTAGCCTTTTTGACACCTCCAACTTCTCCAAACACAATATTCAATGATCTTGAAACATCACCACCTTTAGCTCCCATTAAACTACAAGAACATCTAGGTTCTTTTCCACCACCACTTCCAATCATTCCGGACTTTGATCCGTATTTTCCTATTTTTCCACCACAACTTCCGCAACTCACAAATCAAAACAACCCGGAAGATTTCCGTACTCATTACCCACATCACTTACATTGTGAACATTGCCAATCCACTAGGGAAATTGCAATAGAAGTTAGGGAAGAAATGCGATTCATACTCAACCTCATCCTTGATCGCATCAATACCATTACTCATCCAAACCTCCATCCATAACCTTATGCAAGCATGGAAGGAATCATTATTACTATTTTCTATTTTTAGTACTTTTTCTTTTGAGTCATTTTCAAGAACAAGTCTTGTTCTTATTTTTACATGCTTGTAGGTGGCATAAATACCACTACACTTTGTTGTTTTATTACAAGGCCTTGTTTACATACCTTGGCTCCCAATCTTGATTCTCGTCAATCACAAGATTACATAAGCATGTTACTAACCTTTCTCTTTGTAGGATTTTTTTATTTTTCTTCACTTGACGCCCCAAACAAGGGGGAGCTACCGTCAAGGGGGAGTAAGCGATACGTGGACTAATTTTTCCACACTTTTATTTCTTCGAAGGTTTAACTTTTTGTTTCGACAAAAAGGGGGAGAAGAAGTAAAACTTAGGGGCTTTCAAAACATACATCTATTCTTAAGTTTTACTCATCATAACATTATGTTTTGTCATCAACAAAAGGGAGATTGTTAATACAAATAAACCGTAAAACGTTTATTAATATTTTGCGATCTCTTTGTGTTTTGTTGATAACAAATATAATGTTATCTTAAGTACAATTATAAGGATACATGTTATTTTTGTAAAGCATTTACATATAGCCATTTAATACAAAAATGTTGTAATTAATCATTTGTTGTAATAGTTTATTAGGATGGGTAAAACCACAACCCATGGACCATAACCCATGGATCATAACCCATACCAAGTTGGCTAGATACAATGTATACTTTAGATACATTGAATCTAAGGAAAACCCATGGACCAACCCATAACCCATGACCCATAACCAAAAACCCATGGGCAAAGAGGGCGTCCCACGGATCCCTAGGATTACACTAGACGGATCCCAGTGGGAGGGATCCGTGGGATCCGGGAACAGTGGAAGAAATTGCCTATAAATAGAGAGCCATTTCTTCATTCTAACTCACCCCTCTTCTTACTAAATCTCTCAAACACTCTCATTCTCTTCTAACATATAGATCACTTGATCTAGAGAGTTGTTCTTCTTTCTTTCTATTGTGATTCTCATATAGGTCCTTCTCTAAGGCGAGATCACGAGCATTCTACAAGTCATCCAAGCAAGGGGTCCTTGATTGATTTGTCACTCCGCAAGATTTCTGTAGCGAAGATCTTGTATTTGATATTTCACATATTTGTTGTGTAATAGTCGTGTTGGTTTGGTCCACCGTGTTACGGACTCGGTATTTAGCTTCGTATCAGAAAAAGGTGTAAGCAACGTTGTGAAGGCTTCTCCGCCAAGTGAAGGAGTTTGTTAACATAGTGCTTGAACTCTCGAGTAGGTGACTCGGGGAGTGGAGTAGGGCAAGGAAGGTGTCCTTGTAGCCGAACCACTATAAATCGGTTGTGTCATTTCTATCCCTTTGCTTTGCTTTACTTTATTTACTTGCTTTATCATTAGATCTATACTTTCTCTACATCCATAAGATCTCACATATTAACGAATCTAAAGTTTTTGAAACTAACTTAAAATCGGCAAAACTATTCAACCCCCTTCTAGTTTTCCACACACCGAGATATTTCATTGCTCTGTATATTTTATATATTATCACCTATATGTTTTCTAATATTTTTATAATTTTCGATTCTAAGATAGTTTTGTGCCTTTCATCGCAATTGACAAGCGCATATTTTTTAATGCAACCAATGTTATCTATCACTTGTGATATTATACTCTTAGTAGAAATAAAAGGGTTAAAGTCTCTTTAGGTGAATTCTTATTTTGTTCAAAAGCGCTAATTTAATGTAACACTTGTTTGATTTTGAGAATATGTCAAGTCTCTATTTTCATAGTTTGCTTCTTTTTTATTCATTTTGATATTTTTAAATGACACTTATTTATCTCTTGTGATATAACACTGTAAGAAAGATGAAGTGTATTACACTCTTCATCATATATGTGATATATATTGTGATACTCAACTAAGAATGTGAAATATTAAATTCATACCAAATGTGATAAGAATTTAGTATTTTACCAAGTATATATATAAAAAAAAATTATAATAAACATCACTTATTATATTCTTGTGATGATTCATTCATTTTCTTATTTGTGTTTTTGAAAATACTTAGGAAGATTTTTGTGTTTTATGATAATATGAAATATTAGAAAAGGTGTTTAGCGAAAACAAGAGATGTTATGAAACTTTGTTAGACTTGTGGTGGATTTTTCTATTTAATGGAATTTAAAAATATCTATGGTTGAATCGAAACTAAAGAAGTTATGGTTGAAGAAAGCGCATCTTTATAAACAAACCGAGTAAGCTCAAACACGTGATATCACACATGATATCACGGTGATATCACCTCACTGTGATATCACATGATATCACGGTGATATCACAAGTGATATAAACTATGATATCACACACGCTATCACCGGTAATATCACGGTGATATCAGCGGTGTTATCACACATGATATCACGTGTGATATCAAAAGTGAGGTGATATCACGTGATATCACAAGTGTTTGATCTTCCCGGTTTGTTTATAAAGATGTGTGCTATCTTCAACCATACTATTTATTTCGGCGATTCAACCATGATATTTTCAAATCTCGCTATAAAACCTATCAAAACATGCACAATGTATCCATTAAATGAAAAATCCACCACAAGTCTAACAAAAGTATCATAACATCTCTTGTTTTCGATTGAACAATTTTCTAATATTTCATAATATCATAAAACACAAAAATCTTTCTAAATATTTTCAAAATACAACCATCACATTTTAGTTGAGTATCACGATCGATAGCACATACATGATGAAGAATGTAATACTTTTCATCTTCCTTACGGTGTTATATCACAAGAGATAAATAAGTGTCACTTACAAATATCAAAATGAAAACGTCAAAACGGACAAAAGCGTATAAAATCGAATGAAAACGATAAAAGCGTATGAAAGCGGACGCAACGATAAAAGCGACGAAAACGTCTAAAATGGATGGCGTAAAAAAACGGATGACAACGTATGAAAGCGTCAAAACGGACGAAAATACTGGAAAGCGTAAAAATATGACGGCGTCTAAAAATGATTTAAAATACATGAAAACCTAAAAAGACAAAAACATATGAAAATAGCCGAAAGCGTAAAAGCGGACGAAACGTAAGAAAACGACGAAAACGTATGAAAGCGTAAAACACATCGGCGTATGAAAATGGACGAAACAAAAGAAAGCGGACGAAAACGTATGAAACGAACGAAACGTAAGAAAATGGACAAAACGTATGAAACAAACGAAAACATAAGAAAATGAGCGAAACGTGAAAACGGACGTAAACGGCGGCGTAAGAAAAGCAGACGGCGTATAAAAGCGTCGAAAATGGGCGAAAATGTCTAAAATGGACAAAAGCGTAAAAGCGGACGAAAACGTATGAAAATAGACAAAAGCGTCTAAAACAAACGAAGCGTATATAAGCGTTTGAAAGCGGACGAAAACGTCGAAAACGAATGTAAAAGTAACGAAACGGATGAAAGCAGAAAACGTTTGAAATCGACGAAAACGTAAAATAAAAGGATGAAAACATATGAGCGGACGGCGTATAAAAGCTAACGAAACGTATGAATACGGATAAAACGAAAAAAAAAAAAAAAAAAAAAAAAAACTTGAATAAAATAAGCGTTAATTTAAAATTAAGAAAAAGTGAAAAAAAAAAAAAAAAAAAAAAGAAAAAGAATTTAAAATAAAAACGTGAATTCAAAAAAAAAGAAAAAAAAAATGTTACTTATTAATAAGAAAGACAAAAAGACAAAGAAAAATGAGAAAAAATCATGCACTTAGGTTTCCATATTAAATCTTAGGTTTATCCCCACCATTAGCACAAAAATAAAAGTAAGCATTTGAAAATTCCTACAGAAAGAAATAAAGAATTTAGTTAACCCATATGCCAAATCTACTTTTATGAGATTTTACGTAACGGAATCAATAATGTTATGTTCCAAAAAAGATAAAGAAAAAAATCAATAATGTAGACACCTTTATTGAACTCATTAATCTTCTTAACTTACGAGTCAACCAACACCACACTTCTTGTATTCGGTCAAGAACCAACAATCTTGACCCAGTCTCTAACCACCTGGGCTCTGTTGTACGCTTCAAATTTTAAGACTTTAAATAACCTAAAAACCTCAAAATTATATCAAACTCAATACCAAAAACAAACAATAAATATAAGAAGTTATACCAAATGTGTCATAAACTTTATAACTGCTAAATCAGAAAACTATGAATAAGAATACATCCAACAATCATAGAAATACGACACCTCAAACTCACTTTTTCCTTTCTTCTTCTGATTACAACTATATTAACAACCCGATGAAAATACAGTAAGCTGCAGCTGCTGCATGTAACAAAATATTGGACTGCAAACTACAGGTCAGGTCAACACGACCCATTTTGACCCATACCAAAGCTACCTATACAACCACACAGCCGACTGCCGAAAGGTTAGCTCGGCATTGATGTCCCACCACTTTTTTCTACCGATTTCTATGAATTAGTAAGAATGCAAACCAAATTCAGCACCCAGCCAACAGACATCTCTTGCTCCAACATCTGTTTCATTTTTCATCTTCACAGTACCCGGAAGACATCAGGTGTGTTGTATGCTAGTTACAAGTTCATATCCACCATAATAATGGTAAAATAGTAAAAAGGTAAAAAGGATAGGTTGTAGAACAGGAGCCTAGTGTATGTTTTGTAATGTTATTGGGTGTTTCTTGTCGACCCACTGCGTACCAGATTCCTGCAAAGATCAAGAGAGGTGATTGGTTATGCTCTAACTCATGCAGGTATGGCCGTACAGCAAGAAGCCAATGTCAAGACAATCGGTCACTATTAGATTTCAATGTTCATGTTATTTTCGGTTAAGCTTGTTGAGCCACCATTTGAGATCTTTCTGTCCAATGTATATTTCTTAAACACAGTTGAAATATTAATGTATGTTATATTTTCTTTGCCAACAAAAATAATGAAGGCACCTTTAAGCGAGACCAAAACCAAGCGAAACTTTTTAAACTGGCCATCCATAACTCTATCTTACCTGGCGTGCCAAAATTATCATGTTCGAGCAGATTAAGAAACAAATTTCTAATTCTTTGGCTTTGTAAAAGTGCGTAAACCTAATTACTTAATGTAAAGGTAAGATAAAACATAATACTAAGCTACTAGCCGACCCCCTAAAAGTTGATAACAATGTTCCTCTTCTCTGCATATTTTAGAGGTGGCAAAATGGGTAGGTTCGATATCGCTTTAGGTTGAAGTGGCAAGTGGTCACTTTAAAGTTTAAATGGATCAACAATTCATGATAGGTTAAGCTATTGAACCAAATATTTTAGTAATCTTACTTTATGCAATAAGCTTATGAGGCAATAAGCTTTTAAAATATACACATATCATCTTACTTGATGCAAAATTATGTGTGCAAGTTACTAAAGCTTTATTGCTACCTCACTCACTTCACTTTCTCATAACCGTTTCACATCCCACCACCAATTCCGACCCCCTCTCAATCGCAAAACCCTATAAACTAAGGGTTTTCAAGTTAGGAGGGGTGGGAAGTGGCAAAGGAAGTAGGTAGTCAACGGTTATGAGAAAGTTCAAGCTCGTGAGGCAATAAGCTTTTAAAATACACACATATTTTTGCATTAATCAAAGGGAGTGAAAAGTTTTGCTCGATGACTTAACCCACCCATGACATGTTTGGCTGTTTGGCCCATTTTAAAATACAGATTTCGACCTGAACCGATATCCAACCAGACACCGGACACAACCCTGCCAAATTTACCATATATGGTTCAATATTTCCACTGACTTGAAGACAGTTATATAATAGTTGTCATAAGGAAAGAAATACAAGGATTACCATAGATAAACACATTGATCAAGAATGTTGATTTCCTATTTACACTAAAGTTAATCAGGGAAGGAAACTTTGGTGGTTTTGAAAATATATATACATATTTACGTCATACAATGAAAACAGGAAGTACAGAATAGTCAATTTCCTGGTCCATTTGTGGACAAATTCACATCATAAATGCAGATAAGAAAATAGCTGATAAAATGATGTATACCTGGCTGGATTTATCTGCGAGCTATTCATTGAACCCTTGGAACTACCAAACCGTTTCGCCCGGTTATCTTGTTCTTTGTCAACACGCATAGCAGCTACCTCTTTCTCCATTGCAGCTACCTCCCTTCTCATCTTTTTCGCCTCAACCTCCATAGCTTTGGTTAATGTGTCTACTTTCTTGGCTAGCATCTGAAAGCAATATTAAGATCAGAATAACTTATGAAAAAGTAAGAGAATAGAAAAAAGAAAAAGCTATCAACCTCAATGGCATCATCTTTGTCTTTAAGGCTTTGATCCTTCTCATGCCCGGCTTTCCTCAAAGCAATCACCTCTTTTTGCAGCAAATCATATAACAATCCCGGTACGGTATCTTCAGTTTCGACACCTGGGAGTTCACTCGATTTATCATCTGGGTTTTTTATTGGGATTTCCTCACGGGATTGCATAAGATTAAAGGTCGGACTTTTTGATCCGTTTGAGCTAAGTTTACTCCTGTCGAGTGATCTTGTACCACCATCAAATGACTTTGATGTACCTTTTGCATGTTTTAATATAGAACTGGAACCAGCAGAAAGTGAAGATCTCATCTGAAAAGATGGTGATCTTTTATGCAAAAACCCATTGGAGGGCAACTTGGCAAAGTTGTCAGCTCCACCTAAAGACTGGCGGCGTGAAGGACCATTGCTCATGCTTTTGCCATCCGAAGAGCCGATACGGTTGATGGGGTTAGGTGACCTTAGAGTGTCTTCAAGTACTCTAAGTCGCAACTGAAACTTTTCCTAAAAGTTTAAAGGAAAATATTGAAAATGTTAGCTATCAAATAATATAGACACTGCTAAAGAAATGCTACATGTGGCATTTTTGACCCTTGAATGGGTCGAATAGATCAAATCAGAAGCTAAAACAGGAATGGCCTAAAAGGGTCAAAACGGGATGATAGCTGCCTAAATTCCTTTCTAATGCATACAACCTCCTAAATCCTATAATTCCTAAATCCTATAACTCAAAGTGTCAATATTGTGATAATGTTCTTAATCATAATTAAGCATTAATAAGTTTTCATTGAAAAGTAAGTAACGACAAAAAATGCTTGTGTTGTGTGCCACTGCCAAGCCAAGTTCATATTTTAACCAATACAAAAATATCCAATTTCAACCCAAAACCTATTTGGCCCGTTATCCAACCGCCTGACCCAGCCATCTTGCCACCTCTAAGAAATGCTTATCAACAGAAATTTACTTTTAACTGCGCTTCAGATCTTGCAGCACGCTCTGTTATAGCTAGCTTATCCCGCAGTTGCTGCATCTCACCCTATTAACAGAAAAGTACCAAAGTCAAACCTAGACACTGTAAAGTCAACAATGAAAAAAAAAAAAAAAACTTAAAAGAAACGAAAATCCTGGAACTGTTGATTACTTGATTCCATATCCCAACGCCAGAAAATATGTTATACCTGCAAGAATCTTCTTTCCTCGAGCCATTGTTTTACTGGCATGACTTTATCATTAGCATCTTTCCATTCATTAGCTACAACTGTCGCTACTCTATTTGCTGTAACTTTTGCACGAGCTAGCTCCCTGTCCAGAGTTTTTCGTTCCTCCTATTTGTTGAACATCAACATATTAGTTATGCTGGCTTAAAGAATATGTGTAACATTAATCAGCTGTGAGGATAGATTGTCATTTATTCCCTACATTCATTTCTTGGACTTTTCGTTGGTAATCCCTCACTGCATTGGCAGCAGCACCACCAGCAAGAACAGCTTCTTCAAGCTCACGTACAGTTTGCGTAAGCTTTTCAACCTCAGCAACCTTCTGTCGATGCATCTTATCCATAATTTTATTTTCCTCCTGATAATGAGTACCAATGGACAGGAAATGTATTTAGAAAATATATGAAAACCAATTAAAGGCCTACAAGAACTCAAAAAGAGAATATCAGAAGTTCAACAACACCATACCTGGCAAATTTCTATTTGCTTCATCAGCTCCTGGTTCTTGTTCTGCAGATCATCCACCATAGATGCCTTTGCCAACGCAACCTGAACAGTCCTCTCAGCTTCAAGTAAAGCAGCCTCTTTTGACTTGGTCAATCTATCTAATGCTTTGTTATCATCTTGTAGTTTTGCAATCTGAAAGAAACCAAAAAAAAAGGCAGCATGAAGTGTCTAAACTTATTGAGATTATCAGCGTTATGCTTCAAGCCAAAAGGAAGAACTCGTACCTCTTGTCGAGCGAGCTTGAGCTCAGCCTCCAAAGGCGCAAGGATGGCTTCAATTGGTGGCATATCATCATCTTTTTGAGCAGCATGAACTCTTCGAAGAGTGGCTTCTGCTGCAAATTGAGCTGCCATAGATGCTTTCTTTTCATCGTTGATTTTCTTGACCTCAAGAGTCTACACAAGCAAAATGCATCATGACTCATTTCAACTTGTGATGTACATAATGTAAATACAGTGGAGGATATAAGTGATTCGGTTAATACTTTGCTGTCTAGAAGAGATTCTGTCAACTTCAGCTTCTCATCCACCTTCGACAATTCTTCAGTTAGCTATAGTAAAATACATAAAAAGTAAAGAAAAACTTTTGTCAAAATTTACCCCAAGTATATATACAACTTTAACAAAACACTAAACACCTCAATTATAAACTAGACATGAAAAATCACATTTTATAGGGAGTTATATTCTTGTACAGAAGTTAATTTATACGGAACCAAAAGACTACCATGTAAAATTATCCAAATTGAAAGATAGGATAATGTCTACGCAGAGAAAAAGATAGTTGTAGATAGTTGTAGAAAAATCACATTTTATAGGGAGTTATATTCTTGTACAGAAGTTAATTTATACGGAACCAAAAGACTACCATGTAAAATTATCCAAATTGAAAGATAGGATAATGTCTACGCAGAGAAAAAAGATAGTTGTAGAAAGTATAGGCGGCTAATAAGTAAATGTGCGTGTAACCATCCCTTATCATATCCCGACTGTCATGAACTCAGAAAAGGAAATGATTTACTAAAGTGGCCATATTTAAAGAGATATCCTACATCTAAATCAGCAAACTAATACAAAATAAGAAACTAAGACAATACAAAATAAGAAACTAAGACAATACAAAATAAGAAACTAAGACGTGACAAGAACATGTTCTATGTCTTATTCACTGACAAAAGAAAAGGAAAATGTTGAGAACGACCGATAATGACTTTGTATGCTTTTATTCAATATACAACATTAACATAAAAAAAAGTTAAAACACGTGTGTCTCATGGAAGAATCAATTACAAACAGGACATATCCAATAGTTCAAATTATGGGGGATGAATTACTTTAATAATAAATCATAATCCAGCTTACAACCATCATAGCACACACAATACAAAATTTGTTTAGAGCGGTTAAAGATGAACAAAAAGATCCATTAGCACTATCAACTTTAGTTTTAGATACGGAACCAAAAGACTACCATGTAAAATCACATTTTATAGGGAGTTATATTCTTGTACAGAAGTTAATTTATACGGAACCAAAAGACTACCATGTAAAATTATCCAAATTGAAAGATAGGATAATGTCTACGCAGAGAAAAAAGATAGTTGTAGATAGTTGTAGAAAAATCACATTTTATAGGGAGTTATATTCTTGTACAGAAGTTAATTTATACGGAACCAAAAGACTACCATGTAAAATTATCCAAATTGAAAGATAGGATAATGTCTACGCAGAGAAAAAAGATAGTTGTAGAAAGTATAGGCGGCTAATAAGTAAATGTGCGTGTAACCATCCCTTATCATATCCCGACTGTCATGAACTCAGAAAAGGAAATGATTTACTAAAGTGGCCATATTTAAAGAGATATCCTACATCTAAATCAGCAAACTAATACAAAATAAGAAACTAAGACAATACAAAATAAGAAACTAAGACAATACAAAATAAGAAACTAAGACGTGACAAGAACATGTTCTATGTCTTATTCACTGACAAAAGAAAAGGAAAATGTTGAGAACGACCGATAATGACTTTGTATGCTTTTATTCAATATACAACATTAACATAAAAAAAAGTTAAAACACGTGTGTCTCATGGAAGAATCAATTACAAACAGGACATATCCAATAGTTCAAATTATGGGGGATGAATTACTTTAATAATAAATCATAATCCAGCTTACAACCATCATAGCACACACAATACAAAATTTGTTTAGAGCGGTTAAAGATGAACAAAAAGATCCATTAGCACTATCAACTTTAGTTTAAACAAAAGGTTAGCAGTTCAAGAGCACAAACAGGGCACTCTACAAGATATCAAATAAGCATTCAAGTATAATGCCAAGATAATGTCTCGATAGAAAAAAATAAACTGGCAAAGGGCTAGTTAGTTCTTAAGTAATTTCTGTAAAACTACCCCATCTAATACCCCTATTAGAACAAACTCGGGAAAGGAAACAAGTTAAAGACGTTTCCATACTTATACAAGCACCCTAAATCCAAATTAGCAAACTAATACCAATGTTGCAAATATCGCTAGGCGCTAGTCGGGCGGTCGACCACCTTCGAGGCGGAATTCGCCTAGGCGGATTGGAATCATAAATATATAAATATTATAAATAATACGTATAACATAACAAAATACTTCTAATTTCAAATAGTTCAAAGTTCACATAGTTTGAAGTTGCAAAATAGACAAATAAACATAACTTAAGTACTTAAAACTTCAAACATTAACATATTACTTCAAATACTTCAAACATAAATATTAAATTGATGCTTGATTCTCATCTTGTCCATAGGTTTGAATTTCATATGAAAAACCCATGAATTTGTGTTTACAATCCCTGGTTTTTCGTTTGTGTTGAGATGTTATGATAAATTAAATATGGGTCGGGTATATTGAAAAGAATACCCCTTTTTTTAGGTAAAAAATGCCTTTCAAAAAAAAAAAGTTCAAAAATGTTGACTTTTTGTTGACTGCCTTGGCCGCCTAGCCCCGCCTAGCTCAGCCTAGGCGGATGTTTGACCGCCTTTTGACTTTTCCACCTAGTTTGGCCGATTTTCCTAAAATCGAGGCGGTGTATGCCCGCCTAGCGCCTAGGCGGCCGCCTAGCCCGCTTTTTACAACACTGACTAATACAAAAGTAGAAACAAAATTCACGACAGGAACATGTTCAATGTCTATCTCATTTAACATAAGAAATGGGAAAACGTTGAGTAATGATTGAAAACGACTTTAAATGCTTTTGCACAATACACAACGTTAACATATAAAAACACATGTTTCTTACACAAGAATCAATCACAACAATACAATAGTTCCTATAATACGACAAGTAATAACCAGTTATACTAACAATAATTCAATTCTTCGTGTACATCAAGTAAACCATAACCATAATCATATAATTCAAATAAAAATAATAACAATTGATAAGAGCACGTCCTAATTCTAATTCTAACTCATTTGAGAAACAGAAAACGTTGAAAACAACCGATAACAACTTTGCATGCTTTTATTCAATACACAACACTGACACCAAAAACACATGTATTTTACACAAGAATCAATCACAAACAACAACCGCCCATTAGTTCGTATTATAGAAACCAATTACACTAATAACTGGGGGTGTTTAGAATTGCTTAACTTTTCTGCTTATTTTTAATCACCGTCAGTATTGTGTCATCCACACCCCTTCTCGTTGCTTATTTTGATGTCTAATAGACAGTTTCCAATAACCTTATTTGTTAACTACCTTTTATAGACGGACACGGACTTGATTTAAAAATTTCAACAAACTATTATTTCCTAAAGTACTTACACTTTTAAGAACATTTAGTAGCGGTTAGCGTTCAAAACTGAAAGCTCTTTTGGCAAGAAGCGTTCAGCGTTTTGTCTTTTCTAAAAACGCTACTTGAAGAAGCGTTTAGCTTTAGCATTTACGTTATTCTACACTTTCTAATCACCGATATAGCTACATTACCAAACACTTCTATAAAACAAACAGTTACTGTTAATTGAGAAAAAATAACTAACAATCTTAGGAGATTGTTCGTATTGGTTTGTTACAAATTATAACCTTAGCATTTATCATTTACGTTATTTTATACTTTATAATCACTGGCTGCGTTACCAAACACATTTATAAAACCAAACAGCTACTTCTAATTGCTACTGCTTAATAAGCGGAATCGAGAAATGTAAAAACGGAGTAACATTTTATAAAAAAAATGTAAAACCTCTTCAACAGCTTTCTCCCTCAAGCGCTCCGAAAACCTCAACGCCTTAATCTCCGCTTGCGCCTCTCCCAGCTCTCGATCCTTATCTACTCACACACACACACACAAAAAGTCAAACAAAAGTCAACCATCATTCACCAATACATTAAAAACAAAACAAAAAAAAAAAAAAAAAAAATTATGAATTACCTCTAACTTCATTTTCAAGCCGATTAAGTTCAAGTTTAACCGGATCCGAACCGTGTAACATATTCATAAACTCATCACCACCTTCATCTAATAAACTACTAGGTCTCACTGTAGCTCTCCTGCGGCTGCCTGTACCTGATCCTGATCCCCTGAGTGATGACGTCATCATGTATGGTGTTGCATTGGTGGTGGTGTGGTCGTCTTCCATTGGTGGATCTGTGATTAATTTGGCATTAATTAGTTGTGTGTGTGTGTTTTGGAGTTGAGTGAGATTTGATGGAGAGTTTGAAATGGAGTGTTTTGTGTTTCAAGTGTGTGAGTGTGTGTGACAGATTGAGGCTTTTTGGTTTTTAGTAAAACGTATTCATTAATTAACTAATAAATGGGTTAAAAAGGTTACGAGTGTAAAATGAGCAATAAATAACTAGGATAAAAGTTTGGGTGGTACCCTAGTACTTGATCAACGACTACGAGAGAGCAAAGTGTTGATCATCTACAGAGCAGACAAGGAGGCCAGGTGGCATGCGCTCTTTGGCTCGTACAAAGTGGTGCTTGTGCGTCCCCACTGTACAATGTTAGATGGTACATCTTAACTGTTAGTGACAATTGAAGAGCAGTAGTATTGCATGATGAGTTTTATCAGGCCCTACGTGGCCTATGATTTAAGTCGGGCCGCTATCAAGTGTTTATTGATAGGCCTTGGTAATGGGTTTTATTCGAACATGTATTTAGTGGGCTTAGGTAACTAATATTGATACACTATCAAGCCCCCAAAATATAGTATTAGATCATGCATTGATGATATGATGTTGGAATTTTGTAACTGAGTCCCCCCAAGGCGTGCTGCTCTACCAGGGTTCATTCTCAGGCACTTTGTTTTAAGGATGTTGTCATATTTGTTTTTTGTGATGATGACTAATGGCAGACTTTTTTTAAAAAAAATTAATCAGGGCTCTAAGCTGAGTTATGAAAGATGCTATTTAATATTTGCATGGGGAAGTGTAGAAAAATCTCTTTTGGATTTATTCATTATCTTTGGGATTTGACGTGTCTCTTTTGTTTCTTCGACTATAGATGGCATCATCCTGACATTTCTTGAGCGGTGGGTTTAACTTATCCCTTCGACTGCACATGACGTATGTGTTGACGTCATCTGTAGTCGCGTCTTTGCAAGGTGAGTCTCACGCGCCCCATTAAATGTGTGTCGACCCAATGGGCCTTTACCAAGTGTAACTCTCCGATTCGCTTCCTTTGCCTATAAATAGGGCAATAAAGGTAGGAAAGTTACAACTTGAAGCGATAAAGTCTCTTTCCTCTTCCATTTTCCCACATTTTTTCCCAAACCCTAAAAACTTCTTTCAAAGAAATTTTTTCGTAGGTTTTCCTTGCATTTTTACGAAGGTCGGTCGTCTTTCTTTGTCTTAAGAAGAAACGCCCATTCGGTTTTTTTCTTGGTGTAACCTTAAGGATGAGAGTTAGTCGTGTTGATGGCGAAGACATTATTGTCTGTCTCGAATCCTTTACCCGTGTATGGGGATTAGATGTGGAGATGTTAACTCTTCTTCCATCCCTGTCTAAGTTGTTATCCTTAGGGTGTTTTGGATCCTGATGGAATATTGCAAGTGAGTGTTGGAATGGAAGTTTTGGAGGATCTTGCATCTGACTATTTGTTGTTCCCGTTTCACGATCGTATAAAAACAATAAAAAACAACTAATTGTGAACAATGACTGAAAAGATGTAAGTAAAGATAAGTTTTAACAAGATAAACACACCGAGTAATTTTCAACGTTTATATTCTTTATTAAAACGAATCAAAAAGAATACATTACCCAAGTACTTGCGGAATAGTACTTGGGATTGAAATGACAAGTTTGGTATGACTCATCACTAAGCTTAGGCTAAGTCTAAGCACAACTATACAGGAACCACTTAGCTATCTCAGGGACATAGTTGTATTTGGAGGAGTGAAAGATTGCTTGTGTGTGTGATTTACAATTAATGCACAAGCTTAAAATCTTTCACTCCATCTCTTATGCTATTTATACAAGTAAGTTTTTAACTCTATCCTAAAGGACAACCGACGGTTCTGAAGACAAAATCTTGATGTATTTTGTCTCATTTATATGGCTATTTAGAGTTAGTGACAAGGCTACTTTCTTAGTAGTCGGTGATGACACCGAGCACAGTAGTTAGTGACTCGGGAAAGTTTGACTTTGGTTGATAAGGATTCGTCTTATCTGTTTCAAACTTATCCCGCCTTGTCCCGCTCATTCTTCAGTCTTCTTAGCCTTCAGTCTTCATCATCAGTTTGTCTTCAGTGGTAGTAGTTGGTGAGGAGTTTTGGGATTCATTGAGTTATTGTCATCACTCACTGAATTCACCATCTTCTTCTTGACTCAGTCTTCACTCCTTAAGTTCCGCCTTACTAAGTGGAGAGACTTCTTCTTTGTCTCTTACTAAGTATCCCGAAGACATCTCACTGAGTGACTATGCGCTCAGTGACTTGTTAGTGTTTAAAGGACTAAACACTTGGGGTATTTTCTATTCAAATCCTAGAATCAAGGGGTTTGGGTATTCACTGAACCCAACAGTCTCCCCCTATTTGGATATACAAATAGCCTAAGTGTTTGATCAGTGCAAGTGAGCAAATGGCTTCTTCTTACACTGAATGTACTAATGAACATAATAAGGAACACTGAATATTTTAACAAAACATGCATCATTTATTGATCAGATTACATAGTTCCTATCACTAGTACAAAAGATAAATGATAAAGCATATGATGATGTCAATCAAGATGGATTTCCAGTGCTTCTAGCTTTGGCTTCTTGGCGAGGAGTGTTGCTTTGTCAGGGTGCTCTCTTATCTTGGCATTGGTCGGTCACGAACCCGATGTTTTAGGAGTTTTGATTTGAGAGGCCACCGGTAGGTAGCTTGCCATTGTAGCCCACACTGCCGGATCAATGTCACTCCACCTTTGGAATCTTTGGGTTCCATAGACATCAATAAAGAAAATTCCTCTTCGTGCTTTTCTATAACTAAACAATTCACAAACTTAACCCCTTCAGAAGCTCCTGCGATCAAGCAAGGGACCTTAGCTTGACTCAGATTCAACCCTTTTCTTTTGTCTTGGGATGATTGAGGTTGAGATCCTTGAGTGCAGATGAGCTAGTTGTATCCTGTCGTCTTGGAGCATCCCCGAGTCTTTCATAACGCTTCTTCGAGGATTTCATCGGTTCCTTGACCAACGCATTTTGCTTCTTCGCGATGATAGGACCAAGCTCATCAAGTTCGGTGATCCTAAAGTCGGTGAACTTCAGGGATCATGAACCTCAAAATGCCTTTTATCATCCCCTCAGACATTCAACGCCCGGTGGTTTGGATCCGGGGATGATTTTCACATCGATGATTTTCTCGGGTAGACTTACGCTTGTCGTGGTCCGGTTGTAGTGATTTATCCTTTCTTGCCTGATTTTAGCAGCCTTCTTGTTCTTTTCATCTAGGCTTTTTCTCATAGCAGCCATTTTAACATTCTGAGCATCTTTGAACTGTTGGCCTGCCTGTCCCTTTTCAAGCTTTTTAGGATCAATTCCAAAGATTTTAGGGTTTTTGGATAAAATTTTCTTGACAAGAATAATCAAAGAGGTGAAAGTCTCTTGAGTTTTGTGATGAAAAATCTTTTGTAAATTGTTTACAGAGAAGATTTTGCTTAAAAACTGGTTGAAGATCAAAGAACACACAATGTTTTCTGGGTTGAGAAAAGATTTGGACAGAGTTTTGATGCATAAAATAGTTTGTGTGTGTTTTAATGTGTTTTAAGAGGGGTTTTTATAGAGTGGTGAGAGGGTAGATTTTCCACATGTGAGGATTTATAAAGTTTTTATTGAAAACGTTTTATTTACCTCATTTAATGTGACCACTCCACTACCCGCAGTTTTTTCACGGTTTTCAAGGAGCATTGCGATTACGGTAAAAGTGCATCTTGCAGGGTTGAAATATCCTAAGGATATTTGTTGTGAGAGGAGGCATTAAATGCCAAGTGGGATGAGGTAAGGATGTGAGGGACCCATGACTTGGATGACAGAAGGATAAAGAGACATATATTCCTATATTAAATTGGTATGTTTACCAACCTAGGACATTAAGTAACTGAAATACTTAGAGCATTTAGTTACTCATTCAATGCTCAATATCCAAAGTCAGGGACCCTGGATGAGTCTTACTCATTCAGTGAGAAGATGAATTAGGCTTGATTCAGGGATCAGGAACCATTTCAGAGAACATTGCTGAGATTAGGACTGATTATCAGGTTGCTGACTTTCAATGTCAAGCATTCCCAATTCAGCTTTCAGTCTCCTGAAGGTAGGTTCATCCAAGGGTTTGGTGAAGATATCAGCAAGTTGATACTCAGTAGGGATGAAGTGGAGTTCAATATCTCCTTTCATGATGTGGTCCCTGATGGAATGATATCTGATATCAATGTGTTTGGTTCTTTGGTGAAGGACAAGGTTGTTGGAGATTGCAATAGCACCGGTGTTATCACAAAAGATGGGTACCATTTTGTAGTGGATGTCATAGTCACTGAGTTGACTTTTCATCCATAGCACATTGGCACAAGACCTGCGCGTAGACTACATATTGACTTCACCAAGACATAGCCACTAATTGTTGCTTTTAGCACTCCAACAAACCGTTTTCCTCAAGAAATTGACAGACCACGAGGTACTTTTTACGTCCATGTTGCACTGCATAATCAGTCGAATATCCTTTGAGGTCAAACCACGAGCATTTTGGATAGTAAAGTCCAAGGCTTGGAGTTCCTTCGGTATCTTAGGATTCTTTAATTGTAGTGAGATGGGATTCTTTAGGATTGGACCGATATCTTGCTATTAGACATACCGAGAATTGTATGTCGGTCCGGAAGCAATTAGATACATCGGTGATCCTACAATCCTCCGAAATGAGTTTGATTGACCGATTTGCCGGTGAGATCGTGTCCAAGGTTATTTGGAGGGACCATTGGAGTCTTCACCAAGCACAATCGTATCTTATATTTCTTCAAGAGATTTCTAGTATATTTCTCTTGGTGATGGTTATTCATTTATCGGTTTGTTCGATTTGTAGTCCAAGAAAGTAAGTGAGTTCACCCATCATGCTCATTTCAAATTTCTTTGTCATCGTTTTCAAACCGCTTGCAAAGAGTATAATTTGTTGAGCCAAAGATGATGTCATCAACATACACTGGACTAGTATCACATCTTGTTTTGTCCTATAGATAAACGATTGTGTTGTCTATCTTTCCTCCGAGAAACTTGTTTTGAATCGGAAGGCTAAGAGAGTTTCATACCATGCTCACGGGAGCTTGTTTAAGTCCATATAGGGCTTTGTCAAGCTTGCAGACATAGTCAGGGTATTCACTACTCTCAAAGCCAGGAGGTTGCTGAACATACACATCTTCCTTGAGTTCACAATTTAGAAATGCACTTTTTACATCCATTTGGTAAACTTTGAAGTTCATGTAGGTTGCAAATGCAAGGAAGATCCTGATGGCTTCCATTCTTGCAACAGGAGCAAATGTATCATGATAGTCAATGCCTTCTTGTTGACTGTAACCTTTGGCTACAAGTCTTGCTTTATTCTTAATGACAGTGCCATTTTCATCATTTTTGTTTCTGAAAACCCACTTCATTCCAATGACAATGACATCCTGAGGACATTTGATCAAGGTCATGACCTTGTTTTTATCAAACTGTTGAAGTTCTTCTTGCATAGCCTGAACCCAGCTAGGATGTTTTAGAGCTTTAGTGACACTTTTGGGTTCTATTTCTGATAGAAAATCGGCATATAGACATTCATTGGCTGAAGTTGCTGTTAACTTAGCAGCCATACTTCTTGTGAGCATGCCTTTAGTGGGTTCACCAATGATGTTCACAAGCTCAATGTCCTGAGATCTAATCCACTTACTTTGTGGTCTAGGATCTGAGCTTGATGAGGTCACTGGAAATTCAGGAATGGGTTCAGGTGCAGGAGCCACAGAATCATTAAGATCATCTGTTGAGATGCTTTGTTCAGGTTGGGGTTCATGAATTACAGGTTCCTGAACATTTGGTTTAGTATTACCTATCCCAGTAGGGACTGATTGGTTATCAAAGAATTCACTTATTGTTGGATGAGGAAGGATATGGGGGTAAGACATAGTATGAGATATTAGCATCAACTTGATATAAGGAATTGATTTCAGTGTTGAACTCATCAGGAGGGTATCTTGATGAGTTATCAATTCCTATTTCCTTTACTGAGGTATTAGTGAATCTGATACTTTCTGAACTTTCATCAAAGGTGACATGCAAGGTTTCCTCAACTTGTTATCTTCTGGTGTTGAACACCCTCAAGGCTTTAGAGATCAGTGAGTAACCTAGGAAATACCCATCATCAGCTTTTGCATCAAACTTGCCTAGGTGGTCCTTGTGATTGTGAATGAACACAGGACACCCAAACACATGAAAGTAGCTGATGTCAAGAAGTCTTCCTTTGAAGATCTCATATGGGTTTTTGTTATGTCTTTTGACAATGATTGACCTGTTTTGAGTGTGACAGTGTCTTGTGACTTCATTCGTAAATGCTTTGAGAGTCTTGACCATTTAACATAGTTCTGGCAGCCGCAATGAGAGTTCTGTTTTTCCTTTCAGCTACCCCATTTTGTTCAGGGGTGTATGGGGATGAAAAGTTTTGGGAAATTCCCTTTTCATCACAGAAACTCTCAAGCTCTTGATTTATGAACTCAGTACCATTGTCAGTTTTGATTTGTTTAATAGTAATGTCATTCTGATTTTCAATCTTCCTGATGAATGACATTATGGTTTCAGCTGCCTGACTCTTTTTAGAAAGAAAGTATACCCAAGTGTATCTTGAGAACTCATCAACAATGACAAGTGTATACTTCTCATGCTAGATTGATCTTGGACTGACTGGTCCAAAGAGATCCATGTGCAGGAGGTGAAGACAACTTTTAATCGAGAAATTTTGTTTTGTTTTGAATGATGCTCTGTGGTGTTTGCCTTTTTCAGAGGCTGAGCATGGTTTGTCTTTTGTAAAAACCAGTGATGGTAAACCAAGGAATTTGTTTTGTTTTGCCAAGTTGTTAGGGTTTTTGAAGTTTAAGTGAGAGAGTCTTTTGTGCCATAGCTAGTTGACAGTTTCAGTGGCTTTGGAAAAAAGACAAGTTCCATTCTGAGAGAGAGTTGACATGTCTAACACATATACATCATCTCTCCTAGGAGCTATCAAAACAACTTCTTTGTTGGCTTTGAAAATAGTACCTTGTTTATCATTGAACTGTACTATGTACTTAGCATCACATAACTGACTAACACTGATGAGATTGTATTTCAGACCATTGACATAAGCTATTCTAGAGAAAACTATTCCATTGCAGTTTACTGAACCATAACCTATAGTGGGACATGATGAGTTATCACCAAAAACTACTTTGGGTCCTGGTTCCTTTACATACTTGTGCATATATTCCTTAACACTAGTCATGCTTCTTGAACATCCACTATCTAGATGCCAAATAGGCTCCCTGGCATGTCTCTGCACAAATAGTAAACTGAATTAGTTTCTCTTGCTGACTCACATACTAGTGGGCTTGGGTCTCATGGTCTGTTTGAACTTAGCAATTGATTCATGGTCAGTGATTGAATGAAGTGTGCTACCACATGTTTTGCATTTGCTTACTGAGGAAGACTCAGTGATGAGGGGTTGTTTTGAACTTCTCCTTGCCTGGATGACTCTATCATGCTGAGATGTCTCATGAACTGGATTTCCACATATATCACAGTAAGAGTTCATGAGACAGTCATCAGGAAGATGATCATTATAGCTACAATGTGGGCAAGGATGAAGAGGTTTAGCTTTAGGTCTTTGACCCTGCTTTGAGGATGAAGCATACTGATGACCAGAATTGGTGTGAGTTGCTTCACTGAATGAACTTACATAATGTAAGTGGTCAGAAGTTCTATGATCTTCCTTTTTGCAGATCATACAAAAAAGGATTTTGTAGCAATTATTAGTGATATGGCTGGTATAATGGCACATATCACACTTCTGTTTCGGTTTGGTGTTAGATTTTGACCTTGATGAACTGGAGGAGACTGACTTAGTTTCATTGATTGTTGAATCAGGAGTTTTCTCAATAGAGTTCATTTTGTCAGTCAACTTCCTGACAAGTTTAGTCGATTCTTGGATTTGGTGCCTTGAAGAGGAACCGAAGATGTTGAGGTCTCGATGGGAGCGAGTCTTCTTAGGTTGGTTTTGTTGGCCTTTTCGGGATGGTTCTTCCAAGTCCAGACCTTTCTTTTAGTGAGTGAGGGTTGAATTGCAAGGGAGTAAGCTCAGAGCTAGGTGCAGCACCCTGAAGAGGTTTCAGGGGTGGAAGCGGTGCTTGAGATTTGGCTTCAGACTCAGAGATGTGTTCAGTACTACTGGGCACATCTGGAAGTCCAAGCATGCTCTTAAGAGCTTGGCTTTCAGGCTCAAGTATTCTTCCAGAATCGAAATTTGGAAGCTTACTCTCAGGGTTTACCCTTTCAACCCAATCACTAGACTTGGGCATTGATTCCTTATTGGAGAGCATGCCAGCAGACACAAATGGTTTAGGACCATGGTCTTTATTGTGAGAATCAGGGAGATGATCTTCACCTATGATTCTCTTTTTGCTACTGGGGGCTCCAACAGTATCAAAGACTCTAGGATTCTTAGCAGTCCAACTTTCAATGATATCTTTTTCCTTTTTAAGTTCTTCCTGAAGAGCTTGATTTCTTTAACTAGTTTAGTGTTTTCAATTTGCGGTGTAATGACCTCAAGCTTGGCTTGTTTTAAAAGAAGCAGTTCATCCCTACACTTGTTTAATTCAAAACTTAACTTGTTGTATTTAGAAAAAGATTTAATCGTTGTTCCTCTACAAACTTAAGGTCAACATTGATATAGTTCATAAAGGACCGCTAATCGAATCATCATCCATAGAAAGTAAGATATTTACCTTCTTCATTGTGATATTGACCCATTCTCCGTTCCTGGCGTGATTCTTTCCAACAGCTAGCTTGTCCTCTTTTGAGAGAGCCATCGGTGCATCGACTTGCACCATTTCATCGTCGAGGGCGGCTCTTCATCCCGATCAAAGACTTTAGCAACTAGACCCTTGTTTTTACCCTGCACAGATTTAACATTGTTTGTTGTTTCTGAGGGAGTGGCCTCAAGCAGTGCTAGCTTAGCCTTGGATTTCCTATACTTAGCTTCAAAATCGACAGATTTGTTTTGGTCAGACTTGTTTTGAAAGTTTTGATGAGACTGATAGATTTTTGGTTTAAATTTGCTAAAGCCTAAGGACTGATTTGACGTTGAGGGTTTGTAAGAGGGTTCAGAAATTGTTTTTGAAAAACAGTCTTTGGCAAAATGACCTCTTTTGTGACACTTAAAACATTCAGTGTCCTCATTAGCTTTAGCATTTGAAAAACTTTTGTTTCTTCGTATGAACCTTTTAGAGTTAGCAAGGAGTGCCCTTTCCTGATACTCAATGTTTAAGTCATTCAAGTAATCCTCGCTTGTTCTCTCATCAGCCTCATCGTCTGAATTTTCCTGAAAATCTTGAACCACACTGTTAGAATATAAAGGCGGTTGATCTTTGGTGTTGAAGTGGTGGTCGGGGACTTCTTGACTTCACGAGACTTTTTCAAGTCGGTATCGTCTGCTGATGAGGTTTTCCTCATAGACAAATTTCTCATAAATTTCGGAAGTTCAAGATTACGGATATGATTAGCATTCCTAAGTCCCGAGAGAAATTCAACCACTTCTCGTGGAGGCTATTGACAAAACCAACATTGATTTCATGTTTGGACAACTTTACACCATCATTTGACAATTCATTTAACAAAGTTTTATCTGGGTGTAAGTTTGAGATAGAGTTTACGAGTCTTTAGCTCGAAGGTGTTATACTCAAGTTTCGTGTCCATAATCATGTTTACCTTGGTATCGAGGACCTTCATAGGCGTGGACAAGGTCATTCCGAGTTTGTTTAGTTTTACTACGACCAATAGCGGACTCCATGACATCATCGGAAGACAAGATATGATGATGCTTTTGAGCCTTTGGTCCTGGTTGACCACTCTTCTCTCGTCTTGAGTCCACTGAGCTCCAGGTTTAGGCAAACCTTTAGCAGTCTTTGGGATAAATGGATCTTCATTAATACACTTAATGTAGTAAGCTTCCATCCCAGTCAAATAGCAAAGCATTCACTTTTTCAATTTGTTAAATTTGCCAATTTCTAGTCGAGGGGCAACAGCAACATAGGCTCCACCCTTTTTATCGACAAGTTAGGGCACATCACTTTCAGCCATTAGGATCCTGATTTAAAAACATTTTTGAGCGGCTTAAAAGGGTTTTATAATCAGTCTGCTCTGATACCACTTGTTTTTCCCGTTTCATAATCGTATAAAAACAACTAATTGTGAACAATGACTAAAAAGATATAAGTAATGATAAGTTTTAACAAGATAAACACACCGAGTAATTTTCAACGTTTATATTCTTTATTAAAACAAATAAAAAAGAATACATTACCCAAGTACTTTCGGAATAGTACTTGGGATTAAAATGACAAGTTTGGTATGACTCCTCACTAAGCTTAGGCTAAGTCTAAGCACAACTACACAGGAACCACTAAGCTATCTCAGGGACATAGTTGTATTTGGAGGAGTGAAAGATTGCTTGTGTGTGTGATTTACAATTAATGCACAAGCTTAAAATCTTTCACTCCATCTCTTATGCTATTTATACAAGTAAGTTTTTAACTCTATCCTAGAGGACAACCGACGGTTCTGAAGACAAAATCTTGATGTATTTTGTCTCTATTTACATGGATATTTAGAGTAAGTGACAAGGCTACTTTCTTCAGTCGGTGATGACACTGAGCACAGTAGTTAGTGACTCGGGAAAGTTTGACTTTGGTTGATAAGGACTTCGTCTTATCTGTTTCAAACTTATCCGCCTTGTCCGCTCATTCTTGATCTTCTTAGCCTTGATCTTCATCATCAGTTTTCTTGATGGTAGTAGTTGGTGAGGAGTTTTGGGATTGATGAGTTATTTTCATCACTCACCGACCACCATCTTCTTCTTGACTCGATCTTCACCCTTAAGTTCCGCCTTACTAAGTGGAGACTTCTTCTTTGTCCTCTTCGAGTAACTTGAAGACGACTCACCGAGTGAGTATGCGCTCTGTGACTTGTTATTGTTTAAAGGACTAAACGTACACTTGGGGTATTTTCTATTCAAATCCTAGAATCAAGGGGTTTGGGTATTCACTGAACCTAACACTATTTAAGCACTATCAGGGTTAATTGGTCGTCTTGGCGAGAAACTTAAATGTTTCATCGTAGGTTGTTTTGGCTGAAGGATGGGTTGTAAGGTTTGTAACTTCCTTTAAAACCTATCAGGGTACATTTGATCACATATATATGAGGCCTAAATCCTTAACCTCATGCATAGGGTCAGTTTATTTGAATGTCTTGGGCTAACCTGTTAAGGGTGGGCGGATGGTGGCCTTTGGTATCCATGGGAACTTAGCTTGATGTAGGATCGAATATATTATTGTGTTGATGATTCGGGTGGTCTTGGATGATCATAATACATGTTAGCCATTAGAGAGAGAAAGTAGAGAGTTGGGTGTTTTCTTGGTAGAGACTTGTAGCACAAAATATGTAAGGTTAGATTGAAAAGCACCACCCCTTCCATGGATGGAAGGGGTATTTATACTTACAAAATACACGACCTCCTATCGGCCTGTGGATCAGGTATACAGTGGGTAAAGACCCGTCCTTCCTCCACGGTATTACACTAAACTAAACTACGCTACAAACTAACTAATTAACTAACAAATAACGTAAATAACTACAAGTCTACGAGCTAACTTATGCTAGATAATATTTGGGGTGACCGACTCTTCATTATGGAATTTCCAATTCCTAACAATCTCCCCCTAAGGGAGGTCACCCCATGTTTTACATTTTGAATCCTAGCATTCTATATAATCTTCAGTCTAGAGCTCGTAGACTAGAATTCTTCAACATCTACATCTTTGTGCTTTTGTAGCAATTCTTCAAAGTCCGATTACTTTGTACTTTCAGTGGAGGCCTTTGAACTGATCCACATCTTTGATGATCTTCGAGCTTTCTTTGAGATCATCAGCCACAGTAAATCTCTGGATCACCCTTTATTGTGTTGCCATCATGTGATGTTGTGACTTTCGGACCGACATGCTCACACTTTCTGGATCATGACATATTTCCATCAGAGTAGCGGAAGCTTTATTGGTTCATGATATTTGCGTGATAGCGAAGCATAGTATAAAAATATCGAGCACGGTTACGTAGATATGCACCAATCATGATTTCTTCAATTAAGTGTGGATGTTGTGAGCATGCGACTTTGGATTGACTTCTCAATTCGATCACCGCAACCGTCCAAATGTACCGCAAACAACAGTTAGCAATAAAACACACGAAAGTGTTTTGATCACTTCGTTGAATTGAGGTACACGCCCACGGTTCCCGATTGATCGATCAAATACCGCTTGTGATCGGTATGATTCGAAGAATCTCCTTGACGGGGTTTCTTGTTGCTCTAGTTGTTCTCAAACCGGAACATCTCAAAGAAGACAACACGGAGTGAGTGAACCAGCAAATTGAGATTCACTGATTGATGAAAAATGATTTGAAAAACAATCGCGTATTGCTTAGAAGAAAGAGTTTTGCAATACGACGAAGGTTTTATGAGAAAGATCAATTTTCAATCAGAAATACTTTTTGTATTTGAAAACATGAATACGCATTCGATGTGCTAGAGAAAAGAAGAAATTCGCACATCGAACGGTTTTTCCAAAAGTATTTTTTCAATCAGAGATACTTTTTGAATTTGAAAATGAATACACATTCGATGTGCTAGAGAAAAGAAGATTTGTACATCGAACGGTTTTTCAAAAGTATTCGTTAATTCATTTCCTGGACCAAGGTTGATTCACGAGTGAATCGCCCCATCGTTTCTATCCAGTTGTCACAAGCTTGATCTTTTGCAAGATCTCACATGTCACCCACCAAGAGCTTGTTTGATGTTGGCTCTAGAAGGTATTCCATCTTCATCGTGAATATTTTCATATCACTCGGATGTTCTGGCAATACCACAAGGATAATGCGATTGTGTGAAACAGCAAGTCTTCATTAATTTAGTGTCCTAATGAGATATAGTGGATGATCTCTTGGCTCTAGACTTAAAAGTGCACATTTGGTTTCCTATGTTGGAGACTAGGGAGAGGGTCTCCTTCTTCAATATCAACAATCTCTAAGAGAGAGTCGATAGATAATGTCGGTTCCTCGTGAGAATGAAACAAGCCCTTTTAAGAGGAACTTGAGTAGCTTGGGAAGGTTAGTGCAGTGCGTCACTGGGTCCATGACGTCTTGTCTTCAATACCGGCGTTACCTTAGTAACCACCAAGAGCATATGTATTGAACCCGTTCTCGCCCTAAGGTTGAATTATTGGAGGGCTATTTCTTTTCACCCTTTTCACATTTAATTCTTTTCATTCTTCAACCCTTGATTGCTTACCGAGACTTCATTACTAGAACCTTGTTGGGTTTATTCCAAGACTAGCTCGGTCTCATCCGCACTCTTCCCATATCTCACTTTTATCCTTTTTCATCATACCTAAGGACTTCTACACTATCTAGTGGATTATCCTGGGTAGATCCCTCCGGTTCTGGCGGATCATGGGAACTAATACCTAACCTCACCATCCTTATAACTCCATACATAAAGTAAAATGGTCGGTCTTTTGGTATAGTTCATTCATCCTTAAAACCAATTGAAAAATCATTTGGAATAACAATCAAGGTACTTGTGATACGAGATCAAAGCATTTTGTACCTTAATAGTTTTGATCATTTAGAAAACCCCCCCTCAACATGTGCATATGATTTAGAAATTGTTTAGCGCATGGAGGCAAGAGGACTTTGAAATATTTTCTTTGATCACAATTTCATTAGAAAAAGCCTTTTGATTTTCTTGGTAAATTCTCCCCCTCAATATGTGCATAGGATATTTGAAATCATTTTATCACATAGAGGAAAGAGTTCTTTTGATGCACATTTCACGATTGCCAATAGAAACCATTCGCTCCCGTCAATATGTGCATCAATATATGAAAGTGTTTAGCACATATTAGAGAGCTGCACATTGAATCAAATGATCACCTTTATCAAATTTCATATTAAATCACAAATTCTCCCCGATCAAAATATCAAACCCTTTGAGATTTTGGATCTCAAGTGATTTAATTAGGTTTAGAAAACATGGGAGAACTTGTGGCTGGTTTAAATACTCATCTTGTTTTGGATAAATCCTCCTCCTCAAACATGTACATCATATATTGAAATCGTTTGGCACATGGAGGCGGGAGTGCCTTTGAAGGACTAAAACCAATTCCATTAAAAGCAGTTTGAGATTTAAATCACTATCTCTCCCCGATCAAAATATCAAACCATTTGAGATTTGTGATCCCATCGATTTAAATCATTTAGAAAAGTTTAGGGAAGGCGTGGCAAGATTTGATTTTGAAAAATGATGATAAGGACCAAATTTAGACATTAAAGATTGTTAGTGTCAGGTATGATTATTTTAAGAGACCTTTAAGTAAAATAAAACAATTTCACAATCAAACAAGAACAGAAAAAATTTCATTTTGACAGATCTTTGAGTTTTAAATAAAATCATACCATGACATAACATTAAATCTTTAGATCACCACATTTTAACGTACAAACGGACTTTTATGAAGAAATATTGTTTGAAAATAATTTATTTTAAATCACTCTCCCCTCAATCGATGACCGTAGTCGATGATTGAGTGACTTATATTTTGATAAAATGAAGTCCGTGATTTTCAAATTTTAGTCCAATTTATTTTCAAAACAATATTTTTCCATTTTCAAAACAATTTTAATCAAATATTTCAAAATTGTTTTAAAATGGTATCTGCACAAAGATCGTTAGGTGGTTGAGAAGCTTATGTTGTAGGCTTTGTAGGGCTTGGAAGAAAAACCTTCTGGCGATGCGGTGAGACTTCTTACGTTGCATTTTAATGCCAAGCGAGGTCAAATTAAGCTCCGTTTCTTCAATCACTTAGAAGAAAACCATCTGGCGATGCGGTGAGACCTCTTACGTTGCATTTTTCCATGCCAACACTCCATAGAAGTCCAATTAAGCTCCGTTTCTTCATTTGTCAACCCAAGATATAGTTACCCTTTCCTTTCGGCATCCAATCATCATATTATGTGGGATCCGGATCGGGAACATTCTTATATACCAATATACATGCATACGTTAGTGAACACACATACAGATATATGGTGGTCGACATCACCCAAACAGCAACCGACTAATAAAAGTCAATCCAACATATCAATCAGATCATTCAAATGTATGGGAATAATGTGTTTATCAAACTCTAATCATCTAATCCTAACAATCATATCCTAGGCACCTAGTCCTTCAACGTAGGTTAACATGTTTAACATTTAAGTATTTAGGATAATTAGATAATCTCGGTAGATGATACAGATTTGAAAACATTCTCCCCCTCAATCAATGACTTATTTTACTGAAAAGTTTAAAAGCGCTGAAGTTATTGATTGAGTTTTCAATTTTCGAAAACTACAAACCGATTGATTTTAAAGCAACTCATTTATCACCATTTTGTTAAAACAAATATTTTTCTGAAGAATTTTAGACGGAAAAATATTTGAGTAGAACAATGATCCTTCAACATACTTTCCTCATTTTGTTTTTAGGATAAGTGCACGAAATATTATGAAAATTGGTTAAGCGCAGCACTTTCCTTTCTTTAAGAGTGGGTTGCTATCTGAAATAATAGCAAACCATAGCTTTAAGCACGGGTTACAGTCTGAAATAACTGCAAGCCATGATTTTTGACATGTTTAGAAAAAAATATTTACACCTCCTGCTCGAACTTCATCTATGGTCCCGTGCCATTATTGAATGACATTTCTAAGACCGCAGATGTTATCGATACCAGAAGACATGTCTTGAGAAAACATATTTTTGGTATTTTTCAAGTTTTCTGATTTTTATGGATTTTTGAAGGTTTTATGTTTTTCTATTTTCTTTTTGTTGGTTTTATAATTTTGTATTTTGGGTTTTAATAATTATTTACAGATAGAATAGATGATATGGTTTAAGAAGATGATGATACGAGTACCGAGATAAGGATATCGAGCAGCCCCGTTGTAGAAGATAGAAGACATCATCTCTTAAACATTCACCACCAAAGCTTCCAAGATTCTTGAATCGAAGAGAGAAATTGAGCCACTTGAAAGTGAGACTTTGGTTGCTTCCCCCCAAACCGTAAATCTTCTTATTGAGCAGATTCTAAGCTTTCTTTCAAGCTTTCCTTAGCCAGATGCACAAGGACGCACACCATATCATCGATCTTGCTGCTCCATATAAGAAGGATCATTGTAAGTCTCCGTTCAGGTTATATCATCAAGAACAAACGAACGTATCATCCCACTCATAAATAATCTTCTCAAATTTCATAACCATCAAGTCCAAGCTATGCATCCCAACGAGTTGTCAAGAGACCACTTCCCCAAGTAGATGAATTGATGCGATCGGTCTCTTAGACTAGAGCTTACGAACCCGAATACACATACCAAGACAAAGAAACTTATACCATCAAGTAGCAGTTAAGTCCAATAGCCAAAGAATAACCCCGATGTATACTTTTCTCTCCACGAAGAAAGTGTATGAAGCTCACGAACCAAGTACCGAATGCCCAAGAGAGAATAACCGATAACATTGAAGAAGCGGGCGAATCACCGATTATCTCTGCGGATGTCAATGCGGAATAAGTGATTATATCTACGAATCGGTTAAGCACTCAAGTGAAACGGTGGCGTCCCCAATGTACACAATCTCTCCACGATGATTGCGATAGCATCGAAATCATCACACACTTGTGTACCTCTTTTATCATCATAAACTAACTCTTCCATCTCTTCCCCCACATAGTTGGAATAAGAACACTAAGCGCCATGAGTCAAACCTTGAGATTCTCTGCGGTAATGACATATGTCTTCCCGGGATTTCTTCAATCACTTAGAAGTATTAAGCTCATCAAGTTTACTCGCGTTTAGATGTGTGTCTCCTTCCCCCTTGCTGGTTTTGATACTTCAGAATCAGCAACTCATTGTAAGCCCGTATACTAGAAATTTGTTGAGAAGAACACTAGAACTCTTGTGAGAATAAACTTCTTTGAAGAATGTGAGCAAGTCTAATTGGGATTAAATCAATTTTCACTCTCCCCAATTAGTGCTCTCCCTAAACCGACAATCTGTTTGATAAGAGCCAGATTAAGAAGAAGTCTTTAGATCGTTAAATGCAACTCGTCTTTAGTCTTCTAACATGCAGCGAGAAAATGTAGAACCGACTATAGACTCGACCTTCTTCAAGATTGTCCGGTTGGGAATAGAAATTCTACATCTTCTTAACACCACATGCATTCCAATTAACTTACATCTTGCAAATCCCTTAATTGAAATCCTCCCAATCAAACAAGAACGAGAAAGATGTTCATCAAGAAAATCAACAATCGACCAAGACCGAACACACTAAATGGTAACACCAAACTACCAATCACATCAAACAAGAATAGAGAGATTGTTCGGAATCACCATGTTGATGTGCATGATCCGTGCAAAACCGTCAAGTCGTAACAGACTTAAAACAGCTTCAGCACGAAATCAATGAAGATCTGAGGAGAATAGGGTCTCCCCGGGTCGTTATGTCCCAGCGAGCTATGCAATGGATTATCAAACGAATAGTGATCGAGGAATTTGAACGGAAAAGGATTTGAATGGGATTATAACTAAGGAAAAAGCCAACAAATTGAAAACGGCTTAAATGCAAATTAAAGGAAATTAAAAAGATAAAATCTATTAAATAAACGCTATCACTATTTTTACAATGATGTTTTTGTTTTATGTTTTAATAAAGCGAAATTAAAATCTACGCGACGTAAAAAATAAAAAGTGAAACTAAAGCAATATTAACCCTAAAAATATGAAAATGATATTTTTACAAACCTAATGATAAAAGAAACTTTTTAGAAAAAGAAAATTATTTTTATAACTATTTAATTAATTATTATTAATTAAAAACTATTTTTAACTATTTAATAATTATCTAAAATACAAAAAATTAGGAAATAAAGCTAGAAAAATAAAATTATGAAATGGAAAAATCTAAAATATCAAACTAGAATTTTCAAAACTATTTTGTATTTTTCGATTATTTTCTATTTTTATGAATTTTAAACTATTAAAACTAATTAAATAGCTAAAATTACAAAATAAACTATGAAAATATGGAAAATTACTTTTTTACTTTTTATATTTATCTAAACTTAATAAAATTGAAAAATTATTTTTTGGAACCTTTTCTTAATTTTTGTATTAAAAGCTATTTAAAAATACTTAAAAACTAATTAAAATCAAGAAAAATACCAAACAAGCTAGGAAAAATCTGAAAAATTCAGGAAAACTTTAAAATAATATTAGGAATATGTGAAAAATGGAAAAACAGGCCCTTGTGTGGAGAAATATGAATCTGCTATGGAAGTGCTTATTTGAAATAAGCACTTGATAAGCAAAAGAGCACCAAAAGCTACCAGCTGTTAAAAGAAGCTTAAATATGATAAAAGAGCTAAAATGCAACAGAATCAATAAGCTAAAACCACGTAATCACAAGCTAGGATGATTTGATGTTATGAGCTTTTGAGCCAAAACAGATCCTTGGTAGCAACTTTAAGCTGATGCACAAGCTTAACAATAAGCTCAAACTGGAAACTATAAGTTGTAACCTAGAGAAGACCTGGTTGAGATTAAGTGTACCAAAAAGCAAACCAAGAAAAGCTCTAATAAGCCCTGTGCCTTAGCTGCAAAACCTGAGAAAAACTCAGCATTCACTGAGTTTGGAGCAGGGCATTATGGGCCTGAAAGATGAGCTAATTTGGAGCTTTTATAAAATTTGTAAAAATCAAATAAAATGATGAAAAGTAAGAGCACCAGCTGAACTTTTTGAAATGCCAAGATTCACTTGATAAGACCCAAATATGAATCCTAGAAAAATCCTTGTAATTGGGCTCAAAACAGATTTTCACTTTTTTTACTTTTGAACTAAAGATGAGAAGTTGACTTTTTGAGTTTTGCCACCGATTTTAGACACCGAGATTGATGTTAATGTTTGAAATGTAGCCTCTGCAAGCCTTGGTTATAACTTTGGAACATAAAACAAGTTTCGGATGTCCAAAATCTCAACAGATTAACTGTTGAGATTGTTTGAGTTGGATATTGACTTTTAACTCTAGCAGACCCAATTTAATGACCAAACTAAGTTCAATTATACTTGAGAAACATGATACAACAGAACTTAACTACTTATTAGGCTTTTGAGACAGAAAATTCAGCAAAACCAAACACCCTTGATACTACTGTTAAACAAGTAAAACTGAGCTAAACTCTAAACTATCCTAAGATAATGATCCAAATAAGTTCAAATAACCTAAATGCAACTATTTAAAGATATTAGAACTAGTTATAACTACTAAGACAGATATTGCAAATGAAATTTTAAAAGTGACTTACAAGTAGTCCTAGGCCACAATGGCCTGAAACAAAGTACCAGAGAACACTAACCTAAATAAATCCCTACACTAGCTCCATTTCAACCCAATTCCATAGCTGATTCACCCATTGACCCAATCAATGCCAATTATGCCCCTGTTTGACTTTTGTTGACCAAGATACAAAATGAGTGTAAACTTGAATTGGAGCTTGTAAAAAGCTATGTTAAGCTTATACAAGCTTATATGAGCTTTCAAATAAACTTCTAAACACTTGTATATGAGTATTTGAAATGGCAAATTGAAACAGTGAGCTAGAAAGTTGCATTTGTGAACATAACTGAAATTCTTGCTTGCATTAAGTCTCAAAACTCTTAAACACTTTAAACTGATACAATTTAACAAGATATTACAAGTTTTATACTAAATTAAGGAATTTTAGATAAAAACGACATTAAGATGAAAACTAAAACTAGTAGACTCTCCTTTTGCATCCTTTTTCCTTCTTTTTATAATCCAATCACTTTTCCTCTCTCCTCTCGAATCTTTCCCAACAATCCTAGCCATTGGATGGCCTAGAATTAATCTCCACCATTTAAACTTGATTTTGGCGCCAATTTTCTTATCGCCCATTGGAGGTTGAGTGAGGGTTAGGAAGCTTTAAATGAAGTTTGGAGGTATGCTAAGGTGGAGGGGACATGGGAGAGTGATTGGAGAGGAGGGGGGATGGGGTAGTAAGCTAGTTGCAGGAAGCAGTTGATAATGGAGACTTTTGGCGGGTGAGATGATTGACCAGATTTGACCAGGCAAGTATTAATAATAGGGGGGGTTCACAATTGTATTATGACAAGGTCCAGAATTGGTGCAAGGGTCCAAAAATGAGTGAAAAGGTTTTAAACTTCAAGGACTAAAGGTGTATAATCTGAAACTTGAGGGGCCTAAGCTGCCAATTCAGAAAAGTCATTCCAAGGGACCACAAATGACAACTTTCAAAAGTATAAGGACCAACATTGCCATTTTGCAATTTTCCAGGGGCCATTTCTGCCAATTTTGAAACTTGAAGGACCATTTTTGTAAATTTCTCAAACTTTGTATATTTTTCACCAAAGGACTTATTTTGACAACTTTTGATTTTAAAAGGACCTTTGGTGACTTTTGCTTTTGAAATTATGGCTCAGGGACTATTTTGACAATTTATGAAACTTGGGGACTAAAGCGCCAATTTTGCAAACTTGATACATTTTCATCGATTTTGATAATTTTGCATTTGAAACACATAAAACACCGATTTGTGATATTTTGATCATTTTGATGTGTTTCGAGTGTTTTCAGATGATTTTGCGGTTTATATTATACAAAATGATGAGTATTTACACACTCATCAATCCCCACATCGAGATATTGCTAGTCCCTAGCAATGATTTGAGAAAACATAATGGATTTTAAACTCTTTACCAAAAGCCATTACTTCGAGTAGCCAAATGTTTCAGTTCAAGTAAGAACCATGGTACACCGATAACCATGTGATTTTGAGCAAACCACCGACTTTCAACGGATTTGATTTTGTCTTTACCGAAGCCGTACCCTTACGGACTAGCCAACTCTTAGATAAATTATCAATATTATCTTTGGTGAGTGATTACCAATTATGGTTTTTCCATCGCCTTTACCACAAGCCATAACCTTGCGGGCTAGCCAACTCTTCACTTTTTAGGATATGGTGGAATGAGAACCATACAATTTTGGGCAAATTGCAAGCCATATAAACGGATTTGAGAAATCTTTACCAAGAGCCGTTTGTTCTGGATTAGCCAATCCTTTTGTCTATTAGACAAGGCGGATCGATAACCAAATGAGAAAGTGTAAAACACTTACTCCAAAAAAAAATTTTTGGCCAAAAACGGGAATTGGTATAATTATATGATAAAATTCGTGAGAATTCCCCCACACTTAGAAATGAATATTTCCCTCAATATTCAAAGTACCGCGGTTATGCGAAACAAAGAACGTAAAAGGAAATATTACGCCATTATTTAGAAAGAAGATTTTTTTTTTTTTTTTTTTTTTTTTTTTTTGAACATGTGGGCAACCCCACACTAGGGTGGTAGAAAGAGGCGAGAAGATGCGAAATATGGGTGAAAACCCATATGGTGTGTCTCTTGTTTTTGGTTACCGAGTCGCTAGCTTGACTCGACCCAATTCATTTGTTCATGGGGAAAGTAGCGTGGAAAAACAATCTCGATCGGACTTTCGTTCACAATGTTAATGAACATATGAACATCGAAAGTTCCACACCGACGAGATACAACCTCGGTATTGTTAATAGTAGACACTATAAGGGATGATACGGGGTCAAAGATGGTGTCCTCATTCCCGAAAGAGAAAAGGAAAGAGCAACCACACCATCCGTGAAGAATGGAATAAAGACGTACATGAGAATGCATGTCCATTCCTCACAGAGAGAAGCAAATCACCGGTTTGACATCTTTAAGCTTAAACTTGAAGCTTAGATGGTGATTGTCAAGAAGATGTCCGGGAGGAGGGTGGGAAAGCGGTTCTTCAATCAACAAACTTTCCGAAAAAGGATGTCTCCTCCGGATCAAGGTAAGTGTTATCAATTCCGTAGGAATTGACTCATCACTAAGAAATGCATCGACTTCATTCCAAAAGTTGTCATCTTCCTCATCGAGTGAGAGAAGGGATGGAAGAGTCGGGAATAAGACTAGAGGATGATGGATCATTTTGAGCAATTCATCAATGGGAAGAATGTCTCCTCCGGATCACAAACATCATCATCCAACTCGGATGAAACCAAGAGAGTTTGGTTTCATCCACGACTTAACAATCTCGATGCGACAAAGCGATGCCGGAGGTGGGACAAGTGGTGTGCTCTTAGAGCTAGCGGTTTCCACCACTTCCGATAAAGTCTCCGATTCTAGATCATCATCATCATCATCAAGAACACTCTTGACTTCCCTAGTACGACTTTCAAACCATTTGGTTGAACCGGGGTGATTTTCAAAGCTTTGAGCTCAAAGACGCGTTTTGGTGAACACTCTTAACCGTGAAATTTGAGAGTGTTGCATTGATTCTTCGATTTTTGATCAATTGTGGCAACACTCTTTTGTATAGAGGTTTGGAGTTTTGGTTAACATTTAACGTGAGCTCTTCGTTGTCAACCCGTATGGTCAACTCTTCAAAGAAACACATCAATCGAGCACGACTGTTTTCAAGAAAGCTCTCCCAAGATGAGGGAACTCTAGGATCCGCATCGAAGTCTACTACAACAAAGTCGGCATGAAAGTGAAATTTTCCCACTTTCATCACGACATCCTCGGCTATCCCAAGAGGACGAGTTACAGTGACGATCCGCTAGCTCGAGTGTCATACGAGTGGATGAAAGTTCGGGAAGAGCGGTTTCTTCCACACCGAGAGAGGCATGAGGTTAATGCTAGCGCCAAGATCGCCAAGGCGGAGCATTGAAACATCCCCAAGAAATCACACGGGATTAGAAACCGCCGGGGTCTTCAAGCTTTCGGAAGCTTATTAAGAATGGCACGAGCATTGTTCATTGAGAGGAGTTTTAGCCATCTCGATAGCTTGTCTTTGTTGGTGAGTAAGCCTTTAGCGTAGATGCAAATTTAGGCATTAGAACGAGAGCATCAACGAAACTTATATCAAAGTGAAGCTCATTGAAGATTTGGAAAATTTTTCCATTTGCTCTTTGTTTTTGTCTTTGAGCTTCTCATCATTCATTCTTGATGGGTAAGGAAGTCGACTAGACTTTTGAGCCGGGATCAAGTGTTTTCGCTCAAGATTTTCTTCGAACATCGGGTTCCGGACTTAAAGCTTGGACTACCGAAGGTGGGACGTGTCTTGATGCCGTGGGCTTGAATAATGCACCTTGTTCGTTGTCTCCTTGGTAACTTGACTAAATGCCACAGGAGGAGGGGCATAGGAGTCGAGGTCCATTGTGCGTCTTACCACTACGAGTGGTGACGGCTTTCAACTCGGCATTGGGATTGGTAATCGTATTGGTTGGGAGTCCTCCGGAAGATGGCGAAGCTTTGTTCATATTCATGTTCATGAAACCGCTCATCATATTCTTTAACTCATTTGTCCGCCGAGATAATGTGGTATCAATTTCCTTTTAGCTCACCTCTCATGTTATTGATCCGAGTTTGCATTGATCGCATGTTTGCCTCGGTCATTTTCATGAAGTCATTTGGCATGGGAGCTTGAGGAGGTGGTTGATAACTTTGATGATTTGGAGCTTGGTATGGTTGAGGTTGGTTGAAATTGTTCGGTTTTGATTGAAATTTTGAGAGTTATTAAAATTTTGTCCTTGATTCGAACAAAGCGATTCTATTGCCATGGTTTTGCACGGAGGAAAACCGGTGGTGTCATACCGCTAGGTGCAGTAGTGAGGATCACTGTGGTCGGTATTGATTGTGGTTTACGAAGCTACGGAGCTTGGTAAAAGGAAGCATCGGTTGCTTGACAATCATAATACGCATGTGGACCACTACAAGTTTCACACACCTTGTTTACGGCTTTGGTGGTTCGGGCTTATGAATTTCGCTTTTGATTTCCTTTACCTCTTTTATCATACAATGGATGATGTCCGTGAGAGCGGTTAACGGAGCGCTAACTCGGAAGAGTTACCGGATGAAGAAGGTGAGTGTTCGAACATTGACTTTGTTGCGAGAAATAGGAACTTTTGATTTTGCTCGCAAATCTCAATCACATCTTTAGGTTTACGATTCAAGATATTGCTCGCTGTGGCTGCATTCAAGGAATCTTGATCATTACCGTTCAACCCATTGTAAAAGATATTGACTTGTTGAAGCTCCGTGAATTCATGATGGGGCATTTCCGAGGAGATCTTTGAATCTCTCCCATGCCTCTCCAAAGTTTTCATCAAAATTTTGACGAAATCCATAAATTTCATTTTTCGATTAGTCGTCTTTGATGGAGGAAAGAAATAGTTGACAAACTTTTGAACAAGATCCTCCCAAGTTTCGATAGATCGAGGGGTTCTTTTTCCACCAAATCCGGCTGCCCCTCAGTGAGAATGGAAATAGCATCAACTTGATGACTTTTGTGAAGGCTTAAGGGTTATGTGTGGATAAAACCTCAATATCGATATCAAAAATAATCACGAAGATAGATTCAAATTCTCTTAGGAAAAGAATAATAAATCAAATCCGTGTGTGATCGTGTACGGATTAGACAACCCGAATCGTTTTCCCAACGAGGCGTGAATTGCCAACGTCGTTTTTGGTTTGGAATTTAATGCTCGATGTTTTGATTTGTTTGATTTTGATTATTAAACTACGGGAATAGGGAAAGTAATTAAGGGAATCTATTTTACGGGAAATCCTAAGTGCGATTATAACTAAAACGTAATTAATAAACGTAATTAAAATGCAACTACGTCTAAATTATATCCTAAAAATGCCTAATTCTACTTTTACTCTAGAAATGATATTTAAAAACTAATTTAGAATTAAAACTATTTTTTTGGATTTTTCTGAATTTTATTTAAATTAAAAACTAATTTTTAACTATTTAAACTAAATTAAAATACTAAAAATTATGAAATTTAGGGAGAAAAATATGAAACTACTTTCTAAAAATCTAAAATATCACTAAAGACTTTTCAAAACTATTTTTGTATTTTTCAGATTAATTTTCTATTTTCTACTAATTTAAAACTAATTTAATCTAATTTAAATTGTGAAAAATACAAAATAAAAGGGAAAAATATGGAAAAATCTTTTTTATGCTTTTTATATTTTTCTTAAACTATTAAAATTGAAAAATTATTTTTTGAGCTTTTCTTAATTAATTGCAATAAAACCTATTTAAAAGTGATTAAAATCTATTTTAAATCTAGAAAAATAGTAAATGGTGACCAAAAATGATGAAATTTTCAGGAAATTCTAAAATGTGCTTCTGGTTCTATGAAAATAAGAAATATGGGGCTTATGTGTAGAAATCAAGGGTTTGCAGTGTAAATTAAGCTAAAATAAGACTTAAAATAAGCTAAAAGCTATAAACCGATTTTAAGCTAATGGAATCTTAAAGGAACCTAGAAATGACAGTGATAGAGCTATGGGAGCATACAATAGGCTAGTTATTAAGGGATGATTAAGCTAAAGTGGAAAGTACTTAAAGAAATAAGCTAATAAGCTAAGGATCATTCAAATAAGCTATATATGAAGGAGACCTAATAAGCTATCTATACTAAGGTATCTAGGAGTAATTTAAGCTAATCTTAAAGTCTAATAAGCTCTAAAAGCTAACGTGGAAACCTGAAATTCCAACAAGAAAGTGGAAAATGGGACAACTTTGAGCTTATAAATAAGCTAGCAAACAAGCTTCTTATGCCAAAATAAGCTAGATCGATTTAGATTAGGTTCCGTGGTCTACAAAAACCAAGTTTCAAAAGTTTTGAAACTCAAATAAGGAGTTTACAAGATCGATCTAAGGGGTGCTTGAGGACTCTTTTAGGACTGTTTTCTTGATTAGCAGTTTGGGATGATTTGAAAATCTAAATTTGAGCTTGTAAAAGTTGATGGAAATTCTTGAAAAAGCGATTATAAGCTAACTATAAGCGCTAAACTATACTCAAAACTAATTTTTTGTGTTTTGAAATGATTAAGACAGTTAAATTAGCTAGAGAAAGTGACTAATAAACTGCTTTTGATGAAACTTGAAACAGTGACCAAAGTTCCAAAATGACCCAATTGATTTTGACACTAATTGACACTAAACCGGGACTTTAAGACACACTAACTAGGACCAAATGAACTTCAAAACAACAATGAAAAGGGTTTAAACCTCTAAGCGCCATACTACTATTTTTGATAAAACCATTTTACTCAAACTTTAAAAAGCGAACTCATCGCTATTAGAGACTACAAAAAGCCTTTAAAACTACTTATCCAAAGAAGAGTAAACCAAATGAGAGCTTAAAGAGCTCATCAAATGACCAAAAGTGGTGAGGAACCCACGGTGCCAAACACCCCTTTATCAAGAGTGTTTGGCGAATTGGCCTAGATAGGTTTGTTAAGCTTGAAATCTTAAAAGACAAAAGTGTAGACACCTTATTTAACAAGAGAAAAGCTATTTCGAAGTGAATAAGCAAAAGAGATAAGCAAATAAGCAGTTTGACTTATGTTGACTCTTTTTTTGATTTTATAAAACCGAACAAGAACAAAATAAGATGAATAAAACAAGCTCACATAAGCTATATAGAGCTTATATGAGCTTAAACTAACAATATCTATAAGCTTGAATCAATGGAATAGTACGGATTAATATCAAACAAAAAATGAAATACTTGAGAACTTTTATTTAAACTAAAAGTGAGATTACAAAAGAAAATGAGAATAGCTTTAAGAAACCATTCTTGAAAACTTAAAAGATACAAGAAATGAAAATTGAAATGTAAATTGCTACTAAACTATTCTACACAAATACATTGTGAGCCAAAGGGTCCTATTTATAGCCTTGAGGAGGAGGTCTTGGGATCCTTTGAGAAGAGCCTAGAAGGCGATTCGAGCCATTCATTCCTTCCATCATCACTTGCACCAATCAAATTGCACCATTTAGCTCAATGAGGTGTTTCGCCACTAATGATGTGCCATTTGTCCACGTGGTCATCATTATCGACAAGTCGGTGGGATAAGGTGAGTAGATAGATTCTAGTACGAGGTTTATGTTTGGGATTGGTGATATGGTGGTGTATGGGTCTTGTTTGGGAGGAGGGGAAGATGGGAGGGGCATGATTTAGGCGCGTTTGGTTATTATATTATAACTCAAATATGTTGACCGGGCATAAAGGGTTGACTTGGGTTATTATTTCGGGTCTTGAGTGATTCGGTAGGAGGGTTTAATAACGGGTGTAGGATTTGGGATATTGGATTGGGCGAATGGTTTATGGATTGGATAATGGACTTGGATAAATAGTGGATTTATTAATGGACAAGGACTAGTATTGTGATAAATGGTAACCATAGGGACCAAACATGTACATCCGGATATTTGAGGACCAAAGGTGTGCATTGAAATTATCTTCAAGGACTGATCTTGACAATCTTCAATAGATCAAGGGCTAAATTTGCACTTTTGAAACTCAAGGGCCATTTTGACATTCTTTGAAACTTGAGGGCCATTTCGACATTTCTTCAAACTTTGATCAAATCTTCACAAATCATCCTCGAGATTAGAAATCTTCAAAATGCATAATTCGACCTTGAGCTCAACTTAAGCTCTCTTAATCTCTCGTGCTCGGATTTACGTCGATTTGGATCCTTTTGCGTGTTTTACATATCCATACCGCACAAGCACAAACTCAAGAAAACCACAAATATTAGCAATAAACGGCTCTTTCTTGGTTATTTTGGGTCTATTTTGATAAAGAAAAGGTATGTGTTTTAGCACATACCAAAATACCCAGACGAAACTATTGCCGTGTCCTCACGCAATGCCATCAACTCACGCTTCTAAAACCAAGGATTTCAATCTCTTTCTACTAAACCTATGAAGAAGTAGCAAAGATTCCTCAAAAGAGATTAAGAAACCCTAATTCTAAAACGCCTGCTTACCTTTTAAATCACATATATATATATAACGATTAAGCACATTCCGGTTATGAATGACGGTTTGTTGAACTTTCATGTCGATCAATAACTCAAACATTTTTCAAACGACACGTTAGGATCACGAGTAGAAAACACAACACACGGTGAAGTGACCATACGGATAGAATACATCGTCCCCGATTTTCACAAGTCCCAAACTAAGCGTAAAACCGAAATCATTGTTACATACGACTCTAGATGCTAACACTACCCATGGAAGTTACTTGTGTACTTACTTTTCGTTCCCATTTTCCTATTTCCTCTAGACTTTTTATTTTTGTGAGAAATGAATTTCTTCAAATTCTCGTTTCGATAAGAATTATTCCGATAAAGATACAAAGCTAAGTCGATAATTAGTTATCCATCTTCTCTCAAGAACCATTGTCGTAAAATGAGGTCCACATCAAGGAATTTTATTCACTAACTTTTGACTTTTCACTTTTTTCAACTTTTTCATTTTTTTTTTTTTTTTTTTTTTTTTTTTTTTTTAACTTGCACTTATACTTTTATTTATATGAGTTGTGAACCACGGAGCTTCACGGGTAATTCCAAGACTATAGGCTTCATGAGATGAGAATCCCTTTGGTTAGGCTAAGACCTCATTCAATCCACGGCTAAAGATCCAAGGGTCCGATCTCGACACATGACTCACAACTTTATTTATTACTTTTCTCATATCACTTATTACTCATTTATTTATCACGGATCCTTGATGTGTACCCAATTTTTAAAACAAAGATTCTTTTAAGAAGATAAAGAACTAACCATCGCCAAAAACTCGACATCTCTAATTATTTAGACAGATATGGGGTGAAACAATTTTGTGGGAACAAAAGCCATAAGTACCTTCGATGGGCTCTAAAGAGAACCAACTACTCCATGTTTAGCATCTAAACTCATAAGTAACTCTATCATTTCTCGATCTCGCAAATTTAAAATCCCAAATAATGAGATCCGCAGATGCTTAGCCGATAATTTTAGATTATCTATGGTTAAGGAACAAGCTAGGGCTCAACACGCCCGGTCAAGTCGTAATTCTATTCCTACTCTCACCAATGGAAAGTCAATCAAGGTGTCAAAACATATATTAACTTAGCAAATGTTTTCGTCTAATGAAATCAAGTTATGCATATTTAAAGTCACTCAGGAAACTTGCAAAATCTTGGCCTTGTGAGCTAGAATTAGCATTTTATAGCTTCTTATCTAAGAGACTAGCCAACTTTTCAATCAAAAGACTTAACAAAAGCTTACAAAAATTTTAAATTTTGCTCATTTTGCACAATTTTTTATTTTCTAAGGAAAACGGGGTTAGAGAGACACACGAGAAATAAGCAAGTGCGGTCAAATCAAATCGAAGATTACCCTACCCCAGACTAGAACGAAACATTGTCCTCAATGTTTAAAGCAAGGGTAAAACGAAAATCTAAAAGCCGTTTATTAAGTATGCTTAAAGATAAACGTTAGTCGATAAGATTAGGATATCGGATTTCCATCAAGATCGATCATGAAACTCGAGTGGAGAAATGACAAACTTGAGCACGAGAGTCTTCATATCGGGAACATCCTAAACACAACATCACAAACAACCAAACACGAGAAATCAAGAGGCGGACCCTTCGCGTCACTTATTAGAAAATAGAAAGAAGATAGAAGGATAAGCATGGGGTGCCTCCACGAAGCGCCATCGTTTTTGATCACCGAGTCGCTAGCTTGACTCGTCCCGAATTCATTTGTCCATGGGAAGAAAGTGGTAGAGATACCGGGTCAAAACGGTGTCCTCATTCCGAAGGAATGAGAATGGGTGGGTTGGGTGGGAAAGAAAATGTCGGGCATCAAGCACATAAAGGTTAAATCCTCCCGAACTCACAAAAGGTTTTTCAAGAAAGATTGATCCATCATCCGGCGGTTTTGCGGGCGGACGAAGGGATGACGGATCACAATGAAATACTCCATAGAAGAAAGGAGTCCATGGTACAAAGAGGTGTATTCCAAAGGTTCAAAATGAAGGCATCCAAGAGAGGATCCTTTTTCCGGTTAACTTTTGTGATAAGAATGTACTCTCGAAGAGTATCCCAGGGTTAAAAATCTTGTCCTCGGAAAGGAACGAAATCAACGTATCATCCACGTGAAAATCCTCACGAGGAGAGGAATCACTCTCGGATAAAAAATAGTGTGGGACCTCTGAATCAACAAGCTCATCCGTCGAAATCTTAACTTCCTTATCTTTCTTCGGGTAGAATGGATCATCATATTCGTTTTCCTCATTTTCAGAAAGAATCGAGTCGGTGGGAGCAAGTTCATCGGTGAACTTCTCAAAGTAAATCGACGGATCTTGATATAACAAATATTCAATTTCGCGTAAGTCGGCTCTAAAATCAAAGATGTCATCCTCACTTCCCGGTGGAAGGGGATCCATGCGAGCGAGTTCATCGGCGAACTCCTCGAGAAGTAAATCAATGGAAGAATCCTTGAGCTCGGGCTCCAAAGGATTAAAAGACGGCTTGACTTCTTGAATAACTTTTTCAGAATCTCCGTAAAGCATTTTTTCAATCAAACGAATACCTCCTTCGATATCGATGTCGGCATTATCAATTTCCGTGAAACCGAATCACTTTGCAAATAAGCTTCAATTTCTTTCATGATAGAATCATCTTCCTCATATTGAGTATGGGAAGGTAAAGAATCGAAGAAGAAAAGTGGGATTGCCACTCAAAGAAAACTCGGTGTTTTTAGAAACAAGATCAATCCGATACACAGAAAGCGGAGGTGGGACAAGTGGTGTGCTCTTAGAGCTAGCATTTTCCACCACAACCGTAGTAGTCTCCTTTTCTAGTTTCTTATTTTGCTCAGTACGTATTGTAGACAAACTTTTAACCGTGAAACGTGAAAGATCAAATCTCGATGTCTTAGGCCCAACTTTTTGAACAACCGGAGGTTGGACGTTTTTGGTACTTCCGTTATTAGTAGGAATTCCCGGGTCCTTTGTCACCTCGGTGTTACTAATTTTGGCCACATCATATTGTTTGGTAAAAGATTTTGAAGTATTGTTAACGTTAAACGTGACGGCTTCTTTTCCAACTCTTAAAGTGATTTCTCCTCCATAAACATCAATCAACGCATGTCCCGTCCTTAAAAAGCATCTTCCGAGAATAAGGGGTACACGAGGATCGGCATCGAAATCAACGACAACAAAATCCGGGAAATCGAACTTCCCACTTTAACAAAAACATCCTCGGCTATACCGATTGGTTGAGTCGTAGTTCGGTCGGCTAGCTCGAGGGTCATACATGTCGGGGTAAGTGGAGGCAATGAAAGCTTATCGTAAATTGATTTCGCATCAAATTGATACTCGCGCCAAGATCGCCAAGGCGAGCAATGAATAATTCCTTGAAAATCACACGGAATGAGGAACTTGCCGGGTCACCTAACTTTTCGGGAAGTTTCTTGAGAATAACCACCGAACAATTCTCATTCAAAGACGTTTTGCCAAATCAACAATTTTCTCTTTGTTACTTAACATTCCTTTTAGTGTCGAAACAAATTTAGGCATGAGAAGAAGAGCATCCATAAAGCTAATTTCAAGTGAAGATCTTGAAATATCCGAAAGAATTTTTCCATTTGAAGATTTGCTTGTTCACGTTGCTTTTGATCATTCATCCTTGACGGTATGGGAGTGTTGTTTTGACTTAGGCTTTTAACGGAGCATCCTTGTGCTCGAAGTCGGGACAACCGTGGGTTGGACATTCTCGATACTCCCCTTATCGAGGGAAGCACCGGGTCCTTTGTCACCCCAGTCTCACGGTCCACCACACCAGACGGAGAAGAAGAAATAGTGGTAGGAACCGCGGGTCCATCGTAAGCAACACCACTTCGGGTAGTGATAGCTTTCATGTCACCTCTCGGGTTAGGAATAGTATTACTCGGAAGAGAACTCGAGGGTTGAGAATAAGACGTAGAAGGTTGATTAGCTTGAAAGAAACTAGCCATCATATCCTTAATTTCTCTCATATTCTTGTTATTCGTAACTTCCATGTCTCTTTTGAAATCCGTCCTCATGCTGTTAATTTGAGTTTGCAAATTTCGAATGGTGCTATCAGAACTCTTCATGTAAGATAGAAATTCATTGTTCGGAACAGCTTGATATTGTTGTTGAGAAGGTGGTTGATAAACTTGAGGTGGAGGAGCTTGGTAGTTTTGATTACCATGACTGAGATTGGCTCCTCTGTTTTGATTGTAAGATTGGTTTTGATAACGGTTTTGGTTTTGTTGAGGAACGGGTGCAAAACCGGGTGGTCCCATTTGGTTGGCACGGTATCCTTGGTTCTGATTCTGAACCGGATTAGCAGATGCTACGGAAGCATTTCGGAGATCGCCATCGGTGGCTTGACAATTATAATACGGATGAGGACCACCGCAAATAACACATGTTTCAGTAACGGCTTTGACTGGTTCGGATTTATGAATCTTAAACTCTCTCATCATAGAATTAATAGCATCAGTCAGTCCACTCAACTCACTCCTCTGAATGTAGTTGTCGTTCGAAGTGATCTTAGAAACAACCGGTCGGTTCCTAGACGAAGAAACTTTTGACTTATTTTCGATAATCGTTCTAATATCAGTGGGCATACGACTCAAGATATTTCCACCGGCGGCCGCGTTAAGCGAATCTTGATCGGACGGAGTAAGAGCATTATAGAACGTATCAATCTGATGAAGATCGGTAAAACCGTGATTCGGGCATTTACGTAAAAGTTCCTTGAATCTATCCCATGCTTCCCCAAAACTCTCGTCAAATTTTTGTTGAAAATTTATGATTTGATTTCGTAACATTGTTATTTTTGACGGAGGAAAGAATTGGTTCACAAACTTCTTAGAAAGATCTTCCCATGTTGTAATTGATTGAGGGGGTTCTTTTTCGAGCCAAGTCCGGGCTGCCCCCTCAAGGGAAAATGGAAATAATCTCAACTTAACTGACTCATGAGTGACGCCCCGAAAGTTTATCGTAGAAGCAACTTGATTAAACCAACGGAGGTGTGCGTGGGGCTCCTCATGATCTAAACCACAAAAAGGTTTATTAGACACCAATTGTATTAGATTTGTTTTTAGTTCAAAGTTTTCGGTGTTAATTGGTGGAAGTACGATAGCATCACCGTAGCCGTCTACGGGAGCTTGAAGTAACTCGTTCATCGTTCGAGTGTCTGCCATGACGGGTTCTTCAACGATAGTACGTAACTCGGCACGTCTATTCTCCGATTACGTCTACGTCTTGATTGAGAGCGAGTGCGCATGCACTTAAAACCAAGTCAATTAAAAGAAACCGATATTCGAAAACACAGTGAACTTAACCAATAATCCCAAGTGAATAAATCACCTCTACAAGACAAACGCACAAGCGAGCGGAGAAGCTTTGTAGGTCAGCGCGAAGCTTATTAAAAACCCGCTTCTTTTCAGCCGCAATTTAATGTCAGGCCGTCCTTGTACCCACCACACAGTTTGTTTATCCGATAGAAGTAAATAAATCCACAAGCGACACAAAGGCAAGTTTTTGATCTTTTGTTCGGGAACTTATAATGATAACACCTCCGTTGAGAATGTTATATAATTGGTATCTTCTATTTATTAGCAAAAAACAAAGAGAAAATCTTTTTGTATTTTTAATCTGATATATATATAAAAAAAAAGGAAAATATTTTTACTTTTTATTTTATAGAAAAATAGTAACTTCACGAATGAAGGATCTCGAGTCACTAATCGTCAAACCTCAAACGATATTGTCGTGACACAACCTCCCCGGCAGCGGCGCCAAAATTTGATTTCAAGGAATTGAAGGCTTAGGGGGTTATGTGTGTGGATAAAACCTCAATATCGATATCAAAAATAATCACGAAGATAGATTCAAATTCTCTTAGGAAAAAGAATAATAAATCAAATCCCGTGTGTGATTGTGTATACGGATTAGACAACCCGAATCGTTTTCCCAACGAGGCGTGAATTGCCAACGTCGTTCTTGGTTTGGAATTTAATGCTCGATGTTTTGATTTGTTTGTTTTTGATTATTAAACTACGGGAATAGGGAAAGTATTTAAGGAATCTATTTTACGGAAATCCTAAGTGCGATTATAACTAAAACGTAATTAATAAACGTAATTAAAATGCAACTACGTCTAAATTATATCCTAAAATGCCTAATTCTACTTTTACTCTAGAAATGATATTTAAAAACTAATTTAGAATTAAAACTATTTTTTGGATTTTTCCGAATTTTATTTAAATTAAAACTAATTTTAACTTTAACTAAATTAAATTACTAAAAATTATGAAATTTAAGGAGAAAATATGAAACTACTTTCTAAAAATCTAAAATATCACTAAAGACTTTTCAAAACTATTTTTGTATTTTTCAGATTAATTTTCTATTTTCTACTAATTTAAAACTAATTTAATCTAATTTAAATTGTGAAAATACAAAATAAAAGGGAAAAATATGGAAAAATCTTTTATGCTTTTTATATTTTTCTTAAACTGAGAAAATTGAAAAATTATTTTTTGAGCTTTTCTTAATTAATTGCAATAAAACCTATTTAAAAGTGATTAAAATCTATTTTTAATTAGAAAAATAGTAAATGGTGACCAAAAATGATGAAATTTTCAGGAAATTCTAAAAAGTGCTTCTGGTTCTATGAAAATAAGAAATATGGGGCTTATGTGTAGAAATCAAGGGTGCGGTGTAAATTAAGCTAAAATAAGCACTTAAAAATAAGCTACAAGCTATAAACTGATTTTAAGCTAAGGGAATCTTAAAGGAACCTAGAAATGACAGTGATAGAGCTATGGGAGCATACAATAGGCTAGTTATTAAGGGATGATTAAGCTAAAGTGGAAAGTACTTAAAGAAATAAGCTAATAAGCTGGGGATCATTCAAATAAGCTATATAGGAAGGAGACCTAATAAGCTATCTATACTAAGGTATCTAGGAGTAATTTAAGCTAATCTTAAAGTCTAATAAGCTCTAAAAGCTAACTGTGAAACCTGAAATTCCAACAAGAAAGTGAGAAAATGGGACAACTTTGAGCTTATAAATAAGCTAGCAAACAAGCTTTTTATGCCAAAATAAGCTAGATCGATTTAGATTAGGTTCCGTGGTCTACAAAAACCAAGTTTCAAAAGTTTTGAAACTCAAATAAAGAGTTTACAAGATCGATCAAAAGGGTGTTTTGAGGACTCTTTTAGACTGTTTTCTTGATTAGCAGTTTGGACATGATTTGAAAAGCTAAATTTGAGCTTGTAAAAGTTATGGAAATTCTTGAAAAGCGATTATAAGCTAACTATAATCGCTAAACTATACTCAAAACTAATTTTTTGTGTTTTTGAAATGATTAAGACAGTTAAATTAGCTAGAGAAAGTGACTAATAAACTTTTTGTGAAACTTGAAACAGTGACCAAAGTTCCAAACCGACCCAATTGATTTTGACACTAATTGACACTAAACCGGGACTTTAAGACACACTAACTAGGACCAAATGAACTTCAAAACAACAATGAAAACAGTTTAAACCTCTAAGCGCCATACTACTATTTTTGATAAAACCATTTTACTCAAACTTTAAAACGAACTCATCGCTATTAGAGACTACAAAAAGCCTTAAAAACTACTTATCCAAAGAAGAGTAAACCAAATGAGAGCTTAAAGAGCTCATCAAATGACCAAAAGTGGTGAGGAACCCACGTGCCAAACACCCTTTATCAAGAGTGTTTGGCGATTGGCCTAGATAGGTTTGTTAAGCTTGAAATCTTAAAAGACAAAAGTGTAGACACCTTATTTAATAAGAGAAAAGCTATTTCGAAGTGAATAAGCAAAAGAGATAAGCAAATAAGCGGTTTGACTTATGTTGACTCTATTTTTGATTTTTATAAAAAGCGAACAAGAACAAAATAAGATGAATAAAACAAGCTCACATAAGCTATATAGAGCTTATATGAGCTTAAACTAACAATATCTAAAGCTTGAATCAATGGAATAGTACGGATTAAGATCAAACAAAAAATGAAATACTTGAAAACTTTTATTAAAACTAAAAGTGAGATTACAAAAACTGAGAACTTTAAGAAACCATTCTTGAAAACTTAAAAGATACAAGAAATGAAAATTGAAATGTAAATTAAATTACTACTATTCTACACAAATACATTGTGAGCCTAAAGGGTCTATTTATAGCCTTGAGGAGGAGGTCTTGGGATCCTTTGAGAAGAGCCTAGAAGGCGATTGAGAGCCATTCATTCCTTCCATCATCACTTGCACCAATCAAATTGCACCATTTAGCTCAATGAGGTGTTTCGCCACTAATGATGTGCCATTTGTCCACGTGGTCATCATTATCGACAAGTCGGTGGGATAAGGTAGAAGGTAGATAGATTCTAGTACGAGGTTTATGTTTGGGATTGGTGATATGGTGGTGTATGGGTGTGTTTGGGAGAGTGGGAAGAAGGGTGGCATGATTTAGGCGCGTTTGGTTATTATATTATAACTCAAATATGTTGACCGGGCATAAAGGGTTGACTTGGGTTAAAATTTCGGGTCTTTGAGTTTTCGGTGGGAGGGTTTAATAACGGGTGTAGGATTTGGGATATTGGATTGGGCGAATGGTTTATGGATTGGATTGGTGGACTTGGATAAATAGTGGATTTATTAATGGACAAGGACTAGTATTGTGATAAATGGTAACCATAGGGACCAAACATGTACATCCGGATATTTGAGGGACCAAAGGTGTGCATTCGAAATTATCTTCCAAGGACCACTCTTGACAATCTTCAATAGATCTAGGGCTAAATTTGCACTTTTGAAACTCAAGGGCCATTTTGACAATTCTTTGAAACTTGAGGGCCATTTCGACATTTCTTCAAACTTTGATCAAATCTTCACAAATCATCCTCGAGATTAGAAATCTTCAAAATGCATAATTCGACCTTAGACTCAACTTAAGCTCTCTTAATCTCTCGTGCTCGGATTTACGTCGATTTGGATCCTTTTGCGTGTTTTACATATCCATACCGCACAAGCACAAACTCAAGAAAACCACAAATATTAGCAATAAACGGCTCTTTCTTGGTTATTTTGGGTCTATTTTGATAAAGAAAAGGTATGTGTTTTAGCACATACCAATTATGAAGATATTTCGGATGAGAATGAGAATTATGAAGACGTTTTATAAAATGGGGTGAGGAGAATCTTTAGGGTTTTCGGTTCGAAACGTCGATATCACAACAAAATCAATTAACACAAGATCGAGGCAAAACAACGATGAACTTAACCAATAATCCAAAATGAATGGCTTCTTTGAAAAGGTACACCAATCACAAGGACACAAAGGCAAGTTTTATATCTTTAGTTCAGAACTTATTATGGTCGCACCCCAGTTAGGTAGTGCTTTGCCTTGGTTTATGTGGTAATCTTTTAAGTTGTTATTATTAAAGAAAAGCTTAATCTTTTGTATTTTTATTATTTGATACATATATATAAACAAAAGGAAAAATATTTTTGTGTTTTATACGTTTTGCATGTTTTTGGGTTTTGGATTTTTAAATAAAATATGGATATATATATATAGATAGATGGATGATATGAACAAATGAGTGAGTATTCAAACAACTAATGCTAGACGAAAGATGATCAACATGACTCCAAGAATGGCGCTAAAAATTTGATCCGCAAAACCGTCAAGTCGTAATGGACTTAAAAAGCGACAAAGACGAAATCAATGAAGATCTGAGGAGAATAGGGTCTCCCCGGGTCGTTATGTCCCAGCGAGCTATGCAATGGATTATCAAACGAATAGTGATCGAGGAATTTGAACGGAAAAGGATTTGAATGGGATTATAACTAAGGAAAAAGCCAACAAATTGAAAACGGCTTAAATGCAAATTAAAGGAAATTAAAAAGATAAAATCTATTAAATAAACGCTATCACTATTTTTACAATGATGTTTTTGTTTTTATGTTTTAATAAAACTGAAATTAAAATCTACGCGACGTACAAAATAAAAAGTGAAACTAAAGCAATATTAACCCTAAAAATATGAAAATGATATTTTTACAATCCTAATGATAAAAGAAACTTTTTAGAAAAAGAAAATTATTTTTATAACTATTTAATTAATTATTATTAATTAAAAACTATTTTTTAACTATTTAATAATTATCTAAAATACAAAAATTAGGAAATAAAGCTAGAAAAATAAAATTATGAAATGGAAAAATCTAAAATATCAAACTAGAATTTTCAAAACTATTTTTGTATTTTTCTGATTATTTTTCTATTTTTTATGAATTTTAAACTATTAAAAACTAATTAAATAGCTAAAAATTACAAAATAAACTATGAAAAATATGGAAAATTACTTTTTTTACTTTTTATATTTATCTAAACTTAATAAAATTGAAAAATTATTTTTTTGGAACCTTTTCTTAATTTTTTGTATTAAAAGCTATTTAAAAATACTTAAAAACTAATTAAAATCAAGAAAAATACCAAACAAGCTAGGAAAAATCTGAAAAATTCAGGAAAACTTTAAAATAATATTAGGAATATGAGAAAAATGAAAAAACAGGCCCTTGTGTGGAGAAATATGAATCTGCTATGGAAGTGCTTATTTGAAATAAGCACTTGATAAGCAAAAGAGCACCAAAAGCTACCAGCTGTTAAAAGAAGCTTAAATATGATAAAAGAGCTAAAATGCAACAGGAATCAATAAGCTAAAACCACAGAATCACAAGCTAGGACAGATTTGATGTTATGAGCTTTTGAGCCAAAACAGATCCTGGGTAGCAACTTTAAGCTGATGCACAAGCTTAACAATAAGCTCAAACTGGAAACTATAAGTTGTAACCTAGAGAAGACCTGGTTGAGATTAAGTGTACCAAAAAGCAAACCAAGAAAAGCTCTAATAAGCCCTGTGCCTTAGCTGCAAAACCTGAGAAAAACTCAGCATTCACTGAGTTTGGAGCAGGGCATTATGGGCCTGAAAGATGAGCTAATTTGGAGCTTTTATAAAATTTGTAAAAATCAAATAAAATGATGAAAAGTAAGAGCACCAGCTGAACTTTTTGAAATGCCAAGATTCACTTGATAAGACCCAAATATGAATCCTAGAAAAATCCTTGTAATTGGGCTCAAAACAGATTTTCACTTTTTTACTTTTGAACTAAAGATGAGAAGTTGACTTTTTTGAGTTTTGCCACTGATTTTAGACACTGAGATTGATGTTAATGTTTGAAATGTAGCCTCTGCAAGCCTTGGTTATAACTTTGGAACATAAAACAAGTTTCTGGATGTCCAAAAATCTCAACAGTTAACTGTTGAGATTGTTTGAGTTGGATATTGACTTTTAACTCTAGCAGACCCAATTTAATGACCAAACTAAGTTCAATTATACTTGAGAAACATGATACAACAGAACTTAACTACTTATTAGGCTTTTGAGACGTAAAATTCAAGAAACCAAACACCCTTGATACTACTGTTAAACAAGTAAAACTGAGCTAAACTCTAAACTATCCTAAGATAATGATCCAAATAAGTTCAAATAACCTAAATGCAACTATTTAAAGATATTAGAACTAGTTATAACTACTAAGATGATATTGCAAATGAAATTTTAAAAGTGACTTACAAGTAGTCCTAGGCCACAATGGCCTGAAACAAAGTACCAGAGAACACTAACCTAAATAAATCCCTACACTAGCTCCATTTCAACCCAATTCCATAGCTGATTCACCCATTGACCCAATCAATGCCAATTATGCCCCTGTTTGACTTTTGTTGACCAAGATACAAAATGAGTGTAAACTTGAATTGGAGCTTGTAAAAAGCTATGTTAAGCTTATACAAGCTTATATGAGCTTTCAAATAAACTTCTAAACACTTGTATATGAGTATTTGAAATGGCAAATTGAAACAGTGAGCTAGAAAGTTGCATTTGTGAACATAACTGAAATTCTTGCTTGCATTAAGTCTCAAAACTCTTAAACACTTTAAACTGATACAATTTAACAAGATATTACAAGTTTTATACTAAATTAAGGAATTTTAGATAAAAACGACATTAAGATGAAAACTAAAACTAGTAGACTCTCCTTTTGCATCCTTTTTCCTTCTTTTTATAATCCAATCACTTTTCCTCTCTCCTCTGAATCTTTCCCAACAATCCTAGCCATTGGATGGCCTAGAATTAATCTCCACCATTTAAACTTGATTTTGGCGCCAATTTTCTTGTCTGCCCATTGGAGGTTGAGTGAGGGGTTAGGGAAGCTTTAAATGAAGTTTGGAGGTATGCTAAGGTGGAGGGGACATGGGAGAGTGATTGGAGAGGAGGGGGGATGGGGTAGTAAGCTAGTTGCAGGAAGCAGTTGATAATGGAGACTTTTGGCGGGTGAGATGATTGACCAGATTTGACCAGGCAAGTATTAATAATAGGGGGGGTTCACAATTGTATTATGACAAGGTCCAGAATTGGTGCAAGGGTCCAAAAATGAGTGAAAAGGTTTTAAACTTCAAGGACTAAAGGTGTATAATCTGAAACTTGAGGGGCCTAAGCTGCCAATTCAGAAAAGTCATTCCAAGGGACCACAAATGACAACTTTCAAAAGTATAAGGACCAACATTGCCATTTTGCAATTTTCCAAGGGCCATTTCTGCCAATTTTGAAACTTGAAGGACCATTTTGTAAATTTCTCAAACTTTGTATATTTTTCACCAAAGGACTTATTTTGACAACTTTTGATTTTAAAAGGACCTTTGGTGACTTTTGCTTTGAAATTATGGCTCAGGACTATTTTTGACAATTTATGAAACTTGGGGACTAAAGCGCCAATTTTGCAAACTTGATACATTTTCATCCGATTTTGATAATTTTGCATTTGAAACACATAAAACACTGATTTGTGATATTTTGATCATTTTGATGTGTTTCTGAGTGTTTTCAGATGATTTTGCAGTTTATATTATACAAAAATGATGAGTATTTACACACTCATCAGTGCACGTGAAGCATTAACCGGAAGCACTTTGTCGATAGACTCATCAATCTGTGAGAAGATGTCAACCAACGGCTCTTAGAAGACAACTCCATGTGAAGATGACCCGATAAGAAGAAGCTCGGTTCTTACATGAGTTATGAGCCGTTTGACCATTTATTCTCATATAACACAACATGTAGAGTCATCATACTTCTTCTCCCCCTCAAGAATTGCAGACGAAGTTGCCATTCTTGACTAAATAAGTGAAATCATCCAAATGTAGTCTACTCACACTTCTCCCTCGCACAATTAGCACATGATGTCGCCATCGTCATTATAGTTGAGCAAGTGGAATAAGAAAACAATCAACGGTAGCCCGGTTCACTTGATAATCGAAAGCGCATGGAAAAAGCATGAAGCATGTTGATGATAATGGTCATTAGTGAGAAGATTTCTCTTCTTCAGAAGATAAAGCGCACTGAAACATACACTTTTCTTTTCTTTAGAGTACGAGGCTTGAACTAAAGTATTCAAACGTCATAAGAAGATTTCTCTTCTTCGGAAGATAAAGCGCACTAAAAAGTACAATTTTCTTTTCTTTAGAGTACGAGGCATGAACTGTTGTGTTCTTACGTCATTATGTTGAAGTACGAGGCCTGAACTGATGTGAACAGACGTCATAATCTCTCTCTTTTCAGCTCTCTTGGCAAAACATGTAATCAACCACCATTATCATTCAGTAGGCTCTTTGTAGTGACAGCTGATGGAGAAAACCCAATATGAAGAATTTGACCTTGAAGTAAAACAACCCGAACTCGTGACTTAAACTTGCACATATGTAACAAAGAGCGGTGCCGATTTCCATTAGCATCTCTAAGTACTCTCTAAGTACTCTATACTCTTCATTCAACCAACCATCAAGTATAAGACGTACATCACCTCTTGAAAATCCACAATTGAATGTGACACTGAGCACTACAACGTAACTCCTTAAAGTGATAGTTATTTTGTGGTGGTATGAGCCCAATTCCCCCAAGTGGTAAAAGAAAAGGTAAATGACACCCAACAATAACTAGATTTCCAAGTCTTCATTTTTTATAATAAGCATCGAACAAGGATCATGAAGAATCTTCATCCAACCATCCCGATACCTTCGGATACTAAGTACACTTGCCGTGATATTTCACTTCAACCTCAAATAGATAATCTTGAATTAACCCGTTGTCACATCTTACGTTAAAAGTTCAACTCTAGCCTTCTTTGACGTTTTAAGTGAACTATGATAATGGTATTCATCCCGACCATGGTTAAAAGCACATAACCCGTAAAACCATGTAATAACCAAACTGCCATGACGAATATCCAAACACACATCCAATTCATGAAGTACACCCTTTTATCCCTTCTTCGAAGTAGAAACCGTAGCACCAGCATCAGAAAGGATCCCGAAATATGTTTTCCTTTCTCCAGGATGAATCCATCAATACGGGATTTTACAATTCTATGGTTTAAATCGAGAAATAGTTTCTTTCGCGGGATTTTAAAAAACCAAGAATAAACCATAAGATAGATCCGGAAATGGACTTTACAATTACTAGGATGTTTCCATTGTCACAGGATTTTACAAGTCTATGATTTAAACCGAGAAATAGGTTCTTTCGCGGGATTTTACAAAATTAAGACAAAACCGTAAACAATATCAGCTTGAAAGTGTTATGACAACTTTGGTTTTGGTGAATATCTGTTTTAGGGGAACATGCAGCGGTTCGTCAACGGTTCATTATCCAACATCATCAACATCATCAACCATCCAATAAATACCCTGGTAAACACATCATTCACGCATTCTGTTGGCTATTGCAGTGATAACATGGTGAAGTAAACTCGATATGCCAAACTTGATCATGAAGTGAAGTTCCCTAGATTTGTTACTTAAACTTGTACTAACCTTCATGAAAAAGAAACAGTGTACCCAATGTACGAAACCTCTTGACAGATCCTCAACTGCGTGAGACACCGAAGTGATAGCTACGTTGTGGGTTGAGCGAGAAAGAATCACAACCGTAACTAAATTGCCAAGTCTTTATCACATTCAATAAACGCCCAAACAAGTCGTCTTCGCGGAATGGTAGAAAGGAAGAAGACGAAATATGTAAACATGCCCGAAAAATCTCACTTCAAATCCAAATAAGAAATACCGTGTAAACATCCGCGTAGTCAACTTTGTTCGATAACCAATTCAAGCCGTGACGAAAAATCCTACGTGGAGATGTATAAGCCAAAGTATCAAACCACATAACACGATAAAACTCATTGTCATAGCCAATCTCACTAGTCAAATTTGTAGCCCAGTCCATATCTCTCATACAATATCATATACTAGTCCATTCTTGATTCATTCAATGCCCATGAAAGCAAATCACTAAATCCAATTCAATGCTTAATGCATCGTGAGATTAACTTAACCAATGACCTTAACCAAAATTTAAACATAACCAAGAATCATCAAATTTTTAGCTCAAGCCGTGAATTATGTATCCTCCGTGAAAATATATCATGACCAAAGTACCTCACAATATTAACTAATATCAAATTTTGCATCAAAAAAATGAATTTCGGATGGCAAAAGTTTGACAGCCCATTTATATGAATCCCAGTCCATCATCTCAAGAATGAATATAGCCCATTAAGAAATTTGATGCTCGGCCCATGAATCCAACATTCCACGAGGTCTAATATAAGCCCACACAGAAAGTGTATAACCGGTTATAAGGCATATATCAGTATTAGACATAAACCTAAAATCACATATCACCACATCCTGATAAAAACGCCTACCAACACCTAATATTACTCTCCACAAGCACAGTAAAAAAAATGAGTCGATCTTCAAACTGGCAACCAAGCAGAAACTCTTAACCCAACTTTACCCACTTGATAACATAAACAACCATTTACCCTAAAGTTACTCAATACTAATCCACCTTCATCATAACAATAATCCATCACTAGAGAAAATTGGGTTATATGTGTTGCGTAACACCACAAAACGAAAAAGGATCAGGGTAACCTTATAACATGATGTTCGGATATTAAGGCCAGCCACAGGGATGGCTTGAGGCTTTTTAAAGATGGCTTCATGATCTAGGAACGGTCTCAGGTAGGTCTTGATATGCCCTTTTTATTATGTTAAGCTCGAAACAAATATAGTTTATAACTGATTAGTTATACAACTATGTTTAATTTTCGGATATAATCAAAACTTTTGATCTTAGATCGGTGATGAACATGAATTCAAACTTACAGATCTTTAATTGAAAAAGAGAAGTTTGAATCGATTCTGAGATCACTTGTGGTTTTTGATAATGAATCGACCAATGATGGCTTATGACTGAGGTTGATAGAAGTGTTTGGTGTTTGTTGTAAATGAGTGTTGGTATATGGTTTTGGTATTTGTTGAGTCAACAAGTCGCTAAATGATATTGTCAAGTCGCTGCATCTTCTTTTCATCACAAGTCGCTACATCTTCTTTTCATCACAAGTCGCTACCTTGTTTAAGAACAAGTCGCTATGGTTTTAAGAGTCAAGTCGCTCTCATTTTCAAACATAACAAGTCGCTAAGTCTTTAAAACCATACAAGTTGCTATTGACTCAAAAGTCAATAGTTGCTAATTCATTTGACAAGTCGCTAGATCTGTTTTTGTACACACAACTCGCTATACTTTTTCAAAAAACAAGTCGCTAAGTAGCTTTGACAAGTTGCTACCCTTTTTGCATGATACAAGTCGCTATTAAGACTTTTGACTTTTTCCGATGAGTTTTCCGGCCAAATTTCGACCATATTCATATTAAACCCAGAAAACTGTCATAAAAATACCATTTTGACCCATGTTTGACTGCAAATATGACTGTTTGACCACCATAACTATCACAGATTTGGTACAAAAGTTATGAAAATGTGAATAAATATATTGACTTGGACAAGATAAGACAAGACAGATATGACTGTGAAGGAACCATATGACATTTTATTTTACCAAAAGATACCAGTAAAACAGTTTACCCAACATAATGAACAGAAGAAATAATCCGACCAAAAAAATACGTAAACCAGTTTAATAGTTTAAAACATGTAACCATGTAATAAAACCACAAAAATCATCAAAACACAAAAACCTTGGCTCTGGTACCAATTGTAGGATCGAATATATTATTGTGTTGATGATTCGGGTGGTCTTGGATGATCAAAATACATGTTAGCCATTAGAGAGTGAAAGTAGAGAGTTGGGTGTTTTCTTGGTAGAGACTTGTAGCACAAAATATGTAAGGTTAGATTGAAAAGCACCACCCCTTCCATGGATGGAAGGGGTATTTATACTTACAAAATACACGACCTCCTATCGGCCTGTGGATCAGGTATACAGTGGGTAAAGACCCGTCCTTCCTCCACAGTATTACACTAAACTAAACTACGCTACAAACTAACTAGTTAACTAACAAATAACGTAAATAACTACAAGTCTACGAGCTACTTATGCTAGATAATATTTGGGGTGACCGACTCTTCATTATGGAATTTCCAATTCCTAACACTTGACGTGCATGCATCACTCATGGATAGAGTATACCTTGTTTTTTGATGGGTTTCCTCGAGCTCTGTGGCCAGTGTGCTTGCGACGATTGCGCGCTCGGCAGTGTTTGAGGAGCTCAAGCATTCTCTTTGTTGCACTTTGTTGACCTCGAGTATCCTTTGTCATGAGGAATCACTTCCTGGCTTTTGGATGCTTATCGAGTCTTTGTGCAATAGTGTAACTACCATGGAAAGGGAATAATTCTGCCCGTTCCAGGTAGTGGCTTGCTCTTATTACCATCTATTTTAGTATGTTCAAGTCTGATGTTGTCATATTGTGTTTAGCTACTTTAAAACTTGTAGACGACTGTTTGTAATCCTTGATGTATCAAGATTGTTTTGTAGAATGTACCATGCATGTTTTGTCCTGAGTTGGTTTACCTTGATATTATAATGAAATTAAATTTCCGTCAATTTATTATTTGTGTTTACCAGGTTAATGTAGGTCTGGGTTTTTAGTTAGGATGTTATACCCTGAACTCTTAATGAAATTAGCCATTCAGCCAATTTATTGAATGTGTTGTATTCTTATGTTTACTGATCAGTTAAACATGAAGAATGTATAGCCTGGCTATGTATAGCCTGATTGTTCAACTGATTAAGTCTTTGCATACTTAAATAGTGTTTGTAATCGAGGATATGATTTGGCCCTGATTTTTGTGATAATAAGTACTTATGTTTTGAGGTGCACATTCTTACCAGTAACTATCGACTAGCTATCTTTTAGCAACTCGCTGATGGCAAGTTGTGCGTTTACATACTTTAGAATGAGGCTTGCTTTTATGAAACCTCATCTAAAGTGCCGTGGGGTGTATTTCCTGCTTATTGACCCGTAGGCACCTTTTTTTCATAAGCATTGTGGAAAACTAGAAGGGGGGTTGAATAGTTTTACCGATTAAAACTTCGTTTTAAACTATTTAGATTGACTTATGTCAATCTATTAAATGTGTGTATTGGATGTTGATAGATAAGCATATACATAGGTAATGTAAAGATAAAGAGTAAGAAGCACAAAACTGCAACGCGAGTATTTATAGTGGTTCGGCTACAAGGACACCTTCCTTGCCCTACTCCACTCCCCGAGTCACCTACTCGAGAGTTCGTAATCACTACACAACACAAGCTCCTTGTGGCGGAGACGCCTTCACAACGTCGCCTACTCTTTATCCGGTACAAGGCTAGACATCGGGTTCTTCCACGAGGTAGAACCAAACCTATCACAATGTCGCCTACACTTTATCTGGTACAAGGCTAGATACTGAGTTCCATTACAAAGGAGGATCTACTACCCAACACTACACAACACCTATCCCAAAGAAGACACACTCCTTATTACAACATCATCAAGGATATCAATATCCTTTACCCAAACTAATCTATCTTGTACATCGATGCACCATGTCAAATGTACACCCTAGGCACCTTTCACTAATGCCTTTGACACGACACCTAGGCACTCTTCACTAATTCCTTCAACATGAACTTTCGACACCCTTCACTAATGCCTTTGATACGGATCTTTGGCACCTTTCACTAATGCCTTCGACTTGACTCTTTAGACATCTTTCACCTATGTCTTCAACACAACACTTCTAATGAGAGAGGAAAGAACTATCAATAAGAGAACTTCAGTAGTCTTGATGATGACGAAGCTTGGAAACTCATGGACTTGAGCTTGCTCGACTTCAAGAGGTGGTGATCTCGCCTTTAAAAGGAACCTAGAGAATCACACAAACATAAAAATACATAGAAAGATTCTTTGGATATGAGGTTAGAGAGTTTACAACACTAAGAGAGAATGTGTGTAAAATGGGTGAGTTACAATGAAGAAATGGCTCACTATTTATAGGCAAAAATCAACTACTGTCCCCAGATCCCACGGATCCCTTGCTTGAGGGATCCGTCCAGTGTATTTCTGGGGATCCGCTAGATGCTCCCCCTAAATGGGTCATGGGTCATGGATCATGGGTCATGGGTTATGGACTTTGGATCATGGGTATCCAAATAGACACATTGTATCTAGAAAATGCAATGCATCTAGTCAATGGGTCATGGGTTAGTTTCATGGGTTATGGATAATACCCATCATGACTTCATGCATGATGTCATGCAATGGGTCATAGGTTACGGATCATGCTCCATGGGTATGGACTTTGGGTTTTACCCAAATACATTCAATGTGTCTAGTCAATGGGTCAAGTACTTAGATTTTTACCCATTACATTACCCATTACAATATATACTAAGTATATATAAGTATATATAAACACTAGCTGTTATACATTGCATTTCTATAACATGTAAATACTATTACTAGTTTAGTGTTTTATATGAAAATATAAGTGTGTTAGTAAACTATTGGCTCAAACCATTTACGTATTTTATTTGTTTCATTAAAATGATTTTACGTTTGTTATCGACAAAACATTAGAAGATCGTAAAATATAAATAAACGTTTTTACGGCTTATTTGTATTAACAATCTCCCCTTTTTGTTGATGACAAAACATAAGATTATTTTAAGGAAAAACTAAAATTTGTAAAAGTTTGAATTAGAGTTTTTACTCTTTTCTCCTCCTTTTTGTTGAAACAAAAAGAGCGTCGAAAAGAAACTAGCACATTGTTTGAAGAAAAACATGTGAAAAGTAAAAATATGAAAAATAGAGAGTAAGAAAAGAGAAGAATTCTCGTCTTAGCTCCCCCTTGATGGGTGCTTCCCTTTGTAGAGGACGTCAAGTAATTAGGAAGGCTAAACGAGTGTTTTGAAATATCGTTTGCAAATGGTTTCGTCTTTTTAGACGAACATGCTCCCCCTTGACGAGTGCTCCTTTGTGAGGAGGACGTCAAGTAGTAATGTACTCCTATATGAAAGTATTGCAAGTGTTTTTGCAATATTTTTCTTTGACAAGAAACTTCCCCTTGTTGAGGGTGTCAAAGTGTTCAAGTGTATATTGAAAATCTAAAAAACAAAGGTTCGAAAACAAATATATGATGCATAATTTCCTGCAAATAAGACTCAAATTAGTAAGAAAAATTGCTCCTGTTGCACGGATCCCACGGTTCCTCCCTAGGAGGGATCCGTCTAGGCCAAAGTGAGGGATCCGTCTGTCTGCATACTTAAGACAGCAATGTGGATGTAAAATGTGATGTTAACATCAAAATGAGTTATGTATTAAGGCACCAAATATATTTTCAAGACAATATGGCATGTAATTCCATTCAATAAAAATACGAGAAATTGTTAGGATTTATAAAATCCGATAGTTAAAGTGTCGGTCACCTCAAGTATATGTATTCGTTAGAAAGCTCGTAGTCGTAGTCATTTAGTGATAATTATTAGTTTGTTATGTAACACCGTGGAGGACGGACGGGTCTTTACCCACTGTATACCTGATCCACAGCCCGTAGGAGGCCTCTCATGTAACTAACTATAAATACCCTTTGCCTAGCAAGCCAAAGGGTTAGAGCTTTCATAATACATTTTTCTTTGTCTCACTAAAGTTCCCAACTCTCTTCCACTTTCTCTCTCTAAAACTCAAAACATTCGACCCATATATGTGTTAGATAGTGTGTTTGTGAAAACCAATATGTAACAAATGGTATCAAGAGCCATGGTTTGATCATCTACCTTACATGTTCTTGGATCTTTAGTGGTTTTCATAGGTTTTTGGGTTTGAATGAGTTTTGAGTAGTTTTCATCAATTGAATCATTTTTGGTATTAAAGTTTGAATTTTGATAATACTTTTGTGTTTAGAATCATCATAAGTGTCTAGGTTTTGGATTAGAAGGCCTCAATCATCTTGGTTGTAGTATTTTGGATTGAAAAAGTTTAGTTTTTGAAAGTTTTCTTGGAAGCCGTTTGTCTCTCGGGTTTAGTTTCTTTGAAGCGGTTTGATCTCACTTTTAAGTGATTTGTCCTGTTCTGTCGAAACGGTTTGTGTGTTCAGACAAAGAGACAAGAAAGGAAAAAGTAGTGGAAGTACTTGTGTTCCCCTGCGGTTTGTCACTTAAGCGGTTTGACATTTAAGCGGTTTGTCATAAAGCGTTATAACTGAAGTGGTTTGTATTGACAGCGGTTTGACACTTAAGCGTTTTGATACTTAAGCGATTTGACAGTTAAGCGATTTGTGTCGAAAGCGATTTGACAGAAGCGATTTGTCAATTGTGCGATTTGACAGAAGCGATTTATCAGGTGTGCGATTTGAATCAAGCGGTTTGTCAGTTGTGCGATTTGTCTTTTGAGACTTGTCATTTCTTCGTGATACGTTTTATGGTTTTCTCTTGATTTAGTAAAATCCCGTGAAAGAATCTATTTCCCGGTTTAATCAAAGAGTAGTAAAATCTCGTGGAATTAGTAATCATGTCTATAATCACTTCTTCTGTTGCTGATGACGTTCAAGCAGCAGGATCCGATACTCATCCTCCCATGCTTGATAGAACCGATTATGACTCTTGGGCTCAAAGAATCAGATATATTGCTTAGGAAAAGAGAATGGGGTTAACATCCTTAAGTCTATTGATGAAGGACCATTTCAAATCGGAACGACTAGGGACATTCTCGAAACTGGAACTGATGGAAATCTTACCTTAGGGTTGGATAGACCAAGAATGTATGATGAGCTTGATGATAAGGAAAAGAAGAGATATGATGCTGACATTAGAGCCTCAAACATCATACTTCAAGGTTTACCAAAGGACATTTACAAGCTGATCCATCACAACACTGAAGCCAAGGCTGTCTGGGATAATGTCAAGATGCTTCTCTCTAGTTCAGAACTAACTAAGGAAGATAGAGAATCTCAATTGTATGATGACTTTTAGAACTTTAAAATGAACCCATGGGAAAGTGTTACTGAATATTATGTGAGGTTCCACAAGCTTGTGAATGATATGAGGAATATCAAGATGACAATGCCGAATATCCAGCTCAATTCCAAGTTCATGAACAACATGAATCCTGAATGGCACAAATTTGTCACTGCTGTCAAATTGAACAAAGGACTTAGGCACACTAATTATGAGAAATTGTATGCTTATTTGCTCCAACATGAGAAGCATGCTGCATTTGAACGAATGATCATGGAAAAGTTCAATACCAATGCTAGAGATGCAAGTTCTTCAAATGATTCAACTGCATTCTACACTAATGTGGGAATAAGTACCAAAGAATCACAAGTCATACCTACTGGGGATGGTAATCACAAACTCATTCCGGATTCAGGGTATAAGCCTTCAGACTCATTCATGGAACACTTTAAAAATCAACTGGCTCTAATGGTTAAGCAAAACTTGAATCTTACTCCACACACCAACACTCATCTCAGAACTGCATCTAACCTACACAATCATGCTACTGTTAAAGATGGAAGGGCAGTAGTGCAAAACGTGCAAGGAAGGCAGAATACTTATCTACCACATAATGAGCAAGGAAATGTTGGTGTTGGAACTGGTTATGGGAATACAGGAGCCGGTGCAGGTTATGTGGGAAATCAAAATCGAAGAAGGATTGCGGCTCAGGGTCAAGGGAAGCCAATCAAGTGTTACAACTGTGGAGGGGAAGGACACATTGCTAGGAACTGCACTCAACCAAAACGTCCACAGAATGCAGAGTACTTCAGGGATAAGATGCTACTAGTGCAAGCTCAAGACAATGGAGCTGTGTTGGATAAGGAAGAGTTGTTGTTTCTTGCTGTGGAAAATGCCAAAACTTATGATGCAGATGTGGATGAACAACCAGTGCATGGTGTGGCCCAGAACAATCCCAATGTCTTTCAAGTTGCAGATTGTGATTCATTTGACTCTGATGTTGATGATGAACCAACGACACAAACCATTTTTATGGCTAACATCACACCAATGGTCTCTCCACCTCAGCAATCCTGTCCCTCCAAGGAATCCATCATATCAGAGGTATTAAAACTATACGATGTGGTTGATGTGCAAAAGATTCACGACAAAGTACAATCAACTGAAATAATTGAATCAGATATTGAAAATATGGGTAATAGCAATGTTGTCCCATATGATCAATATGTAAAGCAAGATGGAAGTGAAATTGTACCAAGTGATGCATCTTCTGCTATCAATGATGACTATATTTTTGATGAATACACTGAATGTGCACCTGATGATTCCATAACCTCTGAACTAAATGCCTATAAGGAACAAGTTGCCATATATGAACAACGTGCTAAGTTTGAATTGACTACCCGTGAGCAGGAGATGGATAACCAAATGCGTACACTTATCGGAAAAAGTAATTTTAGGAAGAAATATTAAAACAAGAGTTAAATTCCTTACAAGAAAAGCTTAATAAAACTTTTAAGCAAAAGCAAGAACTTCAAGAAAATGTAAAGGTGTAGCGAGAATTCAATGCTAAGGAATCAAAACTTTTAAATGATTTTTCCAACCTAAAAACTTTGAAAAACAAACTTGAAAACAAGTTGTACGTACAAGGGAACACCATTCAGACTGCTCACTTGATCAATAAGCATATAGTTTTAAGCGATGAGCATAGTACTAATCTAGTAGAGGAACCCAACCCTGAGGTTGGTAAGAAATCAAAAGCTGCTCAAAAGGTAATCTATGATGGCAATGAGATCCTTAAGCCTAGACAAAAGCCTACTTGTGTAGAAAGCACTGAAGAGGATAGAGAATTAGAAGATGCCTCTAGAGAGAAAATGGATAAGAAACTAAAAGATCCTTGGTGTATAGAGTATAACATTACATTTAAAACTCCGAATTATGCTAGGGAAAACTGGATTGCCTTCAATAAGTTTAGACCTTAGACTCAGTTGACCTCTGGACAAAAGTTTTGGAAGAAAGATATGGATAAGCAAAAAGCTGATAATCTTGTTGAAAAGAATCCCCATGTAGGAAATTGCCTCTAGCCACTATGTATCCTCCAAATACACCTATGCATTTAGTGCCTAGAACTCTTCCCACCCAAAGCAAAACCTTAGTCAGCCTGTATGTAGTTTACCAACTATTTGTTGACTTTGAGAAAACATGTAAGAAGAGAATCACTCCAACGGGAATTATTGAAGGGGAAAGGGGTTTTGAGCAAACAAAAGAATGTTACTTAACTGAGGTCATGCCTTTCTTTAAACAACTAAAAGAACAATTTGAATCTCTTTAAAAGGCCATAGATACTGAGGTTAAAGATATGAAAAGAATGTTTAATGAAATGAAAAACGAGGTCAAAGATTATGAATGTGAGCTCAAAAGTAATGAGATTGAGAGGAACAATCTTTGCATCCTAAAAAATAATTTGATTTCTAGATGCATTGCTCAAGATGTGTTTTACACTGTTACGAATTACTCTATTACTGCTTCTCAATTTTACGAATTATCTGTTGCTTTGAAAGTCTCCCACGATCGTGTCATTGAGCTGGAGACCACAAATTCAAAATTGCATGATAAAATCGAAAGGGATGATCATGATAACATGGTCAGACAATTTTCTAAATTGGAAGTTGAATATCTTGCTTTACAATTAAAATATCAACATCTCAAAGAAAATGTTAAAACCTCGAATGCCAAGACATCCGCTGATGCTCCTGATTTTGATGCAGCTTTTGAATTAAATAAACGAGATGAACAAATTCGAGCTCAGTGCAATACGATCAAAAGGTTGAAAGCCCAAATTTCCCAATTGAAGGGAGAAAAGAATGAAGTGAGTGGCTTCCATATGCCTCCTCCTTTAGATTCTCAGAATTCTCAGAATTTTCATCTTCAAAATATCATTAATGTATTACAACATGAAAATGAGTGTTTTCTAGCAGAAAATGAAAAAGTTAAACTGCATTTCAAAGAATTATATGAATCAATTAAGGTCACTCGTGACAAGAACAATGAAAAGATAACCTCTTTACAAAATGAAATTGAGAATCTGAAGAGTCATGTAAAAGGGAAAATGCCAATCACCAGTGGTGGGAATATTGCACCAAAGGTGTCTGCTTGTACTAAATATGCTATGTCTGTGAAGTATATTCTCCCTCATCTTAGAAACAATGAACTTGCATGTCAAACATGTTTTTCTTACCTTAAGGATAGTCTAGAATGTCTTCGTGAGATTGTTGAAGAAGATAAGATAGAGAAACCACTTGATAATGCGATTAGGGATGCATGCTTATATGCCAAACGATCTCAGGAACTTTTAGAATGCTTAATAGCAATATGTCCTAAATCTGGTACTAGGAAAGATAGTGTCGTTATGCCTTGCTCTATGCCTAAAGTCAAGCATGTGACCCTTGATATGCCTTGTTGTATGCCGAAAGTCAAGCATGTAACCTTTGATGTGCCTCCTAAAATCTTAGATCCCAGCACTTCTAGACCAGAAATGAAGAAAGTAGTGAACCCAACTAATGTTCCCATCATTCCTTCTACAGGAGTAATCAGTGACACTAAGGTAAGCGGGTCAAAGCCTCCAGGAAATACAAAGCAAGATAGGACCTCACAAGCCAAGAGTGATCGTGGGAAGAAAGTAGAAGACCACCTTAGGAACAATAAGTTTGTGTTGAATAAGACAAATCATGTTGATTCTAGTATTAGCTATAAGCGTACTGTAATTAATTCGAATTCTGCTACTATTTGCAAAACATGTAATGAATGTTTGGTTTCTGGTATTTATCATGAATGTGCTATGAATGAGTTGAAAAATGTTATTAAATCTCCAGTAAAAAATGTAAGAAATGCTAAACAGGTTAAGGATGCCAGAAAGCCAATTTGGAAAAAGGTTAGTAATTATTGGAAACCTACATGGAGAAAGTTCAATAACGTGGGTTATCAATGGAAACCCATTGGCCTCACATTCAAAGTTAATAAAATTTGTCCTAATAGGAATAGATCTATGCCCACTAAGGAATGGAAACCTACTGGAAGGATCATCCCCTTAAGAAGTAGTCATACTATACATAGCCAAGTGCTTCTATTAGTCTTGCATCCACCTCTAATGATGTCATAGCTTCTATTACTGATGTGGGTGTTCCAATCTCATTTACTAACTAAGTGGAACCCATTATCGCATGGGGATCCAAATTATCCAGTCATTCATACTTGTATGTGTTCAACTGCAGGTCGTACAAATCGTTCTGTGGTATTTGGACTCAAGCTGTTCAAAGCATATGACTGGAGATCACTCACGGCTCAAGAACTTTGTGAATAAATTCATCGGAACTGTTAGATTTGGGAACAACCACTTTGGGGCAATTATGGGTTACGGAGATTATGTATTTGGTGACAGTGTAATCTCCTGGGTATATTACGTTGAAGGACTCGGTCATAATCATTCTCTGTTGGTCAATTCGTGACTCGATCTTGAAGTGGCCTTGAAACACACTTGCTTCGTTAGAGAACTAGATGGTGTTGAACTTTTAAAGGGAACACGTGGCACTAATCTGTACACCATCTCTATCGAAGATATGATGAAGTCTTATCGAATCTGCTTGTTGTCAAAGGCTTCTAAAACAAATTATTGGTTATGGCATCGTCGTCTCAATCACTTGAACTTCGGAACCATAAATGATCTTTCTAGAAAGGACCTCGTAAAAGGCTTGCCCAGATTAAAGTTTGAAAAAGATCATCTTTGTTCAGCATGCCAATTGGGAAAAAGCGAGAAATATGCCCATAAATCCAAACCTGCAAATTCAATTATGGAAGTTCTTCATATTCTTCATATGGATTTGTGCGGACCCATGAGAGTGCAAACTATAAACAGGAAGAAATATGTGCTAGTCGTGGTTGATGACTACTCTCGGTTTACGTGGGTTAAGTTTTTGAGGTCAAAGGATGAAACTCCAGATGTCATCATCAAACTTATTAAGCATTGCGAGTTCGGCTTAATAAAGCGATCGAATTATCCGAACAGACAATGGAACTGAGTTTGTAAACAAAGTACTAAGTCAGTTTTTCGAAAGCATTGGAATCAGCCATGAAAGAAGTGTTCCACGTACTCCTCAACAGAACGGTGTAGTTGAAAGACGAAATCGAACTCTTGTAGAAGCTGCAAGGACTATGCTAATGTATTCAAAGGCTCCAATGTTTCTCTGGGCGGAAGCCATTGCCACTGCATGCTACACCCAAAACCGTTCCCTAAATCATACAACTCATGGAAAAACTCCTTACGAACTTGTCCACAACCGAAAACCGGATCTTTCTTTTCTACGTTTGTTCGGTGCCTTATGCTATCCTACTAATGAAGGGCAAGATTTGGGTAAATTGAAAGCTAAGGCGGACATTGGAGTTTTCGTTGGTTATGCACCAAACCGAAAGGGTTACAGAATCTACAATAAAAGAACCCGAGACATCATGGAATCTATTTACGTCACGTTCGATGAGCTGTCTGAGCAAACGGCTCCTGGACAATTCGGTTCTGGACCCGCACCTCAATTTCCATCAAGTAATTCCATCAGTTCTTCTCTTGTATAGAATCACTCCCCTGCAGATCCTTATGTACCTCCATCAGAAGAAGATTTGAAGAAATTGTTTGATCCGATGTTTGATGAATATTATGAACCTCAGGCTAATGAAAATTCTGTACCACCAACTGCAGCTGCTTCTAATCCAACCAATATGAATGGTCTATCCATTTCAATGACTTTATCTCATGAAGCGCCAATTTCCGATCACACATCATCATCTTCGAATCTTCAATCTTCGGCTGCACATCATGGAAATGTAGCTGCTAATTATGATGGAGATAACCCCTTTGCTACCCCCGAAGATGCCCCGTTTGAAAACATATTTACCCCTGAACCAACACCTGAACCATCTTCATCAGGGGATCCAAACTCTGCTACATCAGTTCCTCATCATCAACCACATGAATATCTCAGAAAATGGACACATGATCATCCACTGGATAACATCATTGGGAATCCTTCACGCCCGGTATCCACTCGTAAACAACTTGCTACTGATGCCTTATGGTGCTTCTTTAATTCTCTATTATCAAAGATCGAACCTAAAGATGTCCAAACAGCAATGTCTGAGGACAGCTGGTTTAGTGCTATGCAAGAAGAAATCCATGAGTTCGATCGTCTTGATGTATGGGAATTAGTACTGTAACCACCGGTAAATTTCACCTTGTATTAAACTAATATAATATTCTAATAAAAGAATAGTTATCTACTTTCTACACTAATTTTTTTTAGATAAAATGTAATCAGTTTATCTGATTAAGAAAACCAACTAATGTAACGTAAATCTTCATAAGGTAAAATGATTATTTTACCCTTTGACTTTTTATATTTGACCTTTATCGTAACGTAAAAGACAGCACTGTAGACGGTAGTTATCCTGTAAAATTTCTAAGTTAATTAATTCAATCTGATTTGAATTATTACTCTTTGAACCTTTTCTTTCACTTCCTTCTATTTAATGAGATGTTATCTCGTTAAACGTGAAAACTACAGATAACGCATAACCGACAACACATTAGTTCTGGTTTAATCTCGATAATTATTTTCAGAGTCGATAATATTTTTTATATATACATTAATTTTATAATAACACTTTTAAAAATATAACAATCGTAATTACCAAACAGAGGTACCGTGTTTATGTTTTAACCCAACGGGACTCGAGATACACTGGATAGTAATAGAACAAACCCATTCCTTATTACACCGCCTTTCTATTTCTTAAAAACATAAAAGATCGTATATCAGATCTTATCCTTCTCCCTCTCAAAACATCTCACTCTCCTCTCTTCTCCACTTTCAGCCGCCACACCACCATCACGACCTCCATCTTTTAGCAACCACCACCACACCACACCACACGACCACACCACCACTGCCAGGCCACGCCATCATTAGGGAATCAAGAAGAGCTGTTGGAGGGTTTTTGTTGTTGGTCTGGATTCGAATTAATCACCACAGTAGCACCACCATCTTGTGTCCTCCCTCCTCTCATTGGTATCTAAACCATACACCAATCTTTTCCTCATCTTGTTCTTTAATTAGAACCGAAGGTTAAATCATATTATATGGTTTTCGTGGAATTAAAACGAGTTTAATAACGCTTTTGAAAAACTATTCGTGTGGTCAACTCGTGAAGGTGGTGTTTGTAATTGATCTATTTTGCTCTCAGGTCGGGTCGATAAACCCATGTATGGGTTATGGTTTAAAACCGATTTGGTCTCGTGTTGGTATAAATTATCCATTTGATGTATTACTAATATGTATTTGTTTGACTTATGTGTTGTGTCGTGTGTATACCCAATTTGGGGTTGAGTTGAGACTCTTGAGGGTCACTGTTAGGCTATGATCTTGCTAATGGTTGTGTATTCTTTATATTAATGTTAATATTGTTTGTTTGTTACCTGTTATCGTAGCCTACCCCAAAGAGGGTTTGTTGGTTGCGTGTTACGACTTGGTGAGACCGCAAGATGGTCCTTGCTTGCTTGGTCTCGATCCACACAACCCACAGGGGTGTTTGGTTCGCCGAGAAACCACACAAAGAGGATGTTGTCCGCGTGTCACAAACACTCGAATAGGGTGCTTCTGGTTTGTTTATACCGACCCACACCATAGCCTGACTAGGGTGCACTTGGTGTTTGGTCTGTGCACGGTCCAAACCAACCCAAGAGGGTTGTGTTTATTTGTGCTCGGTGAACCGAAACAACCTACAAAGGTGTTTGTTTAATCATGGTCCTCGACTGGAAAGATACCACCAGGGGTGTTTGTTTTGTTTCTGTCGGTCACAGCCCCAAGAGGGTGTTCGTTTCGAACTCATCGCTCGGCTTATTTTATTTTTCTATTTCTTCTTTGAAAAAGCTCATAATTTATTTGAGGTTAAGATTTCTTATTTGAGCTTATTGATGTTAGTTTGATTTCTTGGATTAAAAAGAGACAAGGGTGCTGATTTTGGCTCAGTAACAACAACACCAGATTGGTGTTTGTTTGTGTGCAGTTCTGGATCGATAAATGCCACCGAGAGGGTGTTTGGTTGCTGTCGCATCAACACAAAACTGAGGGCGTTTGGCTGGTTTGCTTTAGCCTACACCGCGCCTCAACTAGGGTGTACTTGTTTTGTTTATTTCATGCTGTCACAGCCCACACCAAAGGGGCGTTTGTTTCGTGTTCGGTAAACCCACTCAGGGGTTGTTTTCCTTAGTTCTCGTTCGCATCAGAATACACCCCGAAGGGGTGGTTTATTTGTTTGGTTCGGGTTGAGTCATCACAGCCGAGGGGCGCTCTTTTCAAGCATGTCTTCCTGTTATTTGTAAAGCTTATATGAGGCATGTTTGTTTAGTTATAAAAGGGCTATGTTTATTTCTTTATTATACCAAAAGTGTGTTAAATATATTTGGTTACAAGTTGTATTATCAAAATATAATTAGCTTGTATTAATGTAGGTATACAAACTAATGTGACCTATTTAGTTTTCGCATGTTTCGGAAAATATAACGGACTTGATACATTTGGACATATACCGAGTTGATAATTTATATGGATAATGGATAAAAAAAACTATTGGACTATACTAATATTATTGGACTTGCATAATACGGATTATAACCTGAATCATATTGGACTAACCTTGGACAAATATCGGACATGACGAGTTTGGACAAACTTATTAGACTTATGTCGGACTAAAATAGACTTTGGACATATATTGACTCGGGACTATATATATTTTATATATTGGACGTATTCAGGCTAATGACGGACTATTTATATATATAAGACATTGGACGAAGGCTTTAGATATTGGACTTGGAATTTATTATAGTACTTATTGAATTATTAAGTGGACTTAAGCATTTGGACTGTTGGATTATATTGAACTAATTTACGGACTATTAATGATATATAAACCTTATCGGACTATAAAACCAATAATCAATAGATATAAATTAAACTTTTAAGGACTAATTATTAGTTAAACTTAACTAATTTATTTGTATTTCACCTAATTGCTATTTGATCCTTACAGGTTTATTTCCTTTCATACGTGTACTATATATATTTTATACTTTGATATGTGTATTCGAGTCTAGATCATCAAACCACCACACGAATGATGATACTAAACTTTTCTTACGAATTATGACGATAAACTCTTATAACTATTTATACGAGTATTCCACGAAAACTAAAACACTTATCTTTTGAAAACTTAATTACTTTACGAGACGCATTCTGAGATAAACCATATAATATTAAGTTGTGCCAATGACGTACCGTGGTGTCGGTACTCTTGTATCGTTGTGCGTTGCTACCTTGTGATACTACTGTGTTACATTTCTCGATGCCAGTCGTGTTATTTGTGATTCTTGTATTTCTTCGGACAAAGGTGAGTTTCACAGCCCCATTTTACTATTTTACTCGTTTTGGGGTGAAAAGCATGCTGTGATTACTTAAAACTAAATTGGTTGTGCATTCATGAAATTATGGATTCTTGATCGATTCAATCTCTTGAGCTATGCTCTACTATCTTGTCTGTTGGTATGTATGCTTATGTTTGGCGCCTATGTACATTGTAAAAGTCCCCTGTTACTACACTACTTATTAACTCCTTCCCACTGTACGGGACGAGCCGTTGATAACTATGGATAGCGCTATTTAGGGGTAGAGCCATCCCCTCACTCTACTAACCAGAGTGCATAGTATCACCTTCTCATGCTGGGTTAGAGCATGTTGCACGTAGGGGCAAGTTACGGCTGAATCGGCTTTAGTAGTGGAACCCTTAAAGCCATGAACGCGCTGCATACATAATGGCCCCTTTGAAACTTTGTCAACCAATTGATTTTCCTGTTTTGGAAACTACTTGTGTATTAAAACCTGTGAACTCACCAACCTTTGTGTTGACACTTTTAGCATGTATTTTCAGGATTGCATGCGATAGCTAAACTTTGGAGGCGCTTGGGCATTGGCATGGCATGATAATAAAAGACTTTGATATAAAATTGGGGACCACTTTTATTCTTTTATGGGCCTACATTTCATAATATACGTTTTGAAAGATGTAACCACAGATCTTTATTAATTAGATTTTCTCAAGTCAAACTGTTGTTCTATACTTTGTGTTGTGGTACCAATCGAGTAGCACCCTAGTAACACTTACTTCCATTGCAAACCATTATTTTGGGGTGTTACAGATTGGTATCAGAGCCTCGGTTATTGAGAACTGGGTATTTTTGAAACCTAGACTATAACTACTTTTACGAAAACTTAACCCTATGACCGATACATGCCTGCCTGCCAAGCTGATGCCTCGATTTTAACTTGTTGAAGTCATACTTGATGAAATATGTATTATATTACTATCCACTTAATCTCACTATGAACTATGATTGTTTTCATATACGTATGTTTACGTACCACAGCGCTATGCCTTATCCCTCACATAAATGGAATGCTCGTTTTACTTTTTGTAACAACTAAAAGTATAGGACATAATGCTAGTGTAACTGAGCCGAGTATTTCAAAGTTCATGTGAATATAGATTGATCACCTATATTCATCAGGGAGAAGGGCATAGACTGATCACCTATGTCCAACCCTGAGGCAAACTTTGTAATGCTAGGGATGGTTATTTTGGTTTTGGGAAAACGAAATGATTTTGTATGTGTAAACGAGCATAAACATGATAAAATTTTAACTCTACACACAACATACTGGCATCACAATACTTATTCATAGTGATATTTTTCCACTTTTACGGAACGTCTTTTATCGCCGCTTGGTTATGTTACGACTATGAATTACTTTCGGAATTAATGAAAACGTTTAATCGTGCTTTACGTTGTGTCGAGTTAGACACGATTGGTCACCATTTGAATTTGAGTTGCGTATTTCGACACGTTTGATATCGTAATAAGCTCACTGAACTTATTGGAGTGTTTTGGAATTAATCTCGACTATATTTGCTTTTGGATTATTTGGTACTGAGATTTTGGGTCTCATTGCGAATTTGGAATTGCTACTTTATTTTAGCCTTTCCTTGATCGTGATTTTGTTATGGACCCCTTACCCCAAGCCTTATCTAGGAACGATTGTTGGTTATTTTTCCTAATCGATGTTGTTCACTCAATATTATTCAATCGACGTTATCCACTCGATGTTGTTAATCTTTCTGAATCGATAATGTTCTACTGACGCTGTTTCATCAACAATAATCGATTATGGTTATACCTTATGCTTTATAGATGTAATACCTCACGCACTATTGGTGTTATACTTTATGCTCCATTGGTGTATTCCTATCGATGTCATTTTATCGACGCTGTTTTATTGATGTCGTTTTATCCGTATCATCCTACTATGTTGTTTTATCAATGATATCCTGCTGATGTTGTTCTATCGATGTTATCCTATCGATAAGTATCGTACACTCAATCGATGTGTGATCCTCTATCGTACCCAATGGGAACTACTGACGTTTACTCGTATTTGGAGCTTGACTTGATCTCGACTTGTAGTCGGATTTCTTTTGACACTATGATTTTGAACTCGAACGTTGTACCCTTCTTCGTTAAGTACTGAGCCAATCGACTGACTACTAGTAATAATTAACTCTCTCCTCCGGACTTGTACCTTGAACTTCTAACCTCTCCCTTCAACATAGATTCTATACCCAACAGAAATATTACTTATGATATATTAAATCACTGTTACTGAGTCGTTGCAACACCATGTCATCTCTATCCCGTCCCATTAACATTTTCTCAGACGTTGGGATCGAGGTTTCCTCATCACTCAATGCTCTAATAGTGTCTCCTCTATCCCAAAACTCATACTCAATTAATGAGTCAGGATATATTCTTTTCCGTTCTAAGGACGACACGTCACGACATCTACGAAGGGAAACCCTCGTTGAACATAAATAATGAGCGAACTACTAAACTTGTAACAACCTATAAACATACTATGAGTTAACTTGTAACTCGAGCTACTATCTATGGGAACAGATACCTAATCCTCTACTTATCCCTAGAGAATACCAAGAGTTTGCTCACTACTTCCCCTTATAAAATAGTAAACTGTGTCGTTTCCTAACGCACAAACTATATTTAATCATCTTGTCAACCTTTTCACAGTCAAACTACCAAATATTGTACTACTTCATCCCAAAAAAAAAAAAAAGTCGACCTTACTATTATTTTATAAAGAATGAGTTTTTCTTAAACTGTCCTACAACTTTTTTTGTACAAATCACTTCACGGACTACTATATTGTAATGAACCGATTCACTACTACATTAGACAACAAACACTTTTGCTAACATTTGGTAAACTAAGTTACAATTACCCTACAAGTTACCACAAACTTATGAACAAGCTTTGCCACTGAATCACAAAATGAACTACAGATATTTCTACTATTGGGCAATTAATAAATTGTTTTCTCATTTATTCTATGAACTGTATGCAAATCATTTCACGAGTTATGTTATAACCTGATTTGTCATCTTATCAAAACATCACGAAACTTTAACTACGATTTCACTACTATTATATAAATAATAAATCATTTTCTATTATCCTATAAGCTGTTTTACAAATCACATTACCAAGTTGTTGCTTCAATACTAAATCAAAAACTACGATTTACCACTAATTTGCAAATAATAACAATTCTTCCTCATTACTCAATAGATGGTTTTTCCAGACTGTTTCACAAACTATACTGCAATCACCTTATAAACTAATTACTCCCTTGAAAAGCTTTAAAAGATAACCAATATCTTCTTTTGTGACTAAACCAAATCTTCGAAGTAAGTTAAGCACCTTGTTTTGAAACAATAAATAATAAACATATTAATGGAAGATGCTAAGGAACAAACTGATACATCATTTACAAGAAGCTGAGGTGTTAGAATTATTTGGAATTAAGAAAGTTAACTTCTGAATTCACATGTAAACCTCCAACTTGGATTTTGAATTCACATGTAAACCTCCAACTTGGAACCGATTCCATGTTGTCACTTAAAAACTTTATTTAACAAGTTTTCATCACAAAAGCTAAAGTTCAGCAACTTTCTCTACATTCATTCAAGTTCTTTCCCGAAATTTTAACAAATCAAGACTCTCTATTTTTATACAGTCCACATCCGAGAGGACGGTGACACCATGCTAGTCATTATAGGGTAAACTACCGACGAGCATAACCTTAACAACTGAACTATAACCTTAGACGTCTAAAACTTATGGAGGCATACATACTCAACTACATTTTCTTCTGCGACGCTTTCACCTTCAAGGACCTTCCTTTAGAGTTTCATTTGCGTCAACGATAAAACTTGTGATGACATTTTTCTGAAGATACTTGTTATGAAATTAGAAATTCCTGGTCAAACCTTATCAAACTTTCTTATACTAAGAAACATCAAAACATCAAATTTTGCAAAAATGTCTTATTATATCACGTCTGAAAACCTATCTAACTAAAATATAATCCTTCGGGATCACGAACATCTTACCCAAATATCCATTTCAGACGAAGATACTTGTATAACTTACAACTCACATACTGCCAACTCTTGAAAACAACGGATATAAGTCGTGATATTAATATCTCTGATATCAAGGTTCCAAAATCACTTTCATCTCTTGCACCTCACTCTGAGGGCAATACTTCTTGATTATAACTTCTTCAACTTAGTTCGTACAATCTTATGAGTATTCTCAATACTAATACATTGAGCAACAACATTCTACCATGACAAAGCATCATTCAGATGTATGCTTGCGGCATGTTTGACTTTGCAGTCTTCTTCATAGTTGATGATTAGAAATACCGACTCTACCCACTCAAACCAATGAGCCAAACCAACCGTTCTTTCCGTGACTTTGAAATTGTTGAGCTTGTAGCTCCAGAACTCCTCGTAAGAACAATCTCTGACCGCTGATATAACATTTATGCTTGTGGTGCCTTTAACTGGCTCTGCAACATTACTCTGGAGTTTCGTTAATCCTCCAATTATCTATATTTTATGTTATCCCTTGAAATATACCAATTTGAAGCTTGATATTAATCAGAACTTTTGCACACTGATAAAACCTAAAGAGAATTCCTGATTTCACTTGGGAGCGTGAGATAAGAATTCATCATAAACACTCACATTTTTCCCAGACATCTCAACATCAGACTATTCAAAATCTTCATTTGAATTGGATCGATAACTTACAAATTCGAGCTACCACCCGGATTTACCAGAATATACGACGTCATTCGGTTATACGATTAGAAGAAGCGTTCTCTCTGGAAGAGATCCAAATTGATGAACGCCTGAACCCTATCGGAGAACCTACTAAGAAATCAAACAGCTTAGGCAAGTCACATTTCTATTGTCAAGGTTCGATGGAAACTCGAGAAGAGTTCCTAAATTCACATGGGAACGTGAAAATGAACTCAAACACACCGTCAGCAGACAACACTCATTGAACTTCGGGACGAAGTTCCCATAAGGGGGTGAGACTGTAACCACCGGTAAATTTCACCTTGTATTAAACTAATATAATATTCTAATAAAAGAATAGTTATCTACTTTCTACACCAATTTTTTTAGATAAAATGTTATCAGTTTATCTGACTAAGAAAACCAACTAATGTAACGTAAATCTTCATAAGGTAAAATGATTATTTTACCCTTTGACTTTTTATATTTGACCTTTATCGTAACGTAAAAGACAGCACTGTAGACGGTAGTTAGCCTGTAAATTTTCTAAGTTAATTAATTCAATCTGATTCGAATTATTACTCTTTGAACCTTTTCTTTCACTTCCTTCTATTTAATGAGATGTTATCTCGTTAAACGTGAAAACTACAGATAACGCATAACCGACAACACATTAGTTCTGGTTTAATCTCGATAATTATTTTCAGAGTCGATAATTTTTTTTTATATATACATTAATTTTATAATAACACTTTTAAAAATATAACAATCGTAATTACCAAACTAAGGTACCGTGTTTATGTTTTAACCCAACGGGACTCGAGATACACTGGATAGTAATAGAACAAACCCATTCCTTATTACACCGCCTTTCTATTTCTTAAAAACATAAAAGATCATATATCAGATCTTATCCTTCTCCCTCTCAAAACATCTCACTCTCCTCTCCTCTCCACTTTCAGCCGCCACACCACCATCACGACCTCCATCTTTCAGCAACCACCACCACACCACACCACACGGCCACACCATCACTGTCAGGCCACGCCATCATTAGGGAATCAAGAAGAGCTGTTGGAGGGTTTTTGTTGTTTGTTTGGATTCGAATTAATCACCATAGTAGCACCACCATCTTGTGTCCTCCCTCCTCTCATTGGTATGTAAATCATACACCAATCTTTTCCTCATCTTGTTCTTTAATTAGAACCGAAGGTTAAATCATATTATATGGTTTTTGTGGAATTAAAATGAGTTTAATAACGCTTTTGAAAAACTATTCATGTGGTCAACTCGTCAAGGTGGTGTTTGTAATTGATCTGTTTTGCTCTCAGGTCGGGTCAATAAACCCATGTATGGGTTACGGTTTAAAACCGAATTGGTCTCGTGTTGGTATAAATTATCCATTTGATGTATTACTAATATGTATTTGTTTGACTTTTGTGTTGTGTCGTGTGTATACCCAATCTGGGGTTGAGTCGAGACTCTTGAGAGTCACTGTTAGGCTATGATCTTGCTCATTGTTGTGTATTCTTTATTTTAATGTTAATATTGTTTGTTTGTTACCTGTTATCGCAGCCCACCCCAAAGAGGGTTTGTTGGTTGCATGTTACGATTTGGTGAGACCGCAAGATGGTCCTTGCTTGCTTGGTCTCGATCCACACAACCCACAAGGGTGTTTGGTTCGCCGAGAAACCACACAAAGAGGATGTTGTCCGCGTGTCACAAACACTCGAATAGGGCCCTTCTGGTTTTTTTATACCGACCCACACCATAGCCCGACTAGGGTGCGCTTGGTGTTTGGTCTGTGCACGGTCCAAACCAACCCAAGAGGGTTGTGTTTATTTGTGCTCGGTGAACGAAACAACCTACAAAGGTGTTTGTTTAATCCTGGTCCTCGACTGGAAAGATACCACCAGGGGTGTTTGTTTTGTTTCTGTTGGTCACAGCCCCAAGAGGGTGTTCGTTTCGAACTCATCGCTCGACTTATTTTATTTTTCTATTCCTTCTTTTTTTTTGCTTATTTGAAAAAGCTCATAATTTATTTGAGGTTAAGATTTCTTATTTGAGCTTATTGATGTTAGTTTGATTTCTTGGATTAAAAAGAGACAAGGGTGCTGATTTTGGCTCAGTAACAACAACACCAGATAGGTGTTTGTTTGTGTGCAGTTCTGGATCGATAAATGCCACAGAGAGGGTGTTTGGTTGTTGTCGCATCAACACCCAACTGAGGGCGTTTGGCTGGTTTGCTTCAGCATACACCGCGCCTCAACTAGGGTGTACTTGTTTTGTTTATTTCACGCTGTTACAGCCCACACCAAAGGGGCGTTTGTTTCATGTTCGGTAAACCCTCTCAGGGGTTGTTTTCCTTAGTTCTCGTTCGCATCAGAATACACCCCGAAGGGGTGGTTTATTTGTTTGGTTCGGGTTGAGTCATCACAGCCGAGGGGCGCTCTTTTCTAGCATGTCTTCCTGTTATTTGTAAAGCTTATATGAGGCATGTTTGTTTAGTTATAAAAGGGCTATGTTTATTTCTTTATTATACCAAGAGTGTGTTAAATATATTTGGTTACAAATTGTATTATCAAAATATAATTAGCTTGTATTAATGTAGGTATACAAACTAACGTGACCTTTTAAGTTTTGGCATGTTTCGGAAAATATAACGGACTTGATACATTTGGACATATACTGAGTTGATAATTTATATGGATAATGGATAAAAAAAACTATTGGACTATACTAATATTATTGGACTTGCATAATACGGATTATAACCTAAATCATATTGGACTAACCTTGGACAAATATCGGACATGACGAGTTTGGACAAACTTATTAGACTTACGTCGGACTAAAATAGACTTTGGACATATATTGACTCGGGACTATATATATTTTATATATTGGACTTATTCAGGCTAATGAGGGACTATTTATATATATAAGACATTGGACGAAGGCTTTAGATATTGGACTTGGAATTTATTATAGTACTTATTGAATTATTAAGTGGACTTAAGCATTTGGGCTGTTGGATTATATTGAACTAATTTACGGACTATTAATGATCTATAAACCTTATCGGACTATAAAACCAATAATCAATAGATATAAATTAAACTTTTAAGGACTAATTATTAGTTAAACTTAACTAATTTATTTGTATTTCACCTAATTGCTATTTGATCCTTACATGTTTATTCCTTTCACACGTGTACTATATATATTTTATACTTTGATATGTGTATTCGAGTCTAGATCATCAAACCACCACACGAATGATGCTGCTAAACTTTTCTTACCAATTATGACGATAAACTCTTATAACTATTTATACGAGTATTCCACGAAAACTAAAACACTTATATTTTGAAAACTTAATTACTTTACGAGACGCATTCTGAGATAAACCATATACTATTAGGTTGTTCCAATGACGTACCGTGGTGTCGGTACTCTTGTACCGTTGTGCGTTGCTACCTTGTGATACTACTGTGTTACATTTCTTGATGCCAGTCGTGTTAGTTGTGATTCTTGTATTTCTTCGGACTAAGGTGAGTTTCACAGCCCCATTTTACTATTTTACTCGTTTTGGGGTGAAAAGCATGTTGTGATTACTTAAAACTAAATTGGTTGTGCATTCATGAAATTATGGATTTACTGAACTGATTCAATCTACTGAGCTATGCTCTGCTATCTTTGTCTGTTGGTATGTATGCTTATGTTTGGCGCCTACGTACATTGTAAAGTCCCTGTTACTACACTACTTATTAACTCCTTCCCTTTGTGGGGATGAGCCGTTGATAACTATGGGCGCTATTTGGGGTAGAGCCATCCCTCACTCTACTAACCGGTGCATAGTATCACCTTCTCATCTTTGGGTTAGAGCATGTTGCGTAGGGGCAAGTTCTGGCTGAATCGGCTTAAGTAGTGGAACCCTTAAAGCCATGAACGCGCTGCATACATAATGGCCCCTTTGAAACTTTGTCAACCAATTGATTTTCCTGTTTTGGAAACTACTTGTGTATTAAAACCTGTGAACTCACCAACCTTTGTGTTGACACTTTTAGCATGCATTTTCAGGATTGCAGGCGATAGCTAAACTTTGGAGGCGCTTGGGCATTGGCATGGCATGATAATAAAAGACTTTGATATAAAATTGGGGACCACTTTAATTCTTTTATGGGCCTACATTTCATAATATACGTTTTGAAAGATGTAACCACAAATCTTTATTAATTAGATTTTCTCAAGTCAAACTGTTGTTCTATACTTTGTGTTGTGGTACCAATCGAGTAGCACCCCAGTAACACTTACTTCCGTTGCAAGCCATTATTTCGGGGTGTTACAGTACCTGCTCTAGATTATGCTATGATTATTGCTCTTAAGTGGATCTTCAAAGTAAAGCTTGATGAGCACGGTGATGTTCTGAAGAATAAGGCAAGGCTAGTGGCTAAAGGATACTGACGAGAGGAGGGTATTGACTTTGAGGAATCATTTACTCCGGTTGTACGAATTGAGGCTATCATAATCTTCCTGGCTAATGCTGCTAGCAAGAACATGGTGGTTTATCAGATGGATGTAAAGACTGCTTTTCTCAATGGAGATCTCAAAGAAGTGGTGTACCTCAGTCAACCCGAAGGTTTTGTGAATCCAGAGCATCCTACCCATGTCTACCGCTTGAAGAAGGCCCTTTACGGTTTGAAGCAAGCTCCAAGGGCATGGTATGATACATTGTCAAAGTTTCTTTTGACAAATGGATTGATAAAGGCGATTGATCCCACATTGTTCACCAGAAAGTCAGGCAAACACTTAATTCACGTTCAAATTTATGTTGATGATATTATTTTTGCCTCGACCGACCCTAATGAATGTGACCGATTTTCTAAGGAGATAGGCTCCAAATTTCGAATGTCTATGATGGGACAAATATCATTTTTCTTGGGATTAAAAATTTCACAAAGTCCCGGAGGCATTTTTATAAATCAATCTAAAGATGCTAATGAAATCTTAAAGAAATTTGGATTTGATTCTTGTGACCCTGTTGACACACCCATGGTGGAGCGTACAAAACTGGACGAGGACCACTCAGGGATCATGGTTGATCAAACAAAATATCGTAGCATGATTGGATCCCTGATGTACCTCACAGCTAGTAGACCTGATATTCTGTTTGATGTATGCATATGTGCTAGATACCAGGCTAAGCCTACCAAAAAGCACCTTGAAGCGGTTAAATGGGTCTTTTGGTATCTACAAGGAACCATTAACATGGGACTTTGGTATCCGAAGGACACCGATATGTCACTAACAGCATATGCATATGCAGACCATGCAGGGTGTCAAGATACACGTCGAAGTACGTCAGGAGGTGCTCAGTTTTTGGGAGATAAGTTAGTAAGTTGGTATTCAAAGAAACAAATGAGTACGTCTATACCCTCTACAAAGACTGAATACATAGCCATGTCATCTTGTTGTGCTCAAATCTTATAGATGAGATCCCAATTATCTGACTATGGCTTTATATTGAAAAAAGTTCCTCTGTATTGTGATAACAAAAGTGCCATTGCTCTCTGCTGCAACAATGTTCAACACTTAAGAGCAAAGCACATTGACATTTGACATCACTTCAACACGGAACAAGTGGATAAAGGTGTGGTTGAACTATATTTGGTAAGGACTGAATATCAGCTAGCCGACATCTTCACTAAAGCTCTTCCTAGAGAACGGTTTGAGTTTATCCTTCCACGACTTGGCTTGAAGAGCCTACAACCTGAGACACTCAAACGTCTTCAGGAGGAAGACGAGGAGTAAAGGTGTTTCCTCATTTATTCTTTGTACATATTTTACCAAAAATCAAAATACAAAATTATAAAACCAACAAAAGAAAATAGAAAAATAGAAAATTTCAAAACCCATAAAAATCAGAAAATTTTGAAAAAGTCCAAAAATATTGTTTTTCATATCATGTTATCTGGTTTCGATAACATCTACGGACTTTGGACTGTCATTCAAAAATGGCACGAGTCTTTAGATGAAGTTCGAACAAAAATAATAAACATTTTATTTTCATTAAAAAAAATTGAGATGGAGAAAAACGTAGGTTTATTGTCATTTCAGGCAGTAACCCGTTTTTAAAAGAAAGAACAGAGCCATGCTTAATCTAATTTTGAAACCTCATGCTCTGATTCTAAAAACAAAAGTTCATAAGGAAAGTTTGTCACCAAAAAGACATAGGTTTCCTCGCAAATATTTTTCCTTCTAAATATTCTTCAGAAAAATATTTGTCATCTAATGAAAACTAAATTGCTTTGAAAATAACTTGAACTTAATTTTGTAAATCATCCGGACTTATCATTTGTCAAAATCTCTATCACTCAATCAACAACTTCGGTCATTGATTGAGGGGGAGAATGATTTCAAACAATTCAAAAAGTTATTTTTCAAACAATTGGCACGAAAATGAGCAAGGTCTACTTTTGGAAAATTAAAAAAAAAAACAATTTATTTGTACAATTGGATCCAGACCAAGGCTAATATTGTGTTTTCATAAGATACCTAAGCATGTTTGATCGTTAGAGTTTAAAGTCTTAAAATCTGATCCTTATCAGTTAAATGTTTTAAAAGCAAGTCACATTTTCTCCTCAAAAAACTTTCAAATATAATTTAAATCAATTGAGATCACAAATCTCAAAGGGTTTGAAAACTGTGATCGGGGGAGAATTTGTGATTTAAATTGGTTTTAAACTGATAATTCGATAAGTGGTTTAGAAATATAATAACAAGCTCTCCTTCCTACATGTGCCAAATGATTTCAAATTTTCCATGCACATGTTAAGGGGGAGCATTTATCTTAAACCAAAAGGGATTGAAACGTGATTGATTTGTCTCAAAGTGCAGGTTCCCTCTAATATGTGCAAAACTCTTTCGAATCTCGATACACATATTGAGGGGGAGCAATCAAAAGAAAACCTCATCCTTCCCAAAATACTGTATCCAAAGTACTTAAAATACTAGATTTGATCGGGAAGTGATGATGATCATTTTAGAAAATGTTAATCAAAGATTGTATCTTTCATTCTCAATCTAAGATTTCAAAAGTCCTCTTGCCTCCGTGTGCTAAAATAATTTCTAACACCTGAAGCACATGTTGAGGGGGAGCATTTCTAAAAATATCAAAAACAATTAAGGTACAAAATGCTTTGATTGTACATCACATGTATCTTGATTGATTTTCAATTGGTTTTCAATTGGTTTCGAGGCGGAATGAACACCGACCAATTTATTTTATGCATGGAGATATAAGGATGGTTAGGTTAGGTATTCGTTCCCACGATCCCGCCAGAGCCAGAGGGATCTAACAAGGGACAATCCATTAGATAGTGTAGAAGTCCTTAGGTATGATGAAAAAAGGAGAAAAATGAGAATATGGGAAGAGTGCAGACTGAGACAGAGCTAGCACTGAAATAAAACCAACAAGGTTCTAGTTATGAAGTCTCGGTAAGCATTGAAGGGGTTGAAGAATGAAAAAGAATTGAATGTGAAAAGGGTGAAAAGAAATAGCCCTCCATTAATTCAACCTTAGGGCAGAACGGGTTCAATTCATATGCTACTGGTTGTTACCATGGTAACACCAGTATTGAAGACAAGACGTCATGGACCTAGTGACGCACTGCACTAAACTTCCCAAGATACTCAAGTTCCTCTTAAAAGGTCTTATTTCATTCTCACGGGGAACCTACATAATCTATCGACTTTCTCTTAGAGATTGTTGATATTAAAGAAAGAGACCCTCTCCCTAGTCTCCGGCATAGGAAACCAACAGTGCACTATTGAGTCTAGAGCCAAGAGATCATCAATAAATCTCATTAGGACACAATTAATGAAGACTCACAGTTTTACACAATGTGGAATGTGAGAATATATTTTGAGAGTCCTACGCATTATCCTTGTGGTATTACCAGAACATCCAAGTGATATGTAAAAATATTCACGTTGAAGATGGAAATCCTTCTAGAGCCAACATTAAACAAGCTCTTGGTGGGTGACATATGAGATTTTTCCAAAAGATCAAGCTTGTGACAACTGGATAGAAACGATGGGGCGATTCACTCTTGAATCAACCTTGGTCCAGGAAATGGATTGATGGATACCTTTGAAAAACCGGTCGTAGTGCTTAAAAACCTTTTCTCTAGCACATCGACTGTGTATTAAGTTTTCAAAAACAAAAGGGTATTTATGATTGATAATTGATTTTCCATAAAACATTCGTTGTATTGCAAAACCCTTTCTATTAAGCAATACACGATTGTTTTTCAAATCATTTTTCATCAATCAGTGAATCTCAATTCGCTAGTTCACTCACTCCGTGCTGTCTTCTTTGAGATGTTCGGTTTGAGAACGACTTGATTAGTCTGCGAAACCACATCAAGGAGGTTCTTAGGAATTCTACGATCACGGCAAGATTTGTCTTGATCAATGGGAAGCTGTGGTTCTTGTAACCCCATTCAACGAAAGTGATCAAAGACACCTTCGTGCGCTTTATTGCTATCGTTGTCTGCGGGGACACGAGACGGTTTGTGGTGATCGAATTGAGGAGTCAATCCATAGCGCATGCTCACACATCACATTCACTTCTAAAGAAATCATGATAAATGCATATCTTCATCAAGCGGCTCGATATTTTCAATCCATGCTTCGCTGTTGCTACAAATATCATGAATCAACAAAGCTTCCGCTACTCTGATGAGAAGATATCATGATCCAAAATGTGAGCATGTCGGTCCAAAAGTCACAACTTCACATAATGGCGATACAACAAAGGATGAGTCATAGATTTACTGTGGCTGATGATCTCAAAGCTGGCTCAATAACTCACCATCACGTGGATCATTTTATGACCTCCACATAATGATCAAAACATGCAGAACATGAAAAATCAAAGACTACGAGCTACAAAGCAAAGAACTTATCAAGAATCCAAGAATACCAAAATGTAATATCTGTTTTGTAATTGAGGTGACCTCCCTTAGGGGAGATTGTTAGGATTTAGAAAATCCGGTAGTTAAAGTGTCGATCACCTCAAGTATATGTGTTCGTTAGAATGCTCATAGTCATAGTCATTTAGTGATAGTTACTAGTTTGTTATGTAACACCGTGGAGGACGAACGGGTCTTTACCCACTGTATACCTGATCCACAGCTCGTATGAGGCATCTCATGTAACTAACTATAAATACCCTTTGCCTAGCAAGGCAAAGGGTTGGAGCTTTCATAATACATTTTTCTTTGTCTCACTAAAGTTCCCAACTCTCTTCCACTTTCTCTCTCTAGAACTCAAAACATTCAACCCATATATGTGTTAGATAGTGTGTTGGTGAAAACCAATATGTAGCAGAAATGATATACATATCTCTAAAACTAAGAGAATGGCTTAAACATGAAATATGATTCCTAATCAATCTAAGTTAAGCTTAAGACTAGAGCACCACTTGAATCCTTAAGCTTAGTGTTAGGTCATCATAAGTTAACACAAGTATGTAGATGATAGAAATGAGATGAAGAGAGATGGTTGAACACACAAACACACGAGTAAATGAACAAAGGTTATGCGTATAGTATTAAGGTCAACAACACCTCTCAAATGAGAGGTAACAAGGTATTTATAGGGGAAGGGAGCTAGGGCAACACATCTAGTCCCTTCCTTGGCCTTTTGGACCTTTACATAGGCTCATGGGCTTTCTACATAAGCCTAGCCTTAATTACTAATATAAAAGCCATAATTATGCAACCTATTACATAGAAATGACCAACACTTGCTAATAACATTTAGGAGAATTTCCAACAATCTCCCCTGTGGAGTTTGTTAGACTCCTTGGACCGGTTAGAGCATCTAGGGTTTAACAATAACAATGATAATAAACTTGGTACGTAGCGGAATAAAACAAATCACAATTATTGACACAAGGTTTTTCTTTATAATCACTCCAAGCCTCCAATATTATTTGATCAGAATAATACGGTTACACCTAATCTGTAACAGGAATCAAGCGATTCTTGAGGCTAAACTAAACAAACTCTAAACCCTAGACGTTTATACCCTACGTCTAGGTTACACACACACACACCTTTAATGACTACGTTATTGAAGACTTAATTATGAAACCTATACCTCATGTCCTCTTTATATACTAGAGGATTAGGGTTTACAAATCTCTACGAAGGACTAAATAATAAATCTTCTTTTGCAAGCAAGTCCTTCCATCTTTTTGTAGATTTCATCTTTGTAACTTTGAGTCCTTTTGTTTCATTCTTCTATTTACTTTGTCTCATCAAATCAAGAATCCCAAAAATCTTCCCCTATTTGATGATGACAAAATAAACAAAGTCGTATATAAACTTCCCTAGACGAAGTAGCAGAAGTTGAGATGTAAACATTTCCCTGAATGAAACAAATCTTGTCTTCCTTTGTCTTCCCCTTAATCCATGCCATGCCACTCAAACATCTCTTCCCCTTTTTGTTATCAACAAATAGGGAACGTATGCAAACTTGATTTTGACCACCACGAACCAATACCACACATCCAATTCATCCTTCCAATGTCTCAAATTACCCTCCATGAAGTTTTCCGCAACTAAAAATGAACTTGAAACAGTAGAAATCTAAACCATCAGTAGTAATACTAATCAATAGTAGTAAGAATCAAACACTTCCCCTTGAGTGGTGCATGAACATCAAATGATTAAAACACATCATAAGATACTTCCCTTGAAATCAATGTGTTAACCATCTTCATGATTCTTCAAATCTGTAAGCTCCTTGTAATGATCACATGTGAAGAAAACCAAATATAACAAACTTGACGAAGAAGTAAAATAACCCAAACTTGTGTCTTATGTCTTGCACTATAGATGACATCGAACGTATATGTGGAGTTTGTTATGACTCCATGAGATCGTTTTGAGCCTTAGGGTTTAACAATAACATAGACAATATGCAGCGGAATAATAAGAACTTCATATGTTATTGACACAAGGTTTTCATCATTATCTCCCCAATTATATATTGATCAGAATATAACGTGTTACCTAACTGTAACAGGGATCTAAGCCATCTCAGATCTTAGGGATAAACAAAACAAACACTAACCCTAGACGTTTATAGAAACACGTCTAGGTTACACACACACCATCTACTAGACGTCTACATTGGAAGACTTGTATATAAAACCTACACCCCATGTCCTCTTTATATACTAGAGGATTAGGGTTTACAAAATACTACGAAGGACTAAATAATAAATCTTCTATTGCAAGCAAGTCCTTCCATCCTTTTGTAGATTTCTTCTCTTTCTCTTTAAGCCCTTGATGTTTCATTCTTCTATTTACTTTGTCTCATCAAATCCAAGGAACCTAAAACCCAACAATCTTCCCCTATTTGATGATGACAAAACAAACAAAGTCGTGTACGAACTTCCCTAGGCAAGTAGCGAAGTTGAGATGTAAACATCTCCTAAATGAAACAAATCTTGTCTTTCTTTGTCTTCCCTTAATCCATGCCATCGCACTCCAATATTTCTTCCCTTTTGTTATCAACAAATAGAGAATATAAGCAGTAGAAACTTCACCTTGAGTGGTGCATGAAAATGATTCTTCAAATTAGTAAGCTCCATGTAATGATCACTTGTGAAGAAAACCAAGTATAACGAATTTGATAAAGAAGTAGAATAACCAAAACTTGTGTCTTATATCTTGCACTATAGATGACATCGAACGTATACCCAATCTTGGTGTATAAGGAGACCGTAATCCCTTGACAATAATCACTGAGCACAATAACGTCACTCCTTTAAGTGTTATGTCAATTCTTCGTCATAATCATTGAAGCACGAACAAGTTACCTCCAAAGTGTAACACCCACTTTGAGATATGATAAGAACACAACCCTGTGAAACTCAACTACAACATCAAATTAGTGATAATCAACTTTCTTCGTAATCAACTAATCCAATAAACCAAATATGAGCTTTTTAAATCCTTTAAGAACAAATAACCAAAACCAAACTCCTTGTGTGTGTGAATCAATCTCACGTGTGTGTCGCCAAAATTCTCGATACCAAAAACATATACGACTTCCCTCAATTCCAAAACCTAATCGTGAAACGAATAACGCAATAAACACCAGCAGTGGAATTGAGATAACACAAGCAGTGGTTTCTAGAAAACACTAGGAGTGGTTTCAGAAAAACACTAGAAGTGGTTTCAGAAAAACACTAGAAGTGGTTTCAGAAAAACACTATCAGTGGTTGCAGAATACACAATCAGTGGTTGCAGAATACACTATCAGTGGTTCCAAGAATACACTATAAGTGGTTGCAGAAAACACTATCAGTGGTTCCAGAATACACTATCAGTGGTTGCAAGAATACACTATCAGTGGTTGCAAGATGACTTGTCAGTGGTAAACATACTTCGATAAGGAGCAGCAACATTAAATAATATGAACTAGCACAATAACTTGCAATACTCCATTAGTCCACGTGAATTAAGACTTTAATGAAATCATCACTATCCCATGACCATTAATACAACCATAATGGTACAAGTAAGAATAATGATTTACCCAATCAAACGCCCATATTAATTCCACTAACTGATGATAAATTCGACCAATCATTCAAAGCACTACAGAATAATCAATGAATCAATCTCATCAATTATTAAATATACGACCCATGATGATGTATCCACCGACCCATAATAATAATTCCACCTTACGTTACCTTGAATGATAGAATCCGATTAAAATAATCAGTAGCACATGCTTTCTTCGATCCAAAACCACCAAACTCAGACCATTACAAGGTACTCCGTATATTCTTATGTTTCAAATCAATATTAATTATACCTTGCACAAGATGACCAATCTGAGGTTAATCATAACCCTAAAATTCTGATTTTCAGAAAAACATCACCTTCCTTCAGCAGCCAACTTCAGCATAGTATAACTTTTTATTAAGAACTCCGATCGACGATTCCTTCGGTGGAAAGTTAGATAAACATATAGAGAACGTCCACCTAAAATTTCGTCACGATCCAACGGTTAACGAAAAAGTTATGTGCGTTTCAAAACAGTGCTGCAGAAAGTTGCGAATTCTGCACAAATCCGATTTTCTTCAAACTTTTTCGCCAAGAAACCTTGCGAATCCCTAGGTAACGAGCTCCCAAGCTCGATACCAATGTGGAGTTTGTTATGACTCCATGAGATCGTTTGAGCCTTAGGGTTTAACAATAACATAGACAATATCGTGGAATAATAAGAACTTCATATGTTATTGACACAAGGTTTTCATCATTATCTCCCCAATTATATATTGATCGAGAATATAACGTGTTACCTAAGCGTAACGAGGATCTAAGCCATCTCGGATCTTAGGGATAAACAAAACAAACACTAACCCTAGACGTTTATAGAAACACGTCTAGGTTACACACACACCATCTACTAGACGTCTACATTGGAAGACTTGTATATAAAACCTACACCCCATGTCCTCTTTATATACTAGAGGATTAGGGTTTACAAAATACTACGAAGGACTAAATAATAAATCTTCTATTGCAAGCAAGTCCTTCCATCCTTTTGTAGATTTCTTCTCTTTCTCTTTAAGCCCTTGATGTTTCATTCTTCTATTTACTTTGTCTCATCAAATCCAAGGAACCTAAAACCCAACAGTATACCCATGTATAGGGAGACCAAAATCTCTTGACAATAATCACTGAGTACAATAACGTCACTCCTTTAAGTGTTATGTCAATTCTTTGCCACAATCGTTGAAGCACGAACAAGTTACTTTTAAACGTTTTAAGCTGTTTAAAAATATAATAAGAACACGTATCTGTGAAACTCAACTACAACATCAAATAAATGATAATCAATCTTCTTCGTAATCAATTCTTCAATAAAACCAAAAACGAGCCTTTTTAAAACCTTTTAAGAACAAATTCCAACCTCTTTGTGTGTGTGAACCAAATCCTATGTGTGTGTCGTCCAACAACCTCGTACTTAAAATCCATCTTTCAATAACCTGTAATTTTGGAACCAAATCTCCCATAAAATCACCATCCAATAGCAATCCCATAAACCAATTAATAATTAAATATCAATTGCTATTAGTGAAAAACTTCAAGATACATCACTGACCCACTATTTCATCAACCAACCCATCTATTTAACATGTAATTAAGAATCTTGACATCCATGGTTCACGAACATATTTAAATCAACAGGATAGCAATAGTAATCGTAAATGGAGCAACATGAATATTCAAAAACAGTTGCAACGAGATGGGTAGCAGCAGTAACTTCGAATGGCATAGTAACTCGCAACACAAAAAGATATACTAGCATCAGATTCCAAGTCGAACAACAGTTACACTATAACGAAGCTTAGTAGTAGGATCAATACTAACAAGCAGTAGTATCTTGTAACTAGTAGTGGAAACGAGTTAACTAGCAGTGGAAACCAAACATTCTAGCAGTGGTAACGAGAAGCCTAGCAGTTTTTAGCGATCACAAGCACTAGGAATGTACAACTAGCAGTACTAACGATGTAAAGGTAGCAGTATCAAGTTGTCAAATCATCATTACAAACATCCCAATCAGTCACATTAACTTCATATGGAGCAGCAGTAAACAAAACCACGAACAGTAGCATACTAGGGTTTTTATGAACTCTAGCTTCCAATTAACCTTATGAATGTGAACATTAAAACCAACAAGCATCAGTGTTAATGCTCATTCGAGGGTTTGAATAACCGGTAGACTTACTCGAATACCTAGTAACCACAATTAGCATAGCGTGAGAAGCCATACTCCAATAGCTACTCGCTTTCAATGTACCAATGACCTCAAAAATAGGACCTTGTCTTGCTCCAGTTTCCTCGATATCAACAGATCAGTATGTAAACATCTTGTACACCACTGACTTATTATATTAATTAGTACGAGGTAAGGGTTTCAAACATTAATGCACCAACCAAATTAATAAAAAAAACATTTAGTAGATATGGTCGGTCTTCATACATGAGTGAAAAATAAAACCCATCAACACTGATATCAACTTAATACCCTAATTGTATAAGCATAAAGTGATATAATCAAATCCCAAAATAAAAATTCGAATTGTTACCCTGTTTCTGCAGCCAAATTCGACATCAAATTCGAATTTTATAAGCATAAAGTGATATAATTAAACATATAATTCCCAACAGATCCATGTGAAGTTTCGGTTAAATTCTTTTTCAAGAAGAATGCATACGTATTAAGCTCCATCCAATGTCGTGTTTCTTCTTCTTGCCAAATATAACCAGCACACTTAATAAAACAAACGAAACATTCGCGTAAAATCGGCGGTAAAACTATATATGACACAACTACACTAGGATATAATGCTTATGGAATGGATGTTTGCAGTTTTTCTAGAAAATTAAGACCTGAGAATTTCAAAAAATTTATAAGTAGCATTGAAAACGAAAAAATTATAAGTTTTTTCTGCTTAACCTGACGTTGTCAGGCTTTAATCCTGATGCCGTCAGGTTTTCATGACAAAAACTGGTCTGCTGTGTTTTCCTAGAAAAATTCTGGAAAAAATACATCTTTAAAACCTGGAAATATTCCTGCAAAACATCCATTATGACTCGATACAAGCATTTAACTCTAACAAACACACGTATATATCAATTTCACTAATAGTAATTCTCATGTTCACGTTCTTCAAAAACGTATGTAATCTTCCTACACTTATCTTTTTGTAAAATACCTTTATATGTAATTAAGACGAGGTTAAAGACAAAATAAAGCATTTTCAAAAAATCAAACATGAGAATAAACAACAATGAAAAAGATATATGACACACAAACAAGCAAACAATTAAGCATGGGTTGCCTCCCACGAAGCACGTTTTCTTTATTTATGAGTCTTGTAGCTAGACTCGAAGTCGTGCTCTTACGTGACTTCCTTACCGTCATCTTCTTCCTCATGACGATCTCTATTGGGGTTTTCCATGGTATAGTTATGTCCTATCGTGCATCTTTCTAAGAAGTCATCTTTCCCCCAGTTTGTTCTATATTCCGGTCCTAATTTCAAACAATCCTTATATAACCCAAAAATCTTTTTCATCACATAATCTACTCCTTTCTCCTTATCCTTCTCATTCCTATAGTAGACCAATAGCTTAAGTTCCTTTTCATCATTGGATAGTGATGAGAATTTCTCAATCTTAAATGGCATTTGGTAAGCTATGTCATTGGTCCCATCCTTGAATCTAACTATTCCTAACGACGGATCATAAGTCATCCCGGTGTTTTCTATGAATGGCTTTCCTAGAACTACATGAGACAAGCTAGGATCTATGGCCGTACTAATATCCTCCACAATTACAAAATCCGTAAGGTACGTAAAGCTACCTACATAGACGGGCAATCCCTTAACTCTACCATCCTCTACTATAACATCAAAATATAAGGGATTTATAGGAGCATCCCTACACTTGAGTTTTTATTTCTCTAACACTAATTGACCCGATTTGAAAAGATCAAAGCACTTGGAATATTTAATTACGTAGACAAATGGAATTTGAATTTAACGTTCCTTCCCGTTACTCCATAAAATATTAATTTTACCCATGCGTCCCAATCATCCCAAAACTGTGTACAAAAGATATGACTCGACTTAGCAACCATGCAAGTAACTAGATATTTGAACTAAGGGTTTAGTAATGATAACAATAATGCACTAAAGGTGAGTGCATACAAGGTAGGCTAAGGCAATTTGGGTGTACATTTGGGGGTGAATTGTAAACAATGCTCTTCATTGATATTCCGGAAAACCGAAACATCACGAGAACCGCGAAAAGGATAGGCTCTGAGGGGTTAACTAGGGGTATCGTGTACTAAAGATGAGTACATTGCAAGGGTGTGGGGTAATTACTCGACCGATGTGGAAGAAGTAATTATAATACAGGTTTCAAACAAGGGTTATCCTAATACCTCTTATCACTTAGTTATTCCTAACTACGCAAGTGTAGTCTCACTAGCGATCTTGGAATGCATCACAAAAAAAGTTCTAGAATCTATTATACTACCGGTACACTCTCTAAGCATTAAAGGTGAATGCTTTTATTCCTAAAGATCTTGGGGCGAGCCTCACATTTTTGGGGTGGAATTTGAGTGGTAAATGGTTTTTGTGCTAGTCATATAACTCCTATCCATGAGACGCTTTATTAAAACTAAAGTTTTAGCTCATACATGTTAGGGGTGAGCATGGTTCGGTTTGGCTCGGTTTTTGTATAAAACCGAAACCGAACCGAAAAATTTCGTTTTTGATTTTTAGAAACCATTCGGTTTCGGTTTTGTGTCGGTTTGGTTTTTCGGTTGTCGGTTTTTTTTCGGTTTAGTTTTTCGGTTTTTTCGGTTTCTATACGATTTATCGAGCTTTGCTTTTTCAAAGTAGATTTGACATATATCATAGAATAGAACCATATCTTAAACCAGTACCGGCCGGTACAATGGTACTAAAATGGGTAAAGAACTGTCTTAAATCAAGTGCCAACATTCTCAAAGTTGCCTACAAGTTCCAAGGATTTGTTAGAGCTTGAAAGGTACACTGAAACAATTGAAGGGTGTGTAAACGAAAAAAGAATGATGTTGGAACAAGATCTTCAATCTTTTAATGTAATTGCACCATCTTCAACAGGAACAATCATTAACATTCAAATTTAATGTGTTCTTGTGACATTTGTGTACTCATTTTTTTTACCTTAAAGCACATTTGTGTTCTGTATATTGTTATGAAATAAAATATTAGCAGAGTTATGACACATTTGAAATGCGTCATTGACAACGGTAATGTAAAAGGAAGACATCAAGATACAATACTTATATTATTTATGAATAACAAGGCAAGATACATTATTTTGACTTTAAATGTCGGTTCGGTTTCTATTGGTCGGTTTTTAAAGCTAAAACCAAACCGAACCAAAAACTTCGGTTTTTTCAAAATATAAAAACCGAACCGTCGGTTTTTCAATCGGTTTCGGTTTTTTTGGTTTCGGTTCTTCGATTTTTTCGGGTTTAGGTTCGGTTTTTCGGTTTCTTGCACACCCCTAATACATGTCATAAAATTTTTAAATTTGGTGCTAAAATTGCCCTAACAAATATTTCTCAAAGTTTATTACACAAATTACCAAGGACAAGACAAATAATCAAGGATAAGAATAGTTTCTAAGTTCCTGTTTTATTCTCCCTCCCTACACTTAAACTGAACATTGTCCCCAAAGTTCCCTGAAAGTATCAAAGTTATGATAAAGTAAGGTAAGTAAAAGAGAAAGAAACTAGTACTCCCCTGATTAGCTCGGTAGGATCCGTATGAAGTTGCGGTTAAATTCTTTTCCAAGAATAATGCATAAGTATTAACCTTCATTCAATGTTGTGTTCTTCTTCTTGCCAAATAAAACCTGCACACTTAAGAAAACAAACGAAAAACCTTCGCGTAAAATCGGCGGTAAAACTATATATGACACAACTACGCTAAGTTATAATGCTTGTGGAATGGATGTTTGCAGTTTTTTTCTGGAAAATTAAGACCAGAGAATTTCCAAAAATTTGTAAGTAGCACAGAAAACGAAAAAAAATTATAAGCTGTTTCTGCTTGACCTGACGTCGTAAGGTTTTAATCTGACGTTGTCAGGTTGTCATGACAGAAACTGGTCTGCCGCATTTTCCTGGAAAAATTCTGGAAAAGTTACATCTTTAAAACCTGGAAAAATTCCTGCAAAACATCCATTATGACTCGATACAAGCATTTGACTCTAACAAACACACATGTATATCAATTTCACTAATTGTAATTCTCATGTTCACCTTCTTCAAAAACGTATGTAATCTTCCCTACACTTATCTTTTTGTAAAATACCTTTATATTTAATTAAGACGAGGTTAAAGACAAAATAAAGCATTTTCACAAAATCAAACATGAGAATAAACAATAATGAAAACGATGTATGACACACAAACAAGCAAACAATTAAGCATGGGTTGCCTCATACAAAGCGCTTTTCTTTATTTATGAGTCTTGTAGCTAGACTCGAAGTCGTGCTCCTACGTTGTCTCGTTTTTCATCCTCAATGAAAATTCTATCACATTGACAAAATTCTCATCTACTCTATACGTAGGTCCTAGGGGCAAACAATCCCTATAGTAGAGCCTCCTTTTCTCCCACATGAAGTTCAAGCCTTTTTTAACATCTTCTTCGCTCTTTTCCTCAAAATCTCTAATATTATCTCGTTTATAGAGGGATAAAGGGCCATATCCGTTCATCTTCCAAGGCATCCTATAAGTAATTTCATCGTCCCCTTCTACAAATCTAACCGTTTCCTCGGACTTGTTATAGTTTAGTTTAGATTTTTCAACAAACGGTTTTCCTAACACAACTTGGGACAAGCTATAGTCGATGACACATCCTATATCTTCTAGGACCATAAAATCAAAGAAGTAGGTGAAATTTCCTACGAAGACGTGTAAATCCTTGACTCTTCCCACAAAATTGCAAACCCCACCGGGATACTTGGAGTCCCTCCTAATCTTAAGTCGCTCATTCATTATGTCATTGTAAACAGCTAATGACATCACATTGATGGGGGAGTCCGTATCTATGTAAGCGTGCTCGACATTCCTATATCCAGTCATACAAGAGATCTTGATGTTCCAGGGGTTTCCTCTCCTAATCTTTGGGCATATGCTAATGATGGGTGACCGAGGATTGTCGATTATGTATTGGTGGTATGCAACTTCTTCCTTAGTGGGATAAGAATTAAAATAGGCACTAGTCTCCTCATTCTCAAACTAATTCACTAAGTCACTACTTGAACTATTGCTAATCATGGAGCTAACAATCGAAGTGCTAACCGCTTTTCCAACAGCGTCCCTAATTGTATTCTCAAATAACCCACGCAAATCTTGAAGCTCATTGATTTTAAAATTACGGTTGCGACGATGGTTCGAGGGGTGTTGGTCAATTGGTTTGAGTAGTTTATTACGTGGCGGGTTATCCCCTTCCATGATGAAAAGTGATGGGATTACTAACAAAGTCACGAAGAAGAGGGATAGACTACAAGAAAGCTAAAAATGAGAAAAAATCTTACTTGATAGGAATCAAGCAAGGGAACCTAAGCGAGATAAAAATCTAACTAGCTATTCTATTCCCCGGCAGCGGCGCCAAAAACTTGATGCGTATACGAAGCGCGTTCGGGGTCAAAGGAACTTCCTTTTCTTCGAGCAAGTTTTTCAACCACCTAAGCGGTGAACCTAATCGTTGTAGTGTAGTATTGGGTAAGCCTCAGGGATTGATATCGTTCTCTAGGGGAATAGGAATGCTAGCAAGAAATGTATTACGAAAAGGTGGGGGGCTGAGGATGATTATTTTTTTCCTTTTTTTAATCTTTTTATAGGTTTTTTAGAAAGCTAAGGGTAAAATCTCGGGGCAATTGGTTTGGGGGTGGTACTTCTACCGATTAATTCTACTTATCTAATTATCTAATACTACGGGTAGCTATGTTTATTTGATGTGTGCTCGTATGATGATTAAAAATGTGTTTACCTAGATACTATTACTCCCTAGTTATCTTTTATTGGTCGGTCGAATTGTCACACCTTATCTTAACGCGTTGTATTTCTAAGGTCGTAGGGAATGCGTATACCATAACTCTTTGAGGTTACCTTTGGGTTTAGCCTACGAAATCCGCAAATCCTTAAACTATTTCATTCATAAGCCTCACTTTCACAAAGAATATTTAAGCATTAAACACAACGAATGAAGCCTAGTTGCACTCCTAAGCCAAATTCAATTAAGATAAGAGACAACCTAACAATAAATTAATAACTAGGTTTCATAGATCTAAGCAAACACATAAGAAATTTAGCTAGACATGTTAAACAAGCAAGCATACACACAATCAATCGAAGACATAATGATACTTTGTATAAAACACTTATCTTGATGTGTAAAATAGGGTTTGGGACCCTAAGATACTGTCCAATTCGGGCTACAAACGTTTAGGGTTTTTACACCAAAAGTATACCTTTTTAAATGCAGAAAAATCGAATTATATATATAGATTTACAAGTGCGACGGCGTCACCTTATAGGTGGGACGCCGTCAGCTCGCCGTCATTAGGGCTTTTATCTTGGCCAAGTCATCGATGGGACGGCATCACCTTAGAGTTGTGACGCCATCAGTCTTCAAGTGGGACGTCGTCTGATTCTGGATCTGGGCCGTCTGAGATGAAAAGTCTGAGTGACGCCCTTCTTCTTTAAAGCTTGACGCCGTCAGGTTGTACTAACAAAAATTCCATTGAGTCGTCTGGTCCATGTTTTTATCAAGTCTGTATAGAGGGACGACGTCGCCTTTTGATTGGGACACCGTCAGGTTCAATTTGAGCAGCTTGAGTGGCTTCGATCTTGAATTTTCCATTTTCTTCATGTATTAACTCCTTTTCGTCCAAATGTGCATCATTCCAACATTTTGCTTCCAAGAGACCTAAAAAGTGAAAAGGAACGAAATTAAGCAGTAACAGATATAAAAGCGGCCGATTAAGGGCTTAAATGACCCCTTAAAAGTGTACGTTTTAAATCCTTATCACATGTATTGTAACACCCCAACCCGACAAGGGTCCAAGTGTCACATTATGGGGTCAAATCAGAACATATATGCAAGCGGAAGACTTACAAAACCAAGTCATGAAACCATGATCCAAAATACAAACCAAAAAGATTTCAATTTCAAATGAACAACAGAAAATCAAAATACAAAAGTCCAGAATCATAAATCCGCAAGATTAGGGTAACTCTAGGGTCAGTCTCTAACCGCTCCTATTCTCGACTCTCAGTCCCAGCATCCCGCTAAAAATACCTGCCGCCAAAGAAAAGAAAGTACGGCTGAGCTTAAAAAGCCCAGTGAACAGATATAAACAATACAATAACAATATAATCATAATGAGAAATGGACCAAATCATGTTAACACAAAGAAAGGAAAAGAGCCTGCTGAGAACATGTCAGACGAAACAGAATACGAAACGCATATGAGTCAATTACTGAAATAGAGTGCATAACAAATATCATAGGATCGGAGTGCACTGCCCAGTGCCTAAGCATGCCACATGAATAGGCCAAATAATCATATCACAAATCACATACTGTCAAATCCAAAGTTGTACATGGAGTAGCTAGCTCACAATGTACCAGAATGTGATGGGGTGTAGGAAGACACACCAACCAATCACCAGATACCGATACATATACAAATTACCTAGGATGCATCCATACGCTCCCTGCAAAACATATCATAATGGCCAAGAGATCTCATACAAACATAACAAAGGGGCAGGGGACCAATCACACCGCCCCAGATAGTGTCATGCCACCGGTGCCTCAATGACATGGCCATGGTACCTCCATGGCTAGGGATATAGATACAGAAGCTGGGCAATACAAGAGCAATCATAATCATATCAAATCAAATACTGAACTGAAACATATCATATCAAATACCGAACTGAACATAACATATCAGATACTGAACTGAATCATATCAAACGGATAACCAACAAATATCAGAATGAGATAGCAGATAACAGAATATCACAACGGATATCAATCAGATAACAGAACGGACATCAATAGCAATGATGGTTAACAATACTAATGGATACCCTTACTGAAAAAGGACGGAATATCTGTACTAATATTTACGAACAAAGAATGTTTTAAAAGGAGAGACTGAATATCCGTACCTTAGCAAATGAAAGTAAATGGAAATGTGAGCACGAAGAAATAACGTCACGTCTTCTTCAACGAATCTACACGGATTACGGTTAGTATAATACTTATTAGCTCATTTAAGTCATAACGGATTTATTTGCTTATATAAATTGTATTCATATTTTTTAGAGATAAATATAACAACTCATCTTACTTTAGGGTTTAAAGTGTAACTTATCAAAGTTTAGGGTTTATTGCGACAAGTACATAAACTTCAAAGCTTACTATTATAAATCTTATAGTTTAAGGTGTAAAATGCTAATTTATAAAGGTCCAAGGTTTGCATGTGACAACATTCTAAAGATGAGGGTTAAAAGTGAAAAGTATTTAAATACTCACATGAAACCTAATGAACCATTCGTACAGTACAGTAGTCTTCCATTTTTATTTATTTATTTATTTCGATATCTCAACATGCCAACTTCAGGCTTGCTCGCGGTTCAAACGGCTAACCAACGTGACTCGGAAAACACACCTAGTGATTACCCCCGACTCATCTTCCCCGAAACACTTTCAACACACCATAAAACGTACCCATAAATCCCGCGATGACCCTCGAATTTACCCCATAAGACCATGTTATAAACATTACCATAACCTTTGTTTCATACCATGACAGATTTATAAATCTCCTACACGCACACATGATTACCTCCCATTTGACCCATGATCATGCAAATAATATACCATTAAACTTCTTAACACGGTACCAAGTCTATTCTTGCAACCGGTTATACGCCAACTAATTTTGACCCATCCCTAACGAGACAACATAACACATACAATGAATCACACCCATGCATTCACAATAGTAATACTCTCGGCTCAAAACTTTTCTTTTTGTTTACTATACTCCACGACACACAAATTTCCCCATCTATATTTATTTGTGTTTTAAGGAGATCTTGGTACATATATTTGAGATTGGAAAAGTCATTTAAATGACCACATGCATGAGTACAACAGAAACAAGGATAGACATGCATAGAATTTAGGTTCCTATCAATTCATGATTCATGCTGCATGTTTTTATATATAAATTGTTCATGATACAGATTTTAATGAAACTTTTATATGCAATTTGACATGCTTATTATGGACATATAGCATGTTTGCGCTTCTAATTACATATGATACTTATCTATATTTATTGAGTAGGTTTCAAAACAAAATCGATGGACGATACCTTTGATCGGTTATAGGAACGAAACAAAGAGCACACGAACCAAAACTAAATCGAAACAAAAACTGCAGCCCGAACCGAACTCGTACTAGAGCAACCGAAATTGAAATCCTTTCGAACACACAATACCTACGATCAAACCAGGTACTAACCGATCACTACACCACCTTCGAACCTTCTTTCTTTTCGAGAGTAAAATGAAACTGCCGCCACTTAAACTTGTTTATTTTTAGGGTTTAGTGTGAGAGTGAAAATGTGAGAATCAGTTGATATAGATGAGGAATAGGGAGAGTGGGCTGCCGATTAAAAAGGGAGACTTATTCTTCCACTACATTCAAATGTTGGTATATATATGTTTTACAAGGCGTGTGTACAACTTTAAGTTACAGTGGGTTCCTTTTATTTGTTAACGTGTAATGTACAAAATAAGAAGGAGTGTGCCAACGTTAATATACTTAGGTTATCAACATTTTATTTTGTAGCTTAGGTTTAGGGTCTTTTATTTGTAGTTTAATTCTTCATAACATCAATGTTTAGCGTAGCCAAATATTCATATACTTTATGGTATGGAAGTTCAAAAGTCTTTTCGTAGTTTCAGGTTATTATGGCTATGTTTGGCAAAAGTAGGCGTGAAGCGATAGCGATGGCGATGCTTGTGAGTGTGGTGTAGTAACCTGACTCACCGCCATCGCTCATGACTTCTTAAAGAAGCATTGGAAAAATGAGCTTTCCTAAAAAATAGCAAAGCTCACCGCTCATTTGCCAAACGAATACTAAAAATAAAAAAGCTCACTCCTCACCGCTCATCGCCCCAAAAGTATTTCAAACAAGTAGAGTATGGGCCATGAACTCACCTTAAGTAATTTAGTAGTACGTAAAAAACTAAGTCAATGTATAAAAGGTAACGGCTCCGAACGCGACCCCTAATTAAGTATGATTCGACTTAGTATACACTATACGAATGCAATAAATTTAAAAGTGTTTCCTAGAATTTTTATCACCATGACATATTTGTGCTTTAGCTTTATAAGTAAAAATACATTTTACGTTAAGTTATGTATTTTTATAAGTTTCAGCACTTTAACAAATATTTCCCGTGTTTACTAGTTTAAATAATAACGTAATGAAAATAGTCTCATTTTTATCTCAAGTATTTAAAATAATACTCTTCATCGTTTATAAAAAAATTTCGTCTTTTTGTCAGTTTTCGTCCTTTTGTCGGCTTTCGTCCCTTTTTCGGGTTGTGTCTCTTTGTCGGGCTTCGTATCCTTGTCGGGTTTCATCTCTTTGGGGTTTCGAAGATAACCATTTTATTACTTATGAAAATATAGTTTCTTCTATTTGACGTGTTTATAAGAAATATTCATTTTTATCGTTTATAAAAGTCTAGTTAGACAATTTCGTTTATATATAGTAATTTTTTGAAAAATAACCTAAATAGTATAATTCTAGCGAAAATTCGGTATGACCCGTTCGTAAATTCTTACTTTACCAAATTTTTTCTATCTCGGTTCTAGTATTCCGAAAACCATTTCAAAGTTTATTCAAACATATATTAGCTAATAGTGTAGTTTTCTAGTAAAAAGTATATTTTTCGTCGTAACTTGAAAATAGCGCAACTTTCTCGTTTTAATTTCGTTTTTGGTTCAAGGCTTCAAGCGGCCACGCTTAGATTATAGTGTCAAGTTTCTATTTCTTTACCCTAATGTCGAAAATTATAAGGTCAGTTTAGTGATTTTACTGTTTCGATACAACATGTTCATAAAGTGTATATTTCGTCTCCTAAACTAGGTTTTCAACCGCAAACAACCACAACACGCTAAACCTAATCCCTTCCACCAATTGTTGCAAATAATATCTCAACTCAACAACTCCAACCTAACTTAGTTTTCTCTTCCACCAATTTGTTACAATAACTCCTCATATCAAGAACAATAACATAATAACTTTCAAAGTAAACCGCAAAGCTTAACCGCAACAGAGTTTAGGTCATAAAGATTAAACAAAAATAAACACAAACATAGTGATACAAGAATCTAGGGTTTGGTTTATATGTATGTCGACATGTGTATATATGTGTATATCAATACCTTTTTTATTTTACTTACAAATCACACATATTAGTTAAATTTTAACAAGATCTATATGTTAGGAATTAGAAATTCCATTGTGAAGTGTCGGTCACCCCAACTATAGACTAGCACAAGTTAGCTCGTAGAAATATCTTTATTTATCAGTTTATTAGTTAGTTATTAGTTTAGTTTAGCGTAGTGTAACACCGTGGAGGACGGACGGGTCTTTACCCACTGTATGCCTGATCCACAGTCCGAAGGAGGACGTTTAGTATATAACTATAAATACCCTCTACCTCCCAAGGTAGAGGGTTAGACCTTTCATTCAATCTAACCTTCTTTCTTTTGTTTACTTTCTCTCTCTAGAAAGGCTCCCATCTTCCACTTTCTCTCTCTAAAACCTCATATTGTATGCCCCTTATTTGTGATTGTTTGTGTGTTTGTGAAATCCAATATGTTACAAATGGTATCAAGAGCCATGGTTTGATCATCTCTCTTACATGTTCTTGGATTTCTAGTGGTTTTATATAGTTTTTGGGTTTGAAAAAGTTTAGTGGTATTTGCATCATTTCTAGTGTTAAAGTTTGAATTTTGATTGTACTTTTGTGTTTAGAATCATCATAAGTGCTTAGGTTTTGATTTGGAAGGCTTGAATCAGTGTGGTTGGGTCGTTTTTGGATTGAAAAGTGGTGCTTTTGAATATTTCTACCTAGCAACTTGTGGTCATGTTCTTCGTAGAGACTTGTGGTTATGTTCTTTGTAGAGACTTGTGGTTATGTTCTTCGTAGAGACTTGTGGGTATGTTATTCGTAGAGACTTGTGATTATGTTCTTCGTAGAGACTTGTGGTCATGTTCTTCGTAGAGACTTGTGGTTATGTTCTTCGTAGAGACTTGTGGTTATGTTCTTCGTAGAGACTTTTCTAACGTTTGTCCAGATTCAATGTATTTGTCTAGAGACTTGTCACTTATTTTTGGTCGAGACTTGTAACTTATTTTTGGTAGAGACTTGTCACTTGTCTGTCTAGAGACTTGTCACTTATCTGTCTAGAGACTTGTCACTTATTTTTGGTAGAGACTTGTCACTTATTTTTGGTAGAGACTTGTCACTTGTCTGTCTAGAGACTTGTCACTTATCTGTCTAGTTAGGTTCACCATATTAGTAACACAAGCATCAATATAAGAAATAGAGAGAGAAGAGATCGGATGAACAAACACACACACACGTATGAATATATAAGAAAGGTTATGCGTAGGTGTGAGTGAAATGAATTGAACAACCAACCCTCAGTGAGGGTTTACAAAAGTATTTATAGGAGGAACTAGGGCAACACTCCAAGTTCCCATCCTTTCCTTATATGGGCTTGGCCTAGGCTTATGGGCTTTCTACATAAGCCTTAGCTTGATTACTAACATAAAGGCCATATTAAGCTAACTATTACATATGAATCACTAACACTTGAAATATAGTTTAGGAGTGATTCCAACAATCTCCCCTAAGTGTTAGTGATGAATGATAGAGTGATAAGCGTTGTAGGTCTTGATGTAATAGTAGCTTTGGCGTCTTGACATTCTTCTTTCTTGTGAGAAGAAGTGTCTTGATTCGAACAATCTCCCGGTGTAGAAATTGTTTCCTTTGAAGTATTACGCTTTGGCGTCTTTTCATTTTCTTTGTTCTTTTGTTCTTTGTTCTTTGTGATGGTAGTGATAGTATGTTGTTGTTATGCGCATCAGTGCGCTTCGTTGCTCCGGTGTCTCCACGTCTTTCTCCAACATGCTCACACGCTCTTTAACGTTGGATTCGATCTTGATGAAGTTCTCTTAGTCTTTAAACTTTGTAGATTCTTTGACTTGACGAAGAATCATTCGACTTTGTGTTGCCTTTTGAGAGAACTTGCATTAGTGATGATGTTGGTATGAGCATGTGAAGAATCGCACGATCGATCCGCTCGAGCTTCCATAAGAAGAAAACATAAGAACGGTTAGTAATAAGCGGATTCCGGCACTTACAAGTTTGAATTTGAGGTGTTAATGACATAGTGTGAAAACACAACTCTAATTCTCACAAAGGCCGTTCTGAGCTGGAGTCCCACAAGTGAGATAACACGATGTCTTGAAGTACACCTCTAGTTCGGATGAGTCGTTGAGGTACACGAAGCATCACCTCCTGATTGTAGACCGTTTGAGACACACTAAGCGTAATCCACGGGGAGTTACGAAGTGACTGCTTTGTCGGGGTTGTTTGATGTTGACCCTGGCGGGAGTTTCCATTCAATCACGAGGATCACATATGTGAACCTCTCATAAATGTTCTCGACAGTTGCTAAGATGCGTGAAGGACACGATAAAGTATCACTTGCGTTCTTATTGTTGAGCGACAAGCGATGAAATGTCAAGTGTACCTAAGAGATCTTTTGATGAATCTCGTGGCTCTAGACTCAATAGTGCACTTTGGTTTTCTGGCGGAGACTAGGAGAGGGTCTCCTTCTTCAATACCGGCAATCTCTAGAGAAAGCCGATAGTTTACGTAGGGTTCCTGTGAGAATGAAACAAGCTTACATTGGGAGAAACTTGAGTGGCTAAGAAGGTTTAGTGCATGCGTCCTTTGGGTCCATGACGACTTTTAATCTTCAATACCGGTGTCATCAAGTGACAACCGGTAGCATATGAATTGAACCGTTATGCGCCCTAAGTTGAATAATCGGAGGGCTATTTCTTTTCACCCTTTTCTTTGCTTTTCTTTTAATTCTTCAACTCCTTCTTTCTCCGATTCTCATTTCTCCTTTTATAATCATACCTAAGGACTTCTAAGTACTAACTATTTGTGATGTCCTTGGGTAGATCCCTCCGACTCTGGCGGATCATAGGACAGTTATTCCTAACCTTAGTCACCTTATAACTCCATGACTAACCTATGTTGCCATAAAACCATTTTCTTGAAAATCTCTCAAAGTGTTTGTGAATGAAAAACATTTTGTACCACTGTAAGAGTTTGATCATTTTGAAATACTCCCCCCACACGTGCTTAAGTGTTTAGGGAAATGCTGCGGTGAGAGAAAGCGCACTTTTGAATTGATCGACTCAAGATAGACAATTCCCCGAGACACGGTTCGTTGCATAGTTAAAGAGTTACATTGTCGACTTTTAGGTGACAACTAGCTCTAATAACTACCTTGAAGGTGTGGACAAACCTCGAAGGTTGTCAAACCCGTCAAAGTTCATGTCTATCAAGAGCTTCTCGAATAGGTACAATTTACTTGGATAAGTCTTTGGAAGACAAATCTTTTCAATGTATATTTATTCGGATCCGTCAATTCATGGGTTAAGTCTTTTCACACGACGATTCAATAGCAAATCAACATATTTCTTATCACAATAATTTTCTCCCCTCAAAATGGCATATAAATGTTATTTTTGATAACGTTTGATAATAAATATGACCATTTCGAGTTTTGTGGGAAGATTATCACGAAGAACAATTTTGTGAACAAAGTTTTAGCAAATACTCCCCTCAACAAGTAATACTAACTTTTGAGGTTTTGAAAATCATAAGGGAAGTACTTGTTCTTTTGAGCAAAACCTTTGAAAAGTGAAAGGTTTGATAAGTTTTACTCAAAAGTAAAAGCTTTCGCTCCTTTTATAAGGATTGTGGCTTTGAAGCGTACCACGGGGTCCTTTCATTACAAGAACGGGTTGTACCTTTGTTATGTGTGCACAAGCCATTGTCGAGATAATCAAACAAACAAAATCACAATCAAGAGAGTACCCAATGATTACAGACGATCAACTACTTTACGAGGGCGTTGGAAAGTCGAATCGGAAAGTTTGGTCATCCTCCACATAGCTCTCCAACCGTTGCATCGATCCCGATGAATCAAACATTCATCAATCCTAGTGATAAATCAACGAACATCCTTGCGATCCTTTGAATTCCATCTCTTCGTCGAATTATACCCAACTCAATGTCCTTCAATCGATATGACAATCCATCTCGAACCATCTCGGTGGCGTCATAGAACTTAGTGAATTTCATCGAAAGCCATGAAGCAAGTATGATGATTTTCACTTTGGTAGACAAACCCAAACTTTTGTTTATGAGCGATTTTGTCTTGAGGTTCTTGATTGATTCCGATGAAGTGTAGAATTTAGGTAAGATTCGACCCGGGTGGAGAACTTCAACACGCTCTTTGATTTGATGCGTATGAAAACAAGGAGTGCGATAATGTACTTGATCTAAATTTCGGTTGAGGTTACGGTTGGGGCTCGGTATGTCGTGATCCTCACCACCGGTGTATGTAAAGTGATCAACGGTTTTCTCCATTGGTGGTGTGGTTTACGAAAACCCTTGGTTGATCGGATGGTGGTGGTTGTGTAGCTTGTTGTGTAGTGGTGATAACACCTTAACCATTTGTCGAATCATTGGATGGAGTTGCCTTCTTATGATTTTGTTGTTGACATAGGTGTTTCTTATGTTGATGGAGGTGATGATTGAGATGATGATTTGGGTTTGGTGGAAGTGTCAAGAGGTGGTTCGAGAAGGCTGTTGAGGTTTGTGTATTGGATTGTCAACTATGTAGTTGTCGATTCCTTCTTAAACTTTTCCTCCTCGACTCTAGCGACTTCTTTTGCCTCTTTTGAATCATTTCCTCTTGACCGCCAAATTATCATCATCGAGGACTCTTTCATCCTTATCATGATCGTAATCTCCTTCGTCATATATTTCCACATCTTCACCATGATTTTCTTCTTGCGGATGTTTTAGTTGTTGTTGTAGTTGCTTCATTTCAACAGTTGTGGTGACAGTGACACCACGATCCTTACCGGGTTGATTAACCGGATCGGATGGGGTAAGAGATGTTTGCAATGGATCTTCCATAAGTGGAGGACTACTACTTGACCCTCCACCCACCGGGTTGATTAACGGAAAGGTTGAAGCATGGTATTCCATCCTTTTACGCTTTAATGTCTTATGAAATTTTATTTCCTCTTCCATTGAATCATACTCATCATCGGGATGACTTTGTGAGCATGAATTTGAATGGATGTTGCGAAGGATGTCCTGACAATTCGCAAGATGATTATGAGCATATGAAGTTGTTGAAGATGACACGGAGATTGTTCTTGCCAATTGTTTTGTCGTATCCCGGTGGGAATGTGTTTGCCATCAAGAGCTCTGTTGGGGCATTGATGATTGCTTGATTTGCGACCATTTTGTGATCGAAAGACATTAGACAAAAAAGCAGACATATGGAAACACAATGTGTTTGTTTTAGTCGATTTATTATCTAATTCCTTGTTTGATGGTAACATGTTTATGTTAGTTACAAGTCCTAAGTCACATTATTCCAATTGATTGAAGTTGATGTGATAAGTTACGTGAACATGTTAATTTTGAAATTTCAAAGTCCAATTTTCACTTAACACACAACATATTAACTTTTGTAAGCTTATACGAAACATCGGTATTTGTGACTTATCGTAACATTTAACAAGTAACATATGCGTAATAGGCCAAAATGTAGTGAGCAGTGGGTTATGAGTAACAAGGATCCTTATGCGTAAGAAAGGAGCTTATGCGTGGGAGTAAGCTAAAGCGTAAGACCAAGCTTATGCGTAAGAGTTTCTTCTGCGTAAGACAAGTTCAAAGGCTTTAGGCTTACGCGTAGGAATAAGCAAGATGTTACGCGTAAAGTTTACTCGTAAGAGTAAAGCTTATGCGTAGCAAGCCTTGTTCTGAATATCTTTCCAAGATACGCGTAATCCATTGTAGACCTCTTATGCGTAAGAGTTCGCGTAAGATTTCTCTTAAGCGTTACCTTTACGCATAAAAGTATTCTTTAAGCGTAACGGTTTGAACACACGAAGATTACGACATTACGAATAATTAACTGTTAACTATAAACATGAAAACTTGATTGCGATTAATTCCAAACATCTTTTAGATCACAAAACAAGCATAAGAACATATCGGATACACACGAAAGACTTAGGCGTAAAATTACTTAAACCCTAAACCCTTAATCTACGTGTAAGGGATATAGCTACACAAATCAAACAAGAATGTTTACGGGTGTCCTAGATGTCATATGAGTGCAATGGAACAAGATTTAACACATTTCCACCACAGAATCGGAAGATTTATGGGAGATGAACCTAAAAACCTAAAACTTAAATTCATACAGTTTAGATGTTTACGGGCTAATTTAAAGGTTCAAAAACATGCATATAAACTTATTCTAACACTTTCTTGACTACCTAATAACATATCACGAATAGAAAAACCCTAGATGAGCGCAAGAACCTAGAATTCAAATTAATGAAATTTAAGATTCGGGATGGTTTTGGACGATTGAAACAAGTTTAATAGACACTAAGAAAGGTTTTAACACAACTCATTTCAATCCAAACACTTTTATGCATAAACACCCAATTCGTTCGGTGAACAATTTTCCAAAATCGGTTTAAAGAGTTTTAACCGTTGGATTTGAAAGATTTTTGAAATCCTTGTTTAGAATCTTGATCAAAACAATTTAGAACTTCTGATTATGAACGACTTGAGCGGTTTAGAAGATTTGATTTGGGCGTTTGATCTTGGTGGTTTAGGAGTAAATGATTTTGTTAAAATTAATTTGCCAAGTTGACACATTCAGTCCCTCAACCTTAAAGAGGTTCCAACCAAGATCCTTTAACTTCCGTTTAGGTTAGACAAAACACATGTAAGGCAAGAAACTTAACGATACTCCCCTCGACTTTTGAAATAATGAATTTTGAAGACATTTGAGTCAGGAGAGTATTTGACAAAGCGTATCCACCATTTTGGAAGAAACAACATATTTTTGAAAACATGGAAGTACAAGGTTTTATGAAAGCGAAAATATTTACTTTCTCCCCTCAACACTTGTTCGGGAAAAATAGTGAAAGATTTGATAGAACAAAGTGTTGTTGAAGATTTGTACTTGCGATGTTTGAAAGAATTTAGATAGAAGAATATTTTTGAGATTTTCGATTTTATATTTTTGTATTTTGTTTTGAAAATATTTACAAAAGAGGTTTTGGTGTTTGTTGGTTTTAAGAATGTTTTAAGAGTTCATCCGGTTCCTCTTGAGTCAAACACCGCATACCAATCCGGTGGACCAACTCATTAAACCTAGCGAGGAGCTAAGGCTTTGGTGAGAAGATCGCCAATTGGTATTCTGTACCCACAAAGTATAATTCAATGTACCACTGTTCCACGTGGTCCTTGATGAAATGATATCGAAGATCGATGTGCTTTGATTTGAATGTTGAGCGAGTTGCGAGATCGCAATAGCACTCCGATTGTCGCGATACATCGGGATTACATCAAATACGTAACCATAGTCTTTGAGTTGTGTTCTCATCCAAATGACTTGAGCACAACACGCCGACATGGCTACATATTACGCTTCGGTTGAGGAGGCGATGTACAATCCTGCTTCTTGATTGCCATGACACGGTTTATCACCAAGAAATTGTAATGCTCTGAAGTACTTTTCCGTGAATCTAAGCATCTGCGTGATCGACGTCGAAAAAGCTATTAGTTCAAAACCGAATCCCCGGATACGGATCCCAAGTTAATGGTTCCCTTGATGTATCGGAGGATTCTTTTAGCCTCGAGAGGTGGGTTTCGATTGGTCTCGTCGATAGCGGGAGCAAAGATATCTGACAAACACAATATCGGGCACTGCTAGTTGTTAGATACATGAGAGACCCAATAATACTACGGTATTTGGTAGGGTCCACCAATTTCCCATGTAAATCGTCTAGCTTCTTGGTATGAGCCATTGGTGTGGCATAGGTGTCACAGTTTTGCATTCCAAATTTGTTTAACAGTTCAAGGGCATATTTGGAGTGACTCAAGAAAATACCACGGGGTGATTGATGAACTTGCATTCCTAGAAAGAATGTGAGTTCACCCATCATTGACATTTCAAAATGTTTTGTCATTAGTTTTGCAAAAGCATTTGAGTATTTTAAATGTGTTGACCCAAAATGATGTCATCCACATAAATTTGAACGATTAAGATGTGAGCCCGTGATATTGTATGAAAAGTGTAGGATCGACCGAACCTTTGGTGAATTTATTGGCAATGAGGAAGGATGATAACTTATCGTACCACGCCCGAGGAGCTTGTTTGAGACCATCTGAGCTTTGTTCGGTTTGTAGACATGGTTCGGGAACTCGGGATCAACGAATCCTTACGGGTGGTGACATAAACCGTTTCTTCGGTTGACCATTCGAGCGGTTTTGGCGTCCATCGAAAGACCGTTATATTCATATGAGCATGACGCGAGAAAGATCGAACGACCTCAAGGCGAGCAACCGGGCGAATGATTCTTCAAAGTCAATACCCTCTTCTGTCTATAACCCTTAGCCACGGGCGTGACTTGTTTACGATTCGTTCCTTGACATCAATTTGTTCTTCCAAATCCATTTGAGACCAATGGCGTAGACCCTGTTGGTCTTTCAACAGTTCCATACTTCAAGGCGTTTGAATTGGTTGAGTTCTTCTTGCATGGATTCAATCCGGTTGTCTTTTGTCATTGCGTCTTTAATGTTTTAGGCTCAGTTAGCGAGACGGTGAGTGCATAAATGCAATGTTCACCATCGTGTGAAGGCGTTGTCTTATAACTGTTGGTTGATTCGGGTTGCCAATAATATTCTCAAGAGGATGGTCTTTTGTCCAACGATGTGTAGAGGTTGATGTTGGTATACATTGTGCGATTTTGAGGATTCAAATGGTTTGTTGATGATTCCGCGACATCGGTGCGGCAGATTTCATTGGCAAGCGGGTTAAAAAGCATTTGGATCAAAATCTGCGGTGGGGTACTTCATTAAGAACATCATCGTTGGTTCGGCGTCGTTGGAAGCAGTTTGTTCAAGCTGTTGTTGTAGAGTCAATGGTGGTGCTTCTTCAACGATAGTTGTTGTAGCAGTGTATCGGTATAAGAGTATGATCGGGTTGAGCGTGTGAAACAGCGGATACACACGAGCACGTTCATCAATGTCATCACTAAGCAGTGAGAGCAAATAGCTTTTCCATTTGTTGTGAGTAAGGTGGGGCTTGGTTCGGTGATGATGGGGTTTGAGGAAGTTTAAGCGGTTGTGACCGGGTTCCAAGTGTTATGCTCGAAGCCATTTCGTAAGTTCATCAAAATTAGCATGAATCGTTTCCATAACTTTGCTTTGTACGACGATTCGGATCCGGTAACCTTTAGAATTCTCACAATATCCTATAAAGACTCAATGTCGACTTTGGCTTTGAGCTTTCCAAAGTCATCACGATCATTATTTGGGTAGCAAAGGGATCCAAATACATGAAAGTGTTTGAGATTCGGTTTATGGTTGTGGATAAGCTCAAAAGGTGTTTTGTTGTGGCGTTTTGTAATCATTGAGCGATTTTGAGTATAGCATGCGGTTGATCGACACGCCCACAAGTGTCTGGAAGTTTAGCATTGATTAACATTGTTCTTGCGACTTCCACTAACGTACGGTTTCGTCTTTCAACAACTCCGTTTTGTTACGGTGTCGTGCAATAGATGTCGATGCTCAATTCCCACTTTCTCATAAAATTCTCGAAGAGTTTGGTTCACAAATTCGGTTCCTTTATGCATTACGATTTGGCGGACGGTGTTCGGGGTGAACTTGAATTTTCGTGAGAAAGGTGATGATCATCTGTGGAGCTTGATCTTTACTTGAAGAAAGTAGACCCAAGTCCATCGTGAGTAGTCATCGACAATTACCAAGATGTAGCGTTTGCCATTAATCGTTTTGCGCGCATCGGGCCACACAAATCCATGTGAAGAAGATGAAGCACATCTTTGAGGTTGTGTTCCACCTTTGAAGGAAAATGAGCACGAGTGCTTTTCCCTTGTTCTGGTGAGCATAGGTGATCTTTAGAATATCGGAATCTCGGGAGACCTTCAACAAGTTTGTGTCGAGCAAGGTTGGTGATGGTTTGAAAGTTTAAATGTGAGAGCAGCGGTGCCATAGCCAAGATTTTGTTGATGTAGCCTTTGAAAGTAGAGCGGATGGGAGATGAAGCAACCATGTCTTGCATTGAGATTGTGTATGAGACTAGAATTGCGAGAGCGGACATAAGATCGTTTCCTTGTAGATCACGAATGAAACAAGTTTTCTCCCGAAAAGCAACTTCCAAATCTCCATCACGAATTGACCGGTGAAAAGAGATTGTGACCGAGGCCTTCCACATAATAAACCACGCTAATTTCGATATTGCCATTGATATAATCTCCGTAGCCCATGATAGCTGCTGAAGTGATCATTCCGAATCGGCGGTGCCAATGAACTTTGCAATAAAGTTTGATAACAGTTTAAGATTGCTGTCATGTGTCGGGAACATCCGCTATCAACAATCAAAGGATGATCTGTATCACTGCATTACACACAGGCGACACGGATGGAATAGAAGTAGATGTGGAACCCGAAGTGTTAGAGGGTTCCGAAGCGATTATAGTAGAAATACACACATCAATGATTTTAGGCATCCATTTAAATCCTAGTGTATTATGTATCCATTTACGCCATCTCCAACTAGTCTTAGCTTTAGTCTTAGTGAATGCACTAGGTGGTACTACATTCCTTGGAGGTGATCTTTGGAACTACGAGGGACATCAATGCGTTTCTTAGAATCTAAAGAGGCGGTTTACCAAGCACGGACTTAGAAGCATTAGTGGGCCTAGAGGTATTCGATTCTTAGGATTCCTTAAGCGAGACAAGATAGCTCTAGCAACACATTTGTCATGACAATCGAAAGCATACTTTTCGACAAATAACACAAGAAGCATCGATTGAATATCAAAAGTACTTAAAGGTTTAGCATTCGTTACAACACTTTTCCATTACATTTGTCGGACGCAATATCTAAAGTGGGTGCAACTTGAGTCTTATTCAAAGTCCTAGGGTGTTCTTCTACTGACATTCTTTATTGTTCTTTTCTTAGGTGCAACTTCCTATTCTTCCTTGTATTGCTCCTAGGTGTGAAGTGCGGACGTTTGGAAAAGAGGCAACTATTCTGTTTCGATGAGGAAGCACATTAGTATCTTGTGTTTTGTCGGTAGGCATTCGGGTTCACGTTTGCTAAGTGTTACGGTGCAATTCTCTTAATGATGCTAGGTGAACTTGTTCATACTTTCCTAACATTTCCTTAACTTAATGATAGTGTGCACCAAATCTTGATTTTCGAGCGAAGATTTCGAGAAAAATTCATGACTTCTTTAGTGTGTGCAAGATAATGATCAAGTTCGTTTGATGCTTCATCACGAGTCTGTTTGAGTAAATCAAATATGACACCATATTCCTTTTAACTTTTGCAAGTTCTTGTTCATATTTTGAGATTTGACATTTCAAAGACACGTTTTGATCATCCGGTTGCTCAATTTTAGGATTAAAGCGTTTTTGATTGCAAGCTGGTGGATTTTGTTTTGCAAAGCAAGTTCACGATTTTGACAATCTTTTGACACCATTGAAGGCGGCGTTTTGAATTTGAAAGTTCGTTTAACAATCGTTCATTTTCAACTTTTAAAGACTCGATCGATGCACATTATCGGTATTCTCAACAATATCAACAGAATCAACAGAATCGGCGAGAGATATGATCGGATGCATATGCAAGCAGTTGTAATAACACAAGATTATTGATATCGGCACAGATAACATCTTCCAAGAGTCGATCAACATCTTTTCTCAACAATTTCTTTTCGTTTAGTATTTGAAATCGATGTTTACATTTTCTCGAAAGCTGTTTTCATGAGACCAAGTTCCTTGTGAAAATCCCTTTCCCAATATAGTGCACAAGTTTTCAAATTTTTGACATGGGGTAAAAGTCTTTTCGAAGAATATCTCTTTGTTCTCGCGCCATTGGCGATTGAAAATGTTCAACTTTTATTTGAGAATGAAATTCAATCTCACGTTCCAAAATTTTGAGGTCGAGATAAGAAAGTGTCAAAGTATTTTATAACGCGACAACTTTCGGCTTTTGTTTTAACTTCACTAAGTGAAGGTAAAGGACCATTAATTTGTGCACCATTGTGTTGGGGACTAACTTGAAGCGGTGTGATAACAAAGGTTTGTTAGAAGTATCTTGTTGTGTGACAAAAGTTCTGACTTTTGAATAGTTAAATGGTTTGTTATAAACGACATTTTCCATTTTGACCGACTCTCGTCATCGCATCTAATTCCTCCATGCGATTATATTCAACAACGGTCATAATTGAATCATCAATTCTATGTTACGCCTTTGTAAACTTGAGATTTGGTTTGAATGCTCTGTTTGAAAACTTAGGTTTGTGTCGGCAAGAATTGGTCCATATCCATTTGGATTTGGTTTAAAAGTAAACTTTTGAATAGTTGTGATTGACTCACCATGTTTATAAACAACATTTGAAACTCTTTGATTTTGTGTTGTAAGTCGACAATTTCTTCAAGATAGTTATCTATTCGTTTCGTGGAATGCTTTTTGTACTCGAGAGCTGTTTTTGACAAGTTAACAACTCGACCTTGGCTTTTGAGTTTCAAAGTAAGGCGTTAAGTTGTTGTTTATGTTCATGTTTTGGTTGTTCTATTTGAGACAACAAAGCATTCTTGGATGCGGCTAGATCACGTATCTGTCGTTCTAATGATTTTTCGTTTTGATGAGATTTAGCAAAGCGACTTCAAAACCTTTTTCACGTTTTCTTGAGTTTTAAAAAAATTGATTTGTCGAATTAAGCATTCATTATCCCTAATTAACGGTGCATTTTCTCTTTTAATTTAATGTGCAAATTTCCAAGCGAGATTGTTGGTCTTTAATTAAGGTCGGGAGCTCAATTTCTCTATTAGACAAAAGCTCATCTTGTTCAGCGTGAGTCTCAACATGATCATTATTTAGATCCTCAAATATAACCACGAGTCAACTTGATTATCAATATTAACCATAAGGTTATCTTGATCGTCAAATATAACTACGGGATCTATTTGATAATCATCGAATGAGATGTGGATGGCTCATGTTGAACACTCGATCCTTGTCGGATGGAGAAATTGGCGGAGATATCGATCGATGATGAGTATATTTTGTTCGGTACACGAGACAAGCCATCGGTGTCATACTGCTGGGCTGTGTCACTCATGTGTAGAGCTTGCATTTGTGCCATCAACATCAACTTCTTGCATTAGCTGCAAGTCCTCCATATCATCATCGAAATGCATACGCCATAAAGCTCTGTTCCTTGTTGGTAAGAGTTCCACCGACTTCATCCTTAAGAGCCAAGAGCAAAGCCTCTTTGTGATAAGCACGCCTCTTGTCCTCGGCTTAGGACATGCATTAGCGGATGACCCTTCTCATTGCGGTTATAACAACGAAGACCATTAACCCCATTTCGAGCATTCCCTGTTCAACCACTTGAGCCCTTTGTTGTTGCGGAGCACCCATGTTATTCCTTCCCATAGCATTAAACCCTTGACCACCTCCCATCGGCGACCATAACCACGATTACGAACTTCAACGCGTCCATTGTTCACAATGACTGATTCCTTGTGTTTGATGAGGAGCGAATGCGATTGTTGGATTTGTTTGTATACCGACCGAAGGCTTTAGCAATCATAACAAATCCTTGTTGCAATTCATCGAAAGCTTGAGTCCTCATCGACTTCCTTGTAAAGTGCTTGAGCATTGTTGTTGTTGTATGGAACCAATTGAGTTTGTTGAGGTTGTTCTTGTGACGGATCATATGGTGTGATGGTTGCGGTTGGTTGAGGAGCGGGTTGAGGAGGCTGTTTGAGGAGGAAGACTAGTTTGAGCCCACAAAGCAAGTTGTTGATTGTCGGAAGTATTTGTGAAGCGGGAGTCCACGGATAGTCCTTTCTTTGTCAACTTCTTTTGGTGAGGCTTCAAATAGTCGTACAACAATCCGTATGTAGCATGATGAAGATTCTTAGCTTGCGGAGAAAAATGACATACTTCTCCCATTCGGACCAAGACTACTTAGGAACTTAGTGTTGTGACAATTCGTGGCATGATGATGTTGTGTTTGTCCAAATCATTAATGATGTCGAAAGCGATGATGATATGACTCTAATGTCTCTCTGGTTCAATCATGAAGTGTTCATAAGCCAAGTAGATTTTGGATTCCATGTCTTCTGATTGAGTGTTGTGCCTTCCATTAGAAGATGAATATGTTCCACATTGCTTTGCGATCTTTTGAGCATCAACACTTGAAGGATTGGATTGGGTAATCCTAAAAGGATGTATTGCATTGCTAGTTCATCGGCTTCAAAGTGTAGAAGTTCATCACCGGTGAGTCGAGATAGTTGCAATGTTGGTGACAACATCTCTTGGTGGATTGGCATCGGATCTGCGGGTGTGACAACGATAGGCATCGAAATGGACCTTCCATAATGACCTTCTTTAAGAACTTTCCATGTGGCTTCTTTAGATCACAAAACCTAAAGAACCTTATCACCCATTGATCATAATTTCGGGAGTGAGCATTGGAGGTCTATCAAGTGAGCCGACTTCATGAATTGATTGTTGGCTACTTAAGGCTTCACACATCTTGCCAAACCATGTCGGTTCCTTCATAGTACTCTGGATGGATGTTGATTGTAGAAGTTTGTGTAAGGTTGTACTTGAAGACTAGGTGGTGGTTGAACCATTTTGGTGGTGGAATTGCTCCAAGTTGTGGAGTATGTTGTTGATTAAATTGTTGTTGATAAATTTGTTGTTGATGATTAAATTGTTGATGTTGTGGACTTAGTTGTTGTTGTTGTTGTTGATTATAAGTGTAAGGAAAATAGTTAGAGTATGGTGGTTGTGACATGTTGAAAACTTGTGTTGTTAAATGGATCTTTGTAGTCGAATGAAGCGTTGTTGATGAAGTATCCTTAGGCGTAGAAACCAAGTAAAGGCAAAGTAACACTTAAGCGTAAAACACCAAACTTACGCGTAAAAATAGTTTCTGCGTGGGATTAGCTTCTGGCGTAAGAATTGAGAAACACTAAAGTTATGCGTAAGCGAAAGTTAAGCGTAGAAAACTTAGGCGTGGGATTAGCTTATCGTAAGACGAGCTTAGGCGTAAGAAAAATCTTATGCGTAATGAGTTCTACGCGTAAGTTTGAGCTTATGCGTAAGATTAGGGTTTGCCCAAAAGATCTTTTACACTATCACGGTGCAAAAGGATATCCAAAGTCGAAGTGTTTTCGGGCTTATCCAAGCAAGAAAACACCGAGTAAACCTGGCGAAGATCAAACCAAGGATGAGTTACGCGTAAGATTAGGGTTTTCTTACGCGTAGAGCAACCAAAAATGATTTCTGCCCAATGATGTTTCTAAACCAGATTTTTGTGATGAAACAGCTTCAATATCACCAAAATAACAAAAAAGTGTGAAACTTGATGATCCAAAACTTCTAAACACCTTATGCGTAGAAATGAAACCACGTATAAAATCACACTTAAAAACAATGATCCACACGTAAAGTTTGAAACTTTTTGCTAAAAACAGATATTTTAACACCTAAAAGCGTTGAAAGTACAAGAATCTTGGATTGAAAAGTGTAAAAATGAGTTTTTAAGCGTGACAAAGTATGAACCGTTAGTTACGCGTAAGACCAAAAAAAACTTCAAAAACAAAATATGTTCACCCAACTATTTGGCGAATGATACCTTTGTTAGGTCACCATATTAGTAACACAAGCATCAATATAAGAAAGAGAGAGAAGAGATCGGATGAACACAATACACAAACACACACGTATATGAATAAGAAGAGTTATGCGTAGGAGTGAAATGAATGAATTGAACAACCAACCCTCAGTGAAGGTTTACAAGAGTATTTATAGGGAGGAACTAGGGCAACACTCCAAGTTCCCTTCCTTTTACTTATGGGCTTGGGCCAAGGCTTATGGGCTTTCTACATAAGCCTTAGCTTGATTACTAACATAAAGGCCATATTAAGCTAACTATTACATATGAATCACTAACACTTGAAATATAGTTTAGGAGTGATTCCAACAGAAAAGAGTTTCGCTATTGTTGCCTTAAAAAATGAGCTCAGAAAAACAAAGGGAATAGTGTGAACACTAAGTTTGCAAAACCATCAATCTTGGGGAAACCAGTTATTAGACAACCGAATGCGTTTAGATCTAAACGACCAAAATTTTCAAAAACGCGGTTTGCCTCTTAAGTTGATGCGAAACAAGTTTTGACAAAACCAGTAACTTCACCTTACTTGCCTAGGAAAAATGCTATGAATGACTTGTATAAGAACTCTTATCTAGAAATGGCTAGAAAGAAGGCACATATTCGAAAAGACAGAATTTTAGGTGCAAGACCTAGGGTGATGAATTCTTTGAGATTTCAAGGCCTGCTAGTAGTTCTAAACTATTACCTAGGAACACTAAACTAAAGACTAGGGATTGGCTTGGATCTAAGAGTAGTTGCGCTTCGATTAAAGCTATTTCCATAGCAGATCAGTCTAAGAAATCTAGATCTATTTCTGAATCCAAACAAGCTGTTTGCTCGAAGTGTCTAAAATGTATCTTTAATACAAATCATGATAATTGTTTCACAAAATCCCTGAATAATGTAAATGCTCATGCAAAGGTTCAACCTATTAAGTCTAGGATTTACACTAAGTCATCTTTAGTTCATATGAAGCAAAACAAACCAAAAACTTTGCCTAAATGGTTACCAACTACTAAATCTTTGGAAACTAGGAATAGCGATAAGTCTTCCACTATGCATAAGATGCCTAACAATCCTAGACCTTGCCATAAGTGGATACCGTCTGGTAGAATGTTTAAGGATGTTGGACTTAGGTGGATACCTACCAAAAAGCTATTTTCTGATGGCAAAATCAAGGTTGACCGTGAAACCCCAAAGGGTTTGGATACTAATGTCACTAACCAATATATATGCAAACAAGCTTGTAATGTTAGTGCGGTAGTCCTTACTCGATTTGAGATACTTGATCCTTCAATACATGGATGGATTAAAGTATAGATAACACAAGGATTGATATCTCATAACTCACGGGTTCAAGTAACTCAACCTTGATATTCAATCGGCTATGACATTTGAACACGACAGTTCAAGCCTCGTACCTCAAAGAAAAGAAAGGTGTACGCTTCAGTGCGCTTTATGTTCAAAAGAAGAGAAATCTTCGTGTTTATGACCATTCTCATCGACATTCTTCATCAACAAGCTTCATGTTGTTCCATGCTCATTCAATCCTCAAGTGGATCTACGTTCATTGGTGTATATTCTTATTCACTTGCTCAATCAAAAATGGCAAACTTCATTTGCAATTTTTGAGGGAGAGAAGAGTGAATATACTACATGTTGATGGATGCTTGGGTTATGGTCATACGACTCTCCAACGCCTAATGTCTTCACTCACTAAGGATAACTGGGATTTAGTATTTGGGATTCATTGTTTTCATGATATGTTTGATGAGTACTTCCAACCTCCAACGAATGTTGATCATCCAGTTTCTCAAGCTCATGCTCGGTTCCTCCGACTCAACTGGTTCACCATCTAAGAAGTACTTCTCGGAATTCTCAAGAAACCTTATCTCCAGTTATTTCTCAAGGCGTTGATAATGACTATCATAATATTGAAGTTGCACTCATAAATAATGATCCGCTCTTTGGTAATCCTTTGCCAAATCTTCACGGATTATTGTTCCTCACATTGTGCACACTATAAATCAACTACATGAACATTAAGGAAAATGTGTAAAACCTGAATTTCTAAAATTCACAAAAAGACCAAAATACCCCTATGATCAAACAGTATGAATAATTAATTAACAGAATACCAAATAAGCTATGTAAATTCAGAAATTTTTAAGAAATATCACATGTGATCCAAATAAATTTTAAAGACTTTGTAAAGATTATTTTTATAGTTTATAATATTTATAAAATCAATTTTGTGTTTTACAAATATCTGAATATGTAATTATTAAGTTTTATAAAAGAATAAAATTAATAAAAGCCCAATATAAGTTATAAAATTAAGATCCCATTTATTTTAAGTCCATTATAATATTAAGCCCACAAGAAAAATTGTAAATCATATATATACATACATATACGGTTCATTCTAACCCTAATATCCAATTATACCTAAACCGACCTAAGAAAACCCTACATAATTCGACATTGGTTTCCAAGGCTTAAAGCTATTTTTCTTGGACGAGTTTGAAGGTAAAGAAGGTGTTAAAAATCTGGTTCGAGGTCCTAAGGTGCTGGTTTGATCGTGGTTAGTTTCTTGGTTGATTAGGGTTTCGCCGAGTAGGAGTTTTTGGGTTCTTTTGTTCTAACGTCCAAATCTCATCAAGGGTATTTTTCCAATATTATTTTCAGTCCTACAAGTCATATAGAACCTGTAAAAATTAGTCATGCATAATTAACAAGTCACACGAAATTGTTTTGGATTAAAAACCCTAAAAGTGTATAAAATAGCGAACGAGCGTATAATAATTTTTAGGACCATGACTTGATTTTTCTATAAGCTCTTACATGTTATACGACCTGAATAAAATACATGTTCATGAATTCGAAGCTTGTGTGATTTGTCTTGGGTTTTATTGTTCAATAGCGTAGGAAAAAGGAAAGAAAATATAAAGGGACGATTAGGGTTTATATAAACTAGGGTTTTCTTGTAATAATTAAGAGTAATTAATGCAGTAATAATGATGAACTAATGATGGGTTAAACTTAGGTTTGGGGTTTGTACTTGAATTATGCATATTTCGGTTCTAAATAAAAGTTTTGGGTTGGTTTTGTAAATTATGAAACTTAAGGGTTATTTTTGTAAACAGTAAAATACATGTACTAAACGTATAAAATAAGTGTGGGGGTTAAACGTGTAATTTTGGATACTTAGAGGGCCATTTGAATTGTTATTAAATTGAAAAGGGTACGTTTTGTAAATTCTAAAACCTTTGGGCTAAAATGGTAAAATCTGATAATATAAGGTTAGATCGTGAAATTAAAGATGTCAAAGGTGTAATGTGTAATTCTGAGTAATTATGGGTTCGACAAGTGTGAGTTGATTGTGAAGAGGCATGCATGAGTTTTGAGATAACTTCGGTTTGTTTATCATATCGTTCTAGGTCAAAGTGGAAATCATTGAAAGAAGTAACATGTGAATTTAATGCGATTAAGTAATATTAAAGAGTATGGGAAACCCTAGTACCTAAATAGGAAGTTGATTAGGGTTAAAAGCTAAATGTGCAAATTCGTCATTTCATGTAAGTTATCAAGGCTTGTGTAAACTATTTTGAAAGAGAGTCCTAAAAACCATTCTTGACATTTGTAAACCCTATACTTTGAAAAATGATCATATAAGTCCTCAAATAAGATAATTATTGTATTAAGCCTTTAAGTTTACTAATTGTCATTCCCAAATCCTAAGTTTGGCTAAATTATAATTAATACTCTAAAATGTTGGAATTCCGTCTGTCACTAAAATGAGAATATTCTGACAACTCTAAAAGTATTAATGCGATAAATCCGTTATAACATTAATGATGCTAATAAGTATTAAATAAATCATAATCCGTGTAGATTCGTTGAAGGAGACGCGACGTTGCATCTTCGTATTCTTACATTCGTTGCTTTTCTCTCATTTGCTTTAAGGTACAGATATTCTGACCTTCTTAGTAAAGGTTCCTTAAGATGTTCTTTTCGTTAGTTTTCCCGTTTTACTTATTAGGGTTTCCGATGCCATTGCTATGAATCCTTTCCTGATTGTTTGACCTGTTGCTTATCTAAACTTATGTTTTATTGAACCATGCGATATCTGATTTGAACTTTATGTTAGGAAGACTTTGATATGCATAATTGTTGAACCTTGTTGTATTTGAATATGAACCTTATGATATGAGTTATTTGATATGTTCTTTGTAGAACCTTGTGTTTGATTAAGACTTGTGTCATAATTGAACTTTTGTTTGACCTAAGTTAGTTTGACACCGAGCCAAATAATACCTAGTCATGGGGTTCCATGTCCGTGTCGATGATGCACTCGACATGACTCTAGGGCGAGAGTGAAGTTCGCCACGTCCCTTATCTATTATTTGTTATGAGCTCTAGTTTATATTATATTATCAATATATGTTTGTGGGGCGATGGATGCATCCTAGATCCGATCGTTGTCCGATATGATTTGTTTAGATGAATGATGTCGTGTGCAATACGCATCTTCATAAAACTCTGGGAGCTAGCTACTCCGGATTATTTTGAGATTGTTTCTATATAGTTATGATGTTTTGATATGATATGTTTTGGGCTCGTGGTAGTTAACTAAATCTTTAATTGCTATTTCTATGTTAGGTATTCTGATTATGATTCGGTATGTTCAAGTGTTAATAATTATGTGCTCGGCTTATTATATGTTATTATATGTGGTTATGCTTTTGTATGTTTATGTGACTACCGTCTACTATGCTAGGTTATGATTAATATGTTTAAATATGATTCGCATGCTGCAATCTGATGTCATGTTAGTTTATCGATATGTGAATTCGTTGATCTGTGAGATGAATGTGCTAGTGTGAAAGTGAGTATTCTATAAGTTTAGTATGTATAATTTGTTCAGTTAATTTTGTGAACTTTGCTTATACGTTAGTGTTTTATCTGCCTATGTGACCGCCATGCTTAAACTCTCACGATGTTAGGATTTGATCCGAGAACCTGTTTTAGCTTATGATATCTGTTTTGATAATTGCTAATGGTTATGCTATGTTTTGTTTGGTCTATTTAATTATAGTTTGTCTACTATGTTTCTATTTGTTTGTGAGGCGCCATGTTTTGACCGCTATTTCACGCCGCAATATTGATTTAAGTGTGTTAAGTAAAGGTTAATTAATTTGTTGAATGCCATGTTTATTTTCTAGAAAGTGTTTCTGTTAGCCTTAGACTTTTCGTTTGGTTTATATGTAATCTTTTGTTCTTGATATGCTAAGTGATTGGTTGTTCTGATGTGTTTGTATTTGTGTCATTAATGTGCTATGAGATGTTTTAAATTGTTACGTGGTTGTTTGGATTTCTGTATATTTGTGCTTCTGCAGAATCCTAAAAGATTCCTCATTATCATTTTATTTTGATTTCGTCATTTGTATATTTTGTTTTGTTTAGCTTTTGTTTCGTTATATCTGTTCACTGAGCTTTGTAAGCTCAGCCGCATTTTCTTTTCCTGCGGCAGGTTTTTAAGCATTCAAGATGAGCTTATGGGATAGCTGATCTGGGTTGAGAGTAGAGACGAGAGCAAGATTCGATTATAGAGATCTTAGATTTATTTTGAAGTTTAGTTATTTATGTTTTCTTTTGAGTATTTTTGTAAGGCTTTCGCTATTGTATATTATTTAGAGTTCTGATATGAAACCGTATTGTGATATCTTTACCCTTGTCGGGTTGGTGTGTTACAATTTATGGTATCAGAGCCAAGGTTTTAGGACCCTTAGAGCTTAGGCTATGACCTGTGAGGATTGGGTAGATTTAGGATTTCCCTTCTGCATACTTTCCTTGCGTCCCCTATCGCACTTAGACTTTGCTAATAGTTGGTTGTTCTTTAGATGGTGATCCTCGTCGCTCTAGTTCACCGATAGGAGCAATCAAGAACCAACTAGACAACCTAAGGAGGAGACGAGGTGGTCGTTGTTATTGCTAAAGGCGCAAGAGGTTTGGTAGAGTGAAGCGGACCAACAAGAGGATACGAGTTCCGGCCTATATGTGGCCATGCACAATCGAGGAGAAGCTGACCTTGAAGGACGTAGACGGAAAAGTAGTAGAAGAGTACGAAACTAAAGTTGTTGACAACCAAGGTTTCACCACTAAGTATCATGATAGATGTCCAAAGTTCGTTGAAGATGGAGGAGTGGGTTGGACTAGGAGTCGCGATTTGTATGCTTTCGTGGACCGTGTGCCGGAAGAGGAGGAGAGGAATCGGAGAAACGATTTTGCTAGCCGCTTATTACCGCAGCGCGAAGGAAATAAGAACGGATGGATAAGTGCGGAAGAAGAGGAAGAAGAAGAAGATGAGGAAGAATACGAGGTGGACTCGGAGCTAGAATCTACGGCTTCTAGTAGGTTTAATCCGACACGAGGATAGGAATTGGCGCTCCTGATTAGTTGCCCTCGTTATGAGAAATTTCTGACATTGGATTTTGGGTTAGGTTCTTTTGTTTCATTAGATGTTTGAATCATGGATTATTAAGTTTTATTTTGGGAGCTCATCTTATGACGATTTTGCAAATTTTGTTTGATTAATGGAAATGAAACAAAATTTTGAAAGTATAGTTCCTGTTTGTTGTTTTCTTTCTGATAAATTCGTTGAATTTCCATTAGTCCTCATAAGTTTCGTCTGCTAATTATTTTCTTAATGATGTTGTTTTATTACCGCTTGAATATATATGACCATCATGATGGTATACTCATGGACACCGGTCTGTTATAGTAGGTTACTCGTTATCTGTATATTATCTCTATGTGGTGTGTTTTGCTCTGATATTAGTTATGTGTTTTTGACATGACCCGAGACCAAATATAGTGACAATAAGAACTTGTTATGTGATGCAAGTATTATGACGCCTGATCAACGTGATAATACCGAGATCATATAATTTGAACTTATTGAAATTATATGACGTCTGGGAAATGCCTGTGGTTGATATGTGTATGGAATTTGCCTTGTATCCGTTATTTGGTACTTTTCATATTGGGTTGAGACTCTGTACCTAATTGTGAGATTTTCATCGATATCTGTTACATATAAGTTTTGTACCATTGGGATCCGAAATCGTTATGATCCGTAAACCTATAGATTGTTATGCTCGCTTTAGATTTGTATGTCTCCACATACTCCCGCGATTAGTAAGACCGTTAGATTCGCTCCATCTATGCATATGATAGTTTTCATCATTAGATACCGTATAAGTTAGAGTGTGTTTTGAATTTTCCTTATCTCATCTTTTATCGCTAATACTTTATAAGTATATGATTAGCATTCATCATATATTCCTGAAGTTCGAAATCCACATTTGTCGCCGATCGTTCGTCTTGTTCAATTTCGAGGACGAAATTTCATTTTAGAGGGAAGAAATTGTAAAACCCGAATTTCTAAAATTCACAAAAAGACCAAAATACCCCTATGATCAAACAGTATGAATAATAAATTAACAGAATACCAAATAAGCTATGTAAATTCAGAAAATTTTTAAAAAATATCACATGTGATCCAAATAAATTTTAAAGACTTTGTAAAGATTATTTTTATAGTTTATAATATTTATAAAATCAATTTTGTGTTTTATAAATATCCGAATATGTAATTATTAAGTTTTATAAAAGAATAAAATTAACAAAAGCCCAATATAAGTTATAAAATTAAGATCCCATTTATTTTAAGTCCATTATAATATTAAGCCCACAAGAAAAATTGTAAATCATATATATACATACATATACGGTTCATTCTAACCCTAATATCCAATTATACCTAAACCGACCTAAGAAAACCCTACATAATTCGACATTCAGTTTCCAAGGCTTAAAGCTATTTTTCTTGGACGAGTTTGAAGGTAAAGAAGATGTTAAAAATCTGGTTCGAGGTCCTAAGGTGCTGGTTTGATCGTGGTTAGTTTCTTGGTTGATTAGGGTTTCGCCGAGTAGGAGTTTTTGGGTTCTTTTGTTCTAACGTCCAAATCTCATCAAGGGTATGTTTCCAATATTATTTTCAGTCCTACAAGTCATATAGAACCTGTAAAAATTAGTCATGCATAATTAACAAGTCACACGAAATTGTTTTGGATTAAAAACCCTAAAAGTGTATAAAATAGCGAACGAGCGTATAATAATTTTTAGGACCATGACTTGATTTTTATAGAAGCTCTTACATGTTATACGACCTGAATAAAATACATGTTCATGAATTCGAAGCTTGTGTGATTTGTCTTGGTTTTATTGTTCAATAGCGTAGGAAAAAGGAAAGAAAATATAAAGGGACGATTAGGGTTTATATAAACTAGGGTTTTCTTGTAATAATTAAGAGTAATTAATGCAGTAATAATGATGAACTAATGATGGGTTAAACTTAGGTTTGGGGTTTGTACTTGAATTATGCATATTTCGGTTCTAAATAAAAGTTTTGGGTTGGTTTTGTAAATTATGAAACTTAAGGGTTATTTTGTAAACAAGAAATACATGTACTAAACGTATAAAATAAGTGTGGGGTTAAACGTGTAATTTTGGATACTTAGAGGGCCATTTGAATTGTTATTAAATTGAAAAGGGTACGTTTTGTAAATTCAAAAACCTTTGGGCTAAAATGGTAAAATCTGATAATATAAGGTTAGATCGTGAAATTAAAGATGTCAAAGGTGTAATGTAATTCTGAGTAATTATGGGTTCGACAAGTGTGAGTTGATTGTGAAGAGGCATGCATGAGTTTTGAGATAACTTCGGTTTGTTTATCATATACGTTCTAGGTCAAAGTGGAAATCATTGAAAGAAGTAACATGTGAATTTAATGCGTATTAAGTAATATTAAAGAGTATGGGAAACCCTAGTACCTAAATAGGAAGTTGATTAGGTTAAAAGCTAAATGTGCAAATTAGTCATTTCATGTAAGTTATCAAGGCTTGTGTAAACTATTTTGAAAGAGAGTCCTAAAACCATTCTTGACATTTGTAAACCCTATACTTTGAAATAATGATCATATAAGTCCTCAAATAAGATAATTATTGTATTAAGCCTTTAAGTTTACTAATTGTCATTCCCAAATCCTAAGTTTGGCTAAATTATAATTAATACTCTAAAATGTTGGAATTCCGTCTGTCACTAAAATGAGAATATTCTGACAACTCTAAAAGTATTAATGCGATAAATCCGTTATAACATTAATGATGCTAATAAGTATTAAATAAATCATAATCCGTGTAGATTCGTTGAAGGAGACGCGACGTTGCATCTTCGTATTCTTACATTCGTTGCTTTTCTCTCATTTGCTTTAAGGTACATATATTCTGACCTTCTTAGTAAAGGTTCCTTAAGATGTTCTTTTCGTTAGTTTTCCCGTTTTACTTATTAGGGTTTCCGATGCCATTGCTATGAATCCTTTCCTGATTGTTTGACCTGTTGCTTATCTAAACTTATGTTTTATTGAACCATGCGATATCTGATTTGAACTTTATGTTAGGAAGACTTTGATATGCATAATTGTTGAACCTTGTTGTATTTGAATATGAACCTTATGATATGAGTTATTTGATATGTTCTTTGTTGAACCTTGTGTTTGATTAAGACTTGTGTCATAATTGAACTTTTGTTTGACCTAAGTTAGTTTGACACCGAGCCAAATAATACCTAGTCATGGGGGTTCCATGTCCGTGTCGATGATGCACTCTCGACATGACTCTAGGGCGATGAGAGTGAAGTTCGCCACGTCCCTTATCTATTATTTGTTATGAGCTCTAGTTTATATTATATTATCAATATATGTTTGTGGGCGATGGATGCATCCTAGATCCGATCGTTGTCCGATATGATTTGTTTAGATGAATGATGTCGTGTGCAATACGCATCTTCATAAAACTCGAGAGCTAGCTACTCGGATTATTTTGAGATTGTTTCTATATAGTTATGATGTTTTGATATGATATGTTTTGGGCTCGTGGTAGTTAACTAAATCTTTAATTGCTATTTCTATGTTAGGTATTACGATTATGATTCGGTATGTTCAAGTGTTAATAATTATGTGCTCGGCTTATTATATGTTATTATATGTGGTTATGCTTTTGTATGTTTATGTGACTACCGCTCACTATGCTAGGTTATGATTAATATGTTTAAATATGATTCGCATGTCGCAATCGATGTCATGTTAGTTTATCGATATGTGAATTCGTTGATCCGTGAGATGAATGTGCTAGTGTGAAAGTGAGTATTCTATAAGTTTAGTATGTATAATTTGTTCGATTAATTTTGTGAACTTTGCTTATACGTTAGTGTTTTATCGCCTATGTGACCGCCATGCTTAAACTCACGATGTTAGGATTTGATCCGAGAACTGTTTTAGCTTATGATATCTGTTTTGATAATTGCTAATGGTTATGCTATGTTTTGTTTGGTCTATTTAATTATAGTTTGTCTACTATGTTTCTATTTGTTTGTGAGATCGCCATGTTTTGATCGCTATTTCATTCCGCAATATTGATTTAAGTGTGTTAAGTGAAGGTTAATTAATTCGTTATTTCCGCTGCTGCAATATTGATTTAAGTGTGTTAAGTGAAGGTTAATTAATTTTGATTTCGTCATTTGTATATTTTGTTTTGTTTAGCTTTTGTTTCGTTATATCTGTTCACTGAGCTTTGTAAGCTCAGCCGCATTTTCTTTTCCTGCGGCAGGTTTTTTAAGCATTCAAGATGAGCTTATGGGATAGCTGATATGGGTTGAGAGTAGAGACGAGAGCAAGATTCGATTATAGAGATCTTAGATTTATTTTGAAGTTTAGTTATTTATGTTTTCTTTTGAGTATTTTTGTAAGGCTTTCGCTATTGTATATTATTTAGAGTTCTGATATGAAACCGTATTGTGATATCTTTACCCTTGTCGGGTTGGGGTGTTACAAAATGACTACCTCATCCGCTCGAAGATATTATTGGTGAGTCTTCCAGATCAGTCCCTACATGAATACCTTTAGGAAGAAGGCATTGATGTTGATGAATCATTTGTTCCGGTTCATTCAGTGGATCAATGTACATTCGATTGTATGTTTATTCACATGTTGGGCATTTGACACAAGTTGATTACTTCGGAGTTAATCATTTATCACTCATTTGAGATTGAAGTTGACTTTCAAAAAGGCGTGTTCTTATTTGATAACTTGCTCGGGCTTAAGAATTTGAGTTGAAGATTTGGTTTATCTAGTTACCAGCAGTCGGGGTGGATGGTTGAAGACCTGGTTAACTATCACTTTTAGGAGTTACGTTGTTTTACTCAGTGACACACGCTTATGTCGTTGTGGATAATCGCAAGAGGTGTTATTGTCTCGTACTTTGGTTGAGTATTGGGTACTTAGAGATTTGCTTGAAGCATAGATTCTCGACACCGTTCTTCCATCATTAAGTGCAAGCTTAAGATACAAATGTGCGGAATTCGACTTCAGTTTCAAGTTTGGTAAATCGGGTTTTTCTTCTTCAGTGGTCACTTCAAATTGTCTACATATGGGTTGGTAAAGATAGTCAGGGAGGTTTCTGTAGCATTTGATTCTCACAGGATTCATTTGAGCTAATTCTTGTTCTTCTCTATTTCAAGAATATTCGGTATGTATGATGTGTTGCTGATTCTGAGGTATCAAAACCAGCAAGGGGGAAGGAGACATACATCTAAATACACAACGAGTACACATGATGAACCTAATACTTCTTCTCTATTGAATTAATCCCGGGAAAGACAAATGTCATAACCGTAGAGATACTCAGTGTTTACTCATTGCTTCTGGTGTATTATTCCAACTATTTGGGGGAAGGATATATTATTCCAACTATTTGGGGGAAGGATGTATTATTCCAACCATTTGGGGGAAGTAGTCTCTAGATACTTTTGGTATGTGTTATCTAAGCTCTCAGTAGGAAGAAATATGAGAAGAATATTTGGAGCGTGAGATGATATTGCTTATCGACATCTTCTATATGATTTATGATAAAGTGCTTCCGGTTAGTGCTTCATGTACACAATGTAATGATGATTCCGATGAGATCGCAACCATCAAGGGAGAGATATGTGTACATCCGGGTCGCACAACATATTCACATGATCTAGCTTAATCGCTATTCCGAGTTGACATCCGCAGAGAAGATCGGTGATTCAACCATTATTGTGATGTCATTGTCTATTCTCTTTTGGGTACATGTATACGTTATGGGTGATTGGTTATATGTTAGATAACCGGAATGAATTTGGTGAAATGAAGGTGTTGATATATTGTTCTCTGAATTGACAACCGCTCAAACTCAAGAGTTATGTGTACATCGGGGACGCACAACAAGTTCATGTGATCGGGCTTTATCATTTATTTCGGGTTTGATAACCACAGAAATGATCCGTGTTAACTTGTTACTTCAGTTTTATCATCTTCTTCGGGTTCTTGAAGCTTCATACAATTAGACTGTTTGCTTCACTTCTTCTTCTTGGGGGAAATGGTCTTTTTTACGTGGATTGTCGGTTCGGGGGGAAGCTACCAAAGATTCATTTTTTGAAGGCTCAAGTTCTTGCGACGATTCAAGAGCCTCGAATGCTTTGGTGGTGAAAGTTTAAGAGATGATGACTTTTATCTTCTACAAAGTGCTGAACGATTTCCTTATCTCGGTACTCGTATCATCATCTTCTTAAACTATTTCTCTATCTTTGTAAATAATTTTCAAAAAGCAAAATACAAAAATATAAAACCAACAAAAACAAAATGGAAAAATATAAAATCAACAAAAGCCCATAAAAATCAAAAATTGAAAATACCAAAATATGTTTTCTCAAGACATGTCTTCGGTATCGATAACATCTACGGTCTTAGAAATGTCATTCAATAATGGCACGAGACTTTAGATGAAGTTCGAGCAGGAGGTGTAAATATTTCTTTCTAAACATATCTCAAAATATGGCTTACAGTTATTTCAGACTGTAACCCGGGCTTCAAATAATGGCTTGCAGTTATTTCAGACTGTAACCCGTGCTAAAACTACGGCTTGCTATTATTTCTGATAGCAACCCGCTCTTCAGAAAGGAAAGTGCTACGCTTAACCAATTTTCAAATATTTCGTGCACTTATCCTATAACAAAATGAGGAAAGTATGTCGAAGGACTGCTGTTCCTACTCAAATATTTTTCCTTTTAAAATTATTCAGAAAAATATTTGTTTTAACAAAGTGGTGGAAAATGAGTTGCTTAAAAATCATCAGATTCGGAATTCTCATAAATTTGCAAAACTCAATCAATGACTTTAGCACTTTTAAAACTTTTCAGAGAAAGAGTCATTGATTGAGGGGGAGAATGTTTTCAAATTTACATCATCTAACGAGCTTTCTTAATTATCCTATATGCTTAACTGAAAATGATGTTAAACTATGTTGAAGGACTAGGTGCCTAGGATATGACTGTTAGGATTCGATGATTTGAGTTTGATAAATACATAATTCCCATGCCTTTGTATGATCTGACTGATATGTTGAATGAATATTTTTAAATTTACATCATCTAACGAGCTTTCTTAATTATCCTATATGCTTAACTGAAAATGATGTTAACCTATGTTGAAGGACTAGGTGCCTAGGATATGACTGCTAGGATTAGATGATTTGAGTTTGATAAATACATAATTCCCATGCTTTTGTATGATCTGACTGATACGTTGAATTGAATTTTATTAGTCGATTGTTGTTTGGATGTTGTCGACCACCATATATGTCTATCTGTGTTCACTAACGTATGCAGATAACATGGTTTAAAAGAATGTTCCCGATCTGGATCCCAATATAGAAGATGATTGGATGCCGAAAGGAAAGGGTAACTATATCTTGGGTTAACAAATGAAGAAACAGAGCTTAATTTGACTTCTATGGAGAGTTGGCATGAAAGAATGCAACGTAAGAGGTCTCACTGCATCAGCAGATGGTTTTCTTCATCGACAAATGAAGAAATAGAGCTTAATTGGACCTCTATGGAGAGTTGGCATTACAACATGCGACGTAAGAGGTCTCACTGCATCAACAGATAGTTTTCTTCCAAACCTCCAGCAACAACAACAAAAGCAGCTCAACCACCTAACGTATCTTTGTGCAGGACAAGTAGTGGATGATAACATTCTTAAACAATTTTGTAAATATTGTTTTGAAAATGAAAATTATTGTTTTGAAAATATATTGGACTCAAATTTTAGAAATCAACCGGACTTCATTTTTATCAAAACTTAAGTCACTCAATCATCAACTACGGTCATCGATTGAGGGGGAGAGTGATTTAAAATAAAAATATTTTCAAACAATATTTCATCAATCAAGTCCGTTTGTGCAAAATAAGTGGTGATCTAAAGATTTAATGTTATGTCATGGTATGATTTTCTTTAAAACCCAAAGATCTTTCAAAATGAAATTTTTTCTGTTCTTGTTTGATTGTGAAATTGTTTTAACTATCATACCTGACACTAACAATCTTTAATGTCTATAATTGGTCCTCATCAGTCAATTTCAAAAATTAAATCTCCCGCTAAAATTTTTGTTGGGAATAATCCGTTACCACGGATAGTTATGGTTCATACTGCTTGGTTTAACACTAGCAGTGGAAACATATTCCCACTGCAAGTTCTTCATTACCACTGCTATCAGTTAATGATAAGGTTAAACGCGTCTTGATAAGTATAGAATAGATCTTGTGTATATTCTATTATGTTAGCTATATACTTATCTTGTAAAGGACTCCTTCTTGTATAAAAGGAGATCCTAGGTCATAGTCTTAGGTACGTATTTACATTACAAGATTACCTACGAAAGCTTCAAGGTGTAACCCTAGTGATACCAAGATCACTCGTATTATTTCATTAATAATATTGGAGCTTGAGTTTTGTGTTAACTTGTGTTTACTCTCATACATCATATAATTCGTCTTCTAAGTATTACTTAAGTAAATTCCGCTTGCTTGATAATATTATACAAAATATCATTGACACAAGGAGAGTGTCTTAGATCCAACAAGTGGTATCAGAGCAAGGTTCGATATTTTGTTTTAGAAGATCCAAAGAATTAGCTTGACTTACTCTCTCAAGACAATGGAGATGGAAAACAATCAATCAAACTCTTCTTCTACACCTGGACTCCTAAGCTTAAGCTTAATGAGTTTGAGATGTGGAGGATACCGATTGAGCAATACTTCCTCATACAGACTATGCTCATGGGAGATCATTCAACTTGGTGATTCTTTCAAATCTGTGACCACTACTTCAAAAGTTGGTGACACGAGATGTTGTGAAAGTTTCGTGCTCGAATCAAATTTTGAAAAAGCTCAAAAGAAGAATGATCTTAAAGCTAGAAGTCTATTGTCGATGACTCTTCCTAAAGACCGATTATTGCATTCAAACAAATACAAGACCGCTAAGGAACTGCTTGAAGAGATTTGCTCGGTGTTTGGTGGTAATGATGCAACAAAGAAGACTCGAAGACATTGTTAAAGCAAAGTTATGAAAACTCCTCCGCTTCAAGCAATGACTCACTTGATAGCATTTTACCAAACTTGAAGATTGTTACACAACTAATCGTGTTTGGCATTGAGGTAGAAAAGGAAGACCTCAATTTGAAGTTTCTAAGAAGTTTTCCTTGAGTTTCAAACTAATGTTCTTCAGATGGGAAAACAAAACAGACATTGAAACAATGAAGCTCAATGATCTTTACAACAACTTCAAACTTATTGAGCAAAGGTTGAAGAAGGTGGAAACTTGGTACAAGCTCTAGTAGCTTGGCATTGTTGTCAAATTCATTGACAGTGATGATTCAAGATGATAGTGATGATGATATTGCCACCGTAGGTTCTAAAGTTTCCACCGGTAATGTTAATGTTACCACCGCAGTTCCAAAAGAAGGTTGCTAGTATTGGAGATTCTACCTTTTATGCTTTTATCTCCACACAAGTTGATGGCTCTGTCTTAACTCATGAAGACATAGAGCAAATTGATGAAGATGACTTGGAAGAGATGGATATAAAATGGCAGATAGCTCTTCTTAGCATGAGGGCTATGAAGTTCTACAAGAAGACTGGCAAGCCTATTCACATTAATGGTGATGAAACTGCAGGTTTTGATAAGAAGAAAGTGGAGTGCTTTAACTGCCACAAGTTTGGACATTTTGCTAGAGAATGTAGAAGACCAAAGACCAAGGACAACAAGTCTACATGGTACAAGCAAAAGAAGGGACCAACTGTGGAAGAACCAAAGGCAATGTTGGCTATTGATGGTGTGAGTTATGATTGAGTTTCATGGATGATGAACAAGAAGAAGAACATTCAGATGTCGCTCTTGTTGCTACCGAATTTGCTCTCATGGCTTTCTCGACTACGAGGTACAAAACTCGAATGTTGCTCTAAAACATGTAGGCTGCTAGAGAAGTTGAAAGACTTAATAATTTATATTCTAATGAAGAGAAGAGTTATACACTCGCTAATTATATTGTAGCTAATCGTAGGAGAGCCATGGCGGTTTAGAAAACAAATAGAGCACTATCGTGAAAATGAGTCAAATTATAATGATGATATGATTCTTGTTAGGAGAGAGGTAGAACATACAACCGCTGTGAATGAAGCATACCAAAAGGAGCTTGAAAACTCCAAAAGAAACTTGAAAATGTCAATTTAACTATAGACAAATGTTATCATCGATGCGAGTCAATTGATAAAATTTGGAATGCTCAAGTATATAATAAAGCTAAGTCCGGTATGGGTTATAATCTGCGCCTCCACCACTAAGGGGTGTTCATTCACCTCGTGTATAGATTTAGCTCATACGGTATAGAGGATTTTAAGGATCTTGTAAGAGAATATGGTCCTTTAAAAGACACAGTTGTGAAGAGTGAGGAAGAGTGTAAGCTAGATAATGATGTTTTTGAGAGTGCTAGTGACTCATCCGTTGTAGATGAGAGTGTTAAAAGAATGTAGAGACTACTATCCCAAAAGTTGCTAATCATTACAGAGGAACCTAGGAAACCGGTTAATAAACCTAGACCAAGCTGTAAGGTATGCTGAGATGTATAGGAACAAGCCTACAGCTCCTAGGGTTAACCAGAGGAGTTGGAATCATGTTAAATCTCAATAATTAGGTAGTGATTTTGTGATGAACAATAAAGCATGCTATATCTATGGTAGTTTTGATCATTTACATGCTTATTGTGACTATCATGTTAGGAGAAGGGTAGTCTATGGGAACAAAAGGGTGGAGTCTAACAGATATCAACATAATGTAAACCCTAGTTCTAATTGCAATATGGTCCCAAGAGCAGTTCAACTTAGAAGTGGCCTCAAAACACTTGCCACTGCAAAATCTGTGAACACTGCTCACCCTAAGTCACCTGTTAAAAGTGCAAACACTAAAACAAGTTTTAATAAATCTGCACAAACAGGAAAAAGGACCTTTCAAGCTAAAAAGGTTAACAATAACCAACAGTGGGTACCTAAAGAAACCAAAGAGCTACCATCGCTCATTCAAAAGTTACCACCGCAAGGGTTTTAATAAGAAAAGGGGACATGGGCAATCTTGTGAAGGCCTCAAGACGTTGGGAATGGAAACCTAAAGGAAACACCTCTTCAACCAATCCCAATGGTGTATCAATGACCTTTGATAGATTTAACTATATTGATACACGAGGCGGATCCAAGTCAATCATGGCTTGGGTCCCCAAAAGAAACTAACTCTTTACTCTTATGTGCGGGAACATCCAAGAACAAAAGATCGGATCAAGGATATCTGAGATAGTGGGTGTTCAAGGCACATGACCGGCAACAAGTCCTATCTTTCGACTTTGAGCAATATGATGGAAGATGTCGGTTTTGGAGGTGGAGTAAATGGTAAAGTTCTTTGGTAAAGGAGTTATTAAACGGTAACTTGGACTTTGAACACTGTATTATGTAAAAGAGCTTAAGTATAATCTTTTAGTGTGTCACAAATGTGTGACAAAATGAACAATGTTCTTTTACCAAAGATATGTGTTTTGTACTCTAAGGATTTTAAGATGCCTGATGAAAGTCAAGTTCTTCTTAAAATTCCTAGAAAAGGCAATTTATATAGCTTTGATATGAACAACATTGTTGCTAAAAATGACTATGCTTGCTTGCTTGCAAAGGCCACAATGGATGAATCCATGTTATGGCATAGAAGACTTGGTCATGTTAACTTTAAAACCATTAACAAGATTGTCAAAGATGGTTTGGTGAGAGGTTTGCCTCAGAAAAGATTTGAAAATGATCAAACCTGTGTGGCTTGTCTTAAAGGCAAACAACACGAGCTTCTTGCAGTCAAAGTTGGTTAACTCTATTGCTCACCCACTTCAAATGTTACACATGGACTTGTTTGGTCCTACATCGGTGAGCGACTTGAATCTAAAGAAATATTGTCTAGTGGTGATCGATGATTTTAGCAGATTTACATGGGTTTTCTTTCTTGGAACTAAGGATGAAACAACGGCATCCTCAAGAGTTTTATCACGTAAGTAGAAAACCAATATGATATGAAAGTTAAAATCATTAGATGTGACAATGGAACCAAATTCAAGAATAGAGTTATGGATGAGTTTTGCGAGATAAAGGTATTAAAAGAGAATTTAGTGTAGCTAGAACTCCTCAACAAAATGGTGTTCTTGAGAGGAGGAACAGGACACGATAGAGGTGCTAGAACCATGTTGGCCGATTCAAAATTGCCAATTACTTTTTAATGAAGCGATTAACACTCGCATGCTATGTGCAAAACAGGGTTTTAGTTGTAATGACAAAGAACAAGACACCTTATGAATTGTTTAGGGAAGACCACCTACCCTTGACTTCATGAGACCATTTGGGTGTCATGTATCTATTCTCAATACCTTGGATTATCCGGGCAAGTTTGATGAAAAGGTCGATGAAGGGTATTTTGTTGGGTATTCCATGGTTAGTAAAGCTTTGAGTATTCAACTTAAGAACCCAAAAGATTGAAGAGAATCGCATGTTGAGTTCCTGGAAAACAAAGTAAATGTCAAAGGAACGGTCCGTAAAGACTGTTTGATCTTGATACTCTAACAAATACTATGAATTATGTGCTGTTTTACAAGCACATCTTCTTTTGAAGCTGCAGGATCAGAAGAGTTTCTTGATGATGATGAACCAAACAAAGAGGATACTGATGATCAAGATGATTTTAGTCTACCTCTTTGGGACTATGCAGATAATAATGATGTACAGAAAACTGGAGTTGCTCATCCTTCTTGTGATTTGAGAAAAGAAGGAAATAGTCATTTGAATGCTGAAAGTTCTGAAAGCAGTGGAAATTCTTATTCCACTATTCGGCAAAGTGTTTCCACTGCAACACCAGATGTAGGAATCACCACTCCAGTTAATATAGAAGCTCAAGCCAATGATGTTGAAATTTCTAATATGCCAAGTGAGATTGCAGTTCCTCGGACTCCCACACCATCGCTCATAAATCACATCCTCTTGAAAATGTGATTGGGGATGTCTATTCACCGTGAAGACTAGAAGACAAACAAAGTCGCACGATGTTCATGGATTCATAAGTAAAATATATGAATCTAAATTACATGCGAGCAAGAATGAATGTCTATTTATGTGTTTTCTGTCACAAATGGAGCCAAAGAATGTCTACAAGGCACTTGAAGATGAAAGTTGGGTGGAAGCAATGCAAGAAGAGCTGCCCAATTTAAGCTTCAAAAGGTATGGGTGCTTTGTGATTTGCCTTCCGGCAAGAAGGTAATAGGTACTAAATGGGTGTTCGAAACAAGAAAGATGAAAGGGAATTGTTATCGAAACAAAACTAGGCTTGTGGCTCGTGGATATACTCAAGAGGAGGGTATTGACTATGAAGAAGTGTTTGCCCTGTTGCAAGGATTGAAGCAATTAGGTCGTTTTAGCCTATGCATCTTTTATGGGCTTTAAAGTCTATCAAATGGATGTAAAAGTGCTTTTCTATATGGGCGATAGATGAAGAAGTTTATGTCTCACAACCTCCGTGCTTTGAAGACCCCGGATATCCTAACAAAGTCTATGTGGTTGTTAAAGCTTTGTATGGCTTGCATCAACACCAAGGACATGGTATGAAACCTTAACTACTTATCTTCTTGCTAATGGGTTTCATAGAGGCAGAGTGGATCAAACTTTGTTCATCAAGAAAGACAAGAATGATATCTTGCTTGTTCAAGTATATGTTGATGATATCATTTTTGGGTCTACAAAGACAGAGATGTGCAAAGATTTTAAGAAACTGATGAAAGAAGAATTTCAGATGAGTTCTATGGGAGAACTCACATTCTTTTTGGGACTTCAGGTATTACAAAATCCAGATGGTATTTTCATTAATCAAGATAAATATGTGGCTGAGATACTAAGGAAGTTCATGTTTACTGATGCAAAGTCATCTAGCACTCCTGCAGACAAGACTACACATCTTCTTAAGGAAAATAGTGGTGAAGTCGTTGATGTGCACATGTATAGATCTATGATTGGCTCTTTGATGTATCTTACATCATCTAGACCAGATATTATGTTTGTGTGTGCTTGTGCAAGGTTTCAAGTTACTCCCAAGTTCTCTCACTTGACCGCCGTGAAGAAGATTTTCGATATCTTAAAGCATTTCCTACTCGGGATTGTGGTACTCGGAGATTCTCCTTTAGATCCGGTTACTTACTCGAGATAGTGACTATGCTTGGAGCTAGCTTGGATAGAAAATCTACAACCGGTGGATGTCAATTTCTTGGCAATATGTTAGTGTCATGGCGGTGCAAGAAGCAAACTATGGTGGCTAATTCTTCAATCAAGCGAGTATATTGTCACGCAAGTTGTCGTGCTCAAGTTTTATGGCTTCGAATCAACTTTTGGACTATGGGTACAATTTTAAGAATACCATCATTCATATTGACAATAGCGATACCATATGCATTATTAAGAATCTGCTCAACACACAAAGACCAAACATATTGAAATTAGACATCATTTCATTAGAGACCTCATATGAAAAGGACTAATTCAAGTTGTCAAAATTCATACCGATGACAACTATCTTTGATTTGTTAACAAAAGGTCTTGATGTGGGAAGATTTCAAGATTTGGTCATGTGTCTTGGAATGCTTAATCCATAATTATGTTAGTGTTGAGGGAGGTCATTTGGTCTACCAAATTCTTGTTTAAGTTTGCATATCATGTTTTGATGAGAAGTTGGAGTTAAAAGGTGTATATCCGAGATACACATCAAATGGTTATTGATTCACCATGTCTAATACACATAAGAATCAACTAGTCCGTGAGCAAACGCCTCTTGGTAAAGACTTGACAAATCCGTTTATGGTTGATAGTTTACAAAAACTATATGGTTATCAACTCACCATATTCTTTATGATTAAGAGTTGGCTAGTCCATAGCAAACGACTCATGGTAAAGACATATCAAATCCGTTGATAGTCGGTAGTTTGCTAAAAACTATGATAAGAGCGATCTAGTTTACTCATGATTTTATTTCCCCACGCTCTTTGAAATTTTTGTGAAAATTACCATCGCTAGTTCACAGTTTCCACCGACGGTGTTATTTTACCACCGTAGTTCTAGCTGTTACAACCGATTATGTCAAGAATTAATTTTTACTAGCCGTTGAAAGTAACCATCGATAGTCATATATATAGGGTTAATATTTTAAGTAAATTATCTTCTTTCTATATTATAACTACTTTCTAAAGATAATTTTACTTGCGCATAAATTCTAAACCCTATATATATCTTTTTCTCTTAATTGGCTAGTCATTCTTTCAATTCTTATTGACGTAATAATATTTTTCATCAAAAGTTTCTATGGCTTCTTTGAAATTTGCAGATGAACACAACCTAGTGGCCTACCTACAAAAGTCTAACGAGAAGAGTGGCCCTGTTTTTCATCAGATTGTGGATTTTCTTCATACCACTCATATAAGGTATGCTTTGCTTTTCAAACCCACAATCTATATCTCTCAAATCAAGCAGTTTTGGACTTACGCTCACCCATAACACTTGAGAATAGAGATACACATGAAACAAGAGATGCTCTCGAGCCACCGTAGATGGGGTAACTATTGATGTTCTTGAGGCATCCCTAAGGAGAGTACTTTTCTTGGATGATCTCAATGGTCACATCACATTACCTATGTCGACATTCATGATACTTTATCATCCATGGATATGATACCACCGACAAAAGGCTACTTTCAAAAGAGTGGTTTTTCCCCATTGGAGATTTTTGATTCATACCTTGTTACATTGCCTTAGTCCTAAGAAAACATCTTATGAGCAATTTAGTTCAACCATGGCTTATCCTTTGGTTTGTCTAGTCATCGATAAGATTTTCAACTGGTCCAACTATATTTTTACCAAGATGAAAGGCAATGTACAAAGTAAAACCAAATTTTAATGTATCCAAGGTTTGTGCAAGTGTGCTTAATGAATTTCAACGCAACCTCACACTCACTGCTTATCAAATCAGTTGCCTAAAGCCTAAAGTTTTCAAAATTTGAATAAAGATGGCAATATGATTTTACACCTCCTACCCCAAATGCTTGCTAAAATTTCAACCGAACAAAACACACCCATAATTAATGTTCCTAACATTGATTATACCCCACGATTTCAAGAACCTATGAGAAAAGGTCAAAACAATCATCTCCTCTCATGACAACACAACACGTTTCGAACCTTTTGGTCTAGGAACAAGCGTACCAAATGGTGGTTCTAGACTTCCACCTAGTCCTACTATAGAGAGTCTCGGACCAATGCCCCATGATTCACCTCTCCCAACGGGTAACACGGTTGGAAGTGCCGAGGCGGTGGAAACCAATTGGAATTGATGGTTATGTGTACCAAATTAGCAAAACAGTTGATTCTCTACAAAAGACATTGGCTACTTTCAAGAAGCAACATGCCAAGGATGTTCAAGCTGTTAAAGACAGAGATTGTTAGGAATTAGAAATTCCGGTATTAAAGAGTCGGTCACCTCAAGTATATGTAATCGTTAGAAAGCTCGTAGTCGTAGTTCTTTTAAGTTAAGTAGTATTTAGTTAAGTAACACCGTGGAGGACGGACGGTCTTTACCCATCTGTATGCCCGATCCACACCCGATGTGTGGCGATTTATGTAAGACTATAAATACTCTCTACCTCCCAAGGTGAGAGTTGGAGCTCATAATAATATCTTTCACTTTCTCTCACTAAGTTCCCTAAACCTCTAACTTTCTCTCTAGAATTCCATTTATCGCCACTTTGTGTTATGGTTTGATGTGTATGTGAAAACTAATATCCTACAATTGGTATCAAGAGCCATGGTTAGATCATATCTTGCACATCTTTGGATTTTTAGTGGCTTTTAGGTGGTTTTTGAGTTTGAAAAAGTTTAGTGGTTTGTGCATCATTTGGTTGATTTCTTGTGTTAAAGCTTGGATTTTGTTAGTACTTTTATGTTTAGAATCATCACAAGTGCTTAGGTTTTCATTTGGTAAGCTTGAATCATCTTGGTTGGGTTGTTTTTGGATTAAAAAGTGATGTTTATGTGGTTTTTCTTGCTAGCGACTTGACATACGGATTTCTTTCTTCGTAGCGACTTGCTTCACAATTTTGTAGCGAGTTACGCTTTGGAGTTAGCGACTTAGACCTAGCGATTAACGGTACAAGTAGTGGACTCTCCACTACGGGTAGCGACTGGTGGTAGCGACTTGGTGCAGAGTGAGTTGCTCTTTAGCGACTTGAATCTTTAGCGACTTGTGTAGCAATTGTCGCCAAAATTTTGCTAGCGACTTGAGGCTTAGCGAGTTACTACTTAGCGACTTGCATTTGTCTAGCGACTTGGGACTTTAGCAACTTGGGAGTGTAGTGAATTAGGTGTTAGAGACTTAGTGCATTATCTTCTAGCGACTTGGGTGATTGTTTACGGTTTCTCTTGATTTAGTAAAATCCGTGAAAGAATCTATTTCGGTTTAATCATAGAGTTATAAAATCCCGTATAATCTGTTAACATGTCTACCAACGTTCCTACTATCATCTCCTTTATTGTCGAGGATGTTCAAGCGGTGGCTCGGATACTAGATCCACCCATGCTTGACAGAGGCCGACTACGATTCTTGGGCTCAACGAATCAGATTGTCTTGCCTTGGAAAGGAAAATAGTGTCAACATTCTCAAATCCATTGATGAAGGACCGTATCGAGTTGAGACGACTAGAGATATACTTGATACTAATGAAGATGGAACTCTATTTACGGAATGGATAGACCTAAAATGTATGATGAGCTTGATGATAAGGAGAAAAGAGATTCGATGCGATATCGGGGCTTCTAACATTGTTCTTCAAGGTCTTCCTAAAGACATCTACAAGTCGATCAATCACAACACGAAGCAAAGGCGGTATGGGATAATGTCAAGATGCTTCTCTCGTGTTCGAATTAACTATGGAAGACGGAGAATCACAACTCTATGACAATTTGAACATTTCAAGATGAAACCAGATGAGAGTGTCTATGAGTACTATGAGATTTCATAAGTTGGTGAATGATATGAGGAACATCGGGATGACTATGCCTAACATTCAATTGAACTCAAAATTTGTGAACAACATGAATCCCGAATGGCACAAGTTTGTCACCTCTGTGAAGCTCACTAAAGGATTGAAGAATACAAATTATGAGCAACTCTATGCCTTCCTCCTTCGAGAATGAGAGACATGCTATGTTTGAAAAATGATTCTTAATCGGTTTAAAACCAACCGAGGAGAGTCAAGCTCGCCTAATGACTCAACCGCCTTCTACTCTAACATCGGAATCACAACCAAAGCCTCACAAGTCATACCCTTGGGTAATGGTAATCACAAACTCATTCCCGATCCTATGTTCAAACAAGGCGATCTTGATGCACACGTGGGTAACTTCATTAATCAACTAGCTCTTCCGATTAGTCAAAACATGAATTTCTCCCACAAACCAACAACAACCTCGAACAAAGCATCTAACCCACACAATCAAGCTCTTGTTAAAGATGGAAGGATCGTGGTGCAACCAGTTCAGAAAGACAGTATGATCGGGGAAGAGGTGGAGTGGTAGAGGTTATGTTGGTAACGAATCGAGGAAGGAATGGTAACCAAGGTCAAGCTAAGCCGATCAAATGTTATAAGCTGTGGTGGTGAGGGACACATTGCAAGCGCACATCTCCAAAGCGTCCACAGAACGCCGATTACTTGAGATAAGATGTTGCTTGTACAAGCTCGGGACAATGGTCTTGCTTTGGATGAAGAGGAATTGTTGTTTCTAGCGAGGGCAATGCCAAGACCTATGATGCGAGATGTGGATGAGCGACCTATTCAGAGATAGGTCACAATCATCGAATGCCTTTCAAGTCGCCGATTGTGATGCATACGACTACGATGTGGATGATGGACCTACGCACACACAATTTTTATGGCTAGCATTTCTCCAATGGTTTCTCCCAAGGTCTCTTCTTCACCACAAGTGGCCCTTCCAAAGACAAACTCATCTCGAGGTACTAAAACTATACGATGATGTTGATGTGCAAAAGATGCATGACAAAGTACTATCAATCGAAACTATTGAATCAAATATTGAAAATATGGGTAATATCAATATTGTCCCATATGATCAATATGTGAAACAAAGTGAAAGTGAAGTTGTACCAAGTGATGCATCTTCTGCGATCAACAATGACTATGTTTTGATGAATACACCGCATGTGCCCCGATGATTCCGTAATTTCGAACTAAATGCCTATAAAGAACGTGTTACTATTTATGAACAACGTGCAAAATTTGAGTTGACCACTCGTGAGCGAGGAAATGGATGACCAAGTGCGTCGGTCATTAGAAAAAGTAATTTTAGAAGAAGTATTGAAACAAGAATTAAATTCCTTGCAAGAAAAGCTTTCTAAAACAACTAAGCAAAACAAGAACTTCAAGAAAATGTGAAAATGCTTAAGTAAGAATTTAATGCAAAGGAATCAAATCTCTTGAGAGACTTTTCTAATCTGAAAACTTTGAAAACAAACTTTAAAACAAGTTGTACATACAAGGAAACACCATTTGATCGCTCACATGGTCACTAAACATAGAATTCTAAGCGATAAGCATAGTGTTCCCATTATAGATAAACCCAACCACGAGTACGGAAAGATAGCAAAAGCGACTCAAAGTGTGATCTATGATGGCAATGAGATTCTTAAACCTAGACAAAAACCTAGTTGCGTTGAGTGCACAGAGGATGATAAAAACTAGATGAAATCACTAGGAGAAGATGAATAAGAAACTAAATGATCCTAAATGCAAAGAGAAAAAATAATTATCACTCCTCATGACTACAAGAAGGAAAAATGGATTTCCTTGAACAAGTTTAAGCCTCGAGACATTGTTGACTCCGAACAAGTCTTCGGAAAATGGATTTAGATAAGCGAAAGCGGAAAATATTGTTGAAACAAACCCTCCCTTTGGAAAATGCCTAGAGCGTGTGTATCCTCCTAATACACCAATGCATCTTGTTCCTAGAACAATTGACACTAAAAGCAAGACCTTAATTAGCCAATACGTTATATTTCAACTATTTGTTGATTTTGAGAAAACTTGCAAGAAAAGGATCACACCCTTGGTATAAGCGAAGGAGAAAGGGTTTTGAACAAATGAAAGAATGTTATTTAAGCGAGGTCATGCCTTTCTTTAAACTTCTAAAAGATCACTTTGAGAGTCTTAAAAGGGATAGAAAGCGATATTAAGGGAATGGAAAAGGAATTTGATGCAATGATTGTTGAAGTTAGTGACTATGAGCGTGCACTAAAATATAATGAGATTGAGAGGAAGAACTTGCATACATTAAATGAGACTCTTATTCTTGAATGTGTTGCTCAAGATGTGTTTTTCATCTGCGTCAAATTGCTCTATTAATGCTTCCCAATTTCATGAACTATCTGTTGCCTGCGAAAGTCTCTCATGATCGTGTCATTGAGCTTGAAAAACTAATTCTAAACTAAGCGAGAAAATTGAACCGGATGATCACGACAATTTGGTTAAACATTTTCTAAACTAGAGGTTGAGCATTTTAATTTACAACTAAAATATCAACATCTTAAAGAAAATGTCAAAACTTCAAATATCAAGACATCCTCGGATGCTCCGAGTTTGATGCGGTTTTCAAATTAACAAACGTGATGAAGCAGATTCAAGCTCATTGCAACACGATCGAAAGTTGAAAGCCCAAATCTCTCAATTAAAGGGTCAAACGAACAATATGACGGGCTCCCAAATGCCTCCTCCTTTAGACTCTCAGTTTCTCAAACGTTTCATCTTCAAAACCTAGTAAATGCATTACAAAAGGAAAATGAAAGTTTTCTAGAAGAAAATGAAAAGTTAAACGTCATTTCAATGAGTTATTTGAATCAATAAAGGTCACTCGTAACAAAAATAACGAACAAATAGCTTCATTGCAAAAGGAAATTGAGAATCAAGAGTCGTAAAAGGAAAATGCATATGACCAATGGGAGAATGGTGTATCAAAGGTTCACTCTTGTAATAAATATGCGTTGTTTGTGAATTATGTCCCTCCTCATCTCAGGAACAACAAACTTGATGTTCAAACATACTTCTCATCCCTTAAGGATTTATTAGAATGTCTGCGTGAGATTGTTGAAGAGGATAAGTTAGAGAAACCTCATGATAATGCAATTGGAAATGCATGCTTATATGCCAAACGATCTCAAGAAATCTTAGAATGCTTGATCACAATATGCCCAAAGTCATTAGGTGAGAGAGTTAATCCTTTGATTCCATGCTCGATGCCCAATGCCAAGTATGATATTCAATCGATTCCTAGTGCTTTGAATATGAACCGTAGTGTGCCTTTAAGTAGTTCGATTCGGATCATCAATGCTAAGAAAGAGAACTCAAGTGTACCTTCTAGGAGGAATTCAATTATCGGTACTTCTAGTTTCAAGAAAGTGAACCTTAGTGTGCTGCATGTAGTTCGGATCGGCACATCTACACGGTGATGCAAAGAGTAGTAAAACCAACTAATGTTCCCATTCCCTATACAGAGTAATCGGTGACATTAAAGGGAGCGGTCAAAGTCTCAAGACAATACAAGGAATGATAGGACCTCGCAAGCTAAGAATGTGCCTTTGGAAAAGAGTAGAAGAACAGTCTAGGAACTTTAAGTTTGAATCGAATAAAACGAATCGTGTTGATTCTAGTATTAGCCTTAGGCGTCATGTAATTAATTCAATTCGATACTATTTGCAAACCTTGTATTGATGTCCGCTTGAATTTCATCTCTAATCATGAATGTGGTGTTAATGCTTTGCCTAATGATGCTAATTGTCCGATTAATATTGTTAATGCTAAAACTCATGCTAAGAAGGCTAAAAGGCAAAAACGAAGAAAGTTAGAAAACAGTGGAAACCCGGGAAGAACATTCAATAAAATAGGCTATTATTGGATACCATTGGTCATAAGACTAATCGATAATGCCCACTAGAAAATGGATGCTCTTGGTAGAACTATTCCTTAAGAAGTGATCACACCGTGATGTGGCTATCTGAGACACTAATCGCATCTATTCACAATGATTCAATTGCCTCATTTTCGATATGAATGCTTCTATTTACGATGTGGGTGTTCCAACCATTGTTACTAACCAAATGGAACCCATTCTTGCATGGGGATCCCAATTATCCGATTATCCATTCTTATGCGTGTTCAACTGCAGATCGTTCAAATCGATTACGTGGTACGGACTCAGTCGTTCCAAGCATATGATTTGGCGACCGGTCACGACTCATGAACTTCGTGAGCAAATTCATCGGGGCTATTAGATTCGGGAATGATCATTTTGGTGCTATTATGGGTTATGGAGACTATGTTGTTGGAAAAAGTGTTATCTCCAGAGTTTACTATGTAGAAGGTCTTGGTCACAATTTGTTCTCTGTTGGTCAATTCTGCGATTCAGATCTAGAAGTAGCCTTCATAAAACATACCTGCTTCATTAGAGAACTTGATGGTAAGGAACTTTTAAGAGGTTCACGAGGTTCAAATTTATACACCATCTCCATCGATGATATGATGAAGTCCTCTCCAATTTGCTTGTTGTCAAAGGCTTCTAAAACAAAGTCATGGTTATGGCATCGTCGTCTCAATCACCTGAACTTCGGTACCATCAATGATCTCACCAGAAAGGACTTAGTTGTAGGTTTACCTAGACTCAAGTACGAAAAGGATCATCTTTGTTCAGCATGTCAATTGGGAAAAAGCAAGAAGTATGCCCATAAACCCAAACCTACTAACTCATCACGAAGTTCTTCACATGATTCATATGGATTTATGTGGACCAATGAGGTGCGAGAATATCTTTGGGAAGAAATATGTGTTAGTTGTGGTTGATGATTACTCTAGATTCACGGGTCAAGTTCTTAAGGACAAAGGATGAAACTCGATATCATCATCAAACTCATCAAACAATGCGAGTTCGACTTAACAAAACCGTCGAATTATCGAGCAGACAATGGAACCGAGTTTGTCAACAAACAACTTAGTGAATTCTATGAAAGCGTTGGAATCGACCATCAAAGAAGTGTTCCACGAACTCCTCAACGAGCGGTGTAGTTGAAAGACGAAATCGAACTCTTGTTGAAGCCGCTAGAACAATCTTGATTTACTCAAAGGTTCCAATGTTTCTCCGGTCTCGAAGCAATTGCCTTGCATGCTACACACAAAATCGTTCCACGATTCACACTGTTCATGGAAAACTCCATATGAACTTGTCCACAATGAAAACCTAATCTCTCCTTCCTTCGTGTGTTTGGTGCATTGTGTTATCCAACTAATGAGGTCAAGACTTAGGCAAACTTAGGGCTAAAGCGACATTGGAGTATTTGTAGGATATGCACCAAACAAAAGGGATACCGAATCTACAACAAAAGAACCCGAAATATCATAGAAACAATTCATGTTACGTTTGATGAGCTGACCGGTCAAATGGCTCCTGGACACTCCAGCTCAGGACCCGCACTTCAAAACAGTCCCATTGGTTCATCCCTTGTTCCAAACTCCTCTCAAGAAACTCCATATGTACCTCCATCTGAAGATGATTTAAAGAAATTATTTGATCCTATGTTTGATGAACTTTATGATTCAAGTACTAATGAGGTGTTGATCCCTACAACAGAGGATGCTCATATTCCTGTGAATGAAGTCAATCCCTCAGTCTCAATATCGTTAAGTCAAGAAGCGCCTACTGCTGATCCTTCCGTTTCATCAACAAATCATCATTCTTCAAATGTACATCATGGAACTGTTTCTAGCATCAATGATGAAGTTAATCCCTTTGCTACTCCTGAAGATGCTCCATTTGAAAACATATTTGCTCCTGAATCATCATCAGAACCATCTTCTTCAGAAGACATCGACTCTGCTACCTCAGTCCCTCAACAAGCGCCACATGAACACCTTAGAAAATGGACTCACGATCATCCACTAGACAACATCATTGGAAATCCTCTCGTCCTGTATCAACACGGAAACAACTTGCAACCGATGCCTTATGGTGCTTCTTCAACTCCGTACTATCTAAGATCGAACCAAAAGATGTTAAAACCGCCATGAATGAAGATAGTTGGTTCAATGCCATGCAAGATGAAATTCATGAGTTTGATCGACTTGATGTATGGGAGTTAGTACCGCTCCAGGCGTGCTATGATTATTGCTCTTAAATGGATCTTCAAAGTGAAACTTGATGAGCATGGTGATGTGTTGAAGAACAAGGCTCGATTAGTTGCTAAAGGATACCGTCAAGAGGAGGGTATTGACTTTGAAGAATCTTTTGCTCAGGTTGCTCGAATCGAGGCAATCGAATCTTTTCGCTAATCTTGCTAGTAAGAACATGGTAGTCTATCGGATGGATGTAAAGACGGCATTTACGAGCGGAGATCTTAAAGAAGTCGCTCACGCCGACCAACCTGAAGGATTTGTGAATCAAGAGCATCCTACACACGTCTATCATTTGAAGAAGGCTCTTTACGGTTTAAAGCAAGCTCCAAGGGCATGGTATGATACATTGTCAAAGTTTCTTCTATCTACCGGATTTAGCAAAGGAGCGATTGATCCTACATTGTTCACCGTGAAGTCGCAAACATTTAATTCATGTTCAAATTTATGTTGATGATATTATTTTGCCTCGGCGGACCCAATGGAATGTGATCGTTTTCTAATGAAATGAGTTCAAAATTTCAAATGTCAATGATGGGACAAATGTCATTTTCTTGGGATTATAAATTTCACAAAGTCCGGAGGCATTTTCATAAATCAATCTAAATATGCAATGAGATCTTAAAGAAATTTGGATTTGATTCAAGTGACCTGTTGACACCCCATGATTGATCGAACCAAACTAGATGAGGACCACTCGGGGATCATGATTGACCAAACGAAATATCGTAGTATGATTGGATCCCCGATGTACCTCAACGCTAGTAGACCGACATCTTGTTCATTGTGTGCATGTGTGCTAGATACCGTGCTAAGCCTACTAAAATCACCTTGAAGTCGTTAAACGGGTCTTCGGTATCTCCAAGGAACCATCAATATGGGTCTTTGGTACCAAGGACACCGGTATGTCACTAACGGCCTATGCGAGATCGATCATGCGGTTGTCAAGATACACGTCGAAGCACGTCCGGAGGTGCTCGGTTTTGGGTGATAAGCTTGTGAGTGGTCTTCAAAGAAGCAAATGAGTACTTCTATTTCCTCTACAGAGGTGAATACATAGCCATGTCATCTGTTGTGCTTAAATCTTATGGATGAGATCTCAATTATCGACTATGGCTTTGAATTCAACAAAATCCCTTTGTCTTGTGATAATAAAGTGCTATTGCTCTCTCATGCAACAACGTTCAACACTCAAGAGCAAAGCATATCGACATTCGACATCATTTCATCGGGAACAAGTGGAAAAGGTGTGGTGGAACTCTATTTTGTGAGGTCTCGAATATCGGTTAGCGAGACATCTTCACCAAAGCTCTTCCAAGAGAACGTTTGAGTTTATTCTTCCACGCCTTGGCTTAAAAAGCCTTCAACCGAAACACTCAAACGTCTCGAGGAGGAAGACGAGGAGTAAAGGTCTATCTTCATCTCATCTCTTGTATATATCTATTCGAAAAACAAAATACAAAATTATAAAACCTTCAAAATCAAATAGAAAATATAAAACTTTCAAAAAAAAAAAAAAAAAAAAAAAAAAAAAAAAAAATTGAAAAATTGAAAAATCTTCAAAAATATTGTCATTTTGTCATGTTTCTCTCGATTCGATTATATCTACGGTCTTGTTGTTGTCATTCAAAGAATGACACGGAGTTTAGATATTGTTCGAATTTTATTATTTAAAAAAAAAAAAAAAAAATCAAAAAATCAAAAAAAAAAAAATCAAAAATCAAAAATATTTTTGGGAGAAAGAGAAACAATGGTTTATTGTCATTTTCGAGCAATAACCGGTTTTTAAAGAAAGAACGAGCCATATTTTATCATGCTTTCAAAATTCCATGCTCGATTCTATAAACATTTATCTCTTTGAAAACTAAATGCTTGAAAAATAACTCGGTCTCTATTTTTGATAATCATCAGGACTTATTTTTCAAAATCTCTATCTCTCAATCAACAACCTATGTCATTGATTGAGGGGGAGAATGATTTCAATTAAATTAAATTAAAAAGTTATTTGGCATTAAATTGTTTTCAAAAGATGTACATGCATGTTTTATCAATGGAGTTTAAAGTCTTAAAATCCGACCTTTATCAGTTAAAACGCTTTCATAATCAAGCCACAATTCCCCTTAAAAGCTTTCAAAATCAATTTAAATCTATAAGAGATCACAAATCTCAAATGATTTGATAATTGTGATCGGGGGAGAATGTGTGATTTAAATTGGATTTAAACTGATAATTCGGTAAATGGCTCTATAAGGATGTACATGCTGTCCTTCCCACATGTGACAAACGATTTCAAATTTTCAATGCACATGTTGAGGGGAGCATCTATCTTAAACCTATGATTTGAAACGTGATCATTTATCTCAATGTGCGGGTTCCTTCTAGTATGTGCAAAACTCTTTTCTAATCTCGAGGCACATATTGAGGGGAGCAAACTTATGAAAACCTCATCCTTCCGGAAATGCTTTATCTTCTTGATTTGATCAGGAAGTGATGTTGATATCTTTAGAAAATGGTAATCAAAGAAGTAAATTCTTCCTCTTGCCTCCGTGTGCAAAACGATTTCAAACATTTGATGCACATGTTGAGGGGAGCACTGTTCTAAAAATATCAAAAACAATTCGAGCACAAAATGTTTTGATAATATATCACAAGTATCCGGATTGATTTTCAAATGGTTTTCAATTGGTTCCAATGGCGGATGAACAATACCAAATTGACCGACCAACTTTACTTTATGTACGGTGATATAAGGATGATAAGGTTAGGTATGTGTTCCCATGATCCGCGAGCCGGAGGGATCTACCGAGGACAATCCACTAGTTAGTGTAGAAGTCCTTAGGTATGATGATAAAAGGAGAAAAGTGAGATATGGGAAGAGTGCGGATGAGATAGAGCAAATCTTGGAACAAACCCAACAAGGTTCTTGCTATGAAGTCTCGGTAAGCCTTGAAGGGTTGAAGAATTAAAAGGAATTGAATGAGATAAGGGTGAAAACAAATAGCCTCCATTTATTCAACCTTAGGCGTAAACCGGGTTCACTTCATATGCTACCGATGGTAACATCGGTATTGAAGACAAGACGTCATGGACCCGGTGGACGCTCGCACTTCAACTTTCCAAACCACTCAAGTTCCTCTTAAAAGGACTTGTTTCATTCTCACGGGAACCGACATTATCTATCGACTTTCTCTTAGAGATTGTTGATATTGAAGAAGGAGACCTCTCCTAGTCTCGACACGGGATCCAAATATGCACAAATTGAGTCTAGAGCCACGAGATCATCAATAAATCTCATTAGGACACTTTCAATGAAGACTCTCTGTTTCACACAATGTGGAAGAGAGATTATATCTTGAGTCCCACGCATTATCCTTGTGGTATTGCGAACATCCGAGTGATGTGTATACATATTCACAATGAAGATGGAAAGCCTTCGAGCCAACATCAAACAAGCTCTGGTAGGTGGCATGTGAGATCTATTATATGGATCAACCATGTGACAACCGAGCAGAAACAATGGGGCGATTCAATCTCTTGAATCAATCTCGGTTCGAGTTATGGATTGACGGATACCTTTGAAAACCGGTCGTTGTGCTTAAAAACTCTTTTCTTTAGCACATCGACCGTGTACTCATTTTTCAAACCAAAAGGTGTTTTATGATTGATAATTGATCTTCAATAAAACCTTCGTTGTGTTGCAAAACAATTTCTATTGAGCAATACACGATTGTTTTTCAAATCTCTTTTCATCAATCGGTGGACTTAAAATTATTGGTTCACTCACTCCGTGTTGTCTTCTTTGAGATGTTCGGTTTGAGAACAACTAGAGCATTGCGAAACCCCGTCAAGGAAATTCTTGAATTATACCGATCACAGCGGTACATGTCTCGATCAGCGGGAACCGTGGGCCGTGTACCTCAATTCAACGAAGTGATCAAAGACACTTTCGTGCGATTTATTGCTAAGCTGTTGTTTGCGGTACACCCGACGCGTTTGCGGTGATCGAATGAAGCGGTCAATCCATAGCCACATGCTCACTTATCACATTCATCTCAAAAGAAATCATGATTAGTGCATCAATGACTCGATATTTTCACTCCATGCTTCGCGCTGCTGCGCCAATATCTTGAATCAACGAAAGCTTTCGCTACTCTGATAAGAAGATATCATGATCCAGAATGTGAGCATGTCGGTCCTAATGTCACAACATCACATAATATCAACACCACAAAGGATGTCTCAGAGATTTTTGATAGCTGATGATCTCAAAAGCTGGCACAAATTTATTATCACGTGGATCAGTGAAAGACCTCCACTTGAAGTAACCAAACATGCAATGTGAAGAATTAATGACTACGAGCTTAGGAGCAAAAGACTACATCAAGAATGCAAGATCAATTGTTAATGTAATATCTATTTGTATTCAATGTAATTTTGGTACATGATTGAGGTGACCTCCTTAGGGGAGATTGTTAGAATTAGAAATTCCGGTATTAAAGAGTCGGTCACCTCAAGTATATGTAATCGTTAGAAAGCTCAGAGTCGTAGTTCTTTTAAGTTAAGTAGTATTTAGTTAAGTAACACCGTGGAGGACGGACGGTCTTTACCCACCTGTATGCCCGATCCACACCCGATGTGTGGCGATTTATGTAAGACTATAAATACTCTCTACCTCCCAAGGTAGAGAGTTGGAGCTCATAATAATATCTTTCACTTTCTCTCACTAAGTTCCCTAAACCTCAAACTTTCTCTCTCTAGAATTCCATTTATACGCCACTTTGTGTTATGGTGTGACAACTCGCAATTTCAGGTCATTTCTCGACACCATTCATGTCTCATTATTTCAACATTTTTAGTAAACTTGGTTTACTTGTTTCAAATTCGCGTAACCTTGGAGGTTTAGCGGCGAATTCATGATCATGACATCACGTGCATTTCATATGGACTATGATTAGTCTACATTTCATTGACATCAATTGCATCTCATTAGTTCATTCATGACATTTCATTTCACCTTCAACGCGTAATTTTTATTTAATAAATTTTTATCGCGTGAGTTTTTATTTTGATTATTTAACTCGTTACTTTCAAAAATGATCCCGAGGTATTTTTAAACTTATATTTAGTTCATAAAAACTATATTTTTAGTTTTCCTAGTGTTTCAAATTTATTTGGTATTTTAATCGTTAAAGTTTAATTATTACGTCGTTTTCTTAAAATTTTTACGATAATTATTTTATCACCCGAATTTCACAAGGAAAGTATTTTTACAATTTTATCACCTCAATACAATCTATTTTGAGCTACTAAAACTTACTTGTACCACAAATTACCATTTACCTTTACATTTATTTAACTTACATTTTATTCTACAAATTAAACAAGATACATGCAAGTTACAATTTTGAAAAAAAAATATATATAAAATGGAGACAACCTCCCCAAAACCGCCAAGGGAGGGTGTCACATAAATGAAGTATGGTTTATGTTTTCTTTCTAATAATTCACTTCAAGTCTTCAAAAGTCCTACTACACATTCATTTTACACATAGATCAAAGTGTTATACAAAAAAAATTTCTCTTCTCTTTGCTCCATCAAGAACCGGCCACTCATCATAGGTGCCAAGGGATCAAAGTTTTTGCAAAATCAAGTGTGTTTTACAACCTAGATTATATCCTTTTTATGGTTTTGAAATAAAAACCAAGGATATTTAAGTTAATCCTTGTTACTTACACCTCTTCATTTTCACTAGTAAGCATATTCTTATCATTTTCAAGTTTCCTTGTCATTTTCATAAGTTTCTTTTCATTTTTGGAGCTTATATGCATGTTATGTGATTTATACCATTTATTTCATGATTTTAAAGTTATATATACAATATGGTCATCCTATAATTACTCCCATGGTATTCTTTGGTATTGATGGTGATTAGGAACCCATGACACCCTAAGAAGGTGTATGGTAGGATTAGATTAGCTTTGGAGTTGATTTGAAGGGATTAGAATAGGTTTTGTCCGAGAAAAACTATTTTCGTAAACTATATTTTACGTTCTGTCCTTGTTTCGAAATTCTGGAAAAACCTACTGTTGGAACGACATTTTTGCCTTGATATTTAGAAAATATACTTTAAAACGAATCCGTGGCCTTTTGAACGGACAAAAACGGACTTATAACGAAGCCGTGGTGAATTTTTAAAGTTTGACGATTTAAACGGACATTTTCAGAAAATTTCAGCTTGCTGTTTTGTATATTTCGAGTCAAAACGAGCCTTAAGCTTCACAAATTATTTCGACTAGTCAAAATATATTAGTACTTGATACGAAGCTAAGGACATATTTTACGAGAAAACGGATTTAAAACGACAAATATATGCACGTTTTATAAAGTTGCCGTAAATATTATTTTCGAAAAACTATATTATTTTTACGTTACAAGTATTTTATTAGTTGTAAGGGCTATGTTTATGCGCTTTTAACCATGATGTGAAACTTTTATAACGAAATGTCTTCTAGTAAAATCAAGTTCATCGGCCATATTTTTCAAAACAAAAGCCGTTTGTCAAGCGGAGTTATGGTAAATAATTTACGGATGTTCAAACATTGGCGAAACTCATTTTCTCGCACACAATTAACAAAAATCACCAACTTTAGCCTTTGATATCTTTATGATCGAGACCTTTTGACGAAAACTTCGAACTAAAACTTTTAGATATCGATACAAACTTTCCAAAACCGTCGAGTTCGTTCTCTAACGATCGACGACACCGCTTTATGACTACTTTTCCGAGCCATTTTGTTGATTTCAAGAAAATTCGACGACATTGTTTTGCTGATTTAAAAGTGATAATTTCACCAAAATCATTATAAAACCATTGTAGGATGACATTTTGACATAAAAACATGTAAAGTCATTTTGATGGGTCAAGACGTCAAAAGAGTATTTTTCGACGACGAGTAATATTTTCAAAACCCGTAAATGGTATAAATAACATACTGAAGTGCATGCATAACATTACATTGCAACTCATTACATATCATATCATTCGTAATAGGTCATTTACGAGATTCACGCTATACCTCGGTGTATCCACTTTTGCCATCGCATTATTGTCCATGTGAGTTTTCATAGCCCCGCTTACTTGTTTTCATAACTGCTTGGGGAGATACATGCTCATCATCTTTTATGACATTCATATCTATTTGCAAACTACATGCTTAATCGAACTTAATGTTTAGTCATATCCTACATTATAAATCATTGAGTGAATGTCTTGGGATTATCATTGGATTTGAATGTCTTGGGATTATCATTGACCGAATGTCTTGGGATTATCATTGACCGAATGTCTTGGGATTATCATTGATGAATGTCTTGGGATTATCATTGTCTTTGAATGTCTTGGGATTATCATTGTCTTTGAATGTCTTGGGATTATCATTGTCTTTGAATGTCTTGGGATTATCATTGACTATACATATCTTGGCAATGGGTTGTGAACACACAGGTTGCAAGTTTTGTATGGGCGGGACTTGAACCGAGTGGATTCACAATGCCTTTGTTGCATAAACGATTTCTAAAGGCTTTACATTTCAAAACAAACTCTATGAACTCACTCAACCTTTGTGTTGACACTTTTAGCATGTTTTATCTCGTATCTAAGGCATTCACTTCATGGCATGCATTTGGACACATCATGGAGTCGTGGTGACGACGCGTCTCACTGGGTTTTACGACTTTAAAACATCGTTTGAATTGTAACAAACTTATTTCCGCACGTTGATTTACATTTGGGACCTACTTTGTAAACTCGATTATTTTATTAAATCAAGCGATGTATTTTCCAAACGACACTTTAGGTCGCTCAATATAACTCGTGATTATGATGCTATGACAATCAATCCCTGTGAATTCCATTCACGCAAAAATGTAATTTGGGGTGTGACAGATTGGCATCAGAGCTTCAGTTATAGAGAACTAGGTTGCATCATTGACCCTAGACTATAACTACATCATCATAGCATCTCATCATTTCATCATAAGTGCGGGTTCACTTCACATGCGGTCATTACGTACATTCTTCGAGTTATTCACTTTCATTTCACATCGATTGTCACATGGATGCCCTTAAATGCCCATCCCATTATCTTTTCCCCATACTCTAACGTGGAGAATTCCTTGTCATTCCCTATCACAATTTTTATATCAGCTGATTCATCATCGATAACGACGAATGCCGAGATAAACTTTTAATTAGGGCAAAGTCGCTCTCACTCCTTTGTTTCACCACTAACATGTCGAGTTACACTTTATTCACACATTAAGTCACTAAACCATCATACACTTGAAGCACTTACGACACATCATAACCCATTTCGTAGGAAACCGTCGATCATTTTGAAAAATAACCTCAAACTCATCGTTTCTTATCACATTTCTTTGAAGCGCTTATTATTAACATCGGATTTTGCTACGCCTCACATTTCCTCTTGTTTTGAAGAAGATATGGCATCAAGAAAGCTACAGTTGAAATGACCCAAGCGGCTATTCGGTTAGTGAATGATAGCATTGCTAATGCTCTAAGAGTTGAAAGGAAACGGTGGTCGCTGCCGCCGAGGTCATGATCTTCTTCAGAGCCGCTAGGCTAGTCTCACATCGAAATGCCGGAGGATCCGGAGTTAAGAAATGTTCGTACAAGGATTTCAAAAGTTGTGAGCCCACGAAATTTAGAGGTACCGAGGAGCTACAAGAATGGTTCGATGGTTTGAAAAATTGGAATCGATGTGTTTTGCTATGTAACCGTCCGGATGATAGTAAAGTTAAATTTGCTACGAGCACATTACTCCATGGAGCATTATCGTGGTGGAATTCTTATGCTCAACCGATTGGGATGGAGAATGCTTTCAAGCTTACTTGGGAGCAATTCAAGAGTTTGGTAACTAAGAAGTTTTGTCCTCGTACGGAAATCAAAAAGTTGGAGACGGAGTTCTATGAATTAGTAACCATTGGGTACGATATTGACACTTACATACGGAGATTTCAAGAATTGGCTGTGTTATGCCCGTCCATGGTTTCTGATAATGAGAAGTTGCTAGAGGCTTTTATCGGGGGACTTCCCGAAATTATTCAAGGCGATGTGACTTCTTCTGACCCGCAAACGATTGAGGAAGCTATTCGATTGACTCAAAAGCTAATGGCCCAGGTAGTGAAGAGAGGCAAGTACCCCAACACCAACCAAAACAACAACAACCCCAACAACTGCACCAACTACTACAATAACCAAAACAATGACAACAACACCGATAACCAAATCAACAACAACAAAAGAAAATGGGAAAATGACCGAGGAGGTTACAATAACAACAATCAAGACCGTAACACTAACCATCATCAACAATGAATAGAGGGCAAGAGACCGCAATGGTTTATGTTGTCGCACCAATAGAAGGCAGAGGTTATGCCGAACCTACCCATTATGTAATCGATGTAAGTATCATCACACGGGACTTTGTCCTGTTAATGCTACAAGTGTCAAAACTAGGACACCATGCCAGAATTGTAGAGGCAAGACCATAGTTACGTGCTTCGGATGTGGGGAGCAAGGACACTATCAAGTCAATGTCCTCAAAACCAAGGTCAACAAGTCGAAGGTGCTCATGGGAATGTATATATGTTAGAAGGAGGAGGAGGAGCTCGTCAAGGTATCAACGACGCGGAAGACCAAGAAGTTCGAAACTAATGTCTTATTTCTCCTTATGTACTATGTCGCACCAAGTTTATGTCTAATCATCGATCCGAAACTTTATAACTTAAAGATGTACTACTTTTGCTAAACCACTCGTTGTAAAATATTCTCATCTATCGTACTTTATTTTCTTTCCGATTTGTTATCATTTACGAGGATTTTAATTCTTTTACTTCAACTATCATTTTAACGACACTTCTCCATGTCTTCTCTCCTCGATGTTCATCACAATTTTAACATCGTTGACTCAACACCAAACAACATATGAGTCGATTAGTCCAAGCATTGCATAGTTACTCCTAAATTATACATAGCCCGATCACCTATGTCTAATTCAGAAGAATCATGCAATGAAGGGAGTAGTAGTCTCATATGAGTAAGCATTCAGAATCGAGCCAAATTTTCAAAAGATTTTCTTCAAACCACTTGTTTCCAGCTTGATCCGCGTGATGCTTCTTGTTTGATGAGTTGCAAAGATCGAGCTAGAAACAAGTCGTTACCTAAACCGATTTAGCCTAATCTCATGACAGTTCTTGTTTGATGAGTTGTGAGATTAAGTAAAATCGGTTACCAAAAGTCTTTGAGGGTTTTGCTCGGGAATGGGAAAGTTTGCCACATCAAACCCTAAACCCGATAGACTAACACAAACCGAATTCGTGGACTGAATTCCTTTTTGATGGGCGAATGTGACAACTCGCAATTTCGTGTCATTTCGACACCATTCATGTCTCATTATTTCAACATTTTTAGTAAACTTGGTTTACTTGTTTCAAATTCGCGTAACCTTGGAGGTTTAGCGGCGAATTCATGATCATGACATCACGTGCATTTCATATGGACTATGATTAGTCTACATTTCATTGACATCAATTGCATCTCATTAGTTCATTCATGACATTTCATTTCACCTTCAACGCGTAATTTTTATTTAATAAATTTTTATCGCGTGAGTTTTTATTTTGATTATTTAACTCGTTACTTTCAAAAATGATCCCGAGGTATTTTTAAACTTATATTTAGTTCATAAAACTATATTTTAGTTTTCCTAGTGTTTCAAATTTATTTGGTATTTTAATCGTTAAAGTTTAATTATTACGTCGTTTTCTTAAAATTTTACGATAATTATTTTATCACCAATTTCACAAGGAAAGTATTTTATAATTTTTATCACCTCAATACAATCTATTTTGAGCTACTAAAACTTACTTGTACCACAAATTACCATTTACCTTTACATTTATTTAACTTACATTTTATTCTACAAATTAAACAAGATACATGCAAGTTACAATTTTGAAAAAAAATATATAAATGGAGACAACCCTCCCCAAAACCGCCAAGGGAGGGTGTCACATAAATGAAGTATGGTTTATGTTTTCTTTCTAATAATTCACTTCAAGTCTTCAAAGTCCTACTACACATTCATTTTACACATAGATCAAAGTGTTATACAAAAAAAATTCTCTCTTCTCTTTGCTCCATCAAGAACCGCCACTCATCATAGGTGCCAAGGGATCAAAGTTTTGCAAAATCAAGTGTGTTTTACAACCTAGATTATATCCTTTTATGGTTTTGAAATAAAACCAAGGATATTTAAGTTAATCCTTGTTACTTACACCTCTTCATTTTCACTAGTAAGCATATTCTTATCATTTTCAAGTTTCCTTGTCATTTTCATAAGTTTCTTTTCATTTTTGGAGCTTATATGCATGTTATGTGATTTATACCATTTATTTCATGATTTTAAAGTTATATATACAATATGGTCATCCTATAATTACTCCCATGGTATTCTTTGGTATTGATGGTGATTAGGAACCCATGACACCCTAAGAAGGTGTATGGTAGGATTAGATTAGCTTTGGAGTTGATTTGAAGGGATTAGAATAGGTTTTGTCCGAGAAAACTATTTTCAGTAAACTATATTTTACGTTCTGTCCTTGTTTCGAAATTCTGGAAAACCTACTGTTGGAACGACATTTTGCCTTGATATTTAGAAAATATACTTTAAAACGAATCCGTGGCCTTTTGAACGGACAAAACGGACTTATAAGCCGTGGTGAATTTTTAAAGTTTGACGATTTAAACGGACATTTTCGAAAATTTCAGCTTGCTGTTTTGTATATTTCGAGTCAAAACGAGCCTTAAGCTTCACAAATTATTTCGACTAGTCAAAATATATTAGTATACTTCGATACGGCTAAGGACATATTTTACGAGAAAACGGATTTAAAACGACAAATATATGCACGTTTTATAAAGTTGCCGTAAATATTATTTTCGAAAAACTATATTATTTTTACGTTACAAGTATTTTATTAATTTGTAAGGGCTATGTTTATGCGCTTTTAACCATGATGTGAAACTTTTTATAACGAAATGTCTTCTAGTAAAATCAAGTTCATCGGCCATATTTTTCAAAACAAAAAGCCGTTTGTCAAGCGGAGTTATGGTAAATAATTTACGGATGTTCAAACATTGGCCGAAACTCATTTTCTGCACACAATTAACAAAAATCACCAACTTTAGCCTTTGATATCTTTATGATCGAGACCTTTTGGACGAAAACTTCTGAACTAAAACTTTTAGATATCGATACAAACTTTTCAAAACCGTCGAGTTCGTTCTCTAACGATCGACGTACACCGTTTTATGACTACTTTTCCGGAGCCATTTTTGTTGATTTCAAGAAAATTCCGACGACATTGTTTTGCGACGAAAAGTGATAATTTCACCAAAAATCATTATAAAACCATTGTAGGATGACATTTTGACATAAAAACATGTAAAGTCATTTTTGATGGGTCAAGACGTCAAAAGAGTATTTTTCGACGACGAGTAATATTTTCAAAACCCGTAAATGGTATAAATAACATAATGGTGCATGCATAACATTACATTGCAACTCATTACATATCATATCATTCGTAATAGGTCATTTATTTAGATTCACGCTATACCTCGGTGTATCCACTTTTGCCATCGCATTATTGTCCATGTGAGTTTTCATAGCCCCCGCTTACTTGTTTTCATAACTGCTTGGGGAGATACATGCTCATCATCTTTTATGACATTCATATCTATTTGCAAACTACATGCTTAATCGAACTTAATGTTTAGTCATATCCTACATTATAAATCATTGAGTGAATGTCTTGGGATTATCATTGACCGAATGTCTTGGGATTATCATTGGATGAATGTCTTGGGATTATCATTGACCGAATGTCTTGGGATTATCATTGACCGAATGTCTTGGGATTATCATTGTCTTTGAATGTCTTGGGATTATCATTGTCTTTGAATGTCTTGGGATTATCATTGTCTTTGAATGTCTTGGGATTATCATTGACTATACATATCTTGGCAATGGGTTGTGAACACACAAAGTTGCAAGTTTTGTATGGGCGGACTTGAACCGAGTGGATTCACAATGCCTTTCTTTGCATAAACGATTTCTAAAGGCTTTACATTTCAAAACAAACTCTATGAACTCACTCAACCTTTGTGTTGACACTTTTAGCATGTTTTATCTCGTATCTAAGGCATTCACTTCATGGCATGCATTTGGACACATCATGGAGTCGTGGTGACGACGCGTCTCACTTGGGTTTTACGTGACTTTAAAACATCGTTTGAATTGTAACAAACTTATTTCCGCACAAGTTGATTTACATTTGGGACCTACTTTGTAAACTCGATTATTTTATTAAATCAAGCGATGTATTTTCCAAACGACACTTTAGGTCGCTCAATATAACCGTGATTATGATGCTATGACGATCAATCCCGTGAATTCCATTCACGCAAAACAGTAATTTGGGGTGTGACATATGGTTTGATGTGTATGTGAAAACTAATATCCTACAGTAGATTCGGACCTTAAAGAAGAGGTGCAGAGGTTGCAAAAGCACAAGAAGACCGAAGTCGGTGATTTCATCTTCATCCTCACCTTCTAATGGTGATTCGGTGATCAAGATTTGGGAAATTCCTCCAAACAGGGAGGAAAACAGTTCGACATCGAGGGCACCGAGGGAGGAAAATTGATTTTGAAGATGAAGGTGTTACAAGTGAAGGAGCAAAAGAAGTCGAAAATCATGGAGAGCAACTTGAAGATCAAGACATTTTCCAAACCGCAATCGATTTTACCATCGATGATATTTCCACTGCAGAGCCAATTCTTGCCACCGCAAGTGAAGAATTTGATACTTTGAAGGATAATAAGGGTAAAGCAATTATGGAAGATGTACAAGAACCTAAAGGGAAGGTTTCAAAGAAAAGACAAGTTCAGATTGAGCATGATGGAGAACTTGCTAAGAAGATTTCGTAAGATCAAATTGCCGAAAGAGTTCTTTGAAAAGAAAAGGTTGAAAGAAATAGAAGTTGCTAGCTTTTGGAAGCTCAAAGATTGGATAGAATGGAAGATCTTGATTCAATTTCCACCGTCCAACCCATGTTATGAAAGAGAAAGCTCCGAGTTTAGTTATGTTCCCATCAAGAAGATATTCGTTTCGTAGATAATAATCCGTAAATCAAGAAAAGGCAATTGACCTTGTTGTCGATGCATCTTTAATCGAGGAACAAAGAACCGCCATTGAAAGATTTCATTATGATGAAGAACAATCAAGCACTTGATAATGTAATCGATTCTACCAAGAAGAATCGGAACAAACAAAGACAACCAACCAAGGCACAAATACTTGCATCTATGAAGACTTATTGTTGTCATGTTGGTAATCGAAAAGGCATCAATTCATAGGAATGTCGATGATCAAGTTGAAAGGGCTTACTACGAGCGTGAAACAAGATAAATCTTTTATTCCAATGGGTTCAAGAAGAAGAAAGAATATTTCCTAGATTGAAGAGAAAGGCCAAAGTCGGTGATTCTCAAACTATTAAGAAGACTAAGGTTGATGAAGATCATACAAAGTCTCATCGAGAAGGAGATTCCTACCGAGAAGTTCACTAAAGATCAAATGACCGAAATGATTGTGATTGAAGATGAGATGTTTTCCAACCACCGCAAATTCGACATCCTATCATTGATTGGGAAGTTTACTCGCTAGCAATTTTGCTCCAACATGGAAGATTACAAGGTCGGAGGTGAAACTTCATCATTCATAACCTTTGAAGATCTTATTAAAGCTTTTGACAGAGATGACCCTAATACACTATGGAAATTAGTTCAAGAAAGGTTTAATGCTCAAGATCTCAAAGATACAAAGGAGATGCGATTATGGGTAAATCTTAGAAGGCTTTTGAACCAAATGTTGATGATGACTACTGGAAAACCTTATTCACATGTCTTGGTACAAAGTGGTTTTATTATGATTCATGTGATGTTCATCATGTCTTCTGACTAATGGAGAAGACTTTTCATGCTTGTCGATAAAGAATATTCACTTAGAGTGGAGCTCTTACAAGAATGTTAACCTTACACATACGAGTTAATGAAGACGGTGAGAAGGTCGAGCATTATTACAAAGGCTTCAAGATCGGTGTTCAAGAGCTATACAAAAGTTAAGAGAAAAGAAGTGAAGTGTTTGATTGAATTCCCAAATCCTTGAATTTAATACATATTGAAGAAACTTATTGATTTGCAGAGAAATCATAAGTTTAGGGAGGATTGTTGGGAATAATCCGTTACTACGATAGTTATGGTTCATACCGCTTGGTTTAACACTAGCGGTGGAAACATATTCCCACCGCAAGTTCTTCATTACCACCGCTATCGCTAATGATAAGGTTAAACGCGCCTTGATAAGTATAGAATAGATCTGTGTATATTCTATTATGTTAGCTATATACTTATCCTGTAAAGGACTCCTTCTTGTATAAAAGGAGATCCTAGGTCATAGTCTTAGGTACGTATTTACATTACAAGATTACCTACGAAAGCTTCAAGGTGTAACCCTAGTGATACCAAGATCACTCGTATTATTTCATTAATAATATCGGAGCTTGAGTTTTGTGTTAACTTGTGTTTACTCTCATACATCATATAATTCGTCTTCTAAGTATTACTTAAGTAAATTCCGCTTGCTTGATAATATTATACAAAATATCATTGACACAAGGAGAGTGTCTTAGATCCAACAATTTTTAAATGATTTAAATCAATTGGGATCACAAATCTCAAAAGGTTTGAAATTTTTGATCGGGGGAGAGATCGTGATTTAAATCTCAAATCTGTTTTGAAAGGGTGATTGTTTCTAAATAACGATTTTGAAATACATTATGCACATGATTGTGAAGGAGCATTTAACCAAAAACCAGAAGAGTATTTAAACAAGGCCACATATTCTCCCATGTTTTCTAAACCTTATTAAATAACTTGGGATCAAAAATCTCAAAGGGTTTGATATTTTTGATTGGGGGAGAATTTGTGATTTAATATGAAATCTGATAAATGATGATCGATTTGATTCAAAAGTGCATGCTGCTCTCCGATATGTGCTAAACGCTTTCGAATCTCGAAGCGCATATTGAGGGGGAGCATTTCTAAAAGAAAATAAACTTTCAAGGTACAATAATTTCTATGTTTCAACATAAAGTACCTTGATTGATTTTCTAATGGTTTCTTAATGGCTTTTGTGATCGTGTATGTAATTCAAAAGAACTCTTTCCTCTATGTGATAAAATGATTTCAAATATCCTACACACATATTGAGGGGGAGAATTTACCAAGAAAATCAAATGGCTTTTTCCACAGAAATTGTGATCAAGAATATATTTCAAAGAACTCTTGCCTCCATGTGCTAAACAATTTCAAGATCATATGCACATGTTGAGGGGGAGCCTTTCTAAATGATCAAAACAATTAAGGTACAAAATGTTTTGATTTTATATCACAAGTACCTTGATTGATTTTCCAAATGTTTTTTCAATTGGTTTCGAGAAGGAATGAACTGTACCAAAGGACCGACCATCTTACTTTATGTATTGGAGGTATAAGGATGATAAGGTTAGGTATTAGTTCCCACGATCCCGCCAGTGCCGGAGAGATCTACCCAGGGACAATCCACTGGATAGTGTAGAAGTCCTTAGGTATATTGAAAAAAAAGAGAAAAGTGAGAAATGGGAAGAGTGCGGACTGAGATAGACCTAGAACTGGAATAAACCCAACAAGGTTCTAGTAATGAAGTCTTGGTAAGCACTGAAGGGGTTGAATAATGAAAAAGTATTGAATGTGAAAAGGGTGAAAAGAAATAGCCCTCCAATAATTCAACCTTAGGGCATAAACCAGGTTCAATACATATGCTACTGGTGATTACTAAGGTAACACTGGTATTGAAGACAAGACGTCATGGACCCAGTGACGCACTGTTGGGAATAATCTATTACCACGGATAGTTGTGGTTTACACTGCTTGGATTACACTAGCAGTGGAAACGTATTACCGCTGCTGGTACATTATTACCACTGCTATTAGACAATGATTAGGAAAACGTGTTTAGATAAGTATAGAATAGATCTTGTGTATATTCTATATTGTTAGCTTTATACTTATCGTGTAAAGGACTTCTTGTTGTATAAAAGAAGGTCCTAGGTCATTGGCTTAGGTACTTGTCTAATTACCTACGTATTACTCACAAAGGCTTCAAGGTGTAACCCTAGTGATAAGCAAGATCACTCGTATTATTCATTAATAATATTGGAGCTTAAGTTTTGTGTTTAATCTGTGTTTACTTACAATACATCATACAATCCGTCTTCTAAGTATTACTCAGTAAATTCCGATTGCTTAATAATATTATACAAAATATCATTGACACAAGGTGTGTGTCCAGATCCATCAAGTGGTATCAGAGCTCGGGTTCTGATATTTTGTTTTAGAAGACCCAACGAATAAGCTTAACCTACTCACTCAATTCAATGGAGATGGAAAACAACCAGTCCAACTCTTCTACACCAAGGCTACCTAAGCTTAAACTTAATGAGTTTGAGATGTGGAGGATACTAATTGAGAAATACTTTCTCATTCAGGACTATGCTCTATGGGAGATCATTGAAACTGGTGATTCTTTCAAGCCTGTGACTAGTACTCGAAGGTTGGTGACATGATGTTGTGAAAGTTTCGTGCTCGAATCTAGTATTGAAAAGCACTAAGGAAGAATGATCTTAAGGCTAGAAGTTTGTTACCGATGACTCTTCCTAGAGACCGATCATTGCATTTAGCAAGTTCACAACCGCTAAGGAACTATTTGAAGAGATTTGCTCGGTGTTTGGTGGTAATGATGCTACAAAGAAGACACAAAAGACATTATTGAAGCAAAGTTATGAAAACTTCTCCGCTTCAAGCAATGACTCACTTGATAGCATCTTCACCAAACTCCGTAAGATTGTTACACAATTGATCGTGTTTGGCATTGAGGTAGAAAAGGAAGACCTTAATTTGAAGTTTCTAAGAAGTTTGCCTTCGTAGTTTCAAACTAATGTTATTGTCGGGAAAACAAATCGGACATTGAAACAATGAAGCTCAATGACCTTTACAACAATTTCAAACTTATTGAGCAAAGGTTGAAGAAGGTGGAAACTTGGTACAAGCTCTAGTAGCTTGGCATTGTTGTCAACCTCTTGCTGATGTGATGACAAGATGATAGTGATGATGATGTTGCCACCATTGGTTCTAAAGTTTCCTTGGTAATGTTAGTGTTACAACCGCAGTTCAAAGAAGAAGGTTGCTAGTATTGAGATCCTACCTTTTATGCTTTCATCTCCACTTAAGTAAATGGCTCGCCTTAACTCATGAAGACATAGAGCAAATTGATGAAGATGACTTGGAGGAGATGGACATAAAATGGCAAATAGCTCGCTTAGTATGAGAGCTAAGAAATTTACAAGAAGATCGGCAAGCCTATTCACATCAATGGTGATGAAACCGCAGCTTTGATAAGAAGAAAGTGGAGTGCTTTAATCGCCACAAGTTTGGATATTTTGCTAGATAATGTAGAAGACCAAAGACCAAGGACAACAGTGTCTACTTGGTACAAGCAAAAGAAGGAACCAACTATGGAAGAACCAAATGCAATGTTGGCTATTGATGGTGTGAGCTATGATTGAGTTTCATGGTCGATGATCAAGAAGAAGAACATTCAGATGTCGCTCTTGTTGCTACCGAATTTGCTCTCATGGCTTTCTCTCGACTGAGGTACAAAACTTTGAAAGTTGTTCTAAAACATGTAGGGTGCTAGAGAAGTTGAAAGGCTTAATGATTTATATTCTAATGAAAGACAAGAGTTGTATATCGCTAATTATACCGTGTCTAACCTTAGGAGAGCTATAGTTGTATTGGAAAACAACTAGAGCACTATCAAGAAAATGAGTCAAAATATAATGATGATATGATTCTTCTTAGAAGAGAGGTAGAACATACAACAGCTGTGAATGAAGCATACCAAAAGAAGTTTGAAAAACTTCAAAAGAAAATGAAAATGTCAATTTAACTTTAGACAAATGTTATCATCAGTCTAAGTCAATTGATAAAATTTGGAATGCTCAAATATATAGTAAAGTTAAGTCTGGTATAGGTTATAATGTTGTGCCTCCACCACTAAGAGGTGTTTCATCACCTCCAGGTATAGATTTAGCTCATACAGGCTTAGAAGAGTTTCAGGACCTTGAACGTGAATATGGTCCTTTAAAGGACACAATGGTGAAAAGTGAGGAAGAGATTAAGCATGATAATGATGTTTTTGAGAGTGCTAGTAACTCATCTGTTGTTGATGAGAATATTAAAAAGAATGTAGAGGCTTCTATCCCAAAAGTTGTTAATGTTGTTACAGAGGAACCTAGGAAATCAGTTAATAAACCTAGATCAATTGTAAGGTATGCTGAGATGTATAGGAACAAGCCTACAGCTCCTAGGGGTAACCAAAGGAGTTGGAATCATGTTAAATCTCAACAACTAGGTAGTGATTTTGTGATGTACAATAAGGCATGCTATATCTGTGGTAGTTTTGATCATTTACATGCTTATTGTGACTATCATAATGGGAGAAGGGAAGTCCATGGGAATAAAAGGGTGGAGTCTAAGTGTTTCAAAATAATGTACACCCTAATTCACATTGCAAAATGGTCCCAAGAGCAGCTCAACTAAGAAGTGGTCTCAAAACTTTTCCACCGCAAAAACTCTAACATCGCCACCCTAAGTCACCGTTAAAAGTGCAAAGTCCAAAACAATTTTTGCAAAATCTGCACAAACAGGGAAAAGAACTTTTCAGAATAATAAGGTTCATTATAACCAACAGTGGGTACCTAAAAACAAACCAGTAGTTTCCACTGCTCATTCAAAAGTTACCACTGCAAGGGCTTTAAACAAGAAAAGGGAGGACATGGACAATGTTGTGAAGGCCTCAACACGTTGGGAATGGAAACCTAAAAGAACTACCTCTACAACCAATCCCAATGGTGTATCAATGACCTTTGATAGGTTTAACTATATTGATATACGAGGCAGATCTAAGTCAATCATGGCTTGGGTCCCCAAAAGAAACTAACTCTTTACTTTTATGTGCAGGAACATCCAAGGACAAAAGATCGATCAAGGATATCTGAGATAGTGGGTGTTCAAGGCACATGACCGGCAACAAGTCCTATCTTTCGATTTTGAACATTATGATGGACAAGATGTCATTTTGGAGGTTGAGTTAATGGAAAGGTTCTTTGGTAAAGGAGTAATCAAACCGGTAACTTGGACTTTGAACCTGTACTATGTAAAAGAGCTTAAGTATAATCTTTTAGTGTGTCACAAATATGAGACAAGAAGAACAATGTTCTTTTACCAAAGATATGTGCTTTGTTCTCTCTAAGGATTTTAAGATGCCCGATGAAAGTCGATTCTTCTTAAAATTCCTAGAAAAGGCAACCTATATAGCTTTGATATGAACAACATTGTTGCTAAAGATGATTATGCTTGCTTGCTTGCAAAGGCCAGTGGATGAATCCATGTTATGGCATAGAAGACTTGGTCATGTTAACTTCAAAACCATTAACAAGATTGTCAAAGATGGTTTGGTGAGAGGTTTACCTTTAAAAGATTTGAAAATGACCAAACCTTGTGTGGCTTGTCTTAAAGGCAAACAACACGAGCTTCTTGCAGTCAAAGTTGGTTAACTCTATTGCTCACCCACTTCAAATGTTACATATGGACTTATTTGGTCCTACATCTATGAGCAACTTTAATCTCAAGAAATATTGTCTTGTAGTGATCGATGATTTTAGCAGTTTACATGGGTTTTCTTTCTTAATACAAAGGATGAAACAACGGCATCCTTAAGATCTTTATCACGTAGTAGAAAACCAATATGATATGAAAGTTAAAATTATAGGTGTGACAATGGGATGTAATTCAAGAATAGAGTTATGGATGATTTTTGCAGAGATAAAGGTATTAAAAGAGAATTTAGTGTTGCTAGAACTCCTCAACAAAATGGTGTTGCTTGAGAGGAGGAACAGACACCGATAGAGGTCGCTAGAATCATGTTGGCGATTCTAAATTGCCAATTACTTTTTAATAAGCGATTAACATCGCATGTTATGTGCAAAACAGGGGTTTTAGTAGTAAAAAAACAAAGAACAAGACACCTTATGAATTATTTAGGGTAGACCACCTATCCTTGACTTCATGAGACCATTTGGATGTCATGTATCTATTCTCAATACCATAGATTATCCGGGCAAGTTTGATGAAAAATCGATGAAGGGTATTTTGTTGGGTATTCCATGGTCTGCAAAGCTTTTATAGTATTCAACTTAAGAACCCAAAAGATTGAAGAAAATCTGCATGTAGAGTTCCTGGAAAACAAAGTTAATCACAAAGGAACTGGTCCAGAAAGGCTGTTTGATCTTGATACTCTCTCCAATACTATGAATTATGTGCATGTTTCTACAGGAACATCTTCTTTTGATTTTGCAGGTTCAAAAGAGTTTCTTGATGATGATGAACCAAGCAAGGATCATGCAGATGATCAAGATGAATTCAGTCTACCTCTTTGGGATTGTGCAAATAATGATGATATACCAAAAACTGGAGATGCTCACCCTTCTAATGATTTTGGAAAGGAGGGAAGTAGCAACTTGAATGCTAAAAATTCTGAAAGCAGTGGAAATTCAGATTCCACTGCTAGGCAAGAAGTTTCCACTGCAACACCAGATGTGGAAATTACAACTCCAGTTACAAAGGAAGCTCAAGCCAATGATGTTGAAATTTCAAATATGCCAAGTGAGATTGCGCCTCGGACTCCCACGCTTCTATTCATAAATCACATCCTCTTGAAAATGTGATTGGGGATGTCTATTCACCTGTGAATACTAGAAGACAAACAAAGCTGCCTGATGTCCATGGATTCATTAGTAAAATATATGAATCTAAGACTCATGAAGGAAAGAATGAATGTCTCTTTATGTGTTTTCTGTCACAAATGGAGCCAAAGAATGTTTACAAGACACTTGAAGATGAAAGTTGGGTGGAAGCAATGCAAGAAGAGTTGCTCCAATTTAAGCTTCAAAAGTTTTGGGTGCTTTGTGATTTGCCTTCTGGCAAGAAGGTAATAGGTACTAAATGGGTGTTCAGAAACAAGAAGGATGAAAGAGGAATTGTTATCAGAAACAAAGCTAGGCTTGTGGCTCAAGGATACACTCAAGAGGAGGGTATTGACTATGATGAAGTGTTTGCCCCAGTTGTTGAATTGAAACAATCAGTCGTTTTAGCCTATGCATCCTTTATGGGCTTTAAAGTCTATCAAATGGATGTAAAGAGTGCTTTTCTATATGGGTAGATTGATGAGGAGGTTTATGTCTCACAACCTCCAGGCTTTGAAGACCCTGAATATCCTAACAAAGTATACAGGGTAGTTAAAGCTTTGTATGGCTTGCATCAGGCACCAAGGAAATGGTATGAAACCTTAACCACTTATCTACTTGCTAATGGGTTTCATAGAGGCAGAGTGGATCAAACTTTGTTCATCAAGAAAGACAAGAATGATATATTGCTGGTTCAAGTGTATGTTGATGATATCATTTTTGGATCTACAAAGACAGAGATGTGCAAAGAATTTGAGAAACTGATGAAAGATATTTTTCTTGGGTAATTGTTTGGTTCAAAATAATTTTGGTTAATAACAAGTTGGTTATTCCTATCTCATACAGATACATAACCAAGCTTAGATGAGAGTTGATCTTAAAAGGTGTATAACTGAGATACACAACAAATGGTTATTGATTCACCATGTCTAATCCACATAAGAATCAACTAGTCCGAGCAAACGGCCATCGGTAAAGACTTGACAAACCGCTTATGGTTGATAGTTTACCAAAACTATATGGTTATCAACTCACCATATTCTTTATGATTAAGAGTTGGCTAGTCCATAGCAAACGGCTCATGGTAAAGACATATCAAACCGTTGATAGTCGGTAGTTTGCTAAAAACTATGATAAGAGTAGTCTAGTTTTTATATAATTTTATTTACCATCGCTCTTTGAAATTTTTATGAAAAATTACCATCGCTAGTTCACAGCTTCCACCGACAAGTGTTATTTTACCATCGTTGTTCTAGCCGTTATAACCGATTATGTCAAGAATTTATTTTTACTAGCCGCTGAAAGTAACCACTGATTTCCATATATATATATAGGGTTAAAATTTTAAGGAGATTATCTACTTTCCATATTATTATTTATCCGCTTAAGATAAATACTTTCTAAAGATAATTTTTCTTACGCAATAATCTTAAACCCTAACCCTATATATTTTTCTCTCTCAATTGGCTAGTTATTACTTCAATTATTACTGACATAATATCGTTTTTCATCAAAAGTTTCTATGACACCATTAAAATTTGCAGATGAGCATAACCTAGTGGCCTACCTACAAAAGTCAAACGAGAAGAGCGGCCCTGTTTTTCATCAGATTGTAGACTTTCTCAATACTTCTCATATAAGGTATGCTTTGCTTTTAAAACCCACAATCTATATCTCACAAATCAAACAGTTTTGGACTTCTGCTAAGTCCATAACACTTGAGAATGGAGATACACATGAAACAGTGGATGCTCTAAGAGCCACTGTGGATGGGGTAAATATTGATGTTACTGAGGCATCCTTGAGGAGAGTTCTCCAATTGGGTGATCTCAATGGTCTCATCACATTACCTATGCCCGAAATTCATGATACTTTATCATCCATGGGTATGATACCACCGACAAAAAGGCTACATTCAAAAGAGTGGTTTTGTCCCCAATGGAGATTTTTGATACATACTCTTTACATTGTCTTAGTCCAAAGAAAACATCTTATGAGCAATTTAGTTCAACCATGGCTTACCCTTTGGTTTGTCTAGCCACTGATAAGATTTTTAACTGGTCAAATTATATTTTTACAAGTATGACTGGCAATGTAAAGAGTTCAACAAAAATTTTAATGTATCCAAGGTTTGTGCAAGCAGTGCTAAATGAGTTTCAAATGCAACCCCATAGTAATGTTTATAAAATCAGTTGCCTTAAGCCTAAAGTTTTTCAAAATATGAACAAAGATGGCAATATGATTTTTACACCTCTCCTTCCTCAAATGCTTGCAAAGATTACAACTGAACAAAACACACCCATAATCTCTGTTCCAAACATTGATTATACTCCACCTGTTTCTCACACCTATGCGAGGAGGAGCAAACAGCCACCTTCTTTCATGACAACACAGCATGTTTCTGAACCTTTTGGTCTAGGAACAAGCAGTGGTGGTTTTAGACTTCAACCTAGTCCAACTAGGGAGGAATCTGAGCCAATGCCCATGATTTACCTCTCCCAACAGGTAACATGGTTGGAAGTGATGAGGGCAGTGGGCAACAATGGGAATTGATGGTTTTGTGTACAAAGTTATCCAAGCAGGTTGAATCTCTACAGAAGGACTTGGCACATGTCAAGAAGCAGCATGCCAAGGATATTACACATTTAAAAGAAGACATTCAGACCTTGAAGAAAGAGTTGCAGGGGTTGAAAAAGCACAAGAAAACTGCAAAGTTGGTGATCTCATCTTCATCCTCACCTAATGATGGTGATTCAGCTGGTTTTGATCAAGATTTGGGTAATTCTCCCAAACAGAGGAGGAAAACAAGTGCTGACACTCATGGGAGGAAACTTGATTTTGAAGATGAAGGGGTTTCTAGTAAAGGATCAAAGGAAGCTGATACTCATGAAGAGCAACTTGATGATCAAGACATTTTCTGTACTGCAACTGATTTTACCACTGATCCAATTTCCACTGCAGAGCCAAATATTTCCACTGATGAACATAATGTTGCCACTGCAAGTGAAGAAATTGATAAACTGAAGAAATACAAAGGTAAAGTAGTTATGGAAAGTGAGGAGCAACTTGGAAGAAAGATCTCAAAGAAAGAACAAGCACAGATTGCTCTTGATAGAGAAATTGCTGAAAAGATAACTAAAGAACAAGTTGCTGAAAAGAAAAAGGTTGAAGAAATGGAGATTGTAAGCTTTATGGAGGCTAAAAGGTTGGATAGAATGGAAGATTCTCTAGAAGATCCACTTTAAAATGTTCAACCTACAATACTTAGAGAGAAGACTCCAGAGTTTAGCTATGTTCCTTCTGAAGAGGATATTGAGTTCTTGATTGCTAATAATCCAATAATCAAGAAAAAGGCAATTGACCTTGTAGCTGATGCATCCTTAACTGAAGATCAAAAAAACTGCTCAGTTGAAGGATTTCATTCTAATGAAGAACAATCACGCACTTCAAGATGTGATTAGTACAATGTAAAGGGTCAAAGAAACAAAGACAACCAACCAAGGCACAAATTATTTCATACATGAAGACTTATTGTTGTCATGTTGGTGGTTGGAAAAGCATCAATTCAAAGGAATGCCCGATAATCAAGTTGAAGGCATCTACTACAGAGTTCAAAAACATGATAAAGATTTTATTTCAATGGGCTCAAGAAGAAGCAAGAAGGTTTCGGATTGAAGAGAAAGGCTAAAGAAAGTGATTCTCGATCGTTAAGAAGACTAAGGTTGTCAAGAACAAGAAATTCCTACCGAGAAATTCATCAAGAACAACTGACTGGAATGATTGTGATAATAGAAGAAGATTTTTATCCAGAACCACTGCAAGTAAGACATCCTATCGTTGATTGGGAGGTTTACACTGCTAGCAATTTTGCTTCAACATGGAAGATCACAAGGCTAGGTGGTGAAACTTCATCATTCATGACATTTGAAGATCTCATTAAAACTTTTGACATAGATGACCTTGAAAAATTATGGAAGTTAGTTCGAGAAAGGTTTGATGCTCAAGATCTCAAAGATATGAAAGAGATGCAGTTATGGATTAATCTTAGAAGGCTCTATGAACCAGATGTTAATGATGATTTCTGGAAATTCTCATGTATATGTCCTGGTACTAAATGGTTTTACTATGATTCATGTGAAGTTCATCATGTTTCTACGGCAAATAGAGTAGATGCATTCATGCTTGCTGAAAAAGAATATCCACTCAGAAATGGAACTCTCACGGTGATGTTATTTACAACAATAAGAGTTCATGAATACAATGAGAAGGTCGAGCATTGTTACATAGGCTTCAAGATCAATGTTCCGAGCTATTCGTGGTTAAGGAAGAAGTAAAGTGTTTGGTTGAATCCCTAAATCCTTGAAGATAATGCAGATTGAAGAAACTTATTGATTTGCAGAGAAATCATAAGTTTAGGGAGGATTGTTGGGAATAATCTGTTACCACGGATAGTTGTGGTTTACATCGCTTGATTACACTAGCAAGGGAAACGATACCACCGCCGGTACATTATTACCATCGCTATTAGATAATGATTAGAAAACATGTTTAGATAAGTATAGAATAGATCTTGTGTATATTCTATATTGTTAGCTTTATACTTATCTTGTAAAGGACTCCTTGTTGTATAAAAGGAGGTCCTAGGTCATTGTCTTAGGTACTTGTCTAATTACCTACGTTTTACTCACAAAGGCTTCAAGGTGTAACCCTAGTGATAAGCAAGATCACTCGTATTATTCATTAATAATATTAGAGCTTAAGTTTTGTGTTTAATCTGTGTTTACTTACAATACATCATACAATCCGTCTTCTAAGTATTACTAAGTAAATTCCGCGTGCGTAATAATATTATACAAAATATCATTGACGCAAGGTGTGTGTCCAGATCCATCACGCACTGCACTAAACTTCCCAAGCTACTCAAGTTCCTCTTAAAAGTACTTGTTTCATTCTCACGGAGAACCTACATAATCTATCGACTTTCTCTTAGAAATTGTTGATATTGAAGAAGGAGACCCTCTCCCTAGTCTCCGGCATAGGAACCAAATGTGCACGATTGAGTCTAGAGCCAAGAGATCATCCACAATATCTCATTAGGACACAAATTTAATGAAGACTTGTTGTTTCACACAATGTGGAAAGTAAATATATATTAAGAGTCCTATGCATTATCCTTGTGGCATATCCAGAACATCCGAGTGATATGTAAATATTCACGATGAAGATGGAAATCCTTCTAGAGCCAACATCAAACAAGCTCTTGGTGGGTGACATGTGAGATCTTGTCTAATGATCAAGCTTGTGACAACTGGACAGAAACGATGGGACGATTTACTCTTGAATCAACCTTGGTCCAGGAAAGGAATTGACGAATACTTTTGGAAAAACTGTTCGATGTGCAAATCTTCTTTTCTATAGCACATCGAATGTGTATTCATATTTTCAAACACAAAAAGTATCTCTGATTGAAAAAATACTTTTGGAAAAACCGTTTGATGTGTGAATCTCTTCTTTTCTCTAGCACATCGAATGTGTATTCTCTTTCAAATACAAAAGGTATTGTTGATTGAAAGTTGATCTTTCTCATAAAACCTTCATCGTATTGCAAAACTCTTTCTTCCAAGCAATACGCTATTGTTTTCAAATCAATTTTTCAACAACAAGAATCTCAATTACCGGGTTCACTCACTCCGTGTTGTCTTCTTTGAGACGCTCCGGTTTGAGAACGCTAGAACAACGCGAAACCTCGTCAAAGAGATTCTTCGAATTATACCGATCACAGCAAGATTGTAATCGATCAACGGGAACCGTGGGCGTGTACTCAATTCAACGAAGTGATCAAAGACACTTTCGTGTATTATTGCTAACTATTGTTTGCAGGTACATTTGAACGGTTGCAGCTAATCGATATTGAGAAGTCAATTCATAGCCGCATGCTCACAGCATTCACACTTAATTAAAGAAATCATGACAAGTGCTTATCCACGTAACCTGGCTCTGATATTTCTATACTATGCTTCTGCTACGCTGCTGCAAATATCATGAACCAGTAAAGCTTTCGCTACTCTGATGAAAAGATGTCATGATCCAGAAAGTGTGAGCATGTCGGTCCGAAAGTCACAACATCACATGATGTCAACACAATAAAGGGTGATCCAAAGATTTACTGTGGCTGATGATCTCAAAGAAAGCTCGAAGATCATCTAAGATGTGGATCAGTTAAAGGCCTCCTCTAAAAGTACAAATCAATACGGACTATGAAGAGTCACCGCTAAAGCAAGTAGATTGCTGAACTTGAAGAATTAAAGTCTACGAGCTCAAGACTGAAGATTAAATAGAATGCTAGGATTCGAAATGTAAAACATGGGGTGACCTCCCTTAGGGGGAGATTGTTAGGAATTGGAAATTCCATTGTGAAGTGTCGGTCACCCCAACTATAGACTAGCACAAGTTAGCTCGTAGACATATCGTTATTTATATGTTTATTAGTTAGTTATTAGTTTAGTTTAGTGTAGTGTAACACCGTGGAGGACGGACGGGTCTTTACCCACTGTATGCCAGATCCACAGTCCGAAGGAGGACGTTTAGTATGTGTGACAACTGGCAATTTAGGGAGTTTATTTTAGTTAACCACATTACGTGAAACTAAACCGAGTTTTGCCTTTATCACTATTTTTATAAACCATGACATGATTTTATATCGTCTATTGGTTTTTACGGATTATTTCATTATTAAATGAGTTATCGTATGAGTTTTAACTCCATTTGGTAGGCAATATTCGATTCGGCACTAGAAAAGCCTAAAACGAGAATTATTGTAACTTTTAGACCAGAATCAAAATTGACAAATAAATAGTCAAAACTCATGGAAAACGAATAACGATGTTGGAAAGTTGAATGAACATTGTGGGACACTGGGGACAATATGTGAGCTCGGTAATAGGTAAACGGATAGTTACTAAAAATTACAACTCCGACCCCATTTTCCCTATGGCCACGCCTCCACCCAAAATAATATTTTTTGAGTCCTTTTTGTCCAAGTATAAAAGGCCTCCCTCACCCTCATTTGTGCTAGCTCTTTCTCTCACTAAAAACACACACAAACCACTCTTTCTCTCTCTCTCTTCAAGAAATAAAAACCCTAGCCACCACCACCACCTTGGCCGCCCACTTCCGGCCATAATCCGGCCAAAATTCGGCGAGTGGTGCTACACCTCCACCACCAAATCAAAGATCTTTTCATCCTCTTTCCATCCATATATAATACTCATACTAAAACCTTCATTAACACCCTCAAATTTAAAGATTAAGATTCGGATTTTTAGGGTTTCAAGTGGGTTTTGCAATTGGTGCTTGAATAAGGTAAATGGAACAAGATTAGAGCTTGTTTGAGCTATTATAAGTTACTTAATGTCATTCTAGGGTTTCACCCTATGATGAAATTTGGGGCTTTTGGGTGGAACATGAAATTAAGTCTAATTAGTGTCTAAATAAACAAGTAATTAGTGTTTGGTAAGTATGTGGTGTATCAATTTGATGGGTTTATGCATTTTAGGTTTAGTTTCATCTTTTTGGTTAGAATAGATGATGGGTTTTGTGTTTGGTTAATGATTGGAGCTTGAATGATTGGATTGGGATGTTGTGGAAGTGATTTGGTTGTGTTTGGTTGTGAGATATGGGGCGTACGAGCCACCAAGGCCACGTACGTGGCTCATGGTTGGTGTACGTGACCCACTTGGGTTACGGGTCCAGGTCGGGTCGTTTTGGTAGCTTGTTGGTTGATGTAGTTGAGGTTTGGATGAGACGCGTGGAGCCGAAAAGCTTCTAGAGCTTGTTTGGTTCACGTGGTCTTAACCGTGACTGTGTCATCACCATTAGGGTCATAACGTTGGTTTCGAGTACATTTAGTTGATTGATTGGTTGGCGAGATTGTTTTGAGTTGGTTTGGGATTGAATTGCGCTATTATGACTTTTAAATTGGACTTGATATATATATATTGTTGACTTTGAGCTACGTCGGCGTTACTTTGACTTTTTAGTCAATAGTTGACTCCGACAAAGCCGTAACATGGAATTTAGTATAATTTGGACTATTGATTGATTTAAAAGCCGAGAAGTTATGACTCGTGCTTGTAGACTCGAAACGAATAACGATATGAGATTAATATTGGAATTTGACGAAATATATATATATATATACATGAAAATGCTAATAAACTATGAAATATAAATAATAAATGGGCTTTTGTACCAAAAATGTTGATAACAAGTTTTATCTTGTTATTTACTATTTTTAAATGGAAACTAACGACTAAATTGGAAATGTTTTGTAATAAATAAGTAATTAATGTTTCGAGTACACGTTTATCAATAAATGTCAATTGTGGACATTTAATACTAGTTTAAGTATTTATTTACTTACGTTGTGTGCATGGGTTACAGATAACCTAGTATTAATAGTGTTGATCCACGTGGGTAGCAGACTTATTAGGTTGACGAATCTAATAAGAGCCCGCTAGGTACATTGGGTAACCTTATTAATGGGTGAATTATCCTTATGACTCTTTAGGATACGATTGATTTATGGGATAATAAGCGACACGAATAAATAAAGGAGTTTATCGAGTTGACGAATTCGATAAGGTCTACTATTTATTCCGAAACTTATTGAACTATGGAGCTTATCGTTTAGAGGTCTCATTGTGTCGCATTGAGTTATATATTGGTTGATTGAGTGCATTCATAGCATCATATTGAGTCGATACACCCACATGAGAATACCAAACACTAGGATTAATTGGTGAAACGAGACATTTTTGGAAATAAAGAAATGGAATACATTGGGGTAGATAACGTTGATTTCAAGAAATATATATATTAAGTTTGGTCTACATTAATAGGTTGTGCCGAGTCGATAGTTGTTGTGCCGTGATTTCTCTTATCTTCTGCTAGTGTTTATTTGTACGTTGATTGCTCGAGGTGAGTTTCATAGCCCCACTTTTATCTACGTTTTAACTACATTGGGGTGAGAATCATGCTACTATTTTCGGACCGTGATTTCTCAGGTATTTGAAAGATGTTTGGATTACGTGGTTTGTGGAAGCTTGGCAAGAAGGTGGGGTTCAAGGATCATTTCTGACTCTGATAAACTTTGAGGACCTATTTGATTAAACCATGTTTTGGGCCTAATAATTATACTTTTGGATTAAATGTTTTGAATACTTAAATTTGGGATTGGTTTTGAATGTCAAATGCCTATCTTTTTGCTATACTTGTGTGCGATATCAATCCAAAAAGTAACGCCCCGAAAACTTGATTAAGTCTTCCATTGTACCAAGATTTGGGGGTGTTACAGATTGGTATCAGAGCTCAAGGTTATAGAGGATTATGTATTTTATAAACCCTAAACTATAACCACTTATTGAGAAAATTGATCCTCAACCGACGCACGCCCGCTTGCCAAGCCGAAGCTTCTTATTTGAATATGGTATAAACTGCGATTTGAATTATGAGATGATCTGTTAAGGGATATTGTGAACTGATTATGGAAACATTATGATTTGGAGATATGATTATCGATTTTGGAAAATGAGATGTGATTATTGAGATATTACGGAATTTGATTTGAGGAAACGATATATTGTGGTTTTGGAGTTTTGAACTCGATTGATTTGATATGGGATTATGTGATGGAACGGAACTTATGTGTTTTATTTAAAGGCATATTTTGAGTAATGCGATACCTACACTTTTAAAAGCTTTCATTATGTGATATATGTTTTGGGTTAAATTGATGCGCTTATTAAAACTAGTTGTTTCGAACACTTATACCTACCCTATGCCATTGTCACAGACTATGCCTTCACTAGCTTTTGATGTGTCTGAGGAGGTCCTTGTTGTTGCTAGTTCGCCAAGATTGACTCTCATGACGGTTCAAGCAGGTGATCCTTATGAAATTGCTCGTCACACTAGTTCATCATCATCGATCGCCCTAGCTCATCTAGGCAACTCACTTTACATCGTGTCTTAGCGCGAGCACGCACTCCTAGGCTTGCTTATAGCACCGCCTGTATGTCCGTGAGACCACCATCATCACCTATCCGCTTAGCAAGATCACCATGTCTTAGAGGCCTAGATCTCCTAGTGTACCACCTCGTGATTTGCTCACAGAGACTCCGACTCATGGACTCTCCCCCATGGATGAGGCGAGGAGGAGCATGAGGTTGAGGAGGAGCATGAGATTGAGGAGCAAGATGTAGATGAGGATGAGGATCCTCGTGAGGAGGATGATGAGGATATCCCGAAAGGGTACTCCTCCATGCAGAGTCCCGCACATCCTCCAGACCAGTTCTCATTTGCCTAAGCCCGAGTCCCCCGGATGCCTTTAGAAATCGACTCACCACCTTACTCACCTTATATAGGTAGCCCGTTAGGATCCGAGATACCATCAAGATTGTTTCGAGCCCGAGGAGTATGGTGAGACGGGTCCGATGCGGGAGAGGATTACATCGCAGGTACTAGGCTTAGTCGCATGGCGGATCGGTTGGTTGGAGTATCTAGGGCTAGTATAGAGGATCCGAGAGTTGATATGGGTACTGTAGTCAGGAGGACTAGGATTTTGCGTAAGGGTATGTCGGAGCTCTAGGAGCAGGTTGGGGACCTGCTGAGAGGGTTCGCGATAGCTCTTGATGCTGATAGAGCAATTTGGGGTAGGATTGGTGAGTTGGAGAGAGAGGTCGCAGAGCTTAAGAGTGATCGCGACGCTCGACGTGTTGAGTTAGCATCTTTGTGGAGAGAGGTTGACGATGTTAGGAGATCGGTTAGTGGTATTCGTAGACGTGGCTAGATAGTATTAGATTCATGGTTTTGTACCATCTTAAAAACTAAGTAGTACTTGGTTCGAGATGTAGGATTATCCTAGTTGTCTTACTAGTATCGTCGTTAGGATCGTTTTGATTTCTTCGTATCCTTCCATGTATTTCCACTTTTGAAACCTATGAGTTATGGTTATTGGAACGTGCATCCTTAGTTATGATTCGGTATTTGATTGTTTCGCTTTGGTATAGCGTTATCCCTGTTGGCCTTGATTATGTATTCAGGCGTTATTGGGTGATCCTTGGAACCCAACTCTATATTTAGAGCGTGAATTGTGAACTTATGAAACTGTTCTTCTTGCCTCCAGAATGGTGGCAACAAGACGAACTCGCTTAGGAACAACCGAGCAGCTCCGTCCGTTGTTGCCCCGGTCGCCGAGGTCGCCGTCCGCCCCACCACACCACATGTTGAAAACCCGAACACCGATAACCCAACCAGAAAACCCGATTGTGAACGACCGTGCTAAGAATGGTCCTGTTCCACGAAACCCTCCACCTGTGAACCCAGCCCATGTTGACCAGTTAGTAGCACATCGTGTCGCTGAACTGCTAGCTGAGACTAATCTCTCTAACACCTCTAGTGGAACCCCAATGCTGAATCGAACTCGAGGTTGTACCTACAAAGAGTTCCAATTCTGTGGTCCCATTGAGTTTGGAGGAACTGAGGGAGTAGTTTACTTAACTAGGTGGTTGGAGAAAACTGAATCTATGTTTGCTGTTAGTAATTGTGAGGAGGATTGTAAGGTTAAGTATGCAACATATACCTTGAAGGACGAAGCGTTAACTTGGTAGAGCAACTATCACAGATCAGTAGGGATTGATGTAGCTTATAGTATGACTTGGACTCAGTTTAAGACTCTCCTGATCAAGACTTATTGTCCTAGGAATGAGGTTAAGAAGTTAGAGAGTGAGTTCTGGAACCATAAGGTTAAGGGTACTGACATGGCGACTTATACTCGTCATTTCCAATAGTTATCATTGCTTTGCCCTAATATGGTTCGCACGGAAGAACTTAGGATTGAGAGGTATACTGATGGATTGCCTATAGCTACACGAAATGATGTCATCGCTGCGAAGCCAGTTAATTTGCATGAGGCAATTACTGTGGCTCATCGTTTGATGGAATCTTATGTACTAGAAGTAGGAGACAAGGGTAGGAATGATAGGAGTGATAAGAGGAAGAGGAACGAAGTTGCTAAAGGGAATGGCAACAAACGGCATGAGATGCCTGTGGTGTTTGCCATAGGAAATGGAGGAAGGAAAGATTATGAAGGTAGTAAGCCTGTGTGTGGTCGTTGTAACCGACACCACCATGGACTATGCCCGAATGTATGTAGGAAGTGCTCTAAGGTAGGACATTTTGCCAAAGACTGTAGGTCCCGACCACTTGCTGCAGCTCAAACTGCACAAGGAGCGGACTGGAAGGCCACTATCACCTGTTTTGGATGTGGAAAGAAGGGACACTTTAAGAATGAGTGCCGAGAGCCGTGGATGAGAGGAAATCCCGGTAATGTAGGAGGATTTGCTAACCGAGGTGTAGGAGGTAATGGCTTAAACCCTGTCAAGCGTGAGGTTGTGGAAAACCAGGGAAACCATGATGCTAGGAATCAGCAGAGAGACATGGGAACGACGTTATTGGGAAGGAAGCTGGTGAGGACCATAACGTAGTTACGGGTACGTTCCTTCTCAATAATCACTATGCTTCCATATTGTTTGATACTGGTGCGGATATGAGTTTCGTATTCACCAATTTTATGCCATTACTAGGAATCTCCCAAACACCTCTAGGGTTTAGTTACGATGTAGAATTAGCGAATGGGAATAGAGAGAAGATAGAAACCGTAGTCCGAGGTTGTACCTTGAGTTTCCTAGACCGCCCGTTTAGTATAGACTTATTGCCGGTTACCTTAGGAAGTTTTGACGTCATTATCGGAATGGATTGGTTATCGAAGAACGGTGCACACATCATCTGTGATGAGAATATTGTGCGCGTTATCAGATGGCGGGAAAGTTCGAGCATACAAGGAGATCGAGCGATCAGAGAAGTCCTTCCCGGTTGAGCATCATCTCTTGTATTAAGGCTCGTAAGTACATCGATAGGGAGGTTGTCTTTTCTTGGCTCGAATTTCAAAAGAAAAGTGAGGAGAAGAGTGAAAGACACCTCAATGATGTACCCGTCGTTAGAGAATTTCGGATGTGTTTCCGACGATTCGCCAAGGATTCCACCGCCCGACAAGTGGAATTCCAAATAGAGTTGATACTCGATGCGGCACCCGAGCTCCGGCACCTTATCGACTTGCTCCAAGAGAATTGGAGGAACTGCTAAATAGTTGGCGTAATTGTCGAGAAGGATTCATTCGACCAAGTTCGCCACCGTGGGGAGCACCGTGTTGTTTGTGAAGAAGAAGGATGGATCGTTTCGGATGTGTATCGATTATAGGAATTAAATAAGTTGACAAGTGAAGAACCGATATCCGTTACCTAGAATAGATGATCTATTCGACCAACTCCAAGGAGCTAGTGTCTTTTCTAAGATCGATTTACGATCTGGTTATCACCAGCTTAGAGTTCGAGAGGAGGATATCCCTAAGACTGCGTTTAGGACTCGTTATGGATATTATGAATTCCAAGTGATGTCGTTTGGTTTGACCAACGCGCCAGCGGTTTTCATGGATCTCATGAACCGAGTGTGTAAGCCATACCTGGATTAGTTTGTGATAGTATTCATAGACGATATCTTGATATACTCTAAGAGTATTGAGGAGCACGAAGAGCATTTGAGGCTCATTTTAGGATTGTTGAGAGAGGAGAAGCTGTATGCCAAATTCTCTAAGTGTGAATTTTGAATTCCGTCCGTGCAATTCTCAGGTCATGTGATAGATAGTCGAGGTGTTCATGTTGACCCAGCTAAGATTAAGGCCATTAAGGAATGGGCAGCTCCTAAGAACCCATCAAACCGGACAGCTTTGTAGGGTTTAGCAGATACTATAGGAGATTCATTGAGGATTTTCTAAGATAGCTAAGTCACCACCAAACTAACACGTAGGATGTTAAGTATGAATGGGGAGAAAAGGAAGAAGAAGCATTTCAACTTCAAGGAGAAGTTGTGTAGTGCGCCCATCCTAGCTTTGCTCAAGGAAACGAAGATTTTGTCGTATCGCGACGCTCGCATAAAGGCTTAGGTGCCGTTTTGATGCAACGTGAGAAGGTGATTGCTTATGCATCCCGACAACTTAAGAAGATGAGAAAACTACACCACCCATGACCTTGAGTTAGGTGTCAGTAGTGTTTGCTCTTAGGATCCGGAGACATTATCCGATGGAACCAAGTGTGTAGTATTTACCGACCATAAGAGTTTGAAGCATATCTTAGAATGTATGAACCGAACATGAGACAACGTCGTTGGTTGGAATTGCTTAGTGATTACGACTGTGAGATTCGTTATCATCCTGGTAAGGCTAATGTTGTGGCTGATGCACTTAGTCGTAAGGAGGACATTCCACCCCTACTTGTTAGATCATTAGGAATGACCATTGTTTCGCCCTTACCGTCCCAAATTTTAGCCGCACAAGAAGAGGCATTGACGGACGAGAACCGTCCTGATGAGAATCTTCATGGAATGGTAGAAAGTGAAAACGGCTTCTTGAAGCATTCCGACAGAACTTTATGCTTCAGAGACAGAAGCTGGATACCATTTCATGGTGGAATCCGTGAGTTGATTATGCATGAGTCGCATAAATCAAAATACTCTATTCATCCCGAGCCGATAAGATGTATCGGGATCATAAGAAACTTTACCGGTGGCCTAATATGAAAGCCGATATAGCTCAAGATGTCGGTTGGTGCTCGACTTGTTCTAAAGTAAAGGTGAACATCGAAACCATCAGACTCTTAGTTCAACCCGAACTCCGGAATGGAAATGGGAGCGAATAACCATGGACTTTATCACTAAATTATCGAGAAATGCTTAGCGGCAATGACGCTTATCTCGGGTAATAGTTGATCGCTTAACTAAGTCTCGCTCACTTTTAGCCATTAGTGAAACCGATAGTCTTGATAAGCTTACTCGATTGTATCTTAAGGAGGTAGTATCGCGTCATGGAGTACCGATATCTATCATTTCTGATAGGGATAGTCGTTTTAAATCCCACTTTTGGAGATCATTACAGACAGCATTAGGAACAAATTTGGATATGAGTACTGCTTACCATCCTTAGACCGATGGTCAAAGCGAGAGAACCATTCAGACTTTAGAAGACATGCTTAGAGCCTGTGTTATTGATTTCGGCAAAGGCTGGGAGAGACACCTCCCTTTGGCCGAATTCTCTTATAACGATAGTTATCACTCTAGCATTAAGGCCGCCCCATTTGAGGCACTATATGGGCGAAAATGTCGTTCTCCTGTTTGTTGGGCTGAAGTTGGCAAGACTCAACTTACAGGTCCCGAACTTGTCCTAGAAACCACTGAGAAGATAGTTCAGATTCGTAATCGGTTACAAACCGCTCGTGATAGACAAAAGAGTTATGCCGATAAGAGACGTAAACCTTTAGAATTTCAGGTTGGAGATCGTGTTATGTTGAAAGTTTCTCCTTGGAAAGGAGTGATTCGTTTTGGGAAACGTTGAAAACTCAATCCCCGATATATTGGTCCCTTTCCAACTGGAAAGAATCGGACCGGTAGCATACCGCCTGGAGCTACCATCGGAACTGAGTAGTGTACACAATGTCTTTCATTTTAGTAATCTTAAGAAATGTCTTTCGGAGGAAAACATAGTGGTGCCCTTAAGCGATATTCGTATTGATGAGAAATTGAATTTTGTTGAGGAACCGATTGAGATTATGGACCGTGAGATTAAAAGCCTGAAGAATAGCCGTATTCCGAATATTAAGGTTCGTTGAAACTCCCGGCATGGACCGGAGTTCACTTGGGAACGTGAGAATGTTTTACGTAGGAAGTATCCTAAACTTTTCATGACATCAAGCAACTCGGAGTGAAACCCGGACGGGTTTCTTCCGAGGTCGGGAGGTCGTGACAACCGGCAATTTAGGGAGTTTATTTTAGGTAACCGCATTACGTGAAACTAAACCGAGTTTTGCCTTTATCACTATTTTTATAAACCATGACTTGATTTTATATCGTCTATTGGTTTTTACGGATTATTTCATTATTAAATGAGTTATCGTATGAGTTTTAACTCTATTTGGTAGGCACTTTTCGATTCGGCACTAGAAAAGCCTAAAACGAGAATTATTGTAACTTTTAGACCGTAACTCAAAAATTGACAAATAAATAGTCAAAACTCGTGGAAAAACGTAAATTACGATGTTGGAATGTTGAATGAACGTTGTGGGACATTCGGGGGACAATATGTGAGTTCGGGAATGGGTAAACGGGATAGTTACGAAAAATTACAACTCCGACCCCCCATTTTCCCCTATGGCCGGCGCCCTCCTCCACCCAAAATAATTATTTTTGAGTCCTTTTTGTCCAAGTATAAAAGGCCTCCCTCACCCTCATTTGTGCTAGCTCTTTCTCTCACTAGAAACACACACAAACCACTCTTTCTCTCTCTACTCTCTCTCTCTTCAAGAAATAAAAACCCTAGCCACCACCACCACCTTGGCCGCCCACTTCCGGCCATATTCCGGCCAAAATCCGGCGATTGGTGCTACACCTCCACCACCAAATCAAAGATCTTTTCATCCTCTTTCCATCCATATATAATACTCATACTAAAACCTTCATTAACACCCTCAAATTTAAAGATTAAGATTCGGATTTTTAGGGTTTCAAGTGGGTTTTGCAATTGGTGCTTGAATAAGGTAAATGGAACAAGATTAGAGCTTGTTTGAGCTATTATAAGCCACGAATGGCATTCTAGTGTTTCGACCCTATGATGAAATTTGGGGATTTTGGGTGGAACATGAAATTAAGTCTAATTAGTGTCTAAATAAACAAGTAATTAGTGTTTGGTAAGTGTGTGGTGTATCAATTTGATGGGTTTATGCATTTTAGGTTTAGTTTCATCTTTTTGGTTAGAATAGATGATGGGTTTTGTGTTTGGTTAATAATTGGAGCTTGAATGATTGGATTGGGATGTTGTGGAAGTGATTTGGTTGTGTTTGGTTGTGAGATATGGGGCGTACGAGCCACCAAGGCCACGTACGTGGCTCATGGTTGGTGTACGTGACCCACTTGGGCCACGGGTCCGGGTCGGGTCGTTTTGGTAGCTTGTTGGTTGATGTAGTTGAGGTTTGGATGAGACGAGTGGAGCCGAAAAGCTTCTAGAGCTTGTTTGGTTCACGTGGTCTTAACCGCGACCGTGTCATGACCATTAGGGTCATAACATTGGTTTCGAGTACATTTGGTTGATTGATTGGTTGGCGAGATTGTTTTGAGTTGGTTTGGGATTGAATTGCGCTATTATGACTTTTAAATTGGACTTGATATATATATTGTTGACTTTGAGCTATGTCATGCTATTTTGACTTTTAGTCAATAGTTGACTCCGACAAAGCCGTAATATGGACTTTAGTATAATTTGGACTATTGATTGATTTAAAAGCCGAGAAGTTATGACTCGTGCTTGTGAACTCGAAACTAATAACGATATGAGATTAATATTGAATTTGTGAAATATATATATATATACATGAAAATGCTAATAAACTATGAAATATAAATAATAAATGGCTTTTGTACCAAAAATATTGATAACAAGTTTTATCTTGTTATTTACTATTTTAAATGGAAACTAACGACTAAATTGGAAATGTTTTGTAATAAATAAGTAATTAATGTTTCGAGTATATCGCTTATCAATAAATGTCGATTGTGGACATTTAATACTAGTTTAAGTATTTATTTACTTACGCTAGTGCATGGGTTACGGATAACCTAGCATTAATAGTGTTGATCCACGTGGGTAGCGGACTTATTAGGTTGACGAATCTAATAAGAGCCCGCTAGGTACGCTGGGTAACCTTATTAATGGGTGAATTATCCTTATGACTCTTTAGGATACGATTGATTTATGGGATAATAAGTTTACACGAATAAATAAAGGAGTTTATCGAGTTGACGAATTCGATAAGGTCTACTATTTATTCCGAAACTTATTGAACTATGGAGCTTATCGTTTAGAGGTCTCATTGTGTCGCATTGAGTTATATATTGGTTGATTGAGCGCATTCATAGCATCATATTGAGTCGATACACCCACATGAGAATACCAAACACTAGGATTAATTGGTGAAACGAGACATTTTTGGAAATAACGAAATGGAATACATTGGGGTAGATAACGTTGATTTCGAGGAATATATATATTAAGTTTGGTCTACATTAATAGGTTGTGCCGAGTCGATAGTTGTTGTGCCGTGATTTATGTTATCTTCTGCTAGTGTTTATTTTTACGTTGATTGCTCGAGGTGAGTTTCATAGCCCCACTTTTATCTACGTTTTAACTACATTGGGGTGAGAATCATGCTACTATTTTCGGACCATGAAAACTATTTGGATTTGCTTATATGCTTGACTGTTTAGATAGATGTGCGGTAGTTGTTGCCTTAGACTAGGGTAGCAATCCTAATTGTTATAACTGTTGCCTAGCTAAGAATAGACTTCTACCTCGACCTAGTCTGGGTTTGGCAATTGTTCTAGATTTTGCCACGACAGTGCTGGACTAGAGTCGCTGGGTCGAGTAGTCCTCGGATGCGGGACATGTTTTGGTTGGTGATCCGGGTAGGATCGGTATTTATCTATCTTAAGTCTTGCATAGCAAATCAACTCTTACTGATCCACTATGATTTTGTTGAACTTAAACCTATGAACTCACTAGCGTAAGCTGACCTTTTAGCATGATTTCTCAGGTATTTGATAGATGTTTGGATGACTTGGTTTGTGGAAGCTTGGCAAGAAGGCGGGGTTCAAGGATCATTTCTGACTCTGATAAACTTTGGGGACCTATTTGATTAAACCATGTTTTGGGCCTAATAATTATACTTTGGATTAAATGTTTTGAATACTTAAATTTGGGATTGGTTTTGAATGTTAAATGACTATCTTTTTTCTGTACTTGTGTGCGATACCAATCCAAAAAGTAACGCCCCGAAAACTTGATTAAGCATTCCGCTGTACCGAGATTTGGGGGTGTTACAGTATGTAACTATAAATACCCTCTACCTCCCAAAGTAGAGGGTTGGACCTTTCATTCAATCTAACCTTCTTTCTTTTGTTTACTTTCTCTCTCTAGAAAGGCTCCTATCTTCCACTTTCTCTCTCTAAAACCTCATATTGTACGCCCCTTATTTGTGATTGTTTGTGTGTTTGTGAAATCCAATATGTTACACTATACCATGAACATCATAAAAGTACAAATGTTTTTAGCAAAAGAAGACATACAAGTTTAATGAAACATTTGTTGATCTAGTGTGCTTAATAAACCCAATAACCTCAGAATCACCCAAGAACTATACTAAATCACACCCTAAACCCGAAAGTACAAGCGATTTTCTCCAAAGATCAAGGAAAAGTGTGTTTGTGTTTTGTTTGTTGGGCGTTGAAAGGAAGAGAGAAGGGGAAGAAAGTTGTGATGAATGCGTGAATGTGTTATGTTACTAGGGTTTAGTTTTTCAACTAAAACACATAGACTTTTCCACTAATAAGACAACTATGATGAGATCATGTTCGACTTAACACAAAACAACAAAATGAAATTGGTGTGTGTTTGGGGTCAGACAGCTACAAGCCAAAGAGGGGGAGGGAAACTTTTGAAATTTGAAAATTTGGTAGTATTGTGTGTGTATTTGAGGTTTAATGCAAAAGTGACAGGTCGGTTGGGTGTTTTTAAACACATGTACGTAAAATAAATTTTTGTAAGCGTTTTTGTGAGAATAATATAAAAATGAGTTTAATGACACTGTAATGTATTTATTCAATGCGAACCATAGCTATTTTGGTGTCGGTATGCGTTCGGGCTCGTTTTTCATAATAAGCGAGATAACTTCTCGTTTTTTCTTCTCTGTCTCACCCGCACACCTGCACTTGCCGGAGGTCTCGTTGGAAGCAGTCTCCCTACTCCCGAGTTTTTTCCTGGAGCAGGGGTATGATCTGCCTACATTTTTTCCTGGGTATGTTGTTGTTGTTGTTGTCTAAATAGATAATATTATGAAAATTGCATATATTTGCTTACTATAATTTTTCAGTTTACACGATTTAACCTAGCTGTCAACGTAAAAGTAGTAAAGTAGTCGTCCTTCTCACTTTTTAACTGCGGAGTCTCTTAGACTATTATTATTAGTTAAATGTTATATTTTATAAGCTTAGCTCATGTTTAGTTGTTTCTAGATAATTTTAAAATGATTATATATTTTATTTGATAATTAATGAAAATTATTCCAACAAATAATCCATAAATAAACACTAAACATCGGGTAATTACCAACACAATGAAAAATATTTCCTTTTATGGAAATTAAATACTTTATGAAACCAAACCACAAGATAAAAAAGAGTAACGGACAAGATTCCCAAAATTAGAGTTATATTCAATTTTACAACCAAAACCATGTGTGAAAAAATAAACCTGTCAGTTTCTACTAGTCTAATATATATATATATATATATATATATATATGTAAAAAATGATATTATGTTTGTGCATACATTAACACACGCATATCTAGAAAACAAAATAATAAATGGCAGTATTATCTTTTTGGCAATCTAGTGAAGTAATTGCTATTAAGAAAAAGTACATAAAACCTAAGAACTACCCACAAAGGAACATCTTCTGCTGCCAACAAGTTGAAAGAGATAATTCAGAAAGAAGGTAGAAAAGGGTAAGAAATCTATCATCTGCAAGAGATATATTCTACTAGTATGATTTTGTTTACTTACTGATGGCGGGTTGTGCTTAGATTGTTAGATTTTCACAAGTGTAATTTCTATGACCATTGTAGGGTCGTTTTGGTCAGATATGTTGTTTCGTGTAATTTTAATGTCTTGCTAGTAATTATATATCAATATAGTTGCTTTTATACCAAAAAATTCTAATATTATGAATCCATCTATTTTGTATCTATCTAATTATTTTGCATATGTTTACTTAATTGAAAAAAACATAGGGAGAAATTTGTTATGGGTAGAGGAAAGGTGGAGCTAAGAAGGATAGAGAACAAGATAAATCGCCAAGTTACATTTGCAAAGAGAAAAAATGGATTACTAAAGAAAGCTTACGAGTTATCGGTTCTTTGTGATGCTGAAGTTGCTCTTATTATCTTTTCTAATGATGGCAAGCTTTACGAGTTCTGCAGCGGCTCTAGGTACGTACCCTCTCTCGATCTATCTAAATCTTGCGAGAAACTGAGAAGTAAGAGAAGATACAGGTTAACAACTTACGGAGTATTTGGCTGATTTACGATAGATATTCATAGATACATAGTGAATTTTGATTTTCAAGCATGAAATAACACTGTTTTATCATTTAGAACCAAGCTAGATTTTTTTAATGTTTGGTTTTTGTCATGGAAAAATATTGTTTTCCTTGGAACGGCAATGATATTAAAATGAGTGTTACAAGGACTATCAAAACACTGTATCCAATTTAGAAACGGAATTCAAGCTCTAGAAGCTATCCAAAAGGACCATAGGGTTGTTTTTATTATGGGAATTCATATCTTTGAAAAGTATAAGTTTGGACCTTATCCTAATTGTTCACGAATTTTACTTCGATAATTAATTTGGATGTTGGTTTCTACCTGCAATGATGTGCTAGTAGGATCTTTCCTAATTTCTAAAGCGAAAACACTGTGTTGGTCGATCTAATAGTTATCCAATCCCACAAGGGGTTTAGAAATTGGCTTTAACTCTAAGCACATTGACTAAGAAGTTGGGTTTATAATTAGCCTACTCTATTACTCGTATTGCACTAATTATCAAACTGATAGGATATAACATTACTTGTGTTATATCAAATAAGATGTTTATTACACTAACCCGTGCGAATGACAAAGGATCAACTAGAGCTTGAGCTTACTAACTCGCAAGACTGCCACTACAAGCAAACTAATTAATCCATTGAAACGACCATTGCTGATCGACTTCTTACGAGGCAAGAAAAATTATTAGTGATCAAGTTTGAATCTCACACGAACTGCATAGTAAATTGCCAATAAGTAATATGTCCTAAACTTACTTGATGAGGGGTGTTTTTTCAGGCTTCAAGGTTCCGCCACGAGGGATGATTTTACTATTATCTCTTGGCTCGCAAGATATGTACCAATTACAAATCTTTTTAAAAAATTTCACTCTTTTTTTCAAATCTATTTTATCCACCGTAGTTATAATGTGACTACACTAACACCGATTACTCTCTCTTCCTTTCTACTGTATAACGTGGGTACATATCTAGTCTCTGTGAATTTGTAGTGGTATTCACACAGCAATATACTTATACACACACCGATTGTCACGAGTCAAAACACATATCTAGTTTTAGTAAATGTGTTGTGATATACACACAGCAATACACATACCGACTTTCACGAGTCAAGTTACATATCTAGTTATATTACTTTGAGTTACCAGATTTGCGATTTAACCAATAAATATATAAGTTATGGATTATTTTTCACCCTTCTGTGTTTCGAGCAATTGTCACTAATTGTTGAAAAAATTGAGCTGGGAATTATCCCTGAACTTTATATCAAGAGAAATGAAAATTATTATAAACTATTTTTTATTGGTATTTCTTTAGATCGTATTAAGTACTGGTTTTTAATACATTAACGTTCACAAAAGTATAATCATTTACGGGTGTTTGCTGAAAATGCTTGAGGCTTGTCCAAACAAAAGATAAACATTAATTAAAAAAAAAGAGGAGGGGGAGTTGGATGGATAACCAAACCCTTCATTTACTCTCATTTGAACTTCATATATAATTGATAAACTAGATTATACAAAACCATAAGTTTAGTATCAATATGTATGAGCTGTGTCAATTTATGACTTTCTTGGCTAGTCACTTTTGATCCGATTTTCCAGTTTTCAGAGAGAAACTGAAAAAGCAAAATTATGCGAAGTGCAAGAATTTAGAGATATTAACAGATCATATCATATCTAGGGAAAATGTTTGGATTTATCCCTTACAATCAAGGGAGCATAAGTCCAGGCAATATGCACAAAGTTTGTGGGCAAAAGTTCGCCTACATGTTGAATATGCATGTACTAGATAATGGTGGTGACTGGTGATAGATAGACTCAATCAAATAATGCCTTGTTTTAACAGAGACATGACCTGTTATTGAGATACAGTCCAACATGTCTAAACAAAATAGATAAGATATTTAAATCCTGATTAAATGCTTTCTGGTAGACCAGAGGTCAGACTGTTGGAAAAACAATTAAGTCCAAATACTGGATTTCATATTTCTATTTATGTATAGACAATATTTTATTTTGTTTGTAATTACTTAAGACATAATGCAGCCATGATCAAAATGATCATGAGACTGCAGCCTAGTATAGATATGGCTAGAGCCATCTTAGGTAAGACATAGACCACATCTGTTGGTCGTTTATGACAGTTATTGGAGGGTAGTTATGTGGCAGTTAATGTTGTTATAAGACATACACTACAACATTCACCGCTACCCCAATGACATATGGGATTCCCAACGACATGTCATTGGGAAATATCACGACATGTCGTTGGGAAGCCTAGCTGGGAAGTCTCGTGAGGATTGTATCCCCAATGACAATCCCCGCGACGACGTGGGTCCCACTCAAATTTAAGTCAAAGAAGCAAGCACATCACAAGACATTATCTCAAATGACATGTCACTGGGAATAATAATTAAGCAAAATGATTAAGGCACTAATTATATTGATTATATCCCGGCGACATGTCGCTGGGGATACTATGGTTACTTGTTGACAAGTCAACGAGTTAGCCTAGTATCCCCGGCGACATGTCGCTGGGGAAACTTGGTTTTCTCGTTGACTTGTCAACGTTTAGTGCCTAGTATCCCCGGCGACATGTTGTCACACCCCGCCGGAGGCGGAAACGCGAGGTGTAACATAATCAATATACATCGCAAAGAGATATAGTACAATACCATAATTTAAATTTAAAGAAATATTGTAACATTACAACAAGGTTCTAGCCGACCTTGGCAATTGAAACATAAGTTTGACATTTGAAAGATGACACTTTAATACATAACGACCCAGTTGACTTGTGACGACTCCTTTATTTAAAATCTTCATAATATAAGCTAAACAACGATCACCTGAAATGCATGAGAAAACGGGTCAACTATGAAAATAGTTGGTGAGTACACAGGTTTTATGTAAAATAAAATACCGTTTTTAGAAAGTCTGACTGGAAAATGTCCTGTCAACTCACTATGTTACAAATCCCGCCCATACAAGACTTGTAACATATGAGTTCACATACACTTCCATATTTTAAGTCTAATAAACAATGCACAATAACGCCTCATATATAATAAAGTATGCGCAAAGCCCTAAAATAAATAATATCGTTCAGAGATGGGGAACGAGAGGTTGGCCGACCTCTAATAGCGCTATTCATACTATCTATCGCCCACACAAGGAGGCCGCATTTAACGGTACGTATAATTGAGTGCGAACGCAAACCAATAGGGACTAACAATGCGAATGTACGAACAAGACATCATAACAACTATTATATACTATCAATTAAGACCGCCCGAGCATGGGAGACTCGGCAAGGTTCGAACGGGAGACTTTAGGTCAAGGACGATCTGATCCATCGTGTTCAAATAAGTCATAAGTTTATAATTAAGTCTAAGGGTTCAAAACTTATCAAATAGTTCAAGGAAAACAATTTAAGTTTAGAATCATGCATTTCACCCCAAATAAGTAAAACAGTAAAAAGGGGGCTGTGAATACTCACATGCATAAAAAGTTCAATAAGTTCATAAAATATTAGTTAATTTAATTCGAGTAAAATTCATGCATTCCACCCCAAAACGATTAAAACATTTAAAAAGGGGGTCCGTGAATACTCACAAGCATAAAAAGTTCAATAAGTTCATAAAACATTATTTAATTTAATTCAAAGATAATTCATGCATTCCATCCCAAAACAATTAAATCATTTAAAAAGGGGGTCCGTGAATACTCACCTTGGCAATTAGCAGTCTAAAGCAGCAGTCAAATAGAATTAATGGATGGCACCGACACGCGACCTAGATTAGTATGGCAAATTTAGTCTTTATTCATGATTATGACTCGATAAGGTTTAATAAAGGTTTTGTTGTTGCTTGTGTGTCAATGATTAATGTTTAATATAATTTTTGTAGATTTTGGCTCTTGGAAGTGCATAAGTACATAATAAGAAAATATCAATGACGAAAGAATCTTTGGTTCGATGGCAACCGAAAGACGACGTACCGAAAATAATTACTTATAATATTAGATGTTAACTAATTGTAATCAAAAGTCATTAAAAGTATATATATTTATATATGATCAATACTAGTTGATGATAAAAGTATATATTAAAATCATACTCTAAGTGGTAGTTTTATTAAAAGAGTTTATAAGTTGTCGTTACAAGTATGTGTATTTATACATGATCGAATATTAGTTAGTATATAAAATTATTAAAAGGGTTTATATTAAAAATACTCTTATAAGTTATAAAGGTAGGATTTTTAGAAATTCGTGCATGACTCGTGTATATGTTTTAAATGTCACAATGATTAATAACCCCGTTGTTATAAAAATAAGTTTCGTTTAGTATTATATGAGATGTAGCCTAATGGGTTAAAACTTAAGTTTTGATTTTTGTTCTAGTTTATAATCTATTTATGATATATGTTTAGCGAATCATGAAATTTATGTCGGAAATAAATAACTCAAATGAGTCGTGAAATATGATAGGGAAATTAAATAATCGTGACTCGTTAAAAATTACGATGTGAGTATAGTTTATGTTATTTGTTAGACACCTGAATTTATTTTATATTTCAAATGACTTAATATGTATAACACAAAGTTTTTATACCGATTTGTCTTGTTAAAATTTTAACTTAAACGCACCCTATTTGGATCAAGAGGGCTTCGGCCCATAGAAGTTTGACACCCAATCCAAAATGTACACAACCCAACACACTTATATCTTCTAAATTTCCTTTCACGATGTTACAAGGACAAAAGAAATAGACTAACATATTTCAAAAAGACACTCATCAAAGCACTTTACCCATAACCAAAACCAATTAAAAACATTTTTAGTTTTACTAATTTACTAAGACATTTAGCACCCCCGTGGGGCTGAGGTTCTCGATAGTAGGCAAGAGAAGAGAGATAGGACTAGATTTATTTTAACAACACAAAAGCACACCATCGCTGGTTCGAACACGCGAGTTTCGACCCAAATCAAATTCTAACATGACACAACTAATACATGTTACTAACTCTAGTCTAACTCATTTTTGCCGATTAGAGATTAAGTAAAACCATTGACAAGCACTTCCAATGTATGAGCCAAATCTAGAGTTAGTTAGTATTTTGCCACACAAGATTAATCAACAACAACATAATCATAACATCTTTTTACTAATCCAAGCAATACAAAGTTCGAAGTATAAAAAGATTAAACAACAACTTATTCAAAATAACAAAAGTATAGTTCTTACAACAATTTGGTGGGTCGAGTGGTATGAGAACCGAACACCAAATGCTCAAATTTAAGAGACTCAAGATGGATTGGGACAATTAACAACTTGGAAAAGCTTCCTTATGCACCCAAGAACAAAACCCCTCAATCAATTTCAAAAAGCCCTTTGATTTACCAAACCCTAATTTTTGTAAAAGTGGTGATGAGAAACTGTTTTGGAGCTTTTGCAATTCGACTATAAATGTAGGAGTATGTTGAGGAGGAGTTTGGTTATCTTTCTTCTCTTGTCTTGGTTTGAAGCCAAATTTGGCTAGCTTCCAAAATATTAGGCGAATCATGGACCTTGTTCAAGGTAGATTGAGGTGAAGATATGATTCTTCTTGGATGAATTTTGTCTTGGTTCTTCTTGTCTTTTTCGAATCGTAAATGGCGCATCAAAGAGGAGATTTGGAGAGACAAAATCTTACTTGGTTTTGGTAAGAATAAGGAAGATATGATGAGATATCATGTTGGTTTTTCCCTCTTTGGAAGATTCGGTTTATAAGGTAGTAGGTCTAGGGGTAGAGGGAGGTTGAAGATGAAGATTGCATATCTTCTCTCCTGGTTTTTGTGTTTTTGTCGTGAGTGAGGATAAGAAAGACAAAAAGATGTATTTTGTTATTATTATTATTTAGTGTATTATATGTACCTTGTACTGTATAATTTGTTCCGTACAGGATAACGTTAAATAATGTAGAATATTATTCGGGTATCCGTATTTTATAAATTTTATATTTTGGAGACGTTTTGTGAGCTTAAATATTATGGTATTATTATTACTTGAAATTTGAAAGTAAATTTTCCGAATTTTATTATGGTGTCGATGACGCGTGTGGTGCCGGACTTTGGAAAACACGAGATGACTCTCGCTTTTGAGTTATAATGGTCGAAAAGTAAATAACTCGCAGATTCGATATAAATAATAGCCGAAATTGACGGATTGTCACATCGCTAACCTTAAAAGAATCTCACCGAGATTCAAATCGCTCACCCTATAGGCGTACATTCTCATGGTTCAAACTTTCTCATTCTCGAGCCTTGCCTTCAAAAGACTCTTAGTTGGTGAATCTTCACAACTTTTCGACCTGACCGGTCATTTGTTTAAGTTGTGTAAGTTGAGTAACAACTTGATTCTAACTTGATTTTCACAACTCATCAAACAAGAACTGTCACTAGATCAAGCTAGGAAACAAGTTGTCAGAAAGAGAGATGGCTTCTCATATATGTAAGAGACCTTTTGAAAGTTTGGCTCGAGTTTGAAATCATTTAAACCACTCAAATCAACTAATAGTGGGGTGCTCAGATTAGCGAGAAGGGAACAATTGAACTAAGGCTCATGATGCATAGTTCTACACTAAGGAATGCCATGAACTAGAACCAGAAGATATTGAAATAGAGTGGGGGTCGAAAGAATGTACCCGTCACGGTGCTTGTGTCTTAGCGAGCTTCCTTAGTGCCCAAGAAGTATGCTCGACCCCGAGCTGGGCTGACCTTGCCTCCACGGTTTGGGTTATCTTCATCAAGTGCTAATGCGAGAGTCATGCTACCGTGCTCCGACTTTTGTGCCCTATTCAACTTAGGACATGTGTTCAAGGTGATCCGGACTTCCACACTGTAGCATGTTAGCCTTCGCCCTTGGTTTCCATTTACCTCGAGCATTCCGACTAATGTGGCCCGCCTTCGCACACATTACACTTAGGCGCTTCCTATGTGATGGAGGTTGCATCGAGTACACTTAGGATGTGGACCGCATATCCTCTCGCGCTCCCGAGTCGCCGCCCATAGTTCCTCGGTTACCGCCGCTTGTCCCGCCGGTCCCGGTCTCGGCTTCCTTGGTGATCCTCCGCCGCTTTCGCCCATTGTCGCTTGTTTTGCTAGTTCTCCGCACCTAATCACGCCATTAGTCAAGCGGTATGCCATTCCCACAGCAGCCTGCGGTGGTAGTTGGCTTGGATGAGGTGACATCTCTCCCGATCTCGTGAATCAAACCCCAAATGTATCGATCAATCACCGCCCACAGAGAGACCATGTGGGGACCATTCTCGTCACCATGAAAGCGGGTTGTGTACTTGTCAACTTCCACTCCTACCATCATATGGTTCCGCATTCCGCTCAGCTTACGCGACTTCGTCCTTCCCGCAGACTCCTCGCTTAGTAGCTTCTTGAATTCTTCCCAAGATAATCCATTTGCGCCTTCTCTCCTCTCGTCTCAGAATGGTTGTTCCACCGTGTCGGTGCTCGATCCTCAAGTAGACCCCAGAGAACTCAACCTTATCTCCTTCAAAGACATTTAGTGATGCTAAGTTTCGACTCCACATTCTCAAACCATGATAGTAGCCAATGGCACCTTCGGTGCCATGAAATTCCTTTGGCCCGCATGACATGAAGGTCTTATAGCCGCATCCGTGGCCATTGGTCGAGGTACCGCCCTCATTGGCTCGCCCCGCATCAATGTGCGATAACTGAGTGAGGAGATCCGCCAATCCAAAGAAAGACTGCCTCTTGGGGCTTCATTGTTGATGCTTCCCGAACGGGTGTTCCTTGTAGTCATGATTCTACAATAGGCCAAGGCATTTGGTTGAGTGAGACAATGGCGGATGATGTTCGGACGACGATGTAGTGAGTGTAATGTGGACGGGAACAAGGACGCACTTAGCCTAACGGGTCATAATATATAAAGCAAGAAGAAGGCATATATAAAATGTATATAAGGTATAATGGACATATAAACATGTTATGCATACTCACGCGACTAATGCGTTCGGTGATCGACTCTTTAAGACTGACCAAACATAATCCGAGGCTACTAATCCCATCATCATATGATTCCTCCCGAATTATGCATAGGTGTATGTGCTATGCATAATTTAGAGTAACGATGTAATCTGGTGCTAGTCGACTCGTATTATGTTTCCGTGTTTTAAGAAAACTTTATTTTGGGTTATAGTTGCGATTTTTTATAAAACCGGTATTTCACTATAACCTTCGCCTCGATACCAATCTGTCACACCTCGCCGGAGGCGGAAACGCGAGTGTAACATAATCAATATACATCGCAAAGAGATATAGTACAATACCATAATTTAAATTTAAAGAAATATTGTAACATTACAACAAGGTTCTAGCCGACCTTGGCAATTGAAACATAAGTTTGACATTTGAAAGATGACACTTTAATACATAACGACCAGTTGACTTGTGACGACTCCTTTATTTAAAATCTTCATAATATAAGCTAAACAACGATCACCGAAATGCATGAGAAAACGGGTCAACTATGAAAATAGTTGGTGAGTACAGTGTTTTATGTAAAATAAAATACCGTTTTTAGAAAGTCTCGATCGCAAATGTCCTGTCAACTCACTATGTTACAAATCCCGCCCATACAAGACTTGTAACATATGAGTTCACATACACTTCCATATTTTAAGTCTAATAAACAATGCACAATAACGCCTCGTATATAATAAAGTATGCGGCAAAGCCCTAAAATAAATAATATGCGTCTGTAGATGGGGAACGAGAGGTTGGCCGACCTCTAATAGCGCTTACTCATACTATCTATCGCCCCACACAAGGAGGCCGTGATTTAACGGTACGTATAATTGAGTGCGAACGGCAAACCAATAGGGACTAACAATGCGAATGTACGAACAAGACATCATAACAACTATTATATACTATCAATTAAGACCGCCCGAACATGGGAGACTCGGAAGGTTCGAACGGAGTCCATCAGTTCAAATAAGTCATAAGTTTATAATTAAGTCTAAGGGTTCAAAACTTATCAAATAGTTCAAGGAAAACAATTTAAGTTTAGAATCATGCATTTCACCCCAAATAAGTAAAACAAGAAAAAAAATGTGAATACTCACATGCATAAAAAGTTCAATAAGTTCATAAAATATTAGTTAATTTAATTCGAGTAAAATTCATGCATTCCACCCCAAAACGATTAAAACATTTAAAAGGGGTCCGTGAATACCACAAGCATAAAAGTTCAATAAGTTCATAAAACATTATTTAATTTAATTCAAAGATAATTCATGCATTCCACCCCAAAACAATTAAATCATTTAAAAAGGGGGTCCGTGAATACTCACCTTGGCAATTAGCAGTCTAAAGCAGCAATCAAATAGAATTATTGGATGGCACCGACACGCGACCTAGATTAGTATGGCAAATTTAGTCTTTATTCATGATTATGACTTGATAAGGTTTAATAAAGGTTTTGTTGTTGCTTGTATGTCAATGATTAATGTTTAATATAATTTTTGTAGATTTTGGCTCTTGGAAGTGCATAAGTACATAATAAGAAAATATCAATGACGAAAGAATCTTTGGTTCGATGGCAACCGAAAGACGACGTACCGAAAATAATTACTTATAATATTAGATGTTAACTAATTATAATCAAAAGTCATTAAAAGTATATATATTTATATATGATCAATACTAGTTGATGATAAAAGTATATATTAAAATCATACTCTAAGTGGTAGTTTTATTAAAAGAGTTTATAAGTTGTCGTTACAAGTATGTGTATTTATACATGATCGAATATTAGTTAGTATATAAAATTATTAAAAGGGTTTATATTAAAATACTCTTATAAGTTATAAAGGTAGGATTTTAGAAATTTGCATGACTCGTGTATATGTTTTAAATGTCACAATGATTAATAACCCGTTGTTATAAAAATAAGTTTCGCTTAGTATTATATGAGATGTAGCCTAATGGGTTAAAACTTAAGTTTTGATTTTTGTTCTAGTTTATAATCTATTTATGATATATGTTTAGCGAATCATGAAATTTATGTCGGAAATAAATAACTCAAATGAGTCGTGAAATATGATAGGGAAATTAAATAATCGTGACTCGTTAAAAATTACGATGTGAGTATAGTTTATGTTATTTGTTAGACACCGAGTTTATTTTATATTTCAAATGACTTAATATGTATAACACAAAGTTTTATACCGATTTGTCTTGTTAAAATTTTAACTTAAACGCACCCTATTTGGATCAAGAGGCTTCGCCCATAGAAGTTTGACACCCAATCCAAAATGTACACAACCCAACACACTTATATCTTCTAAATTTCCTTTCACGATGTTACAAGGACAAAAGAAATAGACTAACATATTTCAAAAAGACACTCATCAAAGCACTTTACCCATAACCAAAACCAATTAAAAACATTTTTAGTTTTACTAATTTACTAAGACATTTAGCACCCCCGTGGGGCTGAGGTTCTCGATAGTAGGCAAGAGAAGAGAGATAGGACTAGATTTATTTTAACAACACAAAAGCACACCACTGTGGGTTCGAACACAGCAGGTTTCGACCCAAATCAAATTCTAACATGACACAACTAATACATGTTACTAACTCTAGTCTAACTCATTTTTGCCGATTAGAGATTAAGTAAAACCATTGACAAGCACTTCCAATGTATGAGCTAAATCTAGAGTTAGTTAGTATTTTGCCACACAAGATTAATCAACAACAACATAATCATAACATCTTTTTACTAATCCAAGCAATACAAAGTTCGAAGTATAAAAAGATTAAACAACAACTTATTCAAAATAACAAAAGTATAGTTCTTACAACAATTTGGTGGGTCGAGTGGTATGAGAACCGAACACCAAATGCTCAAATTTAAGAGACTCAAGATGGATTGGGACAATTAACAACTTGAAAAGCTTCCTTATGCACCCAAGAACAAAACCCTCAATCAATTTCAAAAAGCCCTTTGATTTACCAAACCCTAATTTTTGTAAAAGTGGTGATGAGAAACATTTTGGAGCTTTTGCATTCGACTATAAATGTAGGAGTATGTTGAGGAGGAGTTTGGTTATCTTTCTTCTCTTGTCTTGGTTTGAAGCCAAATTTGGCTAGCTTCCAAAATATTAGGCGAATCATGGACCTTGTTCAAGGTAGATTGAGAGTGAAGATATGATTCTTCTTGGATGAATTTTGTCTTGGTTCTTCTTGTCTTTTCGAATCGTAAATGGCGCATCAAAGAGGAGATTTGAGAGACAAAATCTTACTTGGTTTTGGTAAGAATAAGGAAGATATGATGAGATATCATGTTGGTTTTTCCTCTTTGGAAGATTCGGTTTATAAGGTAGTAGGTCTAGGGTAGGAGGTCAAGATGAAGATTGCATATCTTCTCTCCCGGTTTTTGTGTTTTTGTCGTGAGTGAGGATAAGAAAGACAAAAGATGTATTTTGTTATTATTATTATTTAGTGTATTATATGTACCTTGTAATCGTATAATTTGTTCGCATGTGATAACGTTAAATTATGTAGAATATTATTCGGTATCCGTATTTTATAAATTTTATATTTTGGAGACGTTTTGACGAGCTTAATTATTATGGTATTATTATTACTTGAAATTTGAAAGTAAATTTTCCAGAATTTTATTATGGTGTCATGACGCGTGTGGTGCCGGACTTTGGAAAACACGAGATGACTTCTCGCTTTTGAGTTATAATGGTCGAAAATAAATAACTCGCGATTCGATATAAATAATAGCCGGAAATTGACGGATTGTCACACATGTCACTGGGAAACTTGGTTTTCTCGTTGACTTATCAACGTTTAGTAGTAGTTATCCCGGCGACATGTCGCCGGGAAAGGTCTGCATTTTTTTAATGCGACTGCGGTAAGCGATTTCAGATTTTTTCCTAATTTTCCGGAAAAATCTACCAAATAAACCTGTACCAAAACCTCAGATAGACTCGCCACAACTTGTACCAAAACACAAATACCATATAACGGATCAACGCAATACAAATAGATCACAACTTTTACATAAACACGACTCAAAAGTCAATATGTGCATTGATAGATAGGGAAACAAGTGTTTAAATGGCGCCAAGATGAACCTAATAATATATAACACAACTACCTAAAGTACCAATGTAGCATACTAATAATATATAACACAACTAGCTAAAGCTAGTACCAATGTAACATACTAATAATATATACACAACTACCTCTCGCCGTTGTTATCCTCATCACCGCCATTCTCCTCGCCATCACCACACCCACCACTCCCGCTAGCACCACCCGAGTCATACTCCCGAACATATCCGCGATTCGTTGTCGCTCGAGGAGACTCATGATAAAGCTTACATCTTTGGTGACTTTCTCGCGGGCGGGCATACTTGGCTCGGATGTGGCCCGTGATGGCAATACGCGACCCACACCGGAATATGCCCACGAAGCTTACCCCTCTTGCCAACGCATTGATTTGATCCTCCATGTATTGACCCGTGGCCTCAAGCTTTTCATCTCGTCCTATGTAGTGACAAAACACAAGATAGTAAATATATTAGTCGGGTTGCTACATTATTTCTCGATAATTCATTAAAGTGTGTTTTGAAACAAAACTTACATATATCCCATGGTCCTCATCGTTAAGGAATACCCCATCAACAGTATGTGTTCGCCAATAAGTGTCGATGAGTGACGGGTATTCATGAGTCTCGATGCCCGCATCCGTACATACACACGCATATAAGATGAATAATTTTAAAACGACAAATCACAACACACCAAAGCGTATAATCGATATATATATATATATATATATATATATATATATATATATATATATATATATATATATATATATATATATATATATATATATATATATATATATATATATATATGTAAAATAATTATAATGTTTATTACCATATTATCTCGGCGAGACAACGACCGGGATCCCTGTCTAGATATGACCTTGCTCTTTTGTCGGTTAAGCCGATTTGTAGCGGCTCGAGAAATGTTCTTGGGATCATTCCAAAACTTAATGTACTCATCCCAATCACCACTGTAATTTCCTCGGGACGTGCCCGCCTAATCGCCTCCGCATCGTAATCCCGGTGGTGGGGTCTACCTTCCAATGTTTGGCTTTGAAAGAAGCCTTGTTAGTATTGTAGGCTTTTGCATGTGCGAGTTTATGCCTTCGAGATCCGGGGCCACCGGAGGAGTCGATGTGCGGCTTGAGGTCAAATAGGTCTGCAATCATATACAACAAAACGAAAGAGAGTTAGAGATATAATTTATATATTTATTTAATTTGTTTATTTATTTATATGATATAAATAAATGTTTAATTTAGATAAATATACACAATTAAATAAATGAACACGATAATGAAATAAACATAAAAGGATAATCGACCCCAATATCCGAAATGATTCCCGCCTTCTTCTCCTTCGGGACCTTCTCCCAAGAAGGGTAGTAAACGGCACCTTCCTAACGACCTCCCGATGTAGTTAGACCAATGCGCCGCATGGGGCCGAGAGGGTTTAAGGTTTGTTTGTCACCCATCTCAAAAGTGATCGACACGGACCTTTTCGCTCTGCGATTGCCTTCAACGAAAGGTTCCGGGTCTTGTCATGGTATTCACCGCCACGCCTCGCCGCCCAAATTGGGCTTTCGTTTACCTTTGCTCGCAAAATCAAGTTAGTGATAAAAGTCATAAATATGTATCAAATTTATGCTTGTATTACAATACTCCGTAAATTCTTACCTTTGTTAATGAAGCTTGCCAAAGAACCGGTGGGTACGCTGGTCCGAGGGGACGATCCTCCCGCCACCGCCACCGCCGTGGGACCGTGCAACATCTGTCGACATCCGTATAAGTACAATTAGCATAAGATATAGAAATTCATGAACAAAATAATATAAGCATGCACACATCCAAATACATACACATCCAAATAAATATACACATTTAAACAATCCACAACAATTTCATTCATTCATTCAAATATATAAGTGTATTTTGCAAGTTACAACTCAAGATCAATCTTCTTCTTCACTAGAATAAACTTTCTCAACACCATCATCATCAACATTGATGAGGGCTTCAACATCGAATCGCTAAATCATGAGGAAGGGCGCCTTCATCGCAATAATATCATCGCCTTCGTCAGAACATCAATGATATCCGGCGGTGCGTCAACAACCGTTGATTGACCATCTATATGCAAGGTCGCATTATCCAAGTCATTCAAACTAGTAGAAAGTGGGAGATCGATGAGTTGTCGAAATGTATAATATCGTGATCGCCCTCACCACGATGACACCCCGCCGGAAAACTTTTATGATTAACATGTTCGACGACCTTCCGTGGGGTTTGGTCTTATCTTCAAGGTAGAAGACTTGTTTGACTTGTGTTGCGAGAATGTATTGGTCATCTTTAAATGCCTCAGCCCGCAATGACGATTTGTGTCATGTTGTTTCTAAAGACAAGTTTTTGACTTTACGTCCTTCGTTGCTAGTGTCGAACCACTTAACTCGAACAACGCAATCGTGAACAACAAATACTTAAACTCGAGGATTTCTTGAAGTCGACCATAATACATTTCTCCGTCACGGCCAGCGAACAAATGTCATTGCTTTGAGTTGTGCGACGCTCATCACGGCCAGCACGACATACCTCACACCGCTGACTACGCAAGAGTTTACCGAGATTGGAGTCCATGATGGTCCATTAGCCAAAGCGAATAACTCGCTCACAGTGCTAACCTCTCGAGTCTTGGTCATTGTCTATGTGACGTTGACGGATCTATGAAGAAGACAGATTAGCTAGATAGAGAACACAAAATATGATATTGTTATTTTTACGCTAAGTAGACCAAATAAGTCTTAAGTTTACTGCGACCCAAACCAATGGGAATTCTTCTTGCATGTCTTTGTTAGGAAATAATCAAAACGCTCATGGTATTAGAATAAGTCGTCGAAATGATAAGTTAAGAAAAGAAGTTTCAAAATAAAAACGCTGCACTCTTGAATCGGGTCCCAGACGTGTCGATCTCGTGGATCATGAAGTACATACCATTTCACTTTTTAAACTCTTGGGCATCAAACCCAATAAATGACCGTAAACCAATCGCTTTACATACCGATCGAAACACCGAATCGACACGTTGGGGAGGGGTCCACATTACGGTCGGGACGATTAAATTTCGTGGTAACATCCCGAAAATAATGAGAATCGAATGTCAATGCTTCTTCAAAGAACATAACCCTCCGCAATCGAACCTTCCGCTTAGCTTTATTGCGAACATAACCTTTAGCTTCTTCATGTATCTTTCAAATGGATACATCCACCGGGGCGAATAGGCCCGCCTTCAAGAGCCTCTATAGGTAAATGGATAACCAAGTGAACCATAATGTCAAAGAAAGCAGGAGGATATATGAGCTCAAGCTCGCATGTAATATCGACCACCTTGATCCGAGCTTTCAACATGTCATCCTCCATCAAAGTTGCGAGCATATTTGCTTAAAAAGGAACACAACTCAATTAATGGTTTTGCAATCTTATCGGGCAAGTAATTTTGAAGTCCGTAAGGAAGTAAACGTTGCATCATTATATGACAGTCATGAGACTTCAGGCCCGTTATATTGGTATCATTATCGGTCACTCTGTGCTTGAAGCATGATCCGAACCCATCCGTAGTTTAGATCCTTTGATGTACTGACAAAACTTTTTTCGGTTCTCTGGTGTGAAAGAATACGCACCGAGGCTTCAAGCACTTCCCGTTTTTGGTTTGGCCGAGCCACAAGCCATTTCGAATGCCCAACATTTGCAAGTCTTGTCTTGCCTTGACGGTGTCTTTAGATTTATCATTCATTAACAAAGTGTTCAAGATGGCCTCCAACACATTTTTTCGATATGCATGATGTCTAAATTGTGTCTTAGTGAAAGAAAAGACCAATACTCAAGCTCGTAAAAATAGACCGCTTAGTCCGCTTATGCTCGACAAGAAGATTGCGTTTTATCTTCACACCTCCATAACTCGGATGTTTACCCTTCACACGCGCTGGCAATCTATCAAGTTGAGCCAGATTACATCCCACCAAATTCTTCAGAGGATCTCGTTATCGGTTTGGCCATTGAATTCAAGTGAGCGCTCCATTTATGGGGCTTCGTTAAGAATCTTCGTGGCCAAAATAAGTATTTTGCTTAACACACTAATGATGGAGTGTCTTTATTACATGTAGGGCATGCCTTGTAACCTTGCCCACTCCACCCGCACAAACTACTTGAGCAGAAAATCATTGATGGTCCATAAAACCATCGCCTCATATTAAACTTCCGCCCGAGGCAACGCCTATAGTCTCGATACCTTTCTTGTCCCATAAATCCTTCAGTCCTCAATCAAAGGCCTCAAGTAAACATCAATGTCCTTGCCCGGGATTTAGGACCAGAATTAACAACGTTAGCATAAAAGAACTCTCTTCATACATAACCACGGAGGCGATTGTATGTTGTCAATATCACCGCCACATGTCGTAGGCCCGACTAAGGTTCCCAAACGGATTGAAACCATCAGCACCAACCCTAGTCGAACATTTCTTGGTTCTTTTGCAAAACTGGATACTTTGTGTCAAATTTCTTCCATGCTCCACCATCAACCGGTGTTGCATCTTACCGGCTCCGTACACTTTCCAAAGAGCATGCCAAATCATATCCTTTGCGGTGTGACTAGACTTGTACAAACGTTGTAGTCTAGGAATGATCGGAAAGTAACGCAACACCTTCTTAGGAACTTTCTTCCCGACGTGTTACCGTCTTTCCATCTACTCAGACATGCATCGGACAAAATCCAAATCTTTGTTCTTGTCTCCCGAAATAAGCAAAGAATCGTGTTCACAAGCATGTATCGACTGCACCCTAACCCAATCGCTTTAAATGTCTTCTTTATTGAATAGTATGATGGTGGGAGCTTGAATCCTTTATCGATGGGAAATACATTTTGTAAAAACTCTAACATTTCATTAAATATAGAATCACCAATCTACCTTTAGCCTTAAAATAGGTAAACTTTGCCATAAAGTCTAATCGAGTCACATAGTCACAACCGGTATGCCTCCTCGCTGGCACCGGCATATAACTCTTCAAACTCGTTACGTGTAGCTTGAGTCGGTTCGTTACTTGTCTCACCAATATCTCCTTGAGTTGGTTCATTGTGTTCATTATTCGGAGGAATATAGCTAAGATCATTAATTAACGCCATGTCACTCATCGAGGTTGTCTTGTGTTATCTATTATCGGCGGTGGCATAGGTGGAGCCGGTTCACCGTGTTCCACCCATATTTTATAACGTGGGTCCCACCCTTCTCTCATAATGTGGTTTGAAAGGTTTTGATGTGTACCCATAATATATTTCGACAAGACTTGCATGGACATCTTATTCTCCCAAGACTAGTCACTAACGACTTGCAATGATTGACTAATTTTTCAAGACCGAGAATAAATAATGGTTCATGACGTCAGAAACCGCCCAAGTCTTATCATCGAATACCATAATCTGCTTTTAACGATACATTTAGTTATTATATGCAACTTAATTAAACACATTCAAACGAGGAATACCGGATGTTTTGTTCACCTAGTGCAACTATGGAAGGCAATCCTAACTCCACTCTTTGAATAATTTGTTCATATATGAATGCGATAATCGATTTACTATTTAAGAAAATTTCGGCAAGATTTCTCAACTCCCCAAATATGTGTTTAAAGACATATTCGTAGGAGTAAAGGAGAAACACCGTCGAAATCATCTCAAATAGTAATCCAATTATACGCATTCATATCCTAAATGAGACAAAACATTCAAAAGCAGCCCCCAACGGACTTTCCGAAATTAATTTCTAATAAATTAATTTCGGACGGGTTTTCTATAGGATGATTAATTTTAGACGGGGATTTTCCAAAATTAATCACTAAAATCCTAAAACAACTAATTATTATAAACTATAAACGGCTCATATCAACAAATAATAACTATAAACTAACAAAATAATATAAACGAGCACATGTCAACAAATAATAACTATAAACTATAAACTACATATCATTTCACTTTTTTAACATACATACCATTATTTTAACATACATACCATTTCACTTTTTAACATACATACCATTTCACTTTTTAACATACATATCATTTCACTTTTTAACATACATACCATTATTTTAACATACATACCATTTCACTTTTTCACCAAATAATAACTATAAACTAACAAAATTTAAACAACTAATTATTATAATTATAAACGAGCACATTTCAAGGCAATTGAACTAATAATAACTATAAACTAACAAAATTTAAACAATAAACATTCCCAATGACATGAATAAACATTCCCAATGACATGTCACCCGGGATACCAAAAGGAGAAAAAAATTATTACATACCTTGTCTAGCCTCCTCGCCGCCATCGCAAAAAAAAAAAAAAAAAAAAAATAAAATTAACTTTCCAAGTTAACAACTTACAACAATAATAATCTGCAAAATTATAACATACTCGCTCTTGCTCCTCGTCGGTCCTCGTCGGCCATCGCAAAAAAAAAAAAAAAAAAAAAAAAAAAAAAAACTTCACTTTTTAATTAACAACAACTTACAACAATAATAATCTGCAAAAATCATAATATAATTAACTAATTTAGTTGAATAACATTTAAAATTTGTAAAACAAACCGTAACGTGTGGTGGTGGTGATGGTGGATGCGTTGGTGGTGATGGTGGATGCGGTGGTGGTGATGGTTGATGATTGTTGGTGAATGGTGATGGTTTTTGCGCGTAAATCGCCACGTAAATCGGAAGGAGAAGGATTTTTTTTTTTTTTTTCGCTCGCAGTGAAGAAGATATCCGGATCTACTTTATGATAAAGTTTTTCCCGGCGACAATCCCCGCGACATGTCACGGGGAAAGGTATAGTTTTGTCGCTTAGCGTAAATGGCGCGATAACGAAAATTTTGGTGAGTACTTATCGCGACATGTCGCCGGGAAAACTATTTAATTTTTTTTATTATAATCCCACGACATGTCACGGGAAAACTGCTTTTTTTTTTTTTTTTTTTTTGGGTAAAATTTAATTACTTTATGTTGTTAACGACTTCAAAAGAATACAATTTTATCTTTTATTTTTATTATAATCCTAAATATTTTCCTTTCTTTTAATATAAACTCGGGAACAAAAAGTTACCATTCGGCATCTTTATATTCTTATATGAGAGTTAGATTTACAATCTAGTAACGGGCTAGAGGAACAAGAACATATTACATCAAAATGTTGCATGCAATATTTAATTGGATCAAGAAGCCAAACGATGCATAGTTGAATGTGTTTTATAAATCTATGATTCATCAAGAATAATTATGGTTACACATTAGACGCTCAACATCCGAGTCGGTATGTTATGGTTACACATTAGACGCTCAACGGATGAGTCGGTATGTTATGCTTACACATTAGACGCTCAACGAATGAGTCGGTATGTTATGGTTACACATTAGACGCTCAACGGATGAGTCGGTATGTTATGGTTACACATTAGACGTTCAACGGATGAGTCGGTATGTTATGGTTACACATTAGACGCTCAACGAATGAGTCGGTATGTTATGGTTACACATTAGACGCTCAACGGATGAGTCGGTATGTTATGGTTACACATTGGACGCTCAACGAATGAGTCGGTATGTTATGGTTACACATTAGACGCTCAACGGATGAGTCGGTATGTTATGGTTACACATTAGACGCTCAACGGATGAGTCCGTATGTTAGGGTTACACATTAGACGCTCAACGGATGAGTCCGTATGTTATGGTTACACATTAGACGCTCAACGGATGAGTCGGTATGTTATGGTTACACATTAGACGCTCAACGGATGAGTCGGTATGTTATGGTTACACATTAGACGCTCAACGGATGAGTCGGTATGTTATGGTTACACATTAGACGCTCAACGGATGAGTCGATATGTTATGGTTACACATTGGACGCTCAACGGATGAGTCGGTATGTTATGGTTACACATTAGACGCTCAACGGATGAGTCGGTATGTTATGGTTACACATTAGACGCTCAACGGATGAGTCGATATGTTATGGTTACACATTAGACGCTCAACGGATGAGTCGGTATGTTATGGTTACACATTAGACGCTCAACGGATGAGTCGGTATGTTATGGTTACACATTAGACGCTCAACGGATGAGTCGGTATGTTATGGTTACATTAGACGCTCAACGGATGAGTCGGTATGTTATGGTTACACATTAGACGCTCAACGAATGAGTCGGTATGTTATGGTTACACATTAGACGCTCAACGGATGAGTCGGTATGTTATGGTTACACATTAGACGCTCAACGGATGAGTCGGTATGTTATGGTTACACATTAGACGCTCAACGGATGAGTCCGTATGTTAGGGTTACACATTAGACGCTCAACGGATGAGTCCGTATGTTAGGGTTACACATTAGACGCTCAACATCCGAGTCGGTATGTTATGGTTACACATTAGACGCTCAACGGATGAGTCGGTATGTTATGGTTACACATTAGACGCTCAACGGATGAGTCGGTATGTTATGGTTACACATTGGACGCTCAACGAATGAGTCGGTATGTTATGGTTACACATTGAACGCTCAACGGATGAGTCGATATGTTATGGTTACACATTGGACGCTCAACGGATGAGTCGATATGTTATGGTTACAATTTAGACGCTCAACGAATGAGTCGGTATGTTATGGTTACACATTAGACGCTCAACGGATGAGTCGATATGTTATGGTTACACATTAGACGCTCAACGGATGAGTCGATATGTTATGGTTACACATTAGACGCTCAACGGATGAGTCGGTATGTTATGGTTACACATTAGACGCTCAACGGATAAGTCGATATGTTATGGGTTGGACATTAGACGCTCAACGGATGAGTCGATATCTTAGGGTTGGACATTAGACGTTCAACGGATGAGTCGATATGTTATGGTTACACATTAGACGCTCAACGGATGAGTCGATATGTTATGGTTAGACATTAGACTTTGAACGGATGAGTCGTTATGTTATGGTCGTTATATTATTATTATATTATTATTATTATTATTATTATTATTATTATTATTCTTATTCTTATTATTATTATTATTATTATTATTATTATTACCATTACTATTATTATTAATAAAGTCAAACGAAGTCAACGGTATCCCCATGACATGTCATTGGGAAAAGTGCAAAATAAAATTTTAAAGTAATCAAAGTAACACTAATTACATATTTTAAATAATCAATGAATCCCGGCGACATGTCACTGGGAAACATGCAAAATAAAATTTTAAAGTAATAAAATTAACACTAATTACATATTTTAAATAATCAATGAATCCCGGCGACATGTCATTGGGAAAGGTAAGCGGAAAAGTTCCCGCCACGCTGCACGATGAAATTTTCGGTCAAAATATAACATCAGTATCCGGCGACATGTCACGGGAAAACCTCTCCATAATTTAGTGACTTTTCTACGAGACTTCGTGCCACGAGGATATATTTTTGTCGTTTAGTGATGATTCCCAACGACACTTGTCGCCGGGAAAACGGCGATGGGGAAACCGGTAAATGTGGTAGTGATCAAATATAGTTATTTTATGCATCACTTTTTCCCTCCATATTTGCTCCTTCCTCCCATATATCTTTTATTCTGTTTTCATTCATACTGCACATAAAATTCACATAACAAGCACTGCATAAACTATGGCATACAACAAAAGGTTTTATGATACCAATTGGCCCAGAAGTACTTACCTTTCAAGAGGTTTTGTTGGCCAAAACAATAATTGGCATCAGAGCAAAAGCACTGGGAGAAATCAGCCAACAAGATTCCAAAGAAACTTTCTAGTAAGACAGATTGAAAGAGAGAGCAGTACAAGAATAGGAAGATGCATGAGACAACTGTCTCATGAATGCAAGACCATGCTGAAGATCAAACTAATGGACATTGAAGCCCATAACAAGGCACTACCAAGGCCACAGATACCCAAATCTGAAAAGCATAAGAGATATATATGCTTTGGGTGTGGTGTGAGAGGACACATCTCTGCAAACTGTCCAAAGGAAGAAGGAAAAAAGCATGAAGCAGAACCAATGGAGAAGGAGAACACAGAAAGCACTAAAGTGAAGATTGACTATCCAGAATTCATTCATTTCTCTACAGATTTCATGGTTGAAGCCACTGATGAAGGAGGATGGAATGACATTTGGTACATCAGCAACAAATTGGACAAACATGTTTGTTCAAATCTGAATTTGTTTGCCAAGATAAAAGAAAGGTTTTCTGTTGAGAAGATGCATGAACAACATAAACTTATGTTCATTCATGGGGTAGGAGAAGTTCAAATCAGGATCAAGAATGATGTTCTTATCATCCCTGGTGTGTATTACACACCAGATGTCTCTCTAAACATCTTGTCTGCAAGACAATTAGAATTGCAGGGTCTGGAACTCACCTTTAAGGGCAACAGATGCAATACCCATGTTCAAGAAGCCTGAAGATTGTTGTTTTGATCCAAACAAAATGAACCATAAACAGAACCAATACATGGAGAACTTCTACAAATTACTTGCAGAAAGTTCTATGGAGAAAGAGGAGGATCACATGAACACCACTTCAAAACCAGATGAACACATCTGTGTCAAAGGTGTAAAATATCCTATTACTATTTCCTCTTTTAATAATCTTGTTTCTTTTCTTGACTTAATTCAAGATGATAATTTGATTAGCCAAGAATGGGACGATTTGAGAAGCCTTTATAAAGCATATATATGGTTCTTTATCGTCCACTTAGATAGGGACATACCGTGCCCTATTCCACCCAAAATACAAGATAAAGAGATCCATTTAATGGACCTTTATAAGATTGTGGACACACTTGGGGATACCTCGATGTGGTATTTACACAACAGTTTGATTTTATTCTTTGAGATATTTGGCCTAGAAAAGATATATGGCCATGAGATTAAAATTGTTACAACCACTATTTAGATGTGTTTAAGTCTTTTATAGCACCGCAAGAGCCTCAAGGATCAAGCAGAAGGACATGTTTCGGGGAGCATGAAGAAATGCATTCGAGAGATTCCAAGAGGAGAGCCTAAGAAAATGCAAGGAAAACACAAGGTTGGAACATTTCGTGTGATCTCGGAAGATCTCAACAAAGACTACGTAATCAAGCAACAGTTGGAAGAGAAGGAAGGACAGAAGCTCCAAGACTTATGGAGATTATGATGGTGATGATTTCACAATCATCATCGATCAAGAACCAGAGATGAAGGCAAGAAGAATTCAGCATTTGTCCTTAGGGGGAAATGTTGGAAAAACAATTAAGTCCAAATAATGGATTTCATATTTCTATTTATGTATAGACAATATTTTATTTTGTTTGTAATTACTTAAGACATAATGCGACCATGATCAAAATGATCATGAGATCGCAGCCTTAGTATAGATATGGCTAGAGCCATCTTAGGTAAGACATAGACCACATCCGTTGGTCGTTTATGATGCTTATTGGAGGGTAGTTATGTGGCGCTTAATGTTGTTATAAGACATAACTGCTTTGGTTCTTGAACCAACACAACTTTAGACATACCCTTCATAAACTATAAATAGGGCTTGTATATTTCGCTTTATAATCATCAAATCTGCTTATTTTATGCATCACTTTTTCCCTCCATATTTGCTCCTTCCTCCCATATATCTTTTATTCTGTTTTCATTCATACTGCACATAAAATTCACATAACAAGCACTGCATAAACTATGGCATACAACAAAAGGTTTTATGATACCAATTGGCCCAGAAGTACTTACCTTTCAAGAGGTCTTGTTGGCCAAAACAATACAGACACTGGTAATCCGAGTGTTTTTTACTGATGTAGTGGTGAAAAATAAATTACTCCGTGATAGAGATAAATAGCACTTGTGGTCTAGTGGATATCTCTTTTTTTCTTTTGGGATGCCAAATTTTGGCTCCCTTAGTTGGCTTTTCTGATTCATTGCATGCATACTTAATGATTTAGCCTATTTACTTTAGCCATGGACATTATTATCCCATATCCCAGATATGATATCTGTATCGCTAGGGATACTGTCATAGCAACTTATGCTTGCATGGTGAATGGAACATAAAAAATTGAGTATAGCGATTAGTGTGATCTTACGGTTGATCATATGATATCAAGGAAAATGAAGAGATCAGCACGCAAAATAAGTTATGACGAAAGAAAGAATATAGTATTGATAAATTAAATGTAGTTGTTTGTTTATATTTAAAATCATCATATATCAAGGTCATCCATTTTTTCCATTTTGAACGGGTATAGTAGGAAGCTTTGATGTGTAACTTGAACTGATTTTCTTCACCAATTGCAAGTTTATTTCCACATATTGAGTCGTTTTATTAGATAGTTGTGTCTCACGGTCACAATGGGACAAGTTTCATATTTAATAGTCTATGCACGCATAAACTTCTCTAGTTCTCTTGCACGCCTCGTATATCAACTTCCAAACAAAATACGAAGAGGAGGCCATCATCTTATTGGTTTTTACAAATTTGAGAACTCTCACCTAAACTTTCTTTATCACTGGATTTTAAAGCGTCCAAAATTTATCATCCTTAAAAAAACATTCGAGTTCTCTTGTTCCTCTATTCACTTAACTTTCTATCAAGATAACATAGCACTACAATTAAACTCATCATCTCTATTGACTGTACTTTTTATCTAGTATGTCCAAGACGCTTGAAAGGTACCATAGATGCAGCTATGGTGCAATGGAAGCTAACCATCAAGATCCAGATACACAGGTAATCTTCTTTTCCTCTAACTTCTTGATAGAGGTTTTAGTTGTGAAATAAAATTGAATCTGTTAAAAAAAATGTTTTAGCCTTGCTCTATATGTAGATTCGGGCCATTTTATATATACTGTAACCTTTTCTGGTCACTAAGGTATCCGCCCATTAACCGACTAAGTCCATATATGTTTCGGGCTTATATTTTGAAATATACATCCACAAACAAGGCAAAGCTCTTCGGGGAAACCCTTTACCCAAAACAAGGCAAAGCTCTTCCTGATGAAAATTAACATCTTAGATAACAAGAGGCAATGGTACCAAGAGGCGTGAAACCTAGCTTGGTATATATCGTTTTCTTTGGTTAAAGAATCATAGTTATTTGACCTCCTTGGACACCCTTGGTGATGTTCGCATTTGTTTAACTTCACTTAAGTATATCTTCCTAGGGGTGAGATCAATAAAGATCACATAAAAATTAAAGATCAAATGGATCATTCTCAACCATTCATTTTTGATCAAATTAATTAAATTCATTTTCACCCTTATATTTAAAAATTAAATATCTCACAAACCGTTAATAGTTAGATAAAACTAATTATACCATTGCGACAAGAATAAAATTATCTTTCTATAGAGATCCAATATTGTATACTTTCGACGAACTTATTTTTTATCGTTTTTTGCGGGTTTCGATATATTACACTATAAATGAAAATTTTAAAAATACTCTTTTGTGTTAACACAACCCGTAAACCCTAAAAACCCTAACCCCTAAACTTAAAAAACCCTAACCCCTAAACCCTAAAAAACCCTAACCCCTAAACCCTAAAAACCTTAACCCCTAAACCCTAAAAACCCTAAACCCCTAAAACCCTAACCACTAAACCAAAAAACCTAAACCCTATCCGCTAAACCGTAAGAAACCTAAACACTTAACCCCTAAAAAGATTAACCCAAAAAAGTCAAACCCCTAAACCCTAAACGCCTAAACCCTAACCGTAAACCCTAAACCCACAAAAAAGTCGGAAAAAAAAATTTCGTCGAAAGTATATGATGTGTGATATCAAATTAAAGGTAATTTTATGTTTGTCGTGATGGTATGATTAGTTTCGTCTAACGATCAATAGTTTGTAAGATATTTAGTTTTTAAAAATGAAAGTGAAAGTTTATTTTATTGTTTTGATGAAAAAATGAGTGGTTGAGAATGGTTTATTTGATCTTTAGTTTTTCTTTGATCTTTATTGAACCAAACTCTATCTTCCTATGGAATAAGTAGGACATTATTGCCATGAACCTTGCAGAGCTGCTATCAGGAGTATTTAAAGCTTAGGAAAAAAGCTATAAATGCTTAATGTACTTTATCAAAATAGCTCATTGTGCTTTCTCAACTTTTTTTATTGTCATTATACTTAATGTTGTTTCCAGTCGATATCATTATACATAACCGTTTTCATTTTATTCGGTTATTTTTCATCGCTTTTATCCGTTTTCGTCAGAATCGTCCATTTTATCCGTTTTATTTTAATCATCCGGATAAAAACAGATAAAAACGGATTAAAACCGTTTTTATTATCCATGTCAAAACGGTTTTTATCCGTTTTTATCTGTTTTTATACGGACATATTAAAATGAAAACGGATAAAAATTGACGATTTACGAAAACGGATAAAAACGGACAGAAAATAAACGAATAAAATGAAAACGGTTATGTATAATGACAATAAGTGAAGTACAGAGAGCATAATGAATTTTTTTGTAAAGTACGTTATGAATTTATAGCTTTTTTCCTAAAGCTTAAAGCAAAAGTTGATATCCTGCAACAATCTCAGAGGTATATTTGGTCACATATTGGGGAACCTTATATTGATCACCCAAAATCTACTAGTCAATATATTAAATCAAATAATGTAAAATTGAGTCACACCCATGATGCTGAATTTGGATAATTATTTGCATGAACTGTCCTACCTAGGGTGCATTTTAGCTTTATTTATGCTTATATGGATCTCCTTTCTGATGAGTGTATATTTCTATACAGGCATTATAATGGGGAAGAATTAGAGCAGTTGGGATCAAAGGAACTTGACCAGCTTGAGCGTCAACTCGACTCATCTCTCAGGCAAGTCCGGTCGACAAAGGTACATCAATCTAAATGGAATGTTGCATGCGATTTTTCATGAGACACAACTATAACTAAACAGTTTCTTAAGTACTCCTTTTCTTCGCTTTGGCATAGTAATATTGTTGTCCAAATGTTGAATGCAGACTAAACATATGCTTGATCAACTCTCAGGATTACAACAGAAGGTAAAATCCGATGAGTATGCAATCACTTTGTTCATTATTAGTTGTATTTATTCGATCTTGAATGTCAACCATGCGATAAAGTTATAACAATTTAATGTCTATTTTTTTGTTTGTTATGCATTATCATAAATATCGTATCTTCGTTGGAATAATTGTTGAATAAAACCTAACATACTCAGATCCAATTTCAGCCTTTAAAATAAAAAGAATATCAACTAAAGAAAATGAAGGATTATATATAACAAATGGTGAAAATGTATTAGAAACTACCAAGACACTAGGAAATACAAGGAGCTAGAAAAATGAAAGGAATGTAATTATCACATGATGGTTCTACCTTTAAACTCAAACTGAATTTATTAATGACAAAACTGCCCTTGAAAACAAATGGACAAAGTCAGGGGTGAATAAGTAACTCATATTACTAACTCCAGGATATAGTGATGTAATCATTTTTTATGAGTTAGCAAACTCATGTGTTGAATTGGTGGGAGCTTGGCAAAGTATAGTAGGATCTTAATAAGCAAACTGCTAAGGAAGTTTGCTACAATGTGGAGCTTATTTCGGGTTTTATGTGGATATGTGGACACGCTGAGTTAGATATATACTAAACTTGGAATAAATTTTCCTTCCTAGTCAAGAGACCTCTTTAAAGTCCTCCAAAAAAATTCTTTGTTTGTTCACCTAATAGGAAAGTGATTTGCACAGATAGATGCACCACTCAAATACCATGTTATCATTTCATGACTAACCCATTTTATGGGTCTACATGTGATTTTTACCCCTGCATTGTTATAGGGAAGTGATTTGCACAACCAAACTTTGGATTTGTACACTCTATCCTGTTTGTACATGTCTTACAAAAGTGAGGCATTGGTACTTACTGTGAAGATTAGTTTTGTTCTCTTTAGATCCAATGCAGTCTCATATCCCCAAGGTATTATCCCAGTAGTAGCTAGTCAGTCTAAATAACAACTCCTGATTACCATGTACTCACATAAATTTCATTAAAATTTATTTAATAATCCAGTTTAAGTTCAATGAAGAAAGCAAACTAATTTCTAATTTTCTTACAGGAACAATCACTGTTGGAAGTTAACAAATCCCTAAGGCTTAAGGTATGAAAATAATCCTTAATTGTAATTACAGAGTATACGTCTGGATATCATGGTAAAATTTTGGATATCATGAGAAGAATGATATTTTCGTAGAACTTGTAAGTCATTTCATATCGGACGGGGTCTCATTAAGATCCAAATTTAGATGAAGTTGGTATATATATAGTGAAATCTTTTAAAAAGTTTGGCGCGCTTAAAAAACGTATTAGTTATCAAATAAGGTTGTTGACGGGCCATGACTGCTACCTATTCACATATTAAGGAGTTTCAAATTTTATAATAATGTCTATGTTCTTGTAGTTGGAAGAAAGCACTGCAGCTTATCAATTATCATGGGCAGCACATGAGCGCAATTTTGAGAACAGACAACAGCTGCCGCCTGCTCACCAGGAGGCTTATATTCAACGTCTTGATTGCGATGAAAATATGCAAAATGGGTACGTTTTTTCTACCAAGAAAAGCCATTGAGGATCGGAGTCTTTTTTGGGTCAGTTATAAGAAACATTGAAAAGTATTTCTGATATGTATTTATATTTTCTATTTACTTTTGTTCTTCAGCTACAACAATGAAGCACCAAATGATGAACTCGATGCTCGAAATACATCATGAAATGCTAATGGAGGTATACCAGGGTGGATGCTTTAACTAATGATCAACAAAAGAAAATCCTTACAATCTTATATATAGATTTATAGATCACGGATAGAATATTGTCTTTGTTCTGGTTCAATAATGTGGCTACTGGCTAGTTAATGCTGCTAAATTACATGTTTTGTGCTAAAACGAAAACTGATAGTTACGCTATGGTGTAGTTTATTATGTACTTTGCATTGTTCTTGTATTTGTCTAGTTGACAGAAGTGAAGTACCTTTTCAACTTAAATAATTATTCGTTTGGTTATTTATACTCCCCTTTAGAATATATCCTTAACGACCCACCCCCTATTTTTTGAGAAAAGTTATTTTCTGGGTTGTCACAGCGGAAAAATTATTTTAGAAAAAACAAAAATAGTTGATTATACAGTGATTTAGCTAAAAGGTTTAAATCAACAAAGAACTCCAGTTCCGTTGATTCATGTGTCGACTGACCCTTCTCCAAAGACCCTCCTCAATCAACATTCCGTTGTTTGTGAGAACCGAAAGAGTTGAGATAAAACTAGAACAAGATTTGATATTGATTTGACTCGTTTATTAGAAAAAATTATAATAAAAATACAAAAAGTTTATAAAAACTTATGAGAAATGATAACAGCCCTAATGGTTGCTGATAAAACCAAACTTTTCATAAAATTCGTATATGTTAAGACATAGTGAGAAACATGTTTCGAATTTTTCGTTAAAATGACCTATAATAAGAGTGAATTAAATTTAGGTGTGAGAAATTTTAAAAACCGGTTAGCAATTTTGAATGATTTTGTTTGAACATTGTGTATTGTCTTATCAATTTTTTTTAAAAACTAATTATCGACAACAACCCTAAGTTATGTTGTTAGCAAAATATAAAAATCATTAATATCACGTTAAAGGGTATCACTAAACACCCAAAGGTATGTATAATAACACCCAATCTATATATATATATGGGACTACATATGCCACATGTATAATGCTTACTAGGCATTTTAATATTGACATGGCACCTCTATGATGAGGTGGAAATGTCACAATGGCACTACATCAATGCCACCTAAGCAGCACGTTATGTGTTATTTGTTAAAAAAATATGGCTTGAATGAGTTTCGAACCCTGGTCTCTACAAACAACACCAACACCACTACCATTAGACCAAGTTGTTTTTTGTGTTAGACAAAGGAAAACAATATTCATAAAGGGCGAAAATCTGCAACATCCCAAATTTGAGAAGTCAACTTATTTTTGAAACGGTTTCCTCCCCTACATCGTAAATTTTGAAACTGAATCACCTGATTTCACTCACAATTTTTCAAAACATTCCATCTTTATCATTCAATCAATATGATCCATTTGAATCCATACCATGTTTATCCTAATCTATTTTTGAAACGTATTATACCGAAAAATCACCTATTTCCTTTGGTTCATTCATTCCATTCTTATGATTGATTTTTGAGTAATCACCCAAATTCAAACTATTCGTCGAGTATGTTCTTTTGAGTAATCACCCAAATTCAAACTATTCAAGTCGCCATCATCATCATCATCATCCCCAATTACGCTAATATGTATTGCATCATTAGTAATCACCCAAATTCAATATCGTAATATTCATTTTAGGTTTTGTTCGAATTTAATCCGAATTAGGTTACTTTTGGTGAATTAGAGAATACTTTTGTTTCCAATTTGATTTTTTTTATTTTACTTTTGCGGTGCATGATTGGTGATCCAAATCATAAATAAAGATTATAATCAAAGTTCATCAGGTACCTTTGATAAAACAAAATATTTTAAAATTGTTTTAGGTTAATTTGATTGATTTTATTTTTTACTCGAATGAATAATTGTGTTTGATTTGCATTTATATGATTTTTATGTTTGATTCATGATGTGGCCACCGGAGTACACCGGCGTCGCTGGAATTAATTTGTAAAAGTAATAGGCCATGGTCGTTATTTCAATCGAGATTCTCTTAGGGCTTTTGTTTTCAATTTAATGACTAATCAACTTGAAATGTTTATAAAGTACTCGGTTTGTGTTTCATAATTTTTAGCAATAAGAAACAATTTGAATGAAACATAGCATTATATAACTTCAGTACTCAGAAACAAGATATAGTACCATGATCTTGATTACGAAATATAGCCAATTATATTTACTCATTATTGTGTTTACCTTACATTTACTCATTACGTTGTTTTAGCGGGATGCATTGTCGGGAGGAAATAGATGCTCGAGGATATTTGGATATGCTCATGCTATGACATGGTCACATTAATTATAGTGAGTTGTGATAATCCTCACCGGTTTGATTATACACGAGATTGTCCGCATTACGGAATGTAAGTATATGTAAATTTTACCTGTAAAAATCTTATTTTTTTGTTTTCACCCATGTTACCTATAATAATCAATTCAACCGGCTTTTAGAGTTTTTGATATCAAATTTATAGTGGCAATCATAACCTGTAAGTTTCAGGACAGCGGATAAGCTTGGGTTAGCTTGGTCAATCATAACCTGTAAGTTTGCAACAAATCTTGAATTTAAGTTATTTAGTATATTATTGTAAACATTCAAGTTTATGATTTTAGCTGATAAGATATATCTCGATTCTACATATATAGATTCGGGTCTGGAGTAAGGGCCAACATGGGTCTATTTGAGTAACGCAACTGAATACACTCATAGATTGGTTTGCTTATTGTGTTCTGATATAGTAGATGATCAGCCTTAAGCATGTTTAGGATTGCTTATCAGTACTACATATATGAGCATTTCTAAGTGGAATAAGCAGTTGCTCGAAGGTGGATAGATGGATAAGCAGTTGTTTGGGAGTGGTTATTAATCATGCTTATGTTCGTGCATTTTCATACAGATTTGTTGTTCTAAAAATATCCAGGATGGCTTATCGAGACTGCTTGCTGATTCTCTTCACCTCTTTGCCTACCTTAACTTTACAAAGTAAGTGCCCTCACTTATCATATTATTTTTGGCATTTTCATTAAAAATTTTATAAAACCTCGTGGTCGAAATGGGATTGGTTTCGCTAAGTTCACACGTAAGTCATCATCGCCATCTTCATCTCCAACCCCACCAAGACTCATTCATAATGAACTGTTGTTGTTGCTCCCTGCTCCCACCATTACACAAGCTTGATTACATTGTCGCATTACGATGTAAGATATTTTCATGAAACATATATTAGAAACCATTACAAGCCTTTTGATCAAATGATATTATTTAGTACTTTTCTTAAATTTGCAGGCTAAAGACGCAGAAAATGAATCACACAAAAAAGCTATGGAGGCATTCAAGAAACATCACATGTAGATCGAACCAGGTGAGAACTTCCAAGTTTTACATATTATTATCATTAAACGCGTATAGTTTGCATTGTTATTTATAACCTTTTATGCATTAAACTTACTGCTTTGACCCTATTGTGAAACACTAAACAACTCGAGCTACAACTAACGACTGCTGACAGAAAGCCCAAGCTACATTACCTTTCGCCACAGTTCCATTTAAAATGCCCTAGAATTTGATAGCCTTCCAGGTTACTCAGGTTACTCTGACCATGTGTACCAACTGCCACCCGACAAAAGGAAACAACAAATGCAAGGTAATACGATGTTGTCCATTACCGTAAAAATATGAACGTCTTGTGTGTTAATGCATCAGATTTCTGAAAAGGAGACGTGTGTGCTAATGTATGTGTTATGGCTGCAGATAAGCAATCTTGGATTGCCTTGCCTACCCTTCCTGCAAATACGTGCACATCCTCCACTTCAGCTTTAGGTAAGCCCACTTTGGTGGTCCGACACTCTTATCACTTCTGATTTACCTGCCTGTATAGTTACATTTTTAATAACAGCAGCTCTCCATACCGCGGCCACTTTTCTCAAAAGGAGATTTGATCAAGCATACATAACTGGTAGGTAACTTTAACATGCATCTGCTTAATGTTTGTCCTCTATTGTTAGCGGTGCCCTTATTAATTATCTAATCATATTGTTGTTTTAGGTACACTAGATTCAGCTTCAACGCATGACACAGCAGATGGTGAGCCTACAACAACATCAACACCTGGCCACCAAGGTCAGTTACTGTTAGCTAACCCAATTCGCAAACACATTTGGATATCTATGACTTATGTAAAGTGCATGTTAGGTACAAAACATTTTCACATTTGTAATGCTATTATATTTTTTAAATCCTTTAACTTTGGTTTTTGTTAAGCCTTTAGTAATACTATTGTTCAACATCCCCTGAAACTTTTGTTTTGCAGCCGATCCAAACACGCTTGAAACCAACATCATGTCTTCATATACCACAGACAAAGTGAGATGCACTAAGATGGAGTCACATATCTCCAAAAAACTGATAATTATGGCCATTATATAGAGCATGAAATAAAATCCACTATGCAGTTTTTGTTTAGATTAGTTTTAGTTTTTTTTTTAAAGTTAAGTTTACGATCTTGATTAACTCACACTGGAGCACGTTTACTTTCTTTCCGAAACCCTTTTGTCTTTTTTCTTACAGGTTTACAAATGCAAAACTCAATGCACTACTTAAAGACACTTTTATATAAATCCTTGATATTTATCCCATTATTATTCATATCAGACTTTGGTTTAAGATTTGTATATTCTGAAATTCTTGGTCTTAAGATTATGAATGCTTTTGATAAGTTTTATGGTATGAATACAGTTTACTTTAGTTTTATGAAATAGCATATCATATACTTATATCTCAGATATGTTTTGTTGTGTTTCGTGTTTTCAAACATACTACTAAGAAAAAGGAAGAGCTAATGAAATTGAACTGTTGGTTCAATCTTTTATATGCGTTCTTCTTTATACAACATCGACATAGGAAAGTGGAAGAGACTTTTTTGTATATGATAATCAAAGGGAGTGGGAACGTTTTGGGTGCTAAGATCCAAAGTCGAGAGGGAAACAACCCAGATCGTCAATATTTCTTACTTTGGTACCTAATATTTCTTACTTTGGTACTTTACTGATGTAGATATGAAAATATCGATCTTTAAATCAGTGACATTTAGACTTTCTTCCTGCATGGGACACAAACCCTTTGGTTTTCATGAAAATTCATTACTTTCTGATTTTATATTTACATTATGTTAAATTGTTAAAATGCTATGTAAACTACAATAAGGTATGACAAAATGTTGCAACGTTTTATGTGTGAGATATTTTGATCAGACTTTACACTTATCAGTTTAAGAAGCTCATTTGATCGTGTAAATTCACAAATATATATTTTTTAACGAAATAATGAATATAGGTGGTGAAGGAGGCATTGCTGAGAACAGTGGAAAAAGGAGCAGGGGAGAAATGCTGTGAACAGATGAAGGGCGCTTGGTCTGAAGCTTCCGATCAATTATTTGCACCCATTCAGACTGAAATGGCAACAACGACTGCAACAGCCCAGGTTCCGGAAACACAACCTTAGCTCACTTTGATAATTTTAGTCTATTATCGAGCTTATACGACGGCTATAAGTCCAAGTGAGAGAGAGAGATGTGCAGGAGCCCAGAGGTTTGGTACCTAACATTTGATATAGTCGTGTTTGACGTGGTTTGGTCACTTTTAGGGTTTTGGTTACAACCCTTTCGTGTACCATAAACAAGTATACTACAGTTGTAGAGCATGTCATTTTCATTCAATGTTTTATCGAATTTTTCAAAAAAGTATACTAAAGCTATTTTCATAAAATCATCTTATGTTCGTATTTGGTTGTCTGCTCATTAATTATCTTACCATCTTTGATACAATATTGATAGATGCTTAATATGTAAAATGATGAAGTAGATGACTCTTATGGACAAAAGACATGTCAGCGCGAAAATATAGATTATGTTAGGTTATTAGATCGCTTTTCTTTTCAAAGGCAATGAAGATAACCCTCTGTTTTTTTGTGTGTGATCTACTAACTCACGCATCTTGGCATGGCAGCCATAAACAGATTGTGGTTGCAGCCATGGCGTGTCTTTAGAACCGCTTCTAGATTCGCAGACCTGACCCTCATTATTGACGACTTTGATCGTATCATGGTGAACCAACCAGACTCGAAGGTGGGGTATACATGTTTTGTTATCAAGCTAAATGTGCTTACTACATGTGGTGAACTGGATATAGGAAGTTCTAAATTTAAAAGACATGCCACATGTATAATGCTTACTAGGCATTTTAATATTGACATGGCACCTCTATGATGAGGTGGAAATGTCACAATGGCACTACATCAATGCCACCTAAGCAGCACGTTATGTGTTATTTGTTAAAAAAATATGGCTTGAATGAGTTTCGAACCCTGGTCTCTACAAACAACACCAACACCACTACCATTAGACCAAGTTGTTTTTTGTGTTAGACAAAGGAAAACAATATTCATAAAGGGCGAAAATCTGCAACATCCCAAATTTGAGAAGTCAACTTATTTTTGAAACGGTTTCCTCCCCTACATCGTAAATTTTGAAACTGAATCACCTGATTTCACTCACAATTTTTCAAAACATTCCATCTTTATCATTCAATCAATATGATCCATTTGAATCCATACCATGTTTATCCTAATCTATTTTTGAAACGTATTATACCGAAAAATCAGCCTATTTCCTTTGGTTCAGTTCATTCCATTCTTATGATTGATTTTTTGAGTAATCACCCAAATTCAAACTATTCGAAGCTGAGTATGTTCTTTTGAGTAATCACCCAAATTCAAACTATTCGAAGCTGCCATCATCATCATCATCATCCCCAATTACGCTAATATGTATTGCATCATTAGTAATCACCCAAATTCAATATCAGGTAATATTCATTTTTAGGTTTTGTTCGAATTTAATCCGAATTAGGTTACTTTTGGTGAATTAGAGAATACTTTTTGTTTCCAATTTGATTTTTTTTTATTTTACTTTTTGCAGGTGCATGATTGGTGATCCAAATCATAAATAAAGATTATAATCAAAGTTCATCAGGTACCTTTGATAAAACAAAATATTTTAAAATTGTTTTAGGTTAATTTGATTGATTTTATTTTTTACTCGAATGAATAATTGTGTTTGATTTGCATTTATATGATTTTTATGTTTGATTCATGATGTGGCCACCGGAGTACACCGGCGTCGCTGGAATTAATTTGTAAAAGTAATAGGCCATGGTCGTATTTCAATCGAGATTCTCTTAGGGCTTTTGTTTTCAATTTAATGACTAATCAACTTGAAATGTTTATAAAGTACTCGGTTTGTGTTTCATAATTTTTAGCAATAAGAAACAATTTGAATGAAACATAGCATTATATAACTTCAGTACTCAGAAACAAGATATAGTACCATGATCTTGATTACGAAATATAGCCAATTATATTTACTCATTATTGTGTTTACCTTACATTTACTCATTACGTTGTTTTAGCGGGATGCAGATTGTCGGGAGGAAATAGATGCTCCGAGGATATTTGGATATGCTCATGCTATGACATGGTCACATTAATTATAGTGAGTTGTGATAATCCTCAGCTGGTTTGATTATACCTGAGATTGTCCGCATTACGGAATGTAAGTATATGTAAATTTTACCTGTAAAAATCTTATTTTTTTGTTTTCACCCATGTTACCTATAATAATCAATTCAACCGGCTTTTAGAGTTTTTGATATCAAATTTATAGTGGCAATCATAACCTGTAAGTTTCGTGATGACGGATAAGCTTGGGTTAGCTTGGTCAATCATAACTCGTAAGTTTGCAACAAATCTTGAATTTAAGTTATTTAGTATATTATTGTAAACATTCAAGTTTATGATTTTAGCTGATAAGATATATCTCGATTCTACATATATAGATTCGGGTCTGGAGTAAGGGCCAACATGGGTCTATTTGAGTAACGAATTGAATACACTCATAGATTGGTTTGCTTATTGTGTTCGATATAGTAGATGATCGACCTTAAGCATGTTTAGGATTGCTTATCAAGACTACATATATGAGCATTTCTAAGTGGAATAAGCGGTTGCTCAAGGTGGATAGATGGATAAGCAGTTGTTTGGGAGTGGTTATTAATCATGCTTATGTTCGTGCATTTTCATACAGATTTGTTCTTCTAAAAATATCCAGGATGGCTTATCGAGACTGCTTGCTGATTCTCTTCACCTCTTTGCCTACCTTAACTTTACAAAGTAAGTGCCCTCACTTATCATATTATTTTTGGCATTTTCATTAAAAATTTTTATAAAAACCTACTGTGGCTGAAATGGGATTGGTTTCTGCTAAGTTCACACGTAAGTCATCATCGCCATCTTCATCTCCAACCCCACCAAGACTCATTCATAATGAACCTGTTGTTGCTGCTCCTGTTCCCACCATTACACAAGCTTCGGTACATTGTCGCATTACGATGTAAGATATTTTCATGAAACATATATTAGAAACCATTACAAGCCTTTTGATCAAATGATATTATTTAGTACTTTTCTTAAATTTGCAGGCTAAAGACGCAGAAAATGAATCACACAAAAAAGCTATGGAGGCATTCAAGAAACATCACATGTAGATCGAACCAGGTGAGAACTTCCAAGTTTTACATATTATTATCATTAAACGCGTATAGTTTGCATTGTTATTTATAACCTTTATGCATTAAACTTCTTGCTTTGACCCTATTGTGAAACACTAAACAACTCGAGCTACAACTAACGATCACGATGAAAGCCCAAGCTACATTACCTTTCGCCACAGTTCCATTTAAAATGCCCTAGAATTTGATAGCCTTCCGTGTTACTCAGTTACTCGACCATGTGTACCAACCGCCACCGACAAAAGGAAACAACAAATGCAAGGTAATACGATGTTGTCCATTACCGTAAAAATATGAACGTCTTGTGTGTTAATGCATCAGATTTCTGAAAAGGAGACGTGTGTGCTAATGTATGTGTTATGGCTGCAGATAAGCAATCTTGGATTGCCTTGCCTACCCTTCCTGCAAATACGTGCACATCCTCCACTTCAGCTTTAGGTAAGCCCACTTTGGTGGTCCGACACTCTTATCACTTCTGATTTACCTGCCTGTATAGTTACATTTTTTAATAACAGCAGCTCTCCATACCGCGGCCACTTTTCTCAAAAGGAGATTTGATCAAGCATACATAACTGGTAGGTAACTTTAACATGCATCTGCTTAATGTTTGTCATCTATTGTTAGCGGTGCCCTTATTAATTATCTAATCATATTGTTGTTTTAGGTACACTAGATTCAGCTTCAACGCATGACACAGCAGATGGTGAGCCTACAACAACATCAACACCTGGCCACCAAGGTCAGTTACTGTTAGCTAACCCAATTCGGCAAACACATTTGGATATCTATGACTTATGTAAAGTGCATGTTAGGTACAAAACATTTTCACATTTGTAATGCTATTATATTTTTTAAATCCTTTAACTTTGGTTTTTGTTAAGCCTTTAGTAATACTATTGTTCAACATCCCCTGAAACTTTTGTTTTGCAGCCGATCCAAACACGCTTGAAACCAACATCATGTCTTCATATACCACAGACAAAGTGAGATGCACTAAGATGGAGTCACATATCTCCAAAAAACTGATAATTATGGCCATTATATAGAGCATGAAATAAAATCCACTATGCAGTTTTTGTTTAGATTAGTTTTAGTTTTTTTTTAAAGTTAAGTTTACGATCTTGATTAACTCACACTGGAGCACGTTTACTTTCTTTCCGAAACCCTTTTGTCTTTTTTCTTACAGGTTTACAAATGCAAAACTCAATGCACTACTTAAAGACACTTTTATATAAATCCTTGATATTTATCCCATTATTATTCATATCAGACTTTGGTTTAAGATTTGTATATTCTGAAATTCTTGGTCTTAAGATTATGAATGCTTTTGATAAGTTTTATGGTATGAATACAGTTTACTTTAGTTTTATGAAATAGCATATCATATACTTATATCTGTATATGTTTTTGTTGTGTTTCAGGTTTTCAAACATACTACTAAGAAAAAAGGAAGAGCTAATGAAATTGAACTGTTGGTTCAATCTTTTATATGCGTTCTTCTTTATACAACATCGACATAGGAAAGTGGAAGAGACTTTTTTGTATATGATAATCAAAGGGAGTGGGAACGTTTTGGGTGCTAAGATCCAAAGTCGAGAGGGAAACAACCCAGATCGTCAATATTTCTTACTTTGGTACCTAATATTTCTTACTTTGGTACTTTACTGATGTAGATATGAAAATATCGATCTTTAAATCAGTGACATTTAGACTTTCTTCCGGCATGGGACACAAACCCTTTGGTTTTCATGAAAATTCATTACTTTCTGATTTTATATTTACATTATGTTAAATTGTTAAAATGCTATGTAAACTACAATAAGGTATGACAAAATGTTGCAACGTTTTATGTGTGAGATATTTTGATCAGACTTTACACTTATCAGTTTAAGAAGCTCATTTGATCGTGTAAATTCACAAATATATATTTTTAACGAAATAATGAATATAGGTGGTGAAGGAGGCATTCTTGAAAAAGTGGAAAAAGGAGCAGGGAGAAATGTCGTGAATGGATGAAGGCGCTTGGTCCAAGCTTCCGATCAATTATTTGCACCCATTCGATCGAAATGGCAACAACGATCGCAATGACCAGTTCCTAAACACAACCTTAGCTCACTTTGATAATTTTAGTCTATTATCGAGCTTATACGACGGCTATAAGTCCAAGTGAGAGAGAGAGATGTGCAGGAGCCCAGAGGTTTGGTACCTAACATTTGATATAGTCGTGTTTGACGTGGTTTGGTCACTTTTAGGGTTTTGGTTACAACCCTTTCGTGTACCATAAACAAGTATACTACAGTTGTAGAGCATGTCATTTTCATTCAATGTTTTATCGAATTTTTCAAAAAGTATACTAAAGCTATTTTCATAAAATCATCTTATGTTCGATTTGGTTGTCTCGCTCATTAATTATCTTACCATCTTTGATACAATATTGATAGATGCTTAATATGTAAAATGATGAAGTAGATGACTCTTATGGACAAAAGACATGTCGCGAAAATATAGATTATGTTAGGTTATTAGATCGCTTTTCTTTTCAAAGGCAATGAAGATAACCTCTGCTTTTTTGTGTGATCTACTAACTCACGCATCTTGGCATGGCGACCATAAAGCAGTTGTGGTTGCGACCATGACGTGTCTTTAGAACCGCTTCTAGATTCGCAGACCTGACCCTCATTATTGACGACTTTGATCGTATCATGGTGAACCAACCAGACTCGAAGGTGGGGTATACATGTTTTGTTATCAAGCTAAATGTGCTTACTACATGTGGTGAACTGGATATAGGAAGTTCTAAATTTAAATGTTTTTACACCATGTTTCATAGTCATTGTTTCACTTATATTGAAAGTACATGTAATTTCTAAATTTATGCGGTTATTTCAAGATTCGAGATGAAAAAAGTTTGAATGTTCTTTGTTGTAACAAAGATGGCGAAAACACAAACTACACAACAAACATTGTGTACAAATAAGTTTTATTTCATATTTGAATAAGCATCATGTAATTGATTTGTTCCCATATTTATCATTTTTCTTTCTACATATAATACATATGAACAATGCCTTTTTGTTTCCAACTTATTTAACATATATGTCATTATTCATTATTTACTTACGTCAACCTAGATATTGTCAAACAATAATATGAAGTGAACCCGCCCATTGGGCGGGTTATGAAGCTAGTAATTATATAAATTACTAAATTATGACTAATAACTTAACTAGGGTGGCAAGAAAAAGTTGTAGGTTCAAATCCTAAGATGTCGTTTAACTAGATTACATCAACCCATCTAGCAATGTATGAATTGAATAAATTACATCGTCAAAACGATCGGTTACTAGTTTCTTTTTCGTAGAGTAGTCATTCAATATACTTCCCTTTTTTTTCTTTTTTTTTTGTTAGTGGTAACATATATATAATAAAATCCTATGTAGCTCGGAACCTCATTTGGATTTTATATGCTGGACAACTATGACAACAATCCCCAAGTTCGCTATGTGAAAGCTGGATCACATATTTGTATCGTGCACAAGCAATAATTATACCAAGGCCTGCCCCCACCTTTATATCAAGGTGTAATTTTTCATTTATCAAGCAGTCCGTATTTGTCTTTCCCTCAAGTTGCTTAACCTTAAACTTTCTTTGTCTCAGTGCAACATCATCGTTACTATCCTGAATAATCCCAACTTCACGATTTTTCTGAGTTTCCTGTAGTTCCACCTCAAACCAAAGACTCTTTTAAACATGTACTTCATGGACTACTCACGTTTTAACAACAAGACCAAGTTGCTTGAACTGAACTTATATAGAACCTCCATACTTTCGTACACCAAACCCATCAAGCTTTTTGATGTTAAATCTAGTACTCGAACTAGCCATTCTTCTTAACCCTACTAAAAACCTTGTCAAGTTGTTTCTTAACCAACTTTACCAACAAGTCTCGCAAGTCGTGTGCTATAAACCCCGCTTATTAACATTTTGATCTACTAACCTTTAGAAAACCCTATTTTTTTGAACTTTTCACCTCAAGCCTATAAAAATTGTATTCTAAACAATCACTTTTCTTAAATCCTCAAGAACAGCTAAACCTTGCTTGTCTTCCAAGTTACCACAAAGACTTGATCTTAAAAAAAACCCGTGGAACTAGAAATTTCAAGAACTAAAAAACTTTACAAACCCTTGAAAAACCCTTCCAGTGAATCGATTTTCCTCCAAGTTTTCAAACTAAATCTAAAAAAAATCAACTTAGTCGGAAAACCTTTGAAGCTTAAACCTTGTCGATCTATACAATAATCGCCTTGATTAACCTCAAGCTTCTTCCAAAAATAATAGACACCCTAAGCCATCAAAACCCTCGTTTTAGACAACCTTTGTAGTAATCTCGTCGGCTTGCAAACCCATAAAACCTTCTCGTTCAAAACTTGCTGCTCCAAGAATGCACTTCGTCTTTGCTCGATCCTTAAACTAGAACACAAACCTGAGAGACCACAAACCCGTGGCTCTGAAATCACTTGTTGGACAATTATGACAACAAACCTGAAGTTCGCTATGCGGAACGCAAGATCACTTATTTGTATGGAGTACAAGCAACAATTATATGTACACGAGAGACACGAGATAGCCAAAGATGTCAATTACAATAAAATAACACACGAAAGAATATACCCTCAAATGTTTTTTTTTTTTATTTAACAAAGCTTACCACGTTGAGTTTACAAAGAAGTATACAATGATAAAAACTAATCACATAACATCTTATTTATAGACTTAAGAAAGTCGACTAACTATCCTAGAACAAATCCTAGTCAGTTATGTAAACCATCTCTAATATGATTACTTTTTAGTAAAGTAATGCTAATCCTACCCAACTTATAACTATATATTGGAAAGTTACATAAAACTACTTTAAAGTTTACTAATATTACTAACATTATACTTTACGTCGTAATATTATGCGATTTTTAACCAACACACTATAAAATTATGTGATTATAAACAATAATTATAGTTATATGTGATAAACATTAAAAAAAAGTGTACTCAAAATAATTAATAAATACCTTAAATGAATAAAATAAATACAATACTTATATAATTACTCTTTTCCGTTTCAAAATTATTGTCATGAGAAAGAAATCACAAAGTTTAATAAAAATATGATCACTATAAATCTTAACCACTCAAAGAGAATATTCCTTAAATATATTCTCTAGTTTTTACTTAAAAAGAAAAATGCACGATTATTTTGAGAGATCCCAAAAAGAAAATATGAACTATAATTTTGAGACGGAAGAGTAATATATTATTGTAACATGGTAAATCACAATATCACATGAGTTAAAACTAAAATGCTCGTTTAATAGCTCAAAACTTCACGGGGAATATATAAACCAGAACAAATGGTGTTAAAAAAATGTGAGTCCTTCACTATTCTTGAAACTTTTACTTTTACTCATATCTTTTTTCTTTTGGCAACTCTCCACTATTGATCAATGATATCAAATCCGTAAAATACACTCGTATGGTAGCAAGACATTGAACTTGAAATAATTGACACCCTAATTTTATTTTTTATTTTAGTGAAAGTTGGGTCGAGGGTTTGGAAGCCGGACGTCGGTCAATCGCAAAGTACCGAGTAGTAGGGGTTGAATGCTGGACGACCGCGGCCAAACACTGGACCACACTTCCAGTATGCTATTTTAATAGTATTAGTTTAGATCAAGATATTTTGCATTGGGAGAGTCTACACAAGCACCCCATAGGGTGGTGGGGCCCTTGATCTGTACGACCCAATCATTTTTTTTTTTTTTTTAATTGTGTAGAGTTAATTTATGTAGTGTATTTATTTGTTTAAATTGTGTAGTGTTTTAATATGTATAGTGTATTTATTTGTATAGTGTTTTTATATGTAGAGTAAATTTATTTGTGTAGTTTTTTACGTTATGTTTTTTTAATTGTGTATTTGTTTCAATTTAATTAGACAATAACAATAAACATTAAACATTAAAACATTAAACAAGTACAACAACAAATGCTATAAGCTCATTGATGTCATATATAAGCTCATAGAGTATTCCACTCGACTGACATGCGTGATCAACTGGATTTCTTGCCAATTCCAGTGATGCCTCAAACGTCTTTATTCTTGCCTTCAACAAATTGTTTTGAGCCAATAGCATGTTGATCGTGTTATCTTTAGTTTCGCAGTTTGAGCACTGCGTTGAAGAAGAGCCTTGACCAAAGTACTTTTGTTGAAATACATCCTTCCACATAAAGTATCGACACCCATAGTATTCAGTCCCTGGCTGTTACATGATGAAACAATTATAAGAAATGTATTCTTAACAAACAAGTTATCCATATATTTACATAAAAAAGCAAACGTTTAATTATTTACCTTTGATAAAGGACATGCATAATACTTCTGACCACAACTTTTGGGCTTTTAGGATGTTCTTTCAATTATAAGTCCCCGTCGACAACGACACAAGAAAGGATTTTCTTGTTGCATCTTGCCAAAAGAATTTGTATAATTATTTACAACATAAATCAGTAATATCATGGTTCACAAAATAGAAGTTTCGAATACATAAATAACCAATCTTGTTATAGATTAATAGTTGATACATGGTTCACAAAATCACAATATAACTAGAAACTAAGATCAATCACGCCGAGGCGTAGTCGCCCAATGATGCCGCCATCCATCCCACACGAAACTCTAACTCGAAATGCGTCTCCTCAATCCGCAATCTCTCACTGTACATCCAACGCGAGACGGCTGTAACAAAAGATGAAGAAGAACCGGAGGACAGTGTATAAAATTCTCCTCATCTGCAGTTGGAGATATAGCTGGAGAGGGAAGCACATAAGATGGAGAAGAAGGCACATAATCTGGACTCTCAACACGAGCGGGTGTGTTGTTGATACAATGAATGTCCCTCCACTGAATGTCATAAAATATTCGCTATTGTCATCTGGAATGTATAACTCGTGTCTTAAATCGCCCTCGCTAGGTTCTTCGTTCAAGTCTGGGACATTAGAAGGCTCTCCCACGTAAGAACTATGTCTCGCAGTTTCTTCATTTAAGTCTCGGACTTTTTTAGGTTTTGTATAGCTTCTCCGGTGCCACGTGGGGGTTCTTCATTTAAATATGGGATATTTTGTTTAGCCTTGGACTTTTGTCCTTTGCACTCGGACGTCCATGAGTACTTTCTTTAACAAAGAAGTTGACGGGTTGACACGACTTGGAGCATATATACCTCTAATCATGTTTAACATATTTTCTTGACAAATGACGATGCCTTGTTAAAACATTTTGGAATTTTTCACGTCATCTTGACAAGAAAAATATTGAGGCTCTTCAGCCCTCGAGGCTCTTGTGCTCTTGAGGCTCTTGGCGCGATGAGTATGTCGGACTCTAGGCCGTGGAACACTTAGTGTTCTCCAAAATTATCAACGAGATTAAGCGGAATAGGCGATCCTGTTCGAAAAAAGTGACTAGTTAAAATTATCGGTATTGACGGGAGAATAACTTGATAGGCATAAATTTAATATACATAGCATGAATCAAGGTAATCTGATTCGTGATAGCATGGTAAACCATAAACTAACCGAAACCGATGACCACATTCATGTGGGTCCACATCCCGCTTACTTTTGCAGTATGAGTAGTAAAGCATCTTTTGAAATATTATACCGCAATTCGTTAAATAATGTGCCTTACACGAATGCGGTTTCTTGATTTTGCTCGTATTCAAAGAGTCTCGATCGCAGCTTCTTCTTGTGACTATAATCTTGTCGACCGAACACAACAACATGTCTAAGCCGGACGTGTGGAGCCCAGTATAACTTCAACAACGTGTGTTGACCCTCAACTCTACATGTTGTTGTCCGCCAAGCTGCGATATTGATCGGTAATGTACGACACAAACATGCGGTCGTAATGTTGCGACCGATTATTAAAATACCGCAAAACATCCGAGATTAATACAAATAAGCCGTAAAACGTTTATTTATATTTTACGATCTTCTAATGTTTTGTCGATAACAAAAGTAAGATCATTTTAAGGAAACAAATAAAATACGTAAATGGTTTGAACTAATAGTTTTCTAACACACTTACGCTTTCACATAAAACACTAAAACAAGTATAAGTGATTTTATGATTTAGATACATATGTACAACAACTAGTGTTTACATATTGGGTTAAACATATACTTAAACTAAGTATACTAAAATGGGTAAAAACTAAGTGTATGCTAAATTGGGTAAATACAAGTATATACTAAATGGGTAAATACTAGCAAATGGTTTTTGACCCATGGTTTTATATATACCACTTAACCAAGTTCATTGTATCCTTAAGATACATTGTATCTAGAAAGAAAACCATGGATCAACCCATAACCCATGACCCATGACCCATAACCAAAAATACCCATGGGCAAAGAGAGCGGACCACGGATCCCTAGCTTTGTGCTAGCCGGATCCCTTGTGGTAGGGATCCGTGGGATCCGGGAAACAAGAGGATTTTTCCTCTATAAATAGTGAGCCATTTCTTCATTATATCTCACCCTCTCTAACATACTTTCTCCCCTGAGTTAAATCTCACTAACCTTAGATCCAAGAGATCTATGTTTGTAGTTTTGTCTTTGTGTGATCTTTTAGGTTCCTCTTAAAGGCAAGATCACCACCTTTGAAGTCGAGCAAGCTCAAGTCCATGAGTTGCCATGCTTCCTCATCATCAAGGCTATTGAAGTCCTCTTGTTGATGATCCCTTTCTTTCTTCAAAGAAGTGTAGTGTTGAAGACATTAGTGAAAGATGTCTCAAGTGTCAAGACGAAGATATTAGTGAAGGGTATCTATCGTCTATAGGATAAGCACTTGTGGTAGGTGCTTAGAAGTCAAGACAAGAAGCATTAGTGAAAGGTGCTTAGAAGTGAAGACACAAGACATTAGTGAAAGGTGTCTTGTAGATCTAGTCAAAGGCATTAGTGAAAGGTGCCTTAGATGTACATTCGATATGGTGTGTTTCGATGTACTAGATAGACTAGCATTAGATCCAAGGATATTGATGTCCTTGATGATGTTGTAAAGGAGTAGATCTCCTTTGGGATTAGTCGTTGGTGTAGTGTGGTAGTAGTTCCTCCATTGCAATGGAACTAGGTGCTTAGCCTAGTACCTAATAAAGGGTAGGCGACGTTGTGAAGGTGTAGTTCACCTAAGGTGTGAAAGAACTCGGTGGTTAGCCTAGCACCGTATAAAGGGTAGGCGACGTTGTGTTAGGTGTGGTTCGCCTTGGTGTGAAAGAACTCGGTATTTAGCTTTGTACCGGAAAAAGGTTAAGCGACGTTGTGAAGGCTTCTCCGCCATAAGGAGATTGGTGTAGTGTTTACAAACTCTCGAGTAGGTGACTCGCGGAGTGGAGTAGGGCAAGGAAGGTGTCCTTGTAGCCGAACCACTATAAATACTCGCGTTGTGGTTTTGTGCTTCTTACTCTTATCTTTTCATTACATATCTTTATATGCTTGTTTATCAACATCCAACACACACAACCAAATAGATTGACATAAGTCGATCTAAATAGTTTAAAAGGAAGTTTTAATTGGTAAAACTATTCAAACCCCCCTTCTAGTTTTCCACAATTGGCATCAGAGCTTCGTTACCAAGTTTCTTTAAGTATATTGTACTTTAAAAACTTGATACGATCCATGGTTAATTGAAAACTACAAAGAAGGCTTTTCATAAAAACAAACACCATGTCTTTTAAAACTATATGTTTGGATGTTGATTTGATAACAACATTTTTCTTATTTAATTTTTTTTTATTTATTGCACTAATCTTCCTTGTCATGTTGATTAGTCAAAGCTCATACCCACCAAGCTTTAGGAGTTGCTTGGTAACAAGAATACCTTCCTTAAGAAGGTATCTTAAACGCAAAGGAGCGGGAATAGTCTAAGTGACATTTGTTGTGTCATTTGTAAAGACATTCCTAAGTGCGCTAAAGGTATGATTTTCTTTTTACTTTGCTTGATAATTAAGTATACCTAGTTAGGTATTTATATGATTATCTTTTGTGCAAATTACATGTTTTACTTGAAGCTTCATTAGGAAGCCTTTTTCTCACATACGTGTTTTATTTCTCGTATAAAGTCATGGTATATAAAACTTATGTTTTGTTTCTTTTAATCCAATAAAACAAAACACGAATTTCAAAAATTCCTCCTTCCCCATAAAAACTCCCACCGTCGACCACTTTATCAAAACCTCACTTTTTCAAATCTTCCAATTTCAAAATTTCCTCTCATTCAAAAACTTCTTCTTCCTCCTCATTCCATCTCAATCGAAATCAAGAAGATCCGTCATCAACATGGTTTACATTGCACTCGTGCTCATCGCCCTAACACTCATCGCACTTGTGTTCCCTATGATGAAGTTCTCATACGGAGACATTTACTTTGTGTTGTTAATCTATATTGGGGTCATATACCCGATCCTTTGTATCATCCTTAGTATTGAAATGCAATATTATTAATCTAGTTTATCTAGGTTACTATTATGTGTTTATCATTCCTTTTGATTTATATGTTTTATATTTTTGTGATACATTAGAGGTCATGTATGCATGCTAAAAGAAAATGTAGGATAAAACATATCTCGTGGTATAAAACGTAAAACCTTTTATCAAATCTGTTCATTACTACGATCCACGGATCCCGGAAGATATACTAGCCGGATCCCTTTTGTAAAGGAACCGTGGGATCCGCCCCTCTCGGAAAACAGTTTTCATGCAAGATTAAAACCACTATCTTTCTAAAAGTAATAATCCACTAGAATTTCAAAACCATGAGTTAGTTAAGTGTTAAATACCATTGTTAATAAAATCTAGTAAAACGTTAGATTATTATAGGTTGACCATAAACATCACCTCCTATTAACCCATCACTTCTATAGGTTCAACTATGACGCATGAATACGAGTTTGATTTTTCACTCACTAGCGTCTACACCCGAACATCTCCTTGAGCCCAACACACGGCAATCATGTCCGTGGGTTCAATAATCTCGAAACCGTCACTTCCATGAAGGACGATTGTAGACACCTCTCTACAATTCAAGAAGGTATCAATACCTCCTTCCGAGCCATAGGACTAGAATGTCTTCTTGAAATCAACGAGAAGATATGTCCAAGGTTCATAATGGAATTCTTCCGTCAAGTCGAACTCGTTCGTAACGAGGATCGCTTCTCATCTCTTTGGTTTTACATCAAAACCAAAAGTTCACTCTAACCCTTGGGCATTTTGCTCACATTCTCCGGATTCCAAATCATGGACAAAGTGCCTTCACCAAGATTGGTCTCTTGATTCTCTCTTCAACTTTCGTGAAGAAAATAGTCCATATTGTTCACACATACCCTCTCGGAAGATTTAAATCGCATAATATGCAAACCTCGACCATATTACTCCAATCCAAACATTATCCATACACGGATATCCGAGAAGAGTACAAGCCTCTTGCTCTCATTCTACGTGAAAATGTTTGGAGTCTTAGGGAAATCGAGATATTCTTCCCGCTTGTTGTGCTCACATGTTGTCTTGTTTGCTAACACAACAACCATACAATCTCGCCTACTTCTTCGCAAGGCGAATTGCAAATCTTCAAGGCTCCAAGAATAAACTCATCCCTTATGGAATGTTCTTGACACGCCTCTATCACAATGTTATGCACTTCCATCCTCAATTTCAAAGTCCGTTGTACGATTTGTGAACAAGATGATGGAACCGCTAAACATATCTCTCATGAAGACTTTCTTCATTCTTGATTCCACCAATACCCATCAATCACATAATGATCCTCCTAGCGAAGACACTCAAGGAACCTAGAATAGTCAAATAGGATCAATTCTACTCTACTCATTATTTATCAATGTAATCCTATTTCTTTCATGAAATAAAACATCTTACATTTGATATCCTAGTTTTAGAACTCCTTTAAACAAAACTTAGAATATAATGCATTGTCAAGATCATTGCATACCTTTAGTAAAGGTTCTGTCTAGCAGATAGACGGATCCCAAATGTTGTACTAAACGGATCCCTACATCTAGGGAACCGTGGGATCCCACAAAAATGTAAAATGCAATTGCAAGCATTGTATGTCAAACACATCCTTAGAACACCTCACACTAAGCTAAACATAGTGTCTTAAGGTAGATTAAGACTTTATCAAGATAGGTTGATCTTTCCTACTCATTCCAACTCACATAGAACACACTCTAAGATATTCATAGATCTATCACTTTGTTTTAATCCATCACTCTTCCGCTCTCAAAACTCACACTTCATATTTTTACCCTTCACATCTAGGTTAAAAATCTTTTATAACAAAATTGATCATAAATCAATCTCACCTCAAAATTGATCAAAGTTGATCAAATCCTAGTTTTCCCATCTCAAAACCATTAGGATATTTTCCAAAACACAATCCTAAGTCACAACCTCATCTCTAGGATCATTTAGCTTCAATTGACACTCTCCTATTTAGTGTCATCCTTGCTCATTCATTGGTACTCATGAAAGTTCCAAATCCTTCCACAAAAGACAATCATTAGCTACATCACTCACCACCTTCAAGTACTTAAGCACCTCTTCATTTAAGACACTTAGGAAGACTGAAACACTCAAGATGTTATAGGTTTTAGATTTTAGAAACATCATTTCCACTCTTTCATAGCTACTGATAGCCGGATCCCTAGGATTAGCCTAGACGGATCCTCTCGAGAAAGGAACCGTGGGATCCGGATGACAAGATAGGTCAAATATTGCTAAAACAATCATTTCAACTTATCTTCCTAACTCAAACACTCCATCTCATCTTAAATGAGTTCCTAGATCAGTCCAACCTCTCGAAGTTGACTCTTGTGCATGTCAATCATCACACTCCAATGAATCCTAGTGGCTTAAAGCTTAAATGCACTTGCCAAATCTCTTAGTTTATAAACCACCTTGTTAGGACCTCCATAGTCATCACTCTCACTCTAACTTTCAGCTCTTGAAATCATTTCATCATGAGAAAACCCCAAGTAGTAACTTATCCAACAAAGAACCACCCATGAAAAGGCTCGTGTTATACACGAAATCTCCTCAACCGAATCATCTCCGTCAAACCAACAAATGAGAGAATCCTTCATCATCCAATCAAACCAATTCCTAAAAGGATAGTACCCACAAAACTACCTATGCCTAACACCACCATACCTCCTAGGCCAAACAATATCATCTCCACTAAACCATCACCATTGGTTCCTAGAAATATTTCATTTACTTCACCACTATCATCACCACACCTCTACAATTTAGAGGACTTGCCTCCTAGGCCGTCTCATCCGCTCACGACAACATTCTCCTCATTAGGAGGAATAATGGTTCAAAATCAAGGTGTTGAGTCAACACTTGCTCCGCTTCCTTTTCGCCGTCTCCATCATATAATCCTATATGGATTATGAGAAATCATCAAAGTCAACCACCGACCATATGGAAGTTGACACTTCCTTACCACCACCATCATTCTTGGTCGAGGCATTCTCAAATGCACCTCCACCAATCCTCCATCGTTTGAAGCCCCGAAGCCGCTTCACTTGATCCTTCGCATCAAGCCATTTTATTTCCTCCACCACCACTACCTAGCCATGACAAAGATTGCTATCATTGTCAACATGTTGAAAGTTTGATACATGAAGTACGAGAAGACCAACGTTTCATGTTCTATCATCTCCTCGAACGTTTCGACGAGATCAAACCTAAACAAAACTTGAGCTAGAAGATTTTAGTGGTGTCCTAGCATCAAGCGTTAGATAGTCTAGAAATTCCTAGTCATGTATTGTCTATTTTCTTATTTTTAGAGTCATGTATATCATAACTCTTGTTTTATTAAATGGAATTACATGCTACTTGTTATTTTTCTGAGAATATGTATTCATATCTCATTTATGTGATAACATTACTTGTTATATCACCTTTGTTGATTTTAGTCATCACCGACGGATCCTCAAGATTGCCTAGACGGATCCCTACTAGGAGGGAACCGTGGGATCCGTGAAGTCAGAAAGTTTTTTTTCTCTACTAACTTAAATCACATTTGCAGGAAATTGTGAATTATACTTGTTTTCTAACCCTTGTTTTGTAGTTATTCAATTAACACATAAAGAATTTGACATCCTAAAGCTAGGGGAGCTTGGTGTCAAAACAATACGTTGCAAAATTACTTGCAACCTTTGATTTAAATTTCATGACTTCCCGTTGCAAATATTGCAATAATCTAGGGGAGCACACCGTCACATTGACGTAATCTTTTGCATAAGTTAGTTGCAAATGAACTAGATTAGAATTAGTTTCTTGACGCCTTACTTAGGGATGGACTCGTCAAGGGGAGTAACGACGAGATCCTTTCCGTTACTTGCTCTCTTTTTTTTTCTTTCCTTTCACATGTTTTTCTTAAAACGATGTGTTGCTTTCTTTCAAACACTTTTGTTTCGACAAAAGGGGAGAAGAAAGTAAAACTACAAATTCAAACTTTTACAATTTTAGCTTTTCCTTAAAATAATCTTATGTTTTGTCATCAACAAAAAGGGGGAGATTGTTAATACAAATAAGCCGTAAAAACGTTTATTTATATTTTACGATCTTCTAATGTTTTGTCGATAACAAAAGTAAGATCATTTTAAGGAAACAAATAAAATACGTAAATGGTTTGAACTAATAGTTTTCTAACACACTTACGCTTTCACATAAAACACTAAAACAAGTATAAGTGATTTTATGATTTAGATACATATGTACAAACAACTAGTGTTTACATATTGGGTTAAACATATACTTAAACTAAGTATACTAAAATGGGTAAAAACTAAGTGTATGCTAAATTGGGTAAATACAAGTATATACTAAATGGGTAAATACTAGCAAATGGTTTTTGACCCATGGTTTTATATATACCACTTAACCAAGTTCATTGTATCCTTAAGATACATTGTATCTAGAAAGAAAACCATGGATCAACCCATAACCCATGACCCATGACCCATAACCAAAAATACCCATGGGCAAAGAGGAGCGGACCACGGATCCCTAGCTTTGTGCTAGCCGGATCCCTTGTGGTAGGGATCCGTGGGATCCGGGAAACAGGTAGGATTTTTCCTCTATAAATAGTGAGCCATTTCTTCATTATATCTCACCCTCTCTAACATACTTTCTCCCCTGAGTTAAATCTCACTAACCTTAGATCCAAGAGATCTATGTTTGTAGTTTTGTCTTTGTGTGATCTTTTAGGTTCCTCTTAAAGGCAAGATCACCACCTTTGAAGTCGAGCAAGCTCAAGTCCATGAGTTGCCATGCTTCCTCATCATCAAGGCTATTGAAGTCCTCTTGTTGATGATCCCTTTCTTTCTTCAAAGAAGTGTAGTGTTGAAGACATTAGTGAAAGATGTCTCAAGTGTCAAGACGAAGATATTAGTGAAGGGTATCTATCGTCTATAGGATAAGCACTTGTGGTAGGTGCTTAGAAGTCAAGACAAGAAGCATTAGTGAAAGGTGCTTAGAAGTGAAGACACAAGACATTAGTGAAAGGTGTCTTGTAGATCTAGTCAAAGGCATTAGTGAAAGGTGCCTTAGATGTACATTCGATATGGTGTGTTTCGATGTACTAGATAGACTAGCATTAGATCCAAGGATATTGATGTCCTTGATGATGTTGTAAAGGAGTAGATCTCCTTTGGGATTAGTCGTTGGTGTAGTGTGGTAGTAGTTCCTCCATTGCAATGGAACTAGGTGCTTAGCCTAGTACCTAATAAAGGGTAGGCGACGTTGTGAAGGTGTAGTTCACCTAAGGTGTGAAAGAACTCGGTGGTTAGCCTAGCACCGTATAAAGGGTAGGCGACGTTGTGTTAGGTGTGGTTCGCCTTGGTGTGAAAGAACTCGGTATTTAGCTTTGTACCGGAAAAAGGTTAAGCGACGTTGTGAAGGCTTCTCCGCCATAAGGAGATTGGTGTAGTGTTTACAAACTCTCGAGTAGGTGACTCGGGAGTGGAGTAGGGCAAGGAAGGTGTCCTTGTAGCCGAACCACTATAAATACTCGCGTTGTGGTTTTGTGCTTCTTACTCTTATCTTTTCATTACATATCTTTATATGCTTGTTTATCAACATCCAACACACACAACCAAATAGATTGACATAAGTCGATCTAAATAGTTTAAAAGGAAGTTTTAATTGGTAAAACTATTCAACCCCCTTCTAGTTTTCCACATTGTAAAACTTTTATAAAACTTAAAAATATAACTTTTAATACAACTTTTAAAAACTTGTTATAATACTTTTAAAAACTTATAATACTTTAAAACTAATACAACTTTTATTTTAAAAAACTTATAATACTTTTATTTTAAAACTAATACAACTTAATAAAAATTATAATACTTTTATTTTAAAACTAATACTTTATTTTAAAACTAATACAACTTAATACAAATTATAATACTTTTATTACTTTTAAAACTAATACAAATTATAATACTCTTTTATAAAATAAAAGAGTTAACTTTTATTTATATAGTTATACGTGTGTGGTTGAGGTGTGTGTTACGTGTTCCATTCTTGTGGTGGAGAGGTGTACGCGTTTTCTGTCTGAGTTGATATCTGTGTTTCTCTCTCTCTCAATCCTCACACACGTAAACCGTTTCTCTCACCTGTTTCTCTCTCTCTCTCTCTCTCTAAAGATTTTAGATCTAAACATTTTAGATCTAAAAATTTTAGATCTAACAAGTATAAAACTTGTTAGATCGTTGGTTGCATCTAAAAGTTTTAGAGAGATGTGGTGATGTTGTGGTGGTATCTGTTTCGTTGTATAAGTTTTTAGATCTAACAAGTTTTTAGATCTTGAATAATTTTTAGATCTTGAAAAAAATATGAGGTTGGTTTAAAAACATGTTTGGTTTTCGTTGATTATTAGACTTTATAAGATCTAAAACTTGTTATATCTAAAAACTTGTTAGATCTAAAATATTTCTGTGGTGGTATCTGTTTTGGTTTAAAAACCTGTTTGGGTTTTGTTGCTTAAGTTTTTAGATCTAACAAGTTTTAGATCTTGAATATTTTTAAGCTCTTGAAAAAAAGATGATGTGTTGCTGGTTAAAAAAAAAGATGAGGTTGGTTTAAAAACAAGTTTGGTTTTCGTTGATTATTAGAATTTATAAGATCAAAAACTTGTTAGATCTAAAAACTTGTTATATCTAAAAAATTGTAAGATCTAAAAACTTGTTAGATCTAAAATATTTCTGTGGTGGTATATGTTTTGGTTTAAAAACCTGTTTGGTTTTCGTTGCTTAAGTTTTTAGATCTAACAAGTTTTAGATCTTGAATATTTTATAGCTCTTGAAAAAAAGATGATATGTTGCTGGTTAAAAAAAGATGAGGATGGTTTAAAAACAAGTTTGGTTTTCGTTGATTATTAGACTTTATAAGATCTAAAACTTGTTAGATCTAAAAACTTGTAAGATCTAAAAACTTGTTAGATCTAAAATATTTCTGTGGTGGTATCTGTTTTGGTTTAAAAACCTGTTTGGTTTTCGTTGCTTAAGTTTTTAGATCTAACAAGTTTTTAGATCTTGAATATTATTTAGATCTTGAAAAAAATATGAGGTTAGTTTAAAAACTTGTTATATCTAAAAACTTGTTATATCTAAAAACTTGTTAGATCTAAAAACTTGTTACATCTAAAACCGTTTGGTTTCGTTGCTTATTAGACTTTGTGGTGATGTTTTGCGGTGATACTCTAATGAGTCACCGATTATTTGTTGTGGTGATGTTTCATTGAAACTTGTTGGGGTGCCTATGTTGTTTCATTCTTGGATGGTAAAGTGAGCGCTTTATCTCACTTTGCAACTTTAAATGAATAAATAGGTTTTAAAAAAGGCAATGATGATTTAAAAAAAAAAAAAAAAAAAAAAAAAAAAAATCTTAATAGTTTTGGCATGGCAAATATGAATGGACGGTAAAGTGAGTTTATATCTCACTTTGCAAAATTCATATTTGCAGCCAACATGATTGTTTATATCTCATAAAGAGCTAATAATCTGAGCCTTACCTCTTGTGTGTCAAATGGTGAACTAGACATGGTTGTTTGTGGTGTTGTTGCTTGTTGTTGTTGTTGCTTGTTGGTGTTGTTGCTTGTGGTGTTGTTGCTTGTTGTGGTGGATCACTTGTGTTGTCTGCTTTCTTGTTGGTGCTGTTGGTGTTGTTGGTTGTTGCTTTCTTGTTGGTGCTTAGTTTTTTAGTTTTTAGTTTGTGTTGTTGCTTTCTTGTTGGTGTTGTTGGTGTTGTGGTGTTGTTGCTTTCTTGTGGCATTATAAGCCTGAAGTGCCTGCATAGCAGCTCCCCTTTGAGAATCTTAGTTACTTTCTTGTGAACTTTTGCAGTTTTGGAATCCTACTTACTACATTCACATTGAAAACGTGTAACTTGTGAAATTTGTTGAACTTGTGAGGCTTGTGTCCTGAGAACTTGTGACTTGTGCAGTTAGTCAAGTGACTTGTGCAGTTTGAGACTTGTGCAGTTTTGGACTTGTGAGACTCGTGCAGTTTGACAATCCTGTGAACTTGTGACTTTGTGCAGTTGTGACGTAAAATTTTCCGAGGCGATGATGATAACCGAAACCGAATGGACGGTAAAGTGAGATCAAATCTCACTTTGCAACCTTCGAGTTTGAGCCTTAAAATTTTCCGATGCGATGATGATTTTTGAGCCTTAAAATTTTCCGAGGCGATGATGATAACCGAAACCGAATGGACGGTAAAGTGAGATAAAATCTCACTTTGCAACCTTCGAATCTGAGCCTCAAAAAATTTTCCGACTACGTTTTTTTTTTAAAGTTATAAACCGAAACTAATAGTTGTAAAAAAAAAAAAAAAAAAAAAAACTTGTAAAAAGTTATAAAACTTTGTAAAAAACTTGTAAAAAGAAAAGTTGTAAAACAAAAAGGTTGTAAAACTTTAAAAAAAAAAAAAAACTAAGTCACAGCACAGCACCCCAAGCAGCACCTCATCTTATAATATTTTGACATGAAAATCGAAAAACCCAATGATTGGGAACCATAAAAAATGCAAACACCCCCTACATAGGATGACTGCGTAGCATGACCCTTTGCATTTTGCATATGTTGAAGATCCATAAATGTTTTTGTATAGAAAAACGGCATACTCATGTTTGGTTCGCTAGCTTATAATGATCACCAATAGAAAACAAACACGTAACTCAAGTGATCCATTTTTAACAGTCAAAGTACAATAATTATTGTTTTGAGACACTAAAAATGATGTAGACAATAACTAAATCACCCTTTCGCCTGGCTGCATGTCAACCTATGTTGACACATCTCCAACCAATCACTGACAAGAAAGCTCAAAGCAACCACAAATATTAAATATTTTAATAATAAAAACCACATTTGTAGGGTTTTGTAGCCATGACTAAAGCAACAGTAAACTCATATCCAATGACAACTCGACAACACAACAATTGTATACCACCTGGTTTTACAATATCACCTGGTTTTGTGGTAACCTATCCCTTTTGTTATATTTCTATCCGCATGCTTTCTAATTGAGATCAGATTATCATATTTTTTATTAACGACATAACCGCGCATCGCGTTGACTGCATAACGCCGCAATACACGCGATTTGTGGTGTATTAATAAAAAAATATGATGTGAGTATCACATCCCTTTCTAATTAGGTGATGATTTGCACACTTTCTTGATTAATTGGGACATTTTAATTTAGAGTGTATTAACACTTATACTTTCACATGATTTTTTACTCATTCTCAATCTATAAAGAGATAAATGTCAAGACACTCTAAATTAAAGTGTCTCAATCAATTTGAAAAGTGTGCAAATCATTTCTCTTTCTAATAGGACAATAATATGTAAAGAGTTACTAGTTCAAAGGAGATGGATTTTTTAGTAACAAGCATTTGTCCGAAAATGCTTTTCAAGATACGACTAGTTATTTAGAAAAAAGAGGTGATACTTACATCATATTTTTTGTTTCTTTCACCACAATATTACATTATTAATGCACATTTTACAACATGATATATGCATAAGTGTGGTGCGTGCATAAAAAGATATGGTTAAGAGCATGAGATGGCTTATTGTGGATTTGATCTTGAGTAATCTAACATAGTTGCAGTTTTGGTGGATTTGATTGGTTCGTGAAGTTGTTTACATAATTTTGAATCAACAATCTAAAATCTAAAATTTTATTGGATTGGACTGAATTGGTTCATCCAACCTTTAAATTTTATGGTTAAGAGCATGAGATGGCTTATTGTCTCGTAATCTAATTCGATCACTGGAACTACAAGATGATATAGCTTAGTGCCAGTTAAAGTCAACATTTCCCCTTGGAGAACCGCAAATAAAGAATCCCTACAAGATCTAACCTAGACATTAGAGGGTTCGAAATCCATTTGGTTCATTACCCGGTTTATGATAATGATCTAGAGACGAATATCATGTCTTGGTAAATTGTACCATCGCCAAGACCACATGGCCGGTTAGAAATTCTAAATTGGTGGAATATCAATAGTGTCTCTATCGACAGTGTCCATGATGTGTGTGCCCTTGCAAGTCGTTCAAACATGCCTACAAAAATCTCCAACGTGGTCAATGTTGTGGCTCAAATAACACTTTGGATCCTACCTATGGTGGTTTAGGAATGATACTAACCTTCGCTTTTGCTAGACCAAATAGAAGCCTCCTTCTTAATAAGGGAAAGTTTTTCACTTTTAACTGGATCTTCTATAGGCTTCGTAAAACATCCATAAATTGGAGAAGTGCTTTACAACCCTTGCAACGCTTTCTTATGTAATTGTTTGACTATCTCCTTGTCAGGCTTCTAATTCAATTTGTTGTTCATAAAAAAACCTAAATGATGCACTCTATATATTATTATAAGATTCTTCATTAGCTTGATCATTATGTATATACTAATAAAGTTAAGGTTAATTGTACCGATGTCTTACTACTCTTTGTAGTTTGTAGGTATACATAACTAGCTATTAAGTCATTGTTTCAGAACTAGTAAGAATTTAGTCTCAAGTATTAATCACTGGGTCACTATTATATATTAGAGCGATCGGTACGGTGGTGTCATAGGTTAGCGCCAACCTATCAGCCTAAAAAGACCGACGACGCACGACGACGCACGTCATCGTGCCTCGCGCCATAAAGGCTCGTGCCGTGCCCACCACGCCACATCATAGCATTTTTTTTTTTTTTTGAGGTGGGCAGCGCAGGGAGGAAGAAAAGTAGGGTTGTGAGAATTTGAGTTGGGCTGCAGTTTTACTAAAAATAGGCTGCAATTTTACATATCCTAAATATACAAAAATAGGCTGCAAATGTACAAAAAAATGGGCTGCAATTTTACTAGCATTTTTACGTAATGTTTTTTTAATTTATGTAAGTCTTTTTTTTAATAATGAAATTAAATGTTGCTTATATATATTTGGAATGTTTAATTTTATGAAAATGAAAAGAAAAAAAATGTCTTACGGTACTACATTTTTTTGTGTCAACGGTAATGGCAAGAATGTGGTGCCATAGAATTTCTGGTGTCATAGAGGGTTTCTTGATGTGATGTAGCTTTTTACAAGACGAGTTCTACAAGACCATTGCATCAAAGGTTTAATAAATTTGTTTGTCTACTTGACAAGTTTGGCATAATTTGATGGGTCATTGATAAAGAGAAAAAGAACACTTTGTTTTTTACACTTTTATTTTGGAAACCGAGAATGAGAAAACAGTCAAGCTTACTTGTGGATATCCAGTCTGATCCATTGTTCAGTTTTAGAGTGTGAAGGTTAGATTCTTTTGCTTAATTGGAATTATGGAGAAGTAAATGCTCGTGTGGGCAGACTTGTACAATTTGTGCTACTAGTAAAAGTGGTCACGGGTTTGAGACAAGTCGTTTGGCACTTTCGATGTATTGTAGGTCATTTTCATTTTTTTTCTTGACTACTTATTTCTTACGACTATGTACATGTTAGACAATGAAATCTTTCATTGGTGATATGTTTTATTTAGAGGTGGCAAAATGGGCAGGTCGGGCGGGCACGGACACGGCGTAAAATGGGCACATGCTAGAGTGGGCACGAGCTAAACGGGCACAAGTCAAACAAGCACATATTATACAAATCACTTAATAAAAGACCTAAAACGCCGAAATAAATTCCTTAAACGTAATAACTTATTTATATTAAAAAAATTAAATATATTATATAAAAAAAATTCTTTAAAACGATTATAATGTTCTACAATTGAGAAAAAAATTGTCCGTTAGTGCCCATTTAAGTATTCAATGGGTTATATGTGCCATTTCAAAAAAAAATGGCTAAATGTGCTCAAATCTTTTAAAAATTTGCCCATTTAGCTTATCCATTTTATTTTGGGCACATTTTGCCATCTCTAGTTTTATTTAATTGAATATTTCTAATGCAAAGTACATGAAGAACCTTAAAACCCTGATGGATCATAAATCTACAACCGAGCTTGAGTCACTCTGATTTATCATTTAATACTCTCCCGCAATCTAAGCGACAAAGTCGCGAAAGCTTGGATTAGATTAAAAAACTAAATAAGTATTAAAGGTGAAGACATCCGATATCAAGCAGAGAAAATCTTCATGTAAAAGCAAAAACTTAAAAAAAACGACAATAACATTAAAGTAATATTAATTTGTTGTGAAAATCTGATAGCAAGTGGTAGCAAATCTACAAACAACATCACCAAAAGCCAAACAAAGTAATAGCAAAAGGAAAGTAACATTAAAATAAAATCGCAGCAGGTTATGGCGGCGCGTGTCGGCGTGTCGGTCATTCGAAGTTGGTTATTTTTTTTGGCATGCATAATTGAAAAATGAAGAGAATGAAGCTAACAGCGATAATTAATTCCAAATTTTTGAAAATTATGATCAAAAGAGTACGTGATACGTGATAGCAGGTCTTAAATTTATAAACTGCTTACTACCTAAGATCTACACATACTAACATGAAGTGTTACCGGTCGTACGTAGTGTACCTAAACTAAGTCCGAGGTCGTCTCAAGAGCTATCTTGTGGTCTAATTCGAGGCTAACTAAATCTAGAAAGCAAATTAAATTTTCACCACACGATCGTATGATCTAATAACTAATTAAACTAAATGGAAATGGAAACTAAAATGAAATGGTGGAAATACAATTAAGGGGAGAAAATTGTGTTAACCTAGCTATTCCATTATACTTTCAAATGATTCATTCCTACGTGTAATATCTAACGCCAATCTTAATAAAGGCATCTAAGGTTATTAGATCCGATTTTGTAGTCGTAATCTAACATATGATTCATGAATACCTAACCCTGCATGAGGAATTAACCTATTTAGTTCACAGTCACTAAGCTCTCCAACTAGTATGTGAGAAATACATATGTGTCTCCCACTAACACCCAATACTAATAAGTTGTCAATTCACCAGTATGGCTTCCATTTCTTAGCTATCTACTCCTACTAAGGGTTTCTCTATGGTGATGAGTCGACAACTAATAAGGAATGGTCATCCGTTAGCCAATCATACACACTAGGATTCAACTTGTATCCTACTTTCAAGTATGTAATCAACCTAAGATTTATAGCTAATACGGTTCTAAGGTACACAGCACAAACTATCCACTAAGATCAATAAATAAACTAAAGGAATTAGATCAAAGGAAACATATAATTCGTAACTAAGCTAACACATGAAGTGTTTAGCCAAAAATCATAATTTTAGAATCAATTATAATGTATAAATCCATAAGAATGAAAGATATAGTGTTTTGATAATCAAACCATCTTAGGCTAATGATGTAGATGGATTATGGGGTCTTCTCCCTGGATTTAAGCTTGAAGATGGTAATTTTCGTCCTCCAATGAACCTTACATCGAACCTAGGGTCCACACCCACTTTATGGCTGAGTTAGGGCTTATATTTATAGTGTTTTGTTGTGTCTTTTCAACTAAAATGTAGGTGTAAGTGTGCCCTAACGACATAGGTGTAAGTGTGCCCTTACGCTATAACTTTGAGACTCTGTAACTAAAACGTTTTATACACCAGATGCTCTGATACCAATTGTTGTTCCCGTTAACTTGGTTACAATTAACTACAAAGTTAATCTATCTAAGCTCCATGACTTATCAATGTTATGAGAAATACTTTATTAAATTATAAACGTAAAGTAAAAGACATAGTTTTTCAACGTTTAATTCTATTTGCAATTAACAAAGAATTATACCCAAGTGTTTGCGGAACAACACTTGGGATTGAATGACAAGTATGGTAATTCTCCTCACTAAACTTAAGCTAACCTTAAGTACAACTATGATAACCAATTGAGATATTCTCAGGGAATTAGTTGTATTTGGAGGAGAGAAAGGTGTTTGTGAATGTCAACGCATTAAGTGCGCAAACTTGTCAACCTTTCTACTCTTACTTATGATCCTATTTATACACAATGATTTACAACTGTTATTGAAAAAGACAAAGATGACCTAAGCTTGTTTGGACAAAATACATGCCTATTTTGTCTCTGTTACAATGTCTACTTTAAGAATGAGACAATGGTGCTTTCTGAGTAGCAATGATGACACTTCTCTTGTTCTTTAGCCTTTTAGAGAAAGTTAGACCTTTGCTTGATAAGGACTCCCCCTTAATCACTTCAAACTTATCCCACCTTGTCCAGCTTTTACTTCAGTCTTTTAGCCTTCAGTCTCTTCAGTCTTTAAGTCTTCAGTCTTCATAGTTATTAAGGAGACTTGGGGTTCAGTGAGTTATTGTTATCACTCACTGAACCCATCATCTTCTTCTTTGGCTCATGTATCATTCACTGATTCCCGCCTTACTGAATGGAGAACCTTTGTTTTTAGGCTCGTCCTGAGCTTCTTAAAGATGACTCACTTAATGACTGTTCATTCAGTGACTTGCGTATATTTAAGGTTATTAAACACTTAGGTTATTTTATCTTCAAATCCTAGTTTAAGGGAGTTTGGGAATTCACTGACCCACCATTTAGTTATATGGGACTTGTGTTTTAAATAAAAGTATATGTGAATATTTTCAAACCCATATATCCATATTTAATACGGGCGGATCCGTATTTTGTGGATTCGCAGATCCGTGATAGTGCATATTTTGAACAAAAACAAATTTAGGCACCTTGGGTCTGAGGTTTTGACTAAGACTACTCATAAGAATCTTACTTATGTTTTAATGAGTCTTGTGATGAATTTTTAGGTTATGACGTTGTCGTTAGTCTTTAACGATGAATTATTTACAATTTTGGACAAAAAAACACAATACGTCAATCCTAATAATTTGGATTTATGGAATATGTTCCATCATTCCTAAACCTAGACGGAGAGAGTTGAAGGGTTCACGTTTGAGGTGTTTCATTGGGACGTCGACGATGTTGTTTTCCGAGGAAACTTTCTCAATAGAAATATTTCCTTTTTAAACATTGTCGCAAAGGAAACGATGACGAATTTCAATGTGTTTCATACGAGAATGTTGTACGGGGTTTTTACTTATGTCGATGGCGCCTTTGTTGTCGCACATTATGGTGATGTCTTTTAGTTTGATGTCGTAGTCGACTAGAGCTTGTTTCATCCATAGTGCTTGTTGGCACACCTTGCCTGCGGACACGTATTCGGCTTCGATTGTGGAGATAGCAAGGGACGTTTGTTTCTTAGAGGAACCAAGATGTTAAACAACACCTAAGGAACGTACAAACTCAACTAGTGCTTTTTCTATCCACATAGTCTCACGCATGATCAGAGTCAGCGTAGATGATTGTTTCAACACTCGTATCCTCGGGTACCATAATCCTAAATGCATTGTTCCTTTAATATATCTAAATACGTTTGACAGCTTCGAGGTAAGATGTTTTAGGTTCCTCTTGAAATCGAGCGCAAAGACAAACACTAAAAATAATGTCGGGTCTACTTGTCGTTAGCTAAAGTAAAATACCGATTATACCCCCATATTTAGTCCTATCCATGGATTCACTCTCCTCGTCTTTGACAAGCTTAGTTTAAGTGGACATAGGAGTTTTGATTGGCTTACAATCTTTTAAGCCAAATTTCTTAAGCATCTCCTTAATGTATTTGGATTGGTTAAAGAAGATCCCATCTTCCATCAATCTTAAGAAGAAGTTCAACTCACCCATCATACTCATTTCAAACTCTTCATGCATAACTTTGGAGAATTCATCGCATAGTTCTTGACAAGTTGAACCAAATATGATGTCGTTGACATATATTTGAACGATGATAAGGTGTGAATCCCTTTTCTTGGTGATGAGTATGTTGTCTACCATCCCCATGGTTTATTCATGTTTGATCAATAAATCCTTGAGTCTATCATACCAAGCTTTGGGAGCTTTCTTAAGACCATATAGAGTCTTCTTGAGCTTGTAAACATGATTTGGTTTTTTGAAATCAATGAATCTCGGAGGTTGTGCAACGTACACCTCCTCATTGATAAAATCGTTCAAGAACGCACTCTTCACATGCATTTGATATAATTTAAAGTCATTAGCACACGTATAAGCAAGTAGTATACGAATAGATTCTAATCTAGCTACAGGAGCATAAGTTTCATCATAATCTATTTCCTCTTGTTAGTTGTATCCTTGTGCTACTAGTCTAGCCTTATTTCTAGACACTATACCGTTCTCATCAAGCTTATGTCTAAACACCCACTTATTCCGATGATAGTTACATTCTTAGGTTGAGGTACTAACTCCCAAACATCCTTTGCAATGAATTGATTCAATGCTTTTTGCATTTCAACTATCCAACTTTCATCCTTTATCGCTTCATTAACATTCTTAGGTTCTATTGTCGAAATGAAACAAAAGAAGTTGCTTTTTCTTTGGTCTTGAGACATAAGGGTTCATTCGTTTAATCTACCTACCACATGATCTAAGGGATGATTCTTAGACTCTGTAACATTTACTACCTTCTCCTTTTCTAAGGGTTCATTCTCAATATCTTTATCCTGGTTGACTTGATTTTCTAAGTCTAGGTCGGTTTTCTTATTAATAGTGGTTTCTTCATCTAAATCATCATCCACCAAAGGTGATGTTTTAGGTGGTGGAGGACTTTCATCAAACGTAACGTTCAATGACTCTTCAACTTTCATAGTATCCTTATTTAGGACTATGTAAGCTTTACTATTTTGAGAATAACCTAGAAGATACCTCCGTAAGACTTTGGGTCAAACTTGGTAAGGTAGTCTTTGGTGTTAAGGATAAAACACTTTCTTCTAAATACTTTGAAGTATTCTAATGTAGTCTTCTTTCCTCTGTAGAGTTCATATGGAATTTTTCCTAGGAATAGTCTAATCAATATCCTATTTAAAATATATGTTGAAGTGTCTACGCATTGCACCAAAACTTTTGTGGTATAGATTGCTCGTTTAATAAAGTACGACTCATTTCTTGTAAAGTGCGGTTTTTCCTTTCTACTACGCCATTTGATTGAGGAGTTCTTGGATCTGACAAATTGTGACTTATCTCATGTGCATCATAATAAGCTCCAAATTGCGCCTCATTATCAAATTCCCGATCATGGTCCGTTTTTATAGAAATAATTGAGCAACCTTATTGGTTTTGAATTTTCTTACTCAAGATTATAAACTTTTCAAAAGCTTAATTTTTAGTTTTTAAAAATCTTGTCCAAGTATATCTTGAGTAATCATCCACTATTACCTAAGTATAGAAGTTTTCTCCATAACTTCGGATAACAGATGGACTAAATAAATCCATATGTAAAAGTTCTAGACATCTACTTGTTAAAAATATGTTTTTATCCTTATGGCTACCATGAGTTTGTTTGCCAATTTTACAAGCATCACAAAAGTGTCGGTCATACTTAAGCTTAGGAAGGTTACAAACTAATTCCTTGGAAGAGAACGATCGGATCAAACGCATGTCCGCATGTCCTAGTCTCATATGCCATAAGGTTAAGCTACCATCTATAGAAGATATGCAAATTTGATCTTTAGGGTTATTTCCTAAATTCATTACATATAACCCATGTTTCCTAATACCTTTACATTTGGTTTTACCATCCTTAGTGATTTCACTATCATGCTCCAAGAATATAACCTTACACTTAGTAGCACATATTTTTTCTATGCTAAGCAAATTAAAAGCTAAATTATCCACATGTACCACATCATTAATAGTAAGTGAGTCATTAAAAGCCGTACCTGTAACACCCCGAAAATTTGTACATCGAAAGCATTCGGGTCATGGGGTGCTACATATCAGATCAAAATACAAGTAATCGAGAACGGATTATTAATCCGTTTAGAAAGCTTACATTGCTTCAACAAATAAGTTTTATATAAATGTGTAATGCGGAAATACATGGCCCATTTAATAAAGTGGTCCCAAATGTAAAAGTAGTCTATGACCATGACATGCCATGCCAATTGCCTCCATAAAGTCATACAGCAGCAAGAGATAAAACACCTGAGAAAACATGCTTAAAAGTCAGCAAAAGGCTGGTGAGTTCATAGGTTTAAGTATAAAGCAGTAAGTTGAACCATAATCAATTATGAGTACATTACATCAAACGTAATGTCATTCAAAAGTAAAGTCTATTAAGCTAGCACTAAGTTCATGCAACCGAAGCTATAACAATGTGCATGCTCTAGAAGCATGTAAAATATATATAGAGGCCCGACAAGTGTTTATCCCATACACTTGAGTTTCGAGATGATATACCTTTATTTGCCTATCCGGTCAACCCGAACGGGGGAGTCACCCCCAATAGATCTATTTATAACATTCGCGCTTCCTAGCAGGAATTGACAGTTCATGAGTTTGGGCATAGTGGGATTCAAGGTCTTAGGTTAATACACGTAGTAGTTTTAATAAAGCATAAGTACCAGTTGGGTCCATAAAGGTTTTGCATGTTTCTCGGTTAGGATTTAGTAAATCCAGAAGTAAAAGACTCGATCACCGCGAGTATTTGTTAGCATTAGAAAGTTCGTAGTCTTAGACGTTTAGTTATTAGTAAGTAGTTAGTTAAGTAACCTCGTGGAGGACGGACGGGTCTTTACCCACTGTACACTTGATTCACAGCCCGACAGAGGGCGTATTATGTAAGACACTATAAATACCCTCTACCCTCCAAGGTAGAGGGTTAGAGCATTCTAATCTCATGACTTTTCTTTCTCTCTCTACAAAGTTCTCAACCTCTACTTTCTCTCTCTCTAGTTATTCTGACATTCGATCCATAGAATAGTTTATATGTGTGTTTATGATAACCAGTCACTTACAATTGGTTTTAAGAGTCATAGTTTGATCATCTAGTTCATGTGTGCTCGGATTTTTAGATTGGTTATTGTTGTTTTTATTTGGTTCGAATATTTAAGCTAATACTACACGACTTTGAGCTTGATTTGTGGTGAAACTTGTTATTTCACGCAAGTGACACAAAGGCAAGTTTTGAATCTTTTGTTTGGGAACTTATTATGATAACACTCAAGTTGAGAAGTGTTATATGATTGATGTGTTTTATCTTTATTAAACAATGAAAACAAAATCTTTTTGGGTTTTTTAACTTTTATATATATATAAAAAGAAAAGGAAACTATTTTTGTGTTTTAAGGTTTTTGGAAAGCGAATAAATTCACGAGGAAGGTTCTTCAAGTCACTAATCGTCAAACGGTAACGATATTATTGCAACACACCTCCCCGGCAGTGGCACCAAAATTTGATTCGTTGTGAAAGGTATATATAACAAATATCAAAATATCAAGTGAACACGAGAATCGACAAATCAACCTTTTAGGAAAAGGGTTAACGTGCCAAAACTTACGAATGTGATATATGTGATACCGGGCAAGTGATTACCCGGGTCGTGTCCCAACGAGGTGTGAATTGACGGATTCATTGAGCTTTGTGATTAGAACTTGAATTGGATTTTAAGATTTTGAGATTTTTGATTACGTTATTCTACAAATTAATGCACGGGAATGAAAATTAAGCACGTAAAAAAACGTAAACACAAATAAACTACTACTAAGCCTAAGGAACAATTAAACGATGCTAAACTATGTGCTACGATGCTAAAACACAAAAAACGCAAAAAATCGGGAACGACCCGAGCCATAAACGTAAACATTTTGAAATTTAAGGGCTACGGGTGTAAAAACAATTTTCCTACATTCTACATGACAAAAAATGATTTTAGAAAAAAGCCGGGTATTTTTTCGACTTTTATTTTATTTTCTACGAATTAAAAACTAAATTAAACTAATTAATTATTTAAAAATACTAAACTAATTTATAAAAATATGAAAAAAATTACGAAAATTACTTTACATTATGGGGGACCTAAGAAAAATAAAACGGGGTCAACAGCTGATACGGATAAACTGTTAAAAATAAGCTAAGCCTAATAAGCTACAACTAACAAACGACCTTAAATAAATAAGGTTGCAAAGACCCAAGGGCAACTGGTATGAGGTGATGTGTTAGTGTTCTTAGTGAGGAGACCTAGGTTCGAATCCTGGCTCCTACACTTTTTTTTGCAATTTATTTTTTTTCTCAAATTTTCTTTTTGAAACTAATTTATAAGATCAAAATAAAGGTTTTGTTGTAAAAACAAACTTTTTGAAAAGCTTGAAATAAGCTGTTTGAAACAGCTTATTTCAACAGTGAACAAAACACAACCAAACACCCCAATACCAGTCCTTCAGCAAAATAATAAGCATGAAAAGCATTAAGCAATATAAATGAATGATAAGCAATAAAGACTTAAAAATAAGCTAACTATAAAAGAATAAAACTGAATGAACAAGGGATAAGCAGTTAGGCAACATTTGAACTAGAGAAGTCCTAAACTAAGAAATTGGAATAAAAAGCAATCAAAAGCTCTAAATAAGCACTTACATAAGCTAAGGGGTAACTAGTCCTAAACTAATTATACTAATTGGCACTAAAAATTCTAAATAAGCTAAATGGAAATCCTAATAAGCACTAAAAAAAGGGAATAAAGGCTGTTGTGGGATGCTGTTGGTGCTTCAGCAGCCTGGGGGCTCGAATGGGCTACTTGCAGCTTATAAATAAGCCACAATATGGCTCCCAAAGTGAAATAAAAGCAAAATCAGTTAATTTCTATACTACAACCTATCTAAAAATCTAACTTACATCTAATTTAGAAATCAAACTAAGCTAAAAAGAAAGGCATGAACAAGGGCAATTAGAAAGATTTTTAATCCTAATGACTACTAAAAACAAAACTAGCAAACTGAATTTTATGACTCAAAGGCTTATGACATTTAACAACAACTAGTGACATGTAATTTCAACTGAGAATGGACCAAAAAGAACAACTCTTTAAACACTTTTAAAAGGTTTGCAAAATAAACTGTCATAATAAACTTTAAAACTTGAAATTTGAAAACTTAACTAAAAATCTATAAAACTAGGTGAAAATGCTTAAACTTACTTTATAACTACTCAATAGACCAAATTGGAGCAAATCAAACTTAGCTAGGTGGCTAGAACGTGCTACAACAGATTTTTATCACATTTAAATTGCAAATCCCAACACCCCTTTTGGGGGAAGTGAACTATGAAACTGTTAAAAAACTATTGTTTGACACTTAGAAAACTTTAACATAGGCTCATGTGAGCTTAAATAAAGTTGAAACAACTTTATATCAGGAATGAAATGAGATAGATAATAATAACATAAAAAATTTAAACACTGCATAAACAAACTGAATTTAAAACATAAAATTGCATTAACTTGAATTTAAACATTACATTAAAATTAAATGACAATAAAATTAAATGGTACTAGAGAAGAATTTCTAGACAGTTTTTACATTTTCACTAAACTCCTATTTCTGCTAATATTCCTAAAAAAATTCTTTTGTCCTCTCCTTGTTGTCCTGTTGTAACTGTGTTTGTTGTGTGAGAGAGACAAGAGAAACTTGAGCCTGTGCTTGTTGCAAATCCATCACAGCCATTAGATTTATGCTTGGTCACCAAGGATTCATCACATCCATTAATCCTTCTTTTGCACCTTGGATGGATGACATGGAGGGGAGTCATGTGAAGCTATCTTGTTTGCTTGTGAGGATGAGAGGTGGGGCAGAGGAGAGTGACAGGAGGGGGGAAACATTTAGGCGCCAAATGAGTTTCATGGGTTTGATTATCTTATGGGTAAAAATGAGTTTGGGTAAAAACGTTTAAGGGGAGTGGGTTGAAAAGGGGTTAATCAAGGGGTCAAATGGGTTTAAAGGGAGGTTCAAAAACGGGGTTAAAGGGAATGGTTCATGGTTAAGTTTATTAAAAATAAGGTAAAGGGTTTATTTATACTTTGTGTTTTGTTTTGAAAAAGTATTTAAAGGTTTAGTTAAAACTAATATATATATATATATATATATATATATATATATATATATATATATATATATATATATATATATATATATATATATATATATATATATATATATATATATATAATTTTAGGAAAGGTTTTGAAAATAATTGGTTTTAAAACAAATAAAAAAATTGGTTTTAAATAAAAATTAGTTTTAGGGATAAAATAGTAATTTGGGATTTTGTTTCAAGGGTAAAATGGTAAATTTGGTTCGGAAAAATGATAGAAAGGTAATTTTGGGTTTAGGGTTCGGTTTTGAGTCTGTTTTCTCACTCTCACTCTAAAAACGCGTCCCGGGCTCCAAAAAATGTAAAAAAATCCACTCCCGGCTCCGTCCGCAAAGCACGTTTTCCATTTCAAGCTCATTTCTGTCCGTTTTTTCCCTGTTTTCGATCGTTTGTACCTGAAACACATAAAAACACATTCCAAGGATATCTTCAGTATAATTGGTTATATTTCAGTGTTTTTAGACGTTTTTGTGGGTTTTCCGGGCTTAAAATGATGAGTAAAAGGCCACTCATCATCCCCCCTCACACTATCAATTGCTAGTCCCTAGCAATCCGATCATGTAAAGTAATGAAAGAATCAAGATTACCAAGAATACCACGTCTCGACTTTTTATTCAATACTAGAAATTTAAACAAGACGATAATAAATAAAATGCTTGATTATCAAAACATGGCATCACGGAACGTGATTCACACAAAATGGGTGTCTCCGGGGAATTGTAATCATCATCCTCTTTTTGATACTCTCAAACCAAGCTTAAACTTATTGTGCAAACGTTTTTGTAAAATGCTAACACTACTTATATCAATAATCTATGTAAGTCGAGACTTAACTTTTCACTCCCACAATTTAAAGAATTTAAGTGCGTGTGCTTATTTTCAAAAGTTTGATCAATAAAATCGACATTTGTTATGGTTGTTATCCACTTAACTAAAATACTAACTCACCAGAAACGACGAAAGTCTAAGGATCGAAAGGGCATTTTTCATGTAGCGGCTTTCTTCTCGGCACATCCCAAAACATCAGTTTTAAGTCACCGGGCTTTTGACACCTCACAGAGAATAGTACCGGAATTAGCGGGAATTCGATTCCAAAGATTTATGAGGCTACCGTTAAGTTAAAACTAAACCTAAATGGATCAAAACCGACGATGATTTAGAAATTCAAGATTCAAAGGTGAGATCACTCCATGTAGCGACTTTCTTCTCAGCTTGTCCTTTTAAGGAGGCTAGGTTTTCACCCTTGAGAATAGTATCGGAGCTTTCGGGATCTTTGAAATTAAGGATTTCCAAATTACCGTCAAACTTTTAGACAACTTTGACGAATACGAGTTCAATTTCCGTTTTAAATTTAAGAAAAAGCAAGTTTCGCACATTTATTCATAAGCAACATAATGCTTTTATTCTCGCAACTCATTTTTTTTTTCAACTTTTTTTTTCATTTTTTTTTTCACTTTTTTTCAACTTTCTTTTTCATTTTTTTTTTTTTTTTTTTTTTTTTTTTTTTTTTTTTTTTTTCACTTTAACTTTAAACTTGCAATATAACTTTTGCATCATTCAAGCAACATTAAGATACTTTCATTTTGCAACTTTATTCTGATTTTAAGATAGTATGCTTTCCCGAAAATTTAAATAAAAAGTTGAACTCGGACTCTAAATCAATTTTGCTTAAAAACTTTTTTATTGTAACAAGACAATTTGAATGTTCAAAAGTTTGAAAACGAGCACGTATTTCCGTTTAGTTATCTTCTGGGAGAAAAAGCCATAGATTACTTATATAAGCTCTAAAGAGAACCAACTACTCCACGCTTAGCATTTTCATTTGCACAAAGCGTAAAACCTTAGCCTAAATGTTAAGAGAGCAGCTAGATCAACACTCTAGCAGAGTCGGGATTCCCCTTGTTCTAGCCTAATCAAGACTAAACTACCATTAATATCGAAGTATTAACGCATTATTTTTGTGCAAAGCACTTCTTTTAAATGTAAATACTTGACTTAATCGATAAAAATTTTAAAATTTTGGTCAAAACGGGGGTGCTAGGGTACTAGAAGGTACAATGTGATCAAAATTCGCTAGAATTCCCCCCCACACTTAGAATTGAATATTGCCCTCAATATTCAAAGTACATGTAGAATAAACTATAGAACGGAAAAGGTAATACTACTAGCCAAGTGCGAAACGAAATATTTTTCACAAAAGGATTAATAAAGATATCCCTAGATAATCGTTAGCAAAATATCGGATATTGGGGGTGGATTGAAAACAAAGCGCATCAATCATCACGATCTACGGAATCTCGAAAAGAGAGCAAACACACAACAAGCAAACAACGTGGGGAATTCCCCACACTTAGTGTTAGAAAAGAGAAAGAAGTCAGAAACATGGGTTGTTACCCATGAAGTGCTACGGTTTTTGTTAACCGAGTCGCTAGCTTGACTCGACCCCGAATTCATTGGTTCATGGAGAAGCAAGTGGAAGAGAAAATCTCCATCGGACTTTCATTCAATTGGTTTGGATAAATATTGAATGTGTTGAAAGTTCCACTCCGATGAGATACGACCGGCTCAAAAGAATGAGAAATGTCGGGGTCGAAAATGGTATCTTCACTCCCGTAGGAGTTAAGATATGGAGAAGAAATGGGATAAGAAAGCATAGTGTCAATAACATGACAACGGGTGGGTTGGGTGGGCAAAAGAATAGATTGATGAACATTAACCGAATGTTCAGAAATCTTATCCACCACTCTAGAAGTCACAACATCCGTGTTGGACTTAAGAAATATCCAAGAGTGAACTCCCTTGAAAGGTAAGATACCGGGTTTGAACACTTTGTCCTCGGAGAGGAATGAAACACAAGTATAAACCACGGTAAAATCCTCAAGGGTAGATGAGTTACTCATGGATATAAGAGGATGTGGAGCATTTTGCTCAAAAAGCTCGTCCTGGATTCCCGGAGGAAGAGGAGTGATGTGAGCGAGTTCACCGGCGAACTCCTCATAAATAGGTCTACTCATTTCGGAAAGAGGAAGTAATTCAGATGTGAACGACTCATACTTAGGAAGAGTAAAAGGCCACTCATCAGTTGCACACATTACGTATGAGAGTAGATGTTCAAATAATTAATATAAAATGTTATATTTAATTATTAAGTCACAAATAACGACTAACGGATGTTAGTACTTAATGGTAATTGACTAACGATTGTTAAATGTAAAGTTAAGGGACTAGAGATGAAATTAGAAGCCATGAAGGTTCTAGAACCCTCTTGGACTTCATTGATCGGCCAAATGGAAGGGTTAGGGGTTTCCTACCCTAACTTGGACTCCAAGGTTTCAATTAGTATAAATACAAACACATTGTATTCATTCTTTTTTAATCTTGGATCACCAAGGAACTCTAACTTCTCTTCTCTCCCTCTCCTTTTGTCATAACCAATCGAACACCCTCTTTATAAGGGTTTTCGATTTGCTTGTGATAAAACAAAAGTGTTTTAGTTGTTTTGTGATTCTAGAACCTAGCTTTTCACATCGAATTGTTAGTAATACGTGTGTACAAGAATGAAGAACAAATACACTTGTGTTTGTGAATTTATTTGGGTCGATTGGGTGTTTGGTCGACACACGTAAACACTTATCAATTAGGGTTTAGGTTTTTATTGGTTCTTGTTTAATGGATTCTTTGTTTTGCTAGGAATCGCAAAATGTACGCATATTCTTTACATTCGGTTAATTACTTTACAAGTATTTGATCCTTACTTCCGTTGTATGCTTTGTTGATGTTTACTTGTTTTATATAATTGTTATAATTCATAAAACCCAACATGATTCCGATCTTAAAACCCTTGCAAAAGATTATCATTTAATTTTGGGAAATGTTTTATAAAAGTATCATACTTGCCACAATTTCTTTTTATGGGTATCGAACATAAATTTTTTCTTATACAGGTACTTATCTTTCATATTCAGCCTCTTTGAGATATTTTATAACATTTTTGCCTTTCAAATTGTTAAAACTCCTATAAGTTGAGAGGAGCAAAAATGTCACAAAGAGGCCGAATATGAAAGCTAAGTAGTCGTATAAGGAAAAAAATTTGATTAATACCCATAAAAAAAATGGTGGTAAGTATGATACCTTTATAAAACATTTCTCCTTCAATTTTCTTAACATACAACCAGACAATTAACTATGCATAACAGCGACGGTGATAGTAGAGTCAATTTGTGTGTATGTTTTTATTTTTTTTTAATATTTTTTTGTATATATGGGTATGAAGTAAGTGATAATTGAAAAGTTTGTGTATTAAATTGTAATCAAGAGTATTTTGTTAACTTTTATAATCAAGAGTATTTTGTTAAATAATATTATTTATTTTGTAAGCTTTTTCGCAAATATGTTATCTCTTTATATGTACAGCTTTATAAAGTTTTAAGCAAATATGAAAAATACTATGATGTTCAATTTCTTTTTTATTTACATTTTGATATAAATCTTTCTTGTACTCTGGGTCTGGGACCATAGAAAAGCTCGAATTTTATGTCATTAGCATAAGATCACAATATATCATTTTTAGAATCCATCATACTAAACATAGTAAACTATGAAAAATGTATAAATGGCTTAACCAACATATGAGCCAAAACGTTGGTTTACATATGTTCCTCCAATGCTATGACAAAATTAGTATTTTTGGATTGAGTAAAATGATATGATACTAATACATGGAAGAGATGAGATCCTCGTAGATCAAGAAAGCTCTAAAGATCAAAGGAGCCAATCATGGCCCTTGATTTAATTTTGATCCAGTGGCTAACAACAAAACACCCAATTACATATGAAGGGCATATTTGTCTATTATATAAGTTAAAAATATATAATTTACTTTCATTTTAACAAAACAAAAATAGGATTCTCTCTACAAAAAAGCACACACAAACCAGTGAAAACACACGCAAACCACCAAACACACACACAAAAACACGCACAAACCACTGGTAAACCACCGTCTTCATTGAACCCCCTTCCTCCATCGTCAATCCGTCGTCAATCACTAGTCGATCCGTCGTCGAGCTGTTGTTCTGTCGCCGATCTATTGAATAGCCGTCGATCTGCCGTCATGCTGGTGCTTTAAAGCTCTTGCTACCCCGTATCGTGTTGCTTCTGATTAAAGGTTGAATAATTGTATTCATTTGTTTTATATGATTGTTGTTATGACTATTTTTAGTTAGTCAGTTTTATGAAGCAAAATGACAAGTAGCAAAATGAAAGTACTGATTGTTAGATTCATTAATAATTAGTTATTAATTAATTAATTTCTTTTTTTATTACCACTCTTTCTATATTCAACTAAGTTCAGATTCAACTTTCACTCTTTGTTATTATAAGCTGAATTATGTGTAATCCTATTTTGATCTAGAAAGGAGTAAATCATTCGTGATTTTGTTATGTTGTGTTTTGTTATGAAAAAATGTAAATCACTTGTGATTTACGATTTACTCTTTGTTGTTATAAGCTAAATCATGTGTGATTCTGTTACACATAAATCTGTTTTGAAGATAACTGAATTATTTTATTGAATTATTTCCAGATCCATCAGTGGAGAGAAGGCACTTCAAAGTTAAGGTAGAGCTGAAAAGGAAACGTGGACATAGCGGAGAGAAGACTAAGACACATGCAAAATAAATTTTGATTTGAATTCATTTTTTATTTTCTTTTTACGCAATGTTTTATACGTGTTGTGAATTGAATTTATGGAATTCTCATTTACTTAATTACAAAACTTTTGACTGAATGCTCATCTTTGGTATGTGTATTATGTTTGAATGTAAGACATAAGAGAGTACTCAACATTTTATAAACTATACAAAAAAAGAAAAACAAAACATGTGATTTGTAAGAAACATGTTATCAAATCAAGTATAAATCGCATGCAAATCACATGTGATTCATGTGTAAATCACATGTGATTCGTGTGTAAATCACATGTGATTCGTGTGTTAACCACATGTGATTCACCTTAAAAAATAATTCGAGGTCAAATCACATTTTATTTGAGGTAAATCACATGTGATTTGAGGTAAATCACATGTGATTCGAGGTAAATCACATATGATTTGCATATCAATCAGCGTAAAAATACAACAAACAAAGCAACAAAGAAGGCTTATGGCTTGAACTTGCCTATATTAACACATTCATAGCAATCAATAATCATCACTCGTACGTACATAAAGTACCTAAAGCTTAATCATACAATAACATTCGGTGATAACGAACTCACAAGTTGAATAACCTAACACATAAAGTACCTAAAACCTAATCATCTTCTTCTTGAACTTCTTTGACACCTTATTATGCTCATCACTTTCATAATCTACTTTGGAATCTAATAACTTCATTTTTCTCTGAATCGGATTAGATTCGGCCTTCGGCTAGGCTTTTCTTCAACTTTTTAAGCAAGACCTGCAGTTAGTCACGTACAAAAATGTAGTTAGTAACATGTAATTGTAAGTGATTACTCAGAGTTATATTACAAAATCACATGTGATTCAGAACAAATCATATGTGATTCAGAACAAATCACATGTGATTTGTCAAAAACCTCATGCGAACTTCTACAAGGTACTCGTGTGCGTGTGTGAATCTTCATAAGCTAGCTTAACAATACATTTACTATATCGTCGGTTAATTGGAATCACATGGATTTATATTCAGTAAGCATCACAATTTAAGATAGATCAGTAAGCGTCATATTACTAATCAAGTTTACTCTAACCTTCAATAAGTGACAAGATCGAATTTCACCTCGAAGTTCTAGTTCCACAAGTTCTATCAACTCAGGATCATCAATTGCATCAACTTTATTCAAAAAGCACACTAATGATGGCACACCAACCTGCACAGTGGCATATGCATGATTCTAGTTTCATTGAACAACATTATGTTAATTCGAAAAACTCTCGTTCAACCGACTAAAAGCGAAACAAACTGTCGCGCAAGGAAGCTATGTTCCTTTGTTTGTGGCATGGGTCCATCGATTCTGATCTGACCAAAATCCTCCATCCATTTGAGCGACTCCAGTGATCATGTTCTAAAAATAAAGCCAAAGGAACACAGTAAAGTTTGCAAATTCAACTAATTAAGTGAAGCTTTTATATGCTTTGTTGTTTAGTTTAGCGCAGGTATATAGGTACATCTTGGATTTACCGTTCGACTTTTGCACTGGTCTGGTTTAGTTGGTACCTTGTAGAAGTTCACATGAGGTTTTTGACAAATCACATGTGATTTGTTCTGAATCACATGTGATTTGTTCTGAATCACATGTAATTTTTTCTAAATCACATGTGATTTGTTCTGAATCACATATGGTTTATTCTCATATAACTTTTTGTTATAAATATTTTTACACTGTTAGTTATGCATTGAAGGTGGATTATTATATCATAAAAGTTAGCCACCTTGAGTTGACCAGCTTGCTTTGCTTTGTTGGGGTCCATAATCAACAGATTTCTTTAATCAAACCAAGTGACCTGGATTGTTCAAAGTTATCTCAAAACAAATAGGGTGTAATATAGAGAAATCATGATTCATTATTCGTGTCTGTAGAATATTCGTTCATGCTTATAAAGTTGTCAATTTAAATGAGCATTATTGAATTTCTTTTGTTATTAGATTGGTATTGCACACATACAAAATAAATTGAGCCAGAAAACATTAATTAACTCAAAGGCTTAAAACATGTATACAGTAACAAGCCATTTTATTCTTCTGGAAATCTTTTAAAGGCTTAAAACATGGTCAACTTGTTACACAACTAATTACTAATGCGAGCATGCAAAACACTTAATTTCAATTTGTAAAATATACTATCAGCCTTAACTAGCTCAAACGACTATTGACATTTCAATCACTATACAGCAGTAATTAAAGTAAATCGTATTACATTTATACTAGAACTTCATAACTCATATGATTTCACACTAACTACGTAGTTTCAAAATGCACCTAAATTTCGATCTAAATAGCTCGAAAACTATTAACACCTAAATTTATGAAAATAACAACAATGCAAAAGTAGCTACATATTCACTTCACACAAATTTAAATGGATTCAACAATCATTATAAAAAAAAAGAAAAAAAAAAAGAAAATGCCTCTACAGCTTATTTACTAAACCATACCTATAGCAACATGAACCAACAAATCCACTAATTAGAGTTAATCTAAAACTGCATTATCACATGTAAGAAACTGGAAAAACACTATCACTGTCTCATTTTCGAAACTAAAACCGCAACGAAATAAGTATCGAAAACCTAAACAACTTCTATGTGTGTGTGAATCTTCCACAACAACTTTAAGAATACATATAAAATTAACTACAAACTTCACGAACATATATACCAAACAGATTCACAATATACTACTTGAATTCAAATTCAACAACTAACACTATAAGAATCAAAATAGCAATTAAATGAATAACATAAACAATAAATCGAATTATACTCAATTTTTTATTTTACCAAATATCAATATTTTGATGCTCATTTTGATCCATGAGTTGCAATGAAGACGATTCATGCAATGGTTGACCTTTAGATAGTGCTACTTCATCCCGTAGGTCCATTATTTAGAAGATTTTAGGTTAATTTTGCATTTAATTTTGATAGAAAAAAGTTAGGGCTTGAATTGGGGGAATGGGGATTGGGGAAAGTTGTTGGTGAGAAAGAGATGCAAGTGAAAAAGTGAAGGAGATGCAACTGACTTCGTATTATTTTTTGAGTATGTACTTACAAAAATGCCCCTCCGCTAGTTAATTAATTTAAAAAATGATTAAATCAAGACCATTAGATGAAAGATAATGGACGGTTGAGATTAAAGCATTGGTTCTATAAACAAAATGTGTTCTATAAAGAACTTTTGTCATACATGGAAGGGTAGGAAATGTCTAAATACAGAGAGTGATACTACTGTGGGGAATATTAGATTTTTTTATTTTTTTTTATTTGTAATGGATGTGCTTCTATACCAAACATAGAATGGTTTATTGCACTGCATCAACATTCATTATTTGGGTTTGATGCATGTCTTTGAGATAAGCATGTGCAAGATTGTGTAGTTTACTCACAATGATATTGTCTACTAACATAGTCGAATGTTAAATATCTAAAAGTAGGCACATTAGGAGAAAATTACAATCTTGTTAAAATTCCTTTGAAAAGGATTTTTTCCGTATGTCGAAAGCCTCTTTAATATATGTCGAAAGCTTTACCAAACATCCTATACGTAAGATTTTGTAATATATGTCGTTTTCTATCCACAATTCAAAGTTTCTTTGGAGAAAAGAATTAGTAAACATCAAATTTAATATGCTAGCAAAGGTACACTCAATTAATTTGAGCGTTCAAATCAAAATGACATTGAAATGATTCTTTTTGGTAGCTAATATCTCATTTTTTGCTTAGGAAACATAATCGCCTCGTTCCATATTAAGTGTCCAATTTGACTTTTTTTTAGTCTTTCTTGTTTAACTTTGACCGTAAATATTTTTATTTGTGTTATATAATATTTGATGAAAATTATACCAATAAAAATACATTTAAAATCTAATCCATTCATATATTTTGCATCAAGTATTATATAACACAAATAATAGAATTTAAGATCAAAGTTGAATAAGAAAGACTACAAAAAGTCAAAGTGAACGCTTAATATGAGACAGAGATAGTAGTTTCTAATATTTGTATATAGGTTCGTATTAAACAATTCTCCCCTAACACCCCAAACACACCTTGTGTCACCTCTTCTAAGATAGTTCTCATGATTAAGCTGATTAAACACCAATTACGTATGACCATTTGAAAGTCTTCAAGCTAAATTTGTAGTTGTGATCTTGCAAAACATTGTCAGCACTATTCCATTTCCATGTATGATCGCATATAATTATCACTGAATTCCTGTACGTAAAACATGATTATGATTGCATGTAAAGAAACTAAAGCTGCTACTCAAGAAAAACAAGTCTCCACAGCTCATTAAGTCAACCAAGTCAAGTCCATAACCAAGTTGTATCCTCCCAACAGGTTTCAACTTCACATCAAGATACGAAGGAATTATAAAGAGATGTAGATTATTTATTTTACAATAGTTAGCATGTTAATAGCTTATGTTTATATAGCTTTGAGTTTGACTTTCACTTTCACTTGTATAAATACCATGTATTGTACTCATTTTCATTTTAGTGGAAAATAACAAACTTACCCACCTAGATTATTTCCTTCCACTCTCTTTGTTTCTCAATATGGTATCAGAGTTTGATCACATCAAATCGTGATTAACTCTATGAATCCAGATCATTAATCAAATTTTGAAGATTCATGCGCCAAAAGACAAAAGACCAAGACCAAAAGATTTAAGGATTCTTGCGCCAATAATGACAACAAAAGATTTCATGCGCCAGAAGATCATGTGAAGACCAAAAATTCATGCGCCAAAAGTGAAGACACAAAAAAGTTCACGCGCCAAGTGCACACAACCAAGTCAAGTTTAAAAGTTCATGCACCAAGAGTAAAAGAAGACCAAGCTGAGTTTGAAAGTTCATGCGCCAAGTGTACACAACCAAATCCATGCGCCACAAGTGTAAAGCCAAACAAAACCAAGACATAATCAAAGTGGCTCATCACTCAACAGAGTGGCACATCAGTTTCATGACAAGCTCAACAAAATCTTATAGTAATTAGCTCAATTCATCATAAAATTTCAAAACTGAAAATGGCGGGAAATGCTTCAAACTATTTAATGGTAGTAAATGCACCAACTTCTTCAACCAATGATGAAATCACATTAAATCACCTACTATTCTTTCATGGAACTGATCACTATGCTTCATCTTGATTTCAAATAAGGTTATTGGGTCACAAAACCACATCTCATAGAAGAGATCTATAATGTTTGCATTGAATGCAAAGAACAAAATGAAAATCATCACTAGTGAATTTGTTGAACTAAGTATAAACTCTGATTTGAGAGCAGTTTGGGATCGAAACAATGATATGTTAATTTCTTGGATTCTAAACATAGTCAGTGAATAAATTGGTAACAATCTAAACTTCATCAATTCTGCATCAAAATCATGGTTAGAATTGCAAGAACATTATACTCAAATTGATATCAATAGAATATACAATTAAGCAACAATAAAGTTTAGTTGAAACAGGACAACTGGACTATAGAGGTTTACTATCATAAACTGAAAGGTCTTTGGGACGAGTTTGATGCTTTAGAAGCTCCACACTTGTGTTTCTGTTTGTGTAATTGTGTAAATGGGGGGATTAATGGAGAAAGAGATTAGAGGAAAAGGCTAGTGAAGTTCTTAATGGGTCTGGATGAGAGTTACTCAAACCTAAGGAGTCAAATTATTCTCATGCAACCACTTTCCACTGTTGTAAAAGCTTATATCATGGTTACGCAAGAAGAAAAATAAAGAGAAGGTCTTGTTCCTAAAACTGTAACATCAACCATCCTAAACAGCTTCTCTAATATTCACATACACACTACATTAAACACCCTTAACAGTCACATATACACTGCTCCAAAGATCCCCAATTCAAGGTACAACACACCAAGGTCTGCACAAAGTGGTTCAGAAAGAAGGAGCAACTTCAGAAAGGCGTTTACTGTGGAAACTGTGGTAAAGATGGTCATATTCAAGAGGAATGTTATAAGATTGTGGGGTATCCAATTGGTCATCCACTCCTTGGTCAGGTTCAACCTTCAAAAAAATTTAAACTAGTTCTGGACTATAGGACATCAAGGTCGGTAAAGATGGTCACGAGACAAGATGAAGCTAACAAAGCAAGCACTTCACAGCCTCCAAACAACCTTCCACACCTTTAGATGCTCATGTCTCAACAAGGATGGATCAGGTACAAAACCAACTCAATCAAGTGCTCCTCATGTTGCAGAACTAACAGAACACTCTTCATGGTATTTTCTCATCCAAAAGCACTAAACTGGCGAAATTCATTGCTTTTCCTATTACTCCTCATGGTATTTACTCTTGGCAAACATTCTCTTATATAGACACAAGTATGAGGTCTTCATGTGAGGGTTTGTTGACATGTCAAACATCTAGTGAGAAGTACACCTTCCATTTAGTGTGTAGGATTTAAAGGATCAGAACTTGGTCTGGGTTATGAGACTATACAGGAGGCTAAAGGAAATGTGAAAGGGTTACTATCATTCATAGATAACATGACTATATTTATAGCCTTACAAGGAAAACGTGTACTACTAGTCCTACCTAAAAACTAGGTAACATGAAACCTATTCTACTTAACATGAAATGCGATTACACAAAACTCGGTCAAAGCCTTTTCTTGGTTCAACCTTTACTAACTAAAACATATAATAGATATGAACCATTATGTATTCATGCAAGTGCAACCATGCATGCATACATGAATCTTGACATAAACGATTAATCCAACATTCACCCCCTTAATCGTTTATTTCCTCATTCACATCAATGTTTAAGACCTTTCCCGGATAGCCGACTTTCACTTCGGTCACATCCAAAGTCTTCTCTAGCTCAACCGCTTTTAATTCTTCACACCACATGAATCATGTCACATGGCATCCCGTTAGACACGTTCATTTCCATCTCGACCCTTCACGGACCCACGACCTCTTCCCCGGCCACGTCCAAAGTCATCTCGGTTTGAACTTCTAACGCCATAATGTTCACGCCGTGTTGAATCTCCATTGTTCCCGACTTTTCCGGACTGCGACCTCCACCTTGGTCTCGTCCAAAGTCTCCAACCACTGTTGTTGTTGTCACCACGTAACCCGTTTGCTCATAACATACGTGACACGAGCATTACACCAATCAAGAAAACAAAGCCACCCGCTTCTACCGTTTTCTTTCACCCGTAAACGAATCGAATCAAAGCAACTGCTTTTCCGACTCTTCCGTCCGTTTATCCCGCGAACGGTTAATCTCTCCATTTTCCGGTGACCTACAACCTACCGCCTTCTATGTCTTTGCTTTATGACAACTTCAACCTTTTCCAATCAAACCGTCCAAGAGCTCTATTCATCGATCAAGAAAGCGAAGCTACAGCTTTACGTTTTCTTTAACACGCTAGACGAACAAAATCCAAAGCCACCGCTTTGACGGATCCTTCATGTTCGTTTTCACGCACTCTCAATCGGTTAGTCTCTTCAACACGGAACAATTGATCAGGTAGCTTACACCCTTCCACGAACACCGTGATCATAACATCACAACCTTTTGATCACGACTAACGACTACGGACCGCTATGTTCATCACCGGTCACCCGTCGTCTTGAGCGGTACTCCCGTCTCCGCCACGACAACGTAGTCCCAAACACCTTATCACGTCCGTCATGGCATGTCGGTCTCAAAGCGACCTAGCTTGTCCCTTCTGCTGCGATGGCGACCCGCACCAAGGCTCCTCCCGCGAATGTCGACTCAAACCCGCCTTTATCGAGCAAGCTCTTGATACCAAATGTAGGATTTAAAGGATCGAACTTGGTGCGGGTTATGAGACTATCTACAGGAGGCTAAAGGAAATGTGAAAGGTTACTATCATTCATAGATAACATGACTATATTTATAGCCTTACAAGGAAAGCGTGTACTACTAGTCCTACCTAAAACTAGGTAACATGAAACCTATTCTACTTAACATGAAATGCGTTACACAAAACTCGGTCAAAGCCTTTTCTTGGTTCAACCTTTACTAACTAAAACATATAATAGATATGAACCATTATGTATTCATGCAAGTGCAACCATGCATGCATACATGAATCTTGACATAAACGATTAATCCAACATAGTGGTTCGAACAATTATTTGAGAGAACAAAGACTCTCTTTTACGAAAAGTGTTGAGAGCACTTGACTCCAACTTTATCAAACTCGTGCTTGTATTAAGTTTCTTTTCACTTAATCCCACTTTTTTACTTTTGGAATAGTCCCGCCTAAATATATAAGATATTTTGAATGTCAAAATATCGTTTCATCTTTGTTCAGAGAGAGATATTTGAATCATCAAGTTATCGTCAAGACTTGTTTATTTGAGTCTTCAACTCCTAGTTCAAGTGTTCCACTTGCTGGCACCGGGTTAGAGAGGAAACATGTCTTCAAGTTATCTTGGTCGTTTAAGTGACGCTCATAGAATACCTTGATGAAGACACTAGTTGATTTCTTTATCACTGATATTAATTACACCTACAATAATTTATGTTTGAATCCAACAGAGACAATTGGTCGCTAAATTGACCACACTCTTTCACTTCAATTTCAAAATGCTATCAAAACAAATTTTTTGAACAAAAGAAGCTTTTGATCAATTTTACATTGTAGATAACCGAATAAAAATCCCAACAAATTGTTTAATATCACTACTATCCTAGTCACCCCTTTGAAATTATATACCCAACATATAAAGCTTACATACTTTGGATATAAGAACATTGGACATGTACCATACATTATTAAAGCAAGCTTCCCTTAAAGGAATTGAATACAAAAGGAAAAAAAATGAACAAACTTACTACACAAATAAAAGAGAATATGTACATACAAAAGCAACATGTTGTACCAAAATAAATACACTCCAAGTGAAACATGGTAACAATATCAAACCTCCTAGCTACTCTTATAATATAACCACTTTTGTTAAGGGTAAATACGTCTTGTTTCAGACCTTGTTCTTACAGTACAATTATCATTATTGGTGTAAGGAACAAATACATTGTTGGGACATAAACATTTTATATTTATTTAATAACTTGTTACCCCTTTTGTTGAAACATTAAAGACAAGGGTGTTGGATGTTCATTAGTGAAAAAAGCAAGGTTAAACTCACACACACAGAGTTTCTAGAAAGGACAAAAACATCAACAAACATACACACAGAGGTTAAATATTTCCTTTTCTAGGCAAGAGTATCTAGAGAGACTAGATTTGGTTTGTTTGGTTTTCTGAAGAAAGAAAGAAAGATGGGAAGAGGTAAGGTACAGTTAAGGAGGATAGAGAACAAGATAAACAGACAAGTAACTTTCTCAAAGAGGAGAGGTGGTTTATTGAAGAAAGCCCATGAAATTTCTGTTCTTTGTGATGCTGAAGTTGCTTTAATTGTCTTCTCCAACAAAGGAAAACTATTTGAGTTTTCTACTGACTCATGGTACCCTTTTCTTTTCCTCTTATATCCATTCTATCTCTTCATATAAATTCTTATTTCATACAAGTTTCTACATCTGCAAAACTTTCTTTTTTCTACTAAAAACAATCATTTTTTTCTTTTCTTGGTGGCATGTATTTCAGAAAGATAAAAACACATATATACAATTATTCTTTTCTTAGATTATAACAAGTATCAGATGGACTAATGAGTTCAGATCTAGGCTTATATAGTATGTTTTTAACTATATAAGTATTAGCTTCTATATATATCTCAGATTTTTAATCCAACAGTACGTACTTTCTTAAAAATACATACGCTGACTAGAAGTTAAAGATCTGATCTTTTTCTGGAAGATCAAGCATACTTCAAGGCTGTTTTGAGTTTTTTTTTTCTTGGTTTTCTTGTTATTATTTTTATTTCCTTTTGTATATAAGTATATAGTTATAGCTTATTATGTACGTACCTTCTTCTCCTTGAAAGATTTAGAAACAGTCCGTACTAACTTATCACAAATGAGTAGGTGGGTTCTGATGTTAAGAGTTATTTATGATTTGGTGTGTTTGTGTTAACAGATGTAAGTTAGATACATGTATATACGTACATATTTTTTTTAAAAAGAAGATTGAATTAAAAGCTGGCAAGTCGCTACAAAAAAACAAATTACATAGAGGATAATAGATTGATCCATGGGTTACTAAACCATACTCTCTATGTTTCATTTGTTTGTGTTTAATAACCTACTAAATCATGGTAACATTTATTTCGTAAAATATTATCCAGCTATTAGCTCTAAGAGCATCCACTATTGTGGTTTTTAAATAGGTCTAAAACATTTTGAAGAGGTTTATAAATTTGTGAACCATAGTGAGAAACCATTTCAATCTTAGGTGGAATGAAAAGGTCTAAGATCTTGGAGAGGTCTAAACTATTTTTTAATTTCTTTTTTATTTTTATTTTTGAAAATGTTAGTTGTGTTTTGTGATATGAAAAGCTTTATGAATAGGTTTATACATAGTAGAAATAGGTTTATAATATGAAAAAGTTTATAAATTGATGATGTATTAATTGTATAAACCTTTTTAGAGGTTTATCATAGTGGATGCCCTAAGTATCTTATTATGAACTTCTAATTATGAAATTAACCATATATAATGTTTCTTGTTTCTAAATAATATATCCTCCATTCCTTCTAGTTTTCACCAGATCTTCTATATAAAATTGACATGTGAATGATATTTCATGTTTGTTTTGTAATTTTTTTAATAAACGAAGAAGAGCTACTTTTATAAAATGTTATGCTTTTGTTATTAAATCCGTTGTGTAAAATTAAAGTCATGTTTTACAAGACTGTATACTTTATAAAGACTATAAAATATAGAAAATCTGTGTACTTGGAAGTGTAGTTTTTAGGCCATATTTTGGCTGAATATAAACTCTCTTTGCTTGTGTTAAATCAATTTTGTAGCTAAAACAAGAGTACTTGGAGGTTAATGATATTATTCTAAAATCAATTTAATTGTTACAACAAAAGTTATTAAAATTTTCTTACATGAAGTTAAATTGTTCAAAAAGATTATGGAACTGCGCTATTTGCTAGATTTTATTTTGATTTCAGACATTACTAAGTGGCGATCTGGGGATGCAACTTGGTGATGTTATTGGATTTCAAAGCAACTGTAATCTTTTCCTAGCTTCTCATTAGCTTTAATGAAATCCGTCTTTCAAAAAGAAAGATCTGTTATTGGATATATGAGTTTCGGCTTCTCTCCAACCAACTTGATGGTTTCATTGGGTCCTTAAGAATAAGTCCTACTATTTCTCTGAATTATAATCGACTATCATTGGAGCTTGCATGCCTCAGATGACCAGTGACATGAGATAGGCGTCAAAGTTCCAGCGAGTTTATTCGCAAAGCTGACTACTGATATATATTCAGTACAAATTAGTCCACCATCATATTATACCCATATCATATGTACAGCCAATCCTAACTGGCAAGTCAAAGTGAATAAAAGAAAAAGTAATTTTAATGATGGTTATCCCGATGGCCTAAATATAATTTCTACCAGTACCAATCATGAACTTAGAAACTGCAAAAGTAACCGAAATAATTAATATCTATATATATGAGATATCTTCACTGCATATGAAGATCAATGAAGGGTTTTCGACCTACCAAAATAAGATCAATGAAGTATACTCTTCGCCAAGTCTTATAGCTAGTACTACAACATACAAATTCTATTTCGTCCTATTCTCTCTCAGCCTTAACTTGTGTCCTAAAACATTTTATTACATAGTTAAAAATGTATTACACTAAACGATATCGATTAGTAAATACTAAGACACTACATGATAATTATATCGCTTAGAACTAAAAACCAACTATCTAAAGGCGTTACACTTCCCCCAAATAGAGTAGCGGATCATAGCAAAATTTTATGTCAACCGAGGATCATTTTACATTAAACGTCTATCAAGTCACAATGCTTGATTGCTTGGCATCTCTATCCTAGCCTCTCACCAATATATACTCATTTCAGATTCTCCCAAATTAAATTGTCTTCTAAGACTACTCCCATTCTTCATTTTCTCCGGGATTTGATCTTGCCTGTGGGAAAAACAAACATTCAGAAGTATGAGACCTATCAATTAAGCAATTGTGTAGCCTTAAACTCATTGTTGCAAAAAGCGCTAGGCGCTCGTCAGCCGGTCGACCACCGCCTAGCGCTTAGTCTGTCTAGGTGGGGCCTAGGCGTCGCCTAGACGGATTGAACTTTTCTATATATAAATCTTAAAATTATATGTATATTGATAAATTTTGGCATAAATAACTAAGTCTAAAAAAAGATTGGATGTTGGTGGGCTTTAAATGTAAATTAGGACTTAGTTAAATTAGGGTTTTTTAAGTTAAGCCTCATTTTCTTCTTCTTTTCTAGCCATCATCTCATATCTCTCATCTTATCTTCTTGTAATTTTTCTCGTTTACAACAATTACATCACAAAGTTCATTTTTACACATCATTTAAAAACAAGATCTGATCAATTGAAAGAAAAAACTTAATTTAAATTTTAAAATCTGTGTTGACCGCCGCTGATCAGCGTTGACCACCGTTGACCATCGCGTTGACTGCTTTTGGCCGCTTAGGGTAAAATAGAGGCAGCTGGTAGCGCCTAGCGCCTGCTATGCGGGCTTTTTACAACAATGCTTAAACTTATCTGCAATTAACAAACATATATATGTTTTCTCTGTGATACACCTTTTGTCTTTCTAATGTATTTGAAATTGTTGGGACAATTTAGTGTCCAATGATATTTGATTAGGATTTGAATAGAAAATATCTTAATTTAAACAAAGTTCCTGAATGGAAAGAAGTATTCAGGGAGTCATCTTCAGAGTTCTTCAAAGTTTAAAAGAAGACTCGACACTTCCTTAGGCGAAACTCAGTGAGTGAAGTATCTAAAACAAGAAGATGATTGAGTAAATGAGTGATGACAATAACTCACTGACTCCCTAAAGATCTCCTCAACAATAAAAAAACATTATGAGCTTAGATATTCTAGAAGAATATCTAAGTCACTGAAATATAAAGGCGTTAACTTTGTTGAGAAGATAAGTGCAAAACACTTATCAAAAGTCAAGATAATACTAAAGTTGGAAAGAAAAAAAGACAAAACAGTTGTCAATAATGTTCCTTAAACCATGGTTGGACATGCTCCAAGAATGTAAGCATTTAATGTAAGTGTACTACACAGTTGGATGCTCGACACGTTGCTATTACCCTACTGGTATCCATCTCTTTCCTTGCCTATTAAAGTGAGTAAATGTTTTATTTCTTGCAATTAAAGTGATACACTTTCAAGAGAGCATTTACCCCTTCAAATAGAATTATAACATAGTTCTTACTTAAACATTAACTTTGATTTATGTTTAATTTTAGTGAGGAGATCATCAAATATTATCATTAAACTTAGATTGTTATTCAGCAAATAATCTTAAGTAAATTCTTTAATTCACTTCTAATAAGAATTTTAATGTTGAAAATATATTTGTGTTTACTTATACGTTTATCTATCTTGTTGAAGTATAAACTTACATTATTAAAATATGGAAGTTGGTTAGTTTAACTTAGTTAAAATGTTGTAATCAACTAAAAAGGAACAACACAAATGCAACTGTTCCAATTGCAAGAGAATATCGTTTTTACGTCCCCTAATAAATCTTTGGGCAAATGGCACAAAAAGGTACTAAAGTTAGGGTCTATATTCAATCAAGGCATTCTTCTTTTATTCTTGCACAAAAAGGTTGCCAACAAATTTTTTGGCGGATTTGGGTTTTTTACTAACTTCCATTAACCCACTTCGTTAGTAAATTACATATTTGGTCCTTAAATTTGTAGAGTCATTCTATGCACCATCCCTCCTCCTCCACCGTCCACCACCACCCTCCTCCTCCACCAACACCTTCCGCCACCACTACCACAGACTATAAGCTTGGGGCATTTCTCAATATGTATATAAGAGCGAGTGTTTGTTTGTCAAAAGTTTAATAAAAATAACCTTTTCTTCCTTTGTATTTTAAAAGAAAATGTTGGACTTCTCGTAACAATGTCCAAAGTACCCTCAATTAACAACAAATTAATAAATAATATAGACCTATTAAATCAATATTTTTATGCGGTCCTGATCATACCTGGTGCTGCAGCTGGTTCTTGTTCTTTTGTGGAATGAAGAACAATTGTTTCGGAAAGAACATTGATGAATCCACATATTTCAGATGCTATGTCGCTAACGCTCTGATCTTTCCAATCCTGCATACAATCACTTGCTCGTTTATTTGTTGTTAAGAGATCTAAAAAGCTTGGGAACTTGTGAATTATGAGATACCTTGAACATAATTACACTTGCAATGATTGTTAAAGAAGTGAACATCACATAATATATAGGGGAAACAAGTGCAGTGTTGCATGTATCCACTGCAAATAGAGGTTTCACAGCATCAACATCAATAAAAAAATATACTCGCTACTAGCAGGGTCTATGCGTATCTTGATTCTTTTAGACAAATGAAATGGAAAATGATACTAGAGACCCCAAAGTTTCGCAAATATTTGAAAAAGAAACCCAATTATAAAAATGTCAAATGAGGCCAAACATCTTTTTAATCAGTCTCATTTACACTTGATGATGGTGGTGGTGGTGGCGGACAATGTTGGAGGAGGACGGTGGTGGTGGTGGTGAGTGGTGGTGGTGGTGAACGGTGGTAGTGGTGGACGATGTTAGTGGTGGCGGGTGGTGTTGGCGGGTGATGGTGGCGGTCGGTGTTGGTGGAGGAGGAGGGATGGTGCATAAAATTACTCTACAAAATCAAGGGCCAAATATGTAATTTACTAACGAAGTGGGTTAACGGAAGTTAGTAAAAAACTCAAATCGGCCAAAAAATTTTGTTGGCAACCTTTTTGTGCAAGAAAAAAAAGAAGAATGCCTTGATTGAATATGAACCCTAACTTTAGTACCTTTTTGTGTCATTTGCCCTAAATCGTTAGTCCTTTTTCATTTTTTTTCTTTTTTTTTTCTTCTGAAAGGCGGGATATTGTTATTACAGCACCTAGCAAGATGCTAGACAAAAAAATTACATAATCTTGTTACAAGCAATAATTGAATCATTGATTCCAATTCCATTGGAATTGAATTTTTTATTCCTATTGCGAATCAAAGAGTAGGAAAGAGGCTTGACTTCTTCACTGAGAGTGTCTTATTTACCCATAAATTTATGCATATCAAGGGACAATTCCCCTAATATTCATTTAATTTGATTTAATAGTGGAAATTAACTTAAAATTTAAAAAGTAAACTTAAGTCCATATTAACCTAGAGGCACTTTATTTCATGTCTTTTTGTCTTTGTTTTTATTCACATATTTTTTTGAGTTTTTTTTAAATTCTCGTTTTTTATTTTATTCACGTTTTCTTTTTTTCTTTTTTTTATTTCACGTTTTTTTAATTCCCCTTTTTTTTCTTTGCTTTTATACGTTTTCATCTGTTTTCATACATTTTCGTCCGTTTTCATCTGTTTTTGTCCATTTTTATACATTTTGGCCGTTTTCATACGTTTTTGTCCGTTTTCATACGTTTTCGTCCGTTTTCGTTCCTTTTCATATGTTTTCATCAGTTTTCTTTCGTTTTCGTTCATTTTTCAAATGTTTTCGTTCGTTTTCAGACGTGTTTTTACGTTTTCATATGTTTTCGTCCGTTTTCGTATGTATTCGTCCGTTTTCGTCCATTTTCGTACGTTTTCATACGTTTCTGACTATCACAAGTTATATTATGTGATATTCAGAATATCACTTTGTGATTTTCTGAATATTATTTTTAATTTTCTGATATCACTTTGTGATTTTATGAATATCACTTTATAATTTTTTGAATATCACTTTGTGATATAATGAATATCACTTGTGATTTTCTTGATATCACTTTGTGATATTCTGAATATCACTTGTGATTTTCATGTTACAAAACATTAAAATCACTTGTGATATTTAGAAAATCACTTGTGATATTCTGAATAATATCACTTGTGATATTCTGAAATATCAGAGAATATCACTTGTGATATTCTGAATATTACAGAATATCACTTTTGATATTCTAAATATCACTTGTGATATTCAGAAACGTATAAAAACGGACGAAAATGAAAGAATACGGACGAAAACGAAAGAATACGGACGAAAGCGCATGAAAACATCTGAAAGCGTAAAAACCCATATGAAAACGGATGAAAACGAATGAAAATGGACGAAAACATATGAATAATGGACAGAGACGTAAGAAAACGAACGAAAACGTATGAAAATGGGGGGAAACGTATGAAAACGGGCGAAAACGTATGAGAACGGACGAAAACAGATGAAAACGTATGAAAATGGACGAAAACGTATGAAAACAGACGAAAACGTATGAAAGCGAAGAAAAAAATACGTGAATTAAAAAAATAATAAAATAAAATAAAATAAATAAAAAAAGACATGAATTAAAAATAAAAAATAAAAAGACAAAAGAAATGTGAATAAAAAAGAAAGACAAAAAGACAAGAAAAAAACATGGATAGGTTTATTTTTTAAATCTTAAATCTTCACCATTAGATCAAACTAGATTGTTGTGAAAATTTGTCATTTAGTAAGCACCAAAATAAAAGTAAGTATTTGAACTTTTCTTGTCTGTCCTAAAACGTTTGAGAACAAAACATCGTGGTTTTGAAATCTTCAAATGATGCCAGATAATTAGGAGGAACCGATCCACTCCAAGTGATTAAGGAGTGAATATCATTTGGGCATATCTAGTCTAACGGAAGGAAAAAAATAGATAGCAGTAAATCTCAGATGACATTTTTGTTAAGATAGGAGATATCTATTATCTAGTCTTAATAACCTTGGTCCACAATATGTGTATGCTACAGTATATATTTATCTCCTCTAAATTATGACTTCACCAAGGATGTATCATGCAGCTAGAGTCACACCATATATAACTTTTCAAAACCTTATTCTTGTGTCAGAGTGTCTTCTCAGTACGTTAGCTACTGGTCCCATATCCAGCTTCTCCTTGGACAGTTCTTTGCGATCGTTATTGATTGTTGTCCAACATTTATTTCGTTTGTCACCTTTAGCTCATGATAATAATCATTGCAAGATCATTGTCCTTACTTTTTTTTCGAGTTTTCGATACTTTTTTCTGAGTTGTCCTTCCAGAATTCAAATCATTGTTCAGACTTCAGAACACCTACAAAACTTGTTATAGTGCTTCCTTATCCCTGTCGTCATGCCTATAGTGTATTACTTCGTAGATTATTCGACCCTTGCGTTCTAGTTATCTTGCTTTTTGGACCCTGGATATTTTTTTACTTCGTTAATATCTATATGTAGTTTAGCAGTGTCAATATCCTTGGATGAAGGATGCCTTTACACCATGTTTACAACATTTCGTTCATAATCTGCGGTGATATACCAATTCCACTGCTATTTTTCTAGAGCCAAAGCTCACAGCAACATTATTGCCGTTAGAAATAAAGGTATATATATATATATATGTATTCAGCCAGATAGCCTTTATGTTTCTTTTTTCATGGCCTCCACCTTTTATTTATATGGCACCTTGTATGCTGTTTTTATCTTCTATAAACATTATCACCATGTATTTTCAATGCTAACAAGTTTTTTTCCCAAAGGAAATATATCATTTATTACTTGCAAGAAGCTAGAGTTAACATTATTTAAGTAGCAACAAGAATTGTAACTTAAATATCATGAAAACAGTAATATTTCTCAATATCAAAATTAGATATACATACATTAATCCAACTGGTGATGATAACACGTATGGCACTTAATGTAATTATATCTTCATCATTAAGAGCTGACGAGCACATAGTTTAAAGGTTCATGATGAATCAATTAAACATGTGTCTAACCCTAGATGAAACATAAGCTAAAATTTATATTCATATAAGCTTCCCAGATTGAAGTATCAGTTCATCAGCTACAATTAAACATCGACCTAGCTAACCATAATGATACTAGAATAAAATAATGATGAGAATAACAAACAAACAAATAAAGGTTTACTCATATCATTTTAAGTGAATCAGTGGACCTAGAAAATTGGAAGATGAGAGAGATATTACACTGATAATACTGGTCATAAATGTATTTAATTTTCTCCAAAACAAATGTGGTATCACTAATATCCAGATGTAAAATTGCTTATATGCTTTTTTGTTCATAGATTTAGGATCCAATGGGATAGCTAATTGATAAAAGATTTATGCATTTGTTGTTCGATAACACACTCGTTGTATCAAAATTTAATATCACTAAACCTCCTCATAGTAGTGTTGCTAGCGTGTCCTTCAATCATGAAATACTATTTTTTTTTAACGGCGATTGGATTAAAGTTAGCAAGATGCTAGAAAATTACAAAAAGAGTTTTTACAAGAAGAAATAGGGTCATTGATCCATACAAGCCAATTTGGTTTAAGGTTCCTGTTCCGATGCATGATCCAAGCATGTGAGAAGATTTTGACATCATCTCCAAGCGTGTCTTTCCGAGGAGTCTGAATTAAGTTTATGTCTAATAAGAGATGGATATACATTCTCACCGTTAACTATATATATGCTAAGTTCATGCGTCTCTAGTTCTTATACTAATCCTATTTAATTGGATTTAGTTGTTCATTTAATGTTCTTGTTTTGAGTTGTAACAGTATGGAAAGCATCTTGGAGCGCTATGAGAGATATTCTTACACAGAGAGGCAGCTTGTTGCAACAGATGCTACGCCGGTACCCTAGATCATATTCAGTTTTTTTTTACTTGCAATAATCATTTATAGTACCCAACAATTTCATTAAGAACGCATGTTTTTTGTAGCTAGTTATAGTGTAATTGGATTTAAGCCTAGATAGTTTTGCCTCATCACTTGATAATAAATCTGTATCCGTCCACAGAGAAGCTGGACCCTAGAGTACAACAAACTAAAATCAAGGGCTGAGCTATTGCAAAGAAATCACAGGTCAGAATCTTTACATATCATTTACGTACAGATTTCTTCTCATTCAAAATAAATAAATAACTATATGAAACATAACCGTTTAAAATTTTGGTTGTTTATCCAATTGTTTAGGCACTATATGGGTGAAGATATAGAGTCATTGAGCTTGAAAGAAATCCAAAATTTGGAGCAACAGCTTGATACTGGTCTCAAGAATATTCGCACAAGAAAGGTAAGAATGCTTGCACTTTAATTAATTTTTTACTGAATGTATTTATAGTCCATGTATTTACTAGAAGTCTTTTCTCTTACAGAACCAACTCCTGCATGAATCAATCTCCGAGCTTCAGAAAAAGGTAGGCATCTTATTTTAGTTTACTTATTTATTTTACAATGTCACTTCTTTTGCATTTCATTTGAGATTATATATGGTTTTAATCATCTATATTTGTCCTTAAAAACTGATTTACCATATTACCGTTCCTCGTATTTTATAGTTTTTTTTCAGACTTCTCAAAAATGCAAAATTATGTATGAAATTCTACAAAGTAAATGTTTTAATCAAGACCAGGTGTGGTTTTGAGGGTCATGTTTTTTAGGGCGTAGTAGACCTGCATGAAAACGATGTAATAAATAATTTTTGTTATACTACTGCATCTCTCAAAATAAGGAAAATTAAGTGTAACATAATGATTGAAATAATATTTGACAAGTATATAACAAACATATCAATTGTTGCAATCTGGACAAATATACACACTACCATTATTCTGTTTTGGCAAACTCTTGTCCAATTTCTCATGCATAATGAACCACCAGGGAAAGGCCATACAGGAGCAGAACACTACTTTGACAAAGAAAGTAAGTCACAATCCTTCTCTTCTTTAGTTTCAAGAAAAGCAACAACAACAAAAAAAATGTTCGTTTTACATTCTTTATTGTGACATAGAGCAAATTAGTGATGCTAATTCTCATTCCGTGAATAGATCAAGGAGAAGGAGAAAGACAAGACAATTACAGAAAACGTGCAATGGGAACAGCATAACTATGTCGATCATGATACAAGCTTCCTCATGCCACAACCACCTCCCGGTCTCAACATGGGGTAATCATCTTATTTCTAATTTATATAATGTTAATCCAATTTTGTCATGCCTTTTGCCAAAGATATCATCTGTCTGATATACATGTCCATGGACGAATATGATAACGAGAAAACTATCGTGTCCCTTGCTGTTACCATGATTTTTTTTAACTGATGTTTAATATTGTAAATGTGTCATGCAATGTAGAGGAAATTACAACCAAAGTGGTGGTGGTGCTGGTGAAGGAGCTGATGGGATGACTAATGAGCTTGACCTCAGTCTTCAATACTCATGCCACATGAGGTGCTTTCCATCTTAAAGTGACCTGGCGATCCATCAATGCTCTACCGATAAGGAATAATGTTTATGTATCAAAATTTAACGAACAAAGAACAATTAATATGGAACAATCAATGATCAGGTGTTGTGTGCTTGTTCAAGACTACTTGGCGCTTGTAACTTTGTTTAACTATGTTTGCTCAAAAACTATTATGTAATGTATACTGGAACAACAGACACAAATCTCGTTGTTGATATATTTGTGTGTTGTGTTACATTCTATGGCTGCATTTTTTTACTAGCTAGACCCACTGCATAATGGTTTTTGATAGTGATAACTTGATTTAGCTTTTTTGTCATCCGTGTGAAACCACTGAAGTAAGTATAATTTGTGGTTCCATCATGATATAATTTTATTATCGTGTGCTAAATTAGCTTGAGTACAATAATCTAGAAGTCGGATGAAAATGCAAGAACACAAAATCAGATGGCATCGGCCGGTATTCTCTCCGTTAAGTAGAATCCGTCCGGCTATTATGCTTTGAAAACAAGTATATTCTGTTGAGTTTATGATATATAAAATACAATAAAACATAAAGACATCAAGAGTACACAGCGGAAGACTAAAAATCATAACAAATAAATTAATTAACTGAAAGTATGCATAACGTACCTCTTGCGAATATCAAATCTCTTGAGCAAGACCAATAAGTGGATTAGAGAGTTGTCCCTTACCTTTCTACAGCTCAAACCAATATGGTGTAAGAATAATGTCTTACTACCACGTTCTTGTACACACGAATTAACCAACGAATCAAGCGATTGCTAGATCTAACACAAGTCCTCATTTAAGAAAAACGAAACCAAACTCCCTTACTTGGGTTGTTCGGCCGAGAATGGGACAAGAGAGAGAGAGAGAGAGATCTAGGGTTAATTCAATGCACAAGTGTATGAAACCCTAGAACCTAACCTCTTTATATACTAGTAGGTAAACTTGGGAACAAGTTTATGAATTAGGGCTTTGGAAAGGCCCTATGGCGACCATGTAGACAAGCCCAAATGAAATCCATAACTTTTCCAAGTTTTCCATTTCTAGTCCTTTCTCTTTTCATTTAACGGTCGTTAGTCATTTTTCCGTTAAATACTTAACGATCGTTAACGGACTTAATGTGTAATAATTAATCGTAAACATAAACATTAATTATTAACTTTAATTCTCATTCGCTAATGTGTGCAATCTCGTGGTCACGAGTTCGAATCCGGACATTCACATGTTTGTAAATATATACATTTCCACGACAGCCCCACTGGATATGTTTACAAAACGTGAAATGACATTAGTTAGCGTCTAGCAACACGCCAATATCCCGGTACAACTCGTGTATGGTTTTCGGAGAAAACCAAGTTTGATGATTCATCATCATATTCATCCTTTGTTTCTAATACCATGTTAATAAGAATATGGATCTCACTCATTTCTTAATTAACTATTACATTTCTCGCTTTATGTGATTGACTAAGATTACCAATTCTTCGAACATATTCCAAAAGACCTTGGGTATGGCCATACAAACATCTTAACAATCCTACGAGGGGCCCAAGAGTATTATACTTCAAAATAAATTTGAAGGAAACAAATCCCATTTTGACTACAAGCGGGATTCATAAATTTCGCAACACTTCGAAAACAACCCTTATAACTACCGATTACGTGTAGCGTTAGATTGCTTCACAAAATGCACTACATCCATGACATATCTCTTGTATCTCAAGTCGAGGATAAATATCCATGATATACTTAATGGCAAAGATCCATAAAGTATCATCATGCGGGTGGATAAGTCCTATACTCGATTTCATTGAATATCATCTGAAATTAGTCATGCTACGCATCAATATACTTTCAAGTATATTCTAACTAATACTCAGATTTATCTTAATTCAATATCATTCCCATGTTATTGATTGACAACGGACTATTTAGAATAACTTAAGTTATTCAAGGATTTAAACATGCAAATACATGACACAATATTATAAATGAAATTAAACGTATACCGTACTTTAATTCATTATAAATAATAATTGTTTAACATCCTTTATCCAAATACTAAATAGATCAATGCATGATAATTCTCAGTTAATGAATTTTGCCACAAGTCATGCAACTCATACTTGTTGACAAGGCATAATTTCAACTAACTTTGATCTACAAGAATTTTGAGAATACTTATTTCAAAAATTCAATAATTGAATTTCTTGTTTGTGTTTACACATATCTTGATATTGTCATATCATTCCATAAGGTGCGTGATAACCTGAACCACCTTTATATGACAATCATCCTTCAACACTTAACGTTTAAAGTATTCTTTATTCTTTAATGTATAATGCAACTATGCTCTTAATTGAGCATAACTAGTCAACATGGTCATCACCAACGATACCATGACTAGAATTGAGTGTCATCTCAATTATACCAGCATCATTGTGTACAACAATATGCTCTTTAAACATCCATAAACTTTGAATATTTATTTGTTTGGTGTCATACAAACCTCAAGTTTGTTGACTATGACAATTACAATAATTTGTTGTATAGAATCTGGGAGCAACTCCAGGCTGTGGAATGCAATTCTAAATCCAAACATAAATATTACAATGTTGTTAAATCATCTTGTAATCAAGCATGATACAACAACCTTATACACAACATGATGTTCATGATAAATCTTCAAGTTAGACTTTAAGATCTCATTCATATACTATCTTGTCAAAGATATGTACTCATCATGTTCTATTAGACTCATTTATTTACCGCATATGTTTATAATAATAAACATATATATTCCAAGGTTATATATTTTATTTTCCAAATCTTACAAACGCAGTTTCATTCTCTACTAAAACTTAATTTAGGTGGAATGTAGTTGCCCATACAACATATAAGATTTAAAAAATAATACTCCCACTAGCTTTCGTGAATACTTACGAGCTATCTTATTTTAATTATTAAATCAAACATGGATTTAATTTTAAACATAAGAATCATCTCCTAGATGCATGCATATATCCATTCATGGATTCTTGCGTTTGTACATATTCAAAGATTATTTGAATTCATAAAACTCCTTTGCATTACTTATCGTCCTCATAAAAGTAATTCCAAAACAAAGAGTTTTGATATTCATTGTCAAAATTTCACATCAATGAAACTAAGTATGACAATTATAATCTTTATACTTCTATTTAATGTATCTAGTAAAGAATATTCAATCATAGTTAATTGCTTAAGTATGATTAATATTATTATCACTAGACATGCATTAAATACGTGTACAATATTGTCCATATGATTTCTACACAAAGATTTAAACCACTAGGGTTTCCATTCTTTGAAGAAACTCATTAAGATAAACCAAATATCTAAAGTTGATTATCTCTATGGACAACATCTCTACATTCATAGTATGGTTGATTTACCACAATACAACATTTGGTAAATTTATCATTATGATTAACAGGCTTACCATGATCCTGTAACTCATATTCCTCAGCATATTAAATATCTGAGATATTCTTGCGGATCTATGAATGACAATTCCATCATATTAAGGTCCATCATTTTCATGTTTAGCCTCATCATGATATTTGCTAGTGCATTTTAGAAGATTATGCATTTTTGTAATTCAATCTTTCAAGATCTAAACAAAACTCCCACTTGCCTTTAACAATTTAAAGATTGCCTTTAAATAGTTTAGCAAGTAGAGTAACAATACATTGTTCTCTTTTGGGATATTACAAAAACATTGTGATTCCTAACATTAGTTTGTTACAACTCACTCTATAAGTAGTTTAACAAAATTCAGAACTTCATTTATAAGACTTAATGTGATTCATCACATTCCATAAACAAATGGTGTCTTATCAATCTTCTAGGTTGGAGTCTTATTGAGTATATTCAATCTATACTCAATCTACTAACCTTGATAACTTTTGGAAGAAACTATAGTTATCCCATAAAACTATGGTATTTTGTTAGGAATTAGAAAATTCCATGTTAAAGTGTCGGTCACCCCAATTATGATCTAGCATAAGTTAGCTCGTAGACGTGTCGTTATTTTCGTTGTTTAGTAACTTATTAGTTATTTAGTAGCGTAGTTTAGTGTAGTGTAACACCGTGGAGGAAGGACGGGTCTTTACCCACTGTATACCTGATCCACAGGCTGATAGGAGGTCGTGTATTTGTAAGTATAAATACCCCTTCCATCCATGGAAGGGGTGGTGCTTCTCATAATCTAACATTCAACATTTGTGTAAACCTCTAGCAAGAACACCCTCTCTCTCTCTACTAACTCTCTAACTATGGCAAACATGTATTTTGATCATCCAAGACCACCCGAATCATCAACACAATATAAATAACGATCCTACAATTGGTATCAGAGACAGGTTATTGTGTGTTGTTGATTTATGTGGTTTAGTATCATGTTTTTGAAGCTGTTTTAACATATTTTTCGGAGCAGAAATTTTTGTCTTATCTTTTTGTTAACAGTCTCTTTACATGATTGGTATCAAATAGTCATCTTGTTGTTAACGGTCTCTTTACATGTTTAATATCCTCTATTTGGTCAAAAACTTATAGTCATTTGGTTTCAATGTCAATATCAGTTTTGTGTCTACTCTTGTCCAAACGGTCCTTTTGAGACTAGTCTTTTTGTACCAAGTTATATCTTTAATACATTCGTGGGTGGTCAGAATTTTAACAGTCAAACGGAGTCAATAATGGGCCAAAACTGATGCAATCTTGATGTTTTTTTTTCTTCTGGGTTTATTATGAATATGGTCGGAATATTGGTCGGAAAACTCATCGGAAAACATAAAATATCTTGCTAGCGACTTGATAAAAAAAAAAAAAAAAAAAAAAAAATGTCCAGATGCTTTGTATTTTGATAGCGACTTGTCTTTACAAGTCGTGGCGACTTGGCCGTGGCGACTTGGCCGTGGCGATTTGGCCGTGGCGACTTGGTCGTGGCGACTTGTGCTTAGAAAGAGTAGCGACTTGGTACTAATCCTAGCGACTTGTCTTTACAAGTCGTAGCAACTTGTGCTAGCGACTTGGGCTAGAGACTGGGTGTAGCGACTTATGCTAGCGACTTGACTTAAAGATGACCTAGCGACTTAGACAGAAATGAAGAAGAAGATTGACAACCGACCACAACATCAAAAGCCATTAACCATATCCCTATCTAACTCAAATCGACCTCAGCTAGTATCATCAACATCAATTAACAGAAAAAGACCTTATCAAAACTTCGAAACGATTCCAGTACTAAGACTCGAAACTTATCTAGACTCACCCTCACAATCATTCCCAGCTGTCATTCATATACCAAGACTCGACTCAAATAAAAAAAAAAAAACATCATGATCTCAGATTCGTTTCACACTACCTATTATCTTTCTCAGATTTTTGTTGTGAAAAGAGTATCATCATTGACCAAGCACTTTGTGATAATGTTCGAAATATAAAGAATGATTAAAACTAAACAGTTTCAATCAATTCCTTGGTTCGATTGATGAGTTTAACACCAAAACAAATTAACTGAAACACAAAACAATTGCTCACTTACCCAAGATCCTCAAACGATGCATATAATTTTGTATAAATCGGTTGAAACTGAAAACGATCTCGAAGCCTAAACACACCATCCCTGTGGCGTTAATAGCAGGATCAAGCCATCCCTGTGGCCTGGATTTGTAGAATCCGACTTATGTGAAGAAAGGGTTTGGAGTGAAAATGTTAATGGGGGCGGATCAGTTTAGGTGTGTAAGATTTGGGTTTGTGTTAAAGTGATTCGGATGAGGTAGGCGTTTTGTTTGAGAAGAGATTAGGGTTGTGTTACTGATAAAGAGAGGCGGATTCTTTGGGGTGAGAGTGAGGCGAATATTTTTGAGTGTGAGATTAGGTTTAGACTTAATGTGAGATAAATTAGGGTATCACAAGTCCTTTTATATAACCGGTATGCTATGTGCTATGGATTTGGTTCTAATTTTTGTGTTGGGCCTTGTATCATCTCTTACGAAAGTATTGGTGTGGACTCAGATGATCTTTTTTTTTGGGCTGCATGGGTACTAGATATCTTTGGGTCTCTTGTGACATCAAATGTCAATTTAATCCGGATATTTAACGTTTTTTTATTTTGGAATATGAATGGTATGACATAAATGATTACCGGATATTGTCGTCTGATCATGTCTACACGCTACTTAAGTTGAATGATTTGGGCTTTGAAGTTATTATTTAAGTCACGGGCTAAGGGTTGTTGTTACGTCCTTGCATGGACTCAAGTGTCTTGCTAAATGGATTAGACAAAGGCATCACATGAAATCAATTTGGACCGGGCCTTTGAAAATATTAGTATGAGTATAATGATTGGATTTATCAATTGGATTTTCTAATAGACCGGAAGTTGATTTATATGGGCTGCAAGTTGTTGATACGATTTGCTAATAAGTCAGACACGTTGATTGTGAGTGTAGTGTTATATGAGATCTGGATGATATTATATTGATGTGAGATGTGATTTGATGTGATGATGAGATTTGATGGGTTGAGCGGATTGATACTTTGGTATATACGTTTTCATGGATAATATTTCGTCACGGCTTGAAATTACTTATTTTAACAAAGTTGACTGCGGGGTTGTTTGGACGATAATTCTTATTTGGATTTGAAGTGAGGTTTTCCGGGTGCATTTACTTATTTCGTCTTCTTTCTTTCTACCCTTCCGCGAAGATGGCTTGTTTGGGCATTTGTTGAGTGTGATAAAGACTTGGCTATTTAATTACGGTTGTGACTCTTTCTCTCTTAACCCACAACGTAACTATCACTTCGGTGTCTCACTCAGTTGAGAGTACATTGGGTACACCGTTTCTTCTTCACAAGGATTTGTACAAGTTTAAGTAATAAATCTGGGGAATTTTACTTCATGATCAAGTTTGGTATATCGGGTTTACTTCTCCAGGAGGTCACAACATTAGCCTACAGAATGCGTGAATGATGTGTTTACCAAAGTGTTTATTGGATGGTTGTTGATATTGTTGATGTTGGATAATGAACCGTTGATGAACCACTGCATGTTCCCCTAAAACAGATATTCACCGAAACCAAAGTTGTCATAACACATTCAAGCTGTCATTGTTTACGGTTTTGTCTTGATTTTGTAAAATCCCGCGAAAGAACCTATTTCTCGGTTTAAATCATAGATTTGTAAAATCCCGTGACAATGGAAACATCCTGGTTAAAGTAATGTGCATTTTCGGATCTATCTTGCGGTTTATTCTTGGTTTTGTAAAATCCCGTGAAAGAAACTATTTCTCGGTTTAAACTATAAAATTGTAAAATCCCATGATGATGGAACCATCTTAGAGAAAGGAAAGCGTATTTCGGGTTCTTCTGATGCTGGTGTTACGGTTTCTGTTTCGAAGAAGGGATAAAAGGGTGTACTTCATAAATTGGATGTGTGTTTGGATATTCGTCATGGCAGTTTGGTTATTGCTTGGTTTTATGGGGTTTTGTGCTGTTAACCATGGTCGGGATGAAACCATTATCAAAGTTCACTTTTAACGTTAAAGGAGGCTAGATGTGAGCTTTTAATCAGAAGATGTGACAACGGAGATAATTCACTATTATTTATTTGAGGTTGAAGTGAAATATCACGGTGAGTGTACTTAGTATCCAAGGTATCGTGGATGGTTGGATGAAGATTCTTCAAGATCCTTGTTCGAGCTTATTATCAAAAACAAAGACTTGGAAATCTAGTTATTGTTGGGTGACTTTTACCTCTTCTTTACCACTTGGGGAATTGGGCTCTTATCACCTCAAAATAACTATCACTTAAAGGAGTTACGTTGTAGTGCTCGGTGTCACATTCAATTGTGGATTTTCAAGAGGTAATGTACGTCTATTACTTGATGGTTGGTTGGTTGAAGAGTATAGAGTACTTAGAGATTCAAAGGGGCATGAATTCTCGACACCGTTCTCTGTTACACATGTGCAAGTTTAAGTCACGAGTTTGGGTTGTTCTACTTCAGGGTCAAATTCATCATATTGGGTTTTCTCCATCAGTTGTCACGACAAAGAGCCTACAGAATGATAATGGGGATAATTACATGTTTTGCTAAGAGAGTTGAAAAGAGAGAGATTATGATGTTTGAACACAACAGTTCAAGCCTCGTTCCCTAAAGAAAAGAAAAGTGTACGTGTCAGTGCGCTTTATCTTCTGAAGAAGAGAAATCTTCTTATTATGACCATTCTCATCAACATGCTTCATACTTTTTCCATGCGCTTGGTCTTCAAGTGAACCGGCTACCACCGATTGTTTTCTCATTCCACTTGCTCGATTATAATGAAGATGGCGACATCACGTGCTTATTTTATGGAGAGAAGTGTGAATAGAACATTCGGATGATTTTCACTTATTTAATCAAAATGGCATCTCCGTATGCAATTCTTGAGGGAGAAGAAGTGTGAATTTTTGCATGATTGATTAATATTTGAGAATATATGGTCAAACGGCTCCTAACTCATGTAAGAACCGAGCTTCTTCTTATCAGATCATCTTTACATGGAGTTTCTTCTAAGAGCCGTTGGTTGATATCTTCACTCAGATTGATGAGTTTATCGACAAAGTGCTTCCGGTTAATGCTTCACGTATACATCATGTTAGGTCACTAGTTTTACAAACACAAGTTATAGAGAAAGAGATAAGGCGATTGAACAAGTATCAAACACACACACACACAATATAGTATACGGTTAGGCGTGAGGCATATGTGAAAGAAAAGAACTTGAACAACCAACCCTCAAATGAGGGTTTACAAGAGATTTATAGGAGGAAGCTAGGCAACACTCCTAGTTCCCATCCTTTCTTATGTGGGCTTGGGCCAAAGCTTATGGGCCTTCTACATAAGCTTGACCTTAAACAAACATAAAGGCCATAATAAAGCTACCTATTACATATGAAATATAAATACTTGAAATCTTGTTTAGGAGTGATTCCAACAATCTCCCCTCAAGTATATATGAATGTAAACGGTGAAGGCGTTGATGTAATAGTAGCGATGACGTCTTCCGACATTCTTCTTTCTTGTGAGAGGAATTGCCTTGATTCGAACAATCTCCCGTGTAGAGATAGTTATCTTTGAACAGTTATGCTCGACGTCATCTTTAACTTTGTTCTTTGATCATTGTTCTTGTGGTGAAAGTGATAGTATGTTGTTGTGCGCATCGATCTGTCTCGTGTGCGCTTGTTGCTCCGGTGGTTCCACGTCATTCTTCAACATGCTCACACGCCTTTGACGTTGGAATTCAATCATCGATGAAGTTCTCTAAGTCTTTAACTTTGTAGATGAAGAATCATTCGACGGTTGTGTTGCTTTAGAGTAGAACTTCCATTAGTGATGATGTTGGCGTGAGCATGAGAAGAATCAAGACGATCATCCCGCTCCCGAGCTTCCATAAGAAAACATTTCAAGCAGTTAGTAATAAGCGGTTTCAAGACTTACAAGTTTGAACTTCGAGAGTGTTAACAAGATAGTGTGAAAACACAACTCTAATTTTACAAAGGCCGTTCTCGAACCGGAGTCCCACAAGTGAGATAACGCGATGTACCAAGTACATCTACAGATTCAGATGAGTCACCGAGGTACACCAAGCATCACTCACGATCAGACCGTTTGAGACACACCGCGTAATCCACGGGAGTTACCGGTGACTCTTTGTCGGTCTGTTTGATGTTGACCGGCGGAGTTTCCATTCAATCACCGAGGATCACGATGTGAACCTCTCATAAATGTTCTCGACAGATTGCTAAGATCCGTGAAGGACTCGATATGAACCATCGATGATCTTATTTGTTGATCATCAAGTGATTAAATGTCAAGTGTTCCTAAGAGATCTTTTGATGAATCTCGTGGCTCTAGACTCAATAGTGCGCTTTGGTTTTCCGAGCGGAGACTAGGAGAGGGTCTCCTTCTTCAATACCAACGATCTCTAAGAGAAAGCCAATAGTTTATGTAGGGTTCCGTGAGAATGAAACAAGCTCATTGAGAGAAACTTGAGTGGCTAAGAAAGTTTAGTGCATGCGCCATCGGGTCCATGACGACTTTTAATCTTCAATACCGGTGTCACTAAGTGACAACCAAGAGTATATGAATTGAACCTGTGTCCGCCTAAGTTGAATAACTGAGGGCTATTTCTTTTCACCCTTTACTTTACATTTCTTTTTGATTCTTCAACTCCTTCTTTCTCCGATTCTCATTTTCTCCTTTTATAATCATTCCTAAGGACTTCTAACACTAACTAATGGTAGTGTCCTTGGGTAGATCCCTCCGACTCTGGCGGATCATAGGACGATTATTCCTAACCTTAGTCACCTTATAACTCCATGACTAACCTATGTTTGCCATTAAAACCATTGTATGTGAAAATATCTCTCAAAGGGTTTGTTAATGAAAACATGTTTGAACCATTGTGAGAGATGATGTTTTGCATAAATACTCCTCCACATGTGCTTAATAGTTTTAATGGTGAAATGCACAGTGAGGAAAGAGCGCACATTTTGAATTGATCCACTAAAGATAGACAATCCCCATGAGACACGGTTACGTTGCATAGTTAAAGAGTTACATTGTCGCTTTTAGGTGACAACTAGCTCTAATAACTACCTTGAAGGTGTAGACAAACCTCGAAAGGTTGTCATACCGTCGAGTTCATGTCTATCGAGAGTTTCTAATGGTACTTTCTACTTGGACAAGTCCTGCGGGACACGTTTACATTACTAGCGAACTAGCTTGAAATTATTACCCGTCCGTGACAAGTCTTTTCGATTTACTAACAATTTAGTACCGTCAATTCGTTGGTTAAGTCCGAGGTGCACAAATTCATTTGCATTTTGCACAACATATTTCTTATCACACAATTTTCTCCCCTCAAAATGGCATATAAAATGTTATTTTGAACGGTTGAGAATAAATATGACCATTTTGAGTGTTGGGAAGAGTGACCACTGTGAACAATTTTTGAACAAAGTTTGAATTAAATACTCCCCTCAACTAGTGATATAAACGGTTGAGGTTTTGAAAATCATATGGGAAGTACTTGTCTTTTTGAGCAAAACCTTGAAAAGAGAAAGGTTTGATAGGTTTTACTCAAAAATAAGAAGCTTTCGCTCCTTTTATAAGGATTGTGGCACTGAGGCGTACCACAGGGTCCTTTCTTTACCATTACGGGTTGTACACTGTTATGTGTGCACTGTTATTGTTGGAATCACTCCTAACTCGTAAATGGAACGACATTGACGGGATTACTATTTCTATCTTTGTTACCTCAAACACATGGGCTTGTTATGTCAATTACCCATAGATGTATGTGTTTGGGTATATAAACCCCTCCATACTTCCATGGAGGGGTGAGATTTCTTGTGTAAGCCTTTCACCTTTCAATAAAATATCACATAGTTCTCTCCCTTCTCTCTTGTTTCTCTCTCTAACTTGAAGAAGGGTTTCTTCCATCTTCCCCGACCTCCCGAATCACCATATCAACCACATAAACGATCCTTACATTGGTATCAGAGCAAGGTCCGTTGTTGTTATGGATGATTTTGGTGATATTTTTCTTGTCAAAATCATTCTTAGAAATCTGTTTTAACAAAGTTTTTAACTTTCTCACTTTTTTAGTGTTTAACAGTTTTCTTGTATGATTTTTATTGTATTTTGTTTGGTTATAAAGTCTTTTCAACAAATACTGTCTTTAGTGCATTTATTGTCCAAACAGTGCTTTAAGACTTTTGTACCAATCATGAAACTGTTTTGGTCATCCTGTCATATTCTTATGGTCAAACTGGTCAAATAGTGGGTCTTTTGTGTCAAAGTTTCTGGGTATTCTTGAAGATGATCGGAATCTTGGTCGGAAAAACTCGCCGGAAAAAGTGGTCAAAGGGTCAAAACCCTAAACTTACGCATAAGGATTTTTACGCGTATGGAATACGCAGAAAACAAGGTTACGCATAAGCTTTTACGCTTAAGCTTCTTCAGAAATATTACGCATAACTGTGAAGTTATGCGTAGGAATTGTTACGCGTAAAATTTACGCATAAGCTTATGCTTACGCGTAACCATGACCAGGCTTACGCCTAAGATTTTTACGCGTAAGTGATTGGTTACGCATAAGGAACTTCTGTTTTACGCATAAACCTTTTGTACCATTTTACGCCTAAGACCAGAAGAATAGACTTTTGACCTTGACCAACAATCCAAATACCAAACTATATTCATTTGTGACTTCAGTGTTTCAACCATCATCAGTCCGAGTCAACAAAAACCAAACCCAACTAATCCTAGACCTAGACTCACCAATTAACCCTCACATATCACTCCCCAACTCTCATACAACAAAGAAAAACATACAAAAATCTCAGATTCGGACTTAAATATTGCAACCTTATAGATTGTTTCAATTTAATCTTTATCATCATAGATCTTTTATGAAGACGAAGCTTCAATTTATATCCGAAACTGTTAAAGATGGAACAAAACAAATTGTTTTATACCATTCTTTCGTTCGTTTTAAATTAAAACCTACATAATCAAAACCTACCCGAGACCTTGTATGCAAGATCTTGAAGCGAAGAACTCTTATGTTCTTGTTGCTGAGTATGGTATTTTGATGAGATGGGTGTTGAGATTGAGACGATGGTGAGATATATTTGATATTAACAGTGGTGATGGAGATGAGACATGGCTCATGTTTGAATGATCTGTGAAAGGAGTAATTGTTTTTCCAGATCCGGTTTGAGAGGATAAAGAGTTTGTGGGAGGCGACATATGTGAGATATGTGTTTTTTTAGGGTTTGTCTAATGTAAGATTATTTAGGGTTAAGCTATACTTTATATCCAGTTGTAAGACTTTAGTGGATCTGGTTTATTATCTTCGCACTTGGGCTGTGAACCGGATATCAATATGGAATTCGATTTGGGCTTTGTTTGACTAAATTCGTCTATGGGCTATGTGTTCCATTGACATGATGGACTGTGATCAGTTGGAGTATTTGAAGTTGGTATCCGAAATTTTCTTTCAAAAATGTTAGGATACAAATTTTAATTGAGTGGTATTGGTAGGTATTTTGGTATGATTAATATTCACGGGGATACATTTTTGACAAGATCGGGACAAGCCATTATCAAGTTCATTTTCACCGTTAATGAAGGCTAGTTTTGGGCATGTAACCGCAAGATGTGACTACGGCGTTAATTCTTTATTATTTATTTGAGGTTGAAGTGGGATATCACGGGTGCGTGTACTTAGTATCTGAAGATATCGGGGTTGGTTGGATGCATGATTCTTCGAGATCCTTGTTTGAGTTTTAACTGCACGAATGACAAAGACTTAAGTTATCTAGTTGAACCGATGTAAGGAGTTACGTTGTTGTGCTCACGACTTATAACTATCACTTTTAAGGAGTTACGTTGTTGTGCTCAAGTGTCACACTAAGGTGTGGATAATTTGAGAAACTTTAAGTTTACCTTTTTCGATGGAGTTAAGAAAAAGGGTTCTTCGTCTCGACAATAGTGCAAGTTTAAGTCACAAGTTCGGGTTATACTACTTGAGCCTCAAGTTCGTCATATTGGGTTTTTCCATCGAGTCACTACAAAAGCCGTCGAATGATAATGGGGTCGGTAAAGAATTAATGAGAAGAGTATACACTAGTAGAGAAGTTTTTATCAAGAATGATTCTCACAAGATATTTATGGTACTTCATACTTGTTTGATTAATTGAACATACATGGTTTCGATGTCTCCAATTTCATCATCAACATACGTGGTGTATGATTCGATTCGTTGAAAACATCGGGGAAGAGAGTATAGGTGTTCCTTGCTTCTTTGATGTTTTTGGATTTTTTCGAAAACCCGCTTCCTTTCATGAATTTCTTCAATCGGGGAAGAAATGAGACGATTTGTGGTTCAAACGTCTCACTTTGGTGTTATCGTCTCACTTTCACAGAGTTATCGTGTGAAGATTACCTAAATAGGATGTTATGATGCCTTACACACGGTCATTTTATCGAGTAATTGCAGATTAACCGGTAACTACTATTCCGATAGACCGCAACATTCGTGGGAAGTCGTTTCATTTCGTCTTCGTGGTCATTTGGTGTGAAGCATCTACATACGTGAGAAGATCTTGTTGATTTCTTGCATGTTACCCCGAACGGATTTTCCGCAACAAGTCGATTACCTTGTGTGGTTTATCGCTCATCTACAAATTCGCTGCGATCGAAAACTTCAAAAGTTAGAGGAAATGTTCACTACATCAAAGTTTCGAATCACTGAAGACGGTTGTCGGTTTGGGGAAGTCGATTGTAAACTTCGCCAAAAGGAGTGTACGGAGAAGTCGCTAAAGACATGCAAGATGAATTGGGGAAGTTAATCCAATTTATGCATATTACATCATTTGCCTACAAGTGAAGAAAACGGTTCTCAAGTCAAGGTACCGAAGAAGACAAAGAGCGAACCTTTCATCATCCTCAAGACTTGAAGAGCTTATGAAGACCTTTCTTTATTTGTTTTCTATATTTGTAGTAAATGTTGTAAGTAATCCCTTATGTTGTCCCATTGGGGGAAGATTGTTGGAATCACTCCTAACTCGTAAATGGAACGACATTGACGGGATTACTATTTCTATCTTTGTTACCTCAAACACATGGGCTTGTTATGTCAATTACCCATAGATGTATGTGTTTGGGTATATAAACCCCTCCATACTTCCATGGAGGGGTGAGATTTCTTGTGTAAGCCTTTCACCTTTCAATAAAATATCACATAGTTCTCTCCTCTCTCTCTTGTTCTCTCTCTAACTTGAAGATGGGTTTCTTCCATCTTCCCGACCTCCCGAATCACCATATCAACCACATAAACGATCCTTACATTGTAGAGGGTTGATGTTGGTATACATTGTGCGATTCGATGATTCAAATGGTTTGTTGAAGATTCCGCAACATCCGGTGTAGCGATCTCATGAGCAAACAGTTGAAGAACGATTTGGATCAAAATCTGCGGTGGGGTACTTCATTCGTAATATCATCACCGGTTCATCATTGTTGGAAGCGGTGTGTTCAATCTGTTGTGTTGAGTCAATCGGTGTAGGTGCATCTTCAACAATGAGTTGTTGTAGCAGTGTATCGTATAGGAATATTATCGGGTTGTGCAATGGAACAATGGATACACCAGAGCACGCTCATCAATATCGTCACGTAACGTAGGAGCAAATAACCTTTCCATTTGTTGACGAGTTAATGAGGGCTTTCTTCGGTGATGATGGGGTTGAGGAAGTTTAAACGGTTGTGACCGGTTCTAAGTCATATACTCGAAGCCATATCCGTGAGTTCATCGAAATGAGCATGAATCGCTTCCATTACCTCCTTAGTTCGACGATTCCATTCGGAAACCTTTAGAATTGTCACAAGATCCAATAAAGACTCCAATATCGCTTTGGCTTTGAGCTTTCCAAAATCATCACGATCATTATTCGGATAGCAAAGGGATCCAAATACATGAAAGTGTTTGAGGTTCGGTTTATAGTTGTGGACAAGCTCAAAAGGTGTTTTGTTGTGGCGTTTGTGATCATAGAACGGTTTTGAGTATAACATGCAAGATACTGACACGCCCATAAGTAATCCGGAAGTTTAGCATTGATTAACATTGTTCTTGCGCTTCCACTAACGCTCGGTTTCGTCTTTCAACAACTCCGTTTTGTTCGGTGTACGTGCAATAGATGTTTGATGTCAATTCCTACTTTCTCATAAAATTCACGAAGGGTTTTGTTAACAAATTCGGGCCTTTGTCTGCTCGATAATTACGACGGTGTTGCGGAGTCGAACTGTATTTTGTGAGAAAGGTGATGATCATTTGTGGAGCTTGGTCTTTGCTACGAAGAAAGTAGACCCAAGTCCATCGTGAGTAGTCATCAACAATTACTAAGATGTAGCGTTGCTTGCTGATCGCTTGCACACGCATCGGGCCACACAAATCCATGTGAAGAAGATGTAGTACATGCTTTGAGAGTCGTGTTCCACCTTTGAAGGAAAATGAGCACGAGTGCTTTTCCCTTGTTCACAGTCGAGCAAAGGTGATCTTTTGAATACCGGAATCATGGGAGTCCTTCAACTAGTTTGTGTCGAGCAAGGTTGGTGATGGTTTGAAAGTTTATATGTGAGAGACGACGGTGCCATAGCCGTGGATTTTGTTGATGTTGCCTTAGAAAGTAAGCGGATGGGAGAGGAAGCAACCATGTCTTGCATAGAGATAGTGTAGAGACTAGAATTACGCGAGCGGACATAAGGTCATTTCCTTGTAGATCACGAATGAAACAAGTTTTCTCCCGAAAGCAACCTCCAAATCTCCATCACAAAATTGACCCATCGCAAGCAGATTGTGACCGAGGCCTTCCACATAGTAAACCCCGCCGATTTCGATGTTCCCATTAACGTAATCTCCGTAGCCCATGATGGTCGCAAGTGATCATTGCCGAACTGACGGTGCAATGAACTTTGCAATAAAGTTTGATAACAGCTTAAGGTTGCTGTCATGTGTCGGGAACATCCGCTATCAACAATCCAGAGAATGATCTCAGATCACCGCATTACACATGACGACACGGATGGAATAGAAGTAGATGTGGAACCCAAATGTTAGAGGGTTCCAAGGTGAATGTTAGACATACACACATTGAGAATTTTAGGCATCCATTTAAATCCTAGTGTGTTATATATCCATTTCGCCATTTATAACTACTCTTTGCTTTAGTCTTAGTGATAACACTAGGTGGTACTACATTCTTGGGAGGTGAAGCGGGAGCTCTTGTGATAGCAATGGTTGCCTTAGAATCTAAAGAAGGCGGTCTACCAAGCACGAGACTTAGAATGATTAGTGGGCCTAGAGGTATTCCGATTCTTAGGATTTTGTAATCGAGAGATTATAGCTTTAGCAACACATTTGTCATGACAATCGAATTCATACGCTTTTGACAAATAACACAAGGTGCATCGATCGAATATCAAAAATACTTAACGGTTTAGCATTCGTTACATCACTATTTGTATTACATTTGCCGACGCAACATCTATAGTGGAAGTAACATGAGTTTTATTCGAGTCCTAGGGTGTTCTTCTACTTTAGCATTCCTTATTGATCTTTTCTTAGGTCGCAACTTCCTATTCTTCGATTGAGTGCTCCTAGGTCGTGAAGTGCGGACGCTTGGAAAAGATGCAACTATTCTGCTTTCAAGAGAGGGAAACACATTAGCTAGTTGTGATTTGGCGGTGGGAATTCTAGGTTCACGATTACTAAGTGTGACTGGTGCTAATCTCTTAATCACAAGAGGCGGAAGTAGTTCATACTTTCCTAACTTTTCCGTAACTTAGAGATGGTGTGAATCGATCTTGATTTTCGTAACGAATATTTCTAGCAAAATTCATGACATCTCTAGTGTGAGCAAGATAGTGATCAAGTTCGTTTGATGCTTCAAGTCGAGTCTTTTGAGTAAATCAAATATGACACCATATTCTGCTTAACTTTTAAAAGTTCTTGTTCATATTTTGAGATTTGACTTTTCAAAGACACGCTTTGATCATCCAGTTGTTCAATTTTAGGATCGAAGATTTTGCACTCAATTGAGCGATTTTCTTTTGAAAACTAAGTTGATGATTGTGAATATCTTTTCACACCAATGAAGACGACGCTTTGCATTGTAAATTTCCGTGTAATCGCTTATTTTCGACTTTTAAAGACTCGATCCAAAGCAAGATGATCGGTGTTCTCAATGCATAACAGTTTCAACAATATCGCAGAGATGTAATCGATGCAAATGGCAAGGCATGAAGTAACACAACATTATGGATATCAAGACGATAACATCTTCCAAGAGTCGATCAACATCTTTTCTCAACAGTTTCTTTTTATGCTTTGTGTTAGAAATAGATGTTTCGCTTTCTCAAAACGTTTTCATTACCCCAAGTTCCTTATGAAAATCCTTTTCCGAGCAATTGCACAACTTTTCAAGTTTTTAACATTAGGTAAAAGATTTTTCCGAAAAATGTCTCTTTGTTCTCGCGCCAGAGGCGATTGAAAATGTTCAACTTTGATTTCGAGCGATATTCTATCTCATGTTGTAAAATTTTGAGGTCACCATGAAAATGTCAAAATATCGAAGGATTTTTCGATTTTCGTGTTTTGAGTTTACTTCACTAATGGAAGGTAAAGGACCATAAGTTTGTGCAAATTCGCTTTGGGATTAACATTAGAAGACTGTGTGTTTTGATGATAACCCTTGGTGTGTTAGAATAATCCGTTGGTGTGACGAAGTGACGCGCTTTTATAATTAAAAGGTTTGTTGTAAACAACATTTTTAATTTCGATCGACTCGTCTTCGCATCTAATTCCTCTTGACGATGATATTCAACAACACTCATGACATTATTATCAATTTTGTATTCGTGACCGGAAACTTCGTGAGTTGGTTTGAATGTTTTAGTGAAAGCTTTGGTTTGTAATCGCCTAGATTTTTCCATATCCTTTTGGATTAGGTTTTAAGGTAAACTTTTCAATAGTCATTACGGATTCACCATGTTTGTAAACAACAGTTTTAAACTCTTTAAGTTTGTTTTGCAAGCCGAGAATTTCGTCAAGAAGGTCATCTACCCGATTCGTTGAATGCTTTTTGTATGCGGAGAACTGCTTTTGACAATTTAACAACTCAAATTTTAGCTTTTGATTTTCCAAGGTGAAAGCGTTAATTTGCTTTTTATGTTCGTGTTTGATTGTTCTAATTCGCACAACAAAGCATTCTTCGAGGCGGCTAGATCACGATCTGTCTCTAAATATTTTTCGCTTTGATGAGATTTTGCAAAGCGGCTTCAAAACCTTTTCACGGTTTTCTTGAGTTTTGAAAAGTTGAGTTGCATTTGTAAGCATTCAAAATCCTTGGTTAATGTGCATTTTACTTTTTAAGGACCTGATTTAATGCATAACATTCCTCCATTTTGATTTTATGGTCTTGAATTAACCGAGCAAAATCCGGATGAGGCAACAGATCATCTTGTTCAACGTGAGACTCAACATTATCATTCTTTAGATCCTCAAGTACGACCACGGAGTCAATTTGATTATCAAAGGAAACCATAAGGTCATCTTGATCGTCAAATGTAACTACTGTGGTTAACTTGAAAATCATCGAAAGAGATGTAGAAGACTCATTTTGAAATCGATCCGTGCGGATTCGTGATATTGGTGGAGATATTAGTTCGATATGATGATGGTTTGTTCGGTACTGAGACAAGCCATCGATGTCATACACTGGGCTCAGATCACTCATGTGCAACTCATGCATATTAGCCATCAACATAATAAATGCATTAGCTCGCAAGTCCAACATATCATCATCTCGAGTCAAGGCTCGCCATAATGCTCGTTCTTTGTCCGTAAGAGATCCACCACTTCATCCTTAAGAGCCAAAAGTAAAGCCTCTTTGAAATAAGCACCGCCCCTAGTCCTTGGCTTTGGGCATGCATTAGCCAGTGTCCTTCTCATTGCGCTTGTAGCATCTAAGACCATTTAACCGATTCGAGCATTTCTGCTCCACCATTTGAGCTCGTTGTTATTCCTACCCACAAGATTAAACCCTTGACCACCGCCCATCCGACGACCATAATCACGATTTCGAACTTCAACACGCCCATTGTTCACAACAACTTGAGTCCGTGTGTTAGATGAGGAACGAATACGATTGTTGGATTTGTTGGTGTAACGCCAAAAGCATTAGCAATCATCACAAATCCTTGTTGCAATGCTTCGAACGGATCTGCTTCCTCGCCGCTTCAACGACATATGCTTGAGCATTGTTGCCGTATGGAACCAATTGATTTTGTTGAGGTTGTGGCCGTGAAGGTGTGTTTGAAGCGCTTGGTTGAGTCTTTGGTCGAGAGGATAATTCGCTGAGCATACAAGGCAAGTTGTTGATTTTCCGGTTGATTGCTTAGCAATTTGAGCACGGAGAATCCTTTCCCGATCAACTTCCTTTTCATGAGGCTTCAAGTAATCGTACAACAATCCATAAGTAGAATGATGCATATTCTTCGCTTGACGGAGAAAATGACATACTTCTCCCATTCTCGACCAAGACTACTCAGAACTTAGTATTCACCGCAATTCTTGGCATGATGATGTTGTGTTTATCCAAATCATTGATGATGTCCGAAAATCGATGATGATAGGACTCTAGTGTCTCTCCGTGTTCAATCATGAAGTGTTCATAAGCCAAGTAAATTTTGGATTCCAAATCCTCCCGATTGAGCATGATCCTTCCATAAGAAGACGAATATGATCCCACATTTTTGTGCAGTCTTTTGAGCATCAACACTACGAAGAATTGGGTTTGGTAATCCTAAGAGGATGTATTCCATTGCAAGTTCATCACTTCATAGTGTAGAAGTTCAGAGGATTTAAATCTGCAACAAGAGCAATGTTGGTTTGTTCATCTCGTGGAACAAAGCAGTTGGATCTCCGGCACAATGATGAGGGCATCTCAAATGGACCTTCCAGATAACCTTCTTTAAAAACTTTCCATGTGGCTTCTTCAGATCACAAAACCTAAAGAACCTTATCACCCATTGATCGTAGTTTCGGAGTGAGCATTGGAGGTCTATCAAGTGATCCACTTCATGAATTGATTGTTGGTCGCTTAAAGCTTCACACATCTTTGCAAACCAAGTGGGTTCCTTCATAGTGTTCCTTGATGGATGTTGATTGAAATCATTTGTGTAGGTTTGAACTTGAAGGCTTGGTGGTGGTTGAACCATTTGTGGTTGTGGAATTGCACCAAGTTGTGGAGTATGTTGCTGATTAAATTGTTGTTGATAAATAGCTTGTTGTTGATTCCATTGTTGATGTTGTGGAGTTAATTGTTGTTGTTGTTGATGATTATAAGTGTGAGGAAATAGTTAGAGTATGGTGGTTGAGACATGATGATAAACTTGTGTGGTAAAATGGATCTTTGTAGTCGAATGAACCTTTGTTGATGAAGTGTCCTTAGGCGTAGAAAAGACAAGAACCAAGTAGCACTTATGCGTAAAACACCAAAAGTTACGCGTAACAATGAGGAGTTACGCGTAGGATTTAGCTTACGCGTAAGTAGGATAAAAGCACTAAATTTATGCGTAGACAAAAGTTAGGCGAGAATTTTAGGCGAGGATTACCTTATGCGAGACCTAAGTTTACGCGTAAAGTGAATCTTATGCGTAGGATTTCACGCGTAAGCTTATGCTTATGCGTAATTTTAGGTTTTTGCTCAAATGATCTTTACACTTCACAAAGGCAAAAGATATCCAAAGTCGACGTATTTTCGGACTTATCCAAGTAAGAAAACACGGAATAAACCGTAAAATTGAAGATCAAACCAAGGAAAATCTTACGCGTAATTTTAGGGTTTTGATACGCGTGGGATTACTCGTAATTTTGATTTTGCCCAAAGTTGTTTCTAAACCGGTTTTGTGTGATGAAATAGCTTCAATAACACCAAAATAACACAAAAGTGTGAAACTTGATGATCCAAAGCACTCAAAACAAGTTATGCGAGAAATACACACACGAATAGAAACTAGTTCAAAACAATGATCCACGATAAAGTTTGAAACTTTTGCCAAAACAAGTATTTTAACACCTTAAAACATTGAAAGTACAAGAATCTTGGATTAAAAGTGCAAAAACAAGTTTTAAAAGAGCTAAAGTATCGTTAACCTTACGCGTAAGACCCAAAACCAAAAACTTCAAAACAAATGAGTACACCCAACTATTTGGCGATTGATACCATCGTTAGGTCACTAGTTTTACAAACACAAGTTATAGAGAAAGAGATAAGGCGATTAAACAAGTATCAAACACACACACACACAATATAGTATACGGTTAGGCGTGAGGCATATGTGAAAGAAAAGAACTTGAACAACCAACCCTCAAATGAGGGTTTACAAGAGTATTTATAGGAGGGAAGCTAGGGCAACACTCCTAGTTCCCATCCTTTCTTATGTGGGCTTGGGCCAAAGCTTATGGGCCTTCTACATAAGCTTGACCTTAAACAAACATAAAGGCCATAATAAAGCTACCTATTACATATGAAATATAAATACTTGAAAAACTGTTTAGGAGTGATTCCAACACATCAACATGATGATTCCGAACAATCTCTCTGTTCTTGTTTGATGTGATTGTTAGTTTGGTGTTACCATCTTATGTGTTCGCTATGCCCCGATTGTCGATTTCCTTGATGAACATCTTTCGTTCTTGTTTGATTGGGAGGATTTTAGTTAAGGGATTTGCAAGATGTAAGTTAATTGGGATGCTTTTGGTAGGATGCTTTTGGTGTGAGTTGAAGATGTTAACTATCTATTCCCCAACCGCACAATCTTGAAGAAGGTCGAGTCTCTGATCATTCTACATTTTCGCTACATGTTAGAAGACTAAAGACGAGTTGCATTTAACGATCTAAAGAATTCTTCTTAACTGGGCATCTATCAAATGATTGTCGGTTTAGGGAGAGCACTAATTGGGAGAGTGTTATAAGTCTAATTCAATCCCAATTAGACTTGCTCATATTCTTTTGCAAATGACTCCTCGAGACGTTGTTATTGACTATTTCATATTGGACATTTGACACAAGTTGATTACTTGAGTTAATCATTTATCACTTATTTGAGATTGAAGTTGACTTTCACAAAGGCGTGCTCTTATTTGATAACTTGCTCGGGCTTAAGAATTTGAGTTGAAGACTTGGTTTATCTAGTTACCAGCAATGAGGTGGATGGTTGAAGACCGGTTAACTATCACTATTAGGAGTTACTTTGTTTTACTCGAGGTCACACGATATGACGGTGTGGATAATCGCAAGAGGTGTTAATGTCTCATACTTTGTTTGGGTAGTGAGTACTTAGAGATTTGCTTGAAGCATAAATTCTCTACACCGTTCTTCCATCATTAAGTGCAAGCTTAAGATACAAATGTGGGAAGTTGACTTGGTTTCAAGTAGGGTATATCGGTTTTCTTCATCGAGGTCACCTCAAATTGTCTACATAAGGGTTAATAAAAATAGTCGAGCGAGTCTTCAACAAGTTGATTCCACATAATTACATGTGTTCTTCTCAAAAGATTTCAAGTATACGGGCTTACAAAGAGTTGTTGATTTTGAAGTATCATTTCGAAAGGGGAAGGAGACACGATCTAAACGCGAGTAAACTTTGATGAACTTAATACTTATAAGTAATTGAAGATATCCCGGAAGACAAATGTTATTATCGCAGAGAAACTCAAGGTTTGACTCATGGCGAGTAAACTTGATGGACTTAATTCTTCTAAGTGATTGAAGATATCCCGGAAAACAAATGTCATGACCGCAGAGAAACTCAAGGTTTTACTCATCAAGGCGTTATGTTATTATTCCAACTACGTGGGGAAGTGATGTTAGTGAAAGTTTCAAGATAAATGAGGTATACAAGTACGATATATTCGTGGAAGATAAATGTGTAACATGAGGAGGTGTTATCGATTATTCTCTCGTTGGGAATGTGTGTACTTGATTCTTGAACTTCATACACATTCATCGTGACGAAAGATGTGAACATAGGGAGATGTTCTTCATTACCCTCATGATGTGTATTCGGAGAGTTCTTGAGCATTATTCTAAGAGACGGCTGCATCAATTCATCTACTGGGGAATGTGTTCTCTTGACACCTTTTGGAATGGATTGCTTCGACTTCAGTGGCTATGAAATTTGAGAAGATTATATATGAGTGGGATGATACGTTGTCGTTATTGGATGATATAACCTCGAACGAAGAATCACGGACTTATTCTTAAAAGGAGCAATGGATAGATGATAATGGTGTGCTTCTTTGTGCACCTGCTAATGGAAGCTTGAAATAGAGCTTCAATCGCTCATCTAATGGATTTTCGGTTTGGGGAAGCCGCCAAAGTCTCTCTTTCTCAAAGGCTCATGTTCCATCTTCTATTCGAGCCTCGGAAGCTTTGGTGGTGGAAGTTTAAGAGATGACGAATTCTATCTTCTACGACGTCGCTTGATATCCTTATCTCTGTACTCGTATCATCATCTTCTTTACTATATCATCTTCTATCTTTGTATATATTTATCAAAAACAAAATACAAAATTATAAAACCCGCAAAACAAAATAGAAAATATAAAACCAACAAAAGAAAATAGAAAAATATAAAACCAACAAAACCCATAAAAGCGTAAAATTTGAAAAATACCAAAATATTGTTTTCTCATGACATGTCTTCTGGTATCGATAACATCTACGGTCTTAGAAATGTCATTCAATAATGGCACGGGATTTTAGATGAAGTTCGAGCAGGAGGTGTAAATATTTCTTTCCAAAACATGTCTCTAAATATGGCTTGCAGTTATTTCAGACTGTAACCCGTGCTAAAACTATGGCTTGCTATCATTTCAGATAGCAACCCGCTCTTATAAGGAAGGAAAGTGCTACGCTTAAACGTTTTTCACAAATTTCGTGCACTTATCCTAAAACTAAATGAGGAAAGTATGTCAAGGATCATTGCTCCTACACAAATGTTTTTCGCCTATAATTCTTCGTAAAAATATTTGTTGTGTTCAAAATGGTGGTAAATGAGTTGCTTGAAAAATCAATCGAATCGAGTTTTCAGACATTTTCAAACTCAATCAATGACTTCGCGCTTTTAAAATGTTTCAAAAATGAGTCATTGATTGAGGGGAGAATGTTTTCAAATCTATATCATCTAACGAGCTTTCTTAATTATCCTACGTGCTTAATTAAAAATGATATTTGCCGTGTCGAAGGACTAGGAATTTAGGATATGATTGTTAGGTTTAGATGATTAGAGTTTGATTAACACATAAACCCCATGCCTTATATGATCCGATTGTTATGTTGAATTGACTTTAATTAGTCGATTCTTTGTTGGGTGATGTCGACCACCATATATTTGTATGTGTGTTCTCTAACGATGCGGTATATTGGTATAAAAGAATGTTCCCGATCCGGATCCCACTATTGAAGATGATTGGATGCCGAAAGGAAAGGGTACTATGTCTTGGGTTGACAAATGAAGAAACGGAGCTTAATTGGAATTTATGGATAGTTGGCATAAATGCAACGTAAAGAGGTCTCACCGCATCAGCAGATGGTTTTCTTCTAATTGATTGAAGAAACGGAGCTTAATTGGACTTCTATGGATAGTTGGCATAAATGCAACGAAAGAGGTCTCATCTTGCATCAAAGATATGGTTTTCTTCTAATTGATTGAAGAAACGGAGCTTAATTTGACCTCGGTTGGCATTCAAAATGCAACATAAGAAGAAGTCTCACCGCATCGCAGACGGTTTTTCTTCCAAACCCTACAAAGAACAACAATGAAGCTTCTCAACCACCTAACGATCTTTGTGCAGGATACCATTTTAAACAATTTTGAATAATTTGATTAAATTGTTTTGAAAATGGAAAATATTGTTTTGAAAATATATTGGACTAATTTTTTGAAAATCACCGGACTTCTTGTTATCAAAACCTAAGTCACTCAATTATTGACTTCTGTCATGGATTGAGGGGGAGAGTGATTTAAAATAAAATATTTTCAAACGATATTTCTTCACAAAAGTTCCGCTTTGTACAATATAAGTGGTGATCTAAAGATTTAATGTTATGTCATGGTATGATTTTTTCTTTAGAATCAAGGTCTTTCAAAATGAAATTTTTTTCTGTTCTTGTTTGATTGTGAAATTGTTTTATTTTACTAAAAGATCTCTTAAAACTATCATACCGACACTAACAATCTTTAATGTCTTAAATTGGTCCTTATCGTCATTTTCATTAATTAAATCTTGCCACGTCTTTCCCCAAACTCTTTAAATGATTTAAATCAATTGGGATCACAAATCTCAAAAGGTTTGAAATTTTGATCGGGTAGAGATCGTGAGTTAAATCTCTTATCTGCTTAAATGGAATTGGTTTTAGTCCTTTAAAGGCACTCCCGCCTCCATGTGCCAAACGATTTCATACACAATGCACATGTTGAGGAGGAGGATTTATCCAAAACATGATGAGTATTTAAACCAGCCACATATTCTCCCATGTTTTCTAAACCTTATTAATCACTTGGGATCCAAAATCTCAAAGGGTTTGATATTTTGATCGGGGAGAATTTGTGATTTAATAATGAAATTTGATAAAGGTGATCGCTTTGATTCAATTGTGCAGTCGCTCTCTCAGTAAAGCTAAACACTTTCGAATCTCAAGCATATATTGAGGGGAGCATTTTAAAGATAATAAACTATCGAGGTGCAAATGCTTTTATGTGTTAACATAAAGTACCTTGATTGAGTTTTAAAATGGTTTCTTAATGGCGCTTGTGATTGTGGATGTGCTTCAAATTAACTTTGCCTCTATGTGATAAAAATGATTTCAAAATCCTATGCACATATTAGGGGAGAATTTTACCATGAAAATCGATGGCTTTTTCAGTATGAAAATTGTGATCAAAGAAAATATTTCAAAGTCCTCTTGCCTCCTTGTGCTAAACAATTTCTAAATCATACGCACATGTTGAGGGGAGGTTTTCTAAATGATCAAAACTATTAGGGTACAAAATGCTTTGATCTCGTATCACAAGTACCTTGATTGTTTTTCCAAATGTTTTTCAATTGGTTTCAAGGAAGAATGAACAATACCAAAAGACCGACCAATTTACTTTATGCATGGTGATATAAGGATGGTTAGGTTAGGTATTCGTTCCCACGATCCCGCCAGAACCGGAGGGATCTACCCAGGGACAATCCACTAGATAGTGTAGAGTCCTTAGGAATGATGAAAAAAAAAGGAGAAAAGTGAGATATGGGAAGAGTGCGGACTGAGACAGAGCTAGTACTGGAATAAACACAACAAGGTTCTAGTGATGAAGTCTCGGTAAGCACTGAAGGGGTTGAAGAATGAAAAAGAATTGAATATGAAAAGGGTGAAAAGAAATAGCCTCCAATAATTCAACCTTAGGGCAAGAACGGGTTCAATACATATACTCTTGGTTGTTACCAAGGTAACACGGTATTGAAGACAAGACATCATGGACCCGTGATGCACCGCACCTAACTTCCCAAGCCACTCAAGTTCCTCTTAAAAGGACTTGTTTCATTCTCACGGGAACCGACATTATCTATCGACTTTCTCTTAGAGATTGTTGACATTGAAGAAGGAGACCTCTCCCTAGTCTCCCAGACAGAACCAAATGAGCACTATTAAGTCTAGAGCCAAGAGATCATCCACAATATCTCGTTAGGACACTAAATTCTTGAAGACTTGCTTTTCACACAATGTGGAAAGTAAGTATATATTAAGAGTCCCACGATTATCCTTGTGGTATTGCCGTAACATCCGAGTGATATGTAAAATATTCACAATGAAGATGGAAATTCTTCTAGAGCCAACCTCTTACAAGCTCTTGGTGGGTGACATGTGAAATCTTGCAAAAGATCAAGCTTGTGACAACTGGATAGAAACGATGAGGAGATTCATTCTTGAATCAACCTTGGTCCAGAATGGAATTGACGAATACTTTTGGAAAACCGCTCGATGTGCAAACCTTCTTTTCTCTAGCACGTCGAATGTGTATTCATTTCAAATTCAAAAGTATATCCGATTGAAAATACTTTTAGAAAACCGCTCGATGTGCGAATCTCTTCTTTTCGCTAGACGTCGAATGTGTACTCATTCTCTAATACAAAAGTATTTTGATTGAAAATTGATCTTTCTCATAAAACCTTCGTCGTATTGCAAAACTCTTTCTTCAAGCAATACGCGATTGTTTTCAAATCATTTTCATCAATCGGTGAATCTCAATTTGTTGGTTCACTCACTCCGTGTTGTCTTCTTTGAGACGTTCGGTTTGAGAACAACTAGAACATTGCGAAACCTCGTCAAGGAGATTCTTAGGAATCCCACCGATCACAGCAAGACTTGTATCGATCAACGGGAACCGTGGGCCGTGTACCTTAATTCAAATGAAAGTGGTCAAAGACACTTTCGTGTGTTTTATTGCTAACTGTTGTTTGCGGTACACTTGACGGTTGCAAATGATCGTAATTGAGGAGTCAATCCAAAGCCGCATGCTCACAAAGATCCACACTTAATTTGAAGAAATCATGGTGGTGCATATCTACATAACCGGCTCGATATTTCATACTATGCTTCGTCATCACGCAAATATCATGAACCAAGAAGGCTTCCGCTACTCGATGGAAAGATGTCATGATTCAAAAGTGTGAGCATGTCGGTCCGAAAGTCACAACTTCACATGATGGCAACACAATAAAGGGTGATCCAGATTTATCGTGGTGATGATCTCAAAGAAAGCTCAAGATCATCAAAGATGTGGATCGGTTCAAAGGCCTCCACTTAAAGTACTAATCTATGCGGACTTGGAAGAATCACTGCTTAAGCACAAAGATTGCTGAATTGAAGAATTGAAGTCTACGAGCTCAAGAACGAAGTCAAAGATAGAATGCTAGGAAGCAAAATGTATTTTATGGGGTGACCTCCCTTAGGGGGAGATTGTTAGGAATTAGAAAATTCCATGTTAAAGTGTCGGTCACCCCAATTATGATCTAGCATAAGTTAGCTCGTAGACGTGTCGTTATTTTCGTTGTTTAGTAACTTATTAGTTATTTAGTAGTGTAGTTTAGTGTAGTGTAACACCGTGGAGGAAGGACGGTCTTTACCCATCAGACACCGATCCACAGCCGATAGGAGGTCGTGTATTTGTAAGTATAAATACCCCTTCCATCCATGGAAGGGGTGGTGCTTCTCATAATCTAACATTCAACATTTGTGTAAACCTCTAGCAAGAACACCCTCTCTCTCTCTACTAACTCTCTAACTATGGCAAACATGTATTTTGATCATCCAAGACCACCCGAATCATCAACACAATATAAATAACGATCCTACATATTTCCTTAGAATTAATTTTGTAAGAAAATCTAACAATATTTTAGATAACCATCTACTCTATGGCTTACCTATTTACCAACAAAGTAAAACTTAATGGTACAATAGAATTACCAAATCATTTGCATGCATTATAACACAAGTATTTTTGACCAAGTCAAAAGACATATCAGTTATAATCCCACTATACGTTATAAGTCATTGATCAACTCATTGACTTCATGCAAATGTCTTAAAACATAGCAAGTTAACGTCTTACTTTATATTGTAAGTCTTTAAAAGACTTTATGTTTGTGACTTTACAAAATCATAAACATTTATAATTAAAGTAATTATGAACACCACCTCGTGTTTCAATTAATATTTCAAGTTAATAATTACTACATATATTTAAGTCATTCAACGAATACTCAAATTCAAAGTAGTATTAGATTACTTCATTTAATTATGTCATTCCATGAAATGTTCCATGTAAGAAATCAGAATCATCCATGCTCGCTCACGACGCATGGATATTTTACCTGGCTACAATCTAGTTCACGCTCACGTAACATAAATTGTAACTACAAGTGTTTCTTAAATATTGAATGACATAAATATTTAAAATAAAGTAGTCTTTGTTATCATCTTGACACATGTTCTTAATAGGCAATCATACATATTTAAATGTATACTTCCTATTAGAACGTTATTCTCTTACTTTACGGTCAAGAGAATCCTTTTAAATCATATTAATATGTGTTATACCTTGCACACAATAAGATTTCTCCCACTTGTGCATGGAACAACATCATGTAGCGGATAAACAACACGATACACGCTCGCTTATTTGATTAATATGATTTGTGTCATAGATATAACAAGTAGATGTAGAACTATATTGTTTAGTAAGGAAACGTACCGACTATCCTTAAAACATAAGTGTCTACAATTGGAAAGTAATTATCTTTACGATAATCTGGGTTACTACACGGAAATAAGGCTTGTAGCTCCCATCGAATTAGAAATCAATAAAACAACTTCTTATTCAAGAATGCAACACAAATGCTCCCACTGAATCTGACAACATTGTAAGTGTTGCATAACCAGTGAAAACAACTTGCTTGCTATTTACTTTCCTACACCTTTAAAGAACCATATGTAATCATTACTAAGGTACTAAAAGGTGTGTTCTACTCTATGAATGATGGGTTATCCATCAATGTTATTAACTCGAAAAATTGGGTATGCAATTTCTTCCTTAACAGGCCTACCATCCCCATACTGGTATGTAGTACCTTTAAAGGCTAAAGCAAAACAACTAGATAAAATATGCTAGTTTGCCTTTTACCAATTTTTATGTAATTAGTCTAGCTTCTAACGGTAACTCATATAGATGTTTTCCAGTTAACCAACATTCATGTTGTTACCAAGGATTCATTCACCAAATGAGGATAATGAAATCTTTATGGAAAATAAGATGTGCAATTCATTGCTAAGAGTTACATTAGAATTTAGACAATTCAAATGTTCCTATTATACCTTTCTCATTCATGAAAAGGAATAGGATTGAGTCTCATGCTTCTCCTATGGAAAAGAGACTTCGTTTGCCTTTTCGGTAAATTATTCTCGATCAAACATTTGTTTGAAAGCAGAATGGATCAATTTACTAATCAAAGATTAAACCACGTTTACGGTTAAATGTTGCATTTATACATTCAAAAGAATTACAAAATTCAATTTTAGTATTTTCGATAATTAACCTTTTCAAGAAAATTAAATACCCATGGTTCATAAACATATAACCATTTAATTTTCACTGAAAAACTAGGATCCAAATTGTCATAATCTCATCACATCAGTTGATCTGCTAGTAATGAACCTTATACAAAGTGGTAGAGCTTTTGCTCAATTGCCAATTTCAATTGCAATTCCTAGATTTATGGGATTTACATATAGCCAATTTCAATTGCCATGTAAACATGTTTTATCCCATCTTATGCCTTGAGTTGCCGCTCACTACAAAACTCAATTAAGTTGTCCAACTTAAGAAATCGCAAAATCGCCCATGCCCGTTCTCACGACACGTGGACATTTTACCCTTTGATTACGATCTAAGTCACGATCTCACGCAAATAAAAGGTAATCTTAGGTGTTTCCGTTTCGTTGGATGGCATTCAACTTAAATTAAGGGTAATAATTTTGATGTTAAATCAAATATGTACAAAGATGTCATGCATTCATCTTCGTAGTATAGGTTTTATTAAAACATTTATATCTTGTTTTAATGTTTAAGCTTTTCATCATCAAACTTTAATTGAGGTATTGGGTTCACCAATCAAGGAATTTAGTGTTAATTATCATCCATTATACCGTACTTTTGCATAAGTGTAAACACTTAGTGTTTCGGATAATTACCACCGAAGTGGCGCATGGAATTAAAACTAATTCGCCCTTAAGATTTAATGCACACATATAGGAATACTTGGTAGCTCCATTAAGACGCACAAACGAGCGGAGAATCAGGTCAGCGCAAAGCATGTCCCTCATTTTTAGGGCTTCACAATTTAATGTGGTCCCTCCTTATACCCATCACACTGTTTGTCATTAATGGGTGAGCCGTTCTAACTATTTTGTGCAAAAAATCAATCAATTAAACGATTACGATTACTAAAATTAAAAATACATGTTTCACCATTGTTTAGGTCAGTTTATTTTTCTTGTAAAAATACCCTTGTTACACATAACAAACAAGCAAGTATTTGAAAAAATAAACAAATAAACAATGAATGCATAACAAAAAAATAAGTCATGCAAATAGCCACATGCAAACCTTTTGATAAATCTTATTAATAACCAATTCTAGATCTGTCAATATGCATATATTTAATTAAGACTTCCACCCGTTTTCATCTATGTACAAGGTGAACCACATGCATCGATTCATCGATTGCGTAAGTCAAAACTAAATATATACCACATAGCACATAATTGATTAAATTAATAATGATTGAGGTCTTCCCCAATTTTAGATCTATCAGAATTTAGTGTATATCACTTAAACATGAAAGACATACAATAAAAGCAGATCCATGATAAAACATGCAGATAATTATCATGGACATAAAATTGCACTTAACAATTAATGCAATTAAACAGAGTTACGCATATACACATAAAGTTGCATGCATCTTAGGGTTTGTAATCCAATTAAAACATTAGTTTACAAAACCCTAATGAGGGCACCAAATAAAACGCCCCCCCCCTCAAAATTAGGGTTTAGGTTTAGCAAACCCTAGATCTAAGCATTCAAATAATAACACATTCATGTTTATTTTAATTATGTGTTTCAGTAATTAATTAATTGTTATACAAGGCTCGTGATGCCACTGTTTAGTTTATGATATATAAAATACAATAAAACATAAAGACATCAAGAGTACACAGCGGAAGACTAAAAATCATAACAAATAAATTAATTAACTGAAAGTATGCATAACGTACCTCTTGCGAATATCAAATCTCTTGAGCAAGACCAAGAAGTGGATTAGAGAGTTGTCCCTTACCTTTCTACAACTCAAACCAATATGATGTAAGAATAGTGTCTTACTACCACGTTCTTGTACACACGAATTAACCAACGAATCAAGCGATTGCTAGATCTAACACAAGTCCTCGTTTAAGAAAAACGGAACCAAACTCCCTTACTTGGGGTGTTCGGCCGAGAATGGGACAAGAGAGAGGAGAGGAGAGATCTAGGGTTAATTCAATGCACAAGTGTATGAAACCCTTGAACCTAACCCTCTTTATATACTAGTAGGTAAACTTAGGGAACAAGTTTATGAATTAGGGCTTTGGAAAGGCCCCTATGGCCGGCCATGTAGACAAGCCCAAATGAAATCCATAACTTTTCCAAGTTTTCCATTTCTAGTCCTTTCTCTTTTCATTTAACGGTCATTAGTCATTTTTCCGTTAAATACTTAACGATCGTTAACCGGACTTAATGTGTAATAATTAATCGTAAACATAAACATTAATTATTAACTTTAATTCTCATTCGCTAATGTGTGCAATCTCGTGGTCACGAGTTCGAATCCGGACATTCACATGTTTGTAAATATATACATTTCCAACATATTCAATATAAAAATTAAGGGTTTATAGACAGATATGTTACCTAACTTTCCAACTTTATTCGCTTAAATTACTAAACTTTTTTTTTGTTCAAACAGGTTACTTAACTAAAAAAATGCTACATTTAGGTTACTGAATTTCTAAAACGCTACATTTAGGTTACTTAACTTACCTAAAAAAATGCATTTGGGTTACTTTGATTACACTAAAAAAATATAGGCTGAATGCTTAACTAAAGTTCAGTAACCTAAGTGAACAAAATGAATGTTTGGTAACTTAGACGAATAAAGTTAGAAAGTTGGGTAACCTATCTGTCTATAAACCCTAAAAATTAAATCTGCTCGAATATTGGATGGAAGTAAAACCTCTAGATTGTGAATATGCTGTTTGTAAAACTAGATAATTTCCTTCTTACTAATCCTCGTTATTATTCATTTGACGTCACTAGAGCACTTACTTCATTTAGGTTATCATATTGAACATTTGTCCCCTTCCCAATCCAAGATTGATATGGCTTTTGCATTTTGATGGAGTCACAACTCTGCAACTCATCATGTAAGTATTGGAATATTAAACTAAATATTAGTATAAGGGGTATTAGAGTAAATAAAGCATAGTATAGTTAGGGGTTAAATTTGACAAGAACCAAAGATGGTAACCTACATCAGAAGGTATCGACACCCTCAGAAGATGTACCGATTCAGAAAGAGGCGCCACCAAATTGATTCATCAAAGGACAAGACTTTTCATGAAGGGTTATGATGGTTAGAAGTAGGGGTGTTAATCGGGTCGGGTTGGTCGGGTTCGGGTCATTCGGGTCGGGTCGAAGTCGGGTCAAAGCTAAAAAAAACATACCCGAACCCGACCCTATTTGAACTCGGGTTGGTCGGGTTCGGGTCAAGTCGGGTTCGGGTCCGTGCCATTTTCAAAATCACATAATTTGATTTTTTAAATTTAGTAGTTAAAATCTTAAACAAGTAAAAGGGACATGTATAAATCACATAATTTTTTTGTTGCATTTATTTGTTACTAGTAGGCTTGTTGCAAATTTGCAATATGCAAATATATAAATATTAAAGAACCACAAATGTAATGGAAATTTGTAAGTTGTAAGCTTATTATGTCTTGTTACAAGCTTATTACCTTACAAGTTTATTAAAGTGCATATAGAACCAGTAGCCAAATGGATATTTAAGTTGCATTTGTTTCTTAAACTTGCATACTGACATAAAGTAAGTCTTATTGTAGACTTGGAACAAAATTGCAACTTACAACTTACATGCTACCATGACTTGACAAAAGAACAAAATTATTATGGTAAGAACATATAATAATAGTGGAACGACACGTTATTTTTTTTATGAATTTGAAATGATACGGTTTCATTATTTGTGATATGTCAGACACCAAAACTTAGATGGGAAATGAGCCAAAGTACATGGACCATTTAACTTGGGCATTAAGGCAAAGTTGATACTGCTACGAAAAAAAAAAAAAAAAAAAAAAACTTACTCGGGTCAGCCGGGTTGACCCGAACCCGAATTGAAAAGTATTTTGAACCCGAGACCCGACCCTATTTCGTAGTCGGGTTAATCGGGTTGACCCGATTGACCCGAGTTGGATTTTGAACCCGATTAACCCGACCCGAATATCCTTATTCGGGTTCGAGTCCGGGTCGGGTCGGGATTTATGACACCCCTAGTTAGAAGGTGTCTTTTAGATTAGTATAAATAGATAGGATTGATCTCTTTGTAAATAACATATTTTTCACAGCAATAAAAGATTAAGATTCTTGTCAATTTTTGGTCCTTCAATTTCGATATTATTAACTAACATTATTAACTAACAGTAAGTATCGCATATACAACCAACCCGGCCTGTAATTCTTTAAATCCACCACCTTGGATGGTGGTCTAAAGTTCAATCACATAATCTACTACATGATATTGAACAAATAATCGGGTTTTGGTCGACTTCACTAACCCAACATAGCCAAACTAAATTTGTAAGCGTTTTTTAATCTCAACTTGTCTTCAGTTCTTCACTTATCACCAACTTAACACTACAAACAAAATGACATTTGTTGACCGAAGCTTTTTGTGGAAAACTATAAGGGGGGGTTGAATAGTTTTACCAATTTAAAACTTCCTTTTAAATATTTAGATCGACTTATGTCAATCTATTTGATTGTTTATGTTGGACGTTGATAGATAGATGTATAAACATATAATGAAAGATAAAGAGTAAGAAGCACATCACCACGACACAAGTTATTTATAGTGGTTCGCCACAAGGACACCTTCCTTGCCCTACTCCACTCCCGAGTCACCTACTCGAGTTCGTAAGCACTACACCAACTCCTTATGGCGGAGAAGCCTTCACAACGCCGCTTAACCTTTTTCCGGTACAAAGCTAAATACCGAGTTCTTTCACACCAAGGCGAACCACACCTAACACAACGTCGCCTACCCTTTATACGGTGCTAGGCTAACCACCGAGTTCTTTCACACCTTAGGAGAACTAATCCTATCACAACGTCGCCTACCCTTTATTAGGTACTAGGCTAAGCACCTAGTTCCATTATGGAGGAACTACTACCCTTCACGACATTAACACCTATTATCAAGGAGATCTACTCCTTGTTACAACACCATCAAGGATATCACCATCCTTGTGAATAAATAAACACTTATATGTATAATGATGCACCTCATCGATTATACGACCTAAGCATTCTTCCCAAATGCTACTTGATTTGATTCTTCGGCATCCTTCACTAATGCCTTTGACACAACGCTTGGCATCCTTCACTAATGCCTTCGTCTTGACACCTTAAGCATTCTTCACTAATGCTTTGACGCGGATGATAAGCACCTTTCAATAATGCTTTCATCTTGACACTTTCGGCATTCTTCACTAATGCCTTCAACCCAACATCTATGAAGAAAGGAAGAACTATCAACAAGAGAACCTTCGTTGTCTTGATGATGACGAAGCATGGCAACTCATGGACTTGAGCTTTGCACGTCTTCAAGATGTGGTGATCTTTCCTCTAATAGGAATCTACAAGATCACACAAAACAAAAGAGAAAAGCTACATAGATCTCTTGGATCCGAGGTTAGAGGGTTAGAATACTTGGGGAAATATGTGTAAAGGGATGAATAGAAAGGAAGAAATGGCTCTCTATTTATAGAGGAAATTCACCATCAGATCCCGGATCCCACGGATCCCTTCCACTTGGGATCCGCTAGCACAAAGCCGTGGATCCGTGGTCCGCTCCTCTTTGCCCATGGGTATTTTGGGTTATGGGTCATGGGTCATGGGTTATGGGTTGATCCATGGTTTTCATCTAGATACAATGTACCTTAAGGATACATTGAACTTGTGTAAGTGGTATATATAAAATCATGGGTTATGGGTCAAAACCATTTGCTAGTTTTTATCTTTTAGTATATACTTACTTTTACCCATTTTAGTATATACTTGTTTTTACCCATTTTAGTGTACTTAATATAAGTATGTATTAACCCAATATGTAAACACTAGTTGTTGTACATGTGTATCTAAAATATAGAATCACTTAATCTTGTTATAGTGTTTTATGTGAAAACGTAAGTGTGTTATAAAACTATTAGTTCAAACCATTTACGTATTTTATTTGTTTCGTTAATATGATTTTACTTTTGTTATCGACAAAACAATAGAAGATCGTAAAATATAAATAAACGCTTTTACGGCTTATTTGTATTAACAATCTCCCTTTTGTTGATGACAAAACATAAAATTATTTTAAGGAAAAGCTAAAATTGTAAACGTTTGAATTTGTAGTTTTACTTTCTTCTCCCCTTTTGTCGAAACAAAAGTGTTTGAAGAAACTAACACAATTTTATAAGAAAAATCTTAAAAGATGTAATGAGAGCAAGTGACGGAATGGTACTGTCTTAACTCCCTTGACGAGTCCATCCCTTTGAAAAAGGCGTCAAGGACATAATGTAAAATAAGCTACTTGTGTTTGCAATTAATTTTGCAAATGGTTCGTCTAAGTGACGGAAAGGTGCTCCCTCGAATATTGCAAAGTTGCAATGGGTATCATGAAGTGTAATCCAAAATGGATTAAATTGCAAATGATTTTGCAATATTGTTTGACACTAAGCTCCCCTAGCTTTTTGTGGTGTCAAAACCTCATGTGTTATTTTGAAAATCTACAAAGTAAAGGTTAGAAAAACAAGAGTATAGTGCATAATTTCCCGCAAAAGAGACTCAAGTTAGTAGAAATTTGTGCTTCGCACCACGGATCCCACGGTTCCCTTCAAGGAGGATCCGCCTAGTTAATGTGAAGGATCCCGCTATCTGCTCCAGCTTTCTTCAAGAAGTGAAGAAATGTCAAGGAGTGCATCTTGAGGAATGAGATAAAAATACAATATAACAAGCACAACACACATAATAGTCATGGCATAAAAGTATTCATTCAATAAAACAAAGAGATTCACAACCAAATCTCTAAAACTAAGAGAATGAACTAGCCAAATAGATGCTATTAATGCTAATAAGTCAACCCAAACTTAAGATTCGACTAAAAGCTTAAATGCTAAAAGATGTCCTAAACGTTCTAGGTTTGAGCTTATGACTATCATGGTTATTGTGGTTTAGGATTGTTAACCTCTTCGAAACGTTCGAGGAGGTGATGAAACATGAAACGATGCTCTTCGCGTAATTCATGTATCAACCTTTCAACGTGTTTACAATGATGGCAATCCTTGTTATGGTTTTGAATTTCTTGAAGTGAAAGTTCAAGTGAAGTGGGTTGAGGTTCTTTAAATAAAGGAGGATTTGATTGAGACTCATTTAGTGGTGGCTCTATAAAGCTTGTGGCTAGAGGTAAAGAGACATCAAATTCCATTTGGTCAAGTGATTGCTTTTGATGTCTTCTCATAATCCAAAATGGACTATTGGGAGGGATGATAGAGTTTGCTTTTGGATCAAGTGTTGATTCAACATTTTGATTTTGTGGCTCAATCTTTTCATGTGAGTTGGATGGTAATGGTGAGAGATGAGATGGCCAAGAGGGTAAGTCTTCTACATTGTGAGAGTGTGAAAATGATTGTGAAGTATCTCTAGGTGCTAATGATGTTGGTTGAGTTGTGGGGGGTTTGTTTGCTATGGTAGAATTTGGTGAAGATATCCTAGAGGGAATCTTATTCTTGGGGATTAGTTTGATTGGTTTCCTTGATGTGGGAGAAATCCTAGCATTGGTGGACTTAACCGGAGATGATTCGGTTGAAGAAACTTCATGTATGATTCTAGCAAGTTTCTTGGGTGGTTGTTGGGTGGATGAATAAGCACTAGGAGCCTTTCTCATATTGAAATGACTAAGGGAAATGGTTGCAATTGCAGATATTTGTGTGAGATGACTAAGATGTTTCTAGGCAATGTGGTTTATAAAGAGAGGATCTTAGCAATTTAGTATTTAAGACTTAATCCACTAATGTTCTTGGAAATGTGATGATTGACATGCACAAGGTTGAAATTCAGAGTTTCATTGATCTAGGAACTCATTTAAGATGAGATTGAGTGTTGGGTTAGCAATGTTCGACATATCGTCACCGGATCCCACGGTTCCTCTCTTGGAGGATCCGTCTAGGCTATTCCTAGGATCCGGCTCTCGCATTATGATGATTTGAAATGGGGTTTCTAGAAGCTAAAGCCTATCTTGTTTTGGTGTTTCACTCTCCTAAGTGCTTTAGGAAGAGAGGGTACTTAAATGATCATGAGTAATAGGTGTTTGTGCACATGATTGCTTTTTATGGAAGAAGGAAGGGACAAGAAAACTACCAATGAATGTCCAAGGATAACACTAAGAGTTATGAGGGTGATAAGTCATAATAAATGATCCTAGTGATCAGATTTAGGCTTGTGATGAAATTTGAAAAATCCTTAAAGAATTATAGGAATTGAAAAACTAATTTTTGACTTATTTTGAAATAAGAATGACTTAAAACAATTTTCTAAAAAAGTTTTAATTTGTCTACTTATTGTTTTGAAAGATGAAAATTAGGCTTGTGAGTAATGGAGCGGAAATATGGTGGTTTTGATGTGTTAGTAAATTAAGACGATTTAGACTAAGATCTTAAGTAAGCTTTTAGTGAGTCTAAGCTTTTTCTTATCATGGAATAAGACTTAGTTGGGTTCTAAACTCATATGCCAAGCTAATGTGATGTTATCTAGAAAGCGCTTTGATGTCTTGAATGTCGCAATGTTGATCCGATGTCACGGATCCCACGGTTCCTTCAAGGAAGGATCCGCTAGGCTAATCCTAGGGATCCGCATCCGCAGATCGTAATCAACACGTAACCAAAAAAATGATGTGCGATTTTGTACACTATTAAATCTATGAAACAAGCAATTAGAAACAAGCATTTAGAAACAAGCAAGCCATCATATAGCACCGTAAACAATATCCAAAATCCATAAACCAACAATGCTAAAAGAAATCATTCAAACATAAGATAAATAAAATAAACACAATCCTATTGTCTCTTTCACAATTCTTCCTCTTTCTTTTGACGGCTTAGTGAGATTGTAGGCGAGGTTTTGAATCATGCCTCTTATTTGTTTGTATTCCGCGGCCTCGTTTGGAATGGTTGGAAGTTGTTCGTGGTATTCAAGAATGTCCAATTTAATGTTGGATACGGGGTCGATGTCCTCCTCATCTTCTTCTTCTTCTTCTTCTTCTCCGGCCGAGGAGTCCGAGAGAGCTTCGGGTTTCTTTCCATTGATCATGAATCGTTTGGATGGTTGTTTGGTAAGGGGTACCATGACGTGATCGGAAAGGTAATGGTCATCGTTGATAGGGGATGGTTGCAATGCACTAACGTACTTACAAAGTCGTGTTAGGAGCATACCATATGGGAGTACCATGTTGGAAGCTTTGAATACCCCAGCCATTCTCCTTACCATGTAATAGGCAAGATTAAATGGCCTTTGGTGGATAAGACAATAGATCATTTGCACAAGGCATGCGTTTGGATGATCTTTGTTTCAACTAGGCTAATGATGTTTTCTAAGGATTTCTTCCCATTTTTAAATATGGGATGCATTTCAAAAGTTCCATTTTAAAGGGATTACGGTGAATTAGCTTTTGTTACGATCGTAACGGGATTGGTCGGTCCTAACTTTAAAGATAGTATCGCGAATGGTTTCGGGATTGTCGAGAGGAGTGTTGTAAAGAGGCTTAGGATCAAGTGCAAGGTTTTGAGCGTTAATTGCCCAATCTTGAGAGTACATACAAATTCCTTCACAAGGAATGCGAAGAATTTGAGCAAAGGTGTTGAGAGGAAGAGTAAAGTTTTGTGTGTTGATGATAAAGGCGATTGAGATGCTATTATTGGTGTTTCTAATGATCCTAAAGCTTTGTAAAACTCAAAATGAAAACCGGACGAATTTGTTCATCATGTCAAGAAGACAATCAAAGTTGATTGTCGAGAAAACTTGACGAGTGTCGGTATCTTCAAGGAAACATTCCTTGACTACACGACCTTCGTGAATAAGTCGTTTTGTGAGGCTTTTGAAAATTTTACGGTTAGTTTTGGTCGACCCCTTTACGATAGTAGTGAGTAAGATAGTGGACGGTGTCATGATGATCTTGTTGAGTAGCTTTGGGCATGGTTGGTCCTAGAAATACAAATTTTCCAATTAGGTAAAATTAGTTGGAAATGGGTTTATGGTTTATGATTTGTATTAACAATGTTGTGAACACAATGTGATTAAGTTAAAAAGCCCCTTTTCACGATTAATTTGAAAAACCCTAATTAAATTAATTTGATTAAAACTTGAGGAACCATAAACCCTAGAATGAAGATGATGAAAAATTAGAACAAGTTAATGTAATTACTTATAATGGTGTCTTAGGAAAAAAATGCTTTGAGGTTATGAAAGCCAATGAGGATGGATGCACAAGCTTGGTCGTTTTTGTGTTATGAGAATAGAGGGAAAAAGATCAGTGGTGATTTTTGAAAGCGTATGGCTGAGTTCTGTTCCACGGTTCCCCCGGATCCTTTGTATTTGGGATCCGGCTAGTACAACTAGAGGGATCCGCTATTAAGAACATAAAAATTTGTTTGACAATCTTTTGTAGTATGCTTACGGAATAGCTTACAAAAAATAGTTTGGAGGTTTTAGATGACGATTGTTTTTGAATGACGGCTTTTGATGAATCTCATATCGAGGATGTGATGACGCGTAAAAAAATTATTCCTATGACGAGAAAGGTGGAAGAGTGACTAAAGAGACTTCTAACGCTCTTAGTGTTATAATAATCAAAGTAGTATTTGTGAGAAAAAAAATAGAACTCAAGTATCCTATCTAATGAAAAGTAGAACATACCTTTATGCTTCTTGATTTGGTATAAAACCAAAGATACTTCATGAGCTTTTAAAGTGATCCTTTGTACTTGATGTACTTAAGTTGTGATTACTTTAAGAATCCTTCCTTGAATGTTGACTTCATCTTTGAGTGAAGATTTTGGAGAATTCTAGCATGAAAATTTCTCGAGAACGGAATATTGTTAGAATCATCTATCAATGTCCAACAAAATGTTTTAACAGAAAATATGATCCAAAGAAAAAATCCTTCTTTGTAGTTTTCAAACATACACGGATCGTATCAAGTCTTTAAAGTACAATATACTTTAAGAAACTTGGTTACGAAGCTCTGATGCCAATTGTGGAAAACTAGAAGGGGAGGTTGAATAGTTTTACCAATTTAAAACTTCCTTTTAAATATTTAGATCGACTTATGTCAATCTATTTGATTGTTTATGTTGGACGTTGATAGATAGATGTATAAACATATAATGAAAGATAAAGAGTAAGAAGCACATCACCACGACACAAGTTATTTATAGTGGTTCAGCTACAAGGACACCTTCCTTGCCCTACTCCACTCCCCGAGTCACCTACTCGAGAGTTCGTAAGCACTACACCAACTCCTTATGGCGGAGAAGCCTTCACAACGTCGCTTAACCTTTTTCCGGTACAAAGCTAAATACCGAGTTCTTTCACACCAAGGCGAACCACACCTAACACAACGTCGCCTACCCTTTATACGGTGCTAGGCTAACCACCGAGTTCTTTCACACCTTAGGAGAACTAATCCTATCACAACGTCGCCTACCCTTTATTAGGTACTAGGCTAAGCACCTAGTTCCATTATGGAGGAACTACTACCCTTCACGACACAACACCTATTATCAAGGAGATCTACTCCTTGTTACAACACCATCAAGGATATCACCATCCTTGTGAATAAATAAACACTTATATGTATAATGATGCACCTCATCGATTATACGACCTAAGCATTCTTCCCAAATGCTACTTGATTTGATTCTTCGCATCCTTCACTAATGCCTTTGACACAACGCTTGGCATCCTTCACTAATGCCTTCGTCTTGACACCTTAAGCATTCTTCACTAATGCTTTGACGCGGATGATAAGCACCTTTCACTAATGCTTTCATCTTGACACTTTCGGCATTCTTCACTAATGCCTTCAACCCAACATCTATGAAGAAAGGAAGAACTATCAACAAGAGAACCTTCGTTGTCTTGATGATGACGAAGCATGGTAACTCATGGACTTGAGCTTTGCACGTCTTCAAGATGTGGTGATCTTTCCTCTAATAGGAATCTACAAGATCACACAAAAACAAAAGAGAAAAGCTACATAGATCTCTTGGATCTGAGGTTAGAGGTTAGAATACTTGGGGAAATATGTGTAAAGGGATGAATAGAAAGGAAGAAATGGCTCTCTATTTATAGAGGAAATTACCATCGTATCCCGGATCCCACGGATCCTTCCACTTAGGATCCGGCTAGCACAAAGCCGAGGATCCGTGGTCCGCTCCTCTTTGCCCATGGGTATTTTGGGTTATGGTTCATGGGTCATGGGTTATGGGTTGATCCATGGTTTTCAATCTAGATACAATGTACCTTAAGGATACATTGAACTTGTGTAAGTGGTATATATAAAACCATGGGTTATGGGTCAAAAACCATTTGCTAGTTTTTTATCTTTTTAGTATATACTTACTTTTACCCATTTTAGTATATACTTGTTTTTACCCATTTTAGTGTACTTAATATAAGTATGTATTAACCCAATATGTAAACACTAGTTGTTGTACATGTGTATCTAAAATATAGAATCACTTAATCTTGTTATAGTGTTTTATGTGAAAACGTAAGTGTGTTATAAAACTATTAGTTCAAACCATTTACGTATTTTATTTGTTTCGTTAATATGATTTTACTTTTGTTATCGACAAAACAATAGAAGATCGTAAAATATAAATAAACGTTTTTACGGCTTATTTGTATTAACACTTTTGTTGGAATATATAAACTATTTATTAGACGTAGATTCCCAAGCCCGGTTGTGAACTTTGGATCCGTTAGGGTTTCTAGGGTTTCTTAATTGGCAAAGTTGAGCCGCCTCTTTTTTGTCACCCCGTCAAACTTAGCCGCCATCATTTGCTTTTGCTGATGCTGCATGGTGAATCTCCGCTTGCTTTCGGATGTCTTCATCAACAAATATGTTATTTTCTTTTGCTACTGATTTGCCTTTGTTGTTGCTTGAAGAATTGATTCCGCTTGCTGCCGGAATTCTTCATCAACAAATTATGTTTTTATTGCTTTCATGTTTTTTTAGTTGTAATTCAATCCGAGCTTTTGCGATTTCGCCGCTCAAATTGCGAGAGAATATTAGACGTAGATTGCCCAAGCCCGGTTGTGGGCTTTGGGTCCTGATGAGTGTCTAAATACTCATCATTTTTATACTGTTAGAATGCCAAAAACATCTGAAAACACTCAGAAATGCTTCAAAATGATGAAAATATCACAAAACAGTGTTTTATATGTTTTAAATGCAAAAACATCAAAATCTGGTGAAAATGTATCAAGTTTGCATAATTGGCGCTTTAGTCCCTAAGTTACAAAAGTTGTCAAAAGCAGGTCCCTGTAATTCAAAAACTTGTAAAATATCATTTTAGGTCCTTGAGATTCAAAAGTTGTCAAAACAAACCCTTTAAAGTTTAAAAATCACAAATTGACAACTTTAGTCCTTCAACTTTGGAAAATTGTCAAAAATAGTCCTTGGTTAAATTAAAAAGTAAAAATTATCAACTTTTAATCTTGTACTATTTATAAATGACAAAAATGGTCCTTATGATAAAACTTTTGAGAAAATTACAATATTGGTCCCTCAAGTTTCTAAATTGACAGTTTTGGTCCCTGGATTTACAAAAATGGAAATTATCAACAAAGGTCCTTGTACTATTCTTACTTGGCAGGTTTTACCCTTATGAGAGCTTTGGAAAATATTCAAGATCAGCCCTTCAACTTTCAAAGAATTGCATAAATGGTCCTTGTTGTTACTTCTAAACCAAACGGATCCAATATTAAACACAACCCAAGCCCAAATCCAGTCCAACAGTGACCCGGCCCAAATTTTAAATCAAAATAAACCGCTCTCATCAGAGCTTGTCTCTCCCACACTGGTTTAGCCAAAACCAGTGGTGGTTTCACCTCCACCTCACCATTTCCACCTCACTTTCCCACTTGATTACACTCCCCCCTCCACCTCTACACCAATCCAAACCCATTTAATGCAAATAACCTGCTTCTAAGACTTTCCCGCCAAAATGCCAAGTGTACCATTTGGATGAATCCAAGAGAAGAAGTCAAGTGGGATTTGATAAGAGGTCGACAAGGAACTTTAATGATTATAAATACAAGAGGAGAGGCAAAGAAAAGACCAACTTTGGTTTTTACCATTGTTCACGTAGTGTAATTTTAAGAGCTTTCTTTAAATTAAATGTCATTTACTGTTTTAATGCTGTTTTATTTCTCAAATTAGTGTAATGGAATTTAATTTCCAGTTTAATTTCAATCTATCTTTCAGTTTCATGTTTTGCTTAATTACTTTAATTTTCAAGTTTTTTTTTATTTCATGTTAACTAGTTGCTTAGTGGATTCTATAGCTCTCATAAGCTTCTGACAAAAGCTCATTAAGCTTTTAGATTCATTAAACAAGTTTCAGTCTTTAAATTAAGAAAAGTACTAAAAAAAACTAAAAAAAAGTCAATGGAAGTCAAACTTGGTCCAATAAGCGCCTGGGAAATGGAAGCTAAATTTGGATGGATATTTGGTTTCTAGCTTATTGTGATAAGCTAGAGTGGTTTCTATACCTTGGTGCTCAATCTTAGTCTTGATCATGTGTGAGTTCTATTTTGCCATTTTACCATTTCTTGTTTCATTATTGTTTATGCTTTAATTTCTATGTTTTTATGTTTCTGTATTGTTATTTAGTGTTATTATAGCATAATATAAGTAGGTTGTTCATTAAAATTCAGTTGTGCTTTAAATTGGAAAATACTCAGTTGAAATGAAAATTTGACAAGTTTGAGTTTCTTACTTGAGTTCTTGAAGTTTTATGCTCATTTAGTCTTGTTATGTTATAATATAATGTTTGGAATCTGGTTTAGACTCAGATTCAATGCAACTTTGAAGTTCATGTGACAAGTGAAAGTTAAAGGGTTGTTTGGATTTGCTGATAAACAAGTCCTCCTGTGTATGTCTGTAGTTGTTTGTCATTGTTTCATGTTTCAATAACACCTAATAGCTCAGTTTAGTCCTAATATATAGTCATTGTTTTGTAAAAGTCAAATTTCCTTTTAAATCACTTATGCAGTTTACTGTTATAGAATTAGATTGTGAAATTCATAGTTTTAGCTTAAAACTTGTAAACACAGCTTAATATCACCTTATCATAGCTTATTACATCATATTCATTCCATAAATTCAGTCCTAAGTTCAATAAAGTCAAACTTTTATGTTCTTGTAAAAAGTCAATTTCTCAAATAGTCGTTTTTGAATAAAACGTATAATTTTAGTGTGTATTCAATTTTAAGATTTAGTCTATAAGCTTCTAGGATGTTAAAATTTTGCTGCTCATCTAAATAAGAAAATATAATTTTACTTTTAATTAGCTTTTAATAGCTTATTTTGTCTTATTTTAGATACTGTTTAAAAAGCATGCCCGCACCACAGTTTAGGTGTCAAGTTCATGAGCTTGCATAAGCTTCATGACTTGACCCTAGCTTGTGCATTTGGCTTCTTTATGTAGCCTTTGTGGTCTAGTCTTTATGTGTGCGCTTATTTTTACATTTTCGACTTATTTGCATAGCTTAATTACCCAAACTTTTTTGTCCCATCTCATCCACTACACTAAAGCAAACAGTGTAGTGGAGTAGTTTTCAAAAGCTTGAAATAAGCTCCTCAGTGAGCTTGAGTATGTGACCCTTGGCTTTTCACAAAGCCAAGGTACCCATCTCAATGCCTCAATATGAGTTGAGCTTATTAGAGCTTATTTGATAGGTCAATTTAGAAACTTGTGTTTGCCCACTCTCAACATACCTCTGAGCAATTCAGTGGTATTACACCATTTCCACAAGCTTCTCAGAAGCTCTTGTTAGGTCATAAGCTTGTAAATCTTGGTTTTTCATGAAGCCTAGCAACCCAAGTATGAGATCCAGAGCTTAATTTTTAGCTTGTAGCTCATTAAGTAGGGCTGCAACATACTTTTTATTTGTCCCAATTCCTGTGCACTTAGCTTATATCATCACACTCAGGAAATGGGAGACTTTTCATAAGCTTCCTACAAGCTCACTAGTGGACCCCACTAGGTGAGCTTGGGTTTTTTTGGAATCCTCACCAACTCAGCTTGCTACTCCAATTCATATTTTGCCATTTTAAGCTTGTATTCTAAGATTAATTTGTCATTAAATAAGTATGCAGGTCTGTTTGGTACTATAGTGTACTGAAAGAGCTTAATAGCTTATTTCAAGCTTATTTGGTGAAATCAGTACATTTGATTGTTCATACTTGTCCATATAAATTGTATACATATTATTTTTCTTTTGTTTTCCTATGTGGAGCTTATACCAAGCTTTAACAAGCTTCAATTCCATCCAAGTCAAGCTTGTAGCTTGACTGTCTAAACCATAAGCTCACATGTTTCAAGTCCATTTTTCTTGTTCATACTTGCCTATTGGACTTATGTACATCCTAGTTTACTTTTTATTTCTGCTATATAGCTTATTTTAAGCTTATTAGGAGCTTGAGCTCCAACAGTCAAGCCAAAAGCTTAACTGTTGGGCTCATAAGCTCATGCTTTGCTTATTTCTTAGTTTATATAGTTTTATTTTTATTAAATATGTATAATATTAGTAGTAAATAAGTCCAGAAAACAGAAAAGCTAAAAAGATCCACTTTTCAAGCTAAAGTAATAGCTTCTATTTGGAGCTTTTGCCCATTAGCTTATTTTTGCACATAAGCTACCATTTTTATATTTTTCTTAAATTCCTAGATTTATATTAGAATTTTGTAAAAAGTTTCAGATTTTTCTTTATTCATTTAGTATTTTTAATAAATCAGTTATAGTTTTTAGTAATTAATAATAGTAAATAATTAATAATAAATAGAATAATTGTGTAAAAAATATATTTTCAGTTTTAAAATAAGTTTTATCATATTTGAGATTTTTCAAAGTTTAAATTTTATTTTTTCCAAGTTTATTTTATATTTTCTAGTATTTAAGTATATTTTAAATAGTTATTAATTAGTAATAATTAAATTAAAAGTGTGAAAAATATATTTTTAATTTTAAAATTAGTTTTATAGAATTTTAGATTTTTCATAATCATAAGTTTATTTTTCTAGCCTTATTTTGTATTTTCTTCTATTTTAGAGTATTTAATAAATACTTAATAAATAGTTTTTAATTAATAATAATTAGATAAATAGTTGTAAAAATAATTTTCTTTTTCTTAAAATTTTCTTTTATCATTAGGATTGTAAAAATGTTATTTTCATATTTTTAGGACTTTTAATTCTTAGATTTTACGTTTTTATTTGTACGTTTACGTAATTTTTATTTAAACGTACGTTTTAGGTTTTCAACGTTCATCACTTTAAAAATAGTGATAGCGTTTATTTAATAGATTTTAACTTTTATTTTCTTTAATTTGCATTTAAGTCGCTAAGACATGCAAATCTCTACTATAGTTATAATCGTTTTGTTTTTATACATTTACGTTTTAGTTAAACGTACGTTTGTATATCTTTTACGTTTTAGGTTTCGATTATGCGTTTTTATTGACGAAAGGTGATGAGCTATTACTATTCACATTCCTAGTGTTAGTCAATCGATTCTGATTTTTCCTATACTTATATTATTTTCAACAATTCACAAGTCATTGTATTGTAATATCACGCCTCACGGGACATAAACGATCCAAGGATATTTTTAATTCTTGGTAAACTTGCATTTTCTCCCGGTGTCGCGCCTTTTATCATCTGTTACGGTTGATCGTTCAAAGCGGTTAGCTCGTGACGGAGAAATAAAGAGGGTGGTTCGGGAGGAATCAATTTTGGCGCCATTGCCGGGAGGCTAGTTGCGTATTATGACTTGTATTTTGTACTTTGTTGAAATACCTATCCTTGTATGTAAATTACATATACTTCATTTCATATAAACAATATAAAATACAAAAGATTTTATGGTTGAAATCTATCGTGCTTTGATTTGCATTTGATTGTCAATTTTCCTAATCTTGATATTCCTAGGTCTAAATTTTGGCTAAACACCATGTTTACACTAAAAAGGATTTCTTGTGCTTAGTATAATTCACGGAATGTGATAGATTAGGTTTAAATCGATATCATGTATTAAAAATCTCATTTAGGTTTCCTTTTAGCCATTTCTTTGTATATATATAAAAGTTAAAAAATACAAAACATTTTTCGTTTCGTTTATATTATATAAAAACCCAAAAAGATTCTCCCTACCTTTATCTTCATAATTCTGTGAGTGAACCCCACTCCAATTTCTCGTTAAATCATTTTAACTTTTCTTACCCCCTTTCTACCACCTAAGTGTGGGGGTGTGCCCCACATTTCGTACATAGATTTATAAAACGTTGAGAAAATTGTATATATAAAAAAAAAATAATAATAATTGTTGTGTTACCCCACTTAGTTAGTAATGTTTTTTTTTTACGTTCTAAGTTTCGGCATAACAGCCGGTACTTTGAATATTGAGGACAATATTCATTTCTAAGTGTGGGGGGGAAATTCTGGCGAATTTGATCATAAATGTACCCTTTTAGTCCCTTTTTCCCCTAAAATGGCCAAATTTTAAAATTTTTTATTTAGTGGAAGTACTATGTACTAAACACAACAAATGGTAATCAGTCCACCATGTCTAACTCACATAAGGATTGGCTAATCCAGGAGCAAACGGCTCTTGGTAAAGATATCTCAAATCCGTTTATGGCTTGCAATTTGCCCAAAATTGTATGGTATTCAGCTCACCATATCTTTAACTAGTGAAGAGTTGGCTAGCCCGCAAGGTTATGGCTTGTGGTAAAGGCAGTGGAAAAACCATAATTGGTAATCAGCTCACCAAAGATAATATTGATAATTTATCTAAGAGTTGGCTAGTCCGAAGGGTACGGCTCGGTAAAGACAAATCAAATCCGTTCTGACTTATGATTTGCTCAAAATCATTTGGTTATCGATGTACCAAGGTTCTTACTTGAATCGAAACATTTGGCTACTCGTAAGTAATGGCTTTTGGTAAAGAGATAAAATCCATTAAATTTTTCAAATCATTGCTAGGGACTAGCAATATCTTAGTGTGGGGATTGATGAGTGTCTAAATACTCATCATTTTATCTTGTTAGAATGCCAAAACATCCGAAAACACTCGAAATGCTTCAAAATGATGAAAATATCACAAAAAGTGTTTTATATGTTTTAAATGCAAAACATCAAAATCGGTGAAAATGTATCAAGTTTGCATAATTGGCGCTTTAGTCCCTAAGTTACAAAAGTTGTCAAAATCAGTCCCTGGTAATTCAAAAACTTGTAAAATATCATTTTAGGTCCTTGAGATTCAAAAGTTGTCAAAACAAACCCTTTAAAGTTTAAAAATCACAAATTGACAACTTTAGTCCTTCAACTTTGAAAATTGTCAAAAATAGTCCTTGGTTAAATTAAAAAGTGAAAATTATCAACTTTTAACCTTGTACTATTTATAAATGACAAAAATGGTCCTTATGATAAAACTTTTGAGAAAATTACAATATTGGTCCCTCAAGTTTCTAAATTGACAGTTTTGGTCCCTGGATTTACAAAAATAGAAATTATCAACAAAGGTCCTTGTACTATTCTTACTTGGCAGGTTTTACCCTTATGAGAGCTTTGGAAAATATTCAAGATCAGCCCTTCAACTTTCAAAGAATTGCATAAATGGTCCTTGTTGTTACTTCTAAACCAAACGGATCCAATATTAAACACAACCCAAGCCCAAATCCAGTCCAACAGTGACCCGGCCCAAATTTTAAATCAAAATAAACCGCGTCTACTGTAGCTTCGTCTCTCCCACACTGGTTTAGCCAAAACCAGTGGTGGTTTCACCTCCACCTCACCATTTCCACCTCACTTTCCCACTTGATTACACTCCCCCCTCCACCTCTACACCAATCCAAACCCATTTAATGCAAATAACCTGCTTCTAAGACTTTCCCGCCAAAATGCCAAGTGTACCATTTGGATGAATCCAAGAGAAGAAGTCAAGTGGGATTTGATAAGAGGTCGACAAGGAACTTTAATGATTATAAATACAAGAGGAGAGGCAAAGAAAAGACCAACTTTGGTTTTTACCATTGTTCACGTAGTGTAATTTTAAGAGCTTTCTTTAAATTAAATGTCATTTACTGTTTTAATGCTGTTTTATTTCTCAAATTAGTGTAATGGAATTTAATTTCCAGTTTAATTTCAATCTATCTTTCAGTTTCATGTTTTGCTTAATTACTTTAATTTTCAAGTTTTTTTTTATTTCATGTTAACTAGTTGCTTAGTGGATTCTATAGCTCTCATAAGCTTCTGACAAAAGCTCATTAAGCTTTTAGATTCATTAAACAAGTTTCAGTCTTTAAATTAAGAAAAGTACTAAAAAAAACTAAAAAAAAGTCAATGGAAGTCAAACTTGGTCCAATAAGCAGTTCTGGGAAATGGAAGCTAAGCTGGATGGATATTTGGTTTCTAGCTTATTGACAGTAAGCTAGGAGTGGTTTCTATACCTTGGTGCTCAATCTTAGTCTTGATCATGTGTGAGTTCTATTTTTGCCATTTTTACCATTTTACTGTTTCATTATTGTTTATGCTTTAATTTCTATGTTTTTATGTTTCTGTATTGTTATTTAGTGTTATTATAGCATAATATAAGTAGGTTGTTCATTAAAATTCAGTTGTGCTTTAAATTGGAAAATACTCAGTTGAAATGAAAATTTGACAAGTTTGAGTTTCTTACTTGAGTTCTTGAAGTTTTATGCTCATTTAGTCTTGTTATGTTATAATATAATGTTTGGAATCTGGTTTAGACTCAGATTCAATGCAACTTTGAAGTTCATGTGACAAGTGAAAGTTAAAGGGTTGTTTGGATTTGCTGATAAACAAGTCCTCCTGTGTATGTCTGTAGTTGTTTGTCATTGTTTCATGTTTCAATAACACCTAATAGCTCGCTTTAGTCCTAATATATAGTCATTGTTTTGTAAAGTCAAATTTCCTTTTAAATCACTTATGCGGTCATTGTTATAGAATTAGATTGTGAAATTCATAGTTTTAGCTTAAAACTTGTAAACACAGCTTAATATCACCTTATCATAGCTTATTACATCATATTCATTCCATAAATTCAGTCCTAAGTTCAATAAAGTCAAACTTTTATGTTCTTGTAAAAAGTCAATTTCTCAAATAGTCGTTTTTGAATAAAACGTATAATTTTAGTGTGTATTCAATTTTAAGATTTAGTCTATAAGCTTCTAGGATGTTAAAATTTTGCTGCTCATCTAAATAAGAAAAATATAATTTTACTTTTAATTAGCTTTTAATAGCTTATTTTGTAGTCTTATTTTAGATACTGTTTAAAAAGCATGCCCTGCACCACAGTTTAGGTGTCAAGTTCATGAGCTTGCATAAGCTTCATGACTTGACCCTAGCTTGTGCATTTGGCTTCTTTATGTAGCCTTTGTGGTCTAGTCTTTATGTGTCTGCTTATTTTTCAGTTTTCAGCTTATTTGCATAGCTTAATTACCCAAACTTTTTTGTCCCATCTCATCCACTACACTGAAGCAAACAGTGTAGTGGAGTAGTTTTCAAAAGCTTGAAATAAGCTCCTCAGTGAGCTTGAGTATGTGACCCTTGGCTTTTCACAAAGCCAAGGTACCCATCTCAATGCCTCAATATGAGTTGAGCTTATTAGAGCTTATTTGATAGGTCAATTTAGAAACTTGTGTTTGCCCACTCTCAACATACCTCTGAGCAATTCAGTGGTATTACACCATTTCCACAAGCTTCTCAGAAGCTCTTGTTAGGTCATAAGCTTGTAAATCTTGGTTTTTCATGAAGCCTAGCAACCCAAGTATGAGATCCAGAGCTTAATTTTTAGCTTGTAGCTCATTAAGTAGGGCTGCAACATACTTTTTATTTGTCCCATTATGCACTTAGCTTATATCATCACTCGGTGAAATGGGAGACATTTTCATAAGCTTCTTACAAGCTCACTAGTGGACCCCACTAGGTGAGCTTTGGTTTTTGGAATCCTCACCAACTCGACTTGCTACTCCAATTCATATTTTGCCATTTTAAGCTTATATTCTAAGATTAATTTGTCATTAAATAAGTATGCGTGTCTGTTTGGTACTATAGTGTACTGAAAGAGCTTAATAGCTTATTTCAAGCTTATTTGGTGAAATCAGTACATTTGATTGTTCATACTTGTCCATATAAATTGTATACATATTATTTTTCTTTTGTTTTCCTATGTGGAGCTTATACCAAGCTTTAACAAGCTTCAATTCCATCCAAGTCAAGCTTGTAGCTTGACTGTCTAAACCATAAGCTCACATGTTTCAAGTCCATTTTTCTTGTTCATACTTGCCTATTGGACTTATGTACATCCTAGTTTACTTTTTATTTCTGCTATATAGCTTATTTTAAGCTTATTAGGAGCTTGAGCTCCAACAGTCAAGCCAAAAGCTTAACTGTTGGGCTCATAAGCTCATGCTTTGCTTATTTCTTAGTTTATATAGTTTTATTTTTATTAAATATGTATAATATTAGTAGTAAATAAGTCCGAAAATGTAAAAGCTAAAAGATCCACTTTTCAAGCTAAAGTAATAGCTTCTATTTGGAGCTTTTTGCCCATTAGCTTATTTTTGCACATAAGCTACCATTTTTATATTTTTCTTAAATTCCTAGATTTATATTAGAATTTTGTAAAAAGTTTCAGATTTTTCTTTATTCATTTAGTATTTTTAATAAATCAGTTATAGTTTTTAGTAATTAATAATAGTAAATAATTAATAATAAATAGAATAATTGTGTAAAAAATATATTTTCAGTTTTAAAATTAGTTTTATCATATTTTAGATTTTTCAAAGTTTAAATTTTATTTTTTCCAAGTTTATTTTATATTTTCTAGTATTTAAGTATATTTTAAATAGTTATTAATTAGTAATAATTAAATTAAAAGTGTGAAAAATATATTTTTAATTTTAAAATTAGTTTTATAGTATTTTAGATTTTTTTTGAATCATAAGTTTATTTTTCTAGCCTTATTTTGTATTTTCTTCTATTTTAGAGTATTTAATAAATACTTAATAAATAGTTTTTAATTAATAATAATTAGATAAATAGTTGTAAAAATAATTTTCTTTTTCTTAAAATTTTCTTTTATCATTAGGATTGTAAAAATGTTATTTTCATATTTTTAGGACTTTTAATTCTTAGATTTTACGTTTTTATTTGTACGTTTACGTAATTTTTATTTAAACGTACGTTTTAGGTTTTCAACGTTCATCACTTTAAAAATAGTGATAGCGTTTATTTAATAGATTTTAACTTTTATTTTCTTTAATTTGCATTTAAGTCGCTAAGACATGCAAATCTCTACTATAGTTATAATCGTTTTGTTTTTATACATTTACGTTTTAGTTAAACGACGTTTGTATATCTTTTACGTTTTAGGTTTCGATTATGCGTTTTTATTGACGTAGGTGTGTGAGCTATTACTATTCACATTCCTAGTGTTAGTCAATCGATTCTGTTTTCCTATACTTATATTATTTTCAACAATTCACAAGTCATTGTACCAGAACGTCACGCCTCACCAGGACATAAACGATCCAAGGATATTTTTAATTCTTGGTAAACTTGCATTTTTCTCCTGGGCTGTTGCCCTTTTATCATCTGTTACGGTTGATCGTTCAAAAGCGGTTAGCTCGTGTGACGGAGAAATAAAAGAGGGTGGTTCGGGAGGAATCAGGTCCGTTAGGGTTTCTAGGGTTTCTAGTAGGTTATATGTAATTGCATTATAAATACCATATCAATAATACAATATCTCTCACCGGGTTTTATGAATCTAACACTATTATCATATAATATAAACACAATTATATTACAAGTACGCAGCGGATTAAGATCATATAATGTAAATAATTAACCTAATTAAAACGTATCTTGTTAGCTTCTTTATGCAATTAGGGTTTGATCAAGAGCATAATAAAACACCCAAATCGATCAAGAGCCCTAATTAGGGTTTATAGTGATCGATTACAATAGAACCACAAGAATCAAAATGGCTGATTCCTCTATGTTGTCACACGCACTTTTTGATAGCGATTCAATTATAATGCTAGATCTCGATCACGAAACAAACCAATTACTAGTATTCAAGAAAACCAAATCCGAATCTACCACACAAGGGGTGCTCTATTAGCTTGCAAGAAGGGAGGAAGCGAAGAGAGAAAATTGGTTTGCTAGGTTTTCAAGTTATGAGAATAATGAATGTTAGGAATTAGAAAATTCCATAGTGAAGAGTCGGTCACCCCAACTATTATCTAGCATAAGTTAGCTCGTAGATTTGTCGTTAGTTTCGTTATTTAGGAGTTTATTAGTTAGTTTGCAGCATAGTTTAGTTTAGTGCAACACCGTGGAGGAAGGACGGTCTTTACCCATCGTATCCCCGATCCACAGGCCGTCGGAGGTCGTTTAGTTTGTAACCTATAAATACCCTCTACCTTGCAAGGTAGAGGGTTGGATGTTCTTTGGTAATCTAATATTCTACAAGTTTCTCTTACTAGAATATCCCACTTTCTCTCTCTAAAATCATCTATATGCTCATTGTGTTAATGTTATGATATGTAAGTGAAACCAATATCCTACAATTGGTATCAAGAGCCATGGTTAGATCATATCTTGCACATCTTTGGATTTCTAGTGGTTTTAGGTGGTTTTGAGTTTGAAAAGTTTAGTGGTTTGTGCATCATTTGGTTGATTTCTTGTGTTAAAGTTTGGATTTTGTTAGTACTTTTATGTTTAGAATCATCACAAGTGTTTAGGGTTTCATTTGGTAAGCTTGAATCATCTTGGTTGGGTTTTTTAGATTGAAAAGTGATGTTTATGTGGTTTTTCTTGCTAGCGACTTGACATACGGACTTCATTCTTCGTAGCGACTTGCTTTGCAATTTTGTAGCGAGTTACAGTTTTGGAGCTAGCGACTTAGACCTAGCGACTAACAGTACAAGTAGTGGACTTTCCACTACGGGTAGCGACTTGGTGGTAGCGACTTGGTCTGTAGCGAGTTGCTCTTTAGCGACTTGAATCTTTAGCGACTTGATTAGCGAATTGCTGCCAAAATTTTGCTAGCGACTTAAGGCTTAGCGAGTTACTACTTAGCGACTTGCAAATGTTTAGCGACTTGGTGGTATAGCGAATTAGGTGTTGGCGACTTGGTGTTAGCGACTAGAGGATTAGCGACTTGTACTTAGCGACTTGGATGTTGATTTAGCGACTTGGGATTATTGCTATTTAGTTGCTAGCGAGTTGGTTCAAAATCTCTAGCGACTTGGGGGTTCGTAATTTGATACTAACATCTTGTATACTTGGTATTTTGCTACTGGGATTTCTAATAACTTGGGGAGTAATTCAAAATAACACAATGTCACCATCATCGATCCTTTAATCACCAAAGTACTTGCTCTCTATGACACAAAGACAGAATAGTGAAGCAGAATGCTTAATTGAATGCCATACATTTAATGATTCAAGATCGATTAATCGTAACAACTCAAATAAGTCACTCTTAATGTTTGCAAATGATGCTAAGAATATGGAATGCACCGGTGAGCCCTTTCAACATCTCGATAGCTTCTCAAACTACTCTTATCTACAACCATGGATCGAACAAGTTGTGCCATCCTTCGCCGATTTTCCCACTTTGACAAGAACTGCTTTTACTTAACTTAGAACGACCGAGGATTCAAATTACCAAAGAAAAGTTCTCAACCGATGAGTCTCATGCCGCTCTTCAAACTATCTTCAATCAATTTCACCACTTATCCGGAAGAATACTCCTCGATTTTGATGATATCATGGTGGAATATCTTTCAAGAAACACACGGAATGGAAATTCATGAGTTCGAAACTCATTTATTCAACTTATGAGTAATATGGAAACATACATCAAGGAAGGCGCAAAGAGAATAACAAGCTGAATGAATTGAATGAGTGCCAAGAGACACCATGGAGCAATTGTGACATGTCATGCAACATTCCAGTCGAACCAGCGAATGACATTGATTGCAGAATCTCAGTTGCAATGAAAAAGGATGAAGAAAACAGCACTGATCTCAAATTCTCAGAGTCAGAAAAGGTATCAATCGATAAGGTACACTTAACTGATCACATAAATTCAGAACTTGCTCTTTGTGTGTCTAACCTACTAAGAGAAAATGAGCATTTAAGAATGAACCTTGAGGAAACAAATTCTAAGTTAGTCAATCAATCTAACCTCTTGATGAAAGACATTGATGACCTCAAAGCCCAAATTCAGGATAAGAGCTTCAATATTGTTGCCCTAAAAAATGAGCTTAGGAAGTCTGTTGGAAATAGGATGAACACTAAGTTTGCGAAACCTTCAACTTTGGGAAAGTCAAATGTTCAGAACCACTCAAAACAAACAGTTATTAAACAACCTAATGCCTTTAGGTCTGAAAGAGTTAAACCATTGAAATCTAAGCTTACCTCCCAAGTTGATAATATGTCTGTTTTGTCAAAACCAGTCACTTCATTGCCTAGTTCAGATATGATGAATCTCAAACCTCGGACTTATGTTCAATACTCTAATCACAAAAGGACAAATAGTCAAAACAAGGTTGTGCACTCATTTAGTTCAACTAACAGTGGTTTCAAATGGATTCCCACTGGCAGATTTTTTAAGTTTACAGGACTTAAACGAACTTACATTCCTAGATCATGCCTCAAGTGGATTCCCACAGGAAAACTCTTCAAGAATGTAGAACCTAATAGGATCCCCATTAATGATACGTCTGTGTTATATTGTGATGCATCCAAATGTGAGATTAAACATGTCACTAACCCTTCTATGTGCAATTCTACATGTGCTTCCAGTACAATGTGATCTCAGTCTTTTTCAGGTACAATGCTAAACTCAATCAGGAACATCATGACTTGGTTTCCATCAGAAATGAACATGGATTATTCAGGAGCTATAGCATGCCACAACTAAGGAACCTATTACTTTGACTCCTATTCATCTTGAATCAGGACTCGCTCCATTAATATCTGTTTATAAATTATTTAAAAAAAAATGTTTCTTTAATAAAAGATTTATTCGCTGTCATCGATAACATCTACGATCCTAGAAATATCATTCAATAATGATACGGGATCATAGATGAAGTTCGAACAACTATATAATTCTTAAAAAAAAAAAAATTAAAAAAAAAAAAAAGGAGTTGGTTAATGTCAATCAATGGTCTTTGATGACATTGATTGAGGGGGAGATTCTGTATAAGTTTTTCTTTATTATCTATGCCATTGGCTTCTGTGCTGGTTATGATGTTTGCTCATTTATAAGTTGTGGTCGTGTCTTGCTTTTGTGACTAACTGGTTATGCTATTGTAACTATCTGGTTATGGTGTGTCTCTCAGTAGTAGGTTGTGGTCGTATCTTGCTCATGTGATTATCCTTGTGTACCCATTTATTGAGTGTCTTGCATTAAATGCTTATTTGATTAAATGTTTATTTGATTCATATTTTTCATTGTGGTTATCTATGCTAGAGACTTAGTCTAAAATCTAGGTTAGCGACTTACCACTTTTGCACATAAACCACAGGGACCGAATGTGTCAAATAACCAAAACAGTTTTACACTAGCGACTTACCACACTTCATTTTAAAACCACAGGGACCGAATGTGTCAAATTGCCAAAGATCCTTCCTATACCCCTAGCGACTTACTATATTTTCTTAAATAAGTTTTTTTTCTTCTCTCGTTTTTTTTTTCTTCTTCTTCTCGTCAAAGTAACTAGTTCATTCTAGCGACTTAACAGTGGTACGTCTCGAATCTCACCTTATTTGTTCTATCTTACGCGTTTGTGTCTAGTTTCTAACTTGTCTTTTTAACCAGATCCCTTCGAGCTCGTGAATTGTGACTGTTTGATTCCCACCTAGGTTCGATTTATCATGAAATCGTGTTTTGTTGTTATTATGATGTGGAAAGTGTACAAATTGTTTGGTATATCTTATCTTGATTGCTGGTTAATTTGTTTTCATGATCCGTGGTGAATGATTAGTGGTTTGGGTCGTTTGTTTTTTGATTATGAGTGTTCTTGATGGCGACTTAACGTTGTTCTTGGTAGCGACTTAGCTTGAATGTTCATCGTGGCGAGTTAGCACTCAACTTAGCGACTAAGTTCTTTGTGGCGAATTAGTTTATTATATTCGCGACTTGGGTAGCGACTTAGTTGTCGCCGACTTGTCTTTACAAGTTAGCGAATTAGTAACATTAGCGACTTAGTTAACAAATTTGTAGCGACTTGGTTTTGTTCTTGTTCATGGCGACTTGTCTTTACAAGTTAGCTAATTAGTAACATTAGCGACTTAGTTAACAAATTTGTAGCGACTTGGTTTTGTTATTGTTCATGGCGACTTGTCTTTACAAGTTAGCTAATTATTAACATTAGCGACTTAGTTAATGATTTGTAGCGACTTGGTTTTGTTATTGTTCATGGCGACTTGTCCTTACAAGTTAGCGAATTAGCATATATAGCGACTTAAAGAGCTAAACTATTAGCGACTTGTACGTGGTACTAGTGATGGCGACTTGTCTTTACAAGTTAGCGACATTGTTCACTTTCATGTTGCGAATTAGTCTGTTTATGACTTGTCTATCTATAACTTTAGACATGTTTGGTGGATTTTTAGGGTTTAGGGTTATTAAAATGTTTAAAGGTTAATTGCTAAAGTTGATCTCATTCTCACAATACTTAGGATCTCTGATTCAACTTGTTGAGTCAACATACTCTATGTAATCTGCTATGACATTTCGTTTAGGCAAAGCGGTACTTGGTTTCTCTCACGACAACCAAATGTTACTTTTTGCCTCATGCATATTTGTTATATCACTTCTACATTTGTATCTTGGCTTATGACATGATCCCTTTGCAATGGACTCTTTAACCTTTTAATCCCTTATCAACTCGTCGTGTGATAATTTATCTAAAGGATTCTACTTCATTGAAATATCTCACTTATGCCACTCAATCATTCTCTATATGTGTTTTGGGGACTCCTTCTGAGTTACTATTTCTATGTGTTTATGTCATAAGGTGCTCTCAATGTTGTCTCACTTATCATTTATTATCTAACTGTTCCCAATCATTTTTGTTGATTGTATGTTTACTCGGATCATCAATGGCAAGTTCAAACCACGAAAAGAGCGTTACCCCCTTGGCATCATCCAAAGTTCTCTCGACGAAGAAATCCTTCCGAGTCAATGCGATGATATTGGAAAAAGTAACTGTTATGTGGACCTACAAAAGCTACAACAAAATCCGATACTCAAAGTGTCTATTGACATCCTCAAGAACACAAACTTCTTCGGTGCCATTACCAAGCAATGCTCAATTCCCACCATTTACATTCAACAATTCTGGAACACCATTCAATGGGACAAAATCACACTCAATACACTTGCAAACCGGATGATAGGGAGTTCACGATTGATTCACCATTCTTAGCAAGGCTCTTGGAATCACCCATGTAACCCCAACCTTCGTTCGAATCTCCACCGGTGCTTGACGATCTAATTGTCTTTCTAATTGGTTTGGGTTATCGAGCGACATCTTAAGGGCTTCCGACATCATCCTTTGGACACATGTATCAACCACGGAGATATTACAACTATTCTCAACTTGTGCTTATCGGCAAAACATCGGGGTTCGATAAAGTGAGAATTCCCATCTTGCAAATCCTATGGGAGTTGTCAATAGGGTTGATGTGAATGTCTCGGATCGTATTTGGGAAGAATTTTCTTTATCAATGCACACATTCATATCGATAGAACAAATTTCCGAACAAAGCTCAAGGCGAAAAAGCAGAACAAGCTTGTGATTCCCAAACATCGATTTTCTAAGCTTGTTATCCGATGCTTGCAACTAACTCACAACTTCAATCCTAGGATTGAATCTACTCTACATAAAGCGAAGATGAATTTGTTTTAGGAAACACGAAATATGTTCCTAGAGGTATGGATAATGAAATATTTGGATTGCCAATTCACGATATTCTACTCACGAAGATATCAAGAAGAAGGACTACTTCAAACAATACAAGAAAAGAGCTACCGGTTCCTCCGCTAATGTCACACCCTCTCCTCCACAACCCAATGCTCCCAAGTCCACGCCTCACAAGCATCCTATGCCTCTCTTCCTAAAAGAGACTTGAAAGGTCACAACATTCGGACACCGCATCCAAGAAGCGAAAGTAAAAAGGAAGAAAGTGGAAAAGGAAATTGGTGAAAATCTTGAGGTATCAAAGAATATTACAAGGTTAAGCGATGAAGATGATGCGGATCTACAACTTGGAATTCAAGAAAGCCTAGAAAGTCCGAATGTGAAAGCACCATGGGTGGAGTTGTGTTAAGAGAACGATCATCCGCCACGACAAACAACCCCAATAACACAAGACAAAGGAAAAGGGTTGCTAGTGTTGAAACCGAACAAGCCGCTCACATGCTTTTAACGATCTCATCGTCTCCATCAAGCACCACCAATCAATATGAGTCAAGAGAAGAACATAATCATCTCTCGCTAAAGAACAATGCTGGGTGGACAAAGTGCCCGAAATGTTTAAAGAAAACCTTACACTTAGTGAGACTCAATCGCCGAATGTTGGCGCCTGTTGCAAAAGGCTCGCGGAGAATCTTGAGACAAGATCGATGAGACCTTGCAGATGGATGAACCAAATCGTCTACCAACTCTTTATCTTCACTCAAGGACTTCGATCTGATTTCACTTTCGGAGATCAATACATAAATGACAAACCCTTAGATCTTGCACAATCCATGGTTACGGTCAACATTCGACAAGATACATCAACAATTCCTCCGATGTCGACATCTTCACTCACAACCGAACTTCCACCTCCTAAACACGCTCAATCAAGCTGTCACGAACACCACCTACATCGTCACCAACCCCCGAACTGTCATTACGATTGCTAATGTGGATGCTCCACCGACTTCACCACCTCGGATCCTTACCTCGGATCAACTCTTGGACAAAGTCAGTAAAAGGATAGAAGCCCTTGAAAGGCAACTTCCTAAATCTGTTGATTCCCTTGTGGATCGTGTCTATAGATTGGAGCACCTCAACTTCAATGAAGGGTTCTTGCCGCCATTGAAGGGAAGTCAAGGATCTTGTGGAATGGGCAATGGAGGCCCACTTCTTAGACGATTCAAGGACCTACCTATCACCGATATGAGGCGACTCTGTGAAAAGATGTATGAAGTCAAGAGGGCAAGCATGAGGTTCACAAGAAACTCTATGAGGCACTTGAAGAATCCATTAAGTTCGACAATTATGAGCAGTATATGATTGACATCAAGGAAAAGGAAGCTAAAAGGAAAAGGAGAGCTATTGTGTTGGAAACATTGAAGAAAGACCGTAAAGATCCTCCTCCACCTCCACCACCAACGGGGGGCGCTGGAACTTCTGGAGCTGGTAAACCTTCTATGACAACCAACACACCTCCACCACAACCACCATCATCACCGCCAAAACCTTCCAATCAATCAAGTCCTACAAAGAGCAGTGCTAAGAAGGAATCGCTACTTGGTCGACGGTTGATTCTAGGTTCACATCCACATCCACCTCTATTCACGATGATCAAATGGTTCACGAAGAGTCGCACGTCATGGCGATTCGAACGGATGAAGATGATGCATCAACAAATCATATTCCTAAGCCATCAAGACCGGTTTGATGCTTACCGGCTGGGAATCGCACTAGCACATTTTCCAGAGTGGCACGTTCAAGGACACGATTCAAAGTTGCATTGTTGAAGATAGACCTCCTTCTCCAGAACCTACATGGACCATCCCGTAGTCTAACTCGATTATTCCCGACAACAATTGGGCATCAATTGTCACCAATAATTATGAAGTTCGGTGAAGACTCTCTTGCACTACTGCGGTGATATGGGAAGCTTCATTAGATGGTTTTGTGAGCGGAAGAGTATCTCATCCATAACTCCAAGAGATCTCGAAGGACAAGCTTATGAAATTATCAAAGTCTTCCACTCGGATGCAAATCATCTTCAATATCGGATGGAAGAATGCCATAAGATCTTGAATGACCAAGTCGGTGAGCAAATCCGCTTCAATGTTAACAAATCTCTTCCTCTTGGTGGTGAACACGTCGGATGACCATTCAGCCGAATTCTTCTTCAATCATGACTTGGACTATCGTGTGCTCGCTCTCATTGAAAGAAGACCACTCTATCAATTTCAAAGATGAAAGCGCAACCTACTCGATCGGGGCTTGAGCAGATGGTTCTTGATCTATTTCGGGTGAAGAAGAACAAAAGTATGATATTGCCGCCTCATATGGTATCTCTCACGGTGGTTCAAAAGAAGAAGTTCTACATCGAAAGACATGGTGTCGATAAAAGGCGCAATGATGTTCGATCAAAGCTGCAAATCTTAAGTGTTGTTCATGTAGAGATCTTCCCTATCTATGGATATGAGTATTTGAAGAAGATAGTCCTAAAAGAGCATACTTCAAAGAGTATACTATTGAGGAAAACGACTTCAAACATCTTACGCCAAATGATTTCAAGATCTCTATCTCTTGAATCTTCAAGGACACCTTGAGCATTTACCGTCCGTGAGAAAAGGCCTCTCTGCATTGTCACTCTTTGGATCGGGGCTTAGTCATTCGAAAGCGAGTTGAGGACTTTCATTCGGCATGGAAAGCTACCAAACCGGGATAAACCTTACATGTCCTCAATGGAGTGCCACAGGCATGAATTTCATCATGAATACAAAGTCCTCGACACCCGAGAGCCGTCATTTTTCTTGTGGATATGGGACTCGCATGCTTATGAGACTATGTGAGCTCTACAAGTTTAGTGTGATGCGCTCAAATTGGTCGAAGAAGAACTTGACACGAGTGAAAGAAGTCAAAATTGATATGAAATCTTGGGTTAAGACTACTTTTGGACCGATGATGACTTGAAGAGGTGTGAACATTTCATTCTTTGCAATCGAGCGAAGACTCAAGACATGAAGGATCTTCCATGACCTTGAAAGTTTTGTTGGTGGAAGGCTTGGGATGGTCACTACAAACTTCTTCGAGAACGGAATAAAGACATCTTTGGGACTCCATCTCTTATGTATTAAATCATGTATTATGTGGTGTACTAACTTTGAACCACTGTAATGCATGTAATAGCGATAGGTTTTGTCTTGTGGATTCCTCTTATTTCAAAAAGGGAACTTGATGGTGTCTTCTTCTTTTCATATAAAACCGGACACATTTTCTCCAACAAATGTTTTTGTCTCATACATATTTAAATCACTTGAGATCCAAAATCTCAAAGGATTTGAAATTTTGATCGGGAGAAAATGTGATATAAATATGAAAGATGATTAAAAGATGACCGTTTTGTGCATCTTGCTCTCTAATATGTGCTAAACAATTTTCGAATCTCGAAGCATATATTAAGGGGAGCATTTTTCTTTAACAAATTCAAGACTTGTGGTACACAATTTTCCAGTTTTCTAAGGTACCTTGATTGTATGTTAAATGGCTTCTAATCGCTTGGTGATCATGCCTGCACTTCAATATAAAGGGTTCCCTCTAGTATGTGCAAAACTCTCTTCAAACCTAGAAGCACATATTGAGGGGGAGCAAAATCATGAAAACCTCATCCTTCCCCTAAAATGCTCTATCTACCTGATTCAATTTGGGAAGTGATGTTGATATCTTTTAGAAAATGGTAATCAAAGAAGTTAATTTCTTCCTCTTGCCTCCGTGTGCAAAACGATTTCAAACATTTGATGCACATGTTGAGGGGGAGCACTTATTCTAAAAATATCAAAAACAATTCAGGTACAAAATGTTTTGATAATATATCACAAGTATCTGGATTGATTTTCAAATGGTTTTCAATTGATTCCAATGGCAGATGAACAATACCAAATAGACCGGACCAACTTTACTTTATGTACGGTGATATAAGGATGATAAGGTTAGGTATTGGTTCCCATGATCCGCGAGCCGGAGGGATCTACCGAGGGCAATCCACTAGTTAGTGTAGAAGTCCTTAGGTATGATGATAAAAGGAGAAAAGTGAGATATGGGAAGAGTGCGGATGAGATAGAGCAATCATTGGAACAAACCCAACAAGGTTCTTGCTATGAAGTCTTGGTAAGCCTTGAAGGGTTGAAGAATTAAAAGAATTGAATGCGAAAAGGGTAAAACAAATAGCCTCCATTTATTCAACCTTAGGGCGAAACCGGGTTCAATTCATATGCTCCGATGGTAACATCGGTATTGAAGACAAGGCGTCATGGACCCGGTGGACGCTTGCACTTCAACTTTCCAAACCACTCAAGTTCCTCTTAAAAGGACTTGTTTCATTTTCACGGGAACCGACATTATCTATTGACTTTCTCTTAGAGATTGTTGATATTGAAGAAGGAGACCCTCTCCCTAGTCTCGATGCAGGGATCCAAATATGCACAAATTGAGTCTAGAGCCACGAGATCATCAATAAATCTCATTAGGACACTTTCAATGAAGACTCTCTGTTTCACACAATGTGGAAAAGAGATTATATCTTGAGTCCCACGCATTATCCTTGTGGTTTTGCACGAGCGTCCGGTGATATGTGAACATATTCACGGTGAAGATGGAAAACCTTCGAGCCTACATCACACAAGCTCTGGTAGGTGGCATGTGAGATCTATTATATAGATCAACCATGTGACAAGCGAAGCGAAACAATGGGCGATTCAATCTCTTGAATCAATCTGGTTCGAGTTATGGATTGACGGATACCTTTGAAAAACCGGTCTTTGTGCTTAACAACTCTTTCTTTAGCACATCGACCGTGTACTCATTTTCAAACCAAAAGGTGTTTTATGATTGATAATTGATTTTCAATAAAACCTTCGTTGTATTGCAAAAACAATTTCTATTGAGCAATACGATTGTTTTTCAAATCTCTTTTCATCAATCGGTGGACTTAAAATTATTGGTTCACTCACTCCGTGTTGTCTTCTTTGAGATGTTCCGGTTTGAGAACAACTAGAGCATTGCGAAACCCTGTCAAGGAAATTCTTGAATTATACGATCACGAAAGATACATGTCTTGATCAATAGGGAACCGTGGGCGTGTACCTCAATTCAACGAAGTGATCAAAGACACTTTCGTGCGATTTATTGCTAAGCTGTTGTATGCGGTACACCCGGCGTTTGCGGTGATCGAATGAAGCGGTCAATCCATAGCCGCATGCTCACTTAACACATTCATCTCAAAAGAAATCATGATTAGTGCATCAATGACTCGATATTTTCACTCCATGCTTACGCTTTCTGCTGCTTTGTCAATATCATGAATCAACTAAAGCTTCCGCTACTCGATGAGAAGATATCATGATCCAAAAGTGAGCATGTCGGTCCGAATGTCACAACATCACGAAGAAACCAACACCACAATGGATGTCTAAGAGAATTTTCATAGTGATGATCTCAAAAGATGGCTCATAATTATTATCTCATGGATCATTAAAGACCTCCACTTTAAAGTACAAATCTATGCAGACTTTGAAGTTGCACTACTTATGCACAAAGATTGCGAAGTTGAAGTATTAAAGTCTACGAGCTCAAGAACAAAGTCAAGAATAGAATGCTAGGATTTGAAGTGTAAAACATGGGGTGACCTCCCTTAAGGGGAGATTGTTAGGAATTAGAAAATTCCATAGTGAAGAGTCGGTCACCCCAACTATTATCTAGCATAAGTTAGCTCGTAGATTTGTCGTTAGTTTCGTTATTTAGGAGTTTATTAGTTAGTTTGCATCATAGTTTAGTTTAGTGCAACACCGTGGAGGAAGGACGGGTCTTTACCATTGTATCCACGATCCATGCAGCCGTCGGAGGTCGTTTAGTTTGTAACCTATAAATACCCTCTACCTTGCAAGGTAGAGGTTGGATGTTCTTTGGTAATCTAATATTCTACAAGTTTCTCTTACTAGAATATCCCACTTTCTCTCTCTCTAAAATCATCTATATGCTCATTGTGTTAATGTTATGATATGTAAGTGAAATCCAATATCCTACAATGAAGCCTAAAGGGTTCATTGTATAGGTTTCTCATGGCAAGCAAAATCCATCCCACCACCTATGCGGGATTGTTCGGCCAAATATAGGGGAGAGGGTCTAGAATCTTCCTTCCTCTATTTTACACTTAACCCTTTGTATTTATCGTCTAACGACCATTAGTAAATAGTACCGTTTAGTGTTTAATGACCGTTAACTAGTTTTTTCGTAAATAATTAATATAATACATTATATATATTAATTATATAAATTGAATCTTAAACGTAACGTACTTGATCCTATAGGCTCAAGCACGTTCCGAACATATGTTTACGAACCATGTTCATAATCCAACAGCTCCCACTTGGACATGTTTCAATTAAACGTAATGACACTGGTAAGCGTCTAACAACACGTCAATGCCCCTGAAAATACTAAAGTGTGGTTTCATAAAGTCACAATAAATGATTTATCATTATACTATCACTTTGCTTCCAATACCGTGTTAAATATGGATATGGATCTAAGAATTCCATAGTTTAACTATTATGTTTCTCGTTTCATCGATTGATCAAGATTACCAAATCATCGGGACATATCCATATCTCTTTTGGGTATAGCTATACAAACATCTGACCAGCCCCTAATTTGAAAGAACAAATTATGTATTGACTACAAGCGTAATTCGTGAATTTTACAACACTTCTGAAAGTAGCCCTTATAATTACCAGTTACGGATAGCGGTAGACTAGAGTTAAGAAATGGGATCCACCCAAGCCATTCCAGCTTACGTCTCAAGTCTAAGGATAAATAATGAACTCATGGACAAGATTTACTTAATGACAAAGATCCATAAAGTAAAAATCTTGTTAGTTAGGATAGTCGGGTATACAAACTTTTAAACACCATGTGAGTTTGGTAGGACCTTCTTTCAATATACAAAGTATATTACCAATGTTAGGAATTAGAAATTCCCGGTATTAAAGAGTCGGTCACCTCAAGTGTATGTAATCGTTAGAAAGCTCGTAGTCGTAGTTCTTTTAAGTTAAGTAGTAATTTAGTTAAGTAACACCGTGGAGGACGGACGGGTCTTTACCCACCTGTATGCACGATCCACACCCAAAGTGTGGCGAGTTATGTAAGACTATAAATACTCTACCTTCCAAGGTAGAGTTGGAGCTCATAATATTATCTTTCACTTTCTCTCACTAAGTTCCTAAACCTCTAACTTTCTCTCTAGAATTCCATCTTATTCGCCACCTTGTGTTATGGTTTGATGTGTATGTGAAAAGTTATATCTTACAATTGGTATCAAGAGCCATGGTTGGATCATATCTTACACATCTTTGGATTTATAGTGGTTTTAGATGGTTTTGAGTTTGAAAAAGTTTAGTGGTTTTTGCATCATTTGGTTGATCTCTCGTGTTAAAGTTTTAATTTTGTTGGTACTTTTGTGTTTAGAATCATCAAAAGTGTTTAGGTTTTCATTTGGTAAGCTTGAATCATCTTGGTTGGGTTGTCTTTGGATTGAAAAGTGATGAATATATGGTTTTTCATGGTAGCGAGTTAGTTCACGGATAAGTTTTCTTCATAGCGACTTGCTTCATTAAATTGTAGCGAGTTACAGTGATAAATCTAGCGAGTTAGATCTAGCGAGTTAAAGTACAAGTAGTGGAATCTCCACCACGGTAGCGACTTGTGGTAGCGACTTGGTCGATGTGAGTTGCTCTTTAGCGACTTGTGTTTCTAGCGATTTGTGTAGCGAATTGTGCCAAAATTTGGTTAGCGACTTGGTCCGTAGCGAGTTACTACTTAGCGACTTATTTTTCATTAGCGACTTGGGATTCTAGCGACTTGGTCGTCTAGCTAATTAATTGGTAGCGACTTAGTGGATTTGTTTCTAGCGACTTAGAGCTTTATCATCTAGCGACTTGAGTGATTGTTTACGGTTTTCTCTTGATTTAGTAAAATCCGTGAAAGAATCTATTTCCGGTTTAATCATTGAGTTATAAAATCCGTATAATCTGTTAACATGTCTACCAACGCCCCTTCTTGTCATATCCATTTGTTGTCGAGGATGTACAAGCGGTGGCTCGAGATACTGTCCTCCCATGCTTGATGTAATCGACACGACTCTTGGGCTCAACGAATCGATCAGTATTGCCTTGGAAAGGAAAATGGTGTCAACATTCTCAAATCCATTGATGAAGGACCATATCGAGTTGAAACAACTAGAGACATACTTGATACTAATGAAGATGGTACTCCTATTTACGGAATGGATGGACCTAAGATGTATGATGAGCTTGATGATAAGGAAAAAGAGATTTGATGCGATATCGTGGCTTCAAACATTGTTCTTCAAGGTCTTCCTAAAGACATCTACAAGTCGATCAATCATAACACCGAAGCAAAGGCGGTTTGGGATAATGTTAAGATGCTTCTCTCGTGTTGTAATTAACTATGGAAGATGAGAATCTCAACTCTATGACGAATTTGAGCACTTCAAGATGAAACCCGATGAGAGTGTCTATGAGTACTATGTGAGATTTCATAAGTTAGTTAATGACATGAGAAACATCGAATGACTATGCCTAACATTCGGTTGAATTCAAAATTTGTGAACAACATGAATCCGAATGGCACAAGTTTGTTACCGTGAAGCTTACTAAAGGATTGAAGAACACAAACTATGAGCAACTCTATGCCTTCCTCCTTCGAATGAGAGACATGCCATGTTTGAAAAATTGATTCTCAATCGGTTCAAAACCAACCAGGGAGAGACAAGTTCGTCTAATGACTCAATGACTTTCTACTCAAACATTGGAATCACAACCAAAGCATCACAAGTCATACCCACGGGTAATGGTAATCACAAACTCATTTCGATCCTATGTTCAAACAAGGCGATCTTGATGCACGCGTGGATAACATCGTTAATCAACTAGCTCTACTCATTAGTCAAAACATGAATTCTCTCCCACAAACCAACAACAACCTTCGAATCGCATCTAACCCACATAATCAAGCCCTTTGTTAAAATGGAAGGATCGTGGTGCAACGAGTTCGGGAAAGACAGTATGATCGGGGAAGAGGTGGAGCCGGGAGAGGTTATGTTGGAAACCGAATCGAGGAAGAAATGGTAACCAAGGTCAACCTAAGCCAATCAAATGCTACAACTGTGGTGGTGGCGGTCACATTGCAAGGCGCACATCTCCAAAGCGTCCTCGAATCGCCGATTACTTGAGAGATAAGATGTTCTTGGCACAAGCTCGGGACAATGGTGTGCGTTGGATGAAGAGGAATTCTTGTTTCTTGCCGAGGGCAATGCAAAGACCTATGATGAGATGTGGATGAGCGGCCTATTCGGGAGATAGGTCACAATCATCGAATGTCTTTCAAGTCGGCGTTGTGATGCTTACGACTACGATGTAGATGATGGACCCTCTGCACACACAATCTTTATGGCTAGCATCTCTCCAATGGTTTCTCCCAAGATCTCTTCCTCACCACAAGTGGCACATCCAAGGACAAACTCATCTCGAGGTATTAAAACTATCGATGATCTTGATGTGCAGCAGATGCATGACAAAGTACAACCAATCGAAACTTTTGAATCAAATATTGAAAATATGGGTAATATCAATATTGTCCCATACGATCAATCGTGAAACAAAGTGAAAGTGAAATTGTACCAAGTGATGCATCTTCGCGATCAACAATGACTATGTCTTTGATGAATACACCGCATGTGCTCCCGATGATTCCATAATTTCGAACTAAATGCCTATAAAGAACGTGTTGCTATCTATGAACAACGCGCTAAATTTGAGTTGACCACTCGTGAAAGGGAAATGGATGACCAAGTGCGTCTGAGAATTAGAAAAAGTAATTTTAGAGAAGAAGTATTGAAACAAGAATTAAATTCTTTGCAAGAAAAACTTTCTAAAACAAACTAAGCAAAAACAAGAAAATGTGAAAATGCTTAAGCAAGAATTTAATGCAAAAGAATCAAAGCTCTTGAGAGATTTTTCTAATCTGAAAACTTTGAAAAACAAACTTGAAAACAAGTTGTACATGCAAGGAAACACCATTCAGACTGCTCACATGATCACTAAGCATAGAGTTCTAAGCGATAAGCATAGTGTTCCCATTATAGATAAACCCAACCCTGAGTATGGAAAGATTGCAAAAGCAGCTCAAAGTGTTATCTATGATGGAAATGAGATTCTTAAACCTAGACAAAAACCTAGTTGCATTGAGTGCACTGAGGATGACAAGAAATTAGATGAAGTCACTAGGGAGAAGATGAATAAGAAACTAAATGATCCTAAATGCAAAGAGAAGAAAGTAATTATCACTCCCCATGACTACAAGAAGGAAAACTGGATTTCCTTGAACAAGTTTAAGACTCGACATTGTTGACTCCGAACAAGTCTTCTCGAAAATGGATTTAGATAAGTAAAGTCGAAAATATTGTAGAAACAAACCCTCCCTTCGGAAAATGCCTAGAGCAACGGTAGAGGGTCGATGTTCTTTTGGTAATCTAATATTCTACAAGTTTCTCTTACTAGAATATCCCACTTTCTCTCTCTCAAAATCATCTATATGCTCATTGTGTTAATGTTATGATATGTGTGTGAACCAATATCCTACAATTGGTATCAAGAGCCATGGTTAGATCATATCTGCACATCTTTGGATTTCTAGTGGTTTTTAGGTGGTTTTGAGTTTGAAAAGTTTAGTGGTTTGGCATCATTTGGTTGATTTCTTGTGTTAAAGTTTGGATTTTGTTAGTACTTTTTATGTTTAGAATCATCACAAGTGTTTAGGGTTTCATTTGGTAAGCTTGAATCATCTTGCTGGTTTTTTTTAGATTGAAAAGTGATGTTTATGTGGTTTTTCTTGCTACAGCTTACTGACATAACGGACTTCATTCTTTCAGAGCTACTTGTTTTGCAAATTTGTAGCGAGTTACGCTTTGGAGCTAGCGACTTAGACCCAGCGACTATCAAAGACAAGTAGTGGATCTCTCCACTCACGGGTAATGACTTGGTAGCAAATGACTTGGTCCCAGAGCGTAGTCTCTTTTAGCTTACTTGAATCTTTAGCTGACTTGATTAATTAATCTGTCGCCAAAATTTTGCTAGCGACTTGCTGGCTTAGCGCAGTTACTACTTTAGCTTAAATGCAAATGTTTAGCTACTCTGGTGGTATAGCTAATTAGTGTTGGCGACTTGGTGTTAAAGGCTTAGAGGATTAGCGACTTGTACTTAGCGACTGGATGTTGATTTAGCGACTTGGGATTATTGCTATTTAGTTGCTAGCCGAGTTGGTTCAAAAATCTCAGCGACTGGGGTTCGAATTTGATACTAACATCTTGTATACTTGGTTTTACTACCGGGATTTCTAATAACTTGGGGAGTAATCAAAATAACACAATGTCACCATCAATCGATCCTTTAATCACCAAAGTACTCTGCTCTCTATGACACGCAACGACAGATTAGTGAAATGTAATGTCACTCTAATGCCATACATTTAATGATTCAGATCATTAATCGTAACAACTCAAATAAGTCACTCTTAATGTTTGCAAATGATGCTAATGGAATGCACCAGAAATGAGCCCTTTCAACATCTCGCTTAGCTTCTCAAACTACTCTTATCTACAAACCATGGATCGAACAAGTCTGTGGCCATCCGTCGTGATTTTCCCACTTTGACAAGAACTGCTTTACTTAACTTAGAACGACCGAGGATTCAAATTACCAAAGAAAAGTTCTCAACCCATGAGTCTCATGCCGCTTCTTCAAACTATCTTCAATCAATTTCAACCACTTATCCGGAAGAATACTCTCGTATTTGATGATATCATGACCGGAATATCTTCAAGAAACACACGGAATGGAAATTCATGAGTTCGTAAACTCATTTATTCAACTTATGAGTAATATGGAAACATACATCAAGGAAGCCGCAAAGAGAATAACAAGTCGAATGAATTGAATGAGTGCCAAGAGACAACCATGGAGCACTAGACATGTCATGCAACATTCAAATGAACCAACAATGACATTGATTGCAATCTCGCTTGTAATGAAAAGGATGAAGAAAACAAGACCGATCTCAAATTCTAGAGTCGTCGAAAAGGTATCAATCGACAAGGTACACTTAATCGATCACATAAATTAACTTGCTCTTTGTGTGTCTAACCTACTAAGAGAAATGAGTATTTAAGAATGAACCTCGAGGAAACAAATTCTAAGTTAGTCAATCAATCTAACCTCTTGATGAAAGACATTGATGACCTCAAAGCCCAAATTGTGATAAGAGCTTCAATATTGTTGCCCCAAAATGAGCTTAGGAAGTCTCATGGAAATAGGATGAACACTAAGTTTCATGTAAACCTTCAACTCTGGGAAAGTCAAATGTAACCACTCAAAACAAACAAAGCTATTAAACAACCTAATGCCTTTAGGTCTCAGAGTTAAACCATTGAAATCTAAGTTACTCCCAAGTTGATAATATGTCTGTTTTGTCAAAACCAGCCACTTCATTGCCTAGTTCGGATATGATGAATCTCAAACCCTGACTTATGTTCAATACTCTAATCACAAAAGGACAAATAGTCAAACAAGGTCAGGCACTCATTTAGTTCAACTAACAAGGTTTCAAATGGATTCCCACCGCGATATTTTTAAGTTTACAGGACTTAAACGAACTTACATTCCTAGATCATGCCTCGTGGATTCCCACAGAAAACTCTTCAAGAATGTAGAACCAATAGGATCCCCATTAATGATACGTCTGTGTTATATTGTGATGCATCCAAATGTGAGATTAAACATGTCACTAACCCTTCTATGTAATTCTACATGTGCCCAAAGACAATGTGATCTCGCCTTTTTCGTGTACAATGCTAAACTCAATCGTGAACATCATGACTTGGTTTCCACGAAATGAACATGGATTATTCAGAGCTATAGCATGCCACAACTAAGGAACCTATTACTTGACTCCTATTCATCTTGAATCGACTCGCCTCCATTAATATCATTTATAAATTATTTAAAAAAATGTTTTTTAATAAAAGATTTATTCGTCATTATCGATAACATCTACGATCCTAGAAATATCATTCAATAATGACATGGACTCAGATGAAGTTCGAACAACTATATAATTTTAAAAAAAAAAATTAAAAAAAAAAAAGGAGTTGAGTTAATGTCAATCAATGGTCTTTGATGACATTGATCAGGGAGATTCAGATAAGTTTTTCTTTATTATCTATGCCATGGGCTTCGTCAGGCTGTTATGATGTTTGCTCATTTATAAGTTGTGGTCGTGTCTTGCTTTTGTGACTAACTCGGTTATGCTATTGTAACTATCTCGGGTTATGGTGTGCTCTCAAGAAGTAGGTTGGCGGTCGATTCGATTCATGTGATTATCCTTGTGTACCCATTTATCGAGCTGCGCTTGCATTAAATGCTTATTTGATTAAATGTTTATTTGATTCATATTTTCATTGCGGTTATCTATGCTAGAGACTTAGTCTAAAATCTAGGTTAGCGACTTACCACTTTTGCACATAAACCATGTGGACCGAATGTGTCAACAACCAAAACAGCTTTACACTAGCGACTTTACCACACTTCATTTTAAAACCACAGGACCGAATGTGTCAAATTGCCAAAGATCCTTCCTATACCCCTAGCGACTTACTATATTTTCTTAAATAAGTTTTTTCTTCTTTTCTCTGCTTTTTTTCTTCTTCTCTCGCTAAAGTAACTAGTTCATTCTAGCCGACTTCATAAAGCTGGTACGCCCCGAATCTCACCTTATTTGTTCTATCTTACGCGCTTGTGTCTAGTTTCTAACTTGTCTTTTTAACCGCATCCTTCGAGCTCGTGAATTGTGACCGCTTGATTCCCACCCAGGTTCGATTTATCATGAAATCGTGTTTTGTTGTTATTATGATGTGGAAAGTGTACAAATTGTTTGGTATATCTTATCTTGATTGTCAAATTTGTTTTCATGATCCGTGGTGAATGATTAGTTGTTTGGGTCGCTCTGTTTTTTTTATTACGAGTGTCTTTGATGCATGCACTTAACGTTGTTCTTGGTAGCTTACTTAGCTCAATGTTCATCGCAAGCGAAGTTAAGCATCAACCCAGCTTACTAAGTTGTCGTGGGCGTAATTAGTTTATTATATTCGCGACTTGGCTAGCGACTTAGTTGTCACGACTTGTCTTCATGTTAGCTAATTAGTAACATTAGCGACTTAGTTAACAAATTTGTAGCACCTTGGTTTTGTTATCATGGCTCTTGCCATATGTTAGCTTAATTAGTAACATTAGCTAACTTAGTTAACAAATTTGTAGCGACTTGGTTTTGTTATCGCTCATGGCCACTTGTCTTTACAAGTTAGCTAATTATTAACATTAGCTTACTTAGTTAATGATTTGTAGCGACTTGGTTTTGTTATCGCTCATGGCTTGACTTGTCTTACAAGTTAGCTTAATTAGCATATATAGCGCACTTAAAGAGCTAAACTATTAGCGACTTGTCTCGTGGTACTAGTGATGGCGACTTGTTTTTGCAAGTTAGCAACATTGTTCACTTTCATGTTGCTAATTAGTCCTGCTAACAGCCTTGTCTATCTATAACTTTAGACATGTTTCATGGATTTTTGTGGTTTAGGTTATTAAATGTTTAAAGGTTAATTGCTAAAGTTGATCTCATTCTCACAATACTTAGGATCTCTCGATTCAACTTGTTGAGTCAACATACTCTATGTAATCTGCTATGACATTTCGCTTAGGCAAACGGTACTTGGTTTCTCTCACGACAACCAAATGTTACTTTTTGCCTCATGCATATTTGTTATATCACTTACATTTGTATCTTGGCTTATGACATGATCCCTTTGTAATGGACTCTTTAACCTTTAATCCCTTATCAACTCGTCAGGTGATAATTTATCTAAAGGATTCTACTTCATTGAAATATCTCACTTATGCCACTCAATCATTCTCTATATGTGTTTTGGGGACCTTCCGAGTTACTATTTCTATGTGTTTATGTCATAAGTGGTGCTCTCAATGTTGTCTCACTTATCATTTATTATCTAACCTGCTCTCAATCATCATCATGATTGTATGTTTACTCGATCATCAATGGCAAGTTCAAACCCTCGAAAAGAGCTGCTACTCCTTCGGCATCATCCAAAGTTCTCTCGACGAAGAAATCCTTCCGTGAGTCAATGCGATGATATTGGAAAAAGTAATCTATGTGGACTCACAAAAGCTACAACAAACCGACACTCAAAGTGTCTATTGACATCCTCAAGAACACAAACTTTTCGTGCCATTACCAAGCAATGCTCAATTCCCACCATTTACATTCAACAATTCGAACACCATTCAATGGGACAAAATCACACCAATACACTTGCAAACCGGATGATGTGGAGTTCACGATTGATTCAGCCATTCTTAGCAAGGCTCTTGAATCACCCCATGTAACCCCAACCTCGCTCCGAATTCCACCGTGCCGACGATCTAATTGTCTTTCTAATTGGTTTGGGTTATCGAACAAAGATCTTCAGGGCTTCCGACATCATCACCGACACATGTATCAACCCGGAGAGATATTACAACTATTCTCAACTTGTGCTTATCCGCAAAACATCGTGGTTCGATAAAGTGAGAATTCCATCTTGCAAATCCTATGGGAGTTGTCAATAGGTTGATGTGAATGTCTCAGATCGATTTGGGAAGAATTTTCTTTATCAATGCACACATTCATATCTCGATAGAACAAATTTCCGTAACAAAGCTCAGGGTCGAAGAAATGAACAAGCTTGTGATTCCCAAAGATCGATTTTCTAAGCTTGTTATCCAAGATTGCAACTAACTCACAACTTCAATCCTAGGATTGAATCCACTCTACATAAAGCGTAAGATGAATTTGTTTTAGGAAACCCGAAATATGTTCCAGAGGTATGGATAATGAAATATTTGATTGCCAATTCCCCGATATTCTACTCACGTAAGATATCAAGAAGAAGGACTACTTCAAACAATACAAGAAAAGAGCTACCAGCTTCCTCCGCTAATGTCACACCCTCTCCTCCACAACCCAATGCTCCCAAGTCCACTTCCTTCTCAAGCATCCTATGCCTCTTCCTAAAAAGAGACTTGAAAGGTCACAACATTCGACACCGCATCCAAGAAGCGTAAAGTAAAAGGAAGAAAGTGGAAAAGGAAATTGGTGAAAATAATGAGGTATCAAAGAATATTACAAGGTTAATCGATGAAGATGATGCAGATCTACAACTTGAATTCAAAGAAAGCCTAGAAAGTCCGAATGTGAAAGCACCGAGAAGTGGAGTTGTGTTAAGAGAACCCGATCATCCGCCACGACAAACAACCCCAATAACACAAGACAAAGGAAAAGGTTGCTAGTGTTGAAACCATCAAGCCGCCACATGCTTTTAACGATCTCATCGCTCCATCAAGCACCACCAATCAATATGAGTCAAGAGAAGAACATAATCATCTCTCGCTAAAGAACAACTGAGTGGACAAAGTGCCCAAATGTTTAAAGAAAACCTTACACTTAGTGAGACTCAATCGCCGTAATGTTGACGCCTGCTGCAAAAAGGCTCGCAGAGAATCTTGAGACAAGATCCGAGGAGACCTTGCGATGGATGAACCAAATCGTTTACCAACTCTCTATCTTCACCAAGGACTTCGATACAGATTTCACGGAGATCAATACATAAATGACAAACCCTTAGATATCGTTACAATCCATGGTTACGTCAACATTCAAGAAGATACATCAACAATTCCTCCGATGTCGATCTTCACTCACAACCGAACTTCCACCTCCTAAACCTCGCTCAATCAACTGCATTTACAACACCACCTACATCGTCACCAACCCCCGAACTCGCTATTACTAGCTTTATGTGGATGCTCCACCGCCTTCACCACCTCGTATCCTTACCTCGATCAACCACCGACAAAGTCGTAAAAGGATAGAAGCCCTTGAAAGGCAACTTCCCAACTGCTGATTCCCTGTGGATCGCGTTCATAGATCGGAGCACCTCAACTTCAATGAAGGGTTGCCGCCATGAATGGGGGAAGTCAAGGATGCCGTGGAATGGGCAATGGAGGCCCCACTTCTTAGACGATTCAAGGACCTACCTATCACCGATATGAGAGCAGCCTGTGAAAAGATGTATGAAGTCAAGAGGGCAAGCACGAGGTTCACAAGAAACCTATGAGGCACTTGAAGAATCCATTAAGTTCGACAATTATGAGCAGATATGATTGACATCAAGGAAAAGGAAGCTAAAAGGAAAAGGAGAGCTATTGTGTTGGAAACATTGAAGAAAGACCAGAAGATCCTCCTCCACCTCCACCACCAACGGGGGCGCCTGGAACTTCGAGTCGGTAAACCTCTATGACAACCAACACACCTCCACCACAACCACCATCATCACCGCCAAAACCTTCCAATCAATCAAGTCCTACAAAAGAACAGAAAAGTTAAGCATGAATCTGCTACTTGGTCGACGGTTGATTCTAGGTTCACATCCACATCCACCTCTATTCTCGATGATCAAATGGTTCACAAGAGTCGCACGTCATGGCGTATTCGTAACTGATGAAGATGATGCATCAACAAATCATATTCCTAAGCCATCAGAAGACTGGTTTGATGCTTACCTGGCTGGGAATCGCACTAGCACATTTTCCAGAGTGGCACGTTCAAGGGACACGATTCAAAGTTGCATTGTTGAAGATAGACCTCCTTCTCCAGAACCTACATGGACCATCCCAGAGTCTAACTCGATTATTCCTGACAACAATTGGGCATCAATTGTCACCAATAATTATGAAGTTCCAACAAGACTCTTATGCACTACACTCGGTGATACGGGAAGCTTCATTAGATGGTTTTGTGAACGGAAGAGTATCTCATCCATAACTCCAAGAGATCTCAAGGACAAGCTTATGAAATTATCAAAGTCTTCCACTCGATGCAAATCATCTTCAATATCGATGGAAGAATGCCATAAGATGTCGAATGACCAAGTCAAGGAGCAAACCAGCCGCCTAATGTTAACAAATCTCTTCCTCTTGGTGGTGAACCCGTCGATGACCATTCAGCCGAATTCTTCTTCAATCATGACTTGGACTATCTCGTTGTGCTCGCTTCATCGAAAGAAGACCACTCTATCAATTTCAAAGATGAAAGCCGCAACTACTCGATCGGGCTTGAAATGATGGTTCCCTGATCTATTCTCAAGAAGAACAAAAGTATGATATTGCCACCATATGGTATCTCTCACTGGGTGGTTCAAAAGAAGAAGTTCTACATCGAAAGACATGGTGGTCGGATAAAAGACGCAATGATGTTCGATCAAAGTCGCAAATCTTAAGTGTTGTTCATGTAGAGATCTTCCTATCTATGGATATGAGTATTTGAAGAAGATAGTCCTAAAAGAGCATACTTCAAAGAGTATACTATTGAGGAAAACGACTTCAAACATCTTCGCCAAATGATTTCAAGATCTCTATCTCTTGAATCTTCAAGGACACCTTGAGCATTTACCGTCTGTGAGAAAAAGGCCTCTCTCTGCATTTGTCACTCTTGGATCTGGGCTTAGTCATTCGAAACGAGTTGAGGACTTTCACTCGGCATGGAAAGCTACCAAACCAGATAAACCTTACATGTCCTCAATGGAGAGCAACAAGGCATGAATTTCATCATGAATACAAAGTCCTCGACACCCGAGAGCCGCTATTTTTATCGACCGATATGGACTCGGGATGCTTATGAGACTATGTGAGCTCTACAAGTTTAGTGACGGTACGCTCAAATTGGTCAAGAAGAACTTGACACCGAGTGAAAGAAGTCAAATTGATATGAAATCTGGGTTAAGACTACTTTTTGACCGATGATGACTTGAAGAGGTGGAACATTTCATTGTCGCAATCGTACGGCGAAGACTCAAGACATGAAGGATCTTCCAGCACTTTGAAAGTTTTGTTGGTGGAAGGCTTTGGATGGTCACTACAAACTTCTTCGAGAACGGAATAAAGACATCTTTGGACTCCATCTCTTATGTATTAAACTGTATTATGTGTGTACTAACTTTGAACCAACTGTAATGCATGTAATAGCTGATAGGTTTTGTATCGTGGATTCCTCTTATTTCAAAAAGGGAACTTCAAGTGTTGTCTTCTTCTTTCATATAAAACCGACACATTTTTCTCCAACAAATGTTTTTGTCTCATACATATTTAATTACTGAGATCCAAAATCTCAAAGGATTTGAAATTTTGATCTGGGAGAAAATGTGATATAAATATGAAAGATGATTAAAGATGACCAAGCTTTTGTGCATACTGCTCTAATATGTGCTAAACATTTTCGAATCTCAAGCATATATTAAGTGGGGAGCATTTTTTCTTTTAACAAATTCAAGACTCTCGTGGTACACAATTTTCCAGCTTTTCAAGGTACCTTGATTGTATGTTAAATGGCTTCTAATCGCTTGTGATCATGCCTCGCACTTCAATATAAAGGGTTCCCTCTAGTATGTGCAAACTCTTCAAACCTAGAAGCACATATCAGGGGAGCAAAATCATGGAAACCTCATCCTTCCCTAAAATGCTCTATCTACCGATTCAATTGGGAAGTGATGTTGATATCTTTAGAAAATGGTAATCAAAGAAGTTAATTTCTTCCTCTTGCCTCCGTGTGCAAAACGATTTCAAACATTTGATGCACATGTTGAGGGGAGCACTTATTCTAAAAATATCAAAACAATTCAGTACAAAATGTTTTGATAATATATCACAAGTATCCTGGATTGATTTTCAAATGGTTTTCAATTGATTCCAATGGCGTATGAACAATACCAAATAGACCGGACCAACTTTACTTTATGTACGGTGATATAAGGATGATAAGGTTAGGTATTGGTTCCCATGATCCGCCGTAATCGGAGGGATCTACCAGGGCAATCCACTAGTTAGTGTAGAAGTCCTTAGGTATGATGATAAAAGGAGAAAGTGAGATATGGGAAGAGTGCGGATCGAGATAGAAAGCAAGCATCGAACAAACCCAACAAGGTTCTTGCTATGAAGTCTTGGTAAGCATCAAGGGTTGAAGAATTAAAAGAATTGAATGCTAAAAGCGGTAAAACAAATAGCCTCCATTTATTCAACCTTAGGCGTAAACCGGTTCAATTCATATGCTACCGATGGTAACATCGGTATTGAAGACAAGACGCTATGGACCCAAAGGACGCATCGCACTTCAACTTTCCAAACCACTCAAGTTCCTCTTAAAAGGACTTGTTTCATTTTCACGGGAACCGACATTATCTATTGACTTTCTCTTAGAGATTGTTGATATTGAAGAAGGAGACCTCTCCCTAGTCTCCCATGACAGATCCAAATATGCACAAATTGAGTCTAGACACCAGATCATCAATAAATCTCATTAGGACACTTTCAATGAAGACTCTGCTTCACACAATGTGGAAAGAGAGATTATATCTTGAGTCCCACGATTATCCTTGTGGTATTGCTCGTAACGTCCGAGTGATATGCAACATATTCACAAATGAAGATGGAAAACCTCTCGAGCCTACATCACACAAGCTCCTCGTAGGTGGCATGTGAGATCTATTATATAGATCAACCATGTGACAACCGAATGTAAACAATGGGGATATTCAATCTCTTGAATCAATCCCGGTTCAGTTATGGATTGACGGATACTTTGAAAACCGTCTTTGTGCTTAACAACTCTTTTCTTTAGCACATCGACTATGTACTCATTTTTCAAACCAAAAGGTGTTTTTATGATTGATAATTGATTTTCAATAAAACCTTCGCTGTATTGCAAAACAATTTCTATTGAGCAATACACCATTGTTTTTCAAATCTCTTTTCATCAATCAAGGACTTAAAATTCATCGTTCACTCACTCCGTGTTGTCTTCTTTGAGATGTTCCAGTTTGAGAATGCCTAGAGCAACGCTAAACCTCCAAGGAAATTCTTCTAATTATACCGATCACAGCAAGACATGTATCGATCAATAGGGAACCGCGGTCGTGGTACTTCAATTCAACGAAGTGATCAAAGACACTTTCGCGATTTATTGCTAACTGCTGTATGTGTACACCGACGCTTGGTACCGATCGTAATGAAGCGGTCAATCCATAGCCGCATGCTCACTTAACACATTCATCTCAAAAGAAATCATGATTAGTGCATCAATGACTCGATATTTTCACCCATGCTTCGCTACGTCATCAATATCATGAATCAACTAAAGCTTCCGCCACTCGGATGAGAAGATATCATGATCCAAAAAGTGAGCATGTCATCTCGAATGTCACAACATCACAAGAAACCAACACCACAATGGATGTCTAAGAGAATTTTTCATAGCTGATGATCTCAAAAGATGGCTCATAATTATTATCTCATGGATCATTAAAGACCTCCACTTTAAAGTACAAATCTATGCACTTTGAAGTTGCACTACTTATGCACAAAGATTGCGGGTTGAAGTATTAAAGTCACGAGCTCAAGAACAAAGTCAAGAATAGAATGCTAGGATTTGAAGTGTAAACATGGGGTGACCTCCTTATGGGAGATTGTTAGGAATTAGAAAATTCCATAAAGAAGAGTCGGTCACCCCAACTATTATCTAGCATAAGTTAGCTCGTAGATTTGTCGTTAGTTTCGTTATTTAGAGTTTATTAGTTAGTTTGCATCATAGTTTAGTTTAGTGCAACACCGCGGAGGAAGGACGGTCTTTACCCATCAGATCCCCGATCCGCAGGCCGTCAGAGGTCGCTTAGTTTGTAATCTATAAATACCCTCTACCTGTGCAAGTAGAGGGTTGATGTTCTTTGGTAATCTAATATTCTACAAGTTTCTTACTAGAATATCCCACTTTTCTCTCTAAAATCATCTATATGCTCATTGTGTTAATGTTATGATATGTAAGTGAAACTAATATCCTACAATGAAGCCTAAAGGGTTCATTGTATAGGTTTCTCATGGCAAGCAAAATCCATCCCACCACCTATGCGGGATTGTTCGCCAAATATAGGAGAGGGTCTAGAATCTTCCTTCTCTATTTTACACTTAACCCTTTGTATTTATCGTCAATCCACCATTAGTAAATAGTACCGCTTAGTGTTTAATGACCGTTAACGTTTTTTTTTTCAGAAATAATTAATATAATACATTATATATATTAATTATATAAATTGAATCTAACGTAACGCACTTGATCCTATAGGCTCAAGCATCGCTCGAACATATGTTTACTTAACCATGTTCATAATCCAACAGCCCTACTTGGACATGTTTCAATTAAACGTAATGACACCGGTAAGCGCTCAACAACACGCCACGCCCCCGAAAATACTAAAGTGTGGTTTCATAAAGTCACAATAAATGATTTATCATTATACTATCACTTTGCTTCCAATACCGTGTTAAATATGGATATGGATCTAAGAATTCCATAGTTTAACTATTATGTTTCGCTTTCATCGATTGATCAAGATTACCAAATCATCGGGACATATCCATATCTCTTTCGGGTATAGCTATACAAACATCTCGACCAGCCCCTAATTTGAAAGAACAAATTATGTATCGACTACAAGCGTAAATCGTGAATTTTACAACACTTCGAAAGTAGCCCTTATAATTACCGCCACGGACAGGGTAGACTAGAGTTAAGAAATGGGATCCACCCAAGCCATCTCCACCACGCCTCAAGTCTAAGGATAAATAATGAACTCATGGACAAGATTTACTTAATGACAAAGATCCATAAAGTAAAAATCTTAGTTAGTTAGATAGTCGGGTATACAAACTTTTAAACACTATGTGAGTTTGGTAGGACCTTCTTTCAATATACAAAGTATATTACCAATGTTAGGAATTAGAAATTCCCAGTATTAAAGAGCTCATCACCTCAAGTGTATGTAATCGCTAGAAAGCTCAGAGTCGTAGTTCTTTAAGTTAAGTAGTAATTTAGTTAAGTAACACCGTGGAGGACTGACGGGTCTTTACCTCCGATGCCTCTGATCCACAGCCCAAAGTGTGGGTAGTTATGTAAGATTATAAATACTCTCACCTTCCAAGGTAGAGAGTGGAGCTCATAATATTATCTTTCACTTTCTCACTAAGTTCTCTAAACCTCTAACTTTCTCTAGAATTCCATCTTATTCGCCACCTTGTGTTATGGTTTGATGTATGTGAAAAGTTATATCTTACAATTGGTATCAAGAGCCATGGTTGGATCATATCTACACATCTTGGATGGATAGTGGTTTTAGATGGTTTTTGAGTTTGAAAAGTTTAGTGGTTTTGCATCATTTGGTTGATCTCTCGTGTTAAAGTTTTAATTTTGTTGGTACTTTTGTGTTTAGAATCATCAAAAGTGTTTAGGTTTTCATTTGTAAGCTTGAATCATCTTGGTTGGGTTGTCTTTGGACTGAAAAGTGATGAATATATGGTTTTCATGGCAATGAGTTAGTTCACTGACAAGTTTTCTTCATAACGACTTGCTTCATTAAATTGTAGCGAAGTTACGTGATAAATCTGCGAGTTAGATCTAGCTAGTTAAAGCACAAGTAGTGGAATCTCCACCTGGGTAGCACTCACTGTGGTAGACTTCATTTGGTCAAGAGTTTAGTTGCTCTTTAGCTTACTTGTGTTTCTAGCGATTTGTGTAGCTAATTGTCGCCAAAATTTGGTTAGCTTACTTGGTCCAGAATGCTAGTTATACTTAGCGACTTATTTTCCTCATAGCGACTTGGGATTCTAGCGACTGGCCGCCTAGCTAATTAATTGGTAGCACTTAGTGGATTTGTTTCTAGCGACTTAGAGCTTTATCATCTAGCGACTTGAGTGATTGTTTACGGTTTTCTTTGATTTAGTAAATCCGTGAAAGAATCTATTTCCTGCTTAATCATTGAGTTATAAAATCGTGATAATCATAACATGTCTACCAACGCCCCATCGTCATATCCATCTGCCGAGGATGTACAAGCAACTGGCTCGATACTGTCCCTCCCATGCTTGACAGAATCGATTACGACTCTTGGGCTCAATCTAATCGATCAGATTGCCTTGAAAGGAAAATGGTGTCAACATTCTCAAATCCATTGATGAAGGACCATATCGAGTTGAAACAACTAGAGACATACTTGATACTAATGAAGATGGTACTTTATTTACGGAATGGACGCACTCTAAGATGTATGTATGAGCTTGATGATAAGGGAGAAAAGAGATTTGATGCGATATCGTGGCTTCAAACATTGTTCTTCAAGGTCTTCCTAAAGACATCTACAAGTCGATCAATCATAACACCAAGCAAAGGCGCTTTGGGATAATGTTAAGATGCTTCTCTCGTGTTCTTAATTAACTATGGAAACATGAGAATCTCAACTCTATGACTAATTTGAGCACTTCAAGATGAAACCCGATGAGAGTGTCTATGAGTACTATGTGAGATTTCATGTTAGTTAATGACATGAGAAACATCGTAATGACTATGCCTAACATCTGCTTGAATTCAAAATTTGTGAACAACATGAATCCTCAATGGCACAAGTTTGTTACACTGTGAAGCTTACTAAAGGATTGAAGAACACAAACTATGAGCAACTCTATGCCTTCCTCCTTCGTAATGAGAGACATGCCATGTTTGAAAAATTGATTCTCAATCAGCTCAAAACCAACCAGGAGAGACAAGTTCGCCTAATGACTCAACAAATTTCTACTCAAACATTGGAATCACAACCAAAGCATCACAAGTCATACCCTGTAATGGTAATCACAAACTCATTTCGATCCTATGTTCAAACAAGTCGATGCCGATGCACGCCGATAACATCGTTAATCAACTAGCTCTACTCATTAGTCAAAACATGAATTCTCTCCCACAAACCAACAACCACCTTCGAACCGCATCTAACCCACATAATCAAGCCACCGTTAAAATGGAAGGATCGTGGTGCAACCAGCCAGAAAGACAAGATGATCGTGGAAGAAGTGGAGCCGAGAGGTTATGTTGGAAACCGTAATCGAGGAAGAAAATGGTAACCAAGGTCAACCTAAGCCAATCAAATGCTACAACTGGTGGTGACGGCCACATTGCAAGGAACTCAGACATCTCCAAAGCGCCCTCGTATCGCCGAACACTTTTAGATAAGATGTTGCCGGCACAAGCTCGTGGACAATGGTGTCTGGCGTTGATGAAGAGGAATTGCCGCTTTCCGAGGCAATGCAAAGACCTATGATGCGATATGGATGAGAAATTTATTCAGAGATAGGTCACAATCATCGAATGTCTTTCAAGTCGCCGACCGTGATGCTTACGACTCGATGTAGATGATGGACCTACCGCACACACAATCTTTATGGCTAGCATCTCTCCAATGGTTTCTCCCAAGATCTTCTCACACACAAGTCGGGCACATCCAAGGACAAACTCATCTCCGAGGTATTAAAACTATACGATGATGTCGATGTGCAACAGATGCATGACAAAGTACAACCAACCGAAACTTTTGAATCAAATATTGAAAATACGGGTAATATCAATATTGTCCCATACGATCAACACGTGAAACAAAGTGAAAGTGAAATTGTACCAAGTGATGCATCTTCGCAGTCAACAATGACTATGTCTTTGATGAATACACCGGATGTGCTCCTCGATGATTCCATAACTTCGAACTAAATGCCTATAAAGAACGTGGTTGCTATCATGAACAACGCTACTAAATTTGAGTTGACCACTGTGAAAGGTGAAATGGATGACCAAGCGCGCAAGAATTAGAAAAGTAATTTTAGAAGAAGTATTGAAACAAGAATTAAATTCTTTGCAAGAAAAACTTTCTAAAACATGCCTAAGCAAAACAAGAAATGTGAAAATGCTTAGAGTGATAGCTTTATTTAATAGATTTTAACTTTTATTTTCTTTAATTTGCATTTAAGTCGCTAAGACATGCAAATTCTACTATAGTTATAATCGCTTTGTTTTTATACATTTGCTTTTAGTTAAACGACGCTTGTATATCTTTACGCTTTTAGGTTTCGATTGTACGCTTATTGACGAAGCGTGATGAGCTATTACTATTCACATTCCTAGTGTTAGTCAATCGATTCCTGCTTTTCCTATACTTATATTATTTTCAACAATTCACAAGTCATTGTACTGAACGCCACGCTCACCAGACATAAACGATCCAAGGATATTTTTAATTCTTGGTAAACTTGCATTTTCTCCTCGGCTGCCCTTTTATCATCCGTTACGGTTGATCGCTCAAAAGCGGTTAGCTCGTGACGAGAAATAAAGAGGGTGGTTCGGGAGGAATCAGTCCGTTAGGTTTCTAGGTTTCTAGTAGGTTATATGTAATTGCATTATAAATACCATATCAATAATACAATATCTCTCACCGGTTTTATGAATCTAACACTATTATCATATAATATAAACACAATTATATTACAAGTACAAATGGATTAAGATCATATAATGTAAATAATTAACCTAATTAAAACGTATCTTGTTAGCTTTATGCAATTAGGTTTGATCAAGAGCACAATAAAACACCCAAATCGATCAAGAGCCCTAATTAGGTTTATAGTGATCGATTACAGAACCACAAGAATCAAAATGGTCGATTCCTCTATGTTGTCACACGCACTTTTGATAGCGATTCAATTATAATGCTAGATCTCGATCACGAAACAAACCAATTACTAGTATTCAAGAAAACCAAACCGAATCTACCACACAAGGGGTGCTCTATTAGCTTGCAAGAAGGGAGGAAGTAAGAGAGAAAATTGGTTTGCTAGGTTTTCAAGTTATGAGAATAATGAATGTTAGAATTAGAAAATTCCATAGTGAAGAGTGTCACCCTAACTATTATCTAGCATAAGTTAGCCGTAGATTTGTCGTTAGTTTCGTTATTTAGGAGTTTATTAGTTTAAGATAGTTTGTTTTTTAGTGCAACACGTGGAGGAAGGACGGTCTTTACCCACCGTATCCCCGATCCATGCCGTCAGGAGGTCGTTTAGTTTGTAACTATAAATACCTCTACCTTGCAAGGTGTAGGGTCGATGTTCTTTGGTAATCTATTCTACAAGTTTCTCTTACTAGAATATCCCACTTTCTCTCTCTAAAATCATCTATATGCTCATTGTGTTAATGTTATGATATGTAAGTGAACCAATATCCTACAATTGGTATCAAGAGCCATGGTTAGATCATATCTTGCACATCTGGATTTCTAGTGGTTTTGTGGTTTTGAGTTTGAAAAGTTTAGTGGTTTGTGCATCATTTGGTTGATTTCTTGTGTTAAAGTTTGGATTTTGTTAGTACTTTTATGTTTAGAATCATCACAAGTGTTTAGGGTTTCATTTGGTAAGCTTGAATCATCTTGGTTGGGTTTTTTTAGATTGAAAAGTGATGTTTATGTGGTTTTTTTTCTTGCAGCGACTTGACATACGGACTTCATTCTTCAGAGCGACTTGCTTTGCAATTTTGTAGCGAGTTACGCTTTGGAGCTAGCGACTTAGACCCAGCGACTAATAAAGACAAGTAGTGGACTCTTCCACGGGTACATTGGTGGTAGCGACTTGTCCAGAGCTTAGTTGCTTTTAGCGACTTGAATCTTTAGCGACTTGATTAGCTTAATTGTCGCCAAAATTTTGCAATGACTTGGCTAGTAACATTACTTAGCTTAATTTGCAAATGTTTTAGGACTGTGGTATAGCTAATTAGGTGTTGGCGACCTGGTGTTAGCGATCAGAGGATTAGCGACTTGTACTTAGCGACTTGGATGTTGATTTAGCGACTGGGATTATTGCTATTTAGTTGCTAGCGAGTTGGTTCAAAAACTTCAGCGACTTGGGGTTCGTAATTTGATACTAACATCTTGTATACTTGGTATTTTCTACGGGATTTCTAATAACTTGGGGAGTAATTCAAAATAACACAATGTCACCATCAACGATCCTTTAATCACCAAAGTACTTGCCTCTATGACACAAACATGTAATAGTGAAATGTATGCTTAATTCAATGCCATACATTTAATGATTCAAGATCGATTAATCGTAACCTCAAATAAGTCACTCTTGTGTTTGCAAATGATGCTAAGAATATGGAACCAATGAGCCTTTCAACATCTCAGCTTCTCAAACTACTCTTATCTACAACCATGGATCGAACAAGTTGTGCCATCCTTCGTCGATTTTCCCACTTTGACAAGAACTGCTTTTACTTAACTTAGAACGACCGAGGATTCAAATTACCAAAGAAAAGTTCTCAATCATGAGTCTCATGCCGCCTTCAAACTATCTTCAATCAATTTCACCCACTTATCCGGAAGAATACTCCTCGATGATGATATCATGACCGGAATATCTTTCAAGAAACACACGGAATGGAAATTCATGAGTTCGTAAACTCATTTATTCAACTTATGAGTAATATGGAAACATACATCAAGGAAGCCGCAAAGAGAATAACAAGTCGAATGAATTGAATGAGTGCCAAGAGACACCATGGAGCAAGTGACATGTCATGCAACATTCCATGAACCAATGAATGACATTGATTGCGTAATCAGCTGCAATGAAAAGGATGAAGAAAACAAGACCGATCTCAAATTCTGAGTCGAAAAGGTATCAATCGATAAGGTACACTTAACCGATCACATAATCGTAACTTGCTCTTTGTGTGTCTAACCTACTAAGAGAAAATGAGCATTTAAGAATGAACCTCGAGGAAACAAATTCTAAGTTAATCAATCTAACCTCTCGATGAAAGACATTGATGACCTCAAAGCCCAAATTCGTGATAAGAGCTTCAATATTGTTGCCCTAAAAATGAGCTTAGAAGTCTGTTGGAAATAGGATGAACACTAAGTTTGCGAAACCTTCAACTTTGGGAAAGTCAAATGTTCGTAACCACTCAAAACAAACAGCTATTAAACAACCTAATGCCTTTAGGTCCGAAAGAGTTAAACCATTGAAATCTAAGCTTACCTCCCAAGTTGATAATATGTCTGCTTTGTCAAAACCGCCACTTCATTGCCTAGTTCGGATATGATGAATCTCAAACCCTGACTTATGTTCAATACTCTAATCACAAAAGGACAAATAGTCAAACAAGGTGCACTCATTTAGTTCAACTAACATGGTTTCAAATGGATTCCCACCGCGATTTTTTAAGTTTATGTGACTAAACGAACTTACATTCCTAGATCATGCCTCCTGGATTCCCACAGAAAACTCTTCAAGAATGTAGAACTAATAGGATCCCCATTAATGATACGTCTGTTATATTGTGATGCATCCAAATGTGAGATTAAACATGTCACTAACCCTTCTATGTGCAATTCTACATGTGCTCCAAAGACAATGTGATCTCGCCTTTTCGTGTACAATGCTAAACTCAATCGTGAACATCATGACTTGGTTTCCATCGAAATGAACATGGATTATTCAGAGCTATAGCATGCCACAACTAAGGAACCTATTACTTTGACTCCTATTCATCTTGAATCGTGACTCGCCCATTAATATCTGCTTATAAATTATTTAAAAAAAATGTTTCTTTAATAAAAGATTTATTCACGTTATCGATAACATCTACGATCCTAGAAATATCATTCAATAATGATACGGATCATAGATGAAGTTCGAACAACTATATAATTCTTAAAAAAATTAAAAAAAAAAAAAGGAGTTGAGTTAATGTCAATCAATGGTCTTTGATGACATTGATTGAGGGAGATTCTCGTATAAGTTTTTCTTTATTATCTATGCCATTGGCTTCGTGGTTGGTTATGATGTTTGCTCATTTATAAGTTGTGGTCGTGTCTTGCTTTTGTGACTAATCGGTTATGCTATTGTAACTATCCGGTTATGGTGTGTCTCTCAAGAGTAGGTTGTGGTCGATTTGCTCATGTGATTATCCTTGTGTACCCATTTATCGAGTGTCTTGCATTAAATGCTTATTTGATTAAATGTTTATTTGATTCATATTTTCATTGTGGTTATCTATGCTAGACTTAGTCTAAAATCTAGGTTAGCGACTTACCACTTTTGCACATAAACCACAGGACCGAATGTGTCAAATAACCAAAACAGCTTTTACAACTTACCACACTTCATTTAAAACCACAGGACCGAATGTGTCAAATTGCCAAAGATCCTTCCTATACCCTAGCGACTTACTATATTTTCTTAAATAAGTTTTTTTCTTTCTCTCGCTTTTCTTCTCGTCAAAGTAACTAGTTCATTCTAGCGACTTAACAAAGGGTACGCCTCGAATCTCACCTTATTTGTTCTATCACGCTTCAGGTTAGTTTCTAACTTGTCTTTTAACCGCATCCCTTCGAGCTCGTGAATTGTGACCGCTTGATTCCCACCTAGGTTCGATTTATCATGAAATCGTGTTTTGTTGTTATTATGATGTGGAAAGTGTACAAATTGTTTGGTATATCTTATCTTGATTGTGGTTAATTTGTTTTCATGATCCGTGGTGAATGATTAGTGGTTTGGGTCGCTTTGTTTTTTGATTATGAGTGTTCTTGATGGCGACTTAACGTTGTTCTTGGTAGCGACTTAGCTTGAATGTTCATCGGGCGAAGTTAGCACTCAACTTAGCGACTAAGTTGCCGGGCTAATTAGTTTATTATATTCGCGACTGGGTGCGACTTAGTTGTCGACGACTTGTCTTTACAAGTTAGCTAATTAGTAACATTAGCGACTTAGTTAACAAATTTAGTGCTTGGTTTGGTTTGTTATTCATGGCGACTTGTCTTTACAAGTTAGCTAATTAGTAACATTAGCGACTTAGTTAACAAATTTGTAGCGACTTGGTTTTGTTATCGTTCATACTGTCTTTACAAGTTAGCTAATTATTAACATTAGCGACTTAGTTAATGTTTGTAGCGACTTGGTTTTGTTATCGTTCATGGCGACTTGTCCTACAAGTTAGCAATCATATATATAGCGACTTAAAGAGCTAAACTATTAGCGACTTGTCTCGTGGTACTAGTGATGGCGACTTGTCTTTACAAGTTAGCGACATTGTTCACTTTCATGTTAATTAGTCCTGCTTAATGCTTGTCTATCTATAACTTTAGACATGTTTGGTGGATTTTTTGGGTTTAGGTTATTAAAATGTTTAAAGGTTAATTGCTAAAGTTGATCTCATTCTCACAATACTTAGGATCTCCCGATTCAACTTGTTGAGTCAACATACTCTATGTAATCGCTATGACATTTCGCTTAGGCAAACGGTACTTGGTTTCTCTCACGACAACCAAATGTTACTTTTGCCTCATGCATATTTGTTATATCACTTCTACATTTGTATCTTGGCTTATGACATGATCCCTTTGCAATGGACTCTTTAACCTTTAATCCCTTATCAACTCGTCAGTGATAATTTATCTAAAGGATTCTACTTCATTGAAATATCTCACTTATGCCACTCAATCATTCTCTATATGTGTTTTGGGGACTCCTTCCGAGTTACTATTTCTATGTGTTTATGTCATAAGGTGCTCAATGTTGTCTCACTTATCATTTATTATCTAACTGCTCCCAATCATTACTGTTGATTGTATGTTTACTCGATCATCAATGGCAAGTTCAAACCCCGAAAAGCTGCTACCCCTTCGGCATCATCCAAAGTTCTCTCGATCGAAGAAATCCTTCCCGTGAGTCAATGCGATGATATTGGAAAGTAACGTATGTGGACCTACAAAAGCTACAACAAAATCCGACACTCAAAGTGTCTATTGACATCCTCAAGAACACAAACTTCTTCGTGCCATTACCAAGCAATGCTCAATTCCCACCATTTACATTCAACAATTCGAACACCATTCAATGGGACAAAATCACACCAATACACTTGCAACCGGATGATAGGGAGTTCACGATTGATTCAACCATTCTTAGCAAGGCTCTTGAATCACCCCATGTAACCCCAACCTTCGTTCGAATCTCCACCGTGCCGACGATCTAATTGTCTTTCTAATTGGTTTGGGTTATCGAACAGATCTAAGGGCTTCCACATCATCCGGACACATGTATCAACCCCGAGAGATATTACAACTATTCTCAACTTGTGCTTATCTCGGCAAAACATCGTGGTTCGATAAAGTGAGAATTCCCATCTGCAAATCCTATGGGAGTCATTGTGGTTGATGTGAATGTCTCGATCGTATTTGGGAAGAATTTTCTTTATCAATGCACACATTCATATCTGATAGAACAAATTTCCGTAACAAAGCTCAAGGTCGAAAGAAATGTAACAAGCTTGTGATTCCCAAGATCGATTTTCTAAGCTTGTTATCCAAGACTGCAACTAACTCACAACTTCAATCCTAGGATTGAATCTACTCACATAAAGCGAAGATGAATTTGTTTTAGGAAACCCAAATATGTTCCTAGAGGTATGGATAATGAAATATTTGATTGCCAATTCTCGATTCTTATTGATACCGCTGGTCATAAGACTAATCGATAATGCCCACTAGAAAATGGATGCCTACCGTAGAACTATTCCTCTTAAGAAGTGGTCACACAGTCAGAAATAGCTAATATAGACACTAGTATTGCATCTATTCACAATGATTCCATTACCTCACCGTCTTCGATATGAATGCTTCAATTTCGATGCGGGTGGTCCAACTGCTGTTACTAACCAAATGGAACCCATTCTTGCATGGGGATCCCAATTATCCAGCTTATCCATTCTTGTTCGTGTTCAACCGCATCGCTCAAATCGCTACGTGGTACCGACTCAGCCGTCCAAGTTATACATGACCGGAGACCGGCCACGCTCATGAACTTCGTTGAGCAAATTCATCTGGACCGTTAGATTTGGTAATGATCATTTTGGTGCTTTATTATGGGTTATGGAGATTATGTTGTTGGTGATAGTGTCATCTCCGTAGTGTATTATGTGGAAGGTTTAGGTCATACTCTCTCTCCTGGTCAATTCTCATGACTCGATCTAGAAGTAGCCTCTAAAACATACACCGCTTTGTTAGAAATCTTAATGGTAAGGAACTCAAAGGAACTCGTGGCTCAAACCTTTACACCATCTCTATCGATGACATGATGAGAGCCTCACCAATCGCTTGTTATCTAAGGCTTCAAAACAAAGTCATGGTTATGGCATCGTCGTCTCAATCACGCTGAACTTCAGCACCATCAACGATCTTTCGTAAAGGACTTAGTTGTAGGGTTACCTAGACTAAAGTATGAAAAGGATCACCTTTGTTCAAAGATGTCAATTGGGAAAAAGAAGTATGCCCATAAACCCAAACCTACTAACTCATCACGAAGTTCTTCATATGATTCATATGGATCTATGTGGACCAATGAGGGTGCAAAAATATCTTTGGGAAGAAATATGTGTTAGTTGTGGTTGACTATTCCGATTCACCGGGTCAAGTTCTTAAGGACAAAGGATGAAACTCCGATATCATCATCAAACTCATCAAACATTGGTGTTAGACTAAACAAAACCATCGTAATTATCGTAATGTACAATGGAACCGAGTTTGTCAACAAACAACTTAGTGAATTCTATGAAAGCGTTGGAATCACCATCAAAGAAGTGTTCCACGAACCCTCAATGTAATCGTGTAGTTGAAAGACTAAATCGCACTTTTGTTGAAGCCGCTAGAACAATGCCGATTTACTCAAAGGTTCCAATGTTTCTCTCGGTCAAGCAATCATGCCCACATGACACACACAAAATCGCCCCCGATCCACACCATTCATGGAAAACTCCATATGAACTTGTCCACAACAGAAACCCAATCTATCTTTCCTTCGTGTTTGGTGCCTTGTGCTATCCAACTAATGAGGGTCAAGACTGGGCAAACTTAGAGCTAAAGTCGACATTGAGTATTTGTAGTATATGCACCAAACAAAAGGGATACCGATCTACAACAAAGAACCCGAAATATCATGGAAACAATTCACGCTACGCTTGATGAGTGACCGGTCAAATGGCTCCCGGACACCCCATTTCGGACCCGCACTTCAAAACAAATTCTATTGGTTCATCCCTTGTTCCAAACTCCTCTCAAGAAACACCATATGTACCTCCATCCAAGATGATGTAAAGAAATTGTTTGATCCTATGTTTGATGAACTGTAGAGTCTACTACTAATGAGGTGTCGATCCTACCATGCGAGGATGCTCATATTCCTGAATGAAGTCAATCCATCGGCCCAACATCTCGAAGTCAAGAAGCACCGCCGATCCTTCGCCTCATCAACAAATCATCATTCTTCAAATGTACATCATGGAAATGCCTCGGCATCAATGATGAAGTTAATCCCTGCGACACCTCAAGATGCTCCATTTGAAAACATATTTGCTACTCCGAATCATCATCGAACCATCTTCTTCAGAGACATCGACTCGCCTACCTCGGTTCCTCAACAAATACCACATGAACACCTCGTAAAATGGACTCACGATCATCCATTAGACAACATCATTGAAACCTCTCTCTCTTTGTATCAACCCTAAGCAACTCGCAACCGATGCCTTATGGTGCTTCTTCAACTCCGACTATCTAAGATCGAACCAAAAGATGTTAAACCGCTATGAATGAAGATAGCTGGTTCAATGCTATGCAAGATGAAATTCATGAGTTTGATCGCCTGATGTACGGGAGTTAGTACCGCCCGGACCGTAGCATGATTATAGCTCTAAAATGGATCTTCAAAGTAAAACTTGATGAGCATGGTGATGTGTTGAAGAACAAGGCTCGATTAGTTGCTAAAGGATATCGCAAGAGGAGGGTATAGACTTTGAAGAATCTTTTTGCCCAGCTTGCTCGAATCGAGGCAATCGTAATCTTTTGGCTAATGCCGCTAGTAAGAACATGGTGGTATATCGATGGATGTAAAGACGGCATTTCTCGAATCGGAGATCTTAAGGAAGTTGTTCACGCCACCAACTCAAGGATTCGTGAACCAAGAGCATCCTACTCACGCTATCGCTTGAAGAAGGCTTTACGGTTTAAAGCAAGCTCCAAGGGCATGGTATGATACATCGCCAAAGTTTCTTCTATCAACCGGATTCATCAAAGGAGTAGCTTGATCCTACATTGTTCACTGTGAAGTCGTGCAAACATTTGATTCATGTTCAAATTTATGTTGATGATATTATCTTTGCCTCGATCGACCCAATGGAATGCGATCGCTTTTTCAAATGAAATGAGTTCAAAGTTTCAAATGTCAATGATGGGACAATGTCATTTTTCTGGGATTACAAATTTCTCAAAGTCCCGAGGCATTTTCATAAATCAATCTAAATATGCAATGTAGATTTTAAAGAAATTTGGATTTGATTCAAGCTGACCTCGCTGACACCCCCATGATTGACCGAACCAAACTAGATGAGGACCTCTCAGTGATCATGATCGACCAAACGAAATATAGGAGTATGATAGGATCCTGATGTATCTCAACGCTAGTAGACCGCATATCTTGTTCTCTCGTGTGCATGTGTGCTAGATACCGTGCTGTTTACTAAAAGCACCTGAGCGCGCTTAAACGGGTCTTCTAAGATTCCAAGGAACCATCAATATGGGACTATGGTACCAAGGACACCGGTATGTCACTAACTGCCTATGCGATGCCGATCATGCGTGTTGTCAAGATACACGTCAGTACGTCAGAGGTGCTCATTGGGTGATAAGCTTTAAGTCGTCCTCAAAGAAGCAAATGAGTACTTTATTTCCCCACAGAGGTTGAATATATAGCCATGTCATCTTGTTGTGCTCAAATCTTATGGATGAGATCTCAATTATCCGACTATGGCTTTGAATTCAACAAAATCCCTCTGACTTCGTGATAATAAAAGTGCTATTGCTCTCTCATGCAACAACGCCCAACACTCAAGAGCAAAGCATATCGACATTCGACATCATTTCATCGTGGAACAAGTGGAAAAGGTGTGGTGGAACTATATTTTGAGGTCGAATATCGCTTAGCGGACATTCACCAAAGTTTTCCAAGAGAACGTTGAGTTTATTCTTCCACGTCCTGGCTTGAAAAGCCTTCAACCGTAAACTCTCAAACGCCTTCAGAGGGAAGAGGAGGAGTAAAGGTCTATCTTCATCTATCTCTTGTAAATAGTTATTTGAAAAACAAAATACAAAATCATAAAATCCTCAAAATCAAATAGAAAATATAAAACTTTCAAAATCCATAAAAATTTGAAAAATTCAAAAATCTTCAAAAAAAAATTATTGTCATTTTGTCTTGTTTCTCTCGGTTCGATAATATCTACGGTTTTGTGTTGTCATTCAAAGAATGACACGGGACTTTAGATGTTGTTCAATTCCTTAAAAAAAAAAAAAAAAAAAAAAAAAAAAAATTATTATTTTTGGGAGAAAGAGAAATGGTTTATTGTCATTTTCAGCAATAACCTCGGTTTTAAAAGAAAGAATGAGCCATGTTTTACCATTTTTCAAATCCTATGCTCGATTCTATAAACTCCTATCTCACGAAAACTAAATGCTTTGAAAAAATAACTCAATCTCTATTTTTGATAATCATCAGACTTACTTGTCAAAATCTTATCTCTCAATCAACAACCTACGCCATTGATTGAGGGGAGAATGATTTCAATTAAATTAAAAAGTTATTTGGCATTAAATTGTTTTCAAAAGATATACAGCATGTTTTATAAATGGAGTGTAAAGTCTTAAAATCCGATCCTTATCGGCCCAAACGCTTTTCACAATCAAGTCACAATTCTCCTAAAAGCTTTCAAAATCAATTTAATCTATAAGAGATCACAAATCTCAAATGATTTGATAATTGTGGATCGGGGAGAATGTGTGATTTAAATTGGATTTAAACCGATAAACAGGTAAATGGTTTTATAAGGATGTACATGCTATCCCCGCCCACATGTGACAAACGATTTCAAATTTTCCATGCACATGTTGAGGGGGGAGCATCTATCTTAAACCTATGATCCAAATGTGATCGCTTTCCCATCATGCGTGTTCCTCTAGTATGTGCAAAACTCTTTTCAAACCTCGAGGCACATATTGAGGGGAGCAAATTTATGGATACCTCATCCTTCCTGAATGCTATATCTACTTGATTTGTCGAGGGAAGTGATGTTGATATCTTTAGAAAAAGGTAATCAAAAGTTAATGCTTTCTCTTGCCTCCGTGTGCAAAAACATTTTTAATACTGATGCACATGTCGAGGGGAGTTCTCGTTCTAAAATATCAAAAACAATTCGTGTACAAAATGCTTTGATATTATATCACAAGTATCTCGAATTGATTTTCAAATGGTTTTCAATTGGATCCAATGGCGTATGAACAATACCAAATTGACCACCAACTTTACTTTATGTACGGTGATATAAGGATGATAAGGTTAGGTATGGTTCCCATGATCCGCCGTGAACGGAGGGATCTACCCAGGGACAATCCACTAGTTAGTGTAGAAGTCCTTAGGTATGATGATAAAAGGAGAAAAGTGAGATATGGGAAGAGTGCGATGATGAGTGTGTAAATACTCATCATTTTATACAAAATAAACCGCAGAATCATCGAAACACCGAAACACATCAAAATGATCAAAATATCACAAATCGGTGTTTATGTGTTTCAAATGCAAAATATCAAAATCGATGAAAAACATATCAAATTTGCAAAATTGCGCTTTTAGTCCCCAAGTTTACAAAATTGTCAAAATAGTCCTCGAGCCCAAATTTCGAAGAAAAGTCACCAAAGGTCCTTTTGTAATCACAAATTATCATATTTAGTCCTTTGGTGGAAAATCTAAAAGTTTTGAGAAAATTACGCTTAGTCCCCGAAAATCTAAATTGGTCAAATTTAGTCCTTGGGAATTTCAAAAGTGTCAAACTAGACCTCTGACTATTAAATGTTGGCAAAAACAACCCTTGACTACTTTTCATAATTTACATGATTGGTCCTTGAATTTCAAATGTTACAATTTTGGTCCTTGTTTTACTTATCCTAATACAAACCAATCCGGACCCTAATATATTTACCCAAGCCCAAACCCAACACCTTTGGCCCAAATATGTTTATCGGCCTTTTCCTTGACCACCAAACAACCCACCATTTAAATAATAATACCCGCCCCCATGCCCCTGCCTTCCCGACCGCTTTTGTTCTGCACCTCCCTCCTCAAGCTTCACCACCTCCCTACCCACCATATTGTCTCCCCACCTCACCTACCTAACCCACCACATTAATGCACCCTTTCCCCGTCCCATATATTATATACAGGATTTGGCGCCAAAACCATCCAAAGGCCAAGATTGCTCAAGAGGAATCCTAGGGCCCTGATTTGTGTTGGGATTTGCTCAGAAAGAGAGAGAAAAGGTTTTGGGCATAAAAGAGACCAAGTGGAAGCATGAAGAGAGGGTAGTTTTTAGTTTTCTTAAATTATATGTCGTTTTTTTATTTGTAGCATCAAAAGTAATTTTCAGTTAAGTTTTAAAGTGTATTTGTACTCAGAAAAGATATTCCAGTGTACTTCAATTATAATTCAGTATCAATTTAAGCTTAAGTTCCATTTCCTTATTTTGGTCTACTGTTGAGTTTCTCAATCTTAAAATTATTGTTAATCCTGTTAACAAGTGTATTTTCAAGCTTAAACAAGCTCAAATAAGCTTGTTGAAGCTTTAGATAAACTGACATTTGCATTTCACTGAATCTTAAACACTGGTCAACAAAAGTCAACACAAGAGCAAAATGGGTACAGAAGTGATATGGGTTGATTCAGGAATTGGAAATGGGTTGTAATGGAAGCAGTGGGTTGACTTTAGTAGGATAGTGTTCCTTGTTTCATTTGGCAGCCATAGTGGCTATGGGACAAATTGTAAGTGAATTTCACAAATCTTGCATAAACCGTATTGGTGCTTATAATTAGTTGAAATCTGCTCTAAAAAGTAGTAATTAGCTTATTTAACTGATTTGATCATTGGTATCCGATTAGTCGGTTGTTGTATCATCCAAGTTGCAAAATCAAGAGTTAAGGGTGTTTGGATTGCTGCCTTATTTGTTCCTTAAGTAAGTTCAGTATTAGCTTTGTGTTGGTTCAAGTTTGTTAGGCTCTGAGAAACTCATTTGAGTCATCAAGTTTGTGCCTACACAACTCCAAAGTCAAAACTTTGGTTTAACTATCTCATTAAGCCACTGTTGGAATTTTTGGGTATGCAAAATCTTGATTTGAGTATTAAAGTGTTAACCATTGCTTTAAGTACACTTCTTTCATCATAACAAACCAATATCAGTCATTAAACTGGATCAAAACTTCATTTTAGTCAAAGTTCATCTTTGTTTCAAAAAGTCAAAACTTGCAAAAAATGGTCTTGTGCAGATATTGCAGAATGTGCACAGGGTTTAATAAGGGTTTTTAAGGTTTGATTTTTGGTTCACAAGTAGTTCTCTTGGTAGTATTTAAGGCCTCATAACTGCTTTTGCCTTAAGCTTTCTGGATTAGCTTCTGCATAAGCTCAAAACAGGCACCATTTGCCCTGCACAGGACTCAGTTAATACTGAGTGCCTTCTCAGTTTCTGAGCTAGCTTGTGCAGAGCTTGTATAAGCTTTGTAAAGGCTGTTTTTTTGGTTAACAGTAGCTTATTAGGTCTAGTTTGAGTATTAACAATTGGTTTTTAGATTATAGCTTATTTGGTTGCTTATAATTGGTCTGCAAGTTGACACCATTTTCTGTTTTTAGCTCAAGTTCATAATCATCAAATCTGTCTTATTGTGTTAATCAGTAGCTGTAACTTGTTGATTTTAGTCTAATTTGGTCACATTAGTATATCATAGCTTCTGGAATCAGTAGGTAGCTCATTTTAGTCATTTAGCTTATTAAAGAGCTTATTTATAAGCCCAAATCATAGCAGCTTCATAATCTTCCAAGCAAGCACCTGTTTTTCTAATTTTCATAGCTTCCTTATATAATTTTAGAATTTTCCGAAAATTTTATTTTTATGTTGCTTTGCTATTTTCTTGATTTTAAGTAGTTTTTAGCATTTTAAATAGCATTTAATAGAAAAATTGAAAAGGTTCCAAAAATAATTTTTCAATTTTCTCAGACTTAGATAAATATAAAAGTAGAAAAAAGTAATTTTCTAGATTTTTCATAGCTTATTTGGTAATTTTAGCAATTTAATTAGTTTTTAATAGTTTAAAATCCATAGAAAATAGAAAAATTGTCTCAAAAATACATAAATAGTTTTGAAAAGTTTATTTTGATATTTTAGATTTTTCCAAGTGTTAATCTTATTTTTCTAGCTCATTTTCCTATTTTCTTGTAATTTAGGTAATTAATTATTAGTTAAAAATAGTTTTAATTAGATAATTAGTTATAAAATAATTTTATTTTCTATAAATTTTCTTATATCATTAGGTTGGTAAAAACATCATTTTCATATTTTTAGGGTTAATATTGACTTAGTTTCACTTTTTATTTTTGTACGTCACAGTAGATTTTAATTTAAACGTGACGTTTTAGGTTTTAAACGCTCATCACTTTAAATATAGTGATAGCGTTTATTTAATAGGTTTTATCTTTTAATTTTCTTTAATTTGCATTTAAGGCGCTTTTAGTTTGTTTGATATTTCGTAGTCATAATAATCTCAAATTCCTCTATCATTCAAATTTCTCGATTACTAGACGCTGATTTATCCATTGCATAGCTCACTGGGACATAACGACCGGGAAAATCTATACTCCTCGATCTTAATTGCATCGGTGTTTGAGCAGCTTTTAGTTTTTAGGCTTGACTGCTTAGCACCGATCAAATTTTGGCGCTTATGCCGGGAGTCAGGCGATTTATCTCCTGCTTTAGCGTATTAGTTGTTTGAATCCTCACTCATTGTTTATATCATCATTCTCTATATATATATATCCATATTTTCTTCTAAAAATCCAAAACCCAAAAACAAGCAAAACGATAAAACACAAAAATATTTTCTTTTGTTTCTATATATGTATCAAAATAAAATACAAAAAGAATCGTCGCTTTCTCTAATAATTAACAACTTAAAAGATTACCACCGAAAACCAAGGCAAGGCACTACCTAACTGGGGTGCGACCATAATAAGTTCCCGAACTAAAGATATAAAACTTGCCTGTGTCCATTGTGATTGGTGTACCTTTTTCAAAGAAGCCATTCACCTTGGATTATTGGTTAAGTTCATCGTTGTTTTGCCTCGATCTTGTGTTAATTGATTTTGTTGTGATATCGACGCTTCGTAATCCGTGAAACCCAAAAGATTCTTCTCACCCTGATTTTTACAAACCGCCTTCATAATTCTCATTCTCATGTGATGATTTTCATAATTCCATTTCTCTCCTTAGCTCGAGTTTCTTAGAGTTAACTCTAGTGTATGCGCGCTCGCTTCTTCTAGATCCTGTAAGCCCATTTCGTGAGCTTGTCAAGATTCCAAGAAGGCGTTCGCAGACGTTTCGCCCATCGATCGGATCGAGATCCGGATCGCTCACACTCATCCCGCTATCATGGGATGAGATTCTGTGTGAGCTTCTCCGTGCACCCATCGACGGGTATGGAGATGTTATCGTTGCGCCACCATCGCGGCCGAAAATTTGAACTCAAGACCGGTTATCAATCTGTGACCTCTAATCAATTCTTTGGTTTTGAGCGGACGACCTCATGCTCATATTCGATGGTTTAACAAGATTGCATCTACCATCAGTATAAGAATGTCCCTTCAAGTCGTTGCTTCTTCCTGCCCTGCTTTCTCTTGAGGGCAAGCCCGGATTGGCTTGAAAACAACCCCCGCCTATAGAGACATGGGAAGATCTCGTGAAGAAATTTGTGAATGAATTTATCCACCTTCCAAGACCACGAGTCTTAAAATGAAATCATCAAGTTCACTCGGAAGTTTGATGAATCCAAATGAATCGTGGGATCAAGCAAGGAATTGCTTGCAAATGTCCTCACCACGGTTTCTCCGAGTTGATGCAACTCGACACTTTCTACAATGGAGTGAGTCAATCGATCAAGATTCTCTCAATTCCTCCGCGGAGGAAATTTCCTTAGCAAACCTGTCAAAGAAGCTTTGGCGATAATCGAAAACAAGTCCAAGGTCCGCACCGCACGGGCAAGTTTCGTTGTTTCCCAAGTCGTTGTTGGTCCTTCTTCTTCTTCATCGCCTCGTAAGTCGCCTAGCACCGATGCTAAGATTGATAAACTACGAAGCTATCCAAGCTTTGGTTCTTCCAACCAAGAAAGTCTCTTTTCCACAAACTTCACCTCCTTTGAAGTTAAGAAAGTGAAGTCTGTATACCGTGGTGGCCCCCATGCTTACTATAACGTATGGCCACCGACAAGAACCCTTTGGCCAATGCCGTATGGGTGTCTAATCAAGGAGGCAATCAATATCGTGCTCCTCAGAGACCAACCACCGCCCTAACCACTACTCGACCTCCGGTTTCAATTTAATCAAAACCGTAACTGTAATCGTATCAGACCAACCAAGGTTTTCAAAACCAAGGTCAATTCAATCAAAACAACGGTTTTCAAAATCGAATCAAAATTTCCAACATCAAGGAAATTACAACGAAACCTGTCGTGAAATTTCAACCAAGGGTATTATCATGGCAATAATCCAGGAATTTTCGTAATCAAGGCCCTAATCCTAATAATAGAGGCCAATTTCTGCAAAATCAAGCCATTGTTCCAACTGCCCATCATCCGATGAGTGTTGAAACAATTCATGAAATCCCAGAAGAAATGAATCGGTTGTTGGTCCAGATTTGAGATCAAGAAGTCTTTAAATGATCGACCCCTGCCGCTGTGTACTACTACCTAGCAACACGATCGCTAATCCGAGAGGCTATGCTAAGCGATCACAACCAAGTGGCGCTTTATTCGGACCCGCTGTTCTTACTACCTCTTCTTCTCTCTCCGAAGGTAGTGGAAAGCTAACCCGAGGCGACAAAGGACAAGGAACTTCCTACTAATAACGGAGGTGCAATAATGTCCATCCTCGTGTTGTCCCCAAACCCAAGCCCGAGTTGTTTTGAACCTCCAGCTTGTTGACCCTAAATCCAAAACTTCTATTCCTTATCCTTCACGGTTACATGAGCAAAGTTCATGAGAAAGCTAGTCATCGATGGAAAAGTTCTTTCAGATTTTCCAAGAGCTACACTTTGACATAAGTCATGATGCCATCATGTTGATGCCCAAATTTGCATCCACTCAAACATATGTCGAGCAACAAAGAAAGCTGCTTGAAATGGCTAAAACGCCTTTGAATGAAAATTGCTCACAGCTTTGTTGAAAAAGCTTCCTCGAGAAGCTTGGAGATCCCTAAAATTTCTTCTTCCTTGTGTTTTTCCTCGATGATTGAATGCTTTGCCAGCCGATCTTGGAGCAAGCATCAACTGATGCCTTATTCAAAGGTGGAAGCAACCGCTCTTCCTAACTTATTCTACACGCATGACTCTCGAGCTTGCGATCGCTCTATTCAAGGTCCTCTCTGCATTGCCGAGGATGTATTCGTGAAAGTAGGAAAGTTCCCTCCCACCGACTTTGTAGTCGTTGATTTCGATGTCGATCCTCGAGTTCCCTCATTGTTGGGCGGGATTTCCGAGGACGGGCCGTGCTCTTATCGATGTATTTGAGCAAGAGATCACTCTCCGTGTGGTAAGTCATATTTTTAACCTCGATCGACTTCGAGGTACTCCTCAAATTATGATACCGAATCAGTTAATCCGAGTCGATTTAATTGACATTGTTTTGAGGAGTACTCAAGAGTTTCTTGGTTATCTTCATAATTACGTGGGTGGGAATTCCAATCCCACCACATCTTCTCAACCTATCATTGCCGACTCTTCCCCTCTCACCCGCTTGAGAGTGCATTTCTTCCGAAGAGATCGATGAATTCTGGTTATCGATGAATCAATTCCTACCGAATTGATGGTGTGTATGATTCGGAGGGGATATTCTTTATCTTGAACAGCTTGCTCAATGAAGATCCATTACCTTCACCCTCCGAAGAGATCTCTATTGAGGAAATCAAATCAAGGCAATCATCCATCAAGAATTTCCCGAGGTTGAACTTAAGGACCTACCTCCTCATCTTGAATATGCATTCTGAGGGTGATGATAAATTACCCGCCATTATTGCTAAAGACTTAACCGAGGAGGAGAAAACTGCCATAAAGGTCTTGAAGTCACACAAGCAAGCAATTGCTTGGAAATCCTCCGATATTAAGGGTATCAACCCGAGTTTTGTACTCACAAAATCTTAATGGAGGATGACTTCAAACCAAGAAATCCAAAGTCGAGAAGGGTGAATCCTAAGATTCACGAGGTGATCAAACAAGAGGTTCTCAAACTTCTTGATGCCTATTCGATGCATCCGATCTCTCGATAGTCCTTGGGTTAGCCCAATTCATTATGCTCCAAAAAGGGTGGCATTATCGTTGTCACGAATGAAGAGAACGAGTTGATTCCGACTCGATCGGGTTACAGTGATGGCGTGTGTGTATTGACTATCGAAAGTTAAATGACGCCACCCGAAAAGACCATTTTCCTCACCCTTCATGGACCGGATGCTTGAGAGATTAGCGTGAACGAGTACTATTGTTTCCTCGATGGTTTCTCGTGATACTCAGATCCCCATTGATCCAATCGGATCAAGAGAAACTACATTCACCGCCCATACGGACGCTTGCCTACGCACGATGCCTTTTGGCTTATGCAATGCTCCCGCACGCCCAACGTTGTATGATGGCCATTTTCCACCACATGATCGGGAAACTATGGAGGTGTTTATGGATGACTTCCTGTCATTGGGGACTCATTTCAGACTTGTCTCCCACTTAGACAAAATGCTTAAAGGTGGAAGACACCAATCTATGTCTAAACTGGGAGAAGAGCCACTTTATGGTTAAAGAGGGCATTGTCCCAGGCCATAAGATTTCTAAGAATGGGATCGAGGTAGATAGAGCAAAAGTTGATGTCATTGCTAAACCGCCTCATCCTACCACCGCCAAAGGTGTTAGGAGTTTTCTAGGTCATGCTTGGGTTTTATCAGATTTATTCAAGATTTCTAAAATCGCTCGCCAATGACCCATCTTCTCGAAAAAGATGCTCCTTTCATCTTCTCTCGAGTGCATCAAGCTTTTGAAACACTTAAGAAAAAGCTTACGGAAGCACCCATTCTAGTTGCCCCGACCGACTTACCCTTCGAGCTCATGTGCGATGCAAGTGATTTTGCAATCGGTGCGGTCTTGGGCAACGCAAAACCAAGCATTTCCACCAATCCACTACGCGAGCAAAACTATGATCAAGCTCGGACTCATTACACCACTACGAAAAAGAATTATTAGCGGTGGTATGCGTTTGAGAAGTTTCGCCATATCTTATCTTGACCAAATGCGTGGTATATACGGATCACTAAGACTCAAATATCTCTTTGCAAAACAAGATGCAAAGTTTAGATTGCTCGCTGGGTTCTCCTCCTACAAGAATTTGATATCATCATTCGTGATAAAAAGGAGCCGAGAACTCGTCACGATCATCTCTCCCGATTAGAGAACCCTCATCAAAATGTGTTCGAGAAAAGGAAATCAATGAAACATTTCCTCTCAAACACTCAACGTGGTTTCGGAGATTCTTCTACCCCATGGTTTGCCGACTTTGCAAATTACCATGCGGGTAACTTTATGGTGAAGGATGTCGTCCCAACGTAAAAATAAATTTTTAAAGATGTAAAACATTATTTCGGGACTACCCTCACTTGTTTAAAATCACGTGCGGATCAAGTCATCCCTGATGTGTGGATGGTCGGGAAGCTATTGACATTCTCAAAGCTTGCCATTCTCGACCCATCGGGGACATCATAGCCCCAACTACACCGCCAAGAAGGTGTTTGATTCGGGATTCTATTGGCCCACGATCTATAAGGATGCCCATGAATTCGTTGAAACCGTGACGCTTGTCGTCATTCACGAACATCTCATAAAGGAATGAAATGCCGCAAAACGCCATTCAAGTGTGTGAGATTTTTGACATATGGGGCATTGACTTTATGGGCCATTTCCTTCTTCTCATGGTAATAAGTACATACCGTGGCGTTGACTACTTGTCAAAATGGGTTGAAGCTAAAGCTTTACCCACCAACGATGCCCGAGTTGTTGTGAAATTCTTGAAATCCTTATTTGCTAGGTTTGGAACTCCACGAGCCATCATCGATCGTGGTACAGCGCATTTTGCAATGACCAATTTGCAAGAGTCATGCAAAAGTATGGTGTAACTCACCTGCACTCTATCGCGCACCACCCACAAACAAGTCGGCAAGTGGAAGTTTCTAACCGGGATTAAAGAATCTTGAGGACGGTTGCCATGAAAACCGTGCCTCTTGGTCGGATAGATTAGATGACGACTGGCCTTCCGACAGCCTCACAAAACACCCATTGGGTGCACTCCATACAAGCCGTGTACGGAAGGCATGTCATCTCCCGCTTGAGCTTCGAGCACAAGGCATACACTGGCCTCAAGCATGCTAACTTGATATTCGACAATGGGTGATCATAGGAAAGTTCAAATGAATGAATTAAATGAACTCCGTGATCGTTTCACGAGAACTCTTTGATCTATAAACAAAAGACAAAGAAGATTCATGACTAAAATCAAGAACCGCGCTTTTCAACGTCGTGATCGAGTCCTTCTTTTCAATTCAAGATTGAAGATTTTCTCGAAAGCTCAAACTCACCGGTCCGTCCATTTACCATCGCTAAGGTTTATCCTTATGGTACCATTGAGTTATCTCAACCCGATGGTCCTAATTTCAAAGTGAATGGTCATCGAGTGAAGCATTATTTTGGAGAGACATTCCATCCATGGTTGTCCGGGATCTTCAAACTTTCCCCATGAACCAATGAATGCGGGGATCGAGTCAAGCTAGCGACTCGGTGAATCAAAACAAGAGATGCCATATGGGTTTTCACCCATATTTCTGCCTTCTCACCTCTTTCTACCACCCTAGCGGGGTGCTCACATGCCAAAAAAAAAAAAAAAAAAAAAAAAAAAAAAAATCATCTTTCTAAATAATGGCCATAGTATTTCCTTTCACGTTCTTTTGTTTCGCAGATAACCGCCGGTACTTTGAATATTGAGGGCAATATTCATCTCTAGTGCGGGGATTCTCACGAATTTTATCACGAATATACCGCCTCGATCCCTGCTTGGCCAAAATTTTTTTTGGAGTAAGTGTTCTACACTTCCTCATCAAAGTTATCGATCCACCTTTGTCTCAGAAGACAAAAGGATTGGCTAATCCAGAGCAAACGGCTCTTGGTAAAGATTTATCAAACCGCTTATATGGCTTGCAATTTGCCCAAAATTGTATGGTTCTCAACTCACCATATCCTAAAAAGTGAAGAGTTGGCTAGCCGCAAGTTTATGGCTTGTGGTAAAGGCAGCTGAAAAACCATAATTGGTAATCACCACCAAAGATAATTTCGATAATTTATCTAAGAGTTGGCTAGTCCGTAGGGCACGGCTTACGGTAAAGACAAAATCAAACTGCTGGAAGTCGTATCAAAATTTTGAGAATACTTATTTCAAGAATTCAACTAGTGAAGTTCTTGTATGTGTGCATACAAATATCTCGATATTGACACACAATATTGCATAAGGTGTGTGACAACATCAAACACCTATTTATGACAATCATCTTTCAAACTTCTAAAGTTTAAAGTATTCTTATTCTTTAACGTAAAATGTAACTATGCTCTTAGTTGAGTACAACTAGTCCATATGGTCATTATGAGATTCTACCATGACTAGTATTGAGTGTCATCTCAATTAAACTATCATTACTATATTCAAACAACAATATGCTCTTCTAAACATTTGTAATCTATGAACATTCATTTGGTAATGTTTGGTGCCTTCCTAAACTTCAAGTTTGTTGGCTATGACAATTATGCAATAATTGTCGTATTGTACATCCATGTAATTTCATTAGTGGGAATGGCTCTAAGCTTAGAGATGAATTTCTAGATCCAAACATATTCCAATAGAATATTTATTATACTAGTTATCTAATAACTTTCAATTAGATATCGATGTTGTCAAATCATCTTGCATCCATGCATGATACAACAATTCCTCTATACAACATGATGTTCATGAAGAATCCTTGAGTCAGACATAAGATCTCATTCATGTATTATCATATCAAAAGATATGTATCCATTGAGACTCTCTAAATGGTATGTCATGTTGTATTAGACTTATTAAACGTATATGTTTATAAAAACAATAAACATATATGCCAAGGTTGTATATTTTATTTTCTAAATCTGTCAAGTAAAGTTTCATTCTAATCTAAGAATTAACATTTGATTTAGATAGAATGTTACTTCCCATATATTATACAACATAAACGATTTAAGAAAATAAACGTAATACTCCCACTAGCTTTTGGAATACTCAGGAATTATCTTAGTTTCAATTGAAAATCAAAACATGAATTTCATAATTTGAACATAAGATTAATCTCCCAGATGCATGCTTTGATCCATATTTAGATTCTTGCAATTTGTACACTTCAAAAGATTATATGAATTCATGAAACTCTTTTGATTACTTACCTTCCTTGCAAAAGTAATCAGTCAAGAAAGAGGTTTTGATATTCCATTGTCATATTTCATAATAATAAAAATAAGTATGACAATTAATCATTTTTATAAATTTAATGTGCATAGGAAAGAATATTCGATCACAATCAACTACTTGAGTATGATTAATAATCTTGTCATAATGCATGCCTTAAATATGTATACAATATTGTCATATGAGCTCGACATAAGAATCTAACCACTTGGGTTTTATTCTTATTGAAGAAACTCATTTTTATTCTATAGTCTAACTGTTTAGTTTTAAGATAAATCAAGTTTTTAAAAATTAATTATCCTTATGGACAACATCTTAACATTCATAGTATGAGTATTTTACCGAATTCAAAATTCAACAATGCATCTTTATGATAAACATATTCATCATGATCCTGTGACTCATATTCCTCAACATTGATATAAGGTATATTAATCAAGTATTTGAGGTATCCTTGCGGATCTACGAATGAGAATTTCATCATCCCAAGGTTTAACGTTCAAATGTGTAGCCTCATCATGACATTCACTAGTGTGTTTTAGAAGGTTGTGTATTTTTTAATTGTTTCTCTTCAAGATCTAAAAATGTTCCCACTTGCTTTTAGTAAGTAGAGACTATCTATAATTACTTAGCACGTAGAGTAACAATTAATTGTTCTCTTTTGGGACATTACAAAACACGTTGTGTTAGCCTTAATAGTTTTATTAGAAGTGATGGTCATTCACGTTTAGGAACTTTGTAACGTGTGTTAGATATCGTGCTAGAATAGTCAACGGGCTCGTGGATTGGACTAAGCTAAATGGGTATTAGTTTAGTTAAGCTTGCCTTATATCCAATCCAACCCATGTCCAAGCCCACGAAAGCCCATGGAAAGCCTTTTGGGGCATCATGTATTCCAACTATATAAACCCCTCAAAGTCTCATTTGAGGGTGTGCTTGAGTGTGTGTGTGTTTGTCATATGAATATTATTTTCATCTTCTTTCCTTTATCTCTAAACATACATACAATTCATATTCAAGTCACCAAGTTCTTCATCTTTTCCTTTCTTATTCTCACGCATATCATCAGTTTGTGTTTCACGTTTTATGCATACGTGTGTTTGTGTCTAAAGTTTTGATAAGGTATAAGTGATAAAAGGGGCTTTATAATTGGTATCAATCGCCTAACAATGGTTTAGGAGTGTTTGTGTTTGTTTTGAAGTTACTCGTACTGCTCACGTTAGTCATCTTTGTCACGCTTAAAGCTTTAATTTTTGCACTTAAAAATTCAAGATTCTTGTGGTTTAAGGTTTATTTGGTGCTAAAGTTTCAGTTTTTTGCAAAAAGTTCGAAGCTTTACGTGTTTTTCTTCATTTTTAAACTCGTGTTTGGTTCATTGGTCATTTCTACTCGTAAGCTATGCAAGCACTTTAGGTGAAAAAGGTATACATTTTTGTGTTATTCGAGTGTTTTTAAGGCTATCTGTGCAAGAGAAATTGTTTGAATCACTGGAAATTTTTTACGCGTATGTCAAAACCCTAGTTCTACGCAGAAGAAAGTCAAACCACGCATAAGCTTTTGGTGCATTCTTCGAGCTTCAACGATTACTCGATTGCTTCCTCACTTGGATAAGTTTGTGGAACACTTCGACTTTGGATATCCCTTACATCGTGATAGTGTAAAGGATTTTGGGCAAAACCTAATCTTACGCATAAGCTTAGACTTACGCGCGAGAACACTTTACGCATAAGCATTTTCTTACGCATAAGCATTTGTCTTACGATAAGCTAAATCTTACGCATAAGTTTTTCTACGCCTAACTTTAAACTTACGCATAAGCATTTCCTACGCCTAAGGAATCTACGCCTAAGCCATCCTACTCGTAACCATATCCTACTCAGAACCCATTGTCACGCCTAAGCTCATAAAGGTTTAAAAAAAAAAAAAATTGGAAAACTTAAGTAAAATTTAAATTTTGAGGAGACTAAACGTTCAATTTTACGCGAAATTCAAATTTTGGTATAACTTGAAAATTTTGGTCAAAATTCAAATTTTGGACCCAAATTCAAAACTTTTTCGTCAAATTTGGCGTCAAAATTGTCATAACTCAAATTTTCGCACGACCTTAGAATTGATTTTTATAGTGAATTTCAAATTTTGGGAGAAAAATTTTTACGACCAAGGTTACGAGTACGACTTTAAGAAAAACTTCAATCGGCAATATCTTTTCAAACACAACTCCTTTATCGTTGAATCGATCCTACATCAACTTTATCAGAACATACCTTCATCAATGGCAACTCTGGCAGATCGTCTCAAAACTGCTTTCTTTGATTCATTCTTCAATGACCTAAACATTAGTCCAACTACACCAAATAACAACCAATGGATTTCAACGTATAATCCGCAGTTTGCTCAACCAAGTATGCATATGGGTCAAGGAGGACAAATGGTTGATGTTATTGGGAATCGAATGGATTTGCTACGGGTATACAAATGGGGAATCGATGCAATATGCGGGGCAGTTTGATGGACATCAAGGGGTCGGTGTGAATCGAATATGGGATATCAAAATGGGAATAAGCTTTATGACTTCGGTTCAAGAAGCTACCTCTAACAATCACAACAAAGATCTGAGGTATTTTGATCCGTAATGCGATGTCAAACGATCGACGAAGCTTGAAAGGATCCGATACATGTTGATGTTAGCACGTAAAGAAGAATCGGAATTGAATTGATCGATGCGTAATACGAATTCATGAATCCAAGACGGCACATAAAGCAATCAATACCGCAAACTCAAATATACAATCAATCGGCAGGACTCAACATCAAGCGGTACTTTTGATACACCTCCGTCTATGACACGATTCACTCAATGAGGTACCAAATTATAGTAATGTTGCTAATCGGTTTACTCATGATGAACAAAGATTCGTGACATCAAGCACCTACTTATGATACATACCTGGACAATCCGAGTTGTAGCAATACGAACTCTGAAACTCCAGATGTGGGTCCTAATGGCGGTTGTGTGGCACAAAATACTGAGACTGATGAGGAAACCCGTGCTTATTTTGAATCATTAATCAATAATTGTGGTATTGAGATTGAGAAAGTTAGTAAGGTCAATCGCGAGGTTAAGGCAGCGAATAAAAAAATGACCGCTGAGCTTGAGAGTTACAAAGAGAACGCCGAGCCTTTGAATTTCATACAAACAAAGTATCGAATTAGAAATTGGTTATCGAGATTACGTTTTAAGAGAAAACAATTGCAACTCAAGTATGACACACTTGATGTGAATTTGAACTTGAAAATAAAATCTTTAAACAAGGAAATTTCGATCTAAATGACCAACTTTCTAATAAAAAGCATCGCTTTTCGATCTTGAAAAGAGAAGAAACAGTTGATTGTCGATTTTTCAAAACGAGAAGATTCTCTTCTTGATGAAATTCGGATAAAAATGAAACTATCAAAAATTGGATAATTTGCTTCTTACAACGGGTCATTCCGCTAAAACAAACAAGATGGTTTCTAATCAAGCAAATCCGATTTTCACATCGCGCATAAAATGGCTCTTGGTAACAACCCTTCTTCATTCCTCAAGAAAGCTCGAAATCTCGAATGTGTTGAACAATGGAAAACCTTTGCATGAACCCATAATTGTTCGTGATTCTCTTGAAACGTTGGAACTATCTCGAGGAGAGTAGATCAAAATGAAACAAAAGAATCCAGATCTTAAACCGATTGATTATAACAAATGGAACAAAATTAATGGAATTACTTTTGTTAATCAAAAGAAAAGTCAAAGTTTTCCATCACACCAAGTGTTTCAAACAAAGTGTCAACACCAGTTTCAAAATCGCTTTAAAACCGGTTGTAGTCTCCAAATCTCTTTCGAAAATCGAACAAATGTCTTCAAACAATCCTTTTAACACAAGTGATACTAGAAGCATTTTAGATGACGTTAAAACTAGAATTGGGTATCTTCAAGAGATCATAAAACTAAAACCAATATTACAACAAACATCCGGTTTAACAGCTTTGATATTGAAGAAAATGTTTTTGAAACTCAAATTGCCCTCAATTGAATAACATCAACTCAAGGGTAATTCATGTTGAACAAGCACTTTGAAAGAAACAATCGACTTTGTCAAGGACCATAAATCCCGGTAAAGCAAGCTAATGAATGTTTTGAACACATCAAAGTTTTGGAAAATTTGAATGATTCTCTTCAAGATGTTATGACTACCGATATCATGTCCATTATTTTACAAACATATTCTGTTGAAGATCATGAAAGACTCGATCCGAGACCTCCGCAATTGTTTCAAAATATGAAAAGCTCTTGAAAACTTGAAAAGAAAACGCTCCTATTTTAAACAACTTGATCGAAAACCGAGGAATGCAAGTATGACAAAGCGTCGTATGAGCGTGCCTACAAGGACATGCAAGAGCAAAATGATCTTTTGAGAGTTCAACTGATGTCTAAAAGGAAAGGTTGTGGATACTAAGATTACAAAACCATTGGCGAGGAGAAAACAAATGTTCCCAAACCGGTTTTCAAACCAAAATGTCTATTTCTCGGTTTGCTCCAAAAGTCAATGAGAAATATGATTTGTCAAAATAAATACTCCATAGTCTTTTCCTATCAAAAAGAGAATTATCAATGATTTTGAAAAACTGTTTTTGATAAAGAAAAGTGTTTACACATGGCAATTCTAAGACTAGTTCACGGAATGTGACCAAAAATCCATTAAAGAATCATTGGTTCTAACGACATGGTCAACAATCACTATCTAGAAGAAGCTAGGAAAAGGCACAGACTGAAAAGACGGAATTTTAGGTGCAACATCTAGGGTGATGAATTCTACAGATTTCAAGGCAATCGCTAGTAGTAGTAAACCATTACCTAGGAACACTCTACAAAAGACTAGGGATTGGCTTGCATCTAAGATTAGTTCATAAAATAAAATGCTATGCCCTTAGAAACCAACACTAGGAATTCTAAGTCTTTTTCGAACAAGAATCAATTTCCAAAAGATTGTAGTGACAGAGTTAAAGCTACTGTTTTAAACAAGAATATTGAATTTGTGCGTACTACATGTAAAAATGTGTCTTTTCACTAATCATGATGCATGTGTCTCACAATATCTCAAGAAAGATAATTTCGTACAAGGCACAATCCACTAAGAAACCAAATGGAAACAAGCCGTTGATAAAAGACAAACAAACAGACACCTAATAGGACGATCTCTTCAGACGTAGTTTTTCTAAAATGAGTCTTCCATCATGTCGATAAGAAAACAACTCCTAGATCTTACCTTAGGTGGATTCCCACGGGCAAAGTTTTCAACAAAATAGGTCTTAGATGGATTCCCACAGAAAGATTTTGATACTTGCACCAACACGATAATAGTGACAATCATTCGGATAAGGAAGTCAGATCCACTACAACCGTTGATAGTGATCACCCTCACCGTGAGGAATCATGTACTTCTAACACTATTATTTGTGAAAATTCTTCTTCTGTGGATGCAGGTACTTGTAAAAGTGTTGAAGGTTCATATACCCCGTGTGGTAAAGAAGAACTTTATGCCTATTTCGCATGTGGAAATCCTTTTCTAGTTCCTCTCTTATCTCCACTTTTACTTGTCCCAAATTAATTTCTCTTTCTTCAAATCTTCTATGTAAATATTTTTGAAAAACAAAATACAAAATTTGAAAACCATCAAAACAAAATACAAAAATAGAAAATTTAAAAAAATACAAAACATTAGAAAAGTTTCCAAAATCCGAAAATATTCTTCTCACGACATGTCTCTCAGATAATCGATATTTCAGACGTTTCTAGAAATGTCATTCAATAATGATACTGGTATGTACAGATGCTTGAGCGAGAGTTCTTTAAATGTTTCTAAAACATGTCGCTTCTCAAATTTTTCTTAAAAAATTAATGGCTTTCGTATACTTCAGTACGAAACCCGGACTTCAAAATAATGGCTTCTGAACACATCAGTTCAGGACCCGTGCTTCAGAGAAAGGAAAGTGCTTATCCAAATCAAAGGTTTTAAATATTTTTTCAAGCGCTATTCCTAAAAACATAATGGCTTGTAAGTATTTCCGCTTGCAACCCGATCTTTAAAGAAAGGAAAGTGCTACGCAAAATCGATTTTCATAAATATTGAGCACTTATCCTTAAACAAATGAAGATACTCCCTCTAAACCCTTAATTGATTCTAACTTTTCTGTATGAAAAATATGCTTTCGTTAAGGGGGAGTATTAAACCAAAATTGTTCCAAAATTCATGCTCAATCAGTTTCTCTCCAAATACTTTCCGAAAAACATATCTTTTAATCATTTTGGTTCAAAAATATCATGGATATGCTATTTTTGAGGGGGAGAAAACGTGATTAAAATGTGATCAAAAAGTTTAATGTTCGTTGTTTGAATCTCAAAATGAGCTCGACTCAGTTGAAACCAATGAATTGACGAGGAATCATGTACCATCTCGAGAAACTTTCTACGGACTTGACCAGGACGGGTAATAATTTCAAGCTAGTTCTCTAGTGATGTAAACGTGTCTCGAATCGGTCTAGTTCATTTAAAGTCGATCAATTCAAAAAGTGCGAACTCTACCCTCTATGTGCATTTACATCAAAACATATAAGCACATGTGAAGGGGAGTGTTTCGAAAATATAAAACTCGGAGTATTTCAAACATGTTTTTCTATCATAAACACTCTGAGAGATTTTCAAGAAAAATGGTTTTATGGCAACATGGGACAGTCATGGAGTTATAAGGTGACTAAGGATAGGAAATTTGTCCTATGATCCGCCAGAGCCGGAGGGATCTACCCAAGGACATCACCAATAGTTTAGAACTAGAAGTCCTTAGGTATGATTGAAAAAAGGAGTAATGTGAGAAAGGAGAAGGAAAGGGTTGAAGAATTAAAAAGAAATGTAATGAAAAAGGGTGATAAGAAATAGCCCTCCATATTCAACCTTAGGGCAGAAACCGGGTTCAATTCATCTGCTACTGGTTGTCACTAGATGACACCGGTATTGAAGACAAAGACGTCATGGACCCGGTGACGCACCGCACTAAACCTTCTAGCCACTCAATTCCTCTTAAAAGGATTTGTTTCATTCTCACTGAACCCTACATAATCTATCGAATTTCTTAGAGATCATTGGTATTGAAGAAGGAGACCTCTCCTAGTCTCCGCCAGAAAACCAAAACGCACTATTGAGTCTAGAGCCACGAGATTCATCGAAAAGATCTCATAGGAACACTTGACATGACATCTCTTGTTGTTCATCAATTAGGCACAAGTGATATATTCTAGAGTCCCACGAGACCTTAGCAACCGCCGAACATTTATGAGAAGTTTCACATCCGTGATCTTGAATGATTGAATGGAAACTCTGCCGGTGGTCAACATCAGCGACCGACGGCAGGTCACTTGGTAACTCCCGTGGATTACGCTTAGTGTGTCTCAAACGGTCTACATCGTGGAGTGATGCTTCGTGTACTTGACTCATCCGAATGTAGATGTACTTTGGTATATCGCATTATCTCACTTGTGGGACTCCAGTTCAGGAACGGCCTTTGTGAGAATTAGAGATGTGTTTTCACACTATGCTGTTAACACCCTCGAAATTCAAACTTGTAAGTGCCGAAATCCGCTTATTACTAACATGTTTTATGTTTTCTTCTTATGGAATCTCCGGAGCGGATTGATCGTGCAAACTCTCCACATGCTCATACAAACAACACATGAAAGTTCTCATCAAAATCAAAGGCTACTCAAAGTTAAAGATGATTCTTCGTCAATGTCAAAGAATCTACAAAGTTTAAAGAATAGAGAACCACATCATTGGTAACCAAAAGACAAATAGAAGTGTGAGCATGGTGGAGAAAGACGTGGAGACACCAAACCAACGAAGTTGACAACGGCAGACAACCACATTAATAGATCACAAAGCATGAAGGAACAAAGAATCAAGACTATTCTATATCTACACACAAAGTTCAAGCTCGAGAAAAGTAAAGACCAAATCAAGTGGAGCATCTTTTGAATGACCACCCCTTAGGGGGAGATTGTTAGCCTTAATAGTTTTATTAGAAGTGATGGTCATTCACGTTTAGGAACTTTGTAACGTGTGTTAGATATCGTGCTAGAATAGTCAACGGGCTCGTGGATTGGACTAAGCTAAATGGGTATTAGTTTAGTTAAGCTTGCCTTATATCCAATCCAACCCATGTCCAAGCCCATGAAAGCCCATGGAAAGCCTTTTAGGGCATCATGTATTCCAACTATATAAACCCCTCAAAGTCTCATTTGAGGGGTGTGCTTGAGTGTGTGTGTGTGTTTGTCATATGAATATTGTTTTCATCTTCTTTCCTTTATCTCTCTAAACATACATACGAATTCATATTCAAGTCACCAAGTTCTTCATCTTTTCCTTTCTTATTCTCTACGCATATCATCAGTTTGTGTTTCACGTTTTATGCATACGTGTGTTTGTGTCTAAAGTTTTGATAAGGTATAAGTGATAAAAGGGGCTTTGCACGTTCACAGTTCCTAACTCTTGTTTGTTAATAACCTGCTTCATAAGAAGTTTAAAAAAATCAGAACTTCAATTTTAAGACTTAATGTGATTCATCACAATTCATAACATGATGTAGTCTTATTAACCTTCTAGGTTGGATTCTTATTGAGTATATACAAGCTTACTCAATTTCTAACCTTGATAACTTTTAGGAAAAAAAGAAGTTATAGTTATCTTGAATCAAACAATACTAATAGAGTTTGATTCTCCTAATTGAACATACCATAAAATTGTTGTATTCTATTAAGGATTGATATTGTGAGACAATCTAACAATATGTAAGATAAACTTATACTCTTTGACTTACCTATTTACCAACTAAGTCAAACTGAATGGTATAGTAGTATTTTCAAGCAAATTGCATGTTTTATAATACAAGTCTTTGACCACGTCAGCTACTTCATGTTCATGTCTCAATAAAAGACATAAACATTTATAATCCCACTATATGTTATTAGTCATTGATCAATTTAATGACTTTTTGTATATAAGAAGACATAACAAGTCGACGTCTTACTTTATATTATAAGTCTTGTAACAATTAAAAGACTTCATTTTTGTGGCTTTACAAAAAATATAAACATATTTAACAAAATTAATCATGAACACCAAGTCTTGGTTACAATAGTAATTTCAAATTAATCGATTACTCCATTTATTTATGACATTCAAGGAATACATAAATATTTAAGTTGAAGTAGTCTTTACTATTATCTTGACACATATTCTAAATAGAGAAATCTTACATTTTATGTCTATAAGTACTACTAAATGTTAGTCTCTTACCTTGCGGTCAAGAGAATCCTTTAATCATAACACTATGTGTTGTACCTTGCACATAATAAAGATTTCTCTCACTTATGCATGGAACAACATCATGTAGTAGAAAACAACACGACATTCGTTTGTTTATGTGAACAATATGATAAGCATTACAAGTAAATGTAGAACCACTTTGTCGAAAACTATAAAAGGGGTTGAATAGTTTTACCGATTAAAACTTCGTTTTAAACTATTTAGATCGACTTATGTCAATCTATTTATTATGTGTGTTGGATAATGATAGATAAGCATATAAGTAAATAATGTAAAGATAAAGAGTAAAGGAACACAAAACCACGACACGAGTATTTATAGTGGTTCGACTACAAGGACACCTTCCTTGCCCTACTCCACTCCCCGAGTACCCCACTTGAGAGTTTGTAAGCACTACACAACAAAACCTCCTTAATGTGGCGGAGAAGCCTTCACAATGTCGCCTACTCTTTATCCGGTACTAGGCTAGACACCGAGTTCTTCCACGAGGTAGAACCACACCTATCACAACGTCGCCTACACTTTATCCGGTACAAGGCTAGATACCGAGTTTCATTACAAAGGAAGAACTACTACCCAACACTGCACCAAATCACAACTACCTCAAAGGAGACACACTCCTTGTTACAACACTAGAAGGATATCAATATCCTTTAACCCAAATTATCTATCTTGTACATCGATTCACCATATCGAATGTACACCCTTGGCACCTTTCACTAATGCCTTCGACACGACCCTTCGGCACCTTTCACTAATGCCTTCAACACGACCCTTCGGCACCTTTCACTAATGCCTTCGACACGACACTTCTATAGAGGGAGAAAAGAACTATCAACAAGATACACTTCAGTGGACTTGATGATTGTGGAAAACTATAAGGGGGGTTGAATAGTTTTACCAATTAAAACTATGTTTTAAAATATTTAGATCGACTTATGTCAATCTATTTAGATGTGTATGTTGGACATTGATAGATAGATATATAAATATGTAATGAAAGATAAAGAGTATGAAGCACATAACCACGACACGATTATTTATAGTGGTTCGGCTACAAGGATACCTTCCTTGCCCTACTACACTCCCCGAGTCACCTACTTGAGAGTTCGTAATCACTACACGATACCAACTCCTTATGGCGGAGAAGCCTTCACAACGTCGCCTACTCTTTTTCCGGTATTAGGCTAACCACCGGGTTCTTCCACAAGGTAGAACCACACCTATCACAACGTCGCCTACCCTTTATCCGGTACTAGGCTAAGTACCGAGTTCCATTACGATGGCGGAACTACTACACAACACCTAACCCCAAAGGAGACCAACTCCTTATTACAACACCATCAAGGATATCAATATCCTTGGATACAACCTATCTCTATTTGTATATCGATGCACCTCATCGAGTATACAACCTTGGCATCCTCCACTAATGCCACTTGACTTGAATTCTAGGCATCTTTCACTAATGCCCTTGACACGGACGTTTGGAACCTTTCACTAATGCCTTCGTCTTGACTCCTTTAGCATTCTTCACTAATGCTTTTGACACGGACGTTTAGCACCCTTCACTAATGCTTTCGTCTTGAATCTTTCGGCATCCTTCACTAATGCCTTTGACACAACACTTCTATTGAGGAGGAAAGAAGTATCAACAAGAGAACCTTAGTAGTCTTTATGATGACGAAGCATGGCAACTCATGGACTTGAGCTTGCTCGACCTCAAGAGGTGGTGATCTCGCCTTTAAGAGGAACCTAGAGAATCACACAAAAATGAAAGACAAACTACATAGAGAGATCCTTAGGTCTGAGGTTAGAAGGTTACAATACTTGGGGAAAGTATGTGTGGGAGTGACAGCCCAAAAGGAAGAAATGGCTCACTATTTATAGAAGAAATTTAGTTACTGTTCCACGGATCCGTCTAGTGTAATACTGGGGATCCCTGGGACGCTCCCTTTTGCCCATGGGTTTTGGGTCATGGGTTATGGATCATGGGTATCCAAGTAGATACAATGTATCTACAAGATGCAATGCAACTAGTCCATGGGTCATGGGTTAAAACCATGGGTCATGGATAATATCCATATGTGACTTACGCATGATGTCATGCAATGGGTTGTGGGTCATGCTCCATGGGTATGGGTCATGGAATTTGGGTTGTACCCAACTACATTCAATGTATTTGGTCAATGGGTCAAATACTTAGGTTTCTACCCATTTATATTACCCATTATGATACATACTAGTTATGTATATATTTACCCAATATGTAAACACTAGTTGTTGTACATATGTATTACTAAATCATAAAATCACTTATACTTGTTTTAGTGTTTTATGTGAAAACGTAAGTGTGTTTGTAAACTATTGGCTCAAAACATTTACGTATTTTATTTGTTTCGTTAAAATGATTTTACGTTTGCTATCGACAAAACATTAGAAGATCGTAAAATATAAATAAACGTTTTTACGGCTTATTTGTATTAACAATCTCCCCCTTTTTGTTGATGAAAAAACATAAAATTATTTTAATGAAAAACTAGAATTCGTAAAAGTTCGAATTGGAGTTTTTACTCTCTTCTCCCCCTTTTTGTCGAAACAAAAAGTGCGTCGAAAAGATACTAACACAATGTTTTTAAAAAAAGAAAACATGTGAAAGGAAAATATAGAGAGCAAGTGACGGGAAGAGTTCTCGTCTTAACTCCCCCTTGACGATTGCATCCCTTTGTGAGGGCGTCAAGTAAATAAAAATTACTAAGCTAATGCATTGCAACTAAGTTTGCAAATGGTTTCGTCTTTGTGACGATAATGCTCCCCTTGATGATTGCAACTTTGCAAAGGGACGTCATGAAATGTAATCCAAAATGTGGATTATATTGCAAATGGTTTTGCAATGTATTGTTTGACACAAAGCTCCCCCTAGCTTAGTGTGTCAAAGTCTTCATGTGTATTTTGAAAATCTACAAAACAAAGGTTAGAAAAACAAGTATATAATGCATAATTTCTTGCAAATAAGACACAAGTTAGTAGAAAACATGTCTTCTGCCGCACGGATCCCACGGTTCCCTCCTTGGAGGGATCCGTCAAGGCAAAACGCAGGGATTCGGCTGTCTGATAACAGAATTCAGCAATGGTGATGTAACAAATAATGTTAACATCAAAGTGAGATATGTATTCAAGCAACAAACATATACTCAAAGCAATATGGCATATAAATTTCCATTTAATAAAACATAAGAGATGATCTACAAATCTCTAAAAACTAAGAGAATGATTTAGCCATGTAATATATTTTCTACTAATACTAATAAGTGACCAAGAACTTAAGAAGCATCAATGTGCTTGAGTCTAAGGATGAGTAGACTTGTTGATTTGGTCCAATCTTTCAAGAAGATGATTAAACATGAAATGCAACTCATTTCGTACTTCTTGAACAAGTCCTTGGGTGATTAGACAATTAGAGCAATTATTGTCTTGATTAGGAACCGGAGGAGATTGGATGTTTTGAGGAGGCTCAACAAATAATGGTAGTGTTACATTGAGCAATGTAGCATGAGGTTCTACTAAGAACGAAGGTGGTGGTAATGGAAATTCCTCCATATGATCAAGTCCTTGGTGGTTCCTTGTTTCCAACGGTGGACTAGTTGGTGTTGTAGGTGGTTCCCTATTTAACGAGAAGGTTGGTGAGTGGGAAGTTCTTGGTGGTAAGTGCTCTAATGAATAGAGATTTGGATGAGAGATAGGTTCGGTGAAGGAGTGTTGTCTATGTTCTAGGAATGAAGACTTAGGCGTTTTACTAGAACTAGGTGTGTTTGGTTTAGAGCTTGATGAACCCTTTTCTAACCCAAAAGGTCTAATGCTAATTCTTGCGGTTCTCTTGGCAATTGTTGATTGGGTTTGTTGAGGTGGAATTCTAGCACTATTATCTCTTATGGGTGATGATTCGGTGGATGAAATCTCATGAACCATATGACCTTTCCTTTTGGATGAACCTTTGGTTGAAGAGTTGTTGCTAAGTTCTTTGGTCATGGTGAGGAGTAATAGAAGTCTCTAACTACTGATTTATAAGAATGTGGTAAGAGTGATGACTTAACCTCTCAAGAGTGTTTGATTTATAAAGGGTGAATTTGAATTAAGGAATTAAATTCATGACCACTAAGGGAATTAGGCATGCACCAAGGTCAACTAAGGTGTTGTTCAGCTCTAGGAAATCATTAAATGGTAACTAAAGGTGTTTAGTTTACCAAAGATGGTTTAATTTTGAAGGAAAAGATGATTAGAGGCTTTTTGTAGACACGGGTCCCACGGATCCCTCTCACTAGGGATCCGTCTGGTTATAAACCAGGGATCCGTCTATCAGACAGAGATGTGGTGACATAATTATGCTTTTTGTAAGGTCTAGTACCTATGAATCTTGAGGATTTGACATTCCTTAGATGTCTTAAGTAGTGGATGTCTTAAATACTCAACCATAAGGAGTGAGGATACTCAATGATGGTTTTGGGTAAGAAAGTGGACTTTTGAGAGTGTAACTAAGTGCTTGAGGAAGATACCATTTGATTAGGAAATGGAAAAATGATGGAAATTAGTCCTAGAAATCAGATGATGACTCAAGAGAAATTTGAGAAAATCCTAAAAAATAAAGAAAAATGAAAAACTAGTTTTAAACCTATTATGAGGTAAGAGTGACTAGAATTAATTTTCTAAAATTGATAGAAATATCAAACTAAGTGTTTTGAGATATGAGGAACAAATGTGTGAGCGTTGGAGTGGAAATATGGTGGTTATTAGTGAATTGATAAATCAAAAGCACCTTTGAATTTGATCCTAAGTTAGCTACGTGTGAATGTGAGACCTACTGTGCTTGAGGAAGGCTTAAGCGGTATTAAAGAATCATGTTTAGCTAACATGTTGTGATCAAGGGGATAACTTTGATGTATAGTGATCTATATCTGGTATCTGTTTTCCCGGATCCCACGGTTCCCTCATTGGAGGGATCCGGCTAGTTATAGTCCAGGGATCCGGCTACTGCAGAACATAAGGTTTTCAGCAATTGTGCAATTTTTGCACTCTTAGCAAATGCTTATCCTAGTCGTTTCTGCAATCAGTAAATGTATGCACACAACAAGTATAACGCATAGCATGTATGGGGGGACTAAAGGGTAAGTAAAGATGAGTGACGACGACTACTTGAATGAATTCAAGATGTCATAAAATCTCATCGTACTCGTTCCTAAGTTAAAGTGTTCAATGCCAAACAAGGTAATTCCTACACACTACTTCATACTCTACATAAGTATTGTTTAGTTGTTACAAACCATTGTTTTAAATTGTTTTCACAAATTAAGGTCCTATGACCTTACCTTTCATCCCCATCTCCTTCCATATCACTCCCCATCTTCGTCCTCATCTTCATCCCCTCCACTCTTCATCCCACCATCTCTACTTCTTTTTCTTCAAGAAGTTAGCGAAACACTTGAAGATCCCTTTAGTTTGTTGCCATTCTTGTGATGGGCTAGGAATGTCCGGCAATTGATTGATGTAATCCAAAGGGTCGAGATCGGTGTTGCCAAGGGGGTTGCTACTTCCTTCTCCTTCTCTTTGTCTCTCCCGCTCATCCGATGAATCCGTTGGTGGGTGAGGTCTTTTGCCATCCACCATGAACCTTGTAGTTCTCCCTCGGATAACGGCACCATAACTTTGTTGTAAAAGCTATGATCAAAGGAATATAGAGAATGATCTAAAGCAAAGATGAAGTTTGCTAGACGGGATAGGAGCATTGCATAAGGGAGCACCATCTTTTCCATGCTTTTCACACTCGTCATTCTCTTAATCATATAATATGCATGGTTGAAGCGAGTCTCGGTCACAAGGCAATAAATCATGAAGCTCAAGCATGCATTCGGATGATCCTTGTTCCCTCCCAAACAAAGCACATTCTCCCTTACCACGACTTCCCATTTCTTATACAACGGGAACATCTCGGAAAGCTCCATTTGAAATGGATCCCTATAGATAACTTTGGAATTTCTAGTAACCCTCGATGGGGATGCCCTTTCCATGAACACGGTATCCCTTACCGTGGTTGCTTCCGGGATTCTCATGTGGTATACTTCATGATGATCTACCATGTCGTGTAGCTCCGCCAAAGACCATTCATTGGAATACATGCAAACTCCTTGATATGGAACACATAGTATTCTTCCAAATTCTACAAGTGAAAGGGTGTACTCATGCTCATTTATGATGAAGACAATTGAGATGGTCCCGTTCTCATTCCTAACTATTCTCATTGTTTTGTAGAATTCAAGCACGAACACCGGGCAAATTTGCTCGTTTATGTCTAAAAGACAATCAAAGCCAATTGTTCCAAAAACTTCTCGGATGTTGGTGTTAGCAAGGAATGAAGGTTCTACCACATGACCTTCATGAAAAAGCCTCTTTTCGAGCAACTTGAAAGCTTTCCTATCCTCCTGGCTAAGTCTATCCTTTCGATGATACATTGGGATGTAGTGGGTGGTATCGTGATAATCTTGTTGGCGGTTACTAGGCATGATTGTTCACAAGAGATTGTTTTGCTTGAAGGAAATGATCAATTTGCTCCTGTGAACAGTACCTAGGTTTTTGTTCGTGAGTCTTTGATAGAGGAAAGTGATAGTGGAACTTCCACAGTGATCATTTCTGACTTATGTTGTCTTCTGTTGCACGGATCCCACGGATCCCTTGTATCAGGGATCCGGCTAGTTCAAAAGCAGGGATCCAGCATAACAGCAAAAATTCAGCTTAAGTATTCCTTGATAATTTTGGTTTGGGAGTTCTAAAATGCCTATGGTTGATGTTTAAGCTCTATAACTTATGGTTTGGGGTTTTAACGGTTTAATATTAATCCTATTTGACGAGATTCCCTTTTTATGAATAAATCATAATTCTTTGGGAGTTTTTTTTTCAAAAATTATGATAAAATCCCATTTTATCATAATATAAAAAATTTCACATGGATACTCATTGACATAGATGAAATGTCAATAGTCCTTTTGTGAGGAATAATGATCAAGGCTCTCGAATAGCCGAGATATCATTATTACTAGTTTGTAGTGTTGTCTATACAAATCAACGAATAATACTATTCTTGATGATGATTTCAATATAGATAATTACTTTAGTGATTACTAAGAAAGTGTAAATATACTACTAAGACTTTAATAAAAAATATTTGTAATTTATTAAAAATCATATATTTGCTAAATATTCTTTTAAGGAAAGAAATATTTAGAGAAATTCTTTGTGATTTTCTTAGAATCCCCAAAATCCATGTATGGGGGATACTTTGCTAAATATTCTTTTTACGAAAAGAAGTATTTAGAGAATTTCTTCATGATCTTCTTGGTATGCCCAAATCCAAGTATGGAGAATTCTTAAAAAGGAAAATATTAGAACGTTCTATCATTGTCCAACATTAAACAATATGATGATTTTTAAAACATGACTTTAAAAAAAATCCTTCTTTGTAGTTTTCAAACATGCACGGATCGTATCAAGTTTTTAAAGTTCAACATACTCTAATAAACTTTGTAACGAAGCTCTGATGCCAATTGTGGAAAACTAAAAGGGGCGGTTGAATAGTTTTACCAATTAAAACTATGTTTTAAAATATTTAGATCGACTTATGTCAATCTATTTAGATGTGTATGTTGGACATTGATAGATAGATATATAAATGTGTAATGAAAGATAAAGAGTAAGAAGCACATAACCACGACACGATTATTTATAGTGGTTCGGCTACAAGGACACCTTCCTTGCCCTACTCCACTCCCCGAGTCACCTACTCGAGAGTTCGTAATCACTACACGACACCAACTCCTTATGGCGGAGAAGCCTTTGATATGTGTCTAAAAACACATATATTTTACATTGTTTAAACCCACTAAAACAACCAAAAACACATAAATAACCTTATAAATGTTACAAATATCATGAAAATGTGTTTTTATGTGAACCGGTACAAAAAGAGTGAAACAGTTCGATTATGTCGATAATATCGATGGTTTCGCGAAGCCTATTTTAATTCTTTGAATCAATGGTTTTCGCCTAAGTAAAAATGCGTTGATGGTTTCGCCAAGACTAACGTTTCAGCAGATACTTCCACTAAATAATATCCGGTTCTTAAATAATATCCGGTCAATACCGGTCAAACCAAACTTCTGCTTTTCCTCTACCTCACATACCCCACCAAAACCATACCACCCTTCCACCTCCCCGGTATTCCACCTCCACTTGCTTACCCACTCACCACCTTTTCCCGCACACCTATATCACCACAACTTTACCTTCCCTATACCATCACATACCTTGCTTTTGCTATCAACCCCACCACTTGACCCATAAACCTATCCAAACATGTCCCCTCCACCTCTACATGTGAACAAGAAGCATTAATTGTTGCAGAACTGCCTCAATCTACTAGTAGCACTTTTGGCGCCAAAAGTCACTTAAACGGCCGGGATGATTTCTGCTTATCCAATGGACATGAATTAAAGTGGGATTTGATTGGAATGATGGTGGGAACTCAAATGACTATAAATATCAGAGGAGAGGCAAGAGAAGAAGTTACTTCGGCTAATATAGCCTTAGTCATGTAGTGTAAATGCCTTTGGATTAGCCATTGGTCACGTAGTGTAATTTTAAAATGCTTTCTTTAAATTACTTGTCATTTATTGTTTTAATATTGTAGTGTAATGAAACTTTATTTCCAGTTTAATTTCAAGTATCTTTCAGTTTCAAGCTTTTACTTAATTACCTTTAATTTTCATGTCACTTTAAATTCTTGTTATGTAGTTGTTTTATGGACTCTATTAGCTCACATAAGCTCCTGATAAAAGCTTTCAAGCTTTTAGAGACCTTAAAATAAGTTTAGTTTTTAAAATCAGAAAAACAATGAAAAACCAAAAATAATAAAGTGATCTTGGTGAAATTGCATGGAGCAAGGTTAATTGTGGATTGCCTTTGGTTTAGAAGCTTTATGGGAAGCCTTAGGATGTGTTCTGTAACCATGGTTCTCATTTTCATCTTGGATTCATTTGTAAGCTTCATTTTTACCAGTTTTTGCATTTTATTGTTCTAGTCTTTTATATGCTTTAATTTTCATGTTCTGTGCTTCTTTGTTGTTTGTTAATGATGTTATAGCTCAATCTTAGGTTGTTATGTTTTGGATTTGATTGTGGTTTGATGTTGCACTTGACTGTTAATATGCAAATCTTTGATGTTCATAGGCTTAAACTTGGTTGACATCTTGTTTATGCTGAAAAAGGTCCATTTTGACACTTTGGTTCCTCTGGATTGAATTTGATAAGCTTATGCAGTCATTTGTTGTGAAAACTTCAATTTTGGTCCATTAAAGGGTTGTTTGGATTTAATAATGAAACTGTGAGAATGGTTGTGAATGGTGTTGTTATTGTTTGATTCCCACTATTTGGAACCTATTTGACTCAGTGAAATACTAACCAAAGGGTGTAGCATGGTAGAAAGTCAATTTGACACTCGACAATCTCATTATGAGCACTTTGAGGTTGTTAGATCCTAGAATCTTGCATACTTGTTTAAATGTTGTTTCTCTTTGTTAATTTTATGTTCTTATAGTTTATATTAACTTATTTAATCAGTAGTTTAAGTTTTAAATTCGGTTTAGTCAACTTTTCGATTCACGATTTATTTTGATTCTGATTCGCTTTTTAGTTTTCCTGTTTTCGATTTAATTGTTTATTTTCTTATGTCTTTGTTACTCGCTTTTATGTTTAGTGCTTTTAGTGTTTTAATGTTTTGTTTCTTGTCTTCATTAGTATATTTTATTGATTTTAGCTTTCATGTTTAAGTGCTTTATCCGATTACGCAAGCATAATTTGATTCGCTAATCGCTAATTGAATTCTATTTGAATTGTATTGGCCTCTGTTGAATTGCATTTGATTCTGCCAGTCAAGATTTTTGGATTCTATTTGAAGTACTTGTTGCTTTTATTATGTGTATGTTTGTTTTCAGTTTGTAGCGTAAATTAGATAACCTTTCCCCCTTATTTTACTCACTAAACTCCTTCCATCAAGCAAGCGGTGGAGGTTGAGTGATTCTCTTGACTTAGGAAAAGTTCCTCATTGAACCTTGAGCTTGTGATCTTCATCATACTCACTGTTTTAGTGATTGTTGAGCTCTCATGAGCTAATTTGAGAAGTTTATAGGAGCTTGTTGTTTGCCCACTCATACAGTTCTTGAATAATTAGTGAACTTACACCATTACCATGACTCTCTGAGATACAACTTCAGTAATTCACTCAATTTCTTTGAAGGCTTGTTTATACTTGTTCATATTTCTTGTGCACCATTTCAGTCCATTTTCTTGTTTATATTTATCCATTGGACTTGGATATATCTTATCTTACCCTTTGATCCCTGTTTATAGCTTTTTCAAGCTTATTTCAAGTTTATGGCTTGACTGTCTTAACTGAATAAGCCATAAGCCTTGCTATTTGCTTAATTCTAGGTTTGTTTAGTTTTGTTTTCATTAACCTTTTTCATATCAGTACATATTGATTTTCAAATTCTTTATTTCATTTATTTAAGATAATTTTAGATTTTCTTATTATTTAATTCATTATTAAAAACATTTAATTCATTTTTAATTTATATTAATTAATTTAATAATGTAAAAATTTATTTTCCTAATAATATCTTTTGCGTTTTTAGGTTTCTGATTGCACGTTTTTGACGCCATAGCTGTGACAGAGCTATCACTATTCACATTCCTAGTGTTAGTCAATCAGATTCCTGTTTTTTTTGTATATTCTATATCATTTCAGCACACACAGTCGTTGTATTCAGGATATCACGCCTCACCAGGACATAAACGATCCAAGGATATTTTAATCCTTGGTAAACTTGCATTTCTCTCCCGGGCTGTCGCCCTTATATCATCTGTTACGGTTGACCGTTCACAAGCGGTTGGCTTGCGTGATGGAGAAATTAAAGATGGGTAGTCCGGGAGGAATCAAATTTTGGCGCCGTTGCCGGGGAGGTGTGCTGCGTATAACGTACTTGTTTTATATCTACCCCTTGTAATATATATATATATAATATCATATTCTCATCCTAAAAACAATATAAAATACAAAAACATTTTTCCTTTGCACACAACTTGCCCGGTTTGATAAGTCCCTCGTTACAACATTTGGTTGTTGGTACATTTCTGATTCTTGAGCTCTGTCAAACCCAGATTCCCTTCGAGGGCGGTTGTAAGGAATTTTCTCTTTGTACATATATATATAAAACTTAAAAAATACAAAAATATTTTCCATTTCTTTTATAAAAGCAAAATCAAAATATTCTTCTCGCTCTTTCTAAGTTTCTTTCTAAGATTCTTAGACTCATCTTAAGTGATGAATATTCATAATTACGTGAGTGGCAATCCCACTCCAATTTCTCACCCAATCTTTGGTGGCAATCCCCTCGCCTTCCCATGAACCAATTTAATTGGGGTCAAGTCAAGCTAGTGACTTGGTTATCAAAACAAGCCATACAATATGGGTTTTCACCCATATTTCATCTTTTCCCTTTCTATCACCTAGTGTGGGGTAATAACCCACCGTTGTACATTAAAAAAAAAAAAAAAAAAAAAAAATCTTCTTTCTAAATAATGGCCGTAGTATTTCCTTTCACGTTCTTTGTTTCGGCATAACACGCAGTACTTTGAATATTGAGGGCAATATTCATTTCTAAGTGTGGGGAATTCTCACGAATTTTATATATTATCTACCCAATTCCCGTTTTTGGCCAAAATTTTTTTGGAGTAAGTGTTCTACACTTACTCATCTTGGTTATCGATCCGCCATGTCTGTAAGACTAAAGGATTGGCTAATCCAGGAGCAAACGGCTCTTGGTAAAGATTTCTCAAATCCGTTTATATGGCTTACAATTTGCCTAAAATTGTATGGTGTTCAACTCACCATATCTTTAAACTAGTGAAAAGTTGGCTAGCCCGCAAGATTATGGCTTGTGGTAAAGGCAGTTGAAAATCCATAATTGGTAATCGGCTCACCAAAGATAATTCTGATAATTTATCTAAGAGTTGGCTAGTCCGAAGCAAACGGCTTCGGTAAAGACGAATCAAATCCGTTCTGACTTATGATTTGCTCAAAATCATTTGGTTATCATTGTACCAAGGTTCTTACTTGAACCGAAACAATTGGCTACTCCGAAGTGATGGCTTTTGGTAAAGAGTTCTTTAAAATCCATTAAAACTTCATAAATATTGCTAGGGACTAGCAATAGTTTAGTGTGGGGATTTGATATGTGTCTAAAACACATATATTTTACATTGTTTAAACCCACTAAAACAACCAAAACACATAAATAACCTTATAAATGTTACAAATATCATGAAAATGTGTTTTATGTGAACCTGTACAAAAAGAGTGAAACAGTTCGATTATCTTGATAATATCGATGGTTTCGCGAAGCCTATTTTAATTCAATGAATCAATGGTTTCGCCTAAGTAAAAATCGTTGATGGTTTCGCCGAAGACTAACGTTTCAACAGATACTTCCACTAAATAATATCCGGTTCTTAAATAATATCCGGTCAATACCGGTCAAACCAAACTTCTGCTTTTCCTCTACCTCACATACCCCACCAAAACCATACCACCCTTCCACCTCCCTGGTATTCCACCTCCACTTGCTTACCCACTCTCACCACCTTTTCCTGCACACCTATATCAGCCCACAACTTTACCTTCCCCTATACCATCACATACCTTGCTTTTGCTATCAACCCCACCACTTGACCCATAAACCTATCCAAACATGTCCCCTCCACCTCTACATGTGAACAAGAAGCATTAATTGTTGCAGAACTGCCTCAATCTACTAGTAGCACTTTTGGCGCCAAAAGTCACTTAAACGGCCGGGATGATTTCTGCTTATCCAATGGACATGAATTAAAGTGGGATTTGATTGGAATGATGGTGGGAACTCAAATGACTATAAATATCAGAGGAGAGGCAAGAGAAGAAGTTACTTCGGCTAATATAGCCTTAGTCGTGTAGTGTAAATGCCTTTGGATTAGCCATTGGTCACGTAGTGTAATTTTAAAATGCTTTCTTTAAATTACTTGTCATTTATTGTTTTAATATTGTAGTGTAATGAAACTTTATTTCCAGTTTAATTTCAAGTATCTTTCAGTTTCAAGCTTTTACTTAATTACCTTTAATTTTCATGTCACTTTAAATTCTTGTTATGTAGTTGTTTTATGGACTCTATTAGCTCACATAAGCTCCTGATAAAAGCTTTCAAGCTTTTAGAGACCTTAAAATAAGTTTAGTTTTTAAAATCAGAAAAACAATGAAAAACCAAAAATAATAAAGTGATCTTGGTGATATTGCATGGAGCAAGGTTAATTGTGGATTGCCTTTGGTTTAGAAGCTTTATGGGAAGCCTTAGGATGTGTTCTGTGACCATGGTTCTCATTTTCATCTTGGATTCATTTGTAAGCTTCATTTTTACCAGTTTTTGCATTTTATTGTTCTAGTCTTTTATATGCTTTAATTTTCATGTTCCGTGCTTCTTTGTTTTTTGTTAATGATGTTATAGCTTAATCTTAGGTTGTTATGTTTTGGATTTGATTGTGGTTTGATGTTGCACTTGACTGTTAATATGCAAATCTTTGATGTTCATAGGCTTAAACTTGGTTGACATCTTGTTTATGCTGAAAAAGGTCCATTTTGACACTTTGGTTCCTCTGGATTGAATTTGATAAGCTTATGCAGTCATTTGTTGTGAAAACTTCAATTTTGGTCCATTAAAGGGTTGTTTGGATTTAATAATGAAACTGTGAGAATGGTTGTGAATGGTGTTGTTCTTGTTTGATTCCCACTATTTGGAACCTATTTGACTCAGTGAAATACTAACCAAAGGGTGTAGCATGGTAGAAAGTCAATTTGACACTTGACAATCTCATTATGAGCACTTTGAGGTTGTTAGATCCTAGAATCTTGCATACTTGTTTAAATGTTGTTTCTCTTTGTTAATTTTATGTTCTTATAGTTTATATTAACTTATTTAATCAGTAGTTTAAGTTTTAAATTCGGTTTAGTCAACTTTTCAGTTCTGCTGATTTATTTTGATTCTGCTGATTCTGTTTTTAGTTTTCCTGTTTTCGATTTAATTGTTTATTTTCTTATGTCTTTGTTACTCAGTTTTATGTTTAGTGCTTTTAGTGTTTTAATGTTATGTTTCTTGTCTTCATTAGTATATTTTTATTGATTTTTAGCTTTCATGTTTAAGTGCTTTATCGATTACGCAAGCATAATTTGATTCGCTAATCGCTAATTGAATTCTCATTGAATTGTATTGGCCTCTCTTGAATTGCATTTGATTCTGCCGAGTCAGTATTTTGGATTCTGCTGAAGTACTTGTTGCTTTTATTATGTGTATGTTTGTTTTTCAGTTTGTAGCGTAAATTAGATAACCTTTCCCCCCCCCCTTATTTTACTCAGCTAAACTCCTTCCACTGAAGCAAACAGTGGAGGTTGAGTGATTCTCTTCAGCTTAGGAAAAGTTCCTCATTGAACCTTAAGCTTGTGATCTTCATCATACTCACTGTTTTAGTGATTGTTGAGCTCTCATGAGCTAATTTGAGAAGTTTATAGGAGCTTGTTGTTTGCCCACTCATAACAGTTTACTGAATAATTAGTGAACTTACACCATTACCAACAGCTCTACAGCATACAACTTCAGCAGAATTCACTCAATTTCTGCTGAAGGCTTGTTTATACTTGTTCATATTTCTTGTGCACCATTTCAGTCCATTTTCTTGTTTATATTTATCCATTGGACTTGGATATATCTTATCTTACCCTTTGATCCTTGTTTATAGCTTTTTCAAGCTTATTTCAAGTTTATGGCTTGACTGTCTTAACTGAATAAGCCATAAGCCTTGCTATTTGCTTAATTCCTAGTGTTAGTCATAGCTGTGACAGAGCTATCACTATTCACATTCCTAGTGTTAGTCAATCAGATTCCTGTTTTTTTTGTATATTCTATATCATTTCAGCACACACAGTCGTTGTATTCAGGATATCACGCCTCACCAGGACATAAACGATCCAAGGATATTTTAATCCTTGGTAAACTTGCATTTCTCTCCCGGGCTGTCGCCCTTTTATCATCTGTTACGGTTGACCGTTCACAACGTCGCCTACTCTTTTTCCGGTACTAGGCTAACCACCGGGTTCTTCCACAAGGTAGAACCACACCTATCACAACGTCGCCTACCCTTTATTCGGTACTAGGCTAAGTACCGAGTTCCATTACGATGGAGGAACTACTACCCAACACTACACAAAACCTAACCCCAAAGGAGACCAACTCCTTATTACAACACCATCAAGGATATCAATATCCTTGGATACAACCTATCTCTATTTGTATATCGGTGCACCTCATCGAGTATACAACCTTGGCATCCTCCACTAATCCACTTGACTTGACTTCTAGGCATCTTTCACTAATGCCCTTGACACGGACGTTTGACACCTTTCACTAATGCCTTCGTCTTGAATCCTTTAGCATTCTTCACTAATGCTTTTGACACGGACGTTTAGCACCCTTCACTAATGCTTTCGTCTTGACTCTTTCGGCATCCTTCACTAATGCCTTGGACACAACACTTCTATTGAGGAGGAAAGAAGTATCAACAAGAGAACCTCAGTAGTCTTGATGATGACGAAGCATGGCAACTCATGGACTTGAGCTTGTTCGACTTCAAGAGGTGGTGATCTCGCCTTTAAGAGGAACCTAGAGAATCACATAAAAACAAAAGACAAACTACATAGAGAGATCCTTTGGATCTGAGGTTAGAAGGTTACAATACTTGAGGAAAGTATGTGTGGGAGTGACAACCCAAAAGGAAGAAATGGCTCACTATTTATAGAAGAAATTTAGCTACTGTTCCACGGATCCCTCACTTGAGGGATCCGTCCGATGTAATCTTGGGATCCGTGGACGCCCTTTGCCCATGGGTTTTGGGTCATGGGTCATGGGTTATGGATCATGGGTATCCAAGTAGATACAATGTATCTATAAGATGCAATGCATCTAGTCCATGGGTCATGGGTTAAAACCATGGGTCATGGATAATATCCATATGTGACTTAAGCATGATGTCATGCAATGGGTTATGGGTCATGCTCCATGGGTATGGGTCATGGACTTTGGGTTGTACCCAACTACATTCAATGTATTTGATCAATGGGTCAAATACTTAGGTTTTTACCCATTTATATTACCCATTATGATACATACTAGTTATGTATATATTTACCCAATATGTAAACACTAGTTATTGTACATATGTATTACTAAATCATAAAATCACTTATACTTGTTTTAGTGTTTTATGTGAAAACGTAAGTGTGTTAGTAAACTATTGGCTCAAAACATTTACGTATTTTATTTGTTTCGTTAAAATGATTTTACGTTTGTTATCGACAAAACATTAGAAGATCGTAAAATATAAATAAACATTTTTACGGCTTATTTGTATTAACAATGATGACGAAGCTTAGCAACTCATGACCTTGAGCTTGCACGTCTTCAAGAGGTGGTGATCTCGCCTTTAAGAGGAACCTATAGAATCACACAAACATAAAACTACATAGAATGATCCTTTGGATCAGAGGTTAGATGTCTACTGTCCCACGGATCCCTCCCAAGAGGGATCCGGCTAGTGCAATCCTGGGGATCCTGCTACTGGGTAAGTTTAGTCCGGATTTCGGGTTGCAATCCGGGTTATGAGTTATGGGTTATGGGTAATGGATTATGGATACCCAACAATATGTAATGTACCTATATTTTGGGTTATGGATCTTGGGTCATGGGTCATGGACTTTGGGTCATGGATCATGGATAATACCCAACATGACTTCATACATGATATCATGCAATGGGTCATGGGTTATGGATCATTCTCCATGGGTATGGGTTATGGACTTTGGTTTTTACCCAACAACATTCATTGTACCTAGTCAATGGATCATGGGTTATGGGTCATGGGTCATATTGGTTTTTACCCATTACAATATATACAAAGTATATATGTACATTTCAATATTATGTAAACACTAGTTGTTATATATATGCATTTCTATAAGATGTAAACAATATTACTTGTTTAGTGTTCATATGAAAATGTCCTTGGTTTTATATAACTTATTTACTAAACATGTTTTGATATTGTTTAATATGTTTAGTATAAGTGTGTTAGTAAACTATTGGCTCAAAACTTTTACGTATTTTATTTGTTTCGTTAAAATGATTTGACGTTTGTTATCAACAAAACATTAGAAGATCGTAAAATATAAATAAACATTTTTATGGTTTATTTGTATCAACAATCTCCCCCTTTTTGGTGATGACAAAACATTAGATTATTTTAAGGAGAAAATAAAATTCGTAAAAATTTGAATTGGAGTTTTTACTCTCTTCTCCCCTTTTTTTCGAAACAAAAAGAGCGTCGAAAAGAAACTAACGCATTATTTTGATAAAAACGTGTGAAAATTAAGAAAATAAAAAATAGAGAGTAAGAGGAGAGAAAGATTCTCGTCTTAACTCCCCCTTGATGGATACTCCCGTTGGTTGAGGGTGTCAAGTAATTAGGAAGTCGAAGTGAGTGTGTTGCAATTAAGTTTGCAAATGGTTTTGTCTTTTGATGAAATGCTCCCCCTTGACGAGTGCTCCTTTTGAGGAGGACGTCAAGTAGTAAAGAAAACCTAAGTGAAAGTATTGCAAGCGTTTTTGCAATATCTTTGCTTTGACAAAAAGCTCTCCCTTGTTGAGGGTGTCAAAGTCTTCATGTGTATTTTGAAAATCTATAAAACAAGGGTAAGAAAACAAGTATATGGTGCATAATTTTCTGCAAATGAGATTCATATTAGTGATAAAATGTGCTTCTGTTGCACGGATCCCATGGATCCTTCCTATGAGGGATCCGTCTAGGCAAAAATAAGGGAACCGTGCCTGCCTTCTTTTGACAGCAATGTGGATGTAAAATGTGATGTTAACATCAAAAAGAGTTATGTGTTATAGCACCAAACATATTCTCATAATCATATAGCATACAACATGTAATGTCATTCGGTAAAATAAGAGAAATGATGTACATAACTTTAAAACTAAGAAAATGATACAGACATGAAGTAAGATCCCAAACAAGTCTAAGTTATGCCTAAAAAGAGAACACTACTTGAATTCCTATGCTTGGGGAAGTTTAGATTTGTTGACCTCATCGAAACGTTCGAGAAGGTGATAAAACATGAAACACAGTTCATCACGTACTTCATGGACTAGTCCTTCGACATGTTGACAATGATAACAATCTTTGTTATGGCTAGGGAATGGTGGTGGTAGGAATGGAGTGGTTCGAGGTGGAAGATTTGATGAGGAAGGTGGATGTTCCACAAACGATTGAGGGATTTGTGGAGTTACATTTGATGAGTTTGGAGGTGGTTCAACTAAGGGTGAAGGTGGTAGAATATGTGTTGATGATAGCGGTAGAGATGTATCTACTTCCTTGTGATCCGGTTGTTGATTTTGATGATTACTCATAACCCAAAATGGACCATTTGAGGGTGATGGAGAAAAGGATATGGGTGCTAGTGTTGTTTCAACACCAAAGTTTTGGTGAGAAGGTTGTTGTTGCATCATTTTCTCAATTGAGGAAAATGTTGGCAATGGTGGTGGATGAGATGGCCTAGAAGGCAAGTCCTCTAAGTTGTAGAGGTGTGGAGATGAGAGTGGAGTGGTGAAAGAGATAGCTCTAGGTACTAGAGGTAATGGTTTAGTGGAATTAGGGGTGTTTGGTTTAGGAGGTATAGTAGTGTTTGGCAAGGGTTGTCTTGTGGGAACAATCCTTTTGTGAATTGGTTTGATTGGTAGAGTTGGTTGTGAGGGAGTTCTAGTGTTTGAGGCTTTGACATGTGATGATTCGGTTGAAGAGATTTCGTGAACAACCCGAGCAAGTTTCTTGGGAGGTCCTTTAGTGGATGAGTTAACACTAGGGGCTTTCCTCATGGTGAAATGGTAGAAAGGGAAGGTGTGAAGAGAGAGTTTTAGCTACTGAGAATTAGTGTGTGAATGGTGATTTGGAAGTTCTAACAAAGAGGTTTATAAAGAGAAAGAATTGGCAAGTGAATTAAAGCTTAAGCCACTAAAATCCATCAAATTGCAATGATTTGCATGCATAAGAGTTAACTACAGAGTTGCATTGATCTAGGAATTCAATTAAGACAATGTGGAGTGTTCAAATTAACAAAGAGGGTTTGAAATAATTGTTTCAAGTAGGATTAGCTTTGTCTGAGCAGCCGGTTCCAACGGATCCCTCACATGAAGGATCCGTCTAGGCTAAACCTAGGGATCCAGCTCTCAGGAGCCAAGGAAAATAAATATGATGCTTTTGTAAGGTCTAGTACCTACATATCTTGAGTGTTTCAGTCTCCTCATGTGTCTTAAATGATATGTGACTTAAATGATTAAGTGTAATGAGTGAGGGTAGTTAATGATGTCTTTTATGAAAGAAATGAGGTTTTTATGAATACCAATGGGTGATCAAAGATGACACTAAGAATTTATGTCAATCTATTTATTATGTGTATTGGATAATGATAGATAAGCATATAAGTAAATAATGTAAAGATAAAGAGTAAAGGAACACAAAACCACGACACGAGTATTTATAGTGGTTCGGCTACAAGCGCACCTTCCTTGCCCTACTCCACTCCCCGAGTACCCCAATCGAGAGTTTGTAAGCACTATACAACACAACCTCCTTAATGTGGCGGAGAAGCCTTCACAACGTCGCCTACTCTTTATCCAGTACTAGGCTAGACACCGAGTTCTTCCACGAGGTAGAACCAAACCTATCACAATGTCGCCTACACTTTATCCGATACGAGGCTAGATACCAAGTTCCATTACAAAGGAGGAACTACTACCTAACACTACACCATATCACAACTACCCCAAAGGAGACACACTCCTTGTTACAACACTAGAAGGATATCAATATCCTTTAACCAAACTATCTATCTTGTACATCGATGCACCATATCGAATGTATACCCTTAGCACCTTTCACTAATGCCTTCGACACGACCCTTCGGCACCTTTCACTAATGCCTTCAACACGACCCTTCGGCACCTTTCACTAATGCCTTCGACACGACACTTCCATAGAGGGAGAAAAGAACTATCAACAAGATACACTTCAGTGGTCTTGATGATGACGAAGCTTAGCAACTCATGACCTTGAGCTTGCACATCTTCAAGAGGTGGTGATCTCGCCTTTAAGAGGAACCTAGAGAATCACACAAACATAAAACTACATAGAATGATCCTTTGGATCAGAGGTTAGAGATGTTACAATACTAAGAGAGAGTATGTGTAAATGTGGTGGTGAGGAAGAGAGAAATGGCTCACTATTTATAGACAAAATTGTCTCTCGTCCCACGGTTCCCACGGATCCCTCCCGGAGGATCCGGCTAGTCAATCTGCGGATCCGCCATTGGGTAAGTTTAGTCTGGATATCGGGTTGCAAACCGGGTTATGGGTTATGAACCATGGGTTATGGGTAATGGATTATGGATACCCAACAATATGCAATGTACCTAGATATTGGGTTATGGATCTTGGGTCATGGGTCATGGATCATGGATAATACCCAACATGAATTCATGCATGATGTCATGCAATGGGTCATGGGTTATGTATCAGGCTCCATGGGTATGGGTTATGGACTTTGGTTTTTACCCAACAACATTCATTGTACCTAGTCAATGGATCATGGGTTATGGGTCATGGGGCATGGACTTTGGTTTTTACCCATTACATTACCTATTACAATATATACAAAGTATATATGTACATTTCCATATTATGTAAACACTAGTTGTTATATATATACATTTTTATAAGATGTAAACAATATTACTTGTTTAGTGTTTATATGAAAATATCTTTGGTTTTATATAACTTATTTACTAAACATGTTTTGATATGGTTTAATATTTTTAGTATAAGTGTGTTAGTAAACTATTGGCTCAAACCTTTTACGTATTTTATTTGTTTCGTTAAAATGATTTTACGTTTGTTATCGACAAAACATTAGAAGATTGTAAAATATAAATAACCGTTTTTATGGTTTATTTGTATTAACACACTTATTTAGCAAGGAATCGCACATGACTATCCTTGAAAATATGAGTGTCTACAATTGGAAAGTAATGTATTATCTCGAGACAATCTAGAAATAATCTGGGTTACTAACAAGATAATAAAACTTGTAGCTCCCACTGAATTAGACAAAATTACAATAATGCCTTCTTCAGTAATAAAACACAATGCTCCCACTCGATTTGACAACATTATAAGTGTTTCATAACCAATGAAAATAAATAGCATTCTATTTACTTTCCTACACTTTTGAAAGCCTACAAGTAATAATTACTTAGGTACTGAAAAAGAGTGTATGATTTTTCTACTATGTATATGAGGGAATATCCATCAATGCTATTAACTTGAAAAACTTAGGCATGCAATTTCTTTTTTAACAGGCTTACCATGCCACAAGGGCATGTAGCACCTTTATAGGGTTAAAGCAAAACAACTAGATAAATCATGCTAGTTTACTTTTACCACTTTTGCGATAATCCATCCAGTTTCTAATAATAACTCCTAAAATGTCATGCATCAAGATGTGGATTAACTATAGGAACATATTCTCCAATGAACCAAACTTCTTATATGTTTTAAAAGATTTCAACACCGAATAGGGCTGATGAAATCTCCATGAAAAATAAGATGTGGAATCCACTTAACTATTTAAGTTTGCTATGAGTTATATTAGAGTTAGGACAATTCTAATATTCCTATTATTCCTTTCTCTATATGGAAAATGATAGAAATGAGTCTCTCTCTTTCTTTTAGGGAAAGGAGACTCGGTTTGTCTTTTTAGTAAGGTTGATTCTAGCAGAAATCCTTATGGGTGTGGATCAATTTACTAATAAAAGAATAAAACCACGTTTAAGGTTTTAATGTTGCATTAATACTATCAAAAGAATTAGCAAAATTCAATTTTAGTATTTTCGATAATTAAACCCTTAAATAAAATTAAATACCCATAGTTTAATAAGCATAAACCAATTAATTTCCTTAAGGCTAGGACCCTAATTGACATATTACCATTACATCGGTTGATATGCTAGTAATGATAGTACTCAATAAGGTAAGTGTCGAACAATAATTGCAAATCTTGCGCAACTCCTAGATCATTATAGGACTTACAAATGGCATTAGGGACAATCACATAGTATCATATAAGCAAGTTTCATCCCATTTTATGCCTCGGGTTAAGGGTATTACCATGTAACTCAATTAAGTCAGCCAATAAAGAATTGTAAATTATTCCATTGCTCTTTCACAATAAGTGGAAATTTACCTTGGGATTGCAATCTATCTAGTCTCACGCAAAGTAAATTGCAACTGCAAGTGTTCTTACAATTGGATGGCATTAACTTAAATTTTTAAATGGTATATATATATAATTTGATGTGTAATCAAATATGTACGAAGAAGCATGCATACATCTTCATAACGTAGGTTTTAATAAAAAACTTTTACTCAATTTTGTTCTTTTATTATGGTGTATGTATCTATGTGCAAATCTTATGAACATAAATAATAGATTTACACCAAAAATTGACGATTCAACATGTTTTCAAAGTCAAAGTAATATTCTTTTTATCACAGCAATGGTAAACCAATTAAAGAGAGAAAACCCACTATATCATACTAATGTATGAGTCCTAATACCTAAATTATTTTGATAATTCCCTTATATCCCGAAGCATGTAGTGGGGCGTGGAATCATTACAGTCAATCAACTTGAAAACTATTTGAAAACTGTAACATATTGGATTTCACATACACATCAAATCACTATCACAAGGGGCGTACAAGATGAGTTTTAGAGAGAGAAAGTTAGAGATTTGGGAACTTTAGTGAGAGAAAGAAAAATCTTATTATGAGCTCCAACTCTCTACCTTGGGAGGTAGAGAGTATTTATAGTCTTACAATAAAACGCCACCTGACGGGCTGTGGATCAGGCATACAGTGGGTAAAGACCCGTCCGTTGATTGGTGCCAAACGGTCAAGTTTTCTCACACAAGCCGACCACTTGTGAATGGCCGATCGTAAGAAACTTAAAACAGTTTAAGCACAAATGCAATGAAGATCAGGAGAGTATAGTGTTTCCCCAGGTCGTTAAGTCCCAACGAGCTGTGCGAGAATAGTCAGACGTATAGTGATCGAGAGGATTTGAACAGAAAAGGATTGTGAATGATTTATTATAACTAAGGAAAAAGTACATAAACTACAGGGGCTTAAATGCAAATTAAAAGAAATTAAAAAGATAAAAAATATTAAATAAACGCTATCACTATTTGCAAAATGATGTTTTTGATTTTATGTTTTTATAAAATTTGAATTTAAAACTACGTGACGTACTAAAGAAAATGTGAAACTAAAGCAATATAAATCCTAAAAATATGAAAATGACATTTCTACAAACCTAATGATAAAAGAAAATTTATAGAAAAATAAAATTATTTTTATAACTATTTATCTAATTATTATTAATTAAAACTATTTTTAACTATTTAATACTAGCCTAAAATACAAGAAAATATGAAATATAGCTAGAAAAATAAAATTATGACTTGGAAAATCTAAAATAACAAAGAGAATTTTCAAAACTATTTTTGTATTTTTCAATATTTTCTATTTTCTATGAATTAAAAACTATTTAAAACTACTTAAATTGCTTAAAAATATAAATTTAACTAAGAAAATCTGAAAAAATATTTTTTGACTTTTATATTTATCTTAACTTAAGAAAAATGAAAATTATTTTTTGAAACTTTTTCGAATTATTTGTATTAAATGCTAATTAAAAGACTTAAAAACTGCTTTTAAATTAAGAAAAATAGCAAAGGAGTGGAAAAATCGAAAATTCAGGAAAACTCTAAATTAATATCTTGAATCTAGGAAAATATAAAAACAGTGCTTGTGTGGAGGAATATGAAGCGATAAGACAAGTGCTTATAAATAAGACTAAGAATAAGCAAATGACCACAAAAGCTACCCAACTGAAACAAAAGCGTAATATGCTATAAGTACCCAAATGCAACTTAAAACAACAAGCCTTAACCTCTATATTGCAAGCTTAACAGATTTGAGGTTTTGAGCTAAATACTAAAAACAGATTTTGGCTACCTACTTTGAGCTTAAGCACAAGCTACTCCATAAGCTGAAACTGAAAAACAGAAATTGGAACTTGGAGGAGACCTGGCTAAGACCTTATAATCCAAAAATGAGACCTAGACAAGCTCTGTTGAGCTTTGTGCAAGGGCTGCACAAACCTGTGCACACTCAGTATTCACTGAGTTTGTGCACAGGGGAATTATACCCATGTTGATAAGCAGTTTTGAGGCTTTTAAAAAATACCAAAATTCTACAAAAATGATATTAATAATCTAGATCAGTTGAAGTTCTTGAACCCACAATTTCATGTGATTTGGCTCAAAAATGAATCCAAGAAAAATCTCTCTAGATTGGGTGAAAACTGTTTTGCTACACTTTTGACTTTTTAACAGTTATGAAGTTTTGACTTTGATGAACTTTGAGCTCACTTTATGGGCTGATTATGATGTAATATGATGATTTAAACTTAATGCAAGTCTGTATCTAAGAATTCTAAACACAAAACAAATGTTTGCTTTTGAAAATTCTAACGAGATAAACAAGTTAAGACAATTTATTGTGATTTTGACTTTAAGAGTTCTAAGGTGCAAAGTATTGTGATTTGACTCTAATTATCCTAAATGTACCTAAAACAAATAAGCTTATCCACTCCACAATCCTCTAGCTCGATTTCAAGCTCAATCCAAACACTAGATTTCAAACCGATTTCCACTATCATCTATCCCATATTCAACTTTAAATCAAAGCGGTGGTGAATAAATCCTAATTATCCAAATGTAAACTAACTAATGAGCTAACAATGATGATAACAATGATAAAAATTATACCAACCTTTGCAATGACAAGAATGAAAAAAGAGCAATATGAGAACTGACGGTGTCCAACCAAATTGTGGCTTGATTCCAAGCGTATCCACACTACTTTAAGCTAATCCTACCCAAAATCAACCTCTGAACACCCATTATCATTTCCAAGGCAATTTGAGCTTCAGTTGACTTATGTTGACCAAAATTGAAAATTGATTGAACCTGTTTTCCAAGCTATTCAAAAGCTATAACAAGCTTAAGTTAACCTGGTTGAGCTTAAAAATAAGCTATTGGAAGCTTGGATTCAAGAACTTGAAGCTAAAATTTTGCAACAGTAAACTGATAATTTGAAATATAACTGAAACCTTGAATTAAGATCGAAATGAATTAAAATGACTAAGTATCTTAGTTTGAATACAATAAAAGCTTAAGATTACATTTTAAAGTACTAATTGAGAGAATTTAAGAAAAACGACATACAATGAAATTGAAAAACTAACTATTGTTGTCTCTCCTTCTTCCTCCCTTATTTATATCCAACGACTTCTCTCACCTCTTCGAATGTATCCCATCTTTAATCTCAACCATTGGATGCCTAGGATTGATATTGGCCTTTTGATCATTTTTTTGGAAAGCCTATTTGGACCTGTGTGGACTGAGCTAGCACTAGGGGGGGTGGCTAGGTGTGATGATGATGTGGGTGAGGTTTTGAGGAGATAAGGTGAGGTGGGAGGTGATGGGTGAGAGGTTGCAGGGTTTAGCAGTCAAGTAGTGGAGAAGGGTGAATAGGGTGGGCGGCAAAAGGGTTATTTGACTGATGTGTTGACCAGGGGGTCAAAATGAAGGGTAATGACAGGGGGTCACAATGGTTGGCAGGGTTCAAAGGTGCAAAGGGGTCTTGGATAGGTTTAATATTAAAAGGACTAACTTTGCAATTCTTCAATTCTTGAAGGACCATTTCTTCCATTTTCCAAAGTTCACACAAGGGATCAAAATTGACAAGCTTCCATAGTACAAGGACTATTTTTGACATTTTCAAATTTTCGAGGACCAAACTTGACATTTTTGAAAGTTGAGGACCTTTTCGCCATTTGACAAAGATTTATTCAAGGACCATTTTGACAATTTAGAATATTTCAGGGACCTTGAATAACATTTTCTTTATTTTGTTTTACCAGGACCTGCTTTTGACAACTTTTGAAACTTGGGGACTAAAGCGCCAATTATGCAAACTTGATCGTTTTCACTAGATTTTGATATTTTTGCATTTAAAACACATAAAACACTTATTTGTGATATTTTAATCATTTTGATGCATTTCGAGTGTTTTCGGATGTTTTTTGCGTTTAAATGGTACAAAATGATGAGTATTTAGACACTCATCAATCCCCACACTAAGATATTGCTAGTCCCTAGCAATGTTTTGAGAAAAATTAATGGATTTCATCTCTTTACCAAAAGCCATTACTTCGGAGTAGCCAAATGTTTCAGTTCAAGTAAGAACTTTGGTACACCGATAACCAAATGATTTTGAGCAAATCACCGACTTTCAACGGATTTGATTTGTCTTTACGTAAGCCGTTTGCTTCGGACTAGCCAACTCTTAGATAAATTATCAATATTATCTTTGGTGAGTGATTACCAATTATGGTTTTCCATCGCCTTTACCACAAGCCATAAACTTGCGGGCTAGCCAACTCTTCACTTTTAAGGATATGGTGAGTGAATACCATACAATTTTGGGCAAATTGCAAGCCGTCAACGGATTTGAGATATCTTTACCAAGAGCCGTTTGCTCTGGATTAGCCAATCCTTATGTGGGTTAGACATGGTGGATGATTACCATTTGTTGTGTTTAGTACATAGTACTTCCACTAAAAAAATTTTAAATTTGGCCATTTTGGGGAAAAAGGGACTAATAGGGTACATTTATGATCAAAATTAGCGAATTTCCCCACACTTAGAAATGAATATTGTCCTCAATATTCAAAGTACCTACTGTTATGCGAAACTTAGAACGTAAAAGATAACATTACTAGCTAAGTGTAGAAACACAACAATTATTCTCTTTTTAATATTTACAATTTTCATTCATTTTAAGATCTATATACAACATGTGGGCATCTCCCCACACTAGAGTGGTACACACGGGTGAAAACCCATGTTTAACTCATCGTTTTTGATTACCGAGTCGCTAGCTTGACTCGACCCGAATTAATTTGTCCATGGGAAGTAAGTGGAAGAGACAATCTCCATCGGACTTTCATTCAAGATGTTTGGATAAACATTGAAGTACGTGAAAGTTCCACACCGACGAGATATACATAGAACCGGCTCAAAATGATAAATGAAAATGCGGGATCAAAAATAGTGTCCTCATTCACGAAGGAGAAAGGGAACGAGAAACCACACTATTTGTGAAAATGGAATAAAGATGCGCATCACAATGCAATCCCATTCTTCATTAGTGAGGAGCAAATCACCATTTGTTAGATTTTAAGCTTAGACTTGAAGCTTGTATGGTGATTGGCAACAAAATTTCCGGGAGGAAGAGCTGAAACGGTTCTTTAATCATGATTTTCAAGAAAGAGGATGTCTCCTCCGAATCAAAGTAAGTATTGTCAATCCACGTTGGAATTGACTCATCACTAAGAAAAGCATCGACCTCCTTCCAAAGTTATCATCTTCCTCATCCGGGTGAGAGAAGGAATGGAAGAGTCGGAAATGGGACAAGAAATGAGTGGATGGTCATTATATAGGAGATTTTCGTTTCTCCAAGATCGGCATCGAATCAAAGAGATCATCGTCACTTTCGATGAAAGTGGATGATGTGAGTGAGTTCATCGGTGAACTCCTCAAGAAGATGATCGACATCGATCGTGGGAGTGATGCCTCAACATACTCGATGTTTCCATGAGAAGTACAATCATCGCTAACATCGGAGAAAGTTTCAAAATGATCTTTTGAACACTCAGAGGGAAGAGAATCACACATATGATCGAAGTTCCTGCGACTCTCTCGGGATTGGGACAAGGTCCTCAACACTAGACTTTATGAATTCGTCCGATTCCTTTTCGTGAACAAGGTCGAGATGCTCGTCCCCATGTTCGGAGAGTGAGTGGGAGCTTGGTGTGATAGCGATTGTTTGAGAATGAATCTCAACTGCTGGGATATCATCGATGAACTTGATGAATCAAGTGTATCCTCATCATCACCGTCATCGAGAATAAACGAAATTGAGAGCTAGATCTGGCCGCTTTTTCTTTTGCAATTGATTCCCTAATAGATTTTTCAAAAGCAATTTGGGAATTTATTTTAGCACCGCTCTCACCTAGCAATTCTTCCATGGATTTCTCATGTGAATTTTGAATGACGGGACATTGTGGGAGTGGAGATTTGTCAAACCGGAAGGTTGACATTGATAATCATCATGAGGACCCCACAATATACACAAGAAAAGCGGGAACATTATGAAATGTTGTTTTACACAACTCCTCAGTTCTTTTCACCGACTCGAAGCTCTAGATAAGTGTCTTGTTGGGTTTGTTGAGGAGTTTGATTCATTTGGCACCGTGGAGGTTGGTCGTGATATGGATAGTCGTAATTGTTACAAGGAATGGATTCTGTTTGACAATCGAGTGAAATGGGAACCTCCACAGTTCTCAACAACAAAAGCTGTTGAGTCCGGACCGTGAATTATATGGATATTGGTCATAACCAAAGTTTCGAGCATCACAAGAAACTGCTCATAGACAAACGTGTTTCGGATTGACACTCAAATCCTTGGTGAGGACCTCCACAAAATTCACAGAGTTAGGTTGGTTATATGAAGATAAATCGGGTGTGGTGGGTAATTGGAGAAATTTGAGGGTCGTTAAATGAGTTCGATTAGGATCATAATCAAATGAATTCCTCGAACCACAAAACAAACAACTCCCGCTACGAATATCATTACCACATTGTACACACGTACACCAACGGCTGTGGTGAACCATAAAGAGGCTCACCACAACCGACACAAGGAATAAACGATTCTATTTGAGAGTTATGAGAAGGAATCGGTTTATTCAAAGAATCAACAAAACCAACATGGTGATCCGAATGACTATCAAGTCTCAAGAACATTTTGAAAAATCCGGAGGTGGGACAAGTGGTGTGCTCCGAGAGCTAGCAATTTCCACCACTTCCGTTATGGTCTCCGGTTCGGTTCTTGAGAAACGTGAAGATTAGGCAAGTCATTCTTGCTAGTCACCGGTCTAAATTCGCATGTTTGCTTTTAACCGTAAATCGTGAAAGTTTAGGATCAATTCTAGACGGCTTAGGAGCAATTGAGGGTTAGATCTTTGGATAACCGTAGGTTGGACGATTTAGCACTCCCATTATCGAGGAAGTACCGGTCCTTTGTCACCCGGTTTCTCGTTCTATTTCCCTACACGAATTAATGGATCATCACGAACAACACGAATTCTTGACATTTGAGATAAAGTCCAAGTTTTTCAACTTTGTCCCGAATCTGTCGCGATCGAGAGATTCCATAGGAGAAGTTAGAATCAAAAGGATAGAGGGTAAAGGGATAAAGAATCAAAAAGGGTAAGAGGGTAAAGAGGAATATTTTTGGTATTTTTGAAAAACATTTTGCAAAAATAAGAAAGAAAATCTTTTTGGATTTTTGGATTTTTACAAGAAAACATATACAGATGGTATGAACAATGAGTGAATATTCAATCACTAATCTGCTAAACGTAAGACTATTAGCACTGCTCCCCGGCAGCGGCGCCAAAATTTGATTGGTGCCAAACGGTCAAGTTTTCTCACACAAGCCGACCACTTAAGAATGGCCGATCGTAAGAAACTTAAAACAGTTTAAGCACAAATGCAATGAAGATCAGGAGAGTATAGTGTTTCCTGTGTCGTTAAGTCCCAACGAAAGTACATGCGAGAATAGTCGGGACGTATAGTGATCGAGAGGATTTGAGCGGAAAAGGATTGTGATTGATTTATTATAACTAAGGAAAAGTACATAAACTACGGGGCTTAAATGCAAATTAAAAGAAATTAAAAGATAAAAATATTAAATAAACGCTATCACTATTTGCAAAATGATGTTTTGATTTTATGTTTTATAAAATTTGAATTTAAAACTACGTTACGTCTTAAAGAAAATGTGAAACTAAAGCAATATAAATCCTAAAAATATGAAATGACATTTCTACAAACCTAATGATAAAAGAAAATTTATAGAAAAATAAAATTATTTTTATAACTATTTATCTAATTATTATTAATTAAAACTATTTTAACTATTTAATACTAGCCTAAAATACAAGAAAATATGAAATAAAGCTAGAAAAATAAAATTATGACTTGGAAAAATCTAAAATAACAAAGAGAATTTTCAAAACTATTTTTGTATTTTTCAAATTTCAATTATTTTAGCATTTACCATAATTATGTAATAATTAATTAGTTTTCTTTTACAAATTTGGACAAATGATTTGAATTAACCTGTACCCTCAATTTTAAAACATTTAAGATTTATTTTCCATATACTTTGATCAATTTAATAAATTTTAAGTGGATAACCCAATATAATCACGTTTAAGCTTTGTTGCATTACTAACATTTGAATTAAATTTTGGATGGTTTCAGTTTTCATTACAAAGCTATTGCCACCATCTAAGAATGTGTATCCATTTTTGGAAAATAAGTACTTTAAAAAATTTTCCATGGCAAGTACAGTAAATTGTAATAACATTCTTGAATAATTTCCTAAATATTTAAATGCTTTTGGAAAGAACCTAGTAAATTTAATTAAGAATATTCCATTATTTTCCATTTACAAACATAAATGGAAAAACCATTAAGTAGGTGAAACAAATTCTTATACGTTATTTCAAAATTCCTGGGACATCCAGACATGGTATAACTGTTGTACATGATCATAAATAATGCTTAAATGGCATGAGAATGAAAAATAGTTTCTCAAGGAAAAAATACAAATTCAAAGTATAAAAACGAAAATAAATTTAATAGGGAAAAATTTTCTTTTAATAGAATACTATTAAAAATCAGACCACATATCACGTAAAAGTACTTTCTTTTATAGTGCTCTTGGATTGACAATAGAAGAGAACATTATCATTTTCAAGAGGATAAATGGCAAAAGTAGCATTTGAATCCAAAAAATAAATCGAAAAATATTCCTTCGAGGAAAAGGAGGAAAAATGGAAAAGAAGATATAAGATCTTAGTGCAAACATTTATACTCGAAGTGAGTGAAAATTCGAAAGGAAAGATCATAGATTCCCAATGTTTCAGATCAAATGAACTGAATTTCATTCTTTAAAACAGAGCCCACATTTACGAGTGGAGGGTGGAATAACCAATATGATTGTCGATATTTGAAAGTTGTCTCTCCCGTCGGAATAAGATTGATGAAGGTGTTATGTTCACATGATTTCAAGAATGGAAAGTTATCTCACCTGATCAGAGATCTGTCTTAATGGAATTGATATTGAAATCAAGAATGGAATATTGAACCTCTCAAAATGGATTGAAATTATACGAATTGCTCTGAACGAAGTATTGTACTTTGGACTATATTGATGGTTTTGGAATGATTCACGTTCATGACTTGAAATGTTCTGACTGTTAAAATGAAATGGAGCGGTGTTTTGGAATTGTTAAAATTCACTGGAATTTAGAAACGTCATATCTCCAGACTTGGTCGAATAAATGTGGTGGTATAAAAAGGTGAATAAGAGACCATAAATGAATTGACTAGAATCATAATCAACACAATTAACACGAAATCTAAGTGTATGGAATGGGTTAACTAAAGCTGAGAGCAATAAAATTCTAATTAAAGAAGTCGTTATCAAAGGACCACAGCATAACAAAGAACTGAAAAGGTGAAATTAATATTTTCTATTTTCTATGAATTAAAAACTATTTAAAACTACTTAAATTGCTTAAAATACAAATTTAACTAAGAAAAATCTGAAAAATATTTTTTGACTTTTATATTTATCTTAACTTAAGAAAATGAAAATTATTTTTTGAAACTTTTCAATTATTTGTATTAAATGCTAATTAAAAGACTTAAAAGCTGCTTTAAATTAAGAAAAATAGCAAACAGAGTGGAAAAATCAAAAATTCAGGAAAACTCTAAATTAATATCTCGAATCTAGGAAAATATAAAAGCAGTGCTTGTGTGGAGGAATATGAAATCGATAAGACAAGTGCTTATAAATAAGACTAAGAATAAGCAAATGACCACAAAAGCTACCCAACCTGAAACAAACTGTAATATGCTATAAGTACCCAAATGCAACTTAAAACAACAAGCCTTAACCTCTATATTGCAAGCTTAACAGATTTGAGGTTTTGAGCTAAATACTAAAAGCAGATTTTGGCTACCTACTTTGAGCTTAAGCACAAGCTACTCCATAAGTCAAACCGAAAAATGAAATTGGAACTTGGAGGAGACCTGGCTAAGACCTTATAATCCAAAATGAGACCTAGACAAGCTCATTGAGCTTTGTGCAAGGGCTGATAAACTCATGCACACTCAAGATTCATCGAGTTTGTGCCTGAGGAATTATACCCATGTTGATAAGCGGTTTGAGGCTTTTAAAAATACCAAAATTCTACAAAATGATATTAATAATCTGGATCGGTTGAAGTTCTTGAACCCACAATTTCATGTGATTTGGCTCAAAAATGAATCCAAGAAAAATCTCTCTAGATTGGGTGAAAACTGTTTTGCTACACTTTTGACTTTTTAACAGTTATGAAGTTTTGACTTTGATGAACTTTGAGCTCACTTTATGGGCTGATTATGATGTAATATGATGATTTAAACTTAATGCAAGCTGTATCTAAGAATTCTAAACACAAAACAAATGTTTGCTTTTTGAAAATTCTAACAGATAAACAAGTTAAGACAATTTATTGTGATTTTGACTTTAACAGTTCTAAGGTGCAAAGTATTGACAGATTTGACTCTAATTATCCTAAATGTACCTAAAACAAATAAGCTTATCCACTCCACAATCCTCTAGCTCAGATTTCAAGCTCAATCCAAACACTAGATTTCAAACCGATTTCCACTATCATCTATCCCATATTCAACTTTAAATCAAAGCGTTGGTGAATAAATCCTAATTATCCAAATGTAAACTAACTAATGAGCTAACAATGATGATAACAACAACTAAAAATTATACCAACCTTTGCAATGACAAGAATGAAAAAAGAGCAATATGAGAACCGACGGTGTCCAACCAAATTGTGGCTTGATTCCAAACTGTATCCACACTACTTTAAGCTAATCCTACCCAAAATCAACCTCTGCAACACCCCATTATCATTTCCAAGGCAATTTGAGCTTCAGTTGACTTATGTTGACCAAAATTGAAAATTGATTGAACCTGTTTTCCAAGCTATTCAAAAGCTATAACAAGCTTAAGTTAACCTGGTTGAGCTTAAAAATAAGCTATTGGAAGCTTGGATTCAAGAACTTGAAGCTAAAATTTTGCAACAGTAAACTGATAATTTGAAATATAACTGAAACCTTGAATTAAGACTGGAAATGAATTAAAATGACTAAGTATCTTAGTTTGAATACAATAAAAGCTTAAGATTACATTTTAAAGTACTAATTGAGAGAATTTAAGAAAACGACATACAATGAAATTGAAAAACTAACTACTAAGCATCCTCTCCTTCTTCCTCCCTTATTTATATCCAAAGCGACTTCTCTCACCTCTTACGAATGTATCCCATCTTTAATCTCAACCATTGGATGCCTAGGATTGATATTGGCCTTTTGATCATTTTGGCGGAAAGCCTATTTGGACTGTGTGGATGAGCTAGCCCTAGGGGGTGGCTAGGTGTGATGATGATGTGGGTGAGGTTTTGAGGAGATAATGTGAGGTGGGAGGTGATGGGTGAGAGGTTGCGGGGTGTAGCGGTCAAGTGGTGGAGAAGGGTGAATAGGGTGGGCGGCAAAAGGGTTGTTTGGTGATGTGTTGACGGGGGGTCAAAATGAAGGGTAATGACAGGGGTCACAATGGTTGGCAAGGTTCAAAGGTGCAAAGGGTCTTGGATAGGTTTAATATTAAAAGGACTAACTTTGCAATTCTCCAATTCTTGAAGGACCATTTCGCCATTTTCCAAAGTTCACACAAGGGATCAAAATTGACAAGCTTCCATAGTACAAGGACTATTTTGACATTTTAAAATTTTCGTGGACCAAACTTGACATTTTGAAAGTTGAGGACCTTTTCGCCATTTGACAAAAGATTTATTCAAGGACCATTTTGACAATTTAGAATATTTCGGGGACCTTGAATAACATTTTATTTATTTTATTTTACTGTGGACTGTTTTGACAACTTTTGAAACTTGGGGACTAAAGCGCCAATTATGCAAACTTGATCGTTTTTCACTAGATTTTGATATTTTTGCATTTAAAACACATAAAACACTTATTTGTGATATTTTAATCATTTTGATGCATTTCGAAAGTGTTTTCGGATGTTTTTGCAGTTTAAATGGTACAAAATGATGAGTATTTAGACACTCATCAATCCCCACACTAAGATATTGCTAGTCCCTAGCAATGTTTTGAGAAAAATTAATGGATTTCATCTCTTTACCAAAAGCCATTACTTCGGAGTAGCCAAATGTTTGATTCAAGTAAGAACTTTGGTACACCGATAACCAAATGATTTTGAGCAAATCACCGACTTTCAACGGATTTGATTTGTCTTTACGAAGCCGTTTGCTTCGGACTAGCCAACTCTTAGATAAATTATCAATATTATCTTTGGTGAGTGATTACCAATTATGGTTTTCCATCGCCTTTACCACAAGCCATAAACTTGCGGGCTAGCCAACTCTTCACTTTTAAGGATATGGTGAGTGAATACCATACAATTTTGGGCAAATTGCAAGCCGTCAACGGATTTGAGATATCTTTACCAAGAGCCGTTTGCTCTGGATTAGCCAATCCTTATGTGGGTTAGACATGGTGGACTGATTACCATTTGTTGTGTTTAGTACATAGTACTTCCACTAAAAAAATTAAATTTGGCCATTTTGGGGAAAAAGGGACTAATAGGGTACATTTATGATCAAAATTAGCGAATTTCCCACACTTAGAAATGAATATTATCCTCAATATTCAAAGTACCTACTGTTATGCGAAACTTAGAACGTAAAAGATAACATTACTAGCTAAGTGTAGAAACACAACAATTATTCTCTTTTTAATATTTACAATTTTCATTCATTTTAAGATCTATATACAACATGGGGCATCTCCCCACACTAGAGTGGTACACACGGTGAAAACCCATGTTTAACTCTCGTTTTTGATTACCGAGTCGCTAGCTTGACTCGACCCAATTAATTTGTCCATGGGAAGTAAGTGAAAGAGACAATCTCCATCGGACTTTCATTCAAGATGTTTGGATAAACATTGAAGTACGTGAAAGTTCCACACCGACGAGATATACATAGAACCGCTCAAAATGATAAATGAAAATGCGGGATCAAAAATAGTGTCCTCATTCTCGAAGGAGAAAAGGAACGAGAAACCACACTATTTGTGAAAAATGGAATAAAGATGCGCATCACAATGCAATCCCATTCTTCATTAGTGAGGAGCAAATCACCATTTGTTAGATTTTAAGCTTAGACTTGAAGCTTGTATGGTGATTGGCAACAAAATTTCCGGAGGAAGAGTCGAAACAGTTCTTTAATCAAAAGATTTTCAAGAAAGAGGATGTTTCCTCCGAATCAAAGTAAGTATTGTCAATCCTGTTGGAATTGACTCATCACTAAGAAAAGCATCGACCTCCTTCCAAAGTTATCATCTTCCTCATCCGGAGTGAGAGAAGGAATGGAAGAGTCGGAAATGGGACAAGAAATGAGTGGATGATCATTATATAGGAGATTTTCGTTTCTCCAAGATCGGCATCGAAATCAAAGAGATCATCGTCACTTTCGATGAAAGTGGACCGATGTGAGTGAGTTCATCGGTTAACTCCTCAAGAAGATGATCGAGATCGATCGTGGGAGTGATGCCTCAACATACTCGATGTTTCCATGAGAAGTACAATCGTCGCTAACATCGGAGAAAGTTTCAAAATGATCTTTTGAAAACTCAAGAGGGAAAGAGAATCACACATATGATCGAAGTTCCTGCGACTCTCTCTGGATTGGGACAAGGTCCTCAACACTAGACTTTATGAATTCGTCCGATTCCCTTTCGTGAACAAGTGTCGAGATGCTCGTCCCCATGTTCGAGAGAGTGAGTGGGAGCTTGGTGTGATAGCGCTTGTTTGAGAATGAATCTCAACTTTGGGATATCATCGATGAACTTGATGAATCAAGTGTATCCTCATCATCACCGTCATCGTGAATAAAATGAAATTGAGAGCTAGATCCGTCGCTTTTCTTTTGCAATTGATTCCTAATAGATTTTTCAAAAGCAATTTGGGAATTTATTTTAGCGACACGCTCTTGACTAGCAATTCTTCCATGGATTTCTCATGTGAATTTTGAATGACGGGACATTGTGGGAGTGGAGATTTGTCAAAACCGGAAGGTTGACATTGATAATCATCATGAGGACCCCACAATATACACAAGAAAAATTGGGAACATTATGAAATGCTATTTTACACAACTCCTCGAGTTCTTTTCACCGACTCGTAAGCTCTAGATAAGTGTCTTGTTGGGTTTGTTGAGGAGTTTGATTCATTTGGCACCGTGGAGGTTGGTCGTGATATGGATAGTCGTAATTGTTACAAGGGAATGGATTCCTGCTTGACAATCGAAATGAAATGGGAACCTCCACAGTTCTCACAACAAGAAAGCTGCTGAGTGCGGACCGTGAATTATATGGATATTGGTCATAACCAAAGTTCGAGCATCACCGTAAAACTGCTCATAGACAAACGTGTTTCGGATTGACACTCAAATCCTTGGTGAGGACCTCCACAAAATTCATATCGATTAGGTTGGTTATATGAAGATAAGTCGGTCGTGGTGGGTAATTAGAAATTTGAGGGTCGTTAAATGAGTTTCGATTAGGATCATAATCAAATGAATTCCTCGAACCACAAAACAAACAACTCCCGCTACGAATATCATTACCACATTGTACACACGTACACCAACGATGTGGTGAACCATAAAGAGGCTCACCACAACCGACACAAGGAATAAACGATTCTATTTGAGAGTTATGAGAAGGAATCGGTTTATTCAAAGAATCAACAAAACCAACATGGTGATCCGAATGACTATCAAGTCTCAAGAACATTTTGAAAAATCCGGAGGTGGGACAAGTGGTGTGCTCGAGAGCTAGCAATTTCCACCACTTCGTTATGGTCTCCTGCCGGTTCTTGAGAAACGTGAAGATTAGGCAAGTCATTCTTGCTAGTCACCGGTCTAAATTTCGCATGTTTGCTTTTAACCGTAAATCGTGAAAGTTTAGGATCAATTCTAGACGGCTTAGGAGCAATTGAGGGTTAGATCTTTGGATAACCGTAGGTTGGACGATTTAGCACTCCCATTATCGGAGGAAGTACCGGTCCTTTGTCACCCCGGTTTCTCGTTCTATTTCCCTACGCGTAATTAATGGATCATCACGAACAACACGAATTCTTGACATTTGAGATAAAGTGAAAGTTTTCAACCGTCCCGAATTCGTCGCGATCGAGAGATTCCATAGGAGAGTTAGAATCAAAAGGATAGAGGGTAAAGGGATAAAGAATCAAAAAGGGTAAGAGGGTAAAGAGGAATATTTTGGTATTTTGAAAACATTTTGCAAAAATAAGAAAGAAAATCTTTTGGATTTTTGGATTTTACAAGAAAACATATACAGATGGTATGAACAATGAGTGAATATTCAATCACTAATCTGCTAAACGTAAGACTATTAGCCTTGCTCCCGGCGGCGCCAAAATTTGATTGGTGCCAAACGGTCAAGTTTTCTCACACAAGCCGACCACTTGTGAATGGCCGATCGTAAGAAACTTAAAACAGTTTAAGCACAAATGCAATGAAGATCAGGAGAGTATAGTGTTTCCCAGTCGTTAAGTCCCAACGAGTACATGCGAGAATAGTCGGGACGTATAGTGATCGAGAGGATTTGAACGGAAAAGGATTGTGATCGATTTATTATAACTAAGGAAAAGTACATAAACTATGAGGGCTTAAATGCAAATTAAAAGAAATTAAAAGATAAAAATATTAAATAAACGCTATCACTATTTGCAAAATGATGTTTTTGATTTTATGTTTTTATAAAATTTGAATTTAAAACTACGTGACGTACTAAAGAAAATGTGAAACTAAAGCAATATAAATCCTAAAAATATGAAAATGACATTTCTACAAACCTAATGATAAAAGAAAATTTATAGAAAAAGAAAATTATTTTTATAACTATTTATCTAATTATTATTAATTAAAAACTATTTTTAACTATTTAATACTAGCCTAAAATACAAGAAAATATGAAATAAAGCTAGAAAAATAAAATTATGACTTGGAAAATCTAAAATAACAAAAGAGAATTTTCAAAACTATTTTTGTATTTTTTGAATATTTTTCTATTTTCTATGAATTAAAACTATTTAAAACTACTTAAATTGCTTAAAAATACAAATTTAACTAAGAAAATCTGAAAAATATTTTTTGACTTTTATATTTATCCTAACTTAAGAAAATGAAAATTATTTTTTGAAACTTTTCGAATTATTTGTATTAAATGCTAATTAAAAGACTTAAAACTGCTTTTAAATTAAGAAAAATAGCAAAGCAGGGTGGAAAAATCTGAAAAATTCAGGAAAACTCTAAATTAATATACTGAATCTAGGAAAATATAAAACAGGTGCTTGTGTGGAGGAATATGGCGATAAGACAAGTGCTTATAAATAAGACTAAGAATAAGCAAATGACCACAAAAGCTACCCAACTCAAACAGAAACGTAATATGCTATAAGTACCCAAATGCAACTTAAAACAACAAGCCTTAACCTCTATATTGCAAGCTTAATGATTTGAGGTTTTGAGCTAAATACTAAAAAGCAGATTTTGGCTACCTACTTTGAGCTTAAGCACAAGCTACTCCATAAGTCAAACCGAAAAGTAAATTGGAACTTGGAGGAGACCTGGCTAAGACCTTATAATCCAAAAATGAGACCTAGACAAGCTCATTGAGCTTTGTGCAAAAGTGCAAGACAAACTGTGCACACTCAGATTCATCGAGTTTGTGCCTGAGGGAATTATACCCATGTTGATAAGCGCTTTGAGGCTTTTAAAAAATACCAAAATTCTACAAAATGATATTAATAATCTAGATCAGTTGAAGTTCTTGAACCCACAATTTCATGTGATTTGGCTCAAAAATGAATCCAAGAAAAATCTCTCTAGATTGGGTGAAAACTGTTTTGCTACACTTTTGACTTTTTAACAGTTATGAAGTTTTGACTTTGATGAACTTTGAGCTCACTTTATGGGCTGATTATGATGTAATATGATGATTTAAACTTAATGCAAGCTGTATCTAAGAATTCTAAACACAAAACAAATGTTTGCTTTTTGAAAATTCTAACGAGATAAACAAGTTAAGACAATTTATTGTGATTTTGACTTTTGAGTTCTAAGGTGCAAAGTATTGATGATTTGACTCTAATTATCCTAAATGTACCTAAAACAAATAAGCTTATCCACTCCACAATCCTCTAGCTCGATTTCAAGCTCAATCCAAACACTAGATTTCAAACCGATTTCCACTATCATCTATCCCATATTCAACTTTAAATCAAAGCGGTGGTGAATAAATCCTAATTATCCAAATGTAAACTAACTAATGAGCTAACAATGATGATAACAACACTAAAAATTATACCAACCTTTGCAATGACAAGTAATGAAAAAAGAGCAATATGAGAAGCTGACGGTGTCCAACCAAATTGTGGCTTGATTCCAAAGCTGTATCCACACTACTTTAAGCTAATCTTACCCAAAATCAACCTCTGCAACACCCATTATCATTTCCAAGGCAATTTGAGCTTGATTGACTTATGTTGACCAAAATTGAAAATTGATTGAACTGTTTTCCAAGCTATTCAAAAGCTATAACAAGCTTAAGTTAACTCGGTTGAGCTTAAAAATAAGCTATTGGAAGCTTGGATTCAAGAACTTGAAGCTAAAATTTTGCAACGATGGCTGATAATTTGAAATATAATGAAACCTTGAATTAAGACCGGAAATGAATTAAAATGACTAAGTATCTTAGTTTGAATACAATAAAAGCTTAAGATTACATTTTAAAGTACTAATTGAGAGAATTTAAGAAAACGACATACAATGAAATTGAAAAACTAACTCCGACCGTCTCTCCTTCTTCTTCCCTTATTTATATCCAAACAGCTTCTCTCACCTCTTCTGAATGTATCCCATCTTTAATCTCAACCATTGGATGCCTAGGATTGATATTGGCCTTTTGATCATTTTTGGCGGGAAAGCCTATTTTGACCTGTGTGGACTGAGCTAGCACTAGGGGGGTGGCTAGGTGTGATGATGATGTGGGTGAGGTTTTGAGGAGATAAGGTGAGGTGGGAGGTGATGGGTGAGAGGTTGCAGGGTGTAGCAGTCAAGTGGTGGAGAAGGGTGAATAGGGTGGGCGGCAAAAGGGTTGTTTGACTGATGTGTTGACCAGGGGGTCAAAATGAAGGGTAATGACAGGGGGGTCACAATTGTTGGCAGGGTTCAAAGGTGCAAAGGGGTCTTGGATAGGTTTAATATTAAAAGGACTAACTTTGCAATTCTCCAATTCTTGAAGGACCATTTTTGCCATTTTCCAAAGTTCACACAAGGGATCAAAATTGACAAGCTTCCATAGTACAAGGACTATTTTTGACATTTTCAAATTTTCAGGAACCAAACTTGACATTTTTGAAAGGTTGAGGGACCTTTTCTGCCATTTGACAAAAGATTTATTCAAGGACCATTTTTGACAATTTAGAATATTTTAGGGACCTTGAATAACATTTTTCTTTATTTTGTTTTACCAGGGACTGTTTTTGACAACTTTTGAAACTTGGGGACTAAAGCGCCAATTATGCAAACTTGATACGTTTTCACCAGATTTTGATATTTTTGCATTTAAAACACATAAAACACTTATTTGTGATATTTTAATCATTTTGATGCATTTCTAAGTGTTTTCAGATGTTTTTGCAGTTTAAATGGTACAAAAATGATGAGTATTTAGACACTCATCATCCGTCCTCCACGGTGTCACTTAACTAAATACTACTTAACATTAAATAACTAAGACTACGAGATTTCTAACGAATACATATACTTGAGGTGACCGACACTTTAATACCTGGATTTACTAAATCCTAACAATCTCCCCCTAAGGGAGGTTACCTCAAACACACATTAAAATTACATAGAATACAAACAGATATTATATTGAGATTGTTCTTGGATTTTTTCATGTTCTTTGTTCTGTAGCTCGTAGTCTTTGATTCTTCATTTTTGCATGTTCGGATAATCTGAGTGGAGGTCTTTAAGCGATCCATGTGATATCGAGTTTTGAGCCGACTTTGAGATCATCACCACAAGAAATCTCGACTCGTCCATTGTGGTGTTGGTATAATGTGATGTTGTGACATTTGGACCGACATGCTCACATTCGGATCATGATATATTCTTATCGAGTAGCGGAAGCTTTCGTTGATTCATGATATTGGCGCAGCAGTAGCGAAGCATGGAGTGATAATATCGAGTCATTGATGCACCAATCATGATTTCTTTGAAATGAATGTGTTGTGTGAGCATGCGGCTGGGATTGACCGCTTCATTCGATCACCGCAAACATCGGGTGTTCCCATAAAACAGTTAACAATAAAGCGCACAAGAGTGTCTTTGATCACTTTTGTATAATTGAGGTACACGCCCACGGTTCCTCGTTGATCGATAAAAGTATTGCTCGTGATCGTATAATTCAAGAATTTCCTTGACAGGTTTCGCGGTGCTCTAGTTGTTCTCAAACCGGAACGTCTCAAAGAAGACAACACGGAGTGAGTGAACCAAATAAATGAGATTCACCGATTGATGAGAAGAGATTTGAAAAACAATCGTGTCGCTCAATAGAAATTGTTTTTTGCAATACAACGAAGGTTTTAAGGAAAATCAATTATCAATCATAAACACCTTTATTTTGAAAAATTAGTACACATCGATGTGCTAAGGAAAAGAGTTTTAAGCACAACGGCCGGTTTTCAAAGGTATCCGTCAATCCATAACTCGAACCAGATTGATTCAAAGATTGAATCGCCCCATTGTTTCTTTCGGTTGTCACATGGTTGATCTATTGAATAGATCTCACATGCCACCCACCAGGAGCTTGTTTGATGTTGGCTCCAGAAGGCTTTCCATCTTCATTGTAAATATGTTTGCATATCACTCAGATGTTCTGGCAATACCACAAGGATAATGCGTAGGACTCATAAGATATAATCTCCCTTTCCACAATGTGTGAAACAGAGAGTCTTCATTGAAAGTGTCCTAATGAGATTTGTAGATGATCTTGTGGCTCTAGACTCAATTGTGCATATTTGGTTCCTAAGTCGGAGACTAGGGAGAGGGTCTCCTTCTTCAATATCAACAAACTCTAAGAGAAAGTTGATAGATAATGTCGGTTCCCCGTGAGAATGAAACAAGTCCTTTTAAGAGGAACTTGAGTGGTTTGGGAAGTTGTAGTGCAGTGCGTCAATGGGTCCATGACGTCTTGTCTTCAATACCGATGTTACCTTGGTAACTACCAGTAGCATATGAATTGAACCCGGTTTACGCCCTAAGGTTGAATAAATGGAGGGCTATTTCTTTTCACCCTTTTCACATTCAATTCTTTTCATTCTTCAACCCCTTCATTGCTTACGAAACTTCATAACTAGAACCTTGTTGGGTTTATTCCAAGACTAGCTCGGCCAATTGCACTTTTCCCATATCTCAATTTTCTCCTTTTTTCAATATACCTAAGGACTCTACACTATCAAGTGGTTTTGTCCCTGAGTAGATCCCTTCGGTTCTGGCGGATCATTGGACCTCAACCTAACCTTATCATCCTTATATCACCATGCATAAAGTAAAGTTGGTCAGTCTTTAGATATAGTTTTTCCGCCTTGAAACCAATTGAAAACCATTTAAAAAATCAATCAAGATACTTGTGATATAAAATCAAAGTATTTAGTATCTTAATTGTTTTGATATTTTAGAAATGCTCCCCCTCAACATATGCATAAAATTCAGAAATTGTTTAGCACATGGAGGCAAGAGATCTTTGAAATCGTTAGATTAAGAATGAAAGGTCCAATATTTTGATTAACATTTTCTAAAATGATCATCATCACTTCCCAGTCAATTTGAGTAGATAAAACATATTGAGGAAGGATGAGGTTTTCAAAGTTTGCTCCCCTCAATATGTGCCTCAAGTTTGAAAGAGTTTTGCACATATTAGAGGAACCCGCACTTAGAGACAATTCAATCACGTTTCAATAATTCAAGGTTTAAAGTAGATGCTCCCCTCAACATGTGCATGGAAAATTTGAAATCGTTTGTCACATGCGGGAGGAAAACTTGCTAAACACTTATGAACCCATTTATCGAATTATCGGTTTAAATCCAATTTAAATCACAAATTCTCCCCGATCACAATTTTCAAAACATTTGAGATTTGAGATCTCTTGTTGATTTAAATTGATTTTGAAAGCTTTGAGGAGAACTGTGACTTTCTTATGAAAACATTTAGCCGATAAGGATCAAGTTTGAAACATAAGACTCCAAAGATTAAACATGCTTGAGTATCTTTTTAGAAAACATTTTAATAATCAAGGTCTTGTACCAATTGTATAAACTTATTGTAAAACATTTAGAGTAGACCTTGCTCATTTACGTGCCAATTGATTGAAAAAAATATATACTTTGATTTAATTAAAAAATCATTCTCCCCCTCAATAAATGACGAAAGTTGTTGATTGAAGGAATCAGATTTTGACATCTGAAACCTCTGATGATTTTCAAAAATATTTTTCAAAACAATTGCGTTTTCATTAGATGACGAATATTTTTCAGAAGAATCATAGAAGGAAAAACATTTGAAATGAAACATTTGTCTAGTTAATGACAAATATTTGTTTTTAGAATCAGAGCATTAGATTAGAAAAACAAGATGAAGCATGGCTCTGTTCTTTCTTTGAAAAGCGGGTTATTGCCTGAAATGACAATAAACCATTGTTTCACTTTCTCTCAAAATTTTTTTTTTTTTTTAAACGAATATGTACATTCGACCAACATCTAAAGACCCGTGTCACTCTTTGACTGACAGCACAAAGACCGTAGATATTAATTGAATCAAGAAGAAACATGACAAAAAGATAAAAAAAAAATTCGAATTTTTCAAATTTTTATGGATTTTTGAAAGTTTTATAATTTTTTTCTTTGCTTTTCGTTGGTTTTAAAATTTTGTATTTTGTTTTTCAGAATAAATATTTACAAGAGATGGATGAAGAAAGACCTTTACTCCTCGTCTTCCTCCAGAAGACGTTTGAGAGTTTCTGGTTGAAGGCTTTTCAAGCCAAGTCGTGGAAGAATAAACTCAAAACGTTCTCTTGGAAGAGCTTTGGTGAAGATGTCTGCTAACTGGTATTCTGACTTCACAAAATAGAGTTCCACCACACCCTTTTCTACTTGTTCCCGGATGAAATGATGTCGAATATCGATGTGCTTTGCTCTTGAGTGTTGAACGTTGTTGCAGAGAGAGCAATAGCACTTTTATTATCACGAAGCGGAGGGATTTTGTTGAATTCAAAGCCATAGTCGATAATTGGGATCTCATCCAAAGGATTTGAGCACAACAAGATGACATGGCTATGTATTCACCTCTGTAGAGGAAATATAAGTACTCATTTGCTTCTTTGAAGACCAACTCACAAGCTTATCACCCAAAACCGAGCACCTCCCGACGCGTTTTGACGTGTATCTTGACATCTCGCATGATCAAGATCGCATATGTTTGTTAGTGACATACCGGTGTCCTTGCACGAAAGTCCCATGTTGATGGTTCCTTGGAGATACCGAAGACCCGCTTAACCGCTTCAAGGTGCTTTTTAGTAGGCTTAGCTCGATATCTAGCACACATGCACACAACGAACAAGATGTCGGTCTACTAGGCGTGAGGTACATCGGGGATCCAATCATACTACGATATTTCGTTTGATCTACCATGATCCCGAGTGGTCCTCATCCGACTTGGTACGCTCAATCATGGGAGTGTCAACGGTGTCACATGAAACAAATCCAAATTTCTTTAAGATCTCATTTGCATATTTAGATTGATTAATAAAAATGCCTCCGGGACTTTGTGAAATTTGTAATTCCAAGAAAAATGACATTTGTCCCATCATTGACATTTGAAATTTGGAACCCATTTCTTTGAAAAATGATCACATTCATTGGGGGTCAGTCGAGGCAAAGATAATATCATCAACATAAATCTGAACGTGAATTAAATGTTTTCCTGACTTTCTGGTAAACAATGTCGGATCAACTGCTCCCTTGTGAATCAAGTAGATAGAAGAAACTTTGTGATGTATCATACCATGCTCTAGGAGCTTGCTTCAAACCGTAAAGGGCCTTTTTCAAGCGATAGACATGAGTAGGATGCTCGGATTCACAAAACCCTCGGTGGTGACGTAAACCACCTCTTTCAAATCACTATTAAGAAAGGCGGTTTTCACATCCATCTGATATACGACCATGTTCTTACTAGCCGCATTAGCCAAGAAGATTCTGATAGCTTCGATACGAGCAACAGGAGCAAAAGATTCCTCAAAGTCAATACCTTCTTCTTGACGATATCCTTTAGCCACTAACCTATCCTTATTTTTCAACACATCACCATGCTTATCAAGCTTCACTTTGAAGATCCACTTTAGAGCAATGATCATAGCACAGTCTGGAGCAGGTACTAATTCCCATACATCTAATCGATCAAAATCATGAATTTCTTCTTGCATGGCATTGAACCAAATTGTCTTCATTCATGGCGGTTTAACATCTTTAGGTTCGATCTTAGAGAGTACGGAGTTGAAGAAGCACCATAAGGCATCGTAGCAAGTTGTTTACGAGTGGATACAGACGAGAAGGGTTTCCAATGATGTTGTCCAATGGGTGATCATGTGTCCATTTTCTAAGGTGTTCATGTGGTTGTTGTTGTGGAACCAAGTAGCAGAGTCGATGTCTCGATGAAGATGGTTCTGATGATGAATCAGGAGCAAATATATTTTCAAATTGAGCATCTTCGGGAGTAGCAAAGGGATTAAATTCATCCTGTGAATCAGAAGCAATTCCATGATATACACTCGGTGATTGAAGGTTTGTTGATGAGACAGATTGATCAGCAGCAGGCGCTTCCTGACTTAATGACATAGAAACTGAAGGATTGACTTCATTGACAAGGATAGAAGCAGCCTCTGTTGATGGAATTGACATATCAATAGCACTTGGCTCAAAGTGTTCATCAAACATAGGATTAAACAATTTCTTCAAATCATCTTCAGAGGGAGGTACATAAGGAGTTGCTGGTGAAAGATTAGACACAAGAGTAGAACTGATAGGACTACTAGATGAGAGTTGTGATGCGGGTCCAGAACTGGATTGTCCTGGAGCCATTTGACCGGTCAGCTCATTAAACGTAACGTGAATTGTTTCCATAATATTTCGGGTTCTCTTGTTGTAGATTCGTTAACCTTTTCTGTTTGGTGCATATCCTACAAATACCCCAATGTCCGCTTTAGCTTTCAGTTTACCTAAGTCTTGACCATCATTAGTTGGGTAACATAATGCACCGAACACTCGAAGGTATGATATATCAGGTTTTCGATTGTGGACAAATTCATACGGATTCTTTCTATGAGATGTGTGGATTAGGGATCGATTTTGAGTGTAACATGCAGTGGCAATAGCTTCAGCCCATAGAAACATTGGTACCTTTGAGTAAATCAGCATTGTTCTTGCGGCTTCCACAAGAGTTTGATTTCGTCTTTCAACTACACCGTTCTGTTGAGGAGTTCGTGGAATACATCTTTGAGAACTGATTCCAACACTTTCATAAAATTCATTGAGTTCTTTATTAACAAACTCAGTTCCATTGTCAGTTCGGACGATTCGAACTGTTTTGTTGAGTCGGATCTGAAGTTGTTTAATGAGTTTAATGATGACATCTGGAGTTTCATCCTTTGTCCTCAAAAACTTAACCCAAGTGAATCGGGAGTAGTCATCAACCACTACTAGAATGTATTTCTTCCCATTTATCGTTTGCACTCTTATTGGTCCGAATAAATCCATATGAAGGGTATGAAGAACTTCCATTACTGAGTTTGTGGGTTTTGGTTTGTGGGCATATTTCGTGCTTTTTCCCAATTGGCAAGTGAACAGAGATGATCTTTTCATATTTCAATCTAGGTAAGCCTCGACAAGATCCTTTCGGAAAGGTTATTAATGGTGCCAAGTTCAAGTGATTGAGACGACGATGCCATAACCATGACTTTGTTTTGAAGCTTTTGACAACAAGCGATTGGTGAGGACTTCATCATGTCTTCGATAGATATGGTGTATAGGTTTTGAACCACGGGTTCCTCCGAGAAGTTCCACACCATCAAGCTCTCTAACGAAACAAGTATGCTTTCAAAGCCACTTCTAAATCGGAATCACGTAATTGACCAAGAAAATGATTATGACCAAGACCTTCTACGTAATATACCCCGGATATTACACTTTACCAACCACATAATCTCCATAACCCATTGATTGATCTTGAAACAATCAAGCTATATCACACAAGCTAGCCACTTGTGAATGGCTAATCGTAATAAACTTAAAAGCGCTCGAAACCAATACAATGAAGATCGGGAGAATATAATGAATTCCGGTCGTTAAGTCCCACTGAGACTCAATGGTGTGTAAACACTAATTCAGATGATAGAATGATCACTAAGGATAGTGATCAAGAAGGATTTGGATAGATTATTACACTATTGATTGATTGGAATGGAATGGATATGAATTGGAAAGCATAACAATCGACACAACAACAACGAATACGTGACGTTTAAAACTACGTAAACGCATTTAAATAAAAAGTGAAATCTAAAAAATAAAAGACCTAAAAATATGAAAATGACATTTTTGAAATCTTAAAAATAAAAGAAAATTATTAGAAAAAGAAAATTATTTTTATAACTATTAATTTAATTATTATTAATTAAAAACTATTTTAAACTATTTATTAATAACCTAAAATAAAAGAAAATATGAAATAAGGCTAGAAAAATAAGATTATGATTCAGAAAAATCTAAAATATTATAAAACTTATTTTAAAACTAAATATTTTTTACACTTTTTATCTAATTATTATTAATTAATTATTATTTAAAATACACTTAAACACTAGAAAATATAAAATAAACCTGGAAAAATAAAATTTTAACTTGGAAAATCTAAAATATGATAAAACTAATTTTAAAACCGAAAAGATATTTTTATGCTTTTTAATTATTTATTACTAATTATTTAATACTTTTAACTATTAAAATTCTAATAAATACTAAACAGATTAGGAAAATTATGAAACTTTTTCTAAAAATAACTTAAGGTGACAGAAAACTAAGAAAAAAATAAAAACAAGATTTGCTTATTAATAAGATGAAAAGAAAAATCAAAAAAGCTAAAAACTATTAAATAAACGCTATCACTATATTTAAATTGATGTTTTTCTGGATTTTCTCTTTGAAAACTACTTAACTACTTAAAATATGAAACTTTAATAAACACAAAAATTTTACAAATAAAAAATAAGCTATTTGACAAGCTTATGAGCTTAACAGATATGCTTATGAGCTTATTTTGGTGAAATAAGCTCAAACAAGCTCACAAGCTGAAACAAAAGCTCAAATAAGATGTAAATAAGCTAGTACTACTCAAATGAAGCTAGAAAGAACAATTACAAACACTGATAAGCTAGAATAAGCAGATAAGCACTTAGCTTAAACTGAGAAATGGACAGAAATGGGACAAGGTTGAGGCTTATTGCAGCCCTACCAAACAAGCTAGAAAATGAAAAACCAAGCTTGAGACCTTAATATGGCTAGGTTGGCTTTCCAAAAAACCAAGGATCACAAGCTTAGACCAACTAATAAGCTCTGTGTGAGCTTATCAAGTTGGACTACCCAACTGTGCACAGGGCACCATTATCAGACAAGGGTCCAAAAGAAACTAGAAAATAAGCACTTTATAAGCTGATTAAAAGTAAACTAGTATTTTTCTAATTAAGTTTAGCAACTAAACTTTAATATCCCAAAAGCTATTAAGCTAAAAAAACTCAATATTAAACTCACACTAAAATTGTCTATTTAATTCAAAAACGACCAAAAGAAAAATTTTGACTTTTATAAAAACTAGAAGTTGACTTATATGAACTTGTGATCAATACTACTTATCGAATATGTTGTAATAAGCTATATTAAGACCGATTTGAGCTAGGTTAATGATTCTAAGCTACTTTGATGAGATTTGTATTCAAAAATCCTAACAAATGAACTATCTAGGTGTGATCAAAGGTGATTTTGACTATTCACCAAATGACCACTGGTTTTTCTTGTTGATATGAGTTATTAGGTGTGTATGTGACACAGAACAAGCACAAACAAACAACACAGACAAGACCTGTTACAGTTTAAACAAGCAAATCCAAACACCCTTATAAATGTCTATTATGGTGATTTTCAAAGCTTAACAAAGATTTAGACCATGAACTTGATTCACAAACTTATATTATCATATATTAGGACTAAACAAACATAAAACAACAGCAATAGCAACATAAAACCAAGAATCTAAACTTAAGCTAATTTAACTGTCAAAATGAAATTTTTATAAACTACAAATTTAAAAGAACAACCAACCGATTTTAATTCTTAAATACACTTAACTATAATCGATGAACATAAAGAACCGTAAATTCAAGCTAATGAACACTTGCAAGAAAATACCAAAATGGATCAAAGTGCTTACAAATAGCTATCCAACTGAAACCGAGAACCAAAGGCCAAGATCACTCCTATAGGCTTACCACTAAGCCACTAACCCAAGGCCATCCAAAATTCACTCTGCCCATTGTGAACACCATTTCCATGGGATTTTGATTTTTCAACTAATTATTTGGTATTTTGGTGATTTTCTCTTTTTGCTTCTAAACCTGATTTTAATGTTTCTAAAAGCTTGAATAAGCTTTATAGAGCTTACATGTGCTATATCGGTCCATAATAACAATCAACTAACAACATTAGAGCATATGAGATTTTTGAAATTTGAAAATATGCATAAACTGGAAACTTGAATTGAAACTGAAATTGATGACTTCAAAAGATTTATTACACACTAAATACTTGAAATACAAAGCTTTTAAGTTAAAACATACACTGAAAATAGAGTTTAAGCTAAAACGACATTAAGTAAACTAAAAAATTCTAGATATCTTCTCCCATTCTTTCTCTTCCCTTTATAATCAACTTTTGAGACTCCTTGATGACTTCGATTGAATCCCACTCATTTCCGACCATTGGATTGGCCAAAATCATCAAATTCGTCCAAGTGTCATTTTGGCGCCAATTTTCTCTTGAGCAGGTTTTTGATATTAATGGCTTTTGGAAGATGTGGAGGTGGAGGGGGACAAGGTAAGGTGAGGGGATGGATATGAGAAAGTGGAATGTTGAAAAAGATGAAATACCAGCTCTGGTATTGGTTTTACAGTGTTTTGTGAGAGGAGAGTGAACAGTAGATGGGTTTTGGCGCGTTGACTATTTTTGACCGGGGGTTATAATACTAACGGGGGTCAAGGATCATGGGGGGTTCAAGGCTCAAGGGTCAAAATGGCTTGGGCTAAGGAGATGGGCCAGCTGGTATATGGATTGGATTTGGGCTTTGATATTAAAAAGGTGTCCGTTTGGTATAGAATAAGCACAAGGACCAATTTTGCAATTTATCCAAACTTCAAGGACTGAAACTGAACTTTTTCCAATGTTATCACAAGGACTAAACTTGACAAACTTTGATAGTACAAGGACCCTTTTTGCATAAAGTTCCATTTTAAAATATCCAAGGACCAATTTTGATGCATTTCATTTCTTTGAGATATATTTCCGTGACGTTGACAAGCGTCACAGGCTTTGACAAATTCATGGGCATCCTTGTAAATTGTGGGCCAATAAAACCCGGAATCAAACACCTTTTTGGCGGTGTAGTTTGGACTATGATGGCCCCGATTGGTCCAAAGATGGCAAGTCGTGAGAATGTCAATAGCTTCCTCGTCCATAAATACACCGTCGATGACTTGATCCGCACAAATTTTGAACAAGTAGGGTCGTCCCGAAATAATGTTTAACATCTTTGAAGAATTTGTTCTTCCGTTGGGTCGACATCCTTTCACTATGAAGTTACCCGCATGGTAATTTATGAAGTCGACAAACCATGGGGTGGTAGAATTTCCACGAAAAGAAACGCATTGAGTGTCTCGAGAGGAAATGTTTCATTTATTTCCTTTTCTCGAAAACATCTTGGTGAGGGTTTTCTAAACGGACAGATGATCGCAGACTAGATTCTCACTCCTTTTTATCACGTATGATGATATCAAATTTCCGCAGGAGGAGAATCCAACGGAGCAATCTCGGCTTTGCATCTTGTTTTGCAAAGAGATATTTGAGAGCCGAGTGATCCGTATACACCACACATTTGGTCAAGATTAAATATGGCCGAAACTTCTCAAATGCATACACCACGGCTAATAGCTCTTTTTCGTGGTAGTGTAATGAGTTTGAGCTTGATCATAGTCTTACTTGCGTAGTGGATAGGTCGAAAATGCTTAGCTCACGTTGCCCTAGGACCGCACCGATAGCAAAATCACTTGCATCGCACATGAGCTCAAAAGGCAAGTCCCGGTCGGGAGCAACGAGAATGGGTGCTTCAGTAAGCTTTTTCTTTAATGTTTCAAAAGCTTCGATGCACTCGGGTGAGAAGATAAAAGGAGCATCCTTTTCAAGAAGATGGGTCATAGGCCGGGCGATTTTAGAAAAATCTTGTATGAATCTACGATAGAAACCGGCATGACCTAAAAAACTCCTAATACCTTTGACGGTAGTAGGATGAGGTAATTTAGCAATAACATCGACTTTTGCTCTATCTACCTCAATCCCGTTTTTGGAAATCTTATGGCCAAGGACTATGCCTTCTTTGACCATAAAGTGACTCTTCTCCCAATTTAGACACAGATTGGTGTCTTCACACCATTGAAGCATTTTTTCTAAATGGGAAAGACATGTTTGAAAAGAATCCCCAATGACCGAGAAGTCATCCATAAACACCTCCATTGTTTCCCCGATCATGTCGTGGAAAATGGCCATCATACATCGTTGGAACGTGCCATGAGCATTACATAAGCCAAAAGGCATGCGTTTGTAGGCAAAAGTTCCGTATGGGCAGGTGAATGTGGTCTTCTCTTGATCCTGTGGATCAATGGGAATCTGAAAATAACCCGAGAAACCATCAAGGAAACAATAGTATTCATTCCCTGCCAATCTCTCAAGCATTTGGTCCATGAAGGGTAGAGGAAAATGGTCTTTACGGGTAGCGTCATTTAACTTACGATAGTCAATACACACACGCCATCCCGTAACCAATCGAGTTGGAATTAACTCGTTATCTTCATTTGTGACAACAGAATGCCACCCTTTTTCGTAACACAATGAATTGGGCTAACCCAAGGACTATCTCGAGATCGGGTAAATCAATCCCGCATCAAGAAGTTTGATAACCTCTGCTTGATAACATCATGGATTTTGGATTCACCCTTCTCTCGATGTTGAGCTCTGGTTTGAAGTCATCCTCCATTAAGATTTTGTGAGTACAAAACTCAGGGTTGATACCCTTAATGTCGGAGAGTTTCCAAGCAATTGCTTGCTTGTGTGACTTCAAGACCTTTATGAGAGCAGCTTTTTCATCTTTACTCAAATCTCTAGCAATAATGACGGGTAATTTATCATCACCTTCTAGAAATGCATACTCGAGATGAGGTGGTAAGTCCTTAAGCTCAACCTCAGGAAATTCTTCAGTTTTCTCAACTGACTTGACTTCCTTGTTATGAAGCTCGACGGGAGGGAGAGGAGGATAAGTGTCCTAATTTAACAACTTCTTAAGAAGAATATCTCCCTCCAGATTAATCTCATCTTGATTAATCTCATCAGGAATTGAATCACTAGTGTGAGGGGTCGATGATGGATCATCATTAAGCAACTTCTCAATGAGAAGTATATCCCCCTCAATGTCAATTGGAGCGTGATCAATTTCCCATGGAACAGAATCACTAGCCAAGTATGCTTCAATCTCTTCCAAGATGAAGTCTCTTCCCTCAAAAGGAGTGATAGAAGAAGTAGAATTGGCTATGATAGGTTGAGAAGATGTGGTGGGATCCCACTCACGTAATTATGAGAATAACCAAGAACTTCTTGAGTACTCTTCGTAGCAACATCAATGATATCTATTCGTTAACCGACTCGTAATCATAATTTGCGTAGTACCTCAAGTTTGATCAAGGTTAAAGGTGTGACTTCATTACCAACACGTAATGTGATTTCTTGCTCAAATACATCGATGAGAGCACGGCCCGTTCTCGTGAATCCTCGACCAACAATGAGAGGAACCCGATGATCGCATCAAAATCAACAACCACGAAGTCACCGGAAAATGGAACTTTCCTATTACAAATACGCCCTCGGCAATGCCAAGAGGACGGGATATGGAACGATCCGCAAGCTCGAGAGTCATGCATGTAGGAGTGAGTTCGAAGAGAAAGTTTCTTCCATATCGAATAAGGCATCGTTGATGCTTGCACCAAGATCGATTAAGGCAAAGCATTCAACCATTCACGAAATACACAAGGTAAGAGAAATTTCCCAGATCTCCAAGTTTCTCAAGAAGCTTCTTCAAGATAACGCAGAGCAATTCTCGCTCGAGGAGTTTTAGCCATTTCAAACAAATTTCTCCTTGTTGCTTAACATGTGTTTGAGAGTTGATGCAAACTTGGGCATCAAAGATGATAGCATCCGCAGCTTATGTCAAAATGTAACTCTTGGAAAATTTGAAAAATTTGTCCATTTGATGACCGGCTTTCTCGCGGAGCTTTGCTCATTCAACCGTGATGGGTAAGGAATAGAAGATTTGGATTGCTTCTCAACGGAGCTACCGGAGGTTCAAAACAACTCTGGATTTGACTTGGGTTTCGGACAACTGAGGTTGGACTACCAAGGTAGGACGTGTCTTGTACCGTGGGCTTGAAAAATGCACCTTTCCGTTATATCCTTGGTAATTTGACTCATTGCTCCCGTGGAGGAGGCATTGGAGTCGAGGTCCATTGTGTGTCGAGGTTCACTTTCCACTACCTTTGGGAGAGAAGAAGAAGAGTAGTAGGAATAGCGGGTCCATCATATGAAACACCACTGGTTGTGATCGCCTTTGCATCGCCCCTCGGGTTAGCGATCGTGTTGCTCGGAAGTTTTCCCGAGCCCGAGGGTTGATCATTTAAAGACTTCTTTAGATCGACAACTGACCGACCAACAACCTGCTCATTTCATCTTGGGATTTCATGAATTGTTTCAACAACTCATCGATGATGGTCCATTGGAACAATGGCGGAGTGGATTAGGAAAATTCGCCTCTAATGTTAGGATTAGGGCCTTGATTTTGAAAATTTCCTTGATTAGGATTCATATTCCCATGAAATTGATTCCCCGATTGAAATTGTTTTGATTAAGGTTCCTTGATGTTGGAAACCTTGATTTGGTCCAGATAGAAATTACCTTGGTTTTGATAACCTTGGTTCATTCTAGGTTGGTTCGATTCGGTTTTGCATGTTATGATTCTCGTTAAAACCGGTGGTGCTCGATTAGTGTTAGCACGGTAGTGTGGTTCATTTTGAGGATGGTATTGATTACCTCCTTGATGTGAAGCACCGCTAGAGCATTGGCTTCAAATGGACTACCATCGGTGGCGAGACAGCTTGTAGTATGCATGAGGACCACCACAAGTAACACAACTCTCGACTTTCTTCACTTCACCATGTGTTGGTGTCGTGTAAAGGTCACTTTCTTTTGGTTAGCAAGAACCAAAGCCCGAACAATATCGTGAGTTTGTCAATCTTAGCATCGGTGTTAGATGTACTCACGGAGATGAAGAAGAAGGTCCAAGATGAGACCGATATGTCTTTGCTCGGAAAAGGCGGACTGATATTTGTTCTCAATGATTTGCAAGGCTTCTTTGGTAGTCTTGCTCAGAAATTACCTCCGCGGAGGCATTCAAAGAGTCTTGATTGGTCCGGTTCGGACCATTGTAGAAAGTATCCATTTGCATTAACTCGGTAAAACCATGATGCGGACACTCATGAAGCAACTCTTTGTAACGATCCCATGCCTCCCGAATGATTCATCAAATCTCTAAGAAAATTTCATTATCTCATTCTTAAGACTTGTGGTTCGGGATGGAGGATAGAACTAGATTAACGAACTTGGTGACTAGATCTTCCCATGTCTCAATAGAGCGAGGGGTTTTTCTCAAGCCAATTCCGGGCTTGTCCTCTAGAGAAAATGGGAATGAAGAAGCTTGATAGCTTCATGTGGGACATTCTTATACTTGATGGTAGATGCAATCTTGTTAAACCATCGAATGTGTGCATGAGGATCATCCCGCTCAAAACCATAGAATTGGCTTTGGGTTACTAGATTAAGCAAACCGGTTTGAGCTCAAAGGTATCGACCACGATGGTGGGACAACAATAAGCATCTCCGTAACCCTCGATGGGTGCTTGGAGAAGCTCATTCATGGGCTTATCTTCCGCCATTACGACGGTGGTGGTGGTGGTAGATGTTCCTCGATCACGGTGAAGGAGCGAACGTCCTCACGCTCACGAGGAATGTTTCCAAGCTCGAGAAAGTGGACTTGTAGAAGCGGAAGAACGAGTGCGCATGCACTAAGTATAAAAATCAGTTTTCAAAACAAATGCGAGGCAAAATGACAAGTGAACTTAACCAATAATCACAAATGAAATGGCTTCTTTGAAAAAGGTACACCAAATCACAAGGACACAAAGGCAAGTTTTAAATCGATGTTCGGAACTTATTATGGTCACACCCCGCTAGTAGGTGTACCGCCTTGATTTGCGGTGGTTGATTTTTATGTATTTATTAAGTACCACCGAAAAGACATAGGTATAGATTTGTGCTGATGGTTTAAAAACTTTTTGGACAATATTTTTGGTATCGTCTCGTTTAACCAAATCGTATCTCTTTAAGAATCACCTCAAAGAAAATACAAGATAGAAAACGTTCCGATTGTTTTGTTGTTTTATAATTTTTTGGTGTTTATAACACTTTAGGAAAAGTGTTAATGAACCTTTTTTTTTTATAACTTTACAAAAACTTTTTACAAATGGTGGTATATGTGCAAGAATGGGTGAAACGGTTTAACACACGCTAAAGCCTCCCGCAATAGCGCGCCAAAATTTGATTGATCTTGAAACAGTCAAGCTATATCACACAAGCTAGCCACTTGTGAATGGCTAACCGTAATAAACTTAAACCGCTCGAAACCAATACAATGAAGATCGGAGAATATAATGAATTCCGGTCGTTAAGTCCCACTGAGACTCAATGGTGTGTAAACACTAATTCAGATGATAGAATGATCACTAAGGATAGTGATCGAAGGATTTGGATGGATTATTACACTATTGATTGATTGGAATGGAATGGATACGTAATTGGAAAGCATAACAATCGAGACACAACAACGTAAATACGTGCGTTTAAAACTACGTAAACGCGTCACGAAATAAAAAGTGAAATCTAAAAATAAAAGACCTAAAAATATGAAAATGACATTTTGAAATCCTAAAAATAAAATAAAATTATTAGAAAAGAAAATTATTTTATAACTATTAATTTAATTATTATTAATTAAAACTATTTTAAACTATTTATTAATAACCTAAAATAAAAGAAAATATGAAATAAGGCTAGAAAAATAAGATTATGATTCAGAAAAATCTAAAATATTATAAAACTTATTTTAAAACTAAAATATATTTTTACACTTTTATCTAATTATTATTAATTAATTATTATTTAAAATACACTTAAACACTAGAAAATATAAAATAAACCTGGAAAAATAAAATTTTAACTTGGAAAAATCTAAAATATGATAAAACTAATTTTAAAACTGAAAAGATATTTTTTATGCTTTTTAATTATTTATTACTAATTATTTAATACTTTTAACTATTAAAAATTCTAATAAATACTAAACAGATTAGGAAAATTATGAAACTTTTTCTAAAAATAACTTAAGGTGACAGAAAACTAAGAAAAATATAAAAACAAGATTTTCTTATTAATAAGATGAAAAGAAAAATCAAAAAAGCTAAAAACTATTAAATAAACGCTATCACTATATTTAAATTGATGTTTTTCTGGATTTTCTCTTTGAAAACTACTTAACTACTTAAAATATGAAACTTTAATAAACACAAAAATTTTACAAATAAAAATAAGCTATTTGACAAGCTTATGAGCTTAATGAGATATGCTTATGAGCTTATTTTGGTGAAATAAGCTCAAACAAGCTCAAGGTGAAACAAAAGCTCAAATAAGATGTAAATAAGCTAGTACTACTCAAATGAAGCTAGAAAGAACAATTACAAACACCGATAAGCTAGAATAAGCAGATAAGCACTTAGCTTAAACCGAGAAATGGATGAAATGGGACAAGGTTGAGGCTTATGCATTTCTACCAAACAAGCTAGAAAATGAAAACCAAGCTCGAGACCTTAATATGGCTAGGTTGGCTTTCCAAAGAACCAAGGATCACAGCTTAGACCAACTAATAAGCTCGTGTGAGCTTATCAAGTTGGACTACCCAATGCATGCAGGCACCATTATCGACAAGGGTCCAAAAGAAACTAGAAAATAAGCACTTTATAAGTCGATTAAAAGTAAACTAGTATTTTCTAATTAAGTTTAGCAACTAAACTTTAATATCCCAAAAGCTATTAAGCTAAAAAACTCAATATTAAACTCACACTAAAATTGTCTATTTAATTCAAAAACGACCAAAAGAAAAATTTTGACTTTTATAAAAACTAGAAGTTGACTTATATGAACTTGTGATCAATACTACTTCTTGAATATGTTGTAATAAGCTATATTAAGACCGATTTGAGCTAGGTTAACAGATTCTAAGCTACTTTGATGAGATTTGTATTCAAAATCCTAACGTTGAACTATCTAGGTGTGATCAAAGGTGATTTTGACTATTCACCAAATGACCACTTGGTTTTCTTGTTGATATGAGTTATTAGGTGTGTATGTGACACGTAACAAGCACAAACAAACAACACAGACAAGACATTACAGTTTAAACAAGCAAATCCAAACACCCTTATAAATGTACATTATGGTGATTTTCAAAGCTTAACAAAGATTTAGACCATGAACTTGATTCACAAACTTATATTATCATATATTAGGACTAAACAAACATAAAACAACAGCAATAGCAACATAAAACCAAGAATCTAAACTTAAGCTAATTTAACTGTCAAAATGAAATTTTTATAAACTACAAATTTAAAAGAACAACCAACTGATTTTAATTCTTAAATACACTTAACTATAACTGATGAACATAAAGAACCAGAAATTCAAGCTAATGAACACTTGTGCAGTAAAATACCAAAATGGATCAAAGTGCTTACAAATAGCTATCCAACTGAAAACTGAGAACCAAAGGCCAAGATCACTCCTATAGGCTTACCACTAAGCCACTAACCCAAGGCCATCCAAAATTCACCCTGCTCCAGCTGTGAACACCATTTCCATGGAATTTTGATTTTTCAACTAATTATTTGGTATTTTTGGTGATTTTCTCTTTTTGCTTCTAAACTGGATTTTAATGTTTCTAAAAGCTTGAATAAGCTTTATAGGAGCTTACATGTGCTATATCAGTCCATAATAACAATCAACTAACAACATTAGAGCATATGAGATTTTTGAAATTTGAAAATATGCATAAACTGGAAACTTGAATTGAAACTGAAATTGATGACTTCAAAAGATTTATTACACACTAAATACTTGAAATACAAAGCTTTTAAGTTAAAACATACACTGAAAATAGAGTTTAAGCTAAAACGACATTAAGTAAACTAAAAAATTCTAGATATCTTCTCCCATTCTTTCTCTTCCCTTTATAATCAACTTTTGAGACTCCTTGATGACTTCTGATTGAATCCCACTCATTTCCAGCCATTGGATTGGCCAAAATCATCAAATTCGTCCAAGTGTCATTTTGGCGCCAATTTTCTCTTGAGCAGGTTTTTGATATTAATGGCTTTTGGAAGATGTGGAGGTGGAGGGGGACAAGGTAAGGTGAGGGGATGGATATGAGCAAGTGGAATGTTGAAAAAGATGAAATACCAGCTCTGGTATTGGTTTTACAGTGTTTTGTGAGAGGAGAGTGAACAGTAGCTGGGTTTTGGCGCGTTGACTATTTTTTACCGGGGGTTATAATACTAACGGGGGTCAAGGGTCATGGGGGGTTCAAGGCTCAAGGGTCAAAATGGCTTGGGCTAAGGAGATGGGCCAGCTGGTATATGGATTGGATTTGGGCTTTGATATTAAAAAGGTGTCCGTTTGGTATAGAATAAGCACAAGGACCAATTTTGCAATTTATCCAAACTTCAAGGACTGGCTCGAACTTTTTCCAATGTTATCACAAGGAATAAACTTGACAAACTTTGATAGTACAAGGACCCTTTTGCATAAAGTTCCATTTTAAAATATCCAAGGACCAATTTTGACATTTTCAAAGCTTAGGGACCTTTTTCGCCATTTGACCAAAGAATCATTCAAGGACCATTTTAACAACTTAGAATATTTCGGGGACCTTGAATGACAAAACTTCACATTTTGAATTCCGTGGACTAGATTTGACAACTTTTAAAACTTGGGGACTAAAGCGCCAATTTTGCAAACTTGATACATTTTCATCGATTTTGATCTTTTGCATTTAAAACACATAAAACAACGATTTGTGATATTTTCATCATTTTGATGCATTTTGAGTGTTTTCGATGATTTTGCAGTTTAGATTGTACAAAATGATGAGTATTTAGACACTCATCACCCATAATTGACCGAAATGATTGTTCCCGAATCTAATCGTCTCCGATGAATTTGCTCACGAAGTTCATGAGCCGCGACCGGTCTCCAATCATATGCTTGGTACGACTGAGTCCAGTACCACGTAAGCGATTTGAACGATCCGTAGTTGAACACGCACAAGAATGGATAATCTGGATAATTGGGATCCCCATGCAAGAATGGGTTCCATTTGGTTAGTAATGATGATTGGAACTCCCACATCGTAAATAGAAACACCCATATCGAAATAGAAGCAATGGAATCATTAGGAATAGATGTATTGTTGGTGTCTCAGATTTGACCTATTCAAAGTATGTTCACTTCTTAAAGGAATAGTTCTACCAAGAGGCATCCATTTTCTAGTGGGCATTGTCTTAGCGTAAAAAGGTATCCATTGATAACCTATCTTTCTAAATGTTCTTCCTGTGGGTTTCCACTATTTTCTAACTTTCTTACGTCTTTGCCTTTTAGCCTTCTTAGCATGATTTTAGCATTAACAATTTTAAGCGGGCATTTGATGACTTTAGACAAAACATTCACACCACATTCATGATTAGCAACAGAATTCAAGCAGACATCATTACATGGTTTGCAGATAGTATCAAAATTCGAATTATTTACAGTACGCCTATGGCTAATACTAGAATCAACACGATTCGTTTTACTCAACTCAAACTTAAAGTTCCTAGGTTGGTCTTGTACTCTCTTCCAATGCACATTCTTAGCTTCCGAGGTCCTATCTTGTTTGGTATTGCATGGAGGCTTTGACCCGCTTGCTTTAATGTCACTGATTACTCCTGTAGAGGGAATTATGGGAACATTAGTTGGTTGATCTACTTTTTGCATTCCTGAACTAGATGTGCAAGGATCTGAAATACTAGAAGGCACATTAGTGTTTCTTAAAGTTGGGCATGGAATGGATAGTATGCTTGGCACTAGGCATAGAACAGGTATCACGGATTGACTTGCTCACTAGGGATTTAGGGCATATTGTAGTTAAGCATTCTAGAAGTTCTTGAGATCGTTTGGCATATAAGCATGCATGGCCAATTGCATTATCAAGTGGTTTCTCTAACTTATCCTCTTCTACAATCTCACGGAGACATTCTAGGTTGTCCTTAAGGTATGAGAAATATGTTTGAATAGTGATAAGGTTTTAAAATGTACCTTTTTGAGGGGTCGTTTAAGCCCTTATTTGATCACTTTTGTATCCGTTATTACTTAATATCGTTCCTTTTCACTTTTAGGTCTCTTGAAGGCAAATTTTTGGAATGGCACTTATTTGGACGAAAAGGCGGATATCTGAAGAAAATGGCTAAAGTCAAGAATCGAGACACTCAAGTGGCTTTGAAAAACAAGAGGGACGGCGCCATCGCTAAACTATGACGCCGTCGGAGCACTTCATGACGGACAAGAGCCAAATTGCTTATTTTCAAGTGACGGTGTCGCTTTAAAAGAGTAGGCCATCGCAACTCGACGGCCTAGATTTGATCCGACGGCGTTAGAGGCGAGGGACGGCGTCACAAGCACAAGGTGACGCCGTCGCAAGACTAACGTGGCCAAGACGAAACCCTAATGGCGGCGACCCGACGGCGCCACAATTCATAAGGTGACGCCGTCGCGATTGTAATCTTATATATAGAATCCGAATTTTTCGCTTTAGTGTGTAGTCTTTTGGAGTAAAACCTAAACCAAACCAAGGATGTCTTGTACAAGATTTTAGGGTTCCAAACCCTATCTTACATCAAGATAAGTGTTTTACTTCATTAATTCAATTATGTCTTCAATTATTTGTGTGTATGCTTGCATGTTCTCCATGTCCGCTAATTTACTTGTGTGTTTGCTTAGGAATATGAAACTTAATTATTGAATATTGATTGGTTGTCTCTTATCTTAATTGTTAATGATCTAGTAATGCGATAGGTCATTCGTTGTGTAATTAATGCTTGATTAATCTTTGTGAACCTTAGACTATAACACTTAGAGCAGTTGTAGGCTAAATCATCCAAAGAGTGCCTTAGAGTTAGAGTTTATAATTCCTAGAGGTTTTTGTAGACGAGACCCTTTGGTAAGTTCAAAGAGTTAAGGACAAATGCATACCCTACGACTTTAGACACACAACGCGATTAAGAATAAGGACGTGACAATTCAACCATCAATAGGAGATAATTAAGGAGTAATAAAACCTAAGTAAACACATCTTTAAACCATCATACGAGCACACAATAATTAGACATAGACTACATACACCTTAGATTAGATAATTAGATAAGTAGAGTAATCGGTAGAAATACCAACCCCAAATCCAAACCCCGAGATTCGTACCTTTCCTTTCCTTAAAAATATAAAAAAGATAAAAAATAATCTTCCTCAACCCCAACCTTAGCGTAGTAACTTCTCACTAGCATTCCTATTCCCCAGAGAACGATATCAATACCCGTGGCTTACCCTAATACTACACTACAACGATTAGGTTCATCGCTAGGGTGTTATAAAACTTGCTCAAGAAAAGGAAGTTCCTTTGACCCCGAACGACGCGTGTAGCGTTATCAAGTTTTGCGCGCGCCGCCGGGAATAGAATAGCTAGTTAGTAGTCCACCTCGTTTAGGTTTCTTTGCTTGATTCCTATCAAGTAAATTTTTTCTCATTTTTAGCTTTCTCGTAGTCTATCCCCCTTCTTCGTGACCTTTGTTCGTAATCCCATCACTTTTCATCATGGAAGGTGATAACCACCCACCATTCATCAACCCACCACCAAATGACCCGCCAAGAGCCCGTACTCTTGGTGAATACTCGAGACCAAGCCACCTAGGCTATAGGAACACCATTGAGCTTCCCGACCAAGCCCAAACTACGGCCCTGCAATCCGACACCATCCGGCTGGTGCAAAACGGATGTGCATTCCATGGACTTCGTTCAAGATCCTAATCGACATCTTAAGGATTTCCTTAAAATTGTCGATTCCATCGACCTTGATGCTACTACTCGGGAGACCACGCGTCTGCGTCTCTTCCAATTCTCTCTACGGGACCAAGCTAGTAATTGGCTTGAGCGACTTCCACGGCTCCATCTCAAGTTGGGATGATCTCACCTCTCGCTTCCTTGCTCAATTTTTCCCACCGGGAGAACCACTAAACTTAGGCGAGATATCTTAACGTTTCAACAACTTCAAGGTGAGTCTCTACAAAGCATGGACTCGATTCAAGGATCTACTCGTAAACTCCCCATCATGGCATTGATCTTTGGCTTCAAATCCAAATCTTCTATGACCATATCGATTTCATCACTCGACGATCCATTGATCAAGTCACGGTGGAAGGCTCGGCGACTTTAATGCGAGAAATCTTGGGATATTATAGAAGAGCTTGTCGATCAAAGCTACGAAGATTGGAATGAATCTCCGAAACCCCGTTAACGTGGTTAATGCCATATCAACTCCTCTTGAATCTTCCGACATCACCGAGGAGCATATGAGTGCTATTGAGAGAAGGATTGATTATCTTATGGAAAGGCATAAAAGAGCTCCCGTACAAATCCCTCGAGAAGCAGTCAATTCCGCCAATTCCACCAACCACCCAACACCTTTTCGAATCCCAAGTCGTGAGCAAAACCCCAATTCGAAGGCGCTTCCGCTCTACTTCTCCAATACCACTCTCACCAAGCTTTAAGGAACAAATGAGGGAGTACATGGCAGCTCATTCGGAGAGATTAGCCAAATTTGAAGAGGAGGTTTATAGGCAGAGAGAGGAAATGCAAGCAAAAATGACGGAGATGATGAACCTGGTAAAAGAATATACCAAAACAAAAGTTCCCAAAAAGGTATTAGTAAGAAGCAACGATTGCCCTCCCACTTCGTTTGTTAACGCCATTTCCATTATGCCTGAGGATGGAAAGGTTGAGGTGAGGAAAACTGAGGAAAGCAAGAGGGAGGAGTCTAAACCTAATGATGAGCCTGAGACCATTGAGTACTACCTTAAGCACGAAATTAACAGAAAAACCATTGCAAACCAAGTAAACAACTTTAGGTACAATGAGGTTCTTAAGGAAGCCCTTGAAGGAAAAATAACAGAAGAAGAGTATGACGCCCTGCCTATGGGACCTCTGTATGAGTTGGTTCTAAAAAAACCATTAACAAAAAAACGAGACACCACAGGGAACTTCGTGATACCATGTAGCATAGGTGATATTGATAATATAAATGCCTTAGCTGATCAGGGGACTGATGTGAACATAATGCCATTATCAATCTATAATAAGTTGACTAAGGAGAAGCCAGCCAAGACCGATCTTAGACTTTCCTTAGCTAATCACACCTATGTCTACCCCATAGGAATCGCGATGGATATTCTGATAGAGGTGGCTAATATCGTTTATCCGGTGGATTTCGTGATCATAGATGTTGAGGAAGATAGAAACATGCCACTCATTCTTGGGACACCATTTCTGGCCACCGCCAAGGCAACCATTAAATGCGGGGAGGGCATCATGATACTTAAAAGCGGGAAAGGGTACGCTAGGATACCCATCGTTCCAAGGTATCCTCTTAAGATCATGGAGATGATTACGGGTGGAAATCCACAAGCCCCTAGCAATATAGTTGAGAAGAAAATGAATGATTGGGAAAAAGGGCTTAGGGATTTTATGGTTCAAGGGTTACATGCCACATTGTGGAAGCCCGATAAGAAGTTAGGAAATAATCCCACTTCGATACCAAAGGCACAAAGGAACCCTAAGGAATTTCTAAAGGGAGAAAAAGTACTTCTGTACAAATCACGGATAAGGGCATTACAAGGTAGAAACAAACCAAGATGGTTTGGGCCTTTTACAGTGAAGGAAACCAATCTAAAGGATAAAACCGTCACCATAATAGACGACGTTGGCAAGGAATCCACGGTAAGCATACAACGTCTACGCCCTTTCGACGAAGGGAAAGCGAAGGAAGGAGATGGCGGTAATGAAGTCACGTAAGGGCACGACTACGAGTCTAGCTACAAGACTCATAAATAAAGAAAAGCGCTTCGTGGGAGGCAACCCATGCTTAATTGTTTGCTTGTTAGTGTCATATATCTTTTATTGATTGTATATTCTCATGTTTAAATTTGTAAAAATGCTTTATCTTGTTTTTAACCTCGTCTTAATTGCATATAAAGGTATTTTACATAAAGGATAAGTGTAGGGAGGATTACACACATTTTCAAAAGAAATGTAAACATGAGAATAAAAATTAATTAAAAGATATATTTGTGTGTTTGTTCGAGTCAAATGCTTGTATCGAGTCATAATGGATGTTTTACGTAAATTTTTCCAGATTCTAAAGATGTAAATTTTCCGAATTTTTTCCGAAAATCGCGAGACCGCTTTTTGTCGGGATAACCGACGGCGTCAGATCGCAACTGACGGCGTCGGAAGGAGTAAAACAACAAATTATTTTTTCTCGTTTTTCGAGCTACTTATAAATTTTGGAATTTTCGTGTCTTAATTTTCCATAAATTCGTAAACATCCATTCCACAAGCATTATATCCTAGTTTAGTCGAGTCTTATATATATTATTACCGCCGATTTTACGCGAAGGTTTCGTTTGTTTTCTTCAAGTGTGCAGGTTAAATTTATCAAGAAGAAGTTACATAAGATTGGAAGGAGCTTTTCACGCATACATTCTTCTTGGAAAGGATTTAACCACTACTTCACACACGGATCCTACCGAGCTAATCGGGGAGTATTAGTTTCTTTCGCTTTTCATTACCTTCTATTATCATAACTTTGATACTTTCGGGAACATTGGGGACAATGTTCGGTTTAAGTGTAGGGAGGAAAATAAAACGGAACTTTGAAACTATGCTTATCCTTGACTATTTGCTTTGTCCAATTGTATTTGTGTAATAAACCATGAGAAAATGTCGGTTAGGGTAATTTTGGCACCAAATTTAAAATTTTCATGACATATAGGAGTGGGCCATTAGTCTTAACAAAAGCGTCTCACGGATAGGAAGTTATATGACTAGCACAAAACCCTTTACCACCTAAATTCCACCCAAAATGTGAGGATCGCCCTTAGATTAGTAGGAATTAAAGCATTCATCTTTAATGCTTAGAGTGTGAACCGGTAGTATATTAGATTCTAGAACTTGTTTTGTGATGCATGCCGAGATCGCTAGTAAGACTACACTTGTGTAGTTAGGAATAACTAAATGATAAGAGGCATTAGGATAACCCTTGTTTGATACCGTAATATAATTACTTCTTCCACATCGGTTGAGTAATTCCCCACACCCTTTGCGTTGTACTCATCTTTAGTACACGATACCCTAGTTAACCCCTCGAGCCTATCCTTTTCGCGGTTCTCGTGATGTTTCGGTTTTCCGAATATCAATGAAGAGCATTGTTTACACCCCACCCCAAATGTACACCCAAATCGCCTTAGCCTACCCTGTATGCACTCACTTTTAGTGCATTATTGTTATCACCCTAAACCCTTAGTTCAATTATCTAGTTGCTTGCATGAGTTGCTAAGTCGAGTCATATCCTTTGTACACAGTTTTGGGACGATTGGGACTCATGGGAAAAGTTAAAGTTTATGAAATGACTGGAAGGGAACGTTAAATTCCCTTATTTGTGTAATAACGTACCCCAAGTGTTTTGATCTTTTCAATTCGGGTCAAATTAGTGTTAGAGTAATAAAAACTCAAGTGTAGGGATGTGCCTATAAATCCCTATCATTTTGATGTTACCGTAGAGGATGGTAGAGTAAAAGTGTATGAAAAAAAATCGAAAAAAAAATAGAAAAAGAGAAAAGGAAAAAAAAATAGAGTCAAAAAAAAAAAAAAAAAAAAAAAAAAACAAACATGGCTACCATCCTACATCTATCCTTTAAATTTATGTTTGTTTGTTTCAGTTATCTAGAGTTTAGAGTGTCGAGTCTTGGCTTAGCAACGCCATTCTTCGTATGCTTGTAACATAGAGATATTTGACTTGCCACCACTAAATAGCCTATCCCACCAAACCCTTTGTTTCCTACCGTAAGCCTAACATTACAACCCTTTAAAGACCTCTTTGATAGTCTTTCCTAGGTGCTTACGCCAAAGCGATGGAGGTTTGATCTATTCTCAAGCCTATGGTAATCTATGTACTAGGACCGGTTAATGAGTGTTTATCTTCCATTTCCAACTTGTTATATTTCATATACACCGAGAGATGAGAGTATCCAAACACCCCATGTGAGGTGCTAGTATGTAATTTCGTGCTTGTTATGACTTTTATGGGCTTATATGTGTTGTGGACTGTTTTAAACCAATGCTTCATGACCCCTAACTTATAAATTAATTGGCTAAAAGCACATTTGCTTGAGGACAAGCAAATACCAAGTGTAGGGATATTTGATAAGGTTTTAAAATGTACCTTTTGAGGGTCGTTTAAGCCCTTATTTGATCACTTTTGTATCCGTTATTACTTAATATCGTTCCTTTTCACTTTTAGGTCTCTTGAAGGCAAATTCTTGGAATGGCACTTATTTGGACGAAAAGGCGCGGATATCTGAAGAAAATGGCCAAAGTCAAGAATCGAGACACTCAAGTCTTTGAAATACAAGGGACGGCGCCATCGCTTAAGCTGCGACACCGTCGGAGCACTTCGCGATGGGACAAGAGCCAAATTGCTTATTTTCAAGTGACGGTGTCGGGCTTTAAAAGAGTAGGCCGTCGCAACTCGACGGCCTAGATTTGATTCGAGGTTAGAGATCGAAGGGACGGCGTCACAAGCACAAGGTGACGCCGTCGCAAGACTAACGTGGCCAAGACGAAACCCTAATGACGGCGACCCGACGGCGTCACAAATCATAAGGTGACGCCGTCGCGATTGTAATCTTATATATAGAATCCGAATTTTTCAGTTTTAGTGTGTAGTCTTTTGGAGTAAAACCTAAACCGAACCAAGGCTGTCTTGTATAGTATTTTAGGGTTCCAAACCCTATCTTACATCAAGATAAGTGTTTTACTTCATTAATTCAATTATGTCTTCAATTATTTGTGTGTATGCTTGCATGTTCTCCATGTCCGGCTAATTTACTTGTGTGTTTGCTTAGGGAATATGAAACTTAATTATTGAATATTGATTGGTTGTCTCTTATCTTAATTGTTAATGATCTAGTAATGCGATAGGTCATTCGTTGTGTAATTAATGCTTGATTAATCTTTGTGAACCTTAGACTATAACACTTAGAGCAGTTGTAGGCTAAACCATCCAAAGAGTGCCTTAGAGTTAGAGTTTATAATTCCTAGAGGTTTTTGTAGACGAGACCCTTTGGTAAGTTCAAAGAGTTAGGGACAAATGCATACCCTACGACTTTAGACACACAACGCGATTAAGAATAAGGACGTGACAATTCAACCATCAATAGGAGATAATTAAGGAGTAATAAAACCTAAGTAAACACATCTTTAAACCATCATACGAGCACACAATAATTAGACATAGACTACATACACCTTAGATTAGATAATTAGATAAGTAGAGTAATCGGTAGAAATACCAACCCCCAAATCCAAACCCCGAGATTCGTACCTTTCCTTTCCTAAAAATATAAAAGATAAAAATAATCTTCCTCAACCCCAACCTTAGCGTAGTAACTTCTCACTAGCATTCCTATTCCCTAGAGAACGATATCAATACCCGTGGCTTACCCTAATACTACACTACAACGATTAGGTTCACGCCTAGGGTGTTATAAAACTTGCTCAAGAAAAGGAAGTTCCTTTGACCCCGAACGACGCGTGTAGCGTTATCAAATAGCAAGTTTGTTATTCCAAAGATAAGGAGGAACATATTTCACGGACAAAACATATTTATTACAACCATGCACCTTTGATGCACCATTCTCCCCATTGGTCATTGGCATTTTCCCTTTACCTAACTCTTGATTCTCAATTTCCTTCGCAACGGGTTATTTGTTCATTATTTTGTTACGAGTGACTTTTATTGACTCAAATAACTCATTGAAATGACGTTTAACCTTTTCATTTTCTTCTAGAAAACTCTCATTTTCCTTTTGTAAAGCATTAACCAAGTTTTGAAGATGAAAGTTTTGAGAATTCCGAGAATCTAAAGGAGGAGGCATGTGGGAGCCATCACATTGTTCTTTTCACCCTTTAATTGAGAAATTTGGGCTTTCAACTTTCTCGATCGTGTTACTGATGAGCTTGAATCGGTCATCACGTTTGTTTATTTCAAAAGCGCATCAAACTCGAACATCCGAGGATATCTTGATGTTTGAGGTTTTAACATTTTCTTTGAGATGTTGATATTTTAGTTGTAAATCAAAATGTTCAACTTCTAGTTTAGAAAAATGTTTACCAAATTATCATGATCATCCTGCTCGCTTTTCTCACTTAGTTTAGAGTTTTTGATTTCAAGCTCAATGACACGATCATGGGAGACTTTCAAAGCAACAGATAATTCATGAAATTGAGAAGCGAGAATAGAACAATTAGTGGCGATATAGAACACATCTTGAGAGATACATTCGTAAATAAGATTCTCATTCAAGGTATGCAAGTTCTTCCTCTCAATCTCAATATATTTTAATTCTCGCTCATAGTCACTAACCTCAACAATCATTGCATCAAATTCCTTTTCCATTCCTTTAATATCTCAGATCTATCCCCTTTTAAGACTCTCAAATTGATCTTTTAGTTGTTTAAAGAAAGGCATGACCTCCATTAAATAACATTCTTTTGTTTGCTCAAAACCCTTTCCCTTGATTATCCCAATGGTGTGATCCTTTTCTTACAAGTTTTCTCAAAGTCAACAAATAATTGAAAAATAACATATTGGTGATTAAGGTCTTGCTCTTAGTGGCAATAGTTCTAGGAACTAAGTGCATTGGTGTATTTGGAGGATACACAGTCGCAGCAGCATTTTCCTAAGGGAGGGTTTGTTTCAACAAGATTTTCACTTTTTGCTTATCTAAGTCCTTTTTCCGAACACTTGTTCGTGTGTTAACAAAGTTTGAGGCTTAAACTTGTTTAAGGAAATCCAATTCTCCTTTTTGTAATCATGGGGTTTGACAATGATCTTATTATCTTTGCACTTGGGATCGTTAAGCTTCTTATCCATTTTCTCCTAGATGCATCATCTAATTTTCTATCTTCCTCAAGTGCAATCAATGCAACTAGGTGTCTGTCTAGGTTTAAGAATCTCATTGCCATCATAGATTACATTTTGAGCACTTTTGCTATCTTACCATACTCGTGGTTGGATTCCTTTATAATGGGGATACTATGCTTATCACGAGAACTCTATGCTTCGTGATCATGTGAGCGATCAATGGTATTCCTTGTACGCATAACTTATTTTCAAGCTTGTTTTCAAGGTTTTAGATTAGAAAAATCATTCAAAAGTTTTGATTCCTTAGCATGAATTCTTGCTTAAGCATTTTAACATTTTCTTGAAGTTCTTGTTTTGCTTAGCGCTTTAGAAAGCTTTTCTTGTAAGGAGTTTAACTCTTGTTTTAATACTTCTTCTAAACTTACTTTTTCTAATAGTTATACGCATTTGGTCATCCATTTCCCGCTCACGGTGGTTAACTCAAACTTAGCACGTTGTTCATAAATAGCAACACGTTCTTTATAGGCATTCGATTCGAGACTACGAATTATCGAGGATACATGCGGTGTATTCATCAAAAATATAGTCATCATTGACCGGAAGATGCATCACTTGGTACAGCCTCACTTTTACTTTGTTTCACATATTGATCATATGGGACAACATTGATATTACCCATATTTTCAATATCCGACTCAAAAGTTTCGATTGATTGTACTTTGTTATGTATCTTTGCTCATCAACATCATCGTATAGCTTTAATACCTTTGAGATGATTGATTCTTTGGATGGACTAGCTTGTTGTGGTGAGGGACCTTTGGAGAGACCATTAGAGAAATGCTAGCCATGAAAATTGTTTGTGCAAGAGAGGTTCATCATCGACGTTAGAGTCGTATGCATCACGATCTGCAACTTGAAAGGCATTTTGATGATTATGACCTATCTCCGAATTGGTTGCTCATCCACATCTCGCATCATATGTCTTAGCATTTCCTCAAGAAGAAACAACAACTCCTCTTCATCCAAAGTCGCACCATTATCCCGAGCTTGCACAAGCAACATCTTATCCTCAAGTACTCTGCATTACGAGGGCGTTTTGGCGATGTGGTTCCTTGCAATATGTCCTCACCGCCACAGCTTGTAACACTTGATAGGTTTTGCTTGTCCCGATTTCCATTCCTTCCCTATTCGGTTGCCACATATCCTCTACCGACTCCACCTCTTCCTTGTTCGTAATGCCTTTCTTGAACTATTTGCACCATAACCTTCCCATCTCGGCGGTGGCTTGATTGTGTGGATTGGATGTCGTTCGAGGTTGTTGTTGGTGTGTGGAGAGAGTTCATGTTTTGACTAATCATGAGAGCCAGTTGATTAATGAAGTTTCCGGTACCGCATCGGCATCGCCTTGTTTGAACATTGGATCGGGAATGAGTTTGTGATTACCATTACCCATGGGTATAACTTGAGATGCTTTGGTGGTAATTCCAATGTTTGAGTAAAAGGAAGTTGAATCATTTGATGAGCTTGTCTCTCCCTGGTTGGTTTTGAACTGATCAAGAATCCTTTTTTCAAACATAGCATGTCTTTCATTCTGAAGAAGGAAAGCATAGAGTTGCTCATAGTTTGTATTCTTCAATCCTTTGGTTAGTTTCACAGAGGTGACAAACTTGTGCCATTCGGGATTCATGTTGTTCACAAACTTTGAGTTCAACTGAATGTTTGGCATAGTCATTCTGATGTTCCTCATGTCATTAACAAGCTTGTGGAATCTCACGTAATACTCATAGACACTCTCATCTGGTTTCATCTTGAAGTGCTCAAATTCATCATAGAGTTGTGATTCTCTGTCTTCCATAGTTAATTCGTAACCGAGAAAGAAGCATCTTGACATTATCCCACACCGCCTTGGCGGTGTTGTGATTGATAAGCTTGTAGATATCTTTTGGAAGACCTTGAAGTATGATGTTAGAAGCCCCGATATCAAGATCGAATCTCTTTTCTCCTTATCATTGAGCTCATTATATGTATTTGGTGCATCTATCCCATAGATCATTGTTCCATCTGCATTTGTATCAATTAAGTCTCTTGTAGTCTCAATCGATAAGGTCCTTCATCAATCGATTTGAGAATGTTGACCCCATTTTCCTTTCCAAGACAAGACAACTGATTCTTTGAGCCCAAGAGTCGTAGTCGGTTCATCAAGCATGGGTGGACGAGTATCTGAACCAGTTGCTTGAACATCCTCGGCAACAGTGGAGATGATTGTAGGTACGTTGGTAGACATGTTTAAAGATTACACGGGATTTTATAACTCAATGATTAAACCGGGAAATAGATTCTTTCACGGGATTTTACTAAATCAAGAGAAAACCGTATTACACACAAAAGTCAACCAAGTCGCTAAGAATCCTTGAACCAAGTCGCTAAGCACTAAGTTGCTAAGTAATAACAAGACAAGTCGCTAAGTTCCAAATCGCTACGAATTTTGACAGCAAGTCGCTATGCACCAAGTCGCTAAGATGACAAGTCACTAAATAGCAACTCGCTAAGGTCCAAATCGCTAACACCAAGTCGCTAAGAAACTTGAAGAACAAGTCGCTATCAAAATTGAAAGCAAGTCGCTATCTTACCAAGTCGCTACCCGTAGTGGAGAATCCACTAAGTGTACTGTTTGTCGGCTTGTCTAAAGAGACAAGTCGCTAGGACCAAGTCGCTACGAAAACTCACTACAACTCGCTACCTTTTACTGAAGCAAGTCGCTAACATGAAAATCACTCCGAGAGCCAAGTCGCTACCAAGAAAACTTTAAAACACACTTTTCAATCCAAAACAAGCTCAACCACGATGATTCAAGCTTACCAAATCAAAACCCAAGCACATACAATGATCCTAAACACAAAAGTACACTCAAAATTCAAACTTTAACACAAGAAATGAACCAATGATGCAAAACCACTAAACTTTTCAAACTCAAAACCATCTAAAACCACTAGAAATCCAAGGATATGTAAGAGATGATCTAACCATGGCTCTTGATACCATTTGTAACATATTGGATTTCACATACACATCAAATCACTATCACAAGGGGCGTACAAGATGAGTTTTAGAGAGAGAAAGTTAGAGGTTTGGAAACTTTAGTGAGAGAAAGAAAAATCTTATTATGAGCTCCAACTCTCTACCTTGGGAGGTAGATAGTATTTATAGTCATACAATAAAACGCCACTTGACGGGCTGTGGATCAGGCATACAGTGGGTAAAGACCCGTCCGTCCTCCACGGTGTTACTTAACTAAATACTACTTAAATAACTACGACTACGAGCTTTCTAACGAATACATATACTTGAGGTGACCGACACTTTAATACATGGATTTACTAAATCCTAACAAAAACAACCATACACTATAAATAGCGATTGGTTGATTGCAATATATAATTATCGATAAAAATAATAAGACTTTAAGTTAGAAAACATATTATAAACTAATAAATCTTGCTAGTCTCATCTGGGAGCTAATTACCGTGCGAAGCGAACCAATAAATTGATTTTAGAGCATTTTGAGGGTATAATGGGTAAAATAAATTTATGTAAAATATAATATTTTATGAAAAAAAATGGATTGGGATGAAAGAAAGAATATGTAAGAAACGGAAAGGAAAAGTGGTGAGTATTTTAGAAATGATAAATCATAAACATCTTGGAAGAGTCCTAAGTCATTCATAAGAGAATAGGAGAACTACTAAGACTAAGGATAGCTCATTTGAGACTAATAAAGCATAAACAACTAATCTAATATGGTTTGGAAGGTGAGAGAGATGTAGAAATGTATAAAATGTAACTTTGTTTGCCCGGATCCACCGGATCCTTTTCAAAAGGGATCCAGTTAGTTATATAGAAGGGATCTGGCATCTGAGACTAAAATCAATACAGTGAGTTCGTATAATCACGCACACTTATCAAATTTCACACGTACTATTTCTAACAATAAACATACATGGATACAAGTCTAGCATTGCAAGGAGAGCATGTAAAGTTCAAAGTTGCATGGATAGTCCCTATCTCTAGAAAGAATAACACTAATGGTCCTTTTTTTAACTGGTGTTAAGTGAGTTTCGTTATAATTTACACTTTTAGCCCTTTTGGTTAAAGATCGTTTCCTCATCAGTCCTTTATCATAACAGACGTTTATAATTTAAAGTTTTTCGACTTTAGGTACGTTTTTATACGTTTTCGTCCATTTTTATACGTTTTCGTTCGAATTTATATGTTTTTATCCGTTTTCGCTCGTTTTTATACGTTTTAGTCTGTTTATATTTTTTTTCGTTCGTTTTTATACGTTTTCGCCCGTTTACTTACATTTTTTTACGTTTTGGTCCATTTTATATGTTTTCGTTTGATTTTATACATTGTTCTGAAGTTTTTATCCGTTTTTATACGTTTTTTTTATATGTTTTCGTCCGTTTTTATTCGTTTTCGTCCGTTTTTATACGTTTTCATCCGTATTTATACGTTTTTGTCCATTTTCTTCGTTTGCGTCTATTTTAATACATGTTCGTCTGTTTTTATACATTTTCATACGTTTTTATCCATTTTAATAGGTTTTCATCAGTTTTTATATGTTTTCATACGTTTTTCTTCCATTTCTATCCATTTTTATACGTTTTCCTACTTTTTATACGTTTTCATCCATTTTATACGTTTTTATCTATTTTTTGTCCATTTTCATACTTTTTCGTCCGTTTCTATACTTTTTCTTACGTTTTCATCTGTTTTTATCCGTTTTTATACGTATTCTTACGGTTTTATACGTTTTCATCTATTTTTAAATGTTTTTGTCTGTTTTTATACGTTTTTCTTACGTTTTAATCCGTCTTTATACATTTTCTTATGTTTCATACGTTTTTGTCCGTATTTAAACGTAAGAAAAATGGACAAAAAAGTATAAAAATGGACGAAAACAAATTAAAACGTATAGAAATAGACGAAAATGTATAAAATGTAGAATACTAATAATCATAACATATGTGTGACTTGTGATTTGGCTGAATATTTTAGAGAGATAAAGAAAGACAAGTGGGAGTTTCTAGTGAGAGAAAATGATATGTATTAGCTAAAGCAAATGAAATCTCCAACCCTTTCACTTGGTGTGAAAGGGTATTTATACTTCTTACAAAATACACCCCTAACGGGCTATGGAACGGGCATACTGTGGGTAAAGACCCGACCCGACTTAATGATGATACGATACCTTAACATTTACTAATAAGACAACGACCTAACTAATGCTAGATGATACTCGGGGTAACCGAGTCTTTAATATGGATTTTCATAATCTTAACAATCTCCCCCTAAGGGAGGTCACCCCAAAATTATAATTTGAATTCTAGCATTCTATTACATGAATTTCATTTCCTAGCTCGTAGTTTTTGATTCTTCAAAGTCCGCAATCTTTGTACTTCCAGTAGTGATCTTTAGATGAATGTACCTTTGACTTGGGTGATCTTTGAGCTTTCATTGAGATTATCAGCCACCGTAAATCTCCATCTCATCCTTCGTAGCAAAGCCTCCATGTGATGTTGTGACTTTCGGACCGACATGCTCACACTTTTCTGGATCATGATATTTTGCATCAGAGTTGCGGAAGCAGTGTTGTATGTCTTTTCAATTATCATGATTTCTTTGATTGTGAGTGTGAAGTGTGAGCATGTGGTTATGAATTGACATCTCATTCGCCATCAGCTGCAACCATCGGGAATTCCTGCAAGCAACAGTTAGCAATAAATAAAAGAAAGTGTCTTTGTTCACTTTCGATGAATAAGATTGCAAGAACCACGGTTCCCCATTGATCAGTATAAATATTGCCTGTGATCAGGGAGAATTCCGAAGAATCTCCTTGACAGGGTTTCGCAGCTGTACTAGCCGTTCTCAAACCGGAGCGTCTCAAAGTAGACAACACGGAGTGAGTGAACCAGCGAATTGGGATTCACTGATTAATGAGAGATTGATTTGAAAAACAGTCGCGTATTGTTGGATAAAGAGTTTTTGCAATACGACGAGGGTTTTATGAGGAAAATCAATTTTCAATCACAAATACTTTTGTTTGAAAATTTATGCGCAGTCGATGTGCCTGAAAACAATTGTTGAGCACATCGAAGGGTTTTCCAAAAGCATCCGTCAATTCATTTACTGTAACAAGGTTGATTCAAATGTGAATCGCCCCATCGTTATTTTCCAGTTATCATAGAAGATGCACTACTAGATACATCAGAAGCTTCGTTGGGTTTCACATATTGCTCACATGGGATAACATTGCTATTTCCCATATTTGCAGTATTTGATCCAACAACGTTTGCCTGTTGTACTTTGTTGGGTATCTTATTGATGCGCGCGGAAGGTGCTTTCAGGTCAAAGGAAACTTCCTTTTCTTCGAGCAAGTTTTTCAACCTCCTAGGCAGTGAACCTAATCGTCGTAGTGTAGTATGGGGTAAGCCTCGAGGATTTATATCATTCTCTAGGGGAATAGGAATGCTAGTAATAAATATATGACGAGAAGGTGGGGTTGAGGATGATTCTTTTTTTTTTAATCTTTTTTATGGTTTTTTAGAAAGCTAAGGTAAAATCTCGGGGCAATTGGTTTGGGGGTGGTACTTCTACCGATTTATCTACTTTAACTAATTATCTAATTATCTAATTATTACGGGTAGTCATGTCTAATTGAGGTGTGCTCGTATGATGATTAAAGATGTGTTCACTTAGATGCTATTACTCCCTAATTATCTTTTATTGGTCGGTTGAGTTGTCACGTCCTTTATCTTAACGCGTTGTATTCCTAAAGGTCGTAGGGTATGTGTGGTCCCTAGTTCTTTGAGGTTATCTCTCGTATATGACCTATGGAGTCGGCAAGCCTAAGCTATTTCATCCATAAACCATATCATCATAAAGCATACTCAAGTATTAAATACAACGAAGATGCCTAGTTGCACTCCTAAGCCAATTTCAATTAAGATAAGAAACAACCTAACAATAATCAATAACTAGGTTTCATAGATCTAAACAAACACACAAGTAATTTAGCTAGACATGATAGACAAGCAAGAATACACACAATCAATCGAATATGGGATAGACATAATGATAATTTGGATTAATAAACTTATCTCGATGTGTAAAATAGGGTATGGGACCCTAAAATACTGTCCAAGTCGGACTACAAACGAATTAGGGTTTTTTCTCCAAAAGTCTACCTCTTAAAATACAGAAAAATCGAATTCTATATATAGATTTACAATTACGACGACGTCACCTTTTGAATGGGACGCCGTCAGCTCGCCGTCATTAGGGTTTCGTCTGGGCCAAGTCATCGATGGGACGGCGTCACCTTAGAGTTGTGACACCGTCAGTCTTCAGTTGGGACGTCGTCATGATTCTAGATCTCGGTCGTGTGAGGTGAAAACTGTGAGTGACGCCCTTCATAATTAAGGCGTGACGCCGTCAGGTTATGTGACAAGAATTTCCACTGAGCTGTCGCGTGCATGTTTTGATCAAGTCTTCATAGAGGGACGACGTCACCCTTTGGTTGGGACGCCGTCAGGTACTGTTGATCTGTCTTGAGTGGTTTCGATCTTGACTTTGCCATTTTCTTCATGTATTTGCTCCTTTTCGTCAAAATGTGCTTCATTCCAGTATTTTGCTTCCAAAAGACCTAAAAAGTAAAAAGGAACGAAATTAAGCAGTAACGGATATAAAATTTGTCGAAATAGGGCTTAAATGACCCCCTAAAAGCGTACGTTTTAAATCCTTATCACTTATGTTCATCGATCACATCGTACAGTTTTTGCACCTCATATATGACAGAATCTGAAGTGTTAGGCATGATGTTAACGTGCACGAGATTTTACAAGTCTATGATTTAAACCGAGAAATAGAATCTTTTGCGGGATTTAACAAAATCAAGAAGAAACTGTGATACAATGATAAATTGAACGTGTTATGATAATTTTTGGATCGATACAATGATTGAAGATTGTGTGTTAAAAGTGGTGATTGTTTGTTGGATTAGCTGAGATGTTGTTTAGTTGTGATTAGGTTTGGTGAACAGGTGTTTATGTAATGAAGTAGACAAATCTCAATATTCAAAACGCAAGACTTGACAAATTTTGGCAGCATAACGTTTAGTTTGACTTGATAATAGGTCTTCAAAAGGCAAAACGCAATACCAAAACGCAATGTCAAATCGCAAAAGCAAAATGCAGAGGCAAATCGCAGACTCAAATCGCTGAATACAAAACGCAATTTCTTGAGCAAAACGCGATGACCAAAATGCAGCAACCAAATCGCAGTGTCTTGAGCAAAACGCAGTGACCAAAACACAGGTTCTTGATCAAATCGCAATGGCCAAACGCATGATGTTGAGTCAAATCGCAGGTCCAAAGCGCAAGATCTTGGGAAAAACACAGAGCTACAAGACAAAACGCATTGTCACTTTCGAGCAAGTACACTTGTCACTTTCACCCTGTTTTGTCTTTATTCCCAATTTTTCTACTAACCAAAACACATTAGAGACTTCTAGGCAAAACGCAATGAATTAATACTCCTTTATAATCAAACTGCGGCCAAGAACACTCAAAACACAGTCAAGAAGTACTCAAAATGAAGCCAAGAGCATATCAAATCGCAGTCAAGAAACAACTTCAAACTTTTGAATATGCAACACAATAACCAATAAGCTTCTGAAAAAAGCTAACCAATCACCAAACTAAGCTACTACAACAACCCTAAACACGAAAGTACAAACTTATAACAAATCCAACCACAAACAAAGCTCAAACCAAGATGTTTCTTGCAATACTATTCGCACCAAGAAACAAACAAACATACACAAACCACAAATTCGAGTACACACAATCTAGCTAGTCAAACCATGGCTCTTGATACCAATTATAGAATACTAATAATCATAACACATGTGTGACTTGTGATTTGGCCAAATATTTTAGAGAGAGAAAGAAAGAGAAGTGGGAGTTTCTAGTGAGAGAAAATGATATGTATTAGCTTAAGCATATGAAATCCCCAACCCATGTGTGACTTGGTGTGAAAGGGTATTTATACTTCTTACAAAACACGCTCCTAACAGGCTATAGAACGGGCATACAGTAGGTAAATACCCGACCCGACTCCATGCTGATACAATAACTTAACGTTTACTAATAAGACTACGACCTAACTAATGTTATATGATACTCGGGGTGACCGAGTCTTTAATATGGATTTTCATAATCCTAACTTAAAAACATAAGAAAACGTATAAAACGGATAAAAACATATGAGAACGTAAGAAAAACGTATAAAAACGGACGAAAACATATGGAAATGGACGACAACGGATAAAAACATATAAAACAAATGAAAGAAAACGGATACAAACGTATAAAAACGTAAGAAAACGTATAAAAACTATTGAAAACGGATGAAAACATATAAAAACAGACGAAAACGTATTAAAACGTAAGAAAACATATAAAAACAGACAAAAATGTATAGAAACAGACGCAAAAAAATAAGAATGGACGAAAATGGATAAAAACGTATAAAACGGACAAAAACGAATAATAGCAGACGAAAACGTATAAAAACGGACCAAAATGTAAAAAAGTGTAAGCAAACGGGCGAAACGTATAAAAATGGATGAAAACGTATTAAAACATAAGAAAAACGAGGAAAACATATAAAAACAGCCGAAAACTAATCTAAACGGACGAAGACGTATAAAAACGAACAAAAACGGATAAAAACATATAAATACGAACGAAAACGTATAAAAACGTACCTAAACTCAAATTTTTTTAAATTATAAACGTCCGTTTTGATAAAGGACTGATGAGGCAATTATCTTTAACTAAAAGGGCTAAAAGTGTAAATTATAATGGAACTCACTAAACACCAGTTAAAAAAGGGACCATAAGTGTTATTCTTTTCAGAGATAGGGACTATCCATGCAACTTAAATTTTTAGGGACTGTGGATGAAACTTTGGACAGACCTTAGGGACTATCCGTGTAATTTACTCTAAGCACATATAGGCAATCAAGTGAGGTAAAGACCAACTTTTGATATATTATCAAAGATGGTAACATTCCTACTTAGATATTTTTACCCCTAAATATGTTCTTGTTTTTCCCGTCATAACATTAGTTAATATTACCACACAATTAGGATATTATATTACAAACATAACATGTTCAAAGAGCAAAACTAAGAGTTACCAAGTGCAATTGCTCCACAACATCTATCACATCTTCACTTTTTCTTTCCCCTATGAGAAAATGAGCAAGACATTTAAACATTCCCTTGGTTTGTTGAAACTCTTGAGAAAGACTTGGAATGCTAGGAAGTTGATCAATGTACGAGACATGATCAAGATGATAGTTTTGGATTGGATCATTGGATCAACTTCGACTTCATTAGAAGAGTCGGTGGGAGGATGTGGCCTTTTACCTTCAACCATGAACCTCTTAGTACGTATCTCGGGAGGTACCATGACATGATAAGCAAGAAAATGGTCATCATTCATGGGTGAGGGTTGCATTTCACGAACGCGTCTTGCAAGGCGAGTGAGTAGCATGGTTTAAGGAAGAACCATTTTGTCGGTTTTGAATACATTGACCATTCTTTTGGCCATGTAGTAAGCGAGGTTGAAAGGTTGACGGCGGATGAGATAATAGATCATGTAGACAAGACAAGCATTAGGGTGATCGTTATTTCCTGCTAGACAAATGACATTTTCTCTCAGAATTTGTTCCCACTTCTTATATTGTGGAAACAATTCAAAGAGCTCCATTTGGTATGGATCTCGATGAATGAGTTTGAAGTTTCGGGTGACACGGTTTGGTGAGACTCTTTCGACAAAGACAGTGCTTCTTACCACAATGGGGTTATCAAGAGGAGTGTGGTAAACCTGTTTTGGATAGACCATTTGATCGAGCTTAGAAAGAAACCAATCACTTGAATACATACAAACACCTTGACGTGGGATACGAAGAATTTCGGCAAACACGGTAAGGGATAGGACAATGGTTTGATTATTGATGATAAATAAGAGAGATTGTTCCATCATTATTACGAATGATCAGACACTCTTGTAGAATTTAAGGACGGAGACGGGACATATTTGTTCATTGATTTCGAGAAGGAAATTAAATTTGATTATGGAGAAAACTTCGAGAATGACGGTACCATCGAGAAATGATTCCTCAACAACACGTCCTTTATGAAAAAGTCATTTTTGGAGCATTTTGAATGCTTTTCGGTCAGCAGGAGAAAGGCTTTCTTTTCGATGATGCCTAGGAATGTAGTGAACAATGTCATGGTAGTCTTGTTGAGTTGATTTAGGCATGTTAGAACTTAGACCAAAATGTAATACAATGGTTTAAGGAGTGTGCTAATGTATCGTGTCTTTGTGTGAGTTAACGTACATACTAACAAGCATTTTGACCCAAATAGTTTTTAAGAGTTATCACAATTTGATTGAAAATTATTACATTTTGACTACATTAAGACTTATCATTTATCATATCCTATATTTATTAACAATGTTAAGCACCTTTCTTAATCCTTTATGATTATGAATTAAAAAATCATTTTGTTGTGGTCTTGAGAAAATTCTTTTGATAAAAATGTAATTTCTAACTAGGATATTATCTTAGGTGACTAATATACACAATGTGATATCAATTAAGAGTTAATTGTGATAAACCCATTTAAATAAAAAATTAAGCGCTAAAAACCTATAATTTGATAAATAATAATGTAGTTAAATTTATTACTTACAAAGATGATTAGATCACAAGAGATGATGATGATTTAGCTCCAGGAGGAATGGGAATTATGTTTAGGTCGAGTTGAGAGTAGAAGAGTAAAGAAGAGTTGTACAATGATCATCAAACTTATAACATGTTTGTTGATATGTCGGTTCCGCCGAATCCTTTGAAAAAGAAATTTGGCACCTTATAGCTAAGGGATCCGGCTATTCAGTAATCATACATGTCAGTATGTTTGATTGATGTAAAGTTTTAATCCTAATTATTGTGAGTTCAATGTTTATTATTGTAAGTTATGACGAAACACTTAATGAACCTAAGTCTATAGTGAGGTTTGATAGGAGTGAGGGTCTGCGTCTATTTAATATCTAGAGTCATGAAAATGAAGAAGAAGTTGAGCACGAGATAAAGTAAACGAAATAAAGATTATATTCCACTCATTTCAATGTCAATGCAATGCAAAGGATTGGATAAATGATAAAAACATAAATGCCTGGCACAAAATACAAGGCTCCACGAGTGAACTTGATCATTAGGTAGATGAGCGTGATGAGAGAAATGAGATGATTATAAAGACGACACTGAACATTTTTGAGGAGATTATCTTCTTCTTTTGAGAGAGTCTTTAGGAGTTGAGTGTTAATTTTGAATTGTGAATAAGATTAGGATGAGAAATATTCGATAAAATAAGAGTTTGAGGTGATGGTTTAATGTAGCATGCCATTCGAATATATATGGGAGTTTGTGAAGAGAGTTTTTTTAATGTTGTGGTTTGGTATTTACACATATTCTATAATGAGGTTAGAAAATATAGATTTTAGACATACAGAAACGTTTAAGACAAACATGATTCTCCAAGAAATTATACTAGGAAAGGATCATGTAGATATATATGTAACAATAGGATACATACTTATAAACACATTAGCGTATATAAGTAGAGAAAAATTTTAGCTAGAATTAAGAAAACATACCTTTTTCTTTTAGAAACTTCTTGAGATTGTTAACAAGAAATACCTTCAAAAGCTTTTTGACATATTAGAAACTCGTAGACAAAGGGTTATGATAGGTCTTTTTAGTGTGTCGACTTTGATCTTTTCTCATATTAAGCAGTATTCGAAGTTTCCTATCATGAAGATACTTAAAAAGAAATTATTTGAGTTAAGTATCTAGTAAATAAATATAGATGACTTATTGAAAGTAATATTATCCAAACTTTCAATATCTTCAAATAAAAGTTTTATTAATTTTGTAAAACTGAGTTTGATGTTAGTTTTTACAAAGGTTTGTAGTTTTCAAAACATACACGGATCGTTGCAAGTTTTTAAAGTACAATATACTCTAAGAAACTTGGTAACGAAGCTCTGATACCAATTGTAGAAAACAATTAGGGGGGGGGGGTTGAATAGTTTTACATATTAAAACTTCGTTTTAAAACTTTTAGGTCAAATCGTGTCAATCTATTTTGGACGTGTATTGGATATTGTTAGTTAGACGTAAATATACTATACTACGAGATAGAGAAGAAATACACAACCATAATATAAGTATTTATAGTGGTTCGACTACAAGGTTACCTTCCTTGCCCTACTCCACTCCCCGAGTACTCAACTCAAGAGTTCGTAATCACTACACATCACAAGCTTCTTTTCTTGGCGGGGAAGCCTTCACAACATTGCTTACACTTTTTCTGGTACAAAGCTAAATACCGGGTTCTTCATACAAGGTATAACCAAACCTTCGTCGCCTATACTTTATCCGATACAAGGCTAGATACCGGGTTCTTCCACAGAAGGTAGAACCAAACCTTACATGACGTCGCCTAAATTTTATCTTGGTATAAGGATAGATACCAAGTTATTTTACAATGGAGGAACTAATCCAAGCACCACTAGCTAACACAATACACCTATGACATACTTGAGAGGAACCAACAACAAAAGACACTTATGTGATCTTGTGATGATAATGAACTCTAGCAACCCATGTATTTGAGCTTGCAAGTCTTCTAAGCTAAACATCATAATCTCGTCTTTAAGAGGAACCTAGAGAATCACTACAAGAAAAAAAATACATAAAAGATCCTTGGATATGAGGTTAGAGAGGTTAGAATATATAGAGAAAATATATATATAGTGGGTATTTTATAAGGAAGAAATGGTTAACTATTTATAGGGATTTTTGGTCATTGTTCACCCGAATCCCTCGGATCCCTTCCCAAAGGGATCCGGCCAGTCACTAGTGTATTCCAAGGGATCCGGCTATCTAGTAGTACCAGTCCGGATTTTGGGTTACAATTTCGAGTTTTGGGTTATGGTTTAAGGTACATAGGTCATGTTATGTCATGCATGATGTCAAAGATATCTTGGGTCATGGGTTATGGACTTTGGGTCATGGATCATGGACTTTGGTTCATGGGTCATGGATATTACCTATTTTTTATGTCATATAATGGGTTATAGGTTTTGGGTCAAGCTCCATGGGTCATAGGTTTTGGGCATGGGTTTTCGTTTTATGGCAGCTTTCATATTACTTTTAACTAGTATATATTTTTATAAAAATGTAAGTAACCAAATTTACTTAAGTGTTTCATAAAAATGGTTTTGTTAAACTATTTAACTAGACATGTTTAAAGGTTTATTTGTTTAGTGAAATGAGTTAGTAAATTATTGGCTCAAAACATTACAATTTATTTCGTTAAAATGATTTTACGCTTGTTATCGACAAAACATAAGAAGACCGTGAAATATAAATAAACATTTTTAGGTTTATTTGTATTAGCAAAATTGTTGATAAAGTGGAACATGAATACGTTTACTGCATATTTTTGTTTAGGGTGAGTTTGAATGCCATTTGGAATTTGGAAAGTGAAAGGTGATTTGAGCTGAATTGTTGATAATTGAAGTACGATAACGTTTATCAATGATAAGCCATGCTAATAGGACTGCGTAGTTATTGTCCTATCATATGGAGTATCAATATAATGGTACACATGCTGGTTAGTGACTTGACGAATGGTTTCAGGATGCCAATGATTTTTATAGTGTCTGTAAGGTTATTTTATTTGTTTGCAAAATGCGACTTTGACAAAAATCTAGCACTTTTGTTCATGCATACTTTCTTTCTATATCAAGTAGATTAAACTTTGTTTTCCATGTTGTGTAGGTCATTGACTGGACGAATGATTTCAGACGCCAATGCTAATAGCATTAATTAGTTGTTCTTCCGAGATATGAAGTATCATTGTAATAGTAAATAGGTATGTCATTCATTGGGCGAATGATTTTAGGACGCCAATGCTTTAGATAATGCCTATAAGGTTAATTTCTTTGTTTGCAATATGCTACTTCGAGAAAACCTAGTCCTCTCCTTCATGCATACTTTCTTACTTTTCCATGTAGATTCAAAACTAAAAGTGAATTGAGTCAGTTATAAAGCCTTGTTTGAGTTAAGTTTGTCATTAATACCTATGAATCCATTATCTATAGCTTTTATTGCTGAGATTGACTTGATTGTTCGTTTTGACTTTATAAAATGGGCACTTTGATATGGCAATTGTGACTTGACTAGATAGACCATTTACAAGTTCTGTTAACGCCTATGAATTCTTAATTGTTTATCTAATAATGTTGAGTGTATTTATGTTTGTTCAGGGTAACTCTTGCCAACCAAAATACTTATGATGCAAAATTCATTGGGCCTGACCAAGATAAGGATACACAGTGTTGCAGATTGATGCATCAAATGATAAATTGACACCCATACCAGTTGGTTTCTCCGCTGACTTGCTTGTTGGGAAAAAGTGTTTACTATTGAAAACCCCGTATGTGTCAATATACTAACTTAATACCTATGTGAATGCCTATTTGTATATGGTTAGTGTGTAGTGGTTGTTATGTGTTTCATGATAATACCTACTACATCTCATATGATATGAGTTATTGTGTTGTTAGGTGAGTTACTTAATAGTGAGGTGGTGTTGCAGAGTTTGTGTTAAGGCCACTTGTCACCCTAGTAGTGAGGTAAATTGCTTTTGAGTTTTTCGATGATATAGTACGGTTTCTTGTTAAATGATTACTCTCTTGGAAAAGATAATGACATTATATGATATGTGCTTATTATTTAGTACATTTTTTTCAATGTAGAACCTGAAATTGTTGTTAGTTATCTTCATGATTTGAAATTTTCTGAGGAGGCACTAAGAGATCAGTTTACATAATTATGCCTTTGTGTTAGTAATTACATATATATGTTTTGACTTCTGAGCTCTCATTGACATTGTTTACTACATCGTTGTTTTCATCTAGAAATGGCAAAGAAGAAAGAAGCTGCATTTATAGTACCCATTGCAAAACGGGACCAGGAGATAGCAGATTTGAAGGTACACAAATACATAATGGGCCTTATATTTACTATATGTACCTCGTTGAATGGTTGATATTTCTTTTAGAACTGTTTTTGCTTCTTTTACGACTTCAAAGAAATATATTATTCTTTCATGTGTTTATAATTGCTATTTGTTTTTTAATTGTTCAGTCTGCTGTTTGGGATTTAAGATCTCAACTCAAGCGTCTGTCAATGCATGTATGTCAATTGAATTTTGGCTTTTTTATAATATATCCGCAAATTCCCTACAGTCTCTCTATGGTCATATAGTTGGATCTTGGTGTTTGACTTCTATTTTGGGATTTTGAAAAATCTTGCAGGCAAGAAGACTGTTGCTTGATCCAGCAAATCATGAGGATTTTACGGGTTTAAAGGTACTTTGAACCAAGGTTGTCAAGATCGGGATCCTACCCAGGATCGTTTTCGTCTTTGCAAGATCGTGATCGTAAGATCGGATCGGGATCTTAAGATCCTACTTTAATGTTATTTCTTAATACTTTATGTAATTTTATAGAAATCTACAAATTCTAATACATTACCACCATAAAATACTATGAATGTTTCATATCAATGTTGTCCTAAATTATGACTATAAAATGTTAAAAAATATTAACATGTTATTTTTTGAATTCTACAAACAAACAACCCATAAATTTGTAGTTTTTTAGTTTGTAATCCGAGAAAAGTAAGATCGGATCGGATTAGATCGTAAGATCGTATAGTCAAGATCGGGATCCTATAAGATCTTAAGCTTGCAAAGATCCTATGTAGGATCCGGATCGTTTTTGCTTTGCAGTATCGTAAAATCGTAAGATCCTAAGATCAAGATCGGGATCCTGACAACCATGTTTTGAACATTGAATGATACAATAGTGTTGAATGTCCTAGGCTTTATTTAAAACATATACCGAATAAAAAATGATATTTGATAAACTCTTTGTATGAAACATTTTAATAAACATAAATTTTATCCCCCAAAATGTAAACTTTTTATAACAACATGAATTGGTATCAATACTGAGCTAAGTATCTTGTATTTAGGATGCATAATTGGGAGAAATGATGTTTATTAACATAAAATAGTTGACACACTTTTTTCTAGTATCGTCATTAATATACGATAAACATGTATAGTTTTACATACGATAAACAAATGGAGGTACTGTAAGTTAAAAATTGGGTTAAAATTTGTAAACATCAAAAAGAAGTTTTCAATGACAATGAAATCTCCACAACTTTAAATGCGTAAAGAACTACTATGACGTATATTCAATTTCACTATAGCAATAATGGAAGCACACATTGCTTCTAAACCAGTTAACCGAGGGGTTTTGCGTAATATTAAGAGCTCCTTTTCATATTGTGATTCTAGAATTTGGTAGAGAAGAAAGATAAAAAAGATTAAAGAGCTGGAAGCTAATGATCAAGTTGTTAACTTTACTTCACATAGTAAGATGGGGAAGATGTTGATGGCTAAATGTAGGACTCTTCAGGAGGAAAATGAGGAGAATAGAAATCAGGCCAGGGAAGGATACTTAAATGGATATGTTGAATGTTTATTACAGATATGCAGATGTTCAACTCTTTGATGGAGTTCTTTTAGAGTATTTATCTAGAATTTTTTATGTTTGTTATTCTTGTCTGATGTTGGTCATTGAGACCTAAAATTTTTAACACTTTGTGCTCAGTTTAACATGTGGGAACAATCTGATTCATATGTAGACATATACATTTTGGATTATGGGTGAATTTGAGTTGTTTTCGACTTGTTTTAGGTAATAAAGTTACTTTGTGGTTTCATATATGTGATTTTCTTATAAATTCATGTGTTAATATTTGTAAACAAATACAACATATAAAATGCAGTAGAAATGGGAAAAATGCAGTAGAAACGAAAACATGATTGTTCAAGACTTTTAGTGACTAATAATTTAGCCACTAATAAATTGTTTTAAGTTTTTCTTGCAGAACCTATATTGACACATAACAATCATACATAAAATCTTAAAGACCTTTGTAATTGATATTAAGCATCAAAAAGACTTTTAGTGATGGTTCCTCTAGTGTCTCTTTTTCTTTCAGTGGGAGAAGACCAAAATGCCTTTAGTGACTGATTTTGTGCTTTTCTGACACTTTTTTCAGTCACTAAATGGCATTTATCTTCTAGTAAGTAACATGATTTTAGGACTTAAAGACAAGGTATACACCTTTGGTGCGATATTACGTTATTTCTTTAAAAAGAAATATTTTTGCGACTAAGCAATTAGCCTAAATATAGGCGCAACTGGAGTAATGATTAGATTAGACTTAGACATATCTTAATCTTAATTCTATTTATTACGTCCATTATCAACTTTACTTTGCAAAGAATAGTGTCATCAGAGCTACTATCACGGTGTTCTTGATTTATATTTGTTTAAGCTTTTCTTGAGCTTATATTTTTCCAATGGCATTTTTGATTAAACAAGTTGGTAAGAAAGTTAGAAAAAAGTTACATTAAGTTTATACAAACGGTTTCCTGATCACCTATCCAACCTAACCAAACCGGAATCGGTTTTTTACATCTATGCAGAATCCATAAGTGAGATAAGACTTTGATTTTTTCTATAAGAGTGTCCTTTCTTAGCAGTTTTGAGTCAAAGCAAACTTAACTATGTGATACTCAAATATTCCAAGTTGTATAACCGTATCAAAACATGTCTTTGATGTCGAGCTTAGGTTTGTCGTGTCACTTCAAGTTAAAAGATCTGGTAAATTGGTGGGGTAAATGGAGAAACCCCCGCCAAGCTGAGATGGATTTCCAAAGAAATGAAGCAATCGAGCACTAAACGAGAAGATGATGTGAGGTTTCCAACGCATTATCTTATGATTTCTCTTTACGGTTAATTCTATATTTTCATATTTATTTTGAATTAAATGAGCTTATGTAGGATATAACAAACTAATATAAACTTAAAAGTCTCAAAATAAGGAATAAAAAACAAACAAACATAGACATATAAAACATATACATAAAGTATAATAAGCCTAAAATTAAGCTTAAACAAACACCACATAATATGATAAACTTTTGTTAATGGTTCATCGCCTATGGGCTTCAACCTTGGGGTGAGCATCTGTTCGGTTATCAGATTGTTTGGCTTATTCGGTTCGATTAAATTGGTTAATTCTTTTTGAGTAAAACCAAAAACCGAACCGAATCGAATTTAAATTGGATTAAACCGAACCGAATAACACAAATTACTTAATGTGTTTGTAAGTATATAGATTTTTAGCGCAAAAACAACTCAAGCTTAAAAAATATAAATACTAGACGAATATCCGCGCAAAGCGACAGTTTATAGCTGGAAATAATTATACTTGTGAACTTATGTTTCGGTTTTTTGTTTTTTTTTTTTTTTTTTTTTTTTTTTTTCTTTTGCGGTTTCACTTATTTTTTGAACATACCTATTCATAAAGCTTAACTTTATATAAATCAAATAGTCATATTGAACAACGGAAAAATATTGCCACTAAAATATTTATAATCACAATTGTCTAGTGAAAAACATTGTCATTGATTGAAGAGTTGTAATATGTGAAATGGAATTCTTGACTTCGTAATTTTTTTGTTAAAAAAAACGTAAGAAATTAAAAAACATAGTTCACCGAAATTTTTTATTATAAGATACCTGTCGCCGCAATGCGCACATATCTTGCTAGTAAATTATTATACACTTTGTTCCACTATAGGGGAAAACAACAATACAACATTATTTAAGGGAATTAAAATAGTGAAATTGGTTTTCAAGTGTCGTGCCTTGAACACTTTATAAAAATTCAGTTTTATAAACTATTAGCACAATACTCTAGTATGAAAATCATTATTTTTTCGTCAAAAAAAAAACATATAAAGCATTTGAAACTTTTCTAAAATGGAAGCCTACATTTTAATAATTATATTATTAAAACGCCCCTAAATGAAAAATACAATTAATTAAGCTTATTATACAAACATATATAACACAAAATGTACTCTCGTTTATGTAACGATATTATTAAATCATTAGAGTTTCAAAAATGCATGCTAAATTAAATGTTCAAAAAATATTATTACATCGTAAGAGTGTCTTGAGAATCAGCATATAAACATTTTATAATTTTTTGATACAACTTACCATGAAAACTAAAAATTGAGCTTTATAAAAAATCGGACAATTTTTTCAATACAAATATGAAAAGGGCTAAGTGCTAATTATATAATAATAACTATTCTATTCAAAGTTACCTCACATTGTTTTTCTTTTACTTGTATCTTATATATATATGTGGGATAAATATAATAAACATAGTTAATAATTCAATTAAGTGCAAGTAAATCTTATAAGGTGTATTTTTAGAGAATTAAATCTTCTTAACATGATATATACGATTTTTAAAATTCGCTATGGTGTTTTTGTTTTGAATAACTTGCGACTACGGGCCATTGTCAGTTACTTCAACCTCATACCTTCATAATATACCTGCTATCGTCTCCGTATTGCCACAACGTCACGTGAATAATTAAAAGTTTTTATATGAATTAACTTGTTGCATAAAATTATTGAATACTAAAATTGTCAGTCATCCGTAAAGCTATTGTATCGTAAAATATAGAACTAAAAATCATTTCTCGCTGAAAGTTTTAATTGCACGGTATCTGCTGGCGCAACGCGCAAATACATGCTAGTATTAGTTCGTGGATTAAGAAGTTAAGTAAAAGTACTTGTATGCTTTATATATAGTTAAGAAAGATAAAAGAGTTTAATTTTTTTTAATATAAATACTAGGTAATCTTTTAGCACAGCCCAATTAAATCTTTGTTGAACTTTTTTGTAAACTGCAAGTCGTTTTCTTGAAATATCATACTAATCATTACAAATGAGTAGATATCACACCCCGCGTTGCATCAGAGTGTTATCTCAAACAATGTTACTAAAAAATGCAAAATACATTCTAAATAAAATATTGAGTGGCTGAATTTCGTACTGTAAACAAAATAATGCGCATATACTCATAGTTACTCACATAATAAATGTACGTAATAGTTTAGTATTAGTAACATACTAACCAGGGGCGGACCTATGCCTATGGTAGGCGGTTCCCGGGAACCACCTTAGAAATCAAAACCTTTGAGAAGTTATGTATGAATTTTTTTAGGACCCACCTTAGAAAAATCTTGGGAACCACCTTGAGATGAAAATGAGCTATAAAGAGACAAAATTGAATAATGAATTTTAGTGTAGAGATAGATAGATGAAGAATAATGGTGAAGAAGAAAGAATGGATGAAGAAGATGACTTAATCAGAGAGAGAAAAAGAAAAGAGTTGGGGCGATGAAGGAGAAAAGAGAGGCCTATTTTTTTGAAAAGTAAAGTACTCTTTGAAGTTTAGTTCCCAACGAATATTTTGCTTCTATTTTATATTATTATATTATGAGAATATGAGTTATTAGTCATTTTCTCAAGGAAGCTAGTAGCTGTCTAGCTGAGATTAATTCTCATAAATAATGCATCCTCTTGTACAATGGTTATAGATAAAGATATAGAAATTGTAAAATGTTTCTAGTGCATTGTTATTGTACAAAAGTCATAACTGTAAAAAAATAAGTACTAACAAACTACAAAATTATAGCAAAAGTAATGATGCACCTTTGAATCACATTATAAGTCTGTAAGCTACCTGATCCAACCCGACTTGGTAATTCATTAGTATTTATTGCGTCTCGACTTAAATGAGGGAACCACCTTAGTTTTGTTGCTAGGTCCGCCACTGATACTAACATTATGCTTTTATAGTTTTATATAAAGGATTGGGCTCCTTTAACGGGCCGCAAGACAAGAGCCCGAGAAAATAATGCTTTTATAGTTTTATATAAAGGATTGGGCTCCTTTAACGGGCCGCAAGACAAGAGCCCGAGAAAATAGCCAAAGTGCAAGAGCATCGTTTCAAATAACCTATTATAGTAATGTTACGAGTAATAATAAACACAATGTGAAAGAAGTTAAAGTATAAAGTTTTATAAGATTAAGGATTAGTTTGTTGTTTTGCTAAATTATTTTTCAAATAACCTATTAGATTTATTGTAATGTTACGAGTAATAATAAACACAATGTGAAAGGAGTTAAAGTATAAAGTTTTATAAAATTAAGGATTAGTTTGTTGTTTTGCTAAATTATTTTGGTGTAAAATATAAAGTTTAATATATTTTTTTTAAAGAGATCCGACGATAAACAAAATTGAAATGAAAATAATGAGAAGAATTTCTAGCCATATATTTTAAATAAGAAAGAAAATTTTAAGGAAAGATACATCTACCTTTGCAGAAGCATCTAAAATGTATGATTTGATCGTCATCGATCGTGCATTGCATAACAGACTGCATAACACCAGAATGACAAATTACGACGCACGATCAAAAATACGATGAAGATGACCTTGACTTAAAAGTAAGAACCCCATCCTCACCCCCAGTGAGTCTTGTGACAAAATGTTCTCCCAAACTGTACCTTTGTTGAGGCTAAAAGTACATACACAAACTGTTACATAATATAATGATAATACAAACGTACACGGAATGCAAACTTTTTTCTTATAATATTTATCATTGAAATGTCTTTTAATTTCTACTACTATGTATCATTCATTGAATCTACGTAGACTAATTAAAAGTGAGTCATTGAGTCCATGAGGACTAATTAGAAGTCTGTAGTTCTTATTTTTCGATCATATATTTGGTAATAGTGGTTTCCGTCAAAAAGAATCACAAGGCTCGATTGATTAGTACACAAAATTAATCTAGTAATAAAATTATACTCGTAGTAAGTAAAAATTAGTAATAACTTGGAGGTTTAGTTATTTTTTTGCGAAGCATCATTTTGCTACCATCCACGAAAATTTATAAAAAAGAAACATAAAAAAGAGAGAACTTAATAACAAGCAACATAATTGATGAACTAAAAACCATCTAAAATATAATATATTAATATTACATATTACAAAGAAACATAGGCATATTTGTTCATAAACAGGCAGCCGTTCATTAGAAAAACAAATGATTACATTGATGAGAGACAAAGATCCAAAGAAACAGAAGCAAGTAAACAAAAAATCTGACAAAAGCCTAATACTACTACACTTCAAACCAAAACAAAAGCCAATCTAAAGGTGAAGCAACCACGAGCCAAAAGAACTCGCTACCACAAGATAGGCGGCCAAGGAGAGACGAAAGTCAAGAAAGTTAGAGCGACCGAGAATATAACATTGAGGCATGCTACCTCTAGTAATTAATACCGACGCAAATTTGAAATAGTTAAATGTTAAACAAAACTACAATGATGTAGTGATCGAGATCAGTCATCTATTACCAGTAAGTCAACGGACATAATCACATTTTCAACAACCTGCATTTTTCCCATCGTTACGTTTCCCTTTCTTATAGCTAAAGTATATCACAATAGTTGTTAAGAAAATCACATGCATGAAAATAGAAAGAAGAGAAAAACTAAAAATAGAAACTACCTGAGAGTATATTTGCACAATTGCACGCCATATAAGCCGTACTTCTGTCGAAATATCAAACGAAAGAGAACAAAACTGGATATTAAAGCTTAAGAAATGAGTGAAATAGTTACCTGATGTAGAAATGATCTAGCTTGAGAGAAAAATGAGTGTAAGAAATAAGATGGGTGGGGAGAAAATGGAATGGGTAGAGTATGTTAGGTATGGGAGGATGACCAAAAAGAATTGTCAAAATATTTATGAGTTCGTAGCTATATTTGGTGCTTACGTGTCATTTTTTTAGTGCTTATGTGTCATTTTTTTAAGGCTATACAGTAAAAACAAGCTTTCTTGTATAATAGTTGGATACCCGCAACGGCGATAAATATAGTTATATAATAAATATAGTAAATGAATTGCTAATCCAATTCTCCTCGCAATTCCCTACCCGCTTAGTGAATTCATTTCACAACACTCCAAATGTATATGTGTTAGTTGTATGTGTTTGTTTGGGTTTTCCGTATCTTTTCCGTGACATCATTATTCCCGCATATAAAAAGACTTTCACAATCTCTTACCCGTCAAACACTTTCCCAAAAGTAAATGATTTTGATAAATAAAGTTTGTATTGATTGAAATAAAGGTTAAAGTTATAAAATTTTGAATCAAAATAAAATAAAACTACTAATGTAAAAACTAAAAACTAATAAAAATATATGAAAATGGATGTTGAATTAAAGAGCACAAAATTTTAAAAAATATGGTGAAATTAGATCATAAAAAAATTAAATGAATTAAAAGATATTTAAATTTAAAAATAAAGGTAATTAATTAGTTAAAAGTATACGCACACCCCATTATCGGAGTTCCTTATTTTAGTTTGTTAGAATTTCTTCCTTTTGTTATTTTTAGTTAAAAAGTGACACATGTCACCAATGATTGGAGCTCTTTATCTTAATTTTTGTTGTTCGCAACTTAAATGCTTTATATAGTATTAGTGGATCTGCAAGCACACGCGGCGATAAGATAGTTATATGTGTTTGCTTACCCGTTTAGTGAATTCGCTTCACAACACTTGAATGTATATGTGTTAGTTGTAAGTGTTTGTTTGGGTTACCCGTAACTTTCCGCGACATCATTATTCCGCATATAGAAATACCTCAATCTCTTACGCACAAACACTACCCCAAAAGTATATGATTTTGTGAATCAAGATTATATTGATTGAAATAAATGAAATAAAGGTTAAAGTTGTAAAATTTTGAATTAAAATAAAATAAACCCATTAAAAATATAAAACTAAAACTCATAAAAATATATCAAAATGGATGTTGAATTAAAGAGATAAAATTTTAGAAAATATGGTGAAATTAGATTATAAAAAAATAAGTAGATAAAAATATTTTAATTTAAAAATAAAGATGAATTTTAGTTGAGAAACGACATATGTCATTTATAATTAAGCTTTTATCTTAATTTTAGTGGTTAGGAGTTAGGTTTGGAGTTTGTTAGAAGTTAGCCGGAAGTTTGTTAAGTACATACGTATCATCTCATAATTGGAGCCCTTATCTTAATTTTGGTTAGAAAAACTCTTTCCATAATAAGCAAGTAAAAGTCTGAATTTTAAGCCTTCTAATTTTAGAAGGCCTAAACGCATTATAAAGTAGTATAGATATAGACTAGTTGGACACCCATGCACAACAATGCGATAAATATAGTTATATAATAAATATAGTAAATGAATTCTAACCCAACTCTCCATGATTCCCTACCCGCTTAGTGAATTCATTTCACAACACTCCAAATGTATATTTGTTAGTTGTGTGTGTTTGTTTGAGTTTTCAGATCTTTCCGCGACATCATTATTCCACATATAAAAATACTTTCACAATCTCTTACCCACAAACACTCTTCCAAAAGTAAATGATTTTGATACATCAAGTTTGTATTGATTAAAAAAAGGTTAAAGTTAAAAATTTGAATCAAAATAAAATAAACATACTAAAATGTAAAACTAAAACTCATAAAAATATATCAAAATGGATGTTGAATTAAAGAAGACAAAATTTTAGAAAATATGGTGAAATTAGATCATAAAAATTAAACGAATAAAAAGATATTTAAATTTAAAATAAAGGTGATTAATTAGTTAAGACACGTGTCACCCCATTATCGGAGCTCCTTATTTTAGTTTGTTAGACCTCCCTTTTGTTATTTTTTAGTTAGAAGTGACACACGTCACTCAACGATTAGAGCCCTTATCTTAATTTTTGTGATTTCACAACTTAAACGCTTTATAAGAAGTATAAGTATAGATAGATAGATATAAGAATATATATATATATATATATATATATATATATATATATACCCTCCGTCTCAAAATTATCACATGAGACAAGACGCACAACGTTTAATAAAAGTGGGTCCACTTTAATATACAACCACTAAAATAGAATATTCCCTTAATAGATTCTCTAGTTTTTACTTAATAAGGAAAGTGGACAATTATTTTGAGACGTCTCAAAATGGAAATATGGACAATAATTATGAGACGGAGGGAGTATATATTTATATGAATTCTGTTTCTAATTCGGTTCAATTTTTCATGTTACCAAAATCATTTTCAAATTGAAAACCGAATTTAAATCGGTTCGATTCAGTTTTGATTTTTGTGAGTGAAACCGGAATTCTACACGCCCCTACTTCAACCTGTTGTTGGGTTATCAGTAACCTTGATAGTAGGCTTATCTTATTATGTACTTGAATTCTAATGCTGGGCTTTATAACCCAAAACATTTGATGATGTCAAATAGAAGCCTAGCCCACTTGATAAACCCGCAAATCACAATACCCTAAAACCCCCTTTTCTCTTGAAACACCAGCAGAAAAACAAAAACAACAACAACCTGCGTGTGTGTTTTGTCTGCAAAAATGGTGAAAGTAATAAAAGCAAACAACAATGATAATGATAACAAGAAGAAGAAGAACAAGAATAAGAAGATTAATCCAAACGCAATAGCTATGAAAGTCAAAGCTCCAGTCACACAACCAAACCCATTTGAATCCATTTGGTCTCGTCGTAAGTTCGATATCCTCGGAAAGAAGCGTAAAGGCGAGGAAAGGCGTATCGGTCTTTCGCGCTCTCTCGCTATCGCAAAGGTTGATTTTTTGGCTTTTTTTTTTTTAATGGGGTGTTTTTTTTTTTTTTGGATTGTGAGGTTATAAAGGTGAGATTATGGCTTATTTAATTAAAGGTTAATAAGCTAGTAAGCCGAAAAAAGTGGGCTTATTGGCTATTTCAGACACTCCCTAAGTTAAGGTTTTGGTTTGGATTAGCTTAATTTCAGACACTCCGTAAGTGTACTTTTGTCAGCTTATCAACCTTAAATAATGGATTATTTAGTCATAAGCTCATGTGGATAAGCTCCTAAGGTGAAAAAAGTGAGCTCATTGGCTTTTGCATATCTAGATAAGCAATAAGCCAGGAAACTAATCCAGATACCCCCCTTGAGTTAAGGTTTTTGGTTTGGGTTTGGTTTACTGTTATATGTGTATGTGTATTAATTGGAGTGTGGAGTTTGATTTTTTTTGTGTATTGTGCAGAGGAAGAAGACATTGTTGAAAGATTATGAAAGTAGTAGGAAGTCTTCGGAATTTGTCGATAAGCGAATTGGTGAGCAGAATGAGGACCTTGAGGAGTTTGATAAGAAGATTCTGAGGTCGCAACGAGAAATGCGGGTAAATTTTTCTGTTTTGTTTGGTTGGTTGTATAGGATATTGATGAACAGATTGCAATAAATATGGAATAATGATTTGTGCAATGTTTGAATTTTGTGAAATTAGTGTGCTTTTTTATATATGAACTTTGGAGCCATGTAGGTGTAAAGAAAGGACTTCAGGGTTTTTTATTTGTTAGGATTTTTTTCTTTAAGTGAGAGTGTTATGTGAACTAAGAAGAAAAGGTTGAGAACCGTAACTAGATAAAGAAAATAATTGTTTGATTTTGATTTTGGCTCGGTGCTAGTTACTAAAGAAATATTTTCCTATAACACTGCTGCGCTTTTGTTCATATCTTAATGTTACATTTTATAAGGTGAGTGTATGGCTCACATGTAATCGTAGTTTACTAGTTTGTAACATCTCAAGTACAATATTCAAACATCTGAATGGTAGGAAGTTAGGGGGTGTTTGTCTTAGCTTATTTAATATGCTTATGAGCTTATTGACAGTTTGGTAAGCTCATTATTAATGGCTTATGGGCTTACGAGCAGGAATAAGCCATAGGCTGGAGTTGATGAAGTGATTAGCCCTTAAAGATGAACTTATTAGCTTATCAGTTACTTCAATAAGCTCATAGCACCATCATATAAGCTAACACAAACACCCCCTTACTCGCTTAGTGAGGGTTTCTACTGAACTATGTGGCTATTAAAGGTACATTAAGGCTTTCCGTTTGTTAAGATTCCTTGCTTTAAGTGACAGGGTTAATTGAAAATAAGAAGAAACTGTTGACATTCTAAACTGGGTGAAAAAAATATTCGTTTGGTTTATCTCTTGTTGCTGGTTAGTAACGAATTAGTATTGTATTGTCCTACTGCGATTTCCATTTGTAATTTACTAATACATGGTTACAGGGTAAAGTTTATTGCCAAGATACAATAGTAGTTTGTTACCTTATGTATCAGAATACCCTGTAGCACTTTATGCAAGCATCTGATTATGAGTGTCGTTGATGTTTGGTAACTGCGGTTTTGCAAAAGAAAGGACCGAACAGTTCTCCAGTTATTAAAATTCAAGTAGAAAATCTCTAGAACTCAAATTAGATAATATATTGTTGTTTGATTTTGTTTAGTTGCTAGCTAGTGAAGAGATGCTCCCTAATTGCTTCTAAGTTCGGTGTATGTTTGGCCTTTTGTTTTATTGTATATTTTTAAGTAAAATTGGCAGTAATGATTGCTAAGTCTTTATCATATTTTTTATAGGAGAAACTTGGCAAGAAAAGCAAGTTTAATCTATCTGATGAGGAAGACGAGTATGGTGATCAAGATGGTGGTTTGTATCCTGGTAGGGATGATTTTGAGGACGATGTACCATTTAATGAGGAAGATGCGGAGGAGGCAGAGGCTGAGAGTAAGTGAAGTTTATATACTTAACCTGAACTATTTGCCAATTTGAAGATTTATCTATGCTTACTATGCTAAACACCCACAATTGCAATAGATGATATACATATATTGGTTTTTAGCTACAAAAAATTAAACCTTAGGTGGTGAACTATGCTATTAAAGAGTTGTTTGGCCCCTTATCTTTACAATTATCAGTAAAAAGTAACCATTCGACAAATAGGTGTTAGTGCCGTTCATATTTTTTTGGATTGATTAGAAAGGATAACTAGCTGCTTCGCATCTGAAACCATATTCCTGTCTTTTTTTGCTAATATAATTCTCATTTTTTTTTACAGAGAAATCTTTCATTTTAAAACAGCTTAGTGCCAGCGGAACCCCTAGTGCTCACTCAGCTGGACCTGAAGGAGATGAGAATGTGAGATGAGTTAAATTATTTGAAAGTTTATTGTGTCTTATAATGTTCTCTTGTTCATTAGTTAATGTGGTGTCTTCTAATCGCAGAGACAAAAGACTAAAAAGGAGGTGTATGATGAGATTATATCTAAAAGCAAATTTTTCAAGGTAATCATATAACCACTTTATGTTACCTTTAGAACATTTGTATGGTGGTTGTTAGTTTTTGATGTACATGACGTTGTTTATATCGTTCCATTGCTGTATAATTCCAGGCAGAGAAAGCTAGGGACAAAGAAGAAAATGACGAGTTGATAAAAAAACTGGATGAGCAGTTTACAACTATACAGTCTGCTTTGGCCGCACAACCTAGACAACTGAATGTTGTGAACAATGCTACGTGCAACAGCGTTAAAGTTGCTAGTTCTAGTAAAGCTGAACCTGATCAGGTATGATATATTACTGTAGCTTTTACATGCTAATTATGTACATCGGGTCTTTGAACTATAAATGTATGTAAATCGTTATTCCTGCAATAAAGTATAAAAGCCTTTTGATCAGTTTTGCGTCGTCGCATTTTAGTTTTAGTAATTGGAATTTGAACCCTGGGTTGCAGGAGAAAGCTGATGGTTATGATAAATTACTTAGTGAAATGGTGTTGGACATGCGTGCTCGTCCATCAAATAGGACAAAAACTCCTGAAGAACTTGCACAAGACGAAAAAGAAAGACTAGAGGAACTGGAGGTATGCTAATTTGTCAAAAGAAAATTAATAATTTTCTATTCACTCAAAAGGTGTAACTTGTGCTTGGTGGTTCATGATTTCAGGAAGAACGACAGAAAAGGATGAATGCTGTTGATGACACAGATGACGAAGATGATAATGATGACGATGATCAAGAAAAATCAATCGTTAAGAAAGTAACTTCTATTTCTGGGGACGATCTTGGAGATTCTTTTGATATTGAAGAACCGAAAACCAAATTGGCCTGGATCCAACAGATGCTTAGAAAAGAAAATGAAATCGATGTTGATAGTGAAGATGATGATGACGACGACGATGATGAAGAGGGAGAAGAAGATGAGGATGATGATGAAGAAGAGGACGAGGAAGAGGAAGATGATAATGTAGCGAGTAAATTGCCACAATCTCTAAAAGACTGGGAACAAAGTGATGATGATGATGATGATGACGACGGCGATGATACAGAAGGAGATGATGATAATGTAGATTTGGAGGTAAAACCAAGAGACGGTAAAAAGGCTAAAATAACTAAAGGACAGGAGCATGATTTAAATGCTGATAAAAAGGATGCAAAGGGCAAACTTACCGGAACTCTACAAGTGGACCTTCCATATACAATTGAAGCTCCAAAAACCATGGATGACCTGACAGCGTTACTAGATAATCGTTCTGATGAAGAAATCATTGAAGCAATCAGGCGAATTCGTGCATTTAATGCAATTAAAGTTGCTGCTGAAAATCGAAAGAAAATCCAAGTATGAGCTGCTACTGGTTATAAATAATCTTTCGTATAGCATACTGATAATTGAAACTGACTTGTTAACCATTTTCTTATACAGGTATTCTATGGTCTGCTACTGCAGTACTTTTCTGTTTCAGCAAATAAGAAGCCGTTGAATTTTAGGCTGTTAAATTTGCTTGTGAAGCCACTGATGGAAATGAGTATAGAAATCCCATACTTTGCTGCCATATGTGCTCGACAACGACTACTTCGAACTCGGACACTTTTTGCGGAGGATATCAAGATTTCAGGTTTATTTCCTATCTCGAGCTTTCATTTTTAAATATGTTCAATATTTTGATATCATTCTCTTACGTGTGGTACAGAGAAGAGCTGCTGGCCTTCTATGAAGACATTGTTTCTCTTGAGGCTGTGGTCTATGATATTTCCTTGCTCAGATTTCCGTCACGTTGTTATGACCCCTGCAATATTATTGATGTGTGAATATTTGACACGTTGTCCGATTACATCTGGTCGTGATGTGGCAATTGGCTCCTTCTTGTGCTCAATGGTTCTTTCTGTAAGTGCATTTAAATCCTTTCTGATTATTATCATGCTCACCCTGCTTTTACTAGTTAGGAGACCCCTAAGTTTACCATGAGTCAATGATACCAAAATGACTAAGAATCATTAAAAAGGCTAGGATACATTATGAGCACCTGATGTTAAGTATTTTCTATTTGTGCATCCTCTCACATTCGTTATGACCTTCGTTGGAAATAGTGTCATGTAACCTTATTGAGTATCAAAGGGTAAAAGGCTATCAAATCTTCTACATTATGGCATTACTTATAGTGCCCCTCTGTTGAGGTTAGGAAGTTCTGTCAGAAGTTGATATGTATACCCGCTTGAATGTTGATATTTTGGCTTTCTTAAACGACTAAAATGCCCCTGTCAACAAAATGGGTGCTATCGTTTTTAACTCGAAGTTTGGTTGACAATAGGTGCTTCAGTATACAACTAATTTGTAGCCAGAATTTGATATGTTTCAATATTCTGTAATCATACTTACTATCTTATAAAGCACAAAATTCAGCAATACAAAAAGAATAAGCATACTTTACAACAATTTAATGCACAAACACATCAATTCAAGACACATAATTAATACTCTTTTTAAAACACCCCTCATTCAAAAATACAACTTTATTAACACATGGTACAACTATTTAAAGCACAAATACAACTAAAAAACACTATTCAACACATACATTTAATACACTATTTAAATTACCCCTTCATTAAAATATACAACCATTTTACCACAATGTACAATCTAATGAAGCTACTATGCCAAGCACTTAAAAATAAAGCAATCGGTCCAATTCCAAAACTTTGGCTACCCAAAGTGGTCGACCGGCCGGGTTGCCCGTGCCCCGACCGAGTCGCCACCACGTAGTCGGTCTTCGAAGATTTAAATTAGATACAACTCCTATCCATCATTTTAAACTTTTGATGCCGTTAACATTTATTTTAGGGTACCCGCCGCTGCAACGTGCGGGTACCCTACTAGTAAAGAATAAAGAAACAATAAAGTCTGATTTGTAACCTTGCACATACAGTAGAGACTATATAAATTAATAATCACGGGACCACTTAAATGTAGTAATTAAAAGAGTTATTAATTACGTAGTAATCGGTATTAATTTATCAATAAATTAATGAATTGGGACATGCAAAATATATTATTTTAGAGAGTTTATTACTTAATTGAGTGTTAATTTATCGAGTTTCTACTCTACTAAGTTGTGTTTGCATTAACTAAAAAATAATCGGGAAAAAAGATAATAAAACTGGAAAATGAATACAAATTGTTAACTATCAGCTTTATGGTTCTTGCTTATTGATGTTCTGCAAACCAGTTTCTTTTGTGGTCAGTGATATAATCTATTCGTTCCTTTCAAGAATACTGTTTAAGTTGCTTCATGTGTTGTACTTTGCTCTTTTGTCAATGATTTCTATACCAATTCTGTATCTTGTAACATAGTGGATGATCACGGATTTAATTTGTAGGTCTGCAAGCAGTCTAAAAAGTTTTGTCCTGAGGCATTAGTGTTTCTGAGGACCTTGTTAATGGCAGCTTCGAACAAAAAGTCCGAACCATCTCAAAACTCTGAGGTGTGTTTTAACTCCCTTTAATAAAAACAACAATTCGAATATTCCTATTGTGTTATCGCTGATTTCTAAGTAAATCATGCTGCAGTTATATCATCTAATGGAGTTAAAATCCCCAAAGCCTTTGCTGTGTATACGCGGGCCTGTTGATGAGATAAAGCCTTTGAATTTCCTCTTGTTAATGGACTCACCTGATGACTCCCCTTATTTTACCTCAGATAATTTTAGGTTTGTAGCTTCTTCCACGTACTGGATTCATGCCGTAGACTCGTTGCAATTTCTAACTAAAATCTGCTTTCATGCAGGGCTAGCATGCTTGTAGCTGTAGATGATAATCTACAAGGATATGCTAATATTTATGAAGATTTTAAATCATATCCAGAGATATTCATGCCAATTTCCAATTTACTATCAGAACTAGCAGGACAAGATCACATGCCTGTTGCATTAAAGGATAAAATGAAAGCTACTGTGCAGCTGATAGAGAAGAAAACCGATGAACATCACACGTTACGCCGACCATTACAAATGCGAAAACAAAAGCCAGTTCCAATTAAGTTGCTAAATCCGAAGTTTGAGGAAAAGTAATATACTTTGTGTAGTTATTCATTATCACAAATTTATACTTTAAAACTGGGTCGCTGAAATTTACTGTTTGTGGCTTAAAATTGGCAGCTTTGTAAGTACTAGAGATTATGATCCTGATCGTCAAAGGGCTGAAGATAGAAAGTTAAAGAAACTCGTGAAACGTGAAGCTAAAGGGGCTGCACGTGAGCTGAGGAAAGATAATTACTTCTTGGCTGAGGCAAAGGCCCGAGATAAAGCACGTCTAGATGCAGAGAAGGCTGAGGAACATGGGAGAGCTAGAGCTTTTCTTCAAGAACAAGAGCATGCATTCAAATCTGGACAACTTGGCAAGAGCAGAAAAAGGAGGAGATAGTGCACATGCTTTCTCATGATATACAAGTACCTGATTCAGGTTAGACTCTTTTTTATTAAGAATGAATTTTTTGATCTTTATTTTATCCCTTTTTCCTTTTTGAGATGGCATAGTTTGACATATATATTATTGTTTTACCTAGTACTCGTTGGTGTAAAATAGAACTGGCTTGTTGTTAATGGCTACTGTTGCTAGATTATGAAGAGAACAATGGCCTATAAACTTTTTGTGTTGAAGATGACACAATTGAAAGTTTGTGGGTTCTTTTACAATGGTGAATGGTAGAATATAACTGCTTTTTAGAAAATATGTGTAGCGTACTTACTACCAAGCTTGGGTTGCATTGCTTGTTGATAACTTTTAAATGCTCATGCTCGTCTGTTAATTCTTTTTGACGATGTCTAAGTAACATGTTAAATAAACTGTACACAGGTGCTTCATTTCGGCATTGCTTTGGAGCTGTGCTTTTTCAAGACCGACGTCAATTCTACAGGAAACAAGTTTTGGCTGTATTTTGAGCAATACAATGTGAAATAGGCTGCTTGGAGATTATTTTTGGGAGTTTTAATGCTTCTACCATAAGGCAGATGACAATCGCAAGCATTACCCGAGGTTTTGACATAGTGTAGATGTATTTATTTTTATTTTTATTTTTTTCTGAGTAATTTGAGTTAATCAAACCCTTTTTTTATAAGAACATGAAATGTTATAAATCCCTAATATACCTGCAGATGGTTATGGATCCAAATTGTTTGAATTCGTTTGTTGAACTATATGTTTATGTTTGCAAAGCACGTGTTGGTTGCGATGTCAATATTGTTATGCTTTTTAAGAATGACTTTGTTTCTTATACACAGGAACAGATATTAAAAGTCTGGGCCAGTGGTATAAGTGTGATCACGAACTAAAAGGTTGCAAGTTAAGTCTTTGTTGGAGACATTTTTTATTTTGATATATAAGATCGCTGAATCTTACGATTTTGATTCTGTAAAAGCAAAATCAACTCATGAGTACATCCCAATAGCCTTGCTAAAACAAGTTTAGTCCTCACTATAGAAAAATTACTGCATTTTCTACACGCTATTGGTCTAAAAAACTAACACTCGTTAAATAAGTCCATTAAATATGACATATTACCATTTTTTTTTTCTTTAGTGAAATGATTTGCATATTCTATTTTTTGATTAAGACATTCAATTAGATACATAAACTATGATACCGTGTATATACACTGCTTTAACTAGTTGTACACATGAGTGTGCAAATCAAAACATAATGCGTGCAAATTATCTCCCCTTTCTTTAACCTTCTCCACTCACCCATCTTCCTCCACACCCACCGACCCGTCACTTCCTCCCCCACTGCTGCAAGTGTGGCGTACCACCATCTTCATATCATCTTCTTTAATAAAAAAAATCTCACTATCTTATAATTTTGTTTCGTAGATTTAATCGAAAGTCCATTTTAAAATATCTTCATAAACAAATATAACCCATCTATGACAATCCGTAATTTCGGGCCATTTTACAAACTTTGAAAATTTCACTATTCATCTCGGGAATTTACTATTCACTGGTTACTATTCATCATTTTATTATTCATCGTTTTTGAAGTAGATTTGATATTCTGAGAGCATATTTCAAAATTTTACTATTCACAAAACACTATTCATTCCCGGAGAAAAATCACTATTCATGATTTACTATTTATCATTTTCGTAAACTAGGTTTACGAAGATCAAATACGCGTAACCTTGAGGGTTAAGTTGCGTATTCATGGAACATCATTGAAAACATTACACATAGACTAGAGTTAGTCTACATATCATTAGTAACATCATTTTCATATCAGTTTATGCATGGGTTTGCATATTCCATTAACGTGTATTTTCCTATTAAATAAACGCTATCGCACGATCATTTATTTTGAATAATTGATCCGACACTTCCAACAATTGTCTCAAATATATTTTTATACTCATTTTAAGACTATAAAAATTATATTATTAGTTTACCCGATGTTTTGAATTTATTTTGTATATATAATGTTATATATATATATATATTTACGACGGTTTTCGTAAATTCAATTCGATAAATATTTATTCACTCAATTCTTGTTAGAAATGTATTTTTATAATTTTTATGACTTCGATATATTTTATTTTGTTCTGTTAAAATCGATTTCTAGCTAACGCTACGCTAAATACCTACTTATACTTACAAAATACATAATACTTACACTTAAATACCATAAATCATCCAAAATTCACCACCCTTATTCCCCTTATGCCATTGCCGACACCCCCCATGAGTCACCATCTTTGTATAAAAATCTTGTAGATAGATGTACACCTATACCTTTGATGACTAGTCTAAGTAGTATATTAATAAAATACAAAATCTAAACACATACAATACACTTAGTAAAAGGTGAAAAAAGATAGAAACCTCTCCATTTCATCTCTATTATTCGGCCAAGAGCAAGAAGAACAAGAAACCATAATAATTTTTCAAGATTCAAGTGTTAAACAAGTCTTAGAAATAATCTAGTTAGGGTTTTGAAATAAAAACCTCAAGATTATTAAGTTTTCTAGCTCAAAAACTCTTCAATCACTCAAGTAAGCTTCTAATAATTTTTCCTACTCTTATAAACTCTTACTTGATGTATTTTTATGATCTAGTAAGAAAAACATGCAAATATACTATAAATCATACCACTTTTATTTGATTTTTACTACATATAATGAGTTTTAATCATCCTATAATTATTCCCATGAAACATATCATTGTTGATGATGTTTAGGAACCCATGACACCCTAAGAAGGTGTATGGTAGGTTTAGACTAGCTTTGGTATTGATTGGAAGAGATTAGAACAAGTTACAAACTAGAGAAATCATTTTCAAAAACATGAAATAGTGGTCTGATCGTTTTTGTAAAATCTGGAAATTTCGTCAGGTCAAGGATTATTTTGGGCTAGATATTCAGAAAATATACTTTAAACGAAACCGTGGTCGCTTGAACGGGTTAAAACGGATTTATAACGAAGAAGTTACGCTATTTTTAAGTTTAACGATTTAAAACTACATTTTCGAAAAACCGCATGTCGTCCGAATTTTTCGTAGGTCAAAATGAGTTTTAAGCGTTATCTAAATGAGTCGAATTATCAAAAAATATATTAGTATACATTAACACGAAGCTAAGGATATATAAAACGTAGAAAACGGACTTATAACGACTAAGTTACACGCGTTTAAATAACGTTATCGTAACTATTTTATACAAGTATAAACACTTATATATATTTCCTATTAGTCAAAAATTATTGTCACGAGTGACCATGTTTGGAGTCTTTTTTCACATCGATAGAATACTTTTGAGAAAACGATGTCTTCTAGTAAAAGTGAATTTATAAACTCTAGTATACTTCTTTTAAGGTTTTGCAATAAAAACTTAGGAGTAATTAGGAAACCTAGTTACCATAAACCTCATCATAATACTTGTAAGCTTTTTATAATTTTCATTACTCTTTCATATCATATGAGTTTGCATGCATAACATTACATCATGACTTATATTAGAATCATATCATTCATAATAGGTCGCAGTTAGAGATTTGCGCTACATTTCAGTGTACTCACTTTTGCCATCACATCATTGTACCAAGTGAGTTTTCATAGCCCCGTTTTACAAGTTTATACTTTATTTCAAACCTACGGGGGAGAATACATTGCACATCATTTTTATTACGATACCAAGTATATCAAATTCATTACATTGCTTAAGTTACCTCATTGCCAATTGAATGTCCCCATTTCATAATCATGAACCGTTAATTCCGGAAGAAGCGAGGGTGAGTGAATAGATCTATCGAGGTGACTCCTCCATCCGGTTGGTGGATTCCAACCGGTCAAACGGATGCATTTCATTTAATATCATAATTTGAGTTGTTTGGCAAAACACTGTTGAAATGAACATCATGATCGCCTAGCTGTTGTCATGTGCTTATAGAATTGTAACATTTTATGTGACATATTTGTCATACATGGCCTATACTTGTGGTAGTCGATAAAACATTTACATAAACTCTATGAACTCACTCAAACTTTGTGTTGACACTTTTAAGAATGTTTTTCGTATCTAAGGTATATACTTCATGGCATGCATGTGACTTATCATAGAGTCGCGGTGACGACGCCTCACATGGATTTTATGACTTTAAAACATCGTTGGATTGTAACAAACTTATTTCCGCAAATGATGACTATCTTTTGGGACCGTCTTTGTAAACTCAATATTTTATTATATCAAACGACATATTTTCAAACGACACTTTGCGTCGCTCAATATAATCAGAATCGTGATGCTATGGCAGTCATCCCTGAATTCCAATCATCAGAAATGTGATTTTGAGGTGTGACACCATCAAAATAAGTGAGAAAAAAAATCCACCCTAAAAATCCCATAATCCATTCAACACAACAACCTTACATTTTTGACATTTATGTTCTTGACTTTTTGATTTTTTTCTCAATAAATTCAAAAATATCTTTATTTTCTAAATTAAACACATGTAATAATTCATCATTAAAACCAAATGTTGCAAAAATCGGAAACCAGTAATCGGACGATCGATCTTCTTATAGCTTGTAATCTGTCTACGCATGATTAATCGGATTGGCATTTCTTGAAAGCTTTTGATATTTTCGGTGAGTTAAAAGACATTTACGGCAAGATTTTCCTTGTACCAACAACTTATTACAACGACCATGTGTGATTAAAACAAGTTTTCGGCGTGTTTATCGTATTTTTGACAAAATTTGCAGGTTTTTAATATGTTTGACCATCGTTTGCCACCATTGACCACCATACAATTTAGTAACTATTTGTGTATATATATATATGTGTGTGTTATAGTCGCCGTAAAATTTAGTAAATATTTGTGATAAATGATAGGAATTATCTTAGGGCCGTTTGGTTTGTAGATGGGTTTAGGATTAGGATTTGAATTTGGATTAAGATTTGGATTTAGATTTGATATAAATTTTAATTAATTGATAAGAGAGAAAAATTTAATAAAAAAATATAATTTTATAATAATAAGAAGAAAAGAAATAAAGAGAATGCATGAAATGGGCTCACAAAAAATTGAAATATGTAGAAAAGTAAGGTAGTAGCTTAGGATTAGTAGATGGTAGAGTTTAGAGGTTTGAACCCTAATTTAAAAACTCATAATGCATACCAAACATAGGTTTTAAGTTCTCTTTGAGTCTAAACCCATTAAAAAATCCTTTACCAAACGGGCCTTTAGCATTTCCTTGATGTTTTCTTTATTTTTTCTAAGAAAAACTTAAAAATATAATAAACTTTTAATTAATTAATTAATTATTTATTATTATTAATATTATAGTGTGAGTGTGTATTCGAAGATGCTTCTCGTAATTGCGAGTAACATTAAGCAAAGACCTTTTCCCGGGAAAGTCGTCGGTTCTACCAATATCCACGTCACTTAACCAATAAGATATTGCCACATCAGCATTTAAGTCCAATATAAAAACGATCTCCCCCTGACTTTAATTGGTGCTGAATATTCTGGAAGTCTACGCTGAATGGCTTACGTCGAACGAGGTAAGTACGATTATCGTTTTATTCCCTAATCAATCTTCAATTCTTTCTTACGATTCTCAAAATTATAAATCAATTCTTTGTATTAACGTTCACTGATTTTCGAATTAGTTATATTGAAATTATGATTATGATGTTTCTGATTGACAAATTAGTGATAAATGGAGTTTATTGATGAATATTAGTAAGGTTATTGTTTTGCTCTAAGGTGTCTAGAGGGATCGAGTCTGCTTAGGTTAATTAGTTGAAATTCAGTACTTAATTAGATTTTTAATATATCGTTTTCTGTTGCTGCGTTGTTATGTCCTTTGATGGTACCCGCCTCTGGGTGTGTCGTTTGTATGCAATGTTCACCTTTACCCTTTTTTTGGCTTCTTTAATATATGTTCACCTAATTACCATTATTAGCTTTATTATGATTCAGTAAACCTTAAACTTCTGCTTATTTCTCAAGGCGACTACTTGTTACTTATTTCTTCAGTCCTGATACTTTGCCTCATGTAATTTCTCTTTACAAATTGCTCTTACGAATAGGCCTTCAGGTGATCATCTCACCTTTTCCCCCAAATATTTGTGGTTAGGCAGTGAGATCAAGCGGGGGTTTTTTTTTTCCTTTAACTGATAGATGTGGTTTTGAATTGGTCAGGACTTCGGAGTTTATGGCTCTACACTGTATCTGTTTATGACTTTATATAAATAACTCTGACATTACTGGTTTATCGCTTTATAATATGACCAATGTTTTTAAAAGTGTGTGTGGCTATCTGAAGGTGGTTCTTTGTGTCTATTTTTTAGGTGTTGTGAAAACCAAGCGATCCTTATGGAGACTCAGAACTGTCACTGATTTCTTTTGGGCAATAATCAATTTCTTTCAAGTGTTCTTCATGACTATGTTTTCGGTAAATATTGAATCCTGCTCTTTTTCGTTTTATAATCCATGTTATTTACATACAATGCTCATAATCCCTCCATTTGTAGATGGAGAAATCTGATCATTATAAGAAAAGTTCCGGTGGCAGCAAGAAATGGGGTGGTGGGGGACCCGGAGGCGGCCCATATGGTGGTGGTCCACGCGGACCCCCTCGTGGGCTAGACAACGTTAGAGGCATCGACCACAGTAAGTAGCTGATTTCATTTATCCCAGCCCCTATTCTAAAATTTAATGATGTTAATGGTACAATTTGTGATCTTTCTCCAGGTTCTCTTCCAGCTTGTGGATCTTGCTGTGGAGGCTAAGACGATAGTCTTTGCCAAATTGTATGCCATCTTATCTAATGCCGTGTTTAAACTTCCAAGATGTTAAACATTGTGTAATTTATCTGTTCTACTTATGTAACATATACGTAGCTCTTATCATGGTTTCTCATAAACTCTACTGCGCAGTTTCAAACTCTAGGTTATTAGGTAAATGTGACAATTTCGAGTAGTTTTCGACCCAATGGGTAGCTAAAATCGATTAGGGTTGTACTTCACTGTTAAGAGATCAAATGTTTTCCGCAAAAGGTACTGGTCTCGTATGTTCCAGCTCTTCATGGGTATTAAACAAATCATCTCACCGACCTTAAAACCGTAGGTTTATAAGCTCTAGGAGTGTCCTTGTTATCTTTGCAGACCATACGCCTGCCATCTTTTGGCTCTTTCTATGGCTCGTGATACCCTTGCCAAAATGATTGATTGATGAGCTTAATTACGTACCATATTTTGCTGAAACAACTGCCCTATCACTATTCATGGAATTAGGGGTGTCCATGGTACTACAACTAGACCGAAACGGAACCGGAGGAACCGATAACTGAAAATAAGAAAAATGTGAAACCGAGAACCATACCAAGTTCTGTGGTGCGGTTCCGGTACTCGGTTCTTTACCAAAAATTTCGGTAATTCTCGACAAGTACCAAAGTGTGTTTAAAAAATTCAAAGTTCGTTGTTGATCATTCATTAAGGGTATGTTATAATTCCAGCAATACAAGTCGTTGCAATGGTTACAACTCTTCAAATTAATAAACAAAAACACGAAAGATAAGTTTATAATTGTTTGAAAGTATAATATGCGCTTCATATAATTTATCCAATTATTGTTGTTTTCTTCATATTAACCACCCAAACATACGTCCTACTGTGGAGGTTAAAACAACAAACACAAGGAGCGGTGTCTAGTTTGCACTACATATCATAATAAACATCCATTCAAATTAAAATACGTATCAAAATAGTGAAATACTGATAGCCAACATAACAACATTTCAAACAAATGACCAACGGTATTATTTCTTGCGGAACTCCTCACGCGTGTATGACTCTAGAACGAGTCTGCAAGTTTTTCAAACCCTCCAAGAAAGTTGTTACCATTTGGTCCCCCTGCTGTTGCGCCAAGTTGTCCTCCTGCTGTGCCACTTTGTCCTGCTGCCGCCACCTTCTTTTTCCAGTATCTCCTGAACATGAATAAGTACCAAATTTACATCGTACATAAATGCTAAAAATAATTGGTTTTCTCCCCATCATTGTGCTTAACTATCTGACACAACCCACTCTTCTTTAGATTCCAATACCAAAAAACTTGTGCCTGTCACTGGATAAATTGGAAACATTTGGAGATAGTTGTAAATTTTGTGCCAAAACCACCCGTATTTCAAGCTCTAACCATTTAAAAACAATACTTTAAAACAGAAAAATCAAATATAAGCCAACATAATCTTGTTGTAATCGAAGGGAGATACATACCAACCATGAGACAAGCTTAAACAATACCCAAAGACAAACTAAAGGTAACACGACCTCTTCCATGTTATTCTGTTTCATGTTTTGTTTTTTATAAGCACGATGTAATAATGCTGTTAGCTAGTGTTATGGTTTTATGTAGTGATCAATTAGCATTTCGTTATGTCACATGTGAAGTCTTTGAACTTCTTGTTTTGTTACTTCCCAAGGTGGAAGCAACATGATAATTGGTTGCATTGTTAAAGATTTCATTTTTACTGCTGAAAGTTTACTTTTTGAATGAAAAGCAATGATTGTTCTACAAGTATTGTATGCAGTATACGGCTATGTTGGAATCGCTCCTAAGAGAGAAATGGAACGACATTTACGGGATTACATTATCTATCCTAGTTAGCCAAAACACATGGACTTATTATGTCATATTGTAATAGATGTATGTGCTAGGCTATAAATACCCCTCCATACTTCCATACTTCCATGGAGGGGCGAGTCTCATTTGTGTAACTTTACCCTTTAATAATAAAACACACATAGTTTCTCCCTACTCTTCATACTTTCTCTCACTAACATGATTAAGATGTTCTTCCATCTTCCAAGACCTCCCGATTCACCAAATCACCCATATATACGATCCTAACATTGGTATCAAGAGCAAGGTCGGTTTATTAGTTGTGGTTGATTTTGGTGACGTTTTTCTTGTCAAATTCGTGTTATGTAAATCTGTTTTTTACCAAGTTTTTAACTTTTTTATTAATTCTTTCGGGTTTAACAGGTATACTAAGATATTGTATCTTTTTTGGTTCAAAAAGTCTGGTTTATTGTTATTGGCAAATATCTGTCTTGTGTGTCCAAACAGATTCATTCAATTTTAAGACTTTTTAGTACCATTGTGAAACTGTTTTGGGGTCAAGTGGTCAATTTTTTAGTGGTCAAACTGTCTCAATGTAAACATGCTTATGATGTTTTCTGGGTATTATGAATCTGGACGGATTTTTGGTCGGAAAACATCGCCGGAAAAAAGTCAACACGGGTCAAAACCCTAGTTCTACGCCTAAGGATCTTCAAATTGTTTACGAGCAGCTTCGAAAGCTACTCGTAAGGTACTACGCATAAGGGCTTACGCCTAAGGTCCCTGGCTTACGCCTAAGGACCATGGCTACGCGTAAGGACCATGGCTACGCGTAAGGAACATGGCTACGCATAAGGAATATGGTTACGCATAATGAACATGGGTTACGCGTAGGTTTTTGTAACTGTTTACGCGTAAGACATTTTTGATATGTTTACGCTTAAGACAGGTATACGAGATGAAAAAGGAGACTCATATTTGACCAGACCCAAACAAAATACCTTGACTCTCTTATGTGACTTCAGTATTTTCACATCATAAGTCAAGAGATCCGAACCAAAATGTACAAGTATAAGCTGGCTCATGTTGAAGTAGACCACAGCCGATTCACTACCATAAAATCAAAACTAAACCTATTCTTAACACATCCATAACCTCACCATCATTCTTCAATACTCAAATTCCCAATCCTATTTCAAGACTCGAACATAAAAATGTACAAAAATACTGATCTCAGTTGTTTTCCCCCATGTTTGGCAATCAAATTTTCAATAAAATCATAAACCAAAAGGAGATAACCCATCATTGATCTTGACTCAATCACGAAACACAAAACTTAGATCTCAGTTTTTGTTCAACAAACAACAATCTTGTAAAAGGTCGTATACGTGTGAACTAAAAACTCTTCATGGACCTTTTCGAAGCTAACTTCATTTATCTATCCGAACAATTAAAGGTTTAGACAAAAACAACTGTTTTCATCTCCCTTTGATTCAGTTTGAATAAAAAAAATGCAAAACATCGTACCTACCTTTTTCATCTCCCTTTGACAAGAATTGGGAAACCATTATCAAAGTTTCATTTAAACCTTTAACGAAGGCTAGTTTTGGGGATGTAACCGCAAGATGTGATTACGGCGTTAATTCTTTATTATTTATTTGAGGATGAAATGGGATATCACGGGTGCGTGTACTTAGTATCTTGAAGATATCGGGGTTGGTTGGATGCATGATTCTTCGAGATCCTTGTTCGAGCTTTAACCGTTACGAATGACAAAGACTTGAGTTGTCTAGTTATACCTGATATAAGGAGTTACGTTGTTGTGCTCACAGTGTATAACTATCACTTTTAAGGAGTTACGTTGTTGTGCTCAAGTGTCACAAAAAGCTGTGGATAATTTGAGAAACTTTAAGTTTACCTTTTTTCGATGGTGGTAAGAAAAAGGGTTCTTCGTCTGACAATAGTGCAAGTTTAAGTTACAAGTTCGGGTTATTTTACTTCAGTCTCAAGTTCATCATATTTAGTTTTCTCCATCAGTAGTCACTACAAAAAGCCGTCAGAATGATAATGGGGTTGGTAAAGAGTTAGCTGAGAAGAGTATACACAAGTAGAGAAGTCTTATCAACAATTGATTCTCACATGATATTTATGGTACTTCACAATTGTTCGATTACTTGGACATACATGGTTTCGCTGTCTCCAATTCATCATCAACATACGTGGTGTATGATTCGATTCATTGAAACATCGGGGAAGAGAGTATAGGTGTTCATTGCCTCTTTGATGTTTTTGGATTTTTTTTCGAAAACCCGTTTCCCTTCATGAATTTCTTCAATCAGGGGGAAGAAATGAGACGATCTGTGGTGCAAATTTCTCAAGTTGGTGTTATCGTCTCACTTGCACAGAGTTATCGTGCGTGAAGTTACCTAAATATGATGTTATGATGCCTTACCCACGGTTATTTTATCGAGTAATTGCATATTCACAAGTAACTATTATTCCGATAGACCGCAACATTAAGGGGGAAGTCGTTTCATCTCGTCTTTCGCGGATTGTTTGGTGTGAAGCATCTACATATGTGAGAAGATCTTGTTGATTTCTTGCATGTTACCCCCGAACGGATTTTCCGCAATAAGTCAGATTTACCTTGTGTGGTTTACTGCTCATCTACAAACTCCGCTGCGTACTGAAAATTTCAAAAGTTGGAGGAAATGTTCACTACATCAAAGTTTCACTAATACCTACACAGCTGGTGGCCTGGTGTAAGAGGGCACGGGGAGAGAAACCAACGGTGTGCCATTGAGTTTCTTTGTGACCAACAATGGCGCCATACGACGCCAGACTGCACCACGCACTAGTGTCATTCGTCTTTTCGTTTGTCCACTTGCGGCTGTTGTTCGCATTTTCCTTTTGCTGTTTGTTTTGTGAGTGAGTGGCGTATTCTTTGTGATGTGTTATGAGACTCACATGCACTAATGCACCAATAATAATTATTGAGTGTTATTGCTAGGGAATGCGTTTTAATTACTGAGATGTTATTGGTAGGATAATGAGGTGATGCTTAGATGACACACCAACAATAGTTATTGGGTGCTTCATGCACCTAGCTTTCTAATACATTTTAGAAAGATTTATGTCTTTAAAAAATTTTGAAGTTATATCGATATCTTTTCAAAATTTATAATTACTTTAATATCTTTTCAAAACTCAAATACACATGTATAATTGTATACAATATATCCTTCATACTTATTTGCAAACATGGGTTGCTATGAAATCTTTATGTAAAATGGGTTTCTTTGATGATGGGACCACCTGGTTGCTTAACACTAGAGGTGTGAGTCGAATTGATTTAAATTTTGGCAGAGCTTGACTCGACAATATTTTGTTCGGCTCGAGCTCGGCTTGATTGCTAGACGAGCCCTTATGAAGGAAGCTAGAGTTTGGTTCGAAAAAGTTTGAATTTGGCTCGAGTTAGGTTCAAAAGGCTCGAATTATTTAAAATCCTGTGTTTTTTTAAAGCTAACGAAAATTGAAATATAAGATAAATTTTGAATCGGGTCGAGCTCAGCTCGAAAAACTCGATACAATCACAAATTCACATTTAAATATGCGAAAAACTAGAAGGGGGGTTGAATAGTTATTACCGTTTTATGCCTTTTTAAGAATTACTAGATTCGGTTGCTTAGTGTGAAATCAACACAACCTACATATATATATATATATATATATATATATATATATATATATATATATATATATATATATATATATATATATATATATATATATATATATATATATATATAAAATAAATAAATGCGGAATATAAAGGATAGATCAAACCAATAGACACAATGATTTATAATGGGTCGGCACGAAGCTCTCTTCCTCGCCCTACTCTACCCCCCGAGTACCCAACTCGAGAGTTTACAAGCACTATATCAACAAGCTCCCTTTCGGCGGAGAAAATCTTACAACGTCAATTCACTTCTTTACTGATACTAAGCTGAATATCGAGTCTTTCCCAAGGCAAGACCAACCTTATCACTCAATGTATTTTAAGACCTAAAATACTAACCGAAATCACTAAGATGATGTATGATGATGACTGCCCAAGTTGGCAGATGATAGTGAAGTATAATGACACATAAACGATATACAAAGTTACACAACTATGTATATGATGACACACTAATAACTACAACACTTGGAAGCTTGAGAACTTCTTGTGTTCTTCACTTGAGATCAAAGTGGAAATCATTGAATCACTTTGAATATGTTATAGGTCAAGTGGAATGATCAAAGATTGTTATAATGATGTTAGAAGATGAGTGTGTTATTTGGGATTTACAGAAAATTGCTCAAAATCATTAGTTTCAAATGAAAGTTTAGCTATCTATTTATAGTGTGCTTTCTTTCCCAAATCTGGCATCCGGCAGATTCGCGGATCCGTATAATACGGATCCGTCCGTGTTAAATATGGATCCGCGACGCATATTCAGACGCTCCAGTGTCTAGTGAATTATACAATTCCTTGTACCAAAAAGTATTATTAAATTAGATTTTCTAGAATTTCTTGGGCACTAAGGTATTAATTAAATTTAGTTTTTATTTAATTAAATATATAATTAAAATGTCTATTTAATTTAATTAAGTGTATTTTGTGTAAAATATTTAATTAAAATGTATTTAAAAATGTTTTAAGTGTGTTTGAAAAATATTTATTTACTTGGGTTCTTTGATCACTCGACGGACGTTATAATCACATTATTCATACCTGAAGTGATTTACGTCGTAGTGTAAACTTACAATTAATAACTTGGTTACGTAAAGTGTGGAAAATTAGAAGGGGGGTTGAATAGTTTTACCGATTAAAACTTGGTTTTAAACTATTTAGATCGACTTATGTCAATCTATTAAATGTGTACGTTGGATGTTGATAGATGAGTATGCAAGTAAGTAAAGTAAAAGTAAAGAGTAAGAAGCACAAAACCACAACGCGAGTATTTATAGTGGTTCGGATACAAGGACACCTTCCTTGCCCTACTCCACTCCTCGAGTCACCTACTCGAGATTTCGTAATCACTACACAACACAAACTCTTTGTGGCGGAGAAGCCTTCACAACGTCGCCTACTCTTTATCCGGTACAAGGCTAGACACCGGGTTCTTCCACGAGGTAGAACCAAACCTATCACAACGTCACCTACACTTTATCCGGTACAAGGCTAGATACCGAGTTCCATTACAAAAGAGGAACTACTACCTAACACTACACAACACCTATCCCAAAGGAGATCCACTCCTTATGACAACATCAATAAGGATATCAATATCCTTTGATCCAATACTAATCTATCTTGTACATCGACACACCATATCGAATGTACACCCTAGGCACCTTTCACTAATGCCTTTGACTTGACTTCTAGGCACCCTTCACTAATGCCTTCAACACGGACTTTTCGGCACCTTTCACTAATGCCTTTGACACGGACTTTTGGCACCATTCACTAATGCCTTTGATGCGGATCTTCGACACCTTTCACTAATGCCTTTGACTTGATCCTTTGGACATCTTTCACCTATGTCTTCAACACAACACTTCTAATGAGAGAAGAAAGAACTATCAACAAGATAACATCAATAGTCTTGATGATGACGAAGCTTGGCAACCCATGGACTTGAGCTTGCTCGACTTCAAGAGGTGGTGATCTCGCCTTTAAGAGGAACCTAGAGAATCACACAAACACAAAACTACATAGAAAGATCCATTGGATCTGAGGTTAGAGAGTTTACAACACTAAGAGAAAATGTGTGTGAAAGGGGTGAGTTACAATGAAGAAATGGCTCACTATTTATAGACAAAAACTTGCTACTGTTGCACGGATCCTACAGATCCCTTGCTTGAGGGATCCGTCTAGTGTATTACTAGGGATCCGTGAGGCGCTCCTCATTATCCATGTGTTATGGGTTATGGGTTATGGGTCCTAGACTTTGGACCATGGGTATCCAAGTAGATACAATGTATCTAGAAGATGCAATGCATCTAGTCAATGGGTTATGGGTTAGCTTCATGGGTCATGGATAATACCCATTATGACTTATGCATGATGTCATGCAATGGGTCATGGGTTATGGATTATGCTCCATGGGTATGGGTCATAAAATTTGGGTTTTACTCAACTACATTCAATGTATTAAGTCAATGGGTTAAATACGTAAACTTCTACCCATTCTATTACCCATTATAATACATACTAAATATGTATATATCTACCCATTATGTAAACACTAGTTGTTGTACATATGCATTACTATATCATGAAAACACTATTACTTGTTTAGTGTTTTATATGAAAACGTAAGTGTGTTAGTAAACTATTGGCTCAAACCATTTACGTATTTTATTTGTTTCGTTAAAATGATTTTACGTTTGTTATCGACAAAACATTAGAAGATCGTAAAATATAAATAAATGTTTTTACGGCTTATTTGTATTAACATAAACTTTTACGTCGTATAAATTTATATTTGCCATTATCAAAACTTTAAGAGACTGTAAATTGTAAATAACATTTTACGCGATATTTGTATTAACAATCTCCCCTTTTTTGATGATGGCAAAATATTAACTTATATTTGGTAAAAATTTAAATATGCAAGTTTTTAGTTGTGATTTTACTCTTTTCTCCCTCTTTTTGCCAAAATAAAAAGTGTAGATTGGCGTTGCGGAAGCTTAATAGCTAATACAAGTGCTCCCTCTCGGTGTATACTTCTCCTTGATCGGGGCACCAAGGAATCGAGCTATGAATTCGTGTTACAAAATAAAGTTAGCGTACGAGCACGAGTATGATAATTACCATGACATCAAAACCACAATAGTGAAACAACCACAAAGCACAACCACAAATATGTCAAGCAATAAACGTGATCACGGCAATACATAAAAACACATGAACTAAGTAACCTCATTTCATTATAAGGAAATAAGGTAAAATTTGACAATTACGTCAATAGGTCCTAAAACAAAATTACAAATAAACTAAAGAAAAAGAAAATATTCCTAGTAAATATTATGGCTTGACGATAAGCGGACACTTAGTTTGGTGGGTTCATTGGTGGTGAGGGTGGAGCTTGGAAGTGGTGTTGGATGTAAGCAAACACCACACTGACCCCTAGGTCCTAAACAAAATTACAAATAAACTAAAGAAAAAGAAACTATTCCTAGTAAATATTATGGCTTGACGATAAGCCAACACTTAGTTTGGTGGGTCCATTGGAGGTGATGGTGGAGCTTGGAAGTGGTGTCGGATGTAAGCAAACATCACATTGACACTTTACATAAGCATGGTGATGTGCTCACGGTTGTGGTGACAAAACATGAAATGATAGTAAATGTAGTTGTCTTTGGTATTCATCGAGTGAAAGGTCAAATGGACCTCTTGGTGATGGTGGATGTGAAGGTTTAAGATTTGTTGGGTTCAACCACTCGAAAAATCCCGGTGGGAAGTATTGGGTGATTTTTAATGTGGGTAGAAGGTTTCTACCGATGATAAGTGATGGGGATTGTTGTGGTTTAGGGTGTGATGGCTTAGGTGGAACATCATCTTTGGTATCAAGATATGGATTTACAGGTTAAGTGATATGTTGGTGAGGCGTGTCACACCCCAAATTACTGTTTTGCAATGAATGGAATTCACGGGATTGATCGTCATAGCATCACGATTCTGAGATATATTGAGCGACCTAAAGTGTCGTTTGGAAAACACATCGTTTGATTTAATAAAACAATCGAGTTTACAAAGTTCGGTCCCAAATGAAAATCAACTTGTGCGGAAATAAGTTTGTTACAATTCAAACGATGTTTAAAGTGAGTAAAACCCAGTGAGACGCGTCGTCACCGCGACTCTAAGATGTGTCCACATGCATGCCATGAAGTGAATGCCTTAGATACCGAGATAAAACATGCTAAAAGTGTCAACACAAAGGTTGAGTGAGTTCATAGGGTTTGTATTGAAATGTAAAGCCTTTCAAAATCGTTTATGCAACAAAGGCATTGTAAATTCACCCGGCCCAAGTTCCGCCCATACAAAACTTGCAAACTGTGTATTCACAACCCATTGCCAAAATGTATATAGTTTATATTCAAGCGCATGATGTCAAATGAATTCACATAATAATGCATGACTTAATGTATCAATGTTTACTTGACATAATTATACCAAGACATTCAGTTCAATGAAAATCCCAAGACATTCGGTTCAATGATGTTCCCAAGACATTCACTCAATGATAATCCCAAGACATTCACTCAATGATAATCCCAAGACATTCGGTTCAGGATAATCCCAAGACATTCAGCTCAATGATAATCCCAAGACATTCGGATCAATGATTTATGATATAGGATATGACTACTCATTAAGTTCGATTAAGCATGTAGTTTCAAATAATCAAGATAGTCATAAAAATAGTTGAGCATGTATCTCCCCAAAACAGATTATGAAAACAAGTAAAAGTAGGGGCTATGAAACTCACTTGGACAATAATGCGATGGCAAAATGGATACACGAAATGTAGCGTGAATCTCGAAAATGACCTATTATGAATGATATGATACGTAATGAGTTATGATGTAATGTTATGCATGCATTTCGTAGGTTATTTATACCATTTGTGAGTTTTGAAAATAATACTTATCGTCGAAAAATACTCTTTTGACGTCTTGACCATTCTTAAATCACTTTACAAGTATTTACGTCAAAATGTCATCCTACAATGGTTTCAGTAATGATTTATGGTGAAATTTTCACTTTTCGTCAGTAAAATAATGTCGTCGGAAATTTCTTGAAAGTGACAAAATGGCTTGAAAAACTAGTCGTAAAATGGTGTACGTCGAACGTTAGGAAACGAACTCGACGGTTTTGGAAAGCTTGTATCAAAATCTAAAAGTTTCGATTCAGGAGTTTTCGACATAAAGGTCTCGAACATAAAGATAATAAGGGTTAAAGATGGTGATTTTGTCTAATTGTTGTGTAAAAGTGAGTTTCGCCAAGTTTAAGCATCCGTAAATAATTTATTAAAACTCCGCTATACAAACGGTTGGTCGTTTTGAAAAATATGCTTGGTGATCTTGATTTTACTAGAAGACATTTCGTTTCAAAAGTTCTACATCATAGTTAAAACACCGTCAACATGGTCATTTTAGTTACCGTAACACTTATCTCGTAAAAATAATATAGTTTTTCTAAAAATAATAGTTACGGCAAGTTTATGAAAACGTGCATATCTTAGTCGTTTCAAATCCGTTTTCACGTATTATATGTCCTTAGCTTCGTATCAAAGTATACTAATATATTTTTGATAAGTCGAAATAATTTGTAAAGCTTAAGGCTCGTTTTGACTCGTACAAGATAAAAATAGTATCTGTTTTTCGAAAAATATATATTTCGTCGTCAAACTTTAAAATTCATAACTTCTTCGTTATAACTCCGTTTTATTCCGTTCAAGCGGCCACGGATTCGTTTTAAAGTATATTTTCTAAATATCAAGGCCAAAAATTCGTGCCTACTGTCGGATTTTCCAGAAAAACAAAATAAGGACAGACCACTTTTTATACTTATCGAAAATAGTTTTTCTCGTACTAAACCTATTCCAATCCCTTCAAATCAACTCCAAAGCTAATCTAATCCTACCATACACCTTCTTAGGGTGTCATGGGTTCCTAGACATCATCAAGACCAACATATACCAAGGGGATAATTATAGGATGACCTTTATATATATAACTCTAAAATCATGTAAAAATGGTATAACTAACACAAGTCTTGCATGTTTGCTCCATATATGAAGAAATAACTATGAAATGAAGATGAAAGATGTAAAATGATAGAAATATGCTTACAAGCTATTATGATGAGGTGCAAAGAACAAAGGTTAACCTAAACACCCTAGGTTTTTATTTCAAAACCTTATTAAGAGTGTGATTCTAGATTGTTATCTTGAGCTTGAGAAATTTTGGATGATTTCTTGCTACTCCTCTTGATGAACCGGTTTTGGAGAGAGAACAAGAGAGAAGGAAAAGTTTTACTACTTGACTAGCACTTGCAATAATGAAATGAATGGAGTAAGTGAAGAATATCTATACTTGTAGAAGAAAAATTTACCAATCATAAATGCTAACCCCCATAGGGCCGGTTTTAGGGATCTTTGTCAACAAAATATTTTTTTTTTTTTTTTTTTTTTTTTTTATATTGTATAAGTAATTGTTAAAATGTAAGTAAATGTGTAAATAATAGTAACTTGTAAGGTTTTGTATACATTAGTGTATTTAAGGAAATTTTAGGTAAAAGTAACTTTTAATAGATCAAAGTAGAGTATAATGAAATCATAAAATTGTAAAATACATTCCTTGTAAAATTTGAGTGATATAATAATTATCGTGTCGTTTTTAAGAAAACGTTGTAATAATATAAATTTAACGATTTATATACAAAATAAATTTAGAACACTAGGTAAACTCAAAATATAGTTTTATAAACTAAATGTAAGTATAAAATATATCGGGATCATTTTTAGAAGCAACGGATTAAATGTTCAAAATAATAACTCACGCGATAACGTTTATTTAATATAAAATTTACGCGTTTAATGTGAAATGCAATGTCATGAATGAACTAATATGATGCAAATGATGTTAATGAAATGTAGACTAAACTTAGTCCATATGAAATGTTCGTGATGATATGATCATGAATTCGCCGCTAAACCATAAAGGTTACGCGAATTTGGAACACGCAAACCTAGTTTACGATAAATGTTGAAATTGTGAAGCATGAATTGTTTCGAGAAATGACCTGAAAGTACGGGTTGTCACATTCGCCCATCGAAAAAGGAATTCAGTCCCTGAATTCAGTTCGTGTTGGTCTATCGAATTTTTGGGTTTATGTTGAATATCGAGGAAAGAAGACATGGAGATGTGTCGTTACGGTTGTCGATGATTGAGAGTGTATAAAACATCATAGTACAGAAAATATCGGATAAATCTCTTATAAGTAACACTTTGAATTGGAACATGTGAAAATTTTGCTTGCACTAAGATTTATAAATAACCGCTCCCAACATAACGTGATCCCTCCAGAATTAGACATAGTTAGCTAGGCTATGCATAATTAAGGAACGATGACGTGACGTTCGGTTTAGTTGTTATAACTCTCAATGTTTACAAGGATTTAAACCGTGTCGTCAAAATGGTAGTTAAAGTAAAGGAAGTAAGATTCTCGTAAGTAATAACAAATCGGAAAGAAAATAAGTACGATAGATGAGAATATTTTACAACGAGTGGTTTAGCAAAAGTAGTACATCTTAAGTTATAAAGATTCGGATACGATGGAAAACATAAACTTAGTACGACATAGTACATAAGGAGAAATAAGACCGTTAGTTTCCGAACTTCTTTAGTCTTCGCGTCGTTGATACCTTGACGAGCTCCTCCTCCTCTAACATATATACATTCCCATGAGCACCTTCGACTTGTTGACCTTGGTTTTGAGGACATTGACTTGATAGTGTCCTTGCTCCCACATCCGAAGCACGTAACTATGGTCTTGCCTCTACAATTTCGGCATGGTGTCCTAGTTTTGACACTTGTAGCACTTAACAGGACAAAGACCCGTGTGATGATACTTACATCGATTACATAGTGGGTAGGTTCCAGCATAACCTCTGCCTTCTATTGGTGCAACAACATAAACCATTGCAGTTTCTTGCCCTCTATTCTGTTGTTGATGATGGTTAGTGTTACGGTTTTGGTTGTTGTTGTTATAACCTCCTCGGTCGTTTTCCCATTTCCTTTTATTGTGGTTAGTTTGGTTGTTGGTGTTGTTGTTGATGGTGTGATTATTGTTATTGTTGTCGTGGTTATTGTTGTAGTTGGTGCGGTTGTTGGTATTGTTGTTACGGTTGGTGTTGGTGGTGTTGCCCCTCTTTACTACTTGTGCCATAAGCTTTTGAGACAATCGAATAGATTCCTCAATTGTTTGCGGATCAAAGGAAGTCACATCGCCTTGAATAATCTCGGAAGTCCTTCAATGAAAGCCTCAAGTAGCTTCTCATTATCCGAAACCATAGATGGGCATAACACGCCAATTCTTGAAACCTTGAATGTAAGTATCAATGTCATACCCAATAGTTACCAACTCATAGAATTCGGTCTCCAACTTCTTCACCTCCGACGCGGACAAAACTTCTTTGTTACCAAACCCTTGAATTGCTCCCAAGTAAGCTTGAAAGCATTCTCCATTCCCATCGGTTGAGCATATGAGTTCCACCACGACAATGCTCCATCGAGTAGTGTACTTGTAGCAAACTTGACCTTACTATCATCCGGCAATTACACGGCAAAAACACGGACTCAATTTCTCGAACCATCGCACCATGGCGGTGGCTCCTTGATCCCTTTAAACTTGGTGGGATCTCCACTTTGAAATCCTTGTAAGAACGACTCTTAACTCCGGATCCTCCTGCATTTCATGAAGAGAGCAAGCCTTGCGGCTTGAAGCACATGCATGCCTCAGCAGCAGCAGACCACCGTTTCCTTTCAATCCTTAATGCCTCGCTACACTATCCCTTACCAACTTTTGAATAGCCGCTTGAGTCATTTCGGTGTGGCTTTCTTGATGCCATATCTTCTTCAAAACAAGAGGAAATGTGAGGCGTAGCAAAATCCGATGTTAATAATAAACGCTCCAAAGAAATGTGATAAGAAATGATAAGTTTGAGGTTATTTTTCAAAATGATCGACGGTTTCCTAAGAAATGAGTTATGAGGTGTTGTAAGTGCTTCAAATGTATGGTGGTTTAGTGACTTAATGTGTGAATAAAGTGTAACTCGACATGTTAGTGGTAAAACAAAAGGAGTGAGAGTGACTTCGCCCTATTTAAAGGTTTATCTCGGCATTCGACGTTATCGGTGATGAATCAGTTGATATAAAAATTGTGATAGGGAATGACAAGGAATTCTCCACATTAGAGTATGAAGAAAGAATAATGGAATGGGCATTTAAAGGCATCCATGTGACAATCGATATGAAATGAGAGTAAATAACTCGAAAATGTAAGTATAAACCGCATGTAAAGTGAACATGCACTTATGATGAAATGATGAGATGCTATGATAATGTAGTTATAGTCTAGGGTCAATGATGCAACCTAGTTCTCTATAATCAAGCTCGATGCCAATCATCACACCCCAAATTACTTTTTTGCGTGGAATGGAATTCACGGGATTGATTGTCATAGCATCACGATTCTGAGATATATTGAGCGACCTAAAGTGTCGTTTGGAAAACACATCGTTTGATTTAATAAAACAATCGAGTTTACAAAGTTAGGTCCCAAATGAAAATCAACTTGTGCGGAAATAAGTTTGTTACAATTCAAACGATGTTTAAAGTGAGTAAAACCAAGTGAGCAGCGTCGTCACCGCGACTCTAAGATGTGTCCACATGCATGCCATGAAGTGAATGCCTTAGATACCGAGATAAAACATGCTAAAAGTGTCAACACAAAGGTTGAGTGAGTTCATAGGGTTTGTATTGAAATGTAAAGCCTTTCAAAATCGTTTATGCAAAGAAAGGCATTGTAAATTCACTCGGCCCAAGTTCCGCCCATACAAAACTTGCAACTGTGTATTCACAACCCATTGCCAAAATGTATATAGTTTATATTCAAGCGCATGATGTCAAATGAATTCACATAATAATGCATGACTTAATGTATCAATGTTTACTTGACATAATTATACCAAGACATTCGGTTCAATGAAAATCCCAAGACATTCGGTTCAATGATGTTCCCAAGACATTCACTCAATGATAATCCCAAGACATTCATTTCAATGATAATCCCAAGACATTCGGTTCTGGATAATCCCAAGACATTCACTCAATGATAATCCCAAGACATTCGGATCAATGATTTATGATATAGGATATGACTACTCATTAAGTTCGATTAAGCATGTAGTTTCAAATAATCAAGATAGTCATAAAATAGTTGAGCATGTATCTCCCCAAACAGTTATGAAAACAAGTAAAAGTAGGGACTATGAAACTCACTTGGACAATAATGCGATGGCAAAATGGATACACCGAAATGTAGCGTGAATCTCGAAATGACCTATTATGAATGATATGATACGTAATGAGTTATGATGTAATGTTATGCATGCATTTCGTAGGTTATTTATACCATTTGTGAGTTTTGAAAATAATACTTATCGTCGAAAAATACTCTTTTGACGTCTTGACCATTCTTAAATCACTTTACAAGTATTTACGTCAAAATGTCATCCTACAATGGTTTCGTAATGATTTATGGTGAAATTTTCACTTTTCGTCAGTAAAATAATGTCGTCGGAAATTTCTTGAAAGTGACAAAATGGCTTTGAAAAGCTAGTCGTAAAATGGTGTACGTCGAACGTTAGGAAACGAACTCGACGGTTTTGGAAAGCTTGTATCAAAATCTAAAAGTTTCATTCAGGAGTTTTCGACATAAAGGTCTCGAACATAAAGATAATAAGGGTTAAAGATGGTGATTTTGTCTAATTGTTGTGTAAAAGTGAGTTTCGCCAAGTTTAAGCATCCGTAAATAATTTATTAAAACTCCGCTATACAAACGGTTGGTCGTTTTGAAAAATATGCTTGGTGATCTTGATTTTACTAGAAGACATTTCGTTTCAAAAGTTCTACATCATAGTTAAAACAGTAGTCAACATGGTCATTTTAGTTACCGTAACACTTATCTCGTAAAAATAATATAGTTTTCTAAAATAATAGTTACGGCAAGTTTATGAAAACGTGCATATCTTAGTCGTTTCAAATCCGTTTTCACGTATTATATGTCCTTAGCTTCGTATCAAAGTATACTAATATATTTTGATAAGTCGAAATAATTTGTAAAGCTTAAGGCTCGTTTTTGACTCGTACAAGATAAAAATAGTATGTTGAATTTTACGAAAAATATATATTTCGTCGTCAAACTTTAAAATTCATAACTTCTTCGTTATAACTCCGTTTTATTCCGTTCAAGCGCCACGGATTCGTTTTAAAGTATATTTTCTAAATATCAAGGCCAAAAATTCGTGCCTACTGTCGGATTTTCCAGAAAAACAAAATAAGGACAGACCACTTTTAATACTTGTCGAAAATAGTTTTCTCGTACTAAACCTATTCCAATCCCTTCAAATCAACTCCAAAGCTAATCTAATCCTACCATACACCTTCTTAGGGTGTCATGGGTTCCTAAACATCATCAAGACCAACATATACCAAGGGATAATTATAGGATGACCTTATATATATATAACTCTAAAATCATGGAAAAATGGTATAAACAACACAAGTCTTGCATGTTTGCTCCAAATATGAAGAAATAACTATGAAATGAAGATGAAAGATGTAAATGATAGAAATATGCTTACAAGCTATTATGATGAGGTGCAAAGAACAAAGGTTAACCTAAACACCCTAGGTTTTTATTTCAAAACCTTATTAAGAGTGTGATTCTAGATTGTTATCTTGAGCTTGAGAAATTTTTGGTGATTTCTTGCTACTCCTCTTGATGAACCGGTTGGGGAAGAGAGAACAAGAGAGAAGGAAAAAGTTTTACTACTTGACTAGCACTTGCAATAATGAAATGAATGGAGTAAGTGAAGAATATCTATACTTGTAGAAGAAAAATTTACCAATCATAAATGCTAACCCCCCATAGGGCCGGTTTTTAGGGATCTTTGTCAACAAAATGTTTTTTTTTTTTTTTTTTTTTTTTTTTTATTGTATAAGTAATTGTTAAAATGTAAGTAAATGTGTAAATAATAGTAACTTGTAAGGTTTTGTATACATTAGTGTATTTAAGGAAATTTTAGGTAAAAGTAACTTTTAATGGATCAAAGTAGAGTATAATGAAATCATAAAATTGTAAAATACATTCCTTGTAAAATTTGAGTGATATAATAATTATCGTGTCGTTTTTAAGAAAACGTCGTAATAATATAAATTTAACGATTTATATACCAAATAAATTTAGAACACTAGGTAAACTCAAAATATAGTTTTATAAACTAAATGTAAGTATAAAATATATCGGGATCATTTTAGAAGCAACGGATTAAATGTTCAAAATAATAACTCACGCGATAACGTTTATTTAATATAAAATTTACGTGATTAATGTGAAATGCAATGTCATGAATGAACTAATATGATGCAAATGATGTTAATGAAATGTAGACTAAACTTAGTCCATATGAAATGTTCGTGATGATATGATCATGAATTCGCCGCTAAACCATAAAGGTTACGCAATTTGGAACACGTAAACCTAGTTTACGATAAATGTTGAAATTGTGAAGCATGAATTGTTTTGAGAAATGACCGAAAGTGCGGGTTGTCACAACTTTAAAGTTGTCACTACATGATCTTTCAAGGTTGATGATCTTTAGATTTCCTACTCTAATCCTAGTTTTTTGTCTTTTCTTGGCAATGGTGGATGAAGACTCGAAAGACCAAGTCATGGTGAAGATGATAAAGGTTGAACAAGAGCTAGATCTTGAAAGTGCAAGTAACTTATGATGAAAGGGTTAGAATTTAAAAGATTAATGGTTTAGTGAATTAACCTAAGGTTTTTGGAATATATGGGTTGAAGGTTTTATCCTATAATTTCTAGGAAGAAATATGAAAAGGAGTGGGAAAGTGCTACAAGTTCAAATAAAAAGATTTAAAATCTGGAAAAGGCGCGGATCCGTATTTATAACGGGTGGATATTTATTTTGTGGATCCGCTGATCCGGGCATGTATGAAACTGGGAAAGACTTTTGACCTATGGAAAATCCACATTTTGTGGATCCACATAACCTAAAGATTTGGACAGAACTGCTGTGCAGATTGGTATAATCCAAAAATCACTATCCTAATTTTCTGAAGTTTGTTCTTATGCAATTAGTGATCTCAAAAGCAAAAAATATCATGTAATCAACATATAGTGATATCAAGATAAGATAATTCATAATTCTAGCATACCATAAGCAAATGAAAATCCAAGTTTGATAATTCTAAATGAACAAGCTTAGATATTGTACCACATTGATGTGCTATTTCGTCATGCCTTTAATATTTATAAAACTGAGATATACAAGGATAAACACATACTAACGAGCAGAGAACCCGATTAGATATAGTAAAGCCTTAGGTAAATCCGAGTGTCATCCCAAGAGAGCTGTGATCTGTAAGAACTAAGATACTACGAAAAAATAAGATAAAATGATAGTGATGTGATAAAATAGTTAGAATTATCCTAATTAATAGAAGAGTGAAGCATAACCAAGGTTTTAGATATGTTCTAATTCTCAATTTTTAAGCTCAATATAGTGGGTATATATCACTAGACTCCTTTGGTCAATTCGTCCAGCCTATGATTCTTAGACCCCTCACCAAGATGATCAGATCACCCAGGATCATTCAGTAATCAAATAGCAGTCATTAAGTACCAAATCTACTAGACCTAGTCTATGGAAACCCGACCGTTAAGATCTTAGATTTCCCCTAGCTTTTTAAATACCTCCACTTGATAGGTGATCCTTTGGTCAATTCGCACACAAAGAATGGTTGTACTATGGCCAATTCCTTCCATACTTCGCAATCTAGTGAGTTGGGGTCCTTTGGTCAATTCTCCCAACTCCCTAGACATTACCGGAACTAGCGATGTATGAAAAGATTAAGTAGATGTCTATAAAGAGTAATAAAGAGAATAAATAACATAAACAAAAACTTGAATTAATAACATGAATTCATAGTATGATCTCTAGAAAAATATAAAAGAATTCAAACTCGAATACAAAGGAAATTGTAGACGAGAACTTCGTTCTTCATACTCCTAAGCCATAATTCTTCTTCTGTGCTTGCTCTTCCCAAACCCTAAAAAGGTTTGGGAAAGGGGAGATATCTTCAAATGCAGAATTCGTGATGTGTTTATAGGCGTGAAACCCTAATTTAGGTTACGGCGTAACTTTATGAAATAGTTACACCATAGTTCATCATAAACGGATATAATTTGATTGCTTATCCAGGATTACGGTGTAACCTTAGCTGATGGTTACGCCGTAGTCTTCATAATACGTCATTTACGCCGTAACCTTAGCTAATAGTTACAGCGTAGTCTTCATAATTCGTTTGGTGTGGTAACTACGCTGTATCCTAATCCTATGGTTACGACGTAGTCTCATTACGGCGTAACTCAATTACATTGTTACGCCGTAGTCTTTATAAATATAATTACATCGTAACTTCATCACTTAGTTACGCCGTAGTCTTCGTGAATGTAAGAATGATCCAACTTGAGCCTAATATCGTCCAAATACCGCTTCTTCATAGAAAATTACACCTGTAACGAAATGAGAAGAAGTAAGGACGATTCTAATAAGATTTTAAGCATAATATGTCTATAAAGGGGGAAATTAACACTTAGAATATCAGGATTATTTGATGTTATCACACATGAAATGTTACAAAAGAGAAGTTATTGTTTCATAAGAACCCTCCCAACCCTATTAGTCATACATCATCCTCCCCTAATCTGCTTTTCGATCTTCTTCACTTTCTTTCCTATCTTAGAGATTTCTCTAGCTATTGACTTGAACATCCCCTTGTTTCCTTATGCTCAAATGTCATATTTTCCATTGGTTCAAGAGCTGTCATGAATGACATGGGTGAAAGTTTGGAGCTAGGAATGCGAGAGTCATCATTTTCCATTCTGGAAGATTTTTGGAAGGATAAAGAAGAAGATCCTAGATCAACATGCTTGCTCTTTCCCAACCCTCTTCCTTTCTTGGTAGGATGGTTCTTATGATGGGATCATAAAGAGCAAAACGATCATCTAAGGAGTTGGGGTAAGTGGCTTTGATGTATGAAAAGAGCATAGTCAGAAGCATGCCATAGGGCATGACCTTTTTGGGATGATTAGGGATATCGGCTATTCGTTTGACAATGTATTAGGCAAGATTGAACTGGGTTACAATTACCAAACAATAAAGTATAAGAGCTAGAATGGCATGCATATGCTTTTTATTCCCCACTGTGCTGGTGACATTCTCCCTAATGAGAGTATCCCATTCCTTGTATTGAGGGAGAACTTCATTGGTTTCAAATTGATTTGGGTCCTTAGCCACTTGACTCTTTTTGGGACGGTTTCTGAATTGGTGGGTTCTTAGCGAAATGGTTTGCTTGATAGTATCAATGTCAGGAATTATAAAGGCATACGGAGGATTGAGTTCAAGGTTTGTTTCAAGACAGTCAAGAGACCAATCATCTGTGTAAACACAGATTCATTGGTTAGGAATTTTGAGAGGATGAGATAATTCATTAAGAGTGAGTACATATTTGTGATTTTCTATTGTGAACCCTGATTCGTGTAAAGTGAGTGGTGAAAAACACAATATCAATATATATCAAATTAACCGTAAAATTCGACAAATCAACCCTTTAGGAAAAAGGTTAACGTGCCAAATCTTACGGGTGTGATAGAAGTGATACCGGAAAAGTGGTTTCCCGGGTCGTGTCCCAACGAGGTGTGAATGGAAGGATTCGTTGAGTTTCGTGATTTGAACTTGAATTGGTTTTTAATGATTTGTTTGATTTGAATTACGCTCTACGAATTAATTAACGGAAAGTAATTAAGGCAAGGAACCCTAATAAACTACAAACTAACTACTACTAAGCCTAATAAATGTTAAACGAAGCTAAACTAAGTCCTAGAGTGCTAAAACGTAAAACGTAAAACCAAGCAACCACCGAGCCATAAACGTAAAAGTTTTGCAATTTAAGGCTACGGTGTGAAATCAATTTTCCTACGTTCTAATTGACTAAAAATAATTTTAGAAAAGACCGGTATTTTTTGACTTTTAAATTATTTATTATGAATTAAAACTAATTTAATCTAATTAAATTATAAAAATACTAAATTAATTTAGAAAAATCAAAATTTCACGAAAATACTTTAAGCCTAAGCGATCTTAAGAAAATGAAAAGGAGTACATCGCTTTTGGAAATAAGCAACTAAAAAGCCAAATAAGCTATTAATGCTAAACCGAAAATGTATATAAGAGATTTGAAGTTGTAAAGTGTGACAAGAAAAGACCCAAGGGCGCTTTGGTATCCAGGTACACACTATCATCCCAACATAAGGGAGAGGTCTCAGGTTCGACCCCTGCCTCTCCCTTTTTGCAAAATATTTTTTTTTTTCAAATTTTCTTTTTGAAACTTAAAGGTGCAATGAAAATAAGCTATTTTAATGAAAACCAACTTTTCAAAAAGCTAGCAATAAGCGCTCAGATCGCTTATTGTTTTCGATTTGAGACGATTAAGCACAAAGATCTTAAAAAAAGTAAACAAACATCCCTTTTAAGCAAACAACCAAACTCCCTTATACATTTTGAGCAAGCGAAAAGCAAATGCAAACAGTTGGATAAGCAACACAAAGGAGAAATAAGCGATGGGGTTATGAATAAGCTAAGGATAACTAAACTAAGCTACATAACAAGGATAAACAGTAGGAGATTAAACTAAACTAGGGAAAATCGGTTGGTAAAATGAGCTTAAACTAGGGGAGTCCTAAGTAACTAAGATGAACTATACTAAGCTAAACTAACTAAAGTATAACTAATAAGCAGATGAAAAACTTGATAAGCTAAAATAAAAAGCAAATGGTGACTGTTGCTATTATGCAAAGTTGAAAATTGACCTTAGGGGACTTTAGAGCTTATTTTGAGCCACGAAAAGATCTTCCAAAGCCAATACAAGCTACAAAAATTTGAGTTAGCATAACCAAGATTATAGAAAAAGCGATTGAGGCCAAGAAAGAGGCTTTTAATGACTTGGAAATAAGTCATTATCAGCTCATTTTGGCCACATTCTCAACTGATGCGGTTTTAAAAAAAAGAGTGAGGGACAGTTTCAACTTCAATTTTAAACAAGTTAATTGCTAGTTTGATGCACTAAAATGGGAGCAAACTGAGTTGGGGACATAAGGACCCTAGAAACATAAGTTATGCTAAATTTTGAACATCAAGTAGACTGAAAAATAAGCCCAAGAACAAAGAAGCTAGTCATTGTCTCGTCTGTGCACGTAAATGATGAAAAATGATTTTGATCTTCAACTTGATTCACATAAAACTATTTCAAGCTAAACTCAAACTTGTAAAACTGATTAGTTAGCTAGACTGAGTTTGACCTTAAAAGTCAAACGGGTAAAAAGTAGATTTATGACCATTTGCTAACTTAAAACAAACACCCCTTAACTGGTACAAAATGCTTAAAACTGTTTTAAAGAAAACTAAATTTGGTTATTCCTTTTGTAAAACTTGAACTAGTAGCTTACCACAGAAACTTATAACTTAATGAACTAAACAAGCACTATTGAAACAGAATTTGTAAAAAGAGACCTTTTCATTAATTAAATAAAAACTACACTTGAAATTTTTAAGATTACAAATAGAAAACTGAATTTAAAACTAAGACTAGGGGTGCCTTATAACTTTGGCTACAATCCACTATTTATACTACTAAGATAGGTCTTCAATCTCTTGTCTTGTGCTTCCTGTGTGAGTGCAACCAAGCAAAGACCAAATTTGTGCTTTCTATCCATCAATCCTGGCCATCCAATAAGTAGGTATAGATGGGAACAAATCCGAGCCATCTATTGGTGCTTTTAGACTTGGATTGCCATGGTGGCAGTGGGAAAAAGTGTGGGAAAACAGTGAGTGGGTTTGGGATTTGGGGGTGACTGGGTAAAAGGGTTTAAGGTGAGGTTGAGTGTCTGGGTTATGGTGATGTTGGGTAAAGGATGGTTTAGGGGTTTTGGGTTTTGGAGAAAGCAGGAAAGGGGAAGGAGGAGGAAAACAAATGGGCGTTTATATTATTGGTGATGGGGGGTCAAAATGGAAGGGAGGTCAAGTGGAAAAAGGGGTTCAAGGGAAAAGGTTTGGTATTTTAATCACAAGGACCAAATTTGTAATTCATCCAAACTAGAGGATCGAAATCGCATTTTCCAAAATTTATCAAAGGACCTATTTTGACAAGTTTAATTTTCCCAAGGACAAAAATAATAATTTTCAAATTAAAATGTCACGGGATAATTTCATCAATCTTTGAGATTTCGTGGACTAAAGTTGCCATTTTGCTAAATTGAATTTTATAAGGCTAATTTTGACAACTTGAAAATCCTCGAGGGCCTTTAATGAAAAATTAACTTGTTTTGAATAACCGGGGACTAGATTTGACAATTTATGCATAAAATACTGATCTAAATATTTTTCTGTCTTTTGAGACTTTTCAAAGTGTTTTGATTTGTTTTTGCGATGTAGAAGGAACAAAATGATGAGTATTTACACACTGTTAGGAATTAGAAAATTTCGTATTGAAGAGTCGGTCACCCCAACTATTATCTAGCATAAGTTAGCTCGTAGACTAATCGTTAGTTACTTATTTATGTTGTTTTGTAGTTAGTCAAGAGCGTAAAATAGTCTAGTGCAACACCGTGGAGGAAGGACGGTCTTTACCCACCGTATCCCCGATCCACAGCCGTCGGAGGTCGTTTAGTTTGTAACCTATAAATACCTCTACCTTGCAAGGTAGAGGTTGGATGTTCTTTGGTAATCTAATATTCCACAAGTTTATCTTACTAGAATGTCCCACTCTTCTCTCTCTAAAACCATCTATGTGCTCTTTGTGTTATTGTTATGATGTGTATGTGAAAACCAATATCTTACAATTGGTATCAAGAGCCATGGTTAGATCATATCTTGCACATCTTTGGATTTATAGTGGTTTTAGGTGGTTTTGAGTTTGAAAAGTTTAGTGGTTTTGCATCATTTGGTTGATTTCTTGTGTTAAAGTTTGAATTTTGTTAGTACTTTTATGTTTAGAATCATCACAAGTGTTTAGGTCTTCACTTGGTAAGCTTGAATCATCTTGGTTAGGTTGTTTTTGGATTGAAAAGTGATGTTTATATGGTTTTTTCTTGCTAGCGACTTAGCTCACGTACTACTTTCTTCGTAGCGACTTGCTTCACTAATTTATAGCGAGTTACGCTTTAGACCTAGCGAGTTACATCTAGCGATTCTGAAGACAAGTAGTGGACTCTCCACCACGGGTAGCGACAGTGGTAGCGACTTGGTCCAGAGCGAGTTGCTCTTTAGCGACTTGCATCATTAGCGACTTGAGTGGCTTAATTGTCACGAAATTTTGCTAGCGACTTGAGTGTTAGCGAGTTACTACTTAGCGACTTACATCCGGCTAGCGACTTGGAACTCTAGCGACTTAGCGGGTGGCGAATTAAGTGTTGGCGACTTGGTGCAATATCTTCTAGCGACTTGGGATTATTGATATTTAGTTGGTTCTAATTCTCTAGAGACTTGGGAGTAATTCATAATAACACAATGTCACCATCACGGATCCTTTAATCACCAAAGTACTTGCTCTCTATGACACAAAGACAAAGTGAAACAGAATGCCTATCTCAAGGCCACACACTTAATGATTCAAGATCGATCAATCGAACAACTCAAATAAGTCACTCTTAATGTCCGCAGATGATGCTAAGAATGTGGAATGCACCGGTGAGCCGCTTCAACATCTCGATCGACTTCTCAAATTACTCTTATCCACAACCATGGATCGAACAAGTTGTGCCATCCTTCGTCAGATTTTCCCACTTTAACAAGAACTGTTTTGCTTAACCTAGAACGACCGAGGTTTCAAATTACCAAAGAAAAGCTCTCAACGGATGATTCTCATGTCGCTCTCCAAACCATCTTTAACCAATTTCACCACTTACCCGGAAGAATACTCCTCGATTTTGATAATATCATGACCGGAATGTCTTTCAAGAAGCACACGGAATGGAAATTCATGAGTTCGAAACTCATTTATTCAACTTATGAGTAATATGGAAACATACATCGAGGAAGCGCAAAAGAGAATAACAAGTCAAGGAATTGAATGAGTGTCAAGAGTGTCCATGGAACAATGATGACGTGTCATGCTTCATTCCAGTTGAACTAGCAGAAAACACCGAATGCGTAATCTCGGTTGTGATGGAAAAGGATGAAGAGAAAGATCGATCTCAAATTCTCGAGTCGAAAAGGTATCAATCAACAAGGTACACTTATCTCGATCACACAAATTCTCACAAAAGGTACATGACTCTTACCCCGAACATAACAATGTGGAATCAATCTTTGTTTTGTCTCGAATCTAATGCAAGTAACATGATTGAAAAAGGGTATATGATGAGCTTTCAAACAAATTTTCAATTCTTGAAAAACACCGTATCTCTTTGCAAATTGAAATACAACATAAGAATGAAATGTTTTATGCAAAAAACAGGTAGTAACTGAACTTCCGAATTTAGAGAATTTTTGAAATTAATCGCTTAAAATCCCGATTCGTGACAAAGATTCGACCATAAGAAATGCGAAATCGCTTCTTTCGAAGCCCGTAAATATGATTGTCATGAGATGAGTGATACACTAGAATTTAGAAATTCTGAACTAGCTCTATGTGTGTCCAACCTTCTAAGAGAAAATGAGCATTTAAGAAAGAACCTTGAGAAAACAAACTCTAAGTTAGTCAATCAATCTAACCTCTTGATGAAAGACATTGATGACCTCAAAGCACAAATTCAGGATAAGAACTTCAATATTGTTGCACTAAAAAATGAGCTCAGGAAGTATGCTGGAAATAGGATGAACACTAAGTTTGCAAAACCTTCAACTTTGGGAAAGTCAAATGTTCAGAATCACTTGAAACAAACAGTTATTAAACAACCTAATGCCTTTAGGTCTGAAAGAGCTAAACCATTGAAATCTAAGCTTACATCCCAAGTTGATAGTAAGTCTGTTTTGTCAAAACCAGTCACTTCATTGCCTAGTTCGAGATATGATGAATCCCAAAATAGGACTAATGGTCAACACTCACAGATCAGAAATGCAACAAGTTTAACTAGGTCTCATGGAAAACATCATCTGACAGATCAATCCCCAAAGAAATTCTCTGATCACAATAGGACAAATAGTCAAAACACGGCTGTGCACTCATTTAGCTCAACTTACTGTGGTCTCAAATGGATTCCCACTGGCAGATTATTTAAGTTTACAGGACTTAAACGAACTTACATTCCTAGATCATGCCTCAAGTGGATTCCCACAGGTAAACTTTTCAAGAATGCAGAACCTAATAGGATCCCCATTAATGATACGTCTGGATTATACTGTGTTGCATCCAAATGTGGGACTAAACATGTCACTAACCCTTCTATGAACAAGTCTACATGTGCTTCAAGTACAATGTGCTCTCGGTCTTTTCAGTACAATGCTCAACTCAATCAGAACTTCATGACTTGGTTCCCTCAGATATGAACATAGCTCATTCAGAGCTATAGCTTGCCGAGTTGATGTACTCCTTACTTTGACTCCTATTCATCTTGAATCGGGACTCGTCCTTCCATATCTTTGTATAAATCAAATTAATTAAATTAAAAAAAAAAAAAAAAAAAAAAAAAAAAAAAAAAAAAAAAATTTTTTTTTTTTTTTGTTTTAAAATTTTAAAATTTACTATTTTATCATGTTTTCCTATCTAATAAAGAATTTTTCATGTTATCGATAACATCTACGGTCCTAGAAATGTCATTCAATAATGGCACGGGATCATAGATGAAGTTCGAACAATTGAAATATTCTTGTTTCTTTTATCGGGTAAACTTATGTCAATCAATGTTCTTTGATGACCTTGATTGAGGGGGAGATTGTGTATATGTTTTTCTTATGCCATTGGCTTCTGTGCTGGTTATAATGCTTGCTCGTTTGTAATTTAAGGTCGTGTTTTGCCTTTGTAACTATATGGTTATGGTTTTGTTCTGTAGGTTGTGATCGTATCTTGCTCATGTGATTATCATTGTGTACCTACGTATTAAGTGCCTAGCTTAGATTTAAATGCTTATGTGTCTAAATGTTTAATTGATTCATGGTGATCAGTGTGATAATCTATGCTAGTGGCTTAGCCTATAATCTCATATACCATAGGGACCAAACTTGCCATATAGTGAAAGTCATGTTGCACTAGCGACTTACCTAATCTCATGATTAAACCACAGGGACCAATTGTGTCATACTGTCAAAGTTAGTTGGTTTACCCCTAGCGAATTGCCACTTAGCGAGTTACCATCTCTTTGTCTCAAAAAAAAAAAAAAAGTTTTTTTCTTTCGTTTTTCTCTTCCTCGTCATTGTGCTCATCATAGCGACTTAGCAAGAGGTTTGCATCTAATCCCTCTCATCTTTGTTCCCTTAAGCATTTGGGTTAAGTTACTAACTTGTCTTTATATCCAGATCCTTTCGAGCTCGTGAGTTGTGATTATTTGTCTCTCGCTTAGGTTCGATTTTTCATGTAATCGTGTGTTTGTTGCTAGTATAATGATTGAACGGGTTCAAAATGTTTGGAATATATTGCTTGGAATATATTGTTTGGAATACATTGATGTATGGTTAAGAGGATTGGACTGTTGGGTTTAGGTTAGAAGTGTTCTTGCTGGCGACTTAAATTGTTCTTGGTAGCGACTTAGTCTGAATGTTCTTCATAGCGAATTAGTGTTCAACTTAGCGACTACGTTTATGTAGCGAATTAGTTCACCATATTCTAGCGACTTGGTTAGCGAGTTAGTAGTTAGCGACTTGTATTTACAAGTTAGCGAATTAGTAACGTTAGCGACTTAGTTAACGAATTTGTAGCGACTTGGGTGTGTTACTGTTCATGGCGACTTGTCTTCACAAGCTAGCGAATTAGTAACCTAGCGACTTAGTTAACTGTGTTGTAGCGACTTGGTTTAGTTACTGTTCATGGCGACTTGACTTTACAAGCTAGCGAATTAGCATAGCGACTTAGTGTGCTACACTCTTAGCGACTTGTTTGTGACTCTAGATGTAGACTTGTCTTTACAAGTTTGCAACATTGTTCACTTTCATGTTGCGAATTAGTCTTAGGGCCAAGGATTGTTAAATTTTTCAAAGGTTTTGTGCTAAAGATCTCACTCTCACATTACTCAGAATCTCCTAATTCGACTTGTTGAATCAACATACTCTATGTAATCTGGTATGACATTTCTGTTTAGGCAAAAGGTACTTGGTTTCTCTCACGACTGCCAAATGTTACTTTTTGCCTCATACATATTTGTTATATCACTTCTACATGTGTATCTTGGCTCATGTCATGATCACTTTGAAATGCACTCTTTTGCCCTTTAATCCCTTATAAGCTCGTCATGTAATTATTTATCTATATGACTGTACTTCATTGAAATGTCTCAACAATTATGAATGTTATCATATATTTGAAAGTTGTCACATATTTGTAATCTATGCCACTCTATCTTTCTCTGTATGTGTTTTGGGGACTCCTTCTGAGTTACTACTTCTATGTAATAAGGGTGCTCTCAATGTTGTCTCACTTACCATTTATCATCTAACCTGTTCCCATTCATTACTGTTGATTGTATGATTACTCAGAACATCAATGGCAAGTTTAATCCCGAAAAGAGCATTACCCTTCAAGATCATCCAAACTTCTCTCGACGAAGAAATCTTTCCCAAGTCAATGGGTGGTATTGGAAAAAGCAATCGTATGTGGACCTACAAAGGCTTCAACAAAATCCGATACTCAAAGTTTCTATTGACATCCTCAAAACACAAACTTCTTCTTGAGCACTTACCAAGCAATGCTCAATTCCGACCATTTACATTCAACAATTCTGGAACACCGTTCAATGGAACAAAATCACAGCTCAATACTCCTGCAAACTGGATGATATGGAGTTCACAATTGATTCTGATATTCTGAGCAAGGCTCTTGGAATCACCCCATGTAACCCTGACTTTGCTCGAATCTCCACCGTGTCGACGATCCGATTGTCTTTCTTATTGGATTGGGTTATCGTAGCAAGATTTCAAGAGCATCCGACATCATCACCGGACACATGTATCAACCTTGGAGAGCCATTACAACAATTCTTAACTTGTGCTTATCCGCAAAACATCGTGGTTCGATAAAGTGAGAATCCCTATCTTGCAAATCCTATGGGAATCGTTAATAGGGTTGATGTGAATGTATCGATCGTATTTGGGAAGAATTTTCGTTATCAATGAACACATCCATATCTGACAGAATCAATTTCCAAAACAAAGCTCAAGGCCGAAAGAAACAGAACAAGCTTGTAATTCCCAGCATCAGATTCTCTAAGCTTGTTATCCAAGACTTACAACAAACTCATAAATTCACTCCTAGATCTGAATCAACTTTACACAAAGCAGAAGATGAATTTGTTTTAGGAAACCTGAAATATGTTCCTAGAGGTACGGATAAAGAAGTATTTGGATTGCCAATTCCTGATTGTCTTATCACAGAAGATATCAAGAAGAAGGACTACTTCAAGCAATACATGAAAAGAGCAACCAAACTCTCTCACGATGTCACACCTCTCCTTTACAACCAAATGCACCCATGACCAAGTCAGCCTCACAAGCATCCTATGCCTCTCTTCCTAAAAAGAGACTTGAAAGGTCTCAACAGTCTGACACCGCATCCAAGAAGCAGAAAGTAAAAAGGAAGAAAGTGGAAAAGGAGATTGGTGAGAACACTGAGATACCAAGGAATGTTACCAGGCTAACTGATGAAGATGATGCTGATCTGCAACTTGGAATTCAGCAAAGCCTTGAAAGTCAGAATGTGAAAGCTCCAGTTGGTGGAATTGTGTTAAGAGAACCCGCTCAACTACCTCGACAAACAACCCCAATTACACTTGACAAGGGTAAAGGAGTTGCAAGTGTTGAAACTGAACAAGCTGCTCACATGCTGTTAACTATCTCATCATCTCCATCAAGCACCACAAATCAATATGAGCTGAAGAGAAGAACAGATTCATCTCATGCAAAAGAACAATCTGGAGTGGTCAAGGTGCTCAAACGCTTAAGGAATCTCTTACACTTGGTGAGACTCAAACTGGCTTGAATGTTGACACTCTGTTACAAAAAGGCTCGCAGGAGAACCTTGAGACAAGATCTGATGAGACCTTGAAGATGGATGAACCAAATCTGTCTACTAACTCTCTATCCTCACTTAAGAATCTTGATGAAGATTTTTCTTTTGGTGATCAATTCATTAATGACAAATCCTTAGACACTGCACAATCCATGTATAATGTCAGCATTCAGCAAGATACGTCTACTATTCCTCCAATGACTGCATCTTCACTATCAACTGCACTTCCACCACCCCCTTACCTTCTCATTCAACCGTACAAACACCACCAACCCCTGAACCTGTCATTACAATTGCAGATGAGGTGGCTCCACCAGCTTCCCTCCATGATTCTCACTCGATCAACTCTTGGATAAAACCATTAAAAGGATAGAAGCTCGGAAAGGCAATTTCCTAAATCTGTTGATTCTCCGGTGGATCGTGTCTATAGATTGAGCACCTCAACTTCAATGAAGCGGTTCATCGACGCTATTGAAGGAGAAGTCAAGGATTTGTGGAATGGGCTTTGGAGGCTCCACTTCTTAGACGATTCAAGGACCTCCCATCTCCGATATGAGAGCAGCGTGTGAAAGGATGTATGAGGTCGAGAGGACAAGCATGAGGTTCACAGTAAACTCTATGAGGCACTAGAAGAATCCATTAAATTCGACAATGATGAGCAGTTTATGATTGACGTGGGGGAAAAAGAAGCTAAAAAGAAAAGGAGAACAATTGTGATGGAAACATTGATGAAAAACCGCAATGATCCTCCTCCACCTCCGCCACCAACGGGAGGCTCTGGAACCTCTGGAGCTGGTAATCCTTCTACGACTACCATCACACCTCCACCACAACCACCATCATCAACGCCAAAACCTTCTAATCAATCAGGTCCTACAAAAGATCAGAATACTAAGAAGAAATCTGCTGCATGGACGACGGTAGATTCAAGGTTCATGTCCACATCCACCTCAATTCCTGATGATCAAATAGTTCACGAAGAGTCGCAAGTCATGGCTGACTCAGAACCAGATGAAGATGATGCGTCGACGAAGCATATTCCAAAGCCATCAGAAGATTGGTTTGACACTTACATGGCTGGGAATCGCACTAGCACATCCAGGGTAGCACCTTCAAGAGACACAATTCAAAGTTGCATTGTGGAAGATAGACCTCCTTCTCCAAACCCCATGGACCATCCCAGTCGACTCTATGATTCCCGACAACAATTGGGCATCAATTATCACGAATGATTATGAAGTTCCGGTGAAGACTCTCTTCGCACTACATCGGTGATATGGGAAGTTTTATTAAATGGTTTTGTGAGCGGAAGAGTATCTCATCCATAACTCCAAGAGATCTAGAAGGACAAGCTTACGAAATTGTCAAAGTCTTCCATTCGATGCAAATCATCTTCAATATCGATGGAAGAATGCCATAAGATCTTCGAATGACCAAGTCGGTGAGCAAATCGACCGCTTCAATGTCAACAAATCTCTTCCTCTTGGTGGTGAGCACGGTCGATAACCATTCAGTGAATTCTTCTTCAATCACGACTTGGACTATCTATGTGCTCGCTCGGTGAAAGAAGGCCCGCTCTATCAATATCAAAGATGAAAGCTACAACCTACTCGATCGGGGCTTGAGCAGATGGTTCCCGATCGCCTGGGTCGCTGAAGAACAAAAATACGATATTGTCGCCTCTTATGGTATTTCTCATTGGTGGTTCAAAAGAAGAAGTTCTACATCGAAAGACATGGTGTCGATAAAAGACGCAATGATGTCGATCAAAGTCGCAAATCTTAAGTGTTGTTAGTGTAGAGATCTTCCTATCTATGGATATGAGTACTTGAAGAAGATTGTCCTTAAAAGAGCGACCTCAAAGTGTATACTATTGAAGAGAACGACTTCAAACATCTTCGCCAAATGATTTCAAGATCTCTATCTCTTAAATCTTCAAGGACACCTTGAGCACTTACCGTCCGTGAGAAAAAGGCCTCTCTGCATTGTCACTCTTTGGATCGGGGCTTAGTCATTCGAAAACGAGTTGAGGACTTTCGACTTGGCATTGAAAGCTACCAAACCAGATCAACCTTACAAGTCCTCAATGGAATGCAACTGGGCATGAATTTCATCGAGAATACAAAGTCCTTGACACCCCTAGAGCCGTCATCTTCACCGACATATATGGATCTCGATGCTTATGCGTCTATGTGAACTCTACAAGTTTAGTGATGGTACGCTCAAATTGGTCGAAGAAGAACTTGACACCGAGTGAAAGAAGCCAAACTTGATATGAAATCTTGGGTTAAAACTATGTTTTGGACCGATGATGACGTGAAGAGATGTGAACACTTCATTCTCGCAATCGGACGAAGACTCAAGACACGAAGGATCTTCCATGACCTTGAAAGTTTTGTTGGTGGAAGGCTTCGTGATGGTCACTACAAACTTCTTGAGAGGACCGAATGAAGACTTCTTGGGATACCGATTATGGTGTGTTTTAACTATGTGTAATATGTGGTGTAATAAATATGAACAAGCGTAATACATGTAATAGTGCTAGGATTTGTCTTGTGGTTTCCCTTGTAAAAAGGGAAACATCTGTGTTGTCCATTTTGATCATATAAAATCGGACACATTTTCTCCTACAAATATTTTACCTCATACATATTTAAATCACTTGAGACCCAAAATCTCAAAGGATTTAAGATTTTTGATCGGGGAGAAAATGTGATATAAATATGAAAGATGTTAAAAGATAAGATGACCAATTTTGTGCAAACTTCTCTTATATGTGCTAAACAATTTTCGAATCTCAAGCATATATTAAGGGGAGAACCTCTTTGCAAATTCAAGTCATCGTGGTACACAACACTTAAATCTTTGCAAAATTCAACTTTAAATGTTTTAAGGTACCTTGATCATATGGCTTCTAATCCTTTGATGATAAAGGGTTCCTTCTAGTATGTGCAAAACTCTTTTCAAACCTCGAGGCACATATTGAGGGGAGCAAATTTATGGAAACTTCATCCTTCCCGAAATGCTATTTCTACTTGACTTGATGTGGGAAGTGATGTTGATATTTTTAGAAAATGGTAATCAAAGAAGTTAATTCTTTCTCTTGCCTCCGTGTGCAAAACATTTTCAAATACTTGATGCACATGTTGAGGGGAGTTCTCGTTCTAAAATATCAAAAACAATTCAGTACAAAATGCTTTGATAATATATCACAAGTACCGAATTAACTTTCAAATGGTTTTCAATTGGTTCCAATGGCGGATGAACAATACCAAATAGACCGACCAACTCTACTTTATGTACGGTGATATAAGGATGATAAGGTTAGGTATGTGTTCCCATGATCCGCCGAACCGGAGGGATCTACCGAGGACAATCCACTAGTTAGTGTAGAAGTCCTTAGGAATGATGACAAAAGGAGAAAATGAGATATGGGAAGAGTGCGGACTAAGACCGAGCTAGTCTTGGAATAAACCCAACAAGGTTCTAGCTATGAAGTCTCGGTAAGCACCAAGGGTTGAAGAATTAAAAAGAATTGAATGAGAAAAGGGTGAAAACAAATAGCCTCCATTTATTCAACCTTAGGGCGTAAACCGGGTTCAATTCATATGCTACCGATGGTAACATCGGTATTGAAGACAAGACGTCATGGACCCAAAGGACGCACTCGCACTTCAACTTTCCAAACCACTCAAGTTCCTCTAAAAGGACTTGTTTCATTCTCACGGGAACCGACATTATCTATCGACTTTCTCTTAGAGATGGTTGATATTGAAGAAGGAGACCCTCTCCTAGTCTCCGTTATAGGATCCAAATATGCACAAATTGAGTCTAGAGCCACGAGATCATCAATAAATCTCATTAGGACACTTTCATTGAAGACTCTCTATTTCACACAATTTGGAAAGAGATTATATCTTGAGTCCCACGATTATCCTTGTGGTATTGCGTAACATCCGAGTGATGTGTATACATATTCACAATGAAGATGGAAAGCCTTCGAGCCAACATCAAACAAGCTCCGGTAGGTGGCATGTGAGATCTATTTTATAGATTAACCATGTGACAACCGAACAGAAACAATGGGGCGATTCAATCTCTTGAATCAATCACAGTTCGAGTTATGGATTGACGGATACCTTTGAAAACCGGTCATTGTGCTTAAAACTCTTTTCTTTAGCACATCGACCGTGTACTAATTTTTCAAACCAAAGGTGTTTTATGATTGATAATTGATCTTCAATAAAACCTTCGTTGTATTGCAAAAACAATTTCTATTGAGCAATACACGATTGTTTTTCAAATCTCTTTTATCAATCGGTGGACTTAAAATTATTTGGTTCACTCACTCCGTGTTGTCTTCTTTGAGATGTTCCGGTTTGAGAACAGCTAGAACACCGCGAAACCTGTCAAGGAGATTCTTAGGAATCCTACCGATCACAGTAAGCTTGTATCGATCAACGGGAACCGTGGGCGTGTACCTCAATTCAACGAAGTGATCAAAGACACTTTCGCGCGATTTATTGCTAATCGTTGTATGCGTGTACACCCGACGCTTGGTAAATGATCGTAATGAAGCGGTCAATCCATAGCCGCATGCTCACACTACACATTAATCTCAAAAGAAATCATGATAAGTGCATCAATGACTCGATATTTTCACTCCATGCTTTTCTACTGCGCCAATATCATGATTCAACAAATGCTTCCGCTACTCGATGAGAAGATATCATGATCCGAATGTGAGCATGTCGGTCCTAAAGTCACAACATCACATAATACCAACACCACAAAGGATGTCTCGAGAGATTGAGGATAGTGATGATCTCAAAAGATGGCTCCTAATTATTATCTCATAGATCATTAATGACCTCCTCTTAAAGTACAAATCTATGCGAGACTTTGAAGTTGCACTACTTATGCACAAAGATTGCGATGTTGAAGTTGTTTTGTCTACGAGCTCAAGAACAAAGTCAAGAATAGAATGCTAGGATTTGAAATGTAAAACATGGGGTGACCTCCTTGGGGAGATTGTTAGGAATTAGAAAATTCTCAGTATTAAAGAGTCGGTCACCCCAACTATTATCTAGCATAAGTTAGCTCGTAGACTAATCGTTAGTTACTTATTTATGTTGTTTTGTAGTTAGTCAAGAGCGTAAAATAGTCTAGTGCAACACCGTGGAGGAAGGACGGGTCTTTACCCACCGTATCCCCGATCCACAGCCGTCGGAGGTCGTTTAGTTTGTAACCTATAAATACCCTCTACCTTGCAAGGTAGAGGGTTGGATGTTCTTTGGTAATCTAATATTCCACAAGTTTATCTTACTAGAATGTCCCACTCTTTCTCTCTCTAAAACCATCTATGTGCTCTTTGGGTTATTGATGTGATGTGTATGTGAAATCCAATATCTTACACACTCATCAATCCCCCACACTAAACTATTGCTAGTCCCTAGCAATCTTTTGAGAAAACTTAATGGATTTGAATCTCTTTACCAAAAGCCATTACTTCTGGAGTAGCCAATTGTTTTAGTTCAAGTAAGAACCTTGGTACAATGATAACCAAATGATTTTGAGCAAACCACCGACTTTCAACGGTTTTGATTTGTCTTTACGAAGCCGTTTGTACGGACTAGCCAACTCTTAGATAAAATATCTTTGGTGAGTCGATTACCAATTATGGTTTTCCAATCGCCTTTACCACAAGTCATAAACTTGCGGGCTAGCCAACTCTTCACTAATTAAAGATATGGTGAGTGAACACCATACAATTTTGGGCAAATTGCAAGCCGTCAACGGATTTGAGATATCTTTACCAAGAGCCGTTTGCTCTGGATTAGCCAATCCTTTTGTTTATTAGACATGGCGGATCGATAATCAGAAGTGAGTAAGTGCAAAACACTTACTCCAAAAATTTTGGCCAAAAATGGGGAATAGGGTGGTAATATATATGATAAAATTCGTGAGAATTCCCCACACTAGAAATGAATATTGCCCTCAATATTCAAAGTACCGCGGTTATGCCGAAACATAGAATGTAAAAGGAAATACTACGGCAATTTTTGAATTTTTTTTTTTTTTTTTTGAAAACTTTATATACAATAGCGGAAACTCCCCACACTAGGGTGGTAGAAAGTAGAAAGAAGTCGAAATCTGGTGAAAACCCATATAGTGTACTCTTGTTTTTGATTCCCGAGTCGCTAGCTTGACTCGATCCCCGCATTCATTTGTTCATGGGGAAAGTTTGTAGATCCGGGACAACCATGGATGGTATGTCCCCTCCAAAATAATGTTTCAATCTATGTCCATTCACCTTGAAGTTTGGTCCGTCGGTTTGAGATAACTCGACGGTGCCATATGGAAAAACTTTGGCAACGGTGAATGGACCGGTCCAACGGGTCTTAAGCTTCCCCGAGAAGATTTTCAATCTAGAATTGAAAAGAAGGACTCGGTCACCAACGTTGAAAACGCGGTTCTTAATCTTTGAGTCATGGATCTTCTTTGTCTTTTCCTTGTAAATCAACGAGTTCTCGTGAAGCTTGATCACGGAGTTCATTTAATTCATTGAGTTGAACTTTCCGGTGATCACCCGGACTTAAGGTCAAAATTTACATGCTTCAAGGCCCAATAGGCTTTGTGCTCGAGCTCGATCGGAGATGACATGCCTTTCCATACACAAGCTTGTAAGGAGTACACCGATGGGTGTTTTGTAGCGATGCGGAAGGCCCAAAGTGCATCTTCAAGTTTGTCCGACCAAGAGGCACGGTTTTCACCTACGGTCCTCTCCAAGATTCTTTTCAAACCACGATTGAAACTTCCACTTGCCCACTAGTTTGTGGGTGATACGCGATAGAAAGGCGGTGAGTGACACCGATTTAAGCATGACTTTTGCGAATTGGTCGTTGCAAAGTGCGTGCCGCGATCACTAATGATGGCACGGGAGTTCAAGCGGGTAAGAGAGACTTTAGAAACTTCACAACTACTCGGGCGTCGTTGGTAGGGGCGCTTTTTCTTCCACCCATTTAGACAAGTAATCAACCGCCATTTAGTATATACTTGTTCCCTCGAGAAGGCGGAACGGCCCCATAAAATCGATGCCCCATATGTCAAAGATCTCGCACACTTGAATGGCATTTTGAGGCATTTCATCTCTTTTAGAGATGTTGCTATGACGTTGGCAAGAGTCGCAAGATTTGACGAGGTCATGGGCATCTTTGTAAATCGTGGGCCAATAGAAACCGGAATCAAACACCTTCTTAGCGGTGTAGTTCAGGCCATGATGTCCCCCCGTGGGTCCATTATGACAAGCCTTGAGAATTTCATCGGCTTCTTGGCCGTGAACACACCGTCGGATGACTTGATCCGCACAAACCTTAAACAAGTAGGGGTCGTCCCAGAAATAATGCTTAACATCTTTGAAAAATTTGTTCTTTTGTTGGGACGACATTCCTTTCACAACAAAGTTACCCGCATGATAGTTTGCAAAGTCGGCAAACCATGAGGTACTCGAATTTTCATGATGAGATACCACATTAAGAGTCTCGAGAGGAAACGTTTCATTTATTTCCTTTTTCTCAAGCACACCTTGATGTGGATTTTCAAGACGAGAGAGATGATCAGCCGCTAAGTTCTCGGCTCCTTTTTTATCACGAATGATGATATCAAATTCTTGTAGGAGGAGAACCCATCGGAGCAATCTCGGCTTTGCATCTTGCTTAGCAAAGAGATATTTGAGAGCCGAGTGATCCGTATACACTATGCTTTTGGACAAGATCAAGTATGGCCGAAACTTCTCGAAAGCATACACCACGGCTAGTAATTCTTTCTCCGTTGTAGTGTAATGTGCTTGAGCTTGGTCAAAGTTTTGCTAGCATAATGTATAATTTGGAAATTTTTGACTTCGTTGCCCAAAACGGCACCTATGGCGAAATCACTTGCATCGCACATAAGCTCAAATGGTAATTCCCAATCGGGGCAACTAGAATTGGTGCTCAAATGAGCTTCTTCTTAAGAGTTTGAAAAGCTTCAATGCACTCATTAGAGAAGATGAAAGGAGTGTCTTTTCAAGAAGTCGGGTCATAGGCGGGATATTTTGAAAAGTCTTGAATGAAACGACGATAAAATCCGGCATGACCAAGGAAACTTCTAACTCCTTTGACGGTTGTGGGAGGAGGTAATTTTGAAATGACATCGACTTTAGCTTTGTCAACCTCAATCCGCTCTTAGAAATCTTATGGCCAAGGACAATTCCTTCTTTAACCATAAAGTGACATTTCTCCCAATTTAGACAAAGATTAGGTGTTTTCACAGCGTTCAAGCATCTTGTCCAAATGGGAGAGACATGTTGAAAAGAATCCCCAAAGACCGAAAAATCATCCATAAAGACTTCCATAGTCTTTTCGATCATGTCATGGAAAATGACCATCATACACCTTTGGAGCGTCGGGAGCATTACACAAGCGAAGGCATGCGTCGATAAGCAAATGTTCCATAAGGGCACGTGAATGTGGTCTTTTCTTGATCTTGTGGGTCAATGGGAATTTGGAAGTAACCCGAGAAACCATCGAGAAAACAATAGTATTCGTTTCCCGCTAATCTCTCAAGCATTTGGTCCATGAAGGGTAATGGAAAGTGGTCTTTACGGGTGGCTTCATTTAACTTTCGATAGTCAATGCAAACACGCCATCCCGTAACCAATCGAGTAGGAATCAACTCGTTTTCATCATTTTCAACAACGGTAATGCCACCTTTTTGGGCACACAATGAGCGGGCTCACCCAAGGACTATCCGAGATAGGGTAAATCAATCCGGCATCGAGAAGTTTTATGACTTCCGCTTTGATAACCTCATGAATTTTAGGATTCACCCTTCTTTGGTGTTGAACCGCGGTTTGAAGTCATCTTCCATGAGAATCTTGTGTGTACAAAATCGCGGGTCAATACCCTTGATGTCGGAAAGGTTCCAAGCGATGGCTCGCTTGTGTGACTTCAAAACCTTTATGAGGCGGCTTTTCATCCTCACTCAAGTCTTTAGCAATAATGATGGTGATTTATTGTCACCTCCAAAATGCATACTCGAGATGAGGTGGTAAGTCCTTAAGTTCGACCTCGGGAGGATCATTAGATTTTCAATGGTTTTGATTTCCTCTTTATGAAGTTCTTGAGGAGGGAGTGATGAAGGATCTTCATTGAGCATCTTCTCGATGAGAAGAATATCTCCCTCAATGTCGATGGGAGCGTGATCAATTTCCCATGGAGCAGAATCACTAGCCAAGTATGCTTCAATCATTCCAAAATAAAGTCACTTCCTCAAGCGGAGTGAGGAAGGGAAGAAGAGCAACGATGGGATCAACGAAGTGGGATTGCCACTCGAGAATCCAAGAATTTCTTGAGAATACTCCTCCGACACAATGTCAAGGACATCAATTTTGTTGACGGAATTGTCTCCATAATTAGGGAGTATTTTGTGACTTGATTGAGATTGAAAGTAACGGCTTCCTTGTTTACCCTCAAAGTGATTTCCCTTCATCAACGTCGATCAATGCACAACCCGTTTTAAGAAGCACCTCCAAGGATGAGGGGTACTCGGGATCGGCATCAAATTCGACAACAACAAAGTCGGCGGGAAATGAAACTTGCCTACTTTCACAAATACATCCTCGGCTATACCTAGCGGACGAGAACTTATGCGGTCAAGCTCGAGATCATACATGTAGGTGTAAGCGGAGGTAACGAAAGCTTTTTCCACATGGAGTGTGGCATCAAGTTAATGCTAGCACCAAGATCGCCAAAGCGGAGCATTGAACTATGCCTTGAAAATCACATGGGATGAGAAATTTTCCGGGGTCTCCTAACTTTTCGGAAGTTTTTAAGGATAAGCTGCCGAACAATTTTCGTTCAAAGAAGTTTTAGCCATTTCGAAATCTTTTCTTTGTTATTCAACAAATTTTTGATTGTTGGACCGAACTTTGGCATTAGAAGAAGAGCGTCCATGAAACTAATCTCAAGTGCAAATCTTGAAAGATTTGGATAAGCTTCTCCATTTGTTGACTAGTTTTATCACGGAGCTTTTGGTCATTAAGCCTTGAAGGATAAGGAAGTGAAGGCTTAGGAATGGTCATCGAACAACGGGTTCGAATTGGAGGTAAGACCACCGGAGGTTGGACTTGTGCGGTGCCGTGGGCTTGAGTTATGCACCTTGTCCTTTGATACCTCGGTTTCTCGTTCCACATCCCTCATCGGAGAAGGATTAGGCATCGAGGGTCCCTCATAAGATTTACCACTTGGTGGCAATAGCATTCAATTCACCTTTTGGGTTGGGAATGGTATTACTCGGAAGAGCTTCAAGTTGAAGCTTGATTCTTTTGACTCATGAGACTAGCAAACATGCTTTCAATCTTGCTTTGAGATTGATCAATTTTGTTGCTAGTAGCTCTAAGCTCGAAGTGAAATCATTCTTCAAAGTGGTAATTTGATTTTGCATGGACACCATCTTAGCTTCATTGCTTTTGATGTAATTAGCAATGTCAATGGAAGCTTGAGGAGGTTGGGCATGCATATTTTGTTGAGGAGCTTGGAATCGGTTTTGATTGAAATTTCCTTGATTTTGAAAACCTTGATTTTGATTTTGAAAATTCGATTCGACTCGATTTTGATTGAACGATTATTTCTATTTTGCAAATTTTGATTGTTCGATTTTGATTAAACCGGGTGGTCCAAGGAAATTGTTAGAACGATAGCGAGAAGGTTTCGGTCCCTTGCGGTTGGTAGGAATTACCTCCGTATTGTAGGAACCGAGCGGCATATACGCTCTCTTGAGTGAAGCCACCGGAGGTGGACACTCAAAATAAGGATGTGGACCACCACAAGTTTCACAACTCTTGTTTACGACATTCACTTGTTGATTGTTATTATTTTGACTCATTTTAAGTACGGCGGTGGATATTTCTTCAATCTTTTGGTTAGAGTCGTATTCGAAGATGGAAGGGTGGTAGATCTCCTTGACTCACCCTCTCGGTGAGGAATCCCAATAATGTGGTGGGCGGTCATGTTTTCAATGAGATCGTAGCACTCTTGGGGTCGCCTTTTCATAAAGGTACCACCGCAAGACAGATTGATTGTGTCACGATGTCTCAATGTTAACCCGTTATAGAATGTATCTATTTGGGTGACAAGCAACATATTGTGGTTCGAAATCGATCAATCGAAAGCTTATAGCGTTCCCATGCCTCAAATAAGGACTCATCGGGATCTTTGCCGAAAATTATCGATTTCATTCCGTAGTTTCGTCACCATCGACGGTGGAAAATATTTCGCCAAGAATTTGGAGATCATTTCATCGAAACTATGGATTGAATTTTGGGAAGACGATCAAACCATGCGGTGGCATGAGCGTCAAGGAATATGAAAAGAGGTATAAGCGAAGGCGTCATCGGTGACCCCATTTTGCTTCATACTTTGGGTGACGGTGAGAAATTTGTCGAGATGCTTGTTGGCATCGTCACCCGGTGATCCGTGAAATTGGCAAAAACTTTGGACTTGTTGAATCATGTGATGCTTAAGTCCAAAATCCGTGGCCTCGATGTTGACCGGGGCAATTGGACCGCCCCGTCCATCCATCGTGGGTTGGCAAAGCTCCTCCATCGTTCGGAGATCGGGAGCTTGATTTTGTGGACCATTGTAGGACCTTAGTTTTATCAACCTTATCACTTTACCAAGCAAACCCAACACGTATACAAGTATAACCACGTGAAACAAATACAAACAAAGCTTAGAAATAAGATGAGAAAGATGGTGACTTGATGTTATATAAAAACCGTGTATGATGTGATGATAAGATATGCAAACAATAAGTTGTATATTCCTTGAGAGAGAAAATACACACACACACACACACTTTCAAGCACACCCCTCAAATGACCATTTGAGGGTATTTATAGTACAAGACATGAAAACCTAAAGGCTTTCCTATGGGCTTGGCTTGGGCTTTCGTGGACTTGGGTTTGGACATGGGTTACACGCCATTATTCAATGCTAGCTTAACTAAACTAAAGCCCATTTAGCTTAGTCCAATCCACGAGCCCGTTGACTATTCTATCACGATATCTAACACACGTTACAAAGTTCCTAATCGTGAATGACCATCACTTTTAATAAAACTATTAAGGCTAACAATCTCCCCTAAGGGTGGTCATACAAACGATGCTCCACTTGATTAGGTCTCTACTTTTCTTGAGCTAGGACTTTGTGTGTAGATATTGAATAGTCTTGATTCTTTGTTCCTTCATGCTTTGTGATCGAGATAATGTGGTTGTTTGCCATTGTCAACCGTTGGTTAGGTGTCTCCACGTCATTCTCCACTTCTTTCTCCACCATGCTCACACTTCTATTTTTCTTTTGGTTACCAATGATGTAGTTACGAGTCTTTAAACTTTGTAGATTCTTTGACATTGACGAAGAATCATCTCCTTTGATTATGATGAGAACTTTCATGTGTTGTTGGTATGAGCATGTGGCAAGTCTGCACGATCCATCCGCTCCCGAGCTTCCATAAGAAGTAAACATAAAACATTGTTAGTAATAAGCGGATTCGGCACTTACAAGTTTGAATTTCGAGGGTGTTAATGACATAGTGTGAAAACACGTCTCTAATTCTCACAGAGGCCGTTCTGAACTGAGTCCCACAAGTGAGATAACACGATATACCGAAGTATACCTCTGATTCGGATGAGTCGTTGAGGTACACCAAGCATCACCCCACGATTGTAGACCGTTTGAGACACACTAAGCGTAATCCACGGAGAATTACCGAAGTGACTGCTTTGTCGGCTGCATGATGTTGACCACGGCGGGAGTTTCCATTCAATCATCGAAGATCACCGATGTGAAAATTCTCATAAATGTTACGGCGATTGCTAAGATCTGCGTGGGACTCTATAATATATCACTTGTGCCCTTATTGATGAACAACAAGCGATGTCATGTCAAGTGTTCCTATGAGATCTTTTGATGAATCTCGTGGCTCTAGACTCAATAAGTGCATTTTGTTTTCTGGCGGAGACTAGGAGAGGGTCTCCTTCTTCAATATCAACGATCTCTAAGAGAAAGTCGATAGATTATGTAGGGTTCCCAGTGAGAATGAAACAAATCCTTTTAAGAGGAATTGAGTGGCTAGAAGGTTTAGTGCGGTCGTCCTTTGGGTCCATGACGTCTTTGTCTTCAATACCGGTGTCAACTAGTGACAACCAAGTAGCATATGTATTGAACCGGTTTACGCCCTAAGGTTGATTATGGAGGGCTATTTCTTTTCACCCTTTTTCATTACATTTCTTTTAATTCTTCAACCCTTCTTTCTCCTTTCTCACATTACTACTTTTTCAATCATACCTAAGGACTTCTAGTACTAACTATTGGTGGTGTCCTTGGGTAGATCCCTCCACTCTGGCGGATCATAGGACAATTTCCTATCCTTAGTCACCTTATAACTCCATGACTGTCCTATTGTTGCCATAAAACCATTTTCTTGAAAATCTCTCGAGTGTTTATGATAGAAAACATATTTGAAACACTCCGTGAGTTTTGTATTTTCGAAACACTCCCCTTCACATGTGCTCATAAGTTTTGATGAAACGCACATAGAGGGTAGAGTTCGCACGTTTTGAATTGATTGACTTTAAATGAACAAGACCGATTCGAGACACGTTTACATCACTAGAGAACTAGCTTGAAATTATTACCCGTCCTGGTCAAGTCCATAGAAAGTTTCTCGAGATGGTACATTTTTCCTCGTCAATTCATTGGTTCCGTCTGAGTCGAGCTCATTTTTGAGATTCAAACAACGATCATTAAACTTTTTTGATCACATTTTAATCACGTCTCCTCCCCCTCAAAAATAGCATATGCGTGATATTTTTGATATCAACGGATTAAACAAACATTTTAGAATCTTTTGGGGAGACAAACGGATTTGATTTAAGCATGAATTTGGAACATTTTAGTTTTATACTCCCCCTTTAATAAAGCATATTCAATTAAAGGGTTTTAGAGGGAGTAATCTTGAGCACAAAATATTTTGAAAGATTTTGAAAATCTTTTGAACAATCTTGAAAAGGTGCTCAAGATGATGATGATTCTCACCATTTTTAAATGTAGTGCCTTGAGCGTACACCTCATTTTTCGATCAAAGCACGAGTTTTGATTTGAAAATAATCAAAGTCATCATTTTAGTTCGGGTTTCGTCTTGATGTATCTGAAAGCCATTTTATTAAGAAATTTTGAGAAGCGACATGTTTTAGAAAACAAATTAAAGAACTCTCGCTCAAGCATACATACATGCCCGTATCATTGTTGAATGACATTTCTAGAAACGTCTGAATATCGATTATACAAGAGACATGTCGTGAGAAGAATATTTTTGGATTTTATATTTTCTAATGTTTTGTATTTTTGAAAGTTTTATATTTTTATATTTTGCTTTTGTTGGTTTTCAAATTTTGTATTTTGTTTTCAAAAATATTTACTGATGACTTTTGGAAAATCATTTTCAAGAAGATTAGAAGACGTTCTAACTCCTCGGGGTTAGGCTCAGCATTCAATTCGTCGAACTAAATACTCAAACCTTTCTTTTGGAAGGGCTTTAGTTAATAGATCGGCGAGTTGGTATCGATCTTCACGAAGAATAATTCAATGATACCATTTTCGACGTACTCTTTGATGAAGTGATAGCGGACACGGATATGCTTAGTCTTTGAGTGATGAGCAGGATTGCATGATATGGCTATGGCACTTTTCGAGTCACAATACATAGGTATTTTATCGAAAGTAAAGCCATAATCTGTGAGTTGTGTTCTCATCCATAGAACTTGAGCACAACACGCAGATAGAGACACATACTCGGCTTGGCGGTTGAAAGTGCGGTGCAATCTTGTTTCTTTGATGACCGACTTACTAACTTTTCACCCAAAATTGTGCTCCTCCGGATGTACTTTTTGTCGTAACTTGATCACTGCGTGGTCCGCATCCGAAAAGGCAATTAGATCAAATCCGGTTCCTTCGGATACCAAAGTCCCATGTGAATGGATGTCTTGGTGCCGAAAGATCCGTTTAACCTCTTTGAGGTGCGATTCGATGGGATTTGCACGAAACCGTGCTAATAAGCAAGCGACAAAATGAATATCCAGTCGACTAGCGATGAGGTACATGAGAGAACCAATCATGCTCGATATTTCTTGGATCAATAGGTTTCCCAAACAAATCGGCTCCAATTTTTGGTGAAGTTACCATTGGTGTTCGACCGAATCACAATTATCCATACCATGATTTTTCAAAATCTCGGTTGTGTACTTAGCTTGATTAATAAAAATTCCACGAGGGACTGATGTATTTGTAAACCAAGAAAGAATTTTAGTTCCCCATCATGGACATTTCAAATTTGCTTTTCATGAGATTTTCAAAATGTTTTGAAAGATTCGGATTAGTGGACCCAAAGATGATGTCGTCCACATAAATCGAACAATCAAAATGTCGTTTTGCATTTTGTGTAAACAAGGTAGGATCAACTGTTCCTTTGGTGAAATTGTTTTGGATAAGGAAAGAGACGGTTCGTCATACCACACTCTCGAGCTTGTTTTAAACCATAGATTGCCTTTTTGAGTTTGTAGGCGTAGTCCGGATGTTCCATGTCGATGAAGCCTTACAGGCCGACTCACGTACACTTCTTCTTTCGAGTTCCATTCAAAACGCGGTCTTAATGTCCATCGATAAACCGTGATGTTTTTGTGAGTGCATAGGCCAAGAATATCTGGATCGCTTCAAGTCTAGCTACCGCGCGAATGACTCTTCAAAGTCTATTCCTTCCTCTTGTCTATATCCTTTGGCCACAAGACGAGCTTTGTTGCGAATAACAGTCATTTCTTCATCCCGTTTGTTCTTCCATAACCATTTAAGATCAATGACTCGAACGTCAATGGGTCTTGGAACCTTTTCCCACGAGTCATGTAGACGGTATTGAAGAAGTTCCTCTTGCATTGCTTCTATCCATGCGGGATCTGCCATTGCCTCACGAATGTTCTTTGGTTCTAGATTGCTAATTGAGCAAAGGTAAATGCACAAGTCGCAATCGGTGGCAAGTTGGCGTCTCGTCTGAATTGGCCTTGAAGGTTCACCAATAACTTGTTCAATAGGGTGGTCTTTTGTCCACTTCAGAGTAGATGGATACCGTTGGTTAAATGTATGCGAGTTAGATGGTTCTCGTAAGCTTGAAGAAGATTCAGCGGATTCCGTAGCAAACGGGTTTTCAAATAAGTCTTCATCTAACGTTGCATCGTTATGGTTTTGGTTTTGCTCATCAACTGCTGGTAGAACGGGTGTAAGAACTTGAGTAGATGTAGATGATGTTGATGGAGTTGGTGCATTGGTTTCGACCGTTGTAGATGCATCTTGTTGGTGGTGGAGGATGATTTTGAGCGGGTGCGTGCGAATGATGGTTTGATGCATTTGTCGAAGTTCCACCATAGTATTCATCGAACATTAACTCGAAGAAATTCTCCCATTCTTGTTCTTTAGGATTGTCAAGCGAAGTTGATTGAGCTCTTTGAGGTACGAGTCTGACGATGTGTCCGAAGTGCATCGGTTTAGTGCGGGTTCTAGGCGAGTCTCTCGAAGCCATTTGTGAAAGTTCGTCAAACTTCACATTCATCGTCTCCATGATCCTCCTTAGCCTTACATTATACACCACAATGCCCTCGAGTTATCGAATATCCAATGAAGATTCCAATATCACCTTTTGCTTTCTGTTTTCCAAGATCTTCTCTGTCATTCGTAGGATAGCACAAAGCGCCAAACACGTGAAAGTAAGAGATATCCGGTTTCTGTTGTTCACTATTTCATATGGGGTTTTATTGAATCTTGGATGGATAAGGGATCGGTTACGAGTGAAACAAGCAAAGGGCAATGACATCGACCCATAGAAATAACGGTGCACTAGAATAAATTAGCATTGTGCGGCGACTTCCACAAGAGTTCTATTTCTTCTTTCAACTACCCCATTCTGCTGTGGAGTTCTAACGGTGATGTCGATGAGTAATTCCAACATCTTCAAAGTAAGCTCTTAACTCGATTTGTGAATTCGGTCTGGTTATCTGTTCTTACAACCCCTGCGGAGTTTGAAGAAGTACTCGAATGCGTTTGAGAAGGTGATGATGATGCACGGTGCTTCGTCTTTTGATCTCGAAACTTAACCCATGTATATCTTGAATAATCATCGGCGATAACAAGAATATACTTTTTCCCATTAATGCTTTCAACTCTCATTGGGCCACATAAGTCCATGTGCAACATATGTAACTTTGCTTCGAACTAGAGTACGGTTTGGGTTTATATGATGCTCTTTGCTTTTCCTTGTTCGCATGATGGACATAAGTGATCCTTGGTGTATTTGAACTTTGGAAGTCCGTTGACGATGTTGTCTTTGGCAATATTGTTGATGGTGTCAAAATTGAGATGGGATAACCTTACGTGCCACAACCGGATTGTGTTCCGGATGCTCGTGTCATAAGACATATTGGTGATGAAGAGGCCATTTGGTTTATGTCGATAGCATACAAGTTTGTATCATGATTCCCGTTAAGAGATCGATGCCATCCAAGTTTCTAATGAAGCAAGCATTTCTCTAAAAGCAACCTCTAAATCGCATCACAGAATCGCCTGATCGAAAACAATTGTGTCCCAACCCTTCGACATAGTAAACCCGAGTGATCAAATAATTTCCAAAGGTAGATCTCCATAACCCATGATAGCTGCTACATGATCATTTCAAACGTCACGGTTCCATGAATTTCAGACGAAATTGATCGTGACTTGATTCGGTCATGTGCTTGGAGCAACCCGAGTCGACGATCCAAAGACAAATTTTGATAACACCGCGATTCTGAGAAAAAAGAATATTGTGGAAACCATTTTGATTTTGGTTCCTTTGGGTTAGAGGTAAAATCCTTATCACACTCGAGAGAGGTTTTCTGTGGAAGTCGGTTTTCACTCATTGTACCATTCTCGAGTGTGAAAGTTCTACAGTGGGTTTCAAATATCATCCCTAAAGTATACACGTTGGTTCTTGTCGATGAGTGTAAAGCCTAAGTTTTGCAACTAGTCTTCCTACTCGTTTAGCGTAATTACTTTTGGGACGTTCTTCTTAATGAGCTTATCATTCACATTCTTAGAAACACAATCATCTTGAACATTTAAAGATTTCTTGCAAGTTAAACAAAGAGATTCAACACATTCATTAGACTTAGCAAGTTTCATAGGTTCAATACATTCGGATGAAATGTCTTTCTTATTCAAAGGTGTAAATTCCTAGGGTGTTCTTCTACTTTCTTCTCTTTATTCAAGCTACTACTCCTAGAGGCGATCGAGACTCTATTGTTCCTTGGATTGCTCTTAGGCTTTAGTCTGCTGCTCCTAGAGGTGCTTTTTAGTCTGTATAAGGTGAGGCACTGCGCATTAGGATTCACATTTTTATGAAGGAGGTGGTTTCACTATCCTAGTCTCTTTAGATGTGGAGGCGGGCGCATTAGTGGTACTCATCTTAAAAGGCCAGTGCTAAAACTTTAGGATTCTCAATAACCGCTTTCCCTTTATCAACATTTTGTTTAGGCACGGCGGTGGAGTGGTGGTTTTGATGAAACATTTTCTCATTGACTTTTGGAGGAGGCAAAAGCAGACATTTTGGTTTTGAAACCGGTTTGAGAACATTTGCTTTCTCCATGATCAATGGTTTTGTAATCACGTTTCCACTTGCCTTTCCTTTTGAATTTCGGTGAGCCCTCAAAAGATCATTTTAGCTTTCATGTCATTGTAGGCGCTCATACGACAATTTGTCATACTTGCATTCCTCGGTTTTCGATCAAGTTGTTTAAAATATGAGATATTTTCTTTTCAAGTTTCATAAGAGCTTTTCATATTTTGAAACAATTTCGGAGGTCTCGGATGGAGTCTTTCATGATCTTCAACAGAATATGTTTGCAAAATGATGGACATAATATCGATGAGTCGAACATCTTGAAGAGAGAATCATTTAACTTTTCCAAAACGTTAATGTGTTCAACATGTCATTAGCTTGCTTTACGATTTATGGTCCTTGACAAAGTCATTGTTTCTCTAAAAAGGTTTGTTCAAAATAATTTACCCTTGTGTTGATGTTATTCAATTTGAGGGCAATTTCGATTTCAAAAACTTTTTGTTCAATATCAAAACTATTAAACCGGATGTTGGTTGTAATATGAGTTTTAGTTTTACGATCTCTTGAAGTCTCCCAATTCTAATTTTAATATCGTCTAAAATGCTTCTTGCATCACTTGTGTTAAAAGGATTGTTTGAAGACATTTGTTCGATTTTAGAAAAAGATTTTGAGACAACTACTGGTGTTGAAACTGATTTTGAAACAGATGTTGACACTTTGTTTGAAACACTTGGTGTGGTGGAAAACGTTGATTGTCCTTTTTGAGAAACAAAAGGAAGAACATTAATTTTGTTCCATTTGTTATAATCAATAGGTTTTATTTCCGGATGTTTTTGTTTCATTTTTGATCTACTCTCCTCAGAAACGTTTCAAGCGAGTCATGCACAATTATGGGTTCATGCAAAGGTTTTCCATTGTGCAACACATTCTGAGATTTCTGAGCTTTCTTGAGAAAACAAGGAGGTGAGTTACCAAGAGCCATTTTGTGAGATGTGTGAAAAATCGGATTTACTTGATTAGAAAGCATTTTGTTTGTCTTAGCGGAATGACCCGTTGTAAGAAGTAAATTGTCCAATTTTTGATCATTTCATTTTGTCGAGAATCTCATCAAGAAGAGAATCTTCTCGTTTTGCAAAATCGATAATCAACTTCTTCTTCTCTTTTCAAGATCGAATACATTGGTTTTGTTTAGAAAGTTGGTCATTTAATTGAAATTTCCTTGTTTAAAGATTTTATTTTCAAGTTGATTCACATCAAGTGTATCATACTTGATTTGCAATTGTTTTCTCTTAAAATGTAATCTCGATAACCAATTTCTAATTCGATATTTTGTTTGTATGAAATTCATAGGCTCTGGCGTTCTCTTTGTAACTCTCAAGCTCGGTGGTCAATTTAACATTCGCGGCCTTAACCCGCGATTGACCTTCGACTTTCTCAATTTCAATGCCACATTTATGGATTAATGATTCAAAATAAGCACGTGTTTCCTCATCGGTCTTAGTATTTTGTGCCACACACCTCCACTAGGATCCACATCCGGAGTTTCGAGTTAGTATTGCTACAACTCGGATTGTCCATGTATGTATCATAAGTAGGTCTTGGCGTCGCGAGAATCTTGTTCGTCATGAGTAAACACATCAAATATGACATTGTTATAGCATGGATCAATGATTGGTACCTCGGATCTTGTATTGGTGTCATAGGCGGAGGTGAGTCGACTCGGTGTCATACTTAGCTTCGAAGATTTGCCATGAAGATGCAATTCGCATTGAGTTCCTCGAGGTCTTCCAATTCATCCACAATAGCGAAAAAGTCATTTTCCTCGAGACTCAAGCTGTAACCCGCATCTAGCTTATCGCTAACAAAGCGACTTTCGAAGAAAATCACCATTCTTTTGTGCGGCTTAGTGGGACAGTTTCTTGCCATGTGACCCACTCCTTGACAGTTATAACACTTAATCGATTACCACGATTCACATTTCCATAATTCCCAACGATTGGGCGCAACATTCCCATTCGATTACCCATCGCTCTATTCCCAACATTCGACCCATCGATTTCCAACATTCGACCCAACTGATTACCACGACACGGAGCCGCTGATTACCCATACGAAATCCAAGTAGCATATCCTGCCGATTCCCAATAACTCCAACCATTTGTCCTTGATTACCCATATTCACACCGGTGTGCAATTTGCACATTGCAGTGTTTGACGAAATCCTTTGGTTGTTGTTAGTTGGTGTGGAATAGCGACTTTTGAGTCGTTCCCAAGAAAGAGTATATCATTGCAATGTCGCTCGGGTCATTTTCGGGATCGATGATTCCTTGTTCTGGTATTGTTGTTCGGATAGAATTGTTGTTGTTGTTGTGGAATGAATTCGCAAGTTGTTGTTGTTGGAAGATGATGAAGCTTGTTGTTGTGTATTCTTGAGTTTGAGTCTTTGCAATGAGTGCCAATGGATCATGATTCTTTGCCAATCTTTCTTTCGACTTCATTCACTTGACTTGGTTTTGTTTGAGAAAATCATTGATTGATCAAAGTTCACCGATGTAAGTCTTTTGTTTGGTTGACAATAGTGACATATCGTCCCCATTCTTACGGAAGATTGTTCAGAACTTGATGTTTTGAGCGATAGTTACGGGTGTCGACTTGTTTCGATTAGCTCATTCATCAAAGTGCAAAACCTTCCATAGTATGATTCAATGGATTCTCCGGAGTGGAAGTAAACTTTTCCCATTCGATTAGCGACTTGTTCTCCATGTCTTGTTGACCAATTTCGGTTCCATGACAAAGCCGTCTAACACGTTCCCACATATCAGCGGTTTCACAACTGTCTCACCGCAACAAAGATGTCTATTGGTAAACCCGGTTGGACAATATGAATTGCCATATCATCGCATCGACTTGCTTTTGATCCTCTGCGGTGTATTACGATTCGGTTTGAGTATGAAAAGATGGTGGGATGTCGGAGTTCCATGGTCTTGGATTTGTCGAGGCTTGAAGGGTCCATTCGAATGGAGTTAATCATGAGTTTTCCATTAGGTTTAGTCTTGATGTAACAGACATACGACTTGACCATTGAAGATAACCACCTTTGCCAACATAGGAGGTCGGTTTCGGCACCATTGCATGAATGTCTTGTTGAGTAGCCATTGATGAAGGTATGATCGATAAAGTTGATGTAGGATCGATTCAACGATAAAGGAGTTGTGGTTGATGATGATTAAGCTCGGTTGAGGTGATTACGAAAGTCGTACTAAATAAACTCGGTTCTTAAAATTTTCGCCCAAAATTTGAAATTCACTATAAAATCAATTCTAAGGTCGTATGAAAATTTGAGTTATGACAATTTTGACGCAAAATTTGACCGAAAATTTGAATTTAGGCCCAAAATTTGAATTTTGACCAAAATTTTCACAGATTAAACCAAAATTTGAATCTCGTAAAATTGAACGTTTAGTCTCCTCAAAATTTAAATTTTACTCAAGTTTTCCGCCAAAAACTCTATGCGTAGAAAGAGCTTAGGCGAGAAACACAAGTTACGAGTAGAAACTTAGGCGAGGATCTTATCGTGGGATCTTATGCGAGGTTTAAAGTTACAGTAGAAAAGTTAAGCGTAAGATTTAGCTTATGCGTAAGAAAAACTTAGGCGTAAGAAAATGCTTATGCGTAAAGTATTCTACGCGTGAAGTCGAAACTTATGCGTAAGATTAGGGTTTGCCCAAAATCCTTTACACTATCACGATGTAAGAGATATCCAAAGTCGAAGTGTTCCACACACTTATCCAAGTGAGGAAGCACCGAGTCACCGTTAGAGCACGAAGATTCTTCACCAAAAGTTACGAGTAGAAAACTATCGTAGTTGACTTTCTTACGAGTAGAACTAGGTATTGACCTACTCGTAAAAATTTTCCAATGATTCAAACTATGCGTACTTGGACTTGAGGTCCGTTCCCTTGGTTTCCAGACATGGTGGGTTGTTCAACGATACGTATCTCGGGTACGTTTGCTTGGTTACTGATTCTGAGCTTGCGAGCAGCGCATGCACTTCTAAAACAATACTTTCAATTAAAACAAGACCGAGGCAAAACACGGTGAACTTAAACCAATAATCCCACGTGAAATGATCACTTCTATAAGTAAAACGCACAAAGGAGCGGAGAGACTTTTGAGGTCGTGAAGCTTATTAAAACCCGTCTCTTTTCACCGCAATTTAATGTCGGGCCGTCCTTATACCCTCACACGGTTTGTTAAACCGATAAAAGTAAACCAAAACACGAGCGACACAAAGGCAAGTTTTAAATCTTTAGTTCGGGAACTTATAATGATAACACCTCGGTTGAGAATGTTATATTGATTGTGTCTTCTATATTATTTAAAACAACAAGGAAAATCTTTTGTATTTTTAATCTTTTACATATATATACAAAGAAAAGAAAAATATTTTGTATTTTGTATTTTATAAAACAATAACTTCACGAGGAAGGTTCTTCAAGTCACTAATCGCAAAAACTTCACGATATTGTCGCAACACACCTCCCCGGCAGCGGCGCCAAAATTTGATTCGTGTAAAGTGAGTGGTGAAAAACACAATATCAATATATATCAAATTAACCGTAAAATTCGACAAATCAACCCTTTAGGAAAAAGGTTAACGTGCCAAATATTACGGGTGTGATAGAAGTGATACCGGAAAAGTGGTTTCCCGGGTCGTGTCCCAACGAGGTGTGAATGGAAGGATTCGTTGAGTTTCGTGATTTGAACTTGAATTGGTTTTTAATGATTTGTTTGATTTGAATTACGTTCTACGAATTAATTAACGGGAAAGTAATTAAGGCAAGGGAACCCTAATAAACTACAAAATAACTACTACTAAGCCTAAGAAATGTTAAAACGAAGCTAAACTAAGTCCTAGAGTGCTAAAACGTAAAAACGTAAAAACCGGCAACCACCCGAGCCATAAACGTAAAAGTTTTGCAATTTAAGGGCTACGGGTGTGAAATCAATTTTCCTACGTTCTAATTGACTAAAAATAATTTTAGAAAAAGACCGGGTATTTTTTTGACTTTTAAATTATTTATTATGAATTAAAAACTAATTTAATCTAATTAAATTATAAAGTATACTAAATTAATTTAGAAAAATCTGAAAGTTTCACAGAAAATACTTTAAGCCTAACTGATCTTAAGAAAAATGAAAAAGGAGTACACTGCTTTTGGAAATAAGCAACTAAAAAGCCAAATAAGCTATTAATGCTAAAACTGAAAAATGTATATAAGAGATTTGAAGTTGTAAAGTGTGACAAGAAAAGACCCAAGGGCGCTTTGGTATCCAGGTACACACTATCATCCCAACATAAGGGAGAGGTCTCAGGTTCGACCCCTGCCTCTCCCTTTTTGCAAAATATTTTTTTTTTCAAATTTTCTTTTTGAAACTTAAAGGTGCAATGAAAATAAGCTATTTTAATGAAAACCAACTTTTCAAAAAGCTAGCAATAAGCAGTTCAGACTGCTTATTGTTTTCAGTTTGAGACAGTTAAGCACAACAGATCTTAAAAAAAACTAAACAAACATCCCTTTTAAGCAAACAACCAAACTCCCCTTATACATTTTTGAGCAACTGAAAAGCAAATGCAAACAGTTGGATAAGCAACACAAAGGAGAAATAAGCAGTGGGGGTTATGAATAAGCTAAGGATAACTAAACTAAGCTACATAACAAGGATAAACAGTAGGGAGATTAAACTAAACTAGGGGAAAATCAGTTGGTAAAAATGAGCTTAAACTAGGGGAGTCCTAAGTAACTAAGATGAACTATACTAAGCTAAACTAACTAAAGTATAACTAATAAGCAGATGACAAAACTTGATAAGCTAAAATAAAAAGCAAATGGTGACCTGTTGCTATTGTGCAGGTTGAAAACAGCCTTAGGGGACCTGTTTAGAGCTTATTTTGAGCCACGAAAAGATCTTCCAAAGCCAATACAAGCTACACAAATTTGAGTTAGCATAACCAAGATTATAGAAAAACTGATTGAGGCCAAGAAAGAGGCTTTTAACAGCTTGGAAATAAGCTGTTATCAGCTCATTTTGGCCACATTCTCAACTGATGCGGCTTTAAAAAAAAGAGTGAGGGACAGTTTTGAACTTCAATTTTAAACAAGTTAATTGCTAGTTTGATGCACTAAAATGGGAGCAAACTGAGTTGGGGACATAAGGACCCTAGAAACATAAGTTATGCTAAATTTTGAACATCAAGTAGACTGAAAAATAAGCCCAAGAACAAGAACCTGCTGCTCGTCTGTCACGTAAATGACAGAAATGATTTTGATCTTCAACTTGATTCACATAAAACTATTTCAAGCTAAACTCAAACTTGTAAAAGCGATTAGTTAGCTAGGCGAGTTTGACCTTAAAAGTCAAACGGGTAAAAGTAGATTTATGACCATTTGCTAACTTAAAACAAACACCCTTAAGCGGTACAAAATGCTTAAAACTGCTTTTAAAGAAAACTAAATTTGGTTATTCCTTTTGTAAAACTTGAACTAGTAGCTTACCACGAAACTTATAACTTAATGAACTAAACAAGCACTATTGAAATGAATTTGTAAAAGAGACCTTTTCATTAATTAAATAAAACTACACTTGAAATTTTAAGATTACAAATAGAAAAGCGAATTTAAAACTAAGACTAGGGTGCCTTATAACTTTGGCTACAATCCACTATTTATACTACTAAGATAGGTCTTCAATCTCTTGTCTTGTGCTTCCGTGTGAGTGCAACCAAGCAAAGACCAAATTTGTGCTTTCTATCCATCAATCCCGCCATCCAATAAGTAGGTATAGATGGGAACAACCGAGCCATCTATTGGTGCTTTTAGACTTGGATTGCCATGGTGGCGATGGGAAAAGTGTGGGAAAACAGTGAGTGGGTTTGGGATTTGGGGGTGACTGGGTAAAAGGGTTTAAGGTGAGGTTGAGTGTCTGGGTTATGGTGATGTTGGGTAAAGGATGGTTTAGGGGTTTTGGGTTTTGGAGAAAGCAGGAAAGGGGAAGGAGGAGGGAAAACAAATGGGGCGTTTATATTATTGGTGATGGGGGGTCAAAATGGAAGGGAGGTCAAGTGGAAAAGGGGGTTCAAGGGGAAAAGGTTTGGTATTTTAATCACAAGGACCAAATTTGTAATTCATCCAAACTAGAGGGACTGAAACTGCATTTTTCCAAAATTTATCAAAAGGACCTATTTTGACAAGTTTAATTTTCCCAAGGACAAAAAATAATAATTTTCAAATTAAAAATGTCCTGGGTAATTTCTGTCAATCTTTGAGATTTCAGGGACTAAAGTTGCCATTTTGCAAAATTGAATTTTATAAGGCTAATTTTGACAACTTGAAAATCACGAGGGCCTTTTATGAAAAATTAACTTGTTTTGAATAACCAGGACTAGATTTGACAATTTATGCATAAAATACGCCTAAATATTTTTACGTCTTTTGAGACTTTTCAAAGTGTTTTTGACTGTTTTTACAGTGTAGAAGGAACAAAAATGATGAGTATTTACACACTCATCAAACCCTATGTTGATGTAACCGTCATCAAGGCGAATGATGTGAAAAGTTTGGCAAAACTCTATGATGATTCTAGGAAAAATAACCTCATCGATTTTGTAAAGAAAGTCGGGGTTGATGTTGGTAAAGCAAGGAATAGTGATGTTATCGGTGAAGAAAGTATCTAGAACAACTCGACCCTCATGAATTGCACGAGCCTCAAGATTTTCATAGATTTTCTGGACATGTTCAGGTAATTGAGTATTGTTGTAGAGTTTCGGGAGATAGGATTTAGTTCTTTGGTAGTCATCTTGGTATGGACTTGGCATTTTGACACCCAAAATATAATAAGTTGATTTCAATATCACAAATATAGCAGTTAAGATTCTTTATAAATCAAGTCTAGTGTGTGCCTAAATGCAAACTATGTGAAGACGCGATTATCTCGACTCAATTTTAGAAATAACTAAGTAAAATTGAACTAACTAGATTTTGAGATAACCCAAAGTTCATCTTGTAGATTTGATATTGCTCACTTAGATGTGGTGAACATACATATTAGTTATGTATATTCTACAATATTAGAGAGATCATCGTGCATGAATGAAAACATTTTTAGTTTGTATTAACAATGAAATGAAAATAGTTTCATGATTTTCCTAGTCGTGTATATTGTAAAACTGAGGTCGTCCCAAGAGCTATGTGAGCGGATTCTAATTAAATCTAGGTGTCACTAGTTTTAACTGGTTTTAGGATTGAATTGATCATTAAACTAATAAACAAGAAATAAATGCGTGAATTAAATAAAGGTTGTGATCAATAGAGGAAAAGTGTGCTAACCTAATTACTCATCCTATCGTGTAATGTTCATGTTTTATTACTTCCAGTTGATTCAAGTGGGGGTTTAAGTCGCTAGGACAGCATTTGGTTAGTTCGTCCTAACCTATCAACAAAGGCTCCTACCCGAGGTCAAGATTCTACCCTTGATAGTCGAGTGGTTTTTAGTCACCTAAGCCAAGTCATTAAGTACCCTACATGCAAGATTCGAAATAATGAGTGCCCGGGCGCTAGCATCTTAGACACTCATCTCTAACTTCTTAAGTTCATCCAAACAACCGGTGATCATTTGGTCAGTTCGCACAAGCGAGGAAGGATCGTCAGTTGGTCAATTTTTACCCTCCCCAACTCTACCTAACTACTTAGGGTCAGTTGGTCAATTCTCCTAAGAAACTAGATACGACCGCAATTCGAAACTACCGAAGCTAGGGTAACTACCAACGAACTATGCATGTATACACTAGAAAAAATTATACGGAAGCATGAAAACATAAACAAGACATTTAAGGAATCATAACTAGGCTAGCACCAAAGGTGCTTAGCCGATCATACTAAAAGAAACAAAGAATTCAATGTTTAACATAATGAAATACATGAATCGAAAGTAAAAGATAAAATGATCGCTAATGCTTATCGTTAGGGAGTGATTTCTCCTTTGGAGATGGCTCCGTATGCTCAGAATGATCTGCCTTTGGATCCATCTTCACGTTCTCTTCCTTTTAGTTGTGAGTGAATGATGTGAAATGCAGAAATTAGGGCTGGTATTTATAGGCACGATCTAGTTACGGCGTAACTTGAGTTGAGAGTTACGCCGTAACTTCAGTAATTCCTCAAATAATACTCTCGTTAAGCAGGTTACGGCGTAACACTTGGGAAAGGTTACGCCGTATCTTCAATACAGGTTACTTTTGCAAGGACTATGGCATAATCTTGTGAGGAGTTACTGCGTAGTTGATGGAGGCACAAAACATTTCTTGACCTAGTTGATTACGGCGTAACCTTAGTTGGGAGTTACGCCGTAATTGATGTAAAGTTGGTCTTCTGAGTCAACGCACTAGCTACGGCATAATGTGAGAGAGAGAGAGTTACGTCGTAGCTTCTTCACAGTTGGCATACTAACATAAATCTTTAAGAAAATCTCCAAATCCGCGTCTCATAAGCTCCAATGCTCGTAATTTACCTAAAAGTGAAATATAAAGGAATACAAGCGTAAATCCATATAAATGATATAAAATATGAGCATTATCGGGGGAAATTGACACTTAAAATTCTGGACTATTTGATGTTATCAAATATCCCCCTGCTTGATCTCTACTTGCCCTCAAGTAGACCTTATTAGAAAATTTTCTAAAAGGATATCCCCTATTACCTGGAAGATATGAGTTTAAAAAACCCTTATGCTAGAATACATCAAAGCCGAACTGTTGGAATCACTTGTAACTAGTATTATCAAGTGCTAGTCATTACTTGTAATAGTTTGCTTAATTAGGCTTATAAGTATGTAATTAATGGCTAGGCTTATGTAGTAAGCCCATGAGCCTATGCAAAGGCCCATAAGGCCAAGGGAAGGGATGCCCTAGATCCCTTGCCTATATAAACAATGTAACCTCTTATTTGAGAGGTGTTGGTTCTTTCATTAAGCTTAAACCTTTCATTATTGTCTTGTGTGTGAAAGTCCCATCCGTCCCTCATCCTCTCTCTTTTTCTTTATAAATCAAACATACTTGTGTTCATATTATGGTGACCTAATAGTGGTATCAATCGCCATCTAGCTGGGTGAAACATTTTGTGTTTGAAGTTTTGTAGCTATACGCGTAAGTTTGTTTGTTCTAAACATTTCACACGCTTAAAAACTTTGATTTTTTCACTAAAAACCTCAAGATTATTGTGTTTTAAGGTTTCTATAGTGCTTAGCATTCTAGTTTTAGCAAAAAGTTACAAACTTTACGTGTTTTATTGCGTTTTTTCACTCGTTTTTGAATCGGTATTCATCTTTACACATAAGCTGAAAAATCACTTTGATTCAACAAGTTCAAAAATTTCTTGTTATTTTAGTGTTTTTGAAGCTGTTTCATCATTAAAATCGAGTGTACAAAGCGTTTTGGTGCTTAAAAATTCATTTTGGTCATTTCTGTTGGTTTTACGCCTAAGCAAAACCCTTTTCTTAAGCCTAAGCAAAACCCTTTTCTTACGCCTAAGAAAACCCTAGTTTTACGTGTAAGCTTACGCCCAAGCTAGAGTTTACGCCTAAGCAGACTTTACGCCCAAGGAATCTTCATCAAATTCTTCAAAGCTGTTTGTAACTCAGTGTTTTCCTTGCTTGGATAAGCTTGAAAAACACTTCGACTTGTGGATATCTCTCTCACTTGGACAAGTGTGAAAGATTTTGGTTACAAACCTAATCTTACACCTAAGCTATTACTTACGAGGAAGCCTTTACGCCTAAGACTTATCTTACGCCTAAGGTTCTTTACTAATAAGCATTTAGTTTACGACTAAGATTACGTTTAACCATTAAGTTTACGAGTAAGATACTCTTACTAGTAAGAAGAAAGTTTACGCTTAAGGAGGTTTACGCCTAAGCACTCAGTTTACGCTTAAGCACAACAGTCTACGCCTAAGGATTTTTACGCCTAAGTACATCTTCAACAACAACATCGAGTTTCATTCGACTACAAAGATCCATCATCAACACAAGTTTCAAAGATGTCTCAACCACCCTACTCCAACTACTTTCCTCATGAATATCCTCAACAACAACAACAACAATAATATCCTCAACAACAATTTCAGCAACAACCATAACAAGTTGGAAATTATTTTCCTCATCAAATTGCACAACCACTACTACAACAACAATTCTTTCAACAATACCCAAAACAACATCAGCATGCTAACTACTTTCAATATCACTTTCCACAGAAGTATGCTATGAATGCAACAACGTAAAAGGAACCCACTTGGTTTGCAAAAATGTGTGAAGCTATAAGTAGCCAACAATCCATTCATGAAGCTGGATCCCTTGATAGACCTCCAATGCTCACACCCGGAAACCATGATCAATGGGTGATGCGGTTCTTTAGGTTATGTGATCTTAAGAAATATTGGAATCACTCCTAAACCTTATTCAAGTGTTAGTGATTCATATGTAATAGTTAGCTTAATATGGCCTTTATGTTAGTAATTATGCTTAGGCTTATGTAGAAGGCCCATAAGCCTAGGCCCAAGCCCATAAGAGAAAGGAAGGGACTAGGAGTGTTGCCCTAGCTCCCTCTCTTATAAATACATTGTAATAACCCTCACTTGAGGGTTGGTTGTTCAATTCATTTCACTTTCACTCCTACGCATAACCATTCTATATTCATACGTGTGTGTGTGTGTTATTGTTCAACCGATCATTCTCTCTTCTATATTTCTACATATTGATGCTTGTGTTACTAATATGGTGACCTAACAGTGGTATCATTCGCCAAATAGTTGGGTGAACATATTTTGTTTTTGAAGTTTTGGTCTTACGCGTAAGATCGTTCCAAACTTTGATTCGCTTAAAACGTATTTTTACACTTTTAATCCAAGATTCTTGTCCTTTCAACGCTTTAAGGTGTTAAAATATCTGCTTTTGGCAAAAGTTTCAAACTTTACGTGTGGATCATTGTTTTTAAGCTAGGTTTTTTACGTGGGTATTGTTCTACGCGTAACTGTTTTCTAAGCTTTGGATCATCAAGTTTCACACTTTTGTGTCATTTTGGTGATATTGAAGCTATTTCATCACAAAAAATCTGGTTTGGAAACATCATTTGACAGAAATCACTTATTGGCTAATTTCTACGCGTAAGAGAAACCCTAATCTTACGCGTAACTTGTCTTTGTTTTGATCTTTAGTTTCGTGGCTTACTCAGTGTTTTTCTTGCTTGGATAAGCCTGAAAACACTTCGACATTGGATATCTTTTGCACTGTGATAGTGTAAAAGATCGTTTTGGTAAAACTCTAATCTTACGCATAAGTGATAACGCTACACGCGTCGTTCGGGGTCAAGGAAACTTCCTTTTCTTGAGCAAGTTTTATAACACCCAGGCGATGAACCTAATCGTTGTAGTGTAGTAATTAGGGTGCCACGGTATTGATATCGTTCTCTAAGGGAATAGGAATGCTAGTGAGAAGTTACTACGCTAAGGTTGAGGTTGAGGAAGATTATTTTTGTATTTTTATATTTTATGAAATTGAAAGGTACGAATCTCGGGTATTGGATTTGGGGGTTGGTATTTCACCGATTACTCTACTATTATCTAATTATCTAAACTAAGGTTGTGGAGTCTATGTCTAATTTATGTGTACTGTATGATAGTTTAAAGATGTGTTTACTTAGGTTTTACTACTCCTTAATTATCTCCTATTGATGGTTGAGTTGTCACGTCCTTATTCTTAGTTGCGTTGTGTGTCTAAAGTTGTAGGGTATCGTTTCTCCCAACTCTTTGAACTTACCAAAGGGTCTCGTCTACAAAACCCACTAGGGATGATAAACTCTTACTCTAAGGCACTCTTCGGATGGTTTAGCCTACGACAACTCAGGTAATCATATTCTAAGGTTCACAAAGATGAATCAAGCATTAAGTACACAACGAATGACCTATTGCACTACTAGATCATTAATCAACTAAGATAAGAAACAAACAATCAATATTCAATAATTAAGTTTCATACTTCCTAAGCAAACACACAAATAAATTAGCCGGACATGGAGAACATGCAAGCATACACACAAATAATCAAAGACATAATTGAATTGATGAAGTAAATACTTATCTTGATGTAAAATAGGGTTTAGAACCCAACAATACTGTACAAGACACCTTAGGTTCGGTTTTAGGTTTTCACACCAAAAAGACTCCCCTTAAAACTGAAAAATTCGGATTCTATATATAAGATTACATATGCGACGGCGTCACCTTATGTTTCGTGGACGCCGTCGTGTCGCGTCATTAGGGTTTCGTCTTGCCACGTTAACCTTGCGACGGCGTCACCTTATGCCTGTGACGCCGTCCTCTTGACCTCGCCGTCTGGGTCACATCTAGGCCGCCCGAGTTGCGACGGTCTACTCCTTTAAAGCCCGACGCCGCCTCTTGAAAATACGAGTTTTGTCTTATGACCCGTCACAAAATCCCACGACGGCGTCATAGATTAAGCGACGCCGCCGTCGCTGCTTTCAGTGACTTTGAGTGTCTCGATTTTGACTTTGGCCATTTTCTTCAGTATATTCGCCTTTTCGTCAAAATAAGTGCCATTCAAACATTTTGCCTTCAAGAGACCTAAAAGTGAAAAGGAACGATATTAAGCAATAACGGATACAAAAGTGATTAAATAAGGGCTAAAACGACCCTCAAAATGGTACTTTTAAAACCTTATCAAATATCCCTACACTTGGTATTTTCTTGTCCTCAAGCAAATGTGCTTTTAGCCAATTAATTTATAAGTTAGGGGTCATGAAGCATTGATTTAAACGGTCCACAACACATATAAGCCCCATAAAGTCATAACAAGCACGGAATTACATACTAGCACCTCACATGGGGTGTTTGGATACTCACATCTCTCTCGGGTGTATATATGAAATATAACAAATAGGAAATGGAAGATAAACACTCATTAACCGGTCCTAGTACATAGATTACCATAGGCTTGAGAATAGATCAAATCTCCATCGCTTTGGCGAGGAAAGACTATCAAAGAGGTCTTTTAAAGGGTTGTAATGTTAGGCTTACGGTAGGAAATAAAGGTTTGGTGGGATAGGCTATTTAGTGGTGGCAAGTCAAAATCTCTATGTTACAAGCATACGAAGAATGGCGTTGCTAAGCCAAGACTCGACACTCTAAAACTCTAGGCAACGAAATAAACAAACATAAATTTAAAGGATAGATGTAGGATGGTAGCCAGTATGTTTTTTTTTTTTTTTTTTTTTTTTTTTTTTACTCTATCTTTTATTATTATTATTATTATTTTTTTTCTTTTCTATTTTTTTCTCGATTTTTTTTTTTTTTTTTTTTTTTTTTTCATACACTTTTACTCTACCATCCTCTACGGTAACATCAAAATGATAGGGATTTATAGGCACATCCCTACACTTGAGTTTTATTACTCTAACACTAATTTGACCCGAATTGAAAAGATCAAAACACTTGGGGTACATTATTATGCAAACAAAGGGAATTTGAATTTAACGTTCCCTTCCCGTCATTTCACAAACTTTAACTTTTCTCATGAATCCCAATCGTCCCAAAACTGTATACAAGGGATATGACTCGACTTAGCAACTCATGCAAGCAACCAGATAATTGAACTAAGGGTTTTGGGTGATAACAATAATGTACTAAAAGTGAGTGTATATAGGGTAGGCTAAGGCGATTTGGGTGTATATTTAGGGGTGGGGTGTAAACAATGCTCTTCATTGATATTCCGGAAAAACCGAAACATCACGAGAACCGCGAAAAGGATAGGCTCTGAGGGGTTAACTAGGGGTATCGTGTACTAAAGATGAGTACAACGCAAAGGGTGTGGGGAATTACTCAACCAATGTGGAAGAAGTAATTATATTACAGGTATCAAACAAGGGTTTATCCTAATGCCTCTTATCATTTAGTTATTCCTAACTACACAAGTGTAGCCTCACTTGCGATCTCGAAATGCATCACAAAACAAGTTCTAGAATCTAATATACTACCGGTTCACACTCTAAGCATTGAAGATGAATGCTTTAATTCCTACTAATCTAAGGGTGATCCTCACATTTTGGGTGGAATTTAAGTGGTAAAGGGTTTTTGTGCTAGTCATGCAACTTCCTATCCATGAGACGCTTTTGTTAAGACTAATGGCCCACTTCTATATGTCATGAAAAAATTTTAAATTTGGTGCCAAAATTACCCTAACCGACATTTTCTCATGGTTTATTACACAATCACAATTGGACAAAGCAAATAGTCAATGATAAGCATAGTTTCAAAGTTCCGTTTATTTTTCCTCCTACACTTAAACCGAACATTGTCCCCAATGTTCCCGAAAAGTATCAAAGTTATGATAATGGAAGGTAATTAAAAACGAAAGAAACTAATACTCCCCGATTAGCTCGGTAGGATCCGTGTAAAGTGGTGGTTAAATCCTTTTCAAGAAGAATTATTGCGTGAAAAGCTCCTTCCAATCTTATGTAACTTCTTCTTGACAAACTAAACACGCACACTTGAAGAAAACGAACGAAACCTTCGCGTAAAATCGGCGGTAATAATATATATAAGACTCGATTTAAACTAGGATATAATGCTTGTGGAATGGATGTTTATAGAATTTCTAAGAAAATTAAGACTGGAAAATTCCAAAATTTATAAGTAGCTCGTAAAACGAGAAAAAGTAATCGATGTTTTACTCCTTCTGGCGCGTCAGTTGCAATCTGACGCCGTCAGTTATCCCGACAAAAGCGGTGCGATTTTCCGGAAAAATTCGGAAAATTTACATCTTTAGAATCGGAAAAATTTCGCAAAAACATCCATTATGACTCGATACAAGCATTTGACTCGAACAAACAAACATATATATCTTTTAGTTAATTGTTATTCTCATGTTTACGTTTCTTTTGAAAGCGTGTGTAATCCTCCTACACTTATCCCTTATGTAAAATACCTTTATATGCAATTAAGACGAGGTTAAAAACAAAATAAAGCATTTTTACAAATTTAAACATGAGGATAAACAATTAATAAAAGATACATGACACTAACAAGCAAACAATTAAGCATGGGTTGCCTCCCACGAAGCGCTTTTCTTTATTTAAGAGTCTTGTAGCTAGACTCGAAGTCGTGCTCCTACGTTTTTTCGTTTTGCATCCTTAATGAGAATTCTATCATGTTGACAAAATTTTCATCGACTCTATACCTAGGCCCTAGGGTCAAGCAATCCTTGTAATAATGCCTCCTTCTTTACCACATGAATTTATAACCTTTTTCAACATCTTCCTTGCTTTTGTCCTCAAAAGCTTTGATGTTGTCTAGATCATAAATGGACAAGTGGCCATACTCAGTTGTTTTCCAAGGCATCCTATAGGTGATCTCATCGGTTCCTTCCTTAAACCTAACTGTTCCATCATGCTTGTTATGGCTCATTCTAGATGTTTCAACAAACGGTTTCCCTAGCACTACTTGGGATAAACTATAGTCAATGACGCATCCTATATCTTCTAGGACCATAAAATCAACTAGGTAGGTGAAATTTCCTATAAAGACATGCACGTCCTTGACTCTTCCCACAAAGTTGCAAACTCCTCCTGGATACTTAGGGTCTCTCCTAATATTGAGTCGCTCATTCATAATGTCATTGTAGATAGCAGATGACATTACATTGATGGGAGATTCCGTATCTATGTAAGCGTGGTCGACACTCCTATATCCGATCATACAAGGGATTTTTAGGTTCCAGGGATTTCCCCTCCTTATGCGAGGCTCGAAAGGTGGTCTTGGAAAATTAACCACGTTATGGTGATAAGCGGTTTCTTTCCCTTTAGGGTATGAATCAAAGTACTCCCTAAGTTCTTCCTCCTCCTTACTACCCTCCATAATTTCTAACACCTTATAATCTCCTTCTTCTAGATCATCATCCGAATCACTTGTAGTCGAATCACTATCTAAAGGTTGATCAGATTCCTTAAGGGCTTCCTCGAGTGTATTCTCAATTATCATATTTAATTTCCTAAGCTCTTCAATTTCACTCATGATACGGGCTCGAAGTTGGTTAGCAGAGGCTGGGTCAAGCAGCGGGTATTTGTTTGGTGGTGAAGCGTTGTTTGGTTGTTGGTTATCAAGTGGTGGTTGGTTATCACCTTCTATGATGAAAAGTGATGGGGTTACGAACAAAGGTCATGAAGAAGGGGGATAGACTAAGAGAAAGCTAAAAATTGAGAAAAAATTTACTTGATAGGAATCAAGCAAAGAACCTAAACGAGGTGGACTACTAACTAGCTATTCTATTCCCCGCGGGCGCCTAAAACTTGATAACGCTACACGCGTCGTTCGGGATCAAGGAAACTTCCTTTTCTTGAGCAAGTTTTATAACACCTAGGCAAGTGAACCTAATCGTTGTAGTATAGTAATTAGGGTAAGCCACGGGTATTGATATCGTTCTCTAGGGGAATAGGAATGCTAGTGAGAAGTTACTACGCTAAGGTTGAGGTTGAGGTTGAGGAAGATTATTTTTTGTATTTTTATATTTTATGAAATTGAAAGGTACAAATCTCGGGTATTGGATTTGGGGGGTTGGTATTTCTACCGATTACTCTACTATTATCTAATTATCTAAACTAAGGTTGTGGGAGTCTATGTCTAATTTATGTGTACTCGTATGATAGTTTAAAGATGTGTTTACTTAGGTTTTACTACTCCTTAATTATCTCCTATTGATGGTTGAGTTGTCACGTCCTTATTCTTAGTTGCGTTGTGTGTCTAAAGTTGTAGGGTATGCGTTTCTCCTAACTCTTTGAACTTACCAAAGGGTCTCGTCTACAAAACCCACTAGGGATGATAAACTCTTACTCTAAGGCACTCTTGGATGGTTTAGCCTACGACTACTCGGGTAATCATATTCTAAGGTTCACAAAGATGAATCAAGCATTAAGTACACAACGAATGACCTATTGCACTACTAGATCATTAATCAACTAAGATAAGAAACAACCAATCAATATTCAATAATTAAGTTTCATACTTCCTAAGCAAACACACAAATAAATTAGCGGACATGGAGAACATGCAAGCATACACAAATAATCAAAGACATAATTGAATTGATGAAGTAAATACTTATCTTGATGTAAAATAGGGTTTAGAACCCTACAATACTGTACAAGACACCTTAGGTTCGGTTTTAGGTTTTCACTCCAAAAGACTCCCTAAAAGCGAAAAATTCGGATTCTATACATAAGATTACATATGCGACGCGCCACCTTATGTTTCGTGGACGCCGCCGTGTCGCCGTCATTAGGGTTTCGTCTTGGCCACGTTAACCTTGCGACGGCGTCACCTTATGCCTGTGACGCCGTCCTCTTCGCTTTCCGGCGCCGTCTGGGTCACATCTAGGCCGTCCGAATTGCGACGGTCTACTCCTTTAAAGCCCGATGCCGTCTCTTGAAAATACGAGTTTTGTCTTCCGACCGTCACAAAATCCCACGACGGCGTCGCGATTAAGCGATGGACGCCGTCGCTTCGCTTTCAGACTTTGAGTGTCTCGATTTTGACTTTGGCCATTTTCTTCAGTATATTCGCGCCTTTTCGTCCAAATAAGTGCCATTCCAGCATTTTGCCTTCAAGAGACCTAAAAAGTGAAAAGGAACGATATTAAGCAATAACGGATACAAAAGTGATTAAATAAGGGCTAAAACGACCCCTCAAAATGGTACCTTTTAAAACCTTATCAATAAGCTTAAGCTTACGCGTAGAATAACATTACGCATAAGATTCTTCTTACGCCTAAGCTCTGTCTTACGCATAAGGTAATCCTACGCCTAAGGTTTCTACGCTTAACTTTCTGTTTACGCATAACTTTAGTGTTTTCTCATTACTTACGCGTAAGCTAATCCTACGCGTAACTATTGTTGTTACGCGTAACTTTGGTGTTTTTACGCATAAGTGTTATTTTGCCTTCACGTGATTTCTACGCCTAAGGATACTTCATCAACAACGGTTCATTCGACTACAAAGATCCATTTAACAACACAAGTTTTCAACATGTCACAACCACCATACTCTAACTATTTTCCTTACACTTATCATCAACAACAACAACAACAACAACAACAACTAAGTCCACAACATCAACAATTTAATCATCAACAACAAATTTATCAACAACAATTTAATCAACAACATACTCCACAACTTGGAGCAATTCCCCCACTACAAATGGTTCAACCACCACCTAGTCTTCAAGTACAACCTTACACAAACTTCTACAACCAACATCCATCCAGGAATACTATGAAGGAACCGACATGGTTTGGCAATATGTGTGAAGCCTTAAGTAGCCAACAATCAATTCATGAAGCTGGCTCACTTGATAGACCTCCAATGCTCACTCCCGATAATTATGATTAATGGGTGATAAGGTTCTTTAGGGTTTGTGATCTAAAGAAGCCACATTGAAAGTTCTTAAAGAAGGTCATTATGGAAGGTCCATTTCAGTTGCCTACTGTTATTACACCCGCAGATCCAGATGCCAATCCACCAAGAGATGCTGTCACCAACATTACAACTATCTCAGACCTCACTGGTGATGAACTTCTACACTTTGAAGCCGATAAACTAGCAATGCAACACATCCTTTTGGGACTACCTAATCCGATCCTTTGAAGTGTTGATGCTCAAAAGACAGCTAAAGCAATGTGGGAACATATTCATCTACTAATGGAAGGCACAACACTCAATCAGGAAGATATGGAATCCAAAATCTATTTGGCTTATGAACACTTCATGATTGAACCAGGAGAGACATTAGAGTCATATCATCATCGTTTTTCAGATATCATTAATGATTTGGACAAACACAACATCATCATGCCACAATTGTCATCAACACTAAGTTCCTAAGTAGCCTTGGTCCGAATGGAGAAGTATGTCATCTTTCTCCGTCAAGCTAAGAACCTTCATCATGCTACATACGGATTGTTGTACGACTATTTGAAGCCTCACCAAAAGAAGTTGACAAAGAAAGGACTATCCGTGGACTCCCAACTTCACGGTCAATTCTCGATAATCAACAACTTGCTTTGTGGGCTCAAACTAATCTTCCTCCTCAAACATTTCAAGAACCGGCTCCTCAACCAATCTGTAACCATCACACCATATGATCGACACAAGAACAACCTCAACAAACTCAATTGGTTCCATACAACAACAACAATGCTCAAGCACTTTACGGTGAAGTCGATGAGGACTCGCCGCTTTCGATGAATTGCAACAAGGATTTGTTATGATTGCTAAAGCCTTCGGTCGGTATACAAACAAATCCAACAATCGCATTCGCTCCTCATCCAACACAAGGAATCAAGCTCATGTGAACAATGGACGTGTTGAAGTTCGTAACCGTGGTTATGGTCGTCGGATGGGAGGTGGTCAAGGGTTTAATGCTATTAGAAGGAATAACTGTGGTGCTCCACAACAACAGAGAGCTCAAGTGGTTGAGCAGGGAATGCTCGAGAATGGGGTTAATGGTCTTCGTTGTTATAAGCGCAATGAAAAGGGTCATCGGCTAATGCATGTCCTAAGCCGAGGACAAGAGGCGATGCTTATCACAAAGAGGCGTTGCTCTTGGCTCTTAAGGATGAAGTGGTGGAACTCTTACAAACAAGGAGCGAGCTTTATGGCGGATGCAAATTCGATGATGATATGGAGGACTTGCGAGCTAATGCAAAGAAGATGATGTTGATGGCACAAATGCAAGCTCTACACATGAGTGACACATGCCCTGTGTATGACACACGATGGCTTGTCTCGTGTACCGAACAAAATATACTCATCCCTAATCGATATCTCCGCCAATTTCTCCATCCGACCGGGATCAGAGTGTTCAACATGAGCAATCCACATCTCATTCCGATGATTATCAAATAGATCCCGTAGTTATATTTGACGATCAAGACGACCTTATGGGTAATATTGATAATCAAGTTGACTCCGTGATTATATTTGAGGATCTAAATAACAATCATGTTGAGACTCACGTTGAACAAAATGAGCTTCGGTCTAATAGAGAAATTGAGCTCCTGACCTTAATTAAAGACCAACACTCTCGGTTGGAAATTTACACGAAATTAAAAGAGAAAAATGCACTGTTAATTAGGGATAATGAAAGCTTAATTCGACAAATCAATTTTTTCAAAACTCAAGAAAAACGTGAAGAAGGTTTTGAAGTCGCTTTTGCTAAATCTCATCAAAATGAAAAATCATTAGAACGACAGATACGTGATCTAGCCGTTTCCAAGAATGCTTTGTTGTCTCAAATAGAACAACTGAAACATGAACATAAACAACAACTTAACACTCTTACTTTGGAAACTCAAAAAACCAAGGCTGAGTTGTTAACTTGTCAAAAACAGTTCTTAGAGTACAAACACCATTCCACGAAACGAATAGATAACTATCTTGAAGAAATTGTCGACTTACAAACCAAAATCAAAGAGTTTCGAAATGTTGTTTATAAACATGGTGAGTCAATCACAACCATTCAAAAGTTTACTTTTAAACCTAATCCAAATGGATATGGACCAATACTTGCTGATTACAAACCTAAGTTTTCAAAGAGAGCATTCAAACCAAATCCGAAGTTTACGGTGCAGAACATAGAATTGATGATTCAATTATGACTGTTGTTGAATATAATCGCATGGAGGAATTAGATGCAGATGATGAGAGTCGGTCAAAAATGGAAAATGTCGTTTATAACAAACCATTTAACTATTCAAAAGCCGTCACTTTTGTCAAACAACAAGATACTTCTAACAAACCTTTTGTTATCACACCAGTTTCTGAAGTTAGTCCCAAATCCAATGGTGCACAAATTAATGGTCCTTTACCTTCACTTAGTGAAGTTAAAACAAAAGCCGAAAGTTTTCGAGTTATAAAATACTTTGACACTTTCTTATCTGACCTCAAAATTTTGGAAGGGGAGATTGAATTTCATTCTGAAATAAAAGTTGAACATTTTCAATCGCCAATGGCGCGAGAACATAGAGACATTCTTCAGAAAAGACTTTTACCCCATGTAAAAAATTTGAAAACTTGTGCACACTATTGGGAAAGGGATTTTCACAAGGAACTTGGTCTCATGAAAACAGTTTTTGAGAAAACAGAAACATCAATTTCAAATACTAAACGTAAAAAGAAATTGTTGAGAAAAGATGTTGATCGACTCTTGGAAGATGTTATCTCGGCCGATATCAATAATCTTGTTGTATTACAATTTGTTGCATATGCATCCGATCATATCTCTCACGATTCATGACGTTGTTGATATTGTTGTGAATATCGATAATGTGCATCGATCGAGTCTTTAAAAGCGAAAATGAACGATCGTTAAACGAACTTTCAAATTCAAAACGTCGTCTTCAATGGTGTCAAAAAGATTGTCAAAATCGTGAACTTGCTTTGCAAAACAAAATCCACCAGTTGCAATCAAAAACATTTAATCCTAAAATTGAGCATCTGGATGATCAAAACGTGTCTTTGAAATGTCAAATCTCAAAATATGAACAACAACTTGCAACCGTTAAAAAGGAATATGGTGTCATATTTGATTTACTCAAACAGACTCGTAATGAAGCATCAAACAAACTTGATCATTATCTTGCACACACTAAAGAAGTCATGCATTTTTCTGGGAAAGTATGAACAAGTTCAGCCTAGCATCATTAAGAAAATTACACCAGTAACACTTAGCAAACGTAAACCCAGAATGCCTACCGACAAAACACAAGATACTAATGTGTTTCCCCTCACCAAACAGAATAGTTGCCTCTTTTCCCAACGTCCGCACTTCACGACCTAGAAGCAATACAAGGAAGAATAGGAAGTTGCGACCTAAGAAAAGATTAATAAAGAATCTTCAAGTAGAAGAACACCCTAGGACTTTGAATAAGACTCAAGTTGCACCCACTTTAGATATTGCGTCTGACAAATGTAATGGAAAAAGTGTTGTAACGAATGCTAAACCTTTAAGTACTTTTGATATTCAGTCTGATGCTTCTTGTGTTATTTGTCGAAAAAGTATGCTTTCTGATTGTCATGACAAATGTGTTGCTAGAGCTATCTTGTCTCGTTTAAGGAATCCTAAGAATCGTAATACATCTAGGCCCACTAATGCTTCTAAGTCTGTGCTTGGTAAACCGCCCTCCTTACATTCTAATAAACGCATTGTTGGAATCACTCCTAAACTGTATTTCAAGTATTTATATTTCATATGTAATAGGTAGCTTATTATGGCCTTTATGTTTGTTTAAGGTCTAGCTTATGTAGAAGGCCCATAAGCTTAGGCCCAAGCCCATATAAGAAAGGATGGGAACTAGGAGTGTTGCCCTAGCTTCCCTCCTATAAATACTCTTGTAAACCCTCATTTGAGGGTTGGTTGTTCAAGTTACTCTTTCACATACACTCTACGCCTAAACCTTTCTTTACTTTTACATGTGTGTGTGTTTGTGTGTTGTTCAACCGCCTCTACCTCTTCTATATTACTTGTGTTTGTAAAACTAGTGACCTAACAGTGGTATCAATCGCCTACTAGTTGGGTGAATCGTGTTTGTTTTTGAAGTGGGTTTCGGTCCTACGCCTAAAACGCACCTTGATACTTTGGGTCGCTTAAAAACTTGTTTTTTTTTACACTTTTTAATCCAAGATTCTTGTACTTTCAACATTTTAAGGTGTTAAAATACTTGTTTTTGGCAAAAAGTTTCAACCTTTACGCGTGGATATACGTTTTAAGCTTGTTTTTGTTCTTGGGTGTCGTTCTACGCGCAGAACTCGTTTAGCCGCTTTGGTACATCAAGTTTCACACTTTTGTGCTCTTTTGGTACTATTGAAGCTATTCCATAACAAAAATCGGTTTAGAAACACATTTGGGCAAAATCAAAATTACGAGTAATCCTACGCCGTATTGAAACCCTAAAATTACGCGTAAGATTATCCTTGGTTTGATCTTCATTTTCGTGGTTTATTCCGTGTTTTCTTACTTGGATAAGTCCGAAAATACGTCGACTTTGGATATCTTTTGCCACCGTGATAGTGTAAAAGATCATTTGGGCAAAACCCTAAACTTACGCGATAAGCATAAGCTTACGCGTAGAAATCCTACGATAAGATTTACTTTACGCGTAAACTTGGGTCACGACAAGGTAATCCCACGCCTAACTTTTGTCTACGCATAACTTTAGTGTTTTTCCTACTTACGCGAAGCTAAAACCCACGCCAGTAACTCCTTATTGTTACGCGTAACTTTGGTGTTCTTACGCATAAGTGCTACTTGGTTCTTGTCTTTTCTACGCCTAAGGACACTTCATCAACAAAGGTTCATTCGACTACAAAGATCCATTTTACTACACAAGTTTAACAACATGTCTCAACCACCATACTCTAACTATTTCCTCACACTTATAATCATCAACAACAACAACAATTAACTCCACAACATCAACAATGGAATCAACAACAAGCAATTTATCAACAACAATTTAATCAAGAACATACTCCACAAATTGGTGCAATTCCACCACCACAAATGATTCAAACACCGCCAAGTCTTCAAGTTCAACCCTACACAAACGATTTCAATCAACATCCATCAAGGAACACTATGAAGGAACCCACTTGGTTTGCAAAGATGTGTGAAGCTTTAAGCGACCAACAATCAATTCATGAAGTCGATCACTTGATAGACCTCCAATGCTCACTCCAGAAACTACGATCAATGGGTGATAAGGTTCTTTAGGTTTTGTGATCCAAGAAGCCACATGGAAAGTTCTTAAAGAAGGTTATCTTGAAGGCCCATTTGAGATGCCATCGTCATTGTGCCGGAGATCCAACTCTTTGTTCCACCAAGAGATGAACAAACCAACATTGCTACATTGCGGCATCTAAATGCTACGTAACTTCTACACTATGAAGTCGATGAACTTGCAATGGAATACATCCTCTTAGGATTACCAAACCCAATTCTTCGTAGTGTTGATGCTCAAAAGATCGCACAAAAATGTGGGATCATATTCGTCTTCTTATGGAAGGATCAGACTCAATCGGGAGGATTTGGAATCCAAAATTTACTTGGCTTATGAACACTTCATGATTGAACACGAGAGACACTAAAGTCCTATCATCATCGATTTTCGACATCATCAATGATTTGGATAAACACAACATCATCATGCCAAGAATTGCAGTGAATACTAAGTTCATGAGTAGTCTTGGTCCCGAATGGGAGAAGTATGTCATTTTTCTCCGCTGCGAAGAATATGCATCATTCTACTTATGGATTGTTGTACGATTACTTGAAGCCTCATGAAAAGGAAGTTGATCGGGAAAGGATTCTCCGTGCTCAAATTGCTAAACAAATACATCCGGATAATCAACAACTTGCCTTGTATGCTCAATGTAATTATCCTCTCAACCAAAGAACTCAACCAATCGCTTCAAACACACCTTCACAAAGAACAAACTCAACAAAATCAATTGGTTCCATACAGCAACAATGCTCAAGCATATGTCGTTGAAGCGGATCGAGGAAATCGATCCATTCAAGCATTGCAACAAGGATTTGTGATGATTGCTAATGCTTTTGGCGTTACACCAACAAATCCAACAATCGTATTCGTTCCTCATCTAACACATGGACTCAAGTCATGTGAACAATGGACGTGTTGAAGTTCGTAATCATGATTATGGTCGCCGATGGGCGGTGGTCAAGGGTTTAATGTCGCTGGTAGGAATAACAATGAGCTCAAGTGGTAGAACAGGAAATGCTCGAGAATCGGTTAAATGGTCTTAGATGCTACAACCGCAATGAGAAGGACACTGCTAATGCATGACCAAAGCCAAGGACTAGGGCGGTGCTTATTTCAAAGAGGCTTTACTTTTGGCTCTTAAGGATGAAGTCGGTGGATCTCTCATGCATAAAGAACGAGCTTTATGGTAGATGCACTCGGATGATGATATGGAGGACTTGCAGCCAATGCATTTATTATGTTGATGGCTAATATGCAAGAGTTACACATGAGTGAAACAGACCCAATAGAGTGACATCGATGGCTTGTCTCGTGTACCGAACAAACCATCATCATATCTCGAACTAATATCTCGACAATATTCGAATCCCAAGACGGCTCGAATGTTCAAAATGAGTCATCTACATCTCATTCTGCCGATTTTCAAATAAACCTCAGTAGTCACATTTGACGATCCGGATGACCTTATGGTTTCCTTGATAATCAAATTGACTCCGTGGTTATACTTGAGGATCTAAATAATGATCATGTTGTGACTCACGTTGAACACGATGAACCTTGCCTCATCCGGATCTTGTTCTGTTACTTAAAGACCAACAATCCCAAATTGTTGAATGTGTTGCATTAAATCAAACCTTAAAAGTAAAAATGCATCGCTAACCAAGGATTTTGAATGCTTACAAATGCAACTCAACTTTTTCAAAACTCAAGAAAAGTGAAAAAGGTTTTGAAGCCGCTTTGCAAAATCTCATCAAAACGAAAAATATTTAGAGAAGCGGATCGTGATCTAGCCGCCTCGAAGAATGCTTTGTTGTCTCGAATTAGAACAATCAAACATGAACATAAAAAGCAAATTAACGCCTCACCTTGGAAAATCAAAAAGCTAAGGTCGAGTTGTTAACTTGTCAAAACAGTTCTCTGATACAAAAGCATTCAACTAATCGGGTAGATGATCTTCTTGAAGAAATTATCGACTTGCAAAACAAACTTAAAGAGTTTACAATCTGTTGTTTACAAACATGGTGAATCAAGAATGACTATTGAAAAGTTTACCTTAAAACCCAATCCAAAAGGATATGGAAAAATCTAGGCGATTACAAACCAAAGCTTTCACTAAAACATTCAAACCAACTCTCAAGTTTCCAAAGCGTAATACAAAATTGATAATACTATTATGAGTGTTGTTGAATATCATCGTCAAGAGGAATTAGATGCAAAAGACGAGAGTCGATCAAAATTAAAAATGTTGTTTACAACAAACCTTTTAATTATAAAACGCGGTCACTTTCACACACAATCGGATTCTTCTAACACACCAAGGGTTATAATCAAAACACCGAGTCTTCTAATGTTAATCCCAAAATGCATTATGCACAAACTTATGGTCCTTTACCTTCAATTAGTGAAGGAAACTCAAAACCCGAAAATCGAAATATTCTTTGATATTTTGACATTTTCATGGTCGACCTCAAAATTTTACAACATGAGATAGAATATCGCTCGAAATCAAAATTGAACACTTTCAATCGCCCGCACGAGAACAAAGAGACGTTTTAAAAATCTTTTACCTAATGTTAAAAACTTGAAAAGTTGTGCGTTAGCCCTGGGAACGGATTTTCATAAGGAACTTGAACTATGAAGGTCGTTTCGAGAAAGCGAAACATCTATTTCAATACTAAACGTAAAAGAAACTTTTGAGAAAAGATGTTGATCGACTCTTGGAAGACCTTATCCGTCTTGATGTCCATAATGTTGTGTTGTTTTATTCTTTGCCATATCCATCGATCATATCTCTGCCGATATTGTTGAAAATGTTGTAATCATTGAGAACACCGATAATGTGCTTTCGATCGAGTCTTTAAAAGTGAAAATAAACAATTACTCAACGAATATTACAATGCCAAACGTCGTCTTCATTGGTGTGAAAAGATATTCACAATCATCAACTTAGTTTTCAAAAGAAAATCGCTCATTGAGTGCAAAATCTTCGATCCTAAAATTGAGCAACTGGATGATCAAAACGTGTCTTTGAAAAGTCAAATCTCAAAATATGAACAAGAACTTTCAAAAGTTAAACAGAATATGGTGTCATATTTGATTTGCTCAATAAGACTCGTCATGAAGCATCAAACGAACTTGATCACTATCTTGCTCACACTAGAGAAGTCATGAATTTTGCCGGTAATATTCGCTCGAAAATCAAGATTTGATTCACACTATCTCTAAGTTAAGAGAAATGTTAGGAAAGTATGAACAACTTCACCTACCGTGCTTAAGAGAATAGCACCGTTACACTTAGTAATCGTGAACCTAGAATCCCTACCGCTAAATCACAAGTTGCTAATGTGTTTCCCTCTGAAACAGAATAGTTGCGTCTTTTCCAAACGTCCGCACTTCACGACCTAAGAGCACTCAATCGAAGAATAGGAAGTTGCGACCTAAGAAAAGATCAATAAGGAATGCTAAAGTAGAAGAACACCCTAGGACTCGAATAAGACTCATGTTGCTTCCACTATAGATGTTAAGGTCGGCAAATGTAATAGAAATAGTGATGTAACTAATGCTAAACCGTTAAGTACTTTTGATATTCATCCGATGCACCTTGTGTTATTTGTCGGAAGAGTATGAATTCGATTGTCATGACAAATGTGTTGCTAAAGCTATAATCTCTCGATTACGGAATCCTAAGAATCGGAATACCTCTAGGCCCACTAATCATTCTAAGTCCGTGCTTGGTAGACCGCCTTCTTTAGATTCTAAGGCAACCATTCTTTGCCACTATAGCTCCAGCCACCTCCTAAGAATGTAGTACCACCTAGTGCTTTCACTAAGACTAAAGCAAAGAGTAGTTATAGATGGCATAAATGGATATATAACACACTAGGATTTAAATGGATGCCTAAAATTATCAATGTGTGTATGTCTAATATACCGCTTGAAAACCTCTAACATTTCGTGTTCCACATCTACTTTATTCCATCCGTGTCGCCTATGTGTAATGCGGTGTGATACAGATCATTCTCGATTGTTGATAGCGGATGTTCCCGACACATGACAGCAACCTTAAACTGTTATCAAACTTTATTGCAAAGTTCATTGGCACCGCGGGTTTGGGAACGATCACTGCAGCCTATCATGGGCTACGGAGATTATGTCAATGGGAACATCGAAATCGCAGGTTTACTATGTGGAAGGCCCGGTCACAACTGCTTTCAGTTGGTCAATTTTGTGATGGAGATTTGGAGGTTGCTTTGTGGAGAAAACTTGTTTCATTCGTGATCTACAAGGAAATGACCTTATGTCCGCCCCGTAATTCTAGTCTCTACACTATCTCTATGCAAGACATGGTTGCTTCCTCTCCCATCCGCTTACTTTCTAAGGCAACATCTACAAAATCCTCGGCTATGGCACCGCTGCTCTCACATCTAAACTTTCAAACCATCACCAACCTTGCTCGACATAAACTAGTTGAAGGACTCCCACGATTCCGGTATTCAAAAGATCACCTTTGCTCACCGTGAACAAGGGAAAAGCACTCGTGCTCATTTTCCTTCAAAGGTGGAACACGACTCTCAACATGTGCTTCACCTTCTTCACATGGATTTGTGTGGCCCAATGCGCGTGCAAACGATCAATGGCAAACGCTACATCTTAGTAATTGTTGATGACTACTCACGATGGACTTGGGTCTACTTTCTTCAAGCAAAGACCAAGCTCCACAAATGATCATCACCTTTCTCACAAAAATATGTGTTCACTCCGCAACACCGTCGGGATAATCGTAATGCATAAAGGAACCGAATTTGTTAACAAAACCCTTCGTGAATTCTATGAGAAAGTGGAATTCAACATCAAACATCTATTGCACGCACACCGAACAAAACGGAGTTGTTGAAAGACTAAACCGAACATTAGTGGAAGCTGCAAGAACAATGTTAATCAATGCTAAACTTCCAGATTACTTATGGGCGTGTCGATTCATCGCATGCTATACTCAAAACCGTTCTATGATCACAAAACGCCACAACAAAACACCTTTCGAGCTTGTCCACAACTATAAACCGAACCTCAAACACTTTCATGTATTTGGATCCCTTTGCTATCCGAATAATGATCGTGATGATTTTGGAAAGCTCAAAGCCAAAGTCGATATTGGAGTCTTTATTGGATACCGTGACAATTCTAAAGGTTTCGATGAGTGTGTAAATACTCATCATTTTGGGTCTATCCGAATCGCAAAACGCCTAAAATGCTCGAATGCATCAAAATACTCGAAAATATTCCAAAATTGCATTTTATATGTTTCGGATGCAAAATGTTCAAAATCGATGAAAAATGAGCAAAGTTTGCATAATTGGCGCTTCACCCCCAAGTTTCTAAAATTGTCAAAATAGTCCCCGAGCCCTAATTTCAAAGAAAAATCACCAAAGGTCCTTTTAAATCATAAGTTGTCAAAATTAGTCCTTTGGTGAAAAATATCAAAAGTTTTGAGAAATTACAAAATTGGTCCTCAAGTTTGAAAATTGGCAAAATGGTCCTCGAAAAATTGAAAATGTCACTTTGGTCCTTGTACTATTAACACTTGTCATTTTCAGCCCTTGGAACAACTTTAAGATAATGGCGATCTGGTCCCTCGTTTTGAATTTACAAACAAGTCCCTGACTATTAATACCCCTAAACTACTTTGGACCAAGTCAAAACCCAAGTGACCCCCTGCCACAACCCTTTTGGACCCTTACCTTTGGACCCCCTTCTATTATTAAATCCCTAGTCAAACCTCCCTTGACTCCTCTTTTCCCTCCCAGTCACGGGCATCCCCTTCATCATCACAAAACCTGCACACACTCAACCCATTGCCCCTCCTCCATCATCATCCCTACTATCCACCTCACCTCAACTCCAAGGATGCATTAAATGCCCACTAAACCTAACTCTGCCATCTCCAGCTGTTAAAACAATTTTACGCCGCGGGAGTCAGGTATCGATTATCTATCGCTTAGCGATTAGTAGTTCGATACTCACTCTTTGTTCATACCATCCATCTATCATCTATATATATATCCATATTTTCTTATAAAAATCCAAAACCCAAAAAGTTTAAAAACGATAAAACACAAAAATATTTTCATTTTGTTTCTATATATGTATCAAATATAAAAAATACAAAAGATTTGTCGTTTTCTTTAATAATAACAACTTAAAAGATTACCACCGAAACCAAGGCAAAGGCACTACCTAACTGGGGTGCGACCATAATAAGTTCCCAAACTAAAGATTTAAAACTTGCCTTTGTGTCCTTGTGATTGGTGTACCTTTTTCAAAGAAGCCATTCATCTTGTGATTATTGGTAAAGTTCATCGTTGTTTTGCCTCGATTTTGTGTTAATTGATTTTGTTGTGATATCTACGCTTCGTAACCGTAAAACCCATAAAGATTCTTCTCACCCATTTTATAAAATATCTTCATAATTCCATTCCTCTCCTTAGCTCGAGATCCCTTAGAGTTAACTCTAGTGCATGCGCACTGCTCTTCTAGATCATTGAGTCCTTTGCGTGATCTAGCGTAAATTCTAAAAGACGTTCTCGTGAGACGTGTCGCCCAAATAGTCGAACCCGAGATTCGCACTATTTCAATCAACAATATGGCGTATTTAACGCACTATGGCGGAAATGCTCCAAGCACCCACCGAGGGTTATGGAGATGCCATCGCTTTACCAAGAATCAATTCGATCACTTGAATTGAAGACACATTTGATCACACTTGTGTTCACGAATCAATTCCACGGGTTTGATCGTGAAGACCCGTATGCACACATCCGTTGGTTTAACAAGTTGACATCAACTATCAATTTCAAGGATGTACCACAAAAGTTATCAAGTTGATGCTTTTTCCATTCTCTCTTGAGGACAAACCGGATTTGGTGGAAAAGAACCCCCGATCTATCGAAACTTGGGAGGATCTTGTTCAAAAGTTTGTGAATTATTTCTTTCCTCCATCAAAGACGACTAATCTTAAAAATGAAATTTCGGATTTCGTCAAAATTTCGATGAAAACTTTGGAGAGGCATGGGAGAGATTCAAAGATCTCCTCAGAAATGCCCCATCATGAATTCACGAGCTTCAACAAGTCAATATATTTTACAATGGGTTGAACGGTAACGATCAAGATTCCTTGAATGCACCGCATGCGGCAATATCTTGAATCGTAGACCTAAAGATGTGATTGAGATTTGCGAGCAAAATCAAAAGTTCCTATTTCTCGCAACAAAGTCAATACTCCTAACCCTCCCGCTTCTTCATCCAAGAACTCTTCCGAGTTAGCGACTCGATATAGCAGCTCTAACGGATGCCATCCGTTGTATGATTAAGGATGTTATGGAAATCAAAAGCGAAATTCATAAGCCGTAACTACCAAAGCCGTAAACAAGGTGTGTGAAACTTGTAGTGGTCCACATGCGTATTATGATTGTCAAGCAACCGATGCTTCCTTTTACCAAGCTCCCGTAGCTTCGTAAACCACAATCAATACCGACCACAAGTCGATCCTCATTACTGCACCTAGCGGTATGACACCACCGGTTTTTCCTCAGCATAAAACCATGGCAATCAAAATCGCTTTGTTCGAATCAAGGACAAAATTTCAATAACTCTCAAAATTTCAATCAAAACCGAACAATTTCAACCAACCATATCAAGCTCCTAATCATCAAAGTTATCAACAACCTCCTCAAGCTCCCATGCCAAATGACTTTATGAAAATTCTTGAGTCAAGCATACGCTCAATGCAAACTCGGATCAATAACATGAGAGTTGAGCTTAAAAGGAAATTGATACCACAATGTCTCTACAGACAATGAGTTAAAGAATATGATGAGCGGTTTCATGAACATGAATATGAACAAAGCTTCATCATCTTCCGGAGGACTCCCAAGCAATACAATTCCCAATCCCAATGTCGAGTTGAAAGCCGTCACCACTCATAGTGGTAAGACGCACAATGGACCTTCGACTCCTATGCCCCTCCTCCCGTAGCAATGAGTCAAGTTACCAAGGATACAACGGACAAGGTGCAATTCTCAAGCCCACGGCATCAAGACACGTCCCACCTTCGGTAGTCCAAGCTTTAAGCACGGAACCCGACGTTCAAGAAAAATCCTGAGCCGTAAATAACTTCCATCCCGGCTCAAAAGTCTAGTCGACTTCCTTACCCATCAAGAATGAATGATGAGAAGCTCAAAGACAAAACAAAGAGCAAATGGAAATTTTTTCCAAATCTTCAATGAGTGCACTTTGATATAAGCTTCGTTGATGCTCTCGCTCTAATGCCTAAATTTGCATCCACGCTTAAAGGCTTACTCACCAACAAAGATAAGCTATCCGAGATGGCTAAAATTCCTCTCAATGAGCAATGCTCGTGGTCCTTCTCAAAAGCTTCCCAAAAGCTTGAGGACCCCGCGATTTCTAATCCCGTGTGATTTCTTGGGATGGTTCAATGCTCCGCCTTGGCCGATCTTGGCGCTAGCATTAACCTCATGCCACTCTCAAGATGGAAGAAACTGTCTCTTCCGAACTTTCATCCACTTGTATGACACTCGAGCTAGCGGACTGCACTGTAACTCGTCCACTGGGATAGCCGAGGATGTCGTGATGAAAGTGGGAAAGTTTCACTTTCCCACCGACTTTGTTGTAGTAGACTTCGATGCGCATCCTAGAGTTCCCTCATCTTGGGAGAGCTTTCTTGAGAACCAGTCGTGCTCGATTGATGTGTTTGTCAAGAGTTGACCATACGGGTTGACAACGAAGAGCTCACGTTAAATATCAACCGAACTCCAAACCTCAGCATAAAAGCAGTGTTGCCACAATTGATCAAAGATCTGAAAGATTCAATGCAACACTCTCAAATTTCACGGTTAAGAGGAGTTTTCAGAAACGTGCTGAGCTTAAAGCTTTGAAAATCAACCCTGGTTCAAACACATGGTTTGAGAATTGCACCAGGGAAGTCAAGAGTGTTCTTGATGATGATGATCTAGAATCGGAGACTTCATCGGAAGTGGTGGAAACTGCTAGCTCTAAGAGCACACCACTTGTCCCACCTCCGGAATCAGTTTGTCGCATCGAGTTTGTTAACTCTGTGGATGAAACCAAACTCTCTCGATTTCATCCGAATTGGATGATGATGTTTGTGATCCAATGGGAGACATTCTTCCCATTGATGAATTGCTCAAAATGATCCATCATCCTCTATTCTTATTCCCGACTCTTCCATCCCTTCCCTCACCCCCGATGAGGAAGATGACAACTTTGGAATGAAGTCGATGCCTTTCTTAGTGATGAGTCAATTCCAACGGAATTGATAATACTTACTTTGATCCGAGGAGACATCCTTTTCCGAAAATCATTGATTAAAGAACCGCTTCCAACCCTCCTCCCGGACATCTTCTTGACAATCACCATATAAGCTTCAAGTTTAAGCTTAAAATGTCAAAATGGTGATTTGCTTTTTCTCACGAGGAATGGACTTGCATTCTCATGTACGCCTTTATTCCATTCTTCACGATGGTGTGGTTGCTCTTTCCTTTTCTCTTTCGGGAATGAGGACACCATCTTTGACCCCGATATCATCCCTTATAGTTTCTACTATTAACACTACCGAGGTTGTATCTCGTCGGTGTGGAACTTTCGATGTTCATATGTTTATTAACATTGTGAACGAAAGTCCGATCGAGATTGGTTTTCCACGTTACTTTCCCCATGAACCAATGAATGCGGGATCGAGTCAAGCTAGCGACTCGGGAATCAAAACAAGAGATGCCATATGGGTTGTCACCCATATTTCGATTGTCTCAAGTTTATTACGGTTAGCCATTCACAAGTGGCTAGCTTGTGTGACAAAACTTGATGTTTAGCTTCTTCTTTCTACTTTCTACCACCCTAGTGTGGGGGTTGCCCACATGTTGTGTATATAAGTCGCCCAAAAAAAAAAAAAAAAAAAAAAAAAAAAAAAACCTTCTTTCTAAATAATGGCCGTAGTATTTCCTTTACGTTTTTGTTTCGGCATAACCGCGGTACTTTGAATATTGAGGGAAATATTCATTTCTAAGTGTGGGGAATTCTCACTAATTTTATCATGTATTATCCACCCAATTCCCGTTTTGGCCAAATTTTTTTTGGAGTAAGTGTTTTGCACTTACTCGATTGGTTATCATCCGCCATGTCTAATAAACAAAAGGATTGGCTAATCCAGAGCAAACGGCTCTTGGTAAAGATATCTCAAACCGTTGACGGCTTGCAATTTGCCCAAAATTGTATGGTATTCAAATTTCACCATATCCTAAAAAGTGAAGAGTTGGCAGCCCGCAAGTTTATGGCTTGTGGTAAAGGCGATGGAAAAACCATATATGGTAATCACCACCAAAGATAATATTGATAATTTATCTAAGAGTTGGCTAGTCCGAGCAAACGGCTTCGTAAAGACAAATCAAATCCGTTGAAGTCGGTGGTTTGCTCAAAATCACATGGTTATCGGTGTACCATGGTTCTTACTTGAACTAAAACATTTGGCTACTCGTAAGTAATGGCTTTTGGTAAAGAGATTCAAATCCATTAAGTTTTCTCAAAAGATTGCTAGGGACTAGCAATAGTTTAGTGGGGGATTGATGAGTGTGTAAATACTCATCATTTTTGGGTCTATCCGAATCGCAAAACGCCTAAAATGTTCGAAATGCATCAAAATACTAAAAATATTCCAAAATTGCATTTTATATGTTTCGGATGCAAAATGTTCAAAATCGATGAAAAATGAGCAAAGTTTGCATAATTGGCGCTTTGGTCCCCAAGTTTCTAAAATTGTCAAAAATAGTCCCTGAGCCCTAATTTCAAAAGAAAAATCACCAAAGGTCCTTTTTAAATCATAAGTTGTCAAAATTAGTCCTTTGGTGAAAAATATCAAAAGTTTTGAGAAATTACAAAATTGGTCCCTCAAGTTTGAAAATTGGCAAAAATGGTCCCTGGAAAAATTGAAAATGTCAGCTTTGGTCCTTGTACTATTAACACTTGTCATTTTCAGCCCTTGGAACAACTTTGAGATAATGGCAGATCTGGTCCCTCAGTTTTCAGAATTTACAAACAAGTCCCTAGACTATTAATACCCCCTAAACTACTTTGGACCAAGTCAAAACCCAAGTGACCCCCTGCCACAACCCTTTTGGACCCTTACCTTTGGACCCCCTTCTATTATTAAATCCCTAGTCAAACCTCCCTTGACTCCTCTTTTCCTCCCAACACGGCATCCCTTCATCATCACAAAACACCGCACACACTCAACCCATTGCCCCTCCTCCATCATCATCCCTACTATCCACCTCACCTCAACTCCAAGGATGCATTAAATGCCCACTAAACCTAACTCTGCCATCTCCAGCTGTTAAAACAACTTTTGGCGCCAAAACCTTTTAAACGGCCAAGATGATTCCAACTAATCCAAGGGTCAAAATTGTTAGTGGGATTTGAAGAGAGAGGTGAGAGAAGGAGTTTGGGTGTATAAAATACCAAGAGGAAGCAACAAGAGGGAGTAGTTAGTTTATTTTTCAAAAATGTATGTCGACTTTTAGCTTAGCATGTCTTAATCAGTTTTCAGTTGTATTTTCAAACTTCTTTGTATTAAACTCAAGTGTTTTAGTGTATGACAACTGATTTCAAGTATCAATTCCAAGTTATTGTTGAAATTTCATACTTATATGCCACTATTAAAATTCTCAGTTTCTAACTCTCATGTATAAGCTTTAATCAGCTTATTTATGAGGTCAAACAAGCTTATATAAGCTTATAATAGCTTTTGTAAGCCTGTAATCAAGTTTCAAGCATCTTTAGAATCTGGTCAACAAAAGTCAAAATGGGGCAAATCTGATGCAGGAATGGAATGGGTTGATTCATACATGTTCTTGGGGTTGAATTAGAAGCAATGGGTTGGTTTATATAGGTTAGTGGTTACTGTGGTTCTGGTTTGATTGATGGCAAGCCATTGTGGCTAGGGACTATAAGTAAGTTCAAGCTCACCTTTTAGCATAATCTGTTTTTGTAGCCATAGCTAGATCTAATCTGTTCATTAAGTAGTGTTTATGTTATTTAGACTTAGTTTGATCATTAAAATAAGCTGGTTCATTGTCTAAATCAGTTTTGAGTTGCAAATCAGTAGTTAATAGGGTGTTTGGATCTGCTGAACTAACTGTCCTAAAGGTTTAGTCAGTGGTTGTTTCCTGTGGTTTTATGTTTGTTAAGCTCATTTGAGCTCATATCAGTCCTTAAATTGTGCCTGCAAACATTGAAAGTCAAATCTCAACTAAATTCTTCTCAACTGCTTATCTGTTGTGATTTGGACAAATCAATCACTTGTTTTGTGTTCAAATTCCATAGACAAAGCTTGTAGTAGTGTCATTTCATCTCAAAACATCACAATTAGTCCTTAAATTGAGTTCAAATTTCACCAAAGTCAAAATATCAAGATTGCTTTAAAAAGTCAAAAGTGGAAATGTCATTTTGAGGCAAACTGAAAGGATTTTTCCTTGATTCATTTTTAAGCCAAATTAAGTGAAATCTTGGGTTTTTGAAGTTCAACTGGTCTCCATTCTTATTAGCATTTTTGTAGAATTTTATAAATTTTTTATAAGCCCCATTTGAGCTTGTCAAACAGGGCCTAACTCCCCTGCTCACAACTCTCAGTTTAAACTGAGATTGCTCAGTTTGGTGCAAGCTTGCACAGAGCTCATTAGAGCTTGTCAAAGTCTGGTCTTGGGTTTAGACATAGCCACCCAGGTCTAGTTCAAGTTCTCATATCTGTTTTTCAGTCTAGCTTATTGTGTAGCTTTTTCTTTGGTAGCAAACTAGTGTCCTAAAAACTGTTTTTTTTAAGCAATTAGGCAAATAAGCAAATCTGTTGTAGTTTGTAATTTAGTAGTATAAGATAGTTGTAACTTGTTGTATTCTTGTTATTTTAGCATATTAGAACTTCTGAAATCAGTTGGTGGCTTGTTTTGATCATTTGGCTTGTTCAAGTGCTTATTTATAAGCACATTGCTTAGCAGTTGCTTAATCTTACACACAACCATCTGTTTTTCTATTTTTCTTAGATTCCTAATATTATTTTAGAGTTTTCTTGAATTTTTCAGATTTTTCTAAGTTGGTTTGCTATTTTTCTGCATTTAAATTAATTTTTAGTACTTTTTAATTAGCATTTAATACAAAAAATTAAGAAAAGTTTCAAAAAAATAATTTTTCATTTTTCTTAAGTTAAGATAAATTTAAAAGACAAAAAATATTTTTCTAGATTTTTCTTAGTTAAATTTGTATTTTTAAGTAATTTAATTAGTTTTAAATAGTTTTTAATTCCTAGAAAATAGAAAAATAATCAGAAAAATACAAAAATAGTTTTGAAAATTCTTTTTTGATATTTTAGATTTTTCTAAGTCTTAATTTTATTTTTCTAGCTTTATTTCATATTTTTTTGTATTATAGGCTATTATTTAATAGTTAAAAATAGTTTTTAATTAATAATAATTAGATAATTAGTTATAAAAATAATTTTCTTTTTCTATAAATTTTCTCATATCATTAGGTTTGTAAAAATATAATTTTCATATCTTTAGGATTAATATTGTGTAAGTTTCACATTTTTATTTGTACGTCGCGTAGTTTTTAATTTCAGTTTTATAAAAATATAAAAACAAAAACATCATTTTAAAAATAGTGATAGCGTTTATTTAATATTTTTTTATCTTTTTAATTTCCTTTAATTTGCATTTAAGCCGCTGTAATTTGTTGGCTTTTTCTGTAGTTATAATTAATTCAATACTCTTTTCCGTTCAAACTCCTCGATCACTATACGTTTGGTGATCCATTGCATAGCTCGCTGGGACAAAACGACCCGGGGAAACACTATACTCCTCAGATCTTCATTGCATTTCGTTTCCGGACTGTTTTAAGTTTGTTACGGTCGGCCATTCACAAGTGGTCGGCTTGAGTGATAAAACTTGACGGTTCGGGACGAATCAGTTTCCGAATCTGGAATCATCGAACTAAGGAGGTAATGGAAACGATTCATGCTCATTTTGATGAACTCACGGAAATGGCTTTCGAGTATAATGACTTAGAACCCGGTCACAACCGCTTAAACTTCCTCAACCCCATCATCACCGAACAAAGCCCCACTAACTCACAACAAATGGAAAGGTTATTTGCTCCTACGCTCGCGACGATATTGATGAACGTGCTCGGTGTATCCATTGTTTCATTGCACAACTTGATAATATTCCTATACCGATACACTGCTACAAGAACCATCGTTGAAGATGCACCTACACCAGTTGACTCCAACACAACAGCTTGAACACACCGCCCAACAATGATGAACCGGTGATGATATTTCGAATGAAGTACCCCACCGCAGATTTTGATCCAAATGCGTTCTTCAACCCGTTTGCCAATGAGATCGCTGCACCGGATGTCGCAGAATCTTCAACAAACCATTTGAATCCTCGAATCTGTACAATGTATACCAACATCAACCTCTACACACCGATGGACACAAGACCATCCTCGGCTAACATTATTGGCAACCCAAATCAATCGGCCGTTACGAGACAACGTCTTCACACGATGGTGAACATTGCATTTATGCACTCACCGTCTCATCAACTGAGCCTAAAACATTAAAGACGAATGACTAAAGACAACTGGATTGAATCCATGCGGGAAGAACTATACCAATTCAAACGCCTTGAAGTATGGGAGCGGTTGAAAGACCAACGTGGGTCTACGTCATTGGTCTAAAATGGATTTGGAAAACAAATTGGATGTCAAGGGAACGTCATCTCAAACAAGTCACGCCTAGTTGCTAAAGGTTATCGTCGGGAAGAGGTATAGACTTTGAAGAATCTTTTGCTTGGTTGCTCGCCTTGAGGATGTTCGGATATTTCTCGCGTTCGCGACTCATATGAATATGACGGTCTATCAAATGGATGTCAAAACGGCGTTTCTCAATGGAAAACTTAAAGAAACGGTTTATGTCACCAACCGGATGGATTCGTTGATCCCGAGTTCCCGAACCATGTCTACAAACTGAACAAAGCTCTTTATGGTCTCAAACAAGCCCCTCGGGCATGGTACGATAAGCTATCATCTTTCCTAATTGCCAATAATTTCACCAAAGGTTCGGTTGACCCAACTCTTTTATACAATATCACGGGCACATATCTTAATTGTTCAAATTTACGTGGATGACATCATTTTGGGTCTACACATAAAAGTTTTCAATCGCTTTTGCAAAACTAATGAAGAAAATTTTGAAATGTCCATGATGGGTGAACTTACATTCTTTCTAGGATTGCAAGTTCATCAATCACCCCGTGGTATTTTCTTGAGTCACCCAAATATGCCCTTGAACCGTTAAACAAATTTGGAATGACAACTGTGACACTTATGCCACACCAATGGCTCTTACCAAGAAGCTAGATGTCGATTTACATGGGAAATTGGTTGACCCTACCAAATACCAAGTATTATTGGGTCTCTCATGTATCTAACAACTAGCGACACGATATTGTCTTTGCCGCTTATCTATGCTCCCGCTATCGGTCGCGACCAACCGAAACCCACCCTCTCGAGGCTAAAAGAATCCTCCGATACATCAAGGGAACCATTAACTTGGGATCCGTATCCAAGGATTCGGTTTTGAACTAATCGCCAGATGACGACCACGCATGATGCTTAGACTCAAGGAAAAGTACTGTGAGCTCTACAATTTCTTGGTGATAAACCGGTGTCTTGGCAATCTAAGCGAGGATTGTACATCGTCATTATTAATCGCAGTAATATGTAGCCATGTCCGCGTGTTGTGCTCAAGTCATCCGGATGAGAACACAACTCAAAGACTATGGTTACATATTCGATGAATCTCGATATCTTTGCGACAATCGGAGTGCCATTGCGATCTCGCAACTCGATTCAAGACTCGAAATCAAAGCACATCGATCTTCGCTATCATTTCATTAAGGACCACGTGGAGTGGTACCGTTGAATTATACTTTATGGGTGCAGAATACCAATTGGCGATCTTCTCACCAAAGCCTTGCCTCCCGCTAGGTTTAATGAGTTGGTCCACCGGATTGGTATGAGGTGTTTGACTCAAGAGGAATTGGATGACCTCTTAAAATGCCTTAAAACCCACAAACACCAAAACATCTTTTGTAAATAATTTTCAACAAAACAAAAAATACAAAAATATAAAATCTTATAAAACAACAAAATATTCTTCTAACCTAAAATCTTTCAACATGGCAAGTACATTTCTTCCTTCAACACTATAATCCTTCAAAATTCAGTATTTTTACGATCAAGTGTTGAGGGGAGAAAACTTTCACTTAACTGCTTCAAAACATCTGTACTTGCATGTTACCATATCTCGTTGTTTCATTTTACAATGGTGGTGAATTTTCGGTTAAATGACACTCCTCGGACTAAATTTATAACCTTTCATTATTTCTTAAGTCAAGGGGGAGTGTCGTCAAGTTTCTTTCCTAAAAATCTTTGTTTGGTAACATAAATGGAAGTTAAATGGCTTTGTTTGAAAAAGGAAAAGGTGGAGGGACCAAAACTGTCAAAATGTTAAAGTTATTTTAATAAAATACCTCCCCACCTAACTTTCACTTCACATTTAATTCTAAACCTAAACACATCCTACGACTAAGATTCATTCAAGAATTTCGTGTTTTTGATCATCGATTTGTAAGTTGTTTAAAAATCTTAACGTATTTTCAAACATAGGTTTTGATTTGTACTTAAATCCAACGGTCAAATTATGTTCTATGGTTGATTTTGTGGTCTACGCTTATTCGTATGAACCCAAGATCAAGATAGTGTGTTTATGATTAAAAAGATAGTGCCGAAATGTTTCTACAACATCATTAATGCCTTTTCTATCATAAAATCCACCCGTAAACTCGAAATAAGTGAATTTGAAAACTAGGGTTTATGAGTCGAATTGGGTATTTTCAAATGTGAAGGTTTTGGTGAAAATGTAGTTGTATAAGGTTGTTTTCAAGTTCAAATAAACATATGTAAACCCGTAAATTACCGAAACACTTATGATTCTTAAATTGAAAATTAGGTTCTAGTTCATGAGAATTGGGTATTTTGATTCAAGGCTTATTTGATGTTAATACTTGGATAGAACAACTTTATAGACTTCTCAAGACTACCGTAAATGAATTGGTGCAAATCCTATGGTTAGAAACCCTACGCTGTAATTTTAAACCCTTAGGGTTTTGACCCACGCGTATGTATTTCTACGCATAACTGTTTGACAAGTGTTCTTGCCATAAATTGTTGTTAAAATGATATTCGTGATAATGATAATGATTTGATGAACTTATTTCAGATTTGTTACGCTTAAAATTCGTAATCAAGGTCATTTGCATTTCTACGCATAAGGATTACCCCACGATAGTCGGCTATGCCTACGCGTAAGGTTCTCTGATGGGACTACGCGTATCCCGTGAAGGATATGCGTAAACGAGCCTCACGCATAAGGTCTACTCTTCACGAGTAAACCTTACGCGTAAGGTTTTATACGCCACGCATAAGATCTACGCGAAGGTCCCCTTTTCCCACGCGTAACTTTTTCACGCGTGAAGATAGGATCCCACGCGTAAGCTTATAACCACGCCAGATAAAACACTTGCTTACGATAACTTTGTCATTGCTACGCATAAGCCCGGATGGACCTTCATTATGAATTGTTACGTGTACAAACTTGTTAATAAACTTATCATATCATCACGAATCCAATAATGTCACTAATAAACTTAATCGCTTGATATGTTGTGAACAATAAGTGATAACATAAACTTTAAAACTTAAAGTTAACTAACTCACGAAACATTTCACGACGCCATTAGACTATTGGACAAACAAGTGACTTAGGACTCAGAACAATCATTGACATCGTACATTCAACAACTAGACAATAAGACCTTCCGTTGACTAACATTATGTCTTTCGATATGTTGGTTCTTTTGGCTAATGTTATTTCGCATCACGACATGGTCGAACAAATGAATGTGGATGCATCGAAGTTCTCTCCATTGCCGATATCTATCCTTATGGCTATCCAATGAATATAGGAAAGAATAATCTCCGTGTTGACTTTGACACCCTCACTTGCTCGTAGTCTTCGTGTTTAATTGCTATTGATATTACGAGGACTCATCCGTATCGAATATGCTCACTCACTCGCAACTGCTCCCGAGATCTATATCCAACAGTTCGGAACACTATGGAAAGGGTCAAGGACGGATCACGTGACGGTGACTCAATCACAAACAAGTCACCGTTACACTGCAGACTTAAGGTCATTCTCCCAATTCTCAAGTCGAACCAACCAAACTATATGCCACACCGTTCAAGAGCTCACTCTCCAATTCTTAATCGATATCGGTTATGACGAGGCTACAGGAGTAATCACCAAGCATTCTCACGTAGAGCTTAAGAGTATTCCTCAACCATGGAGAACTCTCTATATGATCATCACCAAGTACATTTCGGTCGTGGCGGTGGCTATGAGCATCCTAAGCTCATGGAACCGAAAATATTTTGGGCATTGGTCAACATGAAACACATCGCTATCGAAGCTCGATTTGGGATGACATGATGTCATTTCTCAACAAGCTTGGCTCAAAGATTCCCTACATCGATATACTAAACTGTTGATCCGTAGAGCACTTGGACTTCATCCCGATATTCCCAAGAGGCTCAATGACCCCGACAATCACGATATGTTGACGGAGCCTATTCTATCTTTCGTAATCAAGGAATCGTCTACAAAGAAACAAGGTGTCAGGTTGCCGATTTCCTTCTAAATCAAGATGTCGAAAGCTTGAAACGCATAAAAGGTATCTCGGAAGCGTTAGACAAGGCAAAGTTGGTCATCTCGACGAAAAATATTCGGAACACCGTAAGGAGAACCGTAAGAGGAAGTGCAGGAAGCGCAACAAGTATTGTGAGTCAAAGGAAGCTTCCTAAAAGGAATCCTCCTTCTAAAAGGATTGTTCCGTAAAGGAAGCCGAACCTATTCCCATACTTGAACCGGAAAGAAAGCTCATGGACGAGAGCTCAAGATACCGATATGTATAAAGAGGTTCATTACTCTATAATCGAAACCAAGCACCGCCTCAAGAATAAAACCTCCAAGTCCTCCAATTGTCCAAGGAAAAGGAAGACTCAAAGAATTGTACCCTATGATGAGAGCTCAAGAAGAAGAAGAGCAACTGGATAAATCATATAGGAAGAAGTTTAAAATCGCCGACATCTTCAAAAGGTCAAGAATTTGCTAAAGACCAAATGGGTGGCCCGGTGGGTCAAGTGGTGCACTCAATCTTCACCAAACTCGATGCGGTTAATCAACCCGATAAGTGGAGCTGGTGCCACCACTCTTGTGCAACAACAAAAGCCCGCAGAGGATACTATTGTATATGATTTTGAGGAACCGAAACCGAGAAAGATAAAGATGTCGCTACGACGATGTGCTCGGATAGTCCTACACGCTCACGTAAGGAAACTTCAACCACCAAAGGACCCGGAATCTCCTCACATCTCATCATCATCGGATTCTTCGCCTCATTCATCACAACCACCGCCCAAGAAGTCAACCAAATCATCATCCAAATCCGTGAAGAAACCACCTAAATCTTGGGTTTCTCATGCTCATGAACGGATTGCCAAAGTCAGAAACAAGTCGAAAGAAAATGTACTTAACATCAAGTTGAATTTCTTTGTCGATCACATACAAAGATCAGATAACGAGCATGACAAGATGCAAGAAGAAAGGAAGTTTATCTAGGAATTCATGAAAGATCATCGTAAAGAGGAACCGAATGAAATGATTGAAGGTTACACTCAAAAGTACCTTCGTGATATCGCTCCTAAAGTCCAAAAGGAACCGGAGAAGACAACAAGAGATCATACCCACAAGTTTCTTCTCGACCTTTGTCCCGGTGTGACTAGAGAAGTATTTTCGCATAACTCACCCCTAACATCGCCGCATTGGTTAAACATACAATGGCCAAAGAAGTCGATCTCTCGAATCTGAAGTTAATCGCTAAACTAGTGATGCAAATGTCAAAGCGATCTAGAACGCTTACTCGGATGAAGCTAAATTTTTCAAGGTCTACTTGCTTTTCAACTCGATCATCATGCAAGGAGTCACCGATCAACCCAAACGCCAAGAGATGACTATGATAAGGACAAGGACTCGCATCTAAACGCCGAAGCAACGGTGAATCTTCGCCTATGCAACCCCCACCTCAACGGACTACTTCTCAACGAAGATCTCCTCCTCGCTCTTCAACCGATAAACCTCGTGACGATTCCGAGTTACCACCCTGCACTCAAAAACCGGTGATCACTTTGAATATACGGGTGGTGACGATGAAGAGGTCCTCGAGCCCCAACAACAACCCACCTCTCCCAAACAAGGATGTAAACCGTAATCATCATCTAAGCCTTGAAAAGAAGAAGAAGACGCTCATTCGACGTCGTATCATGGCTAGATGACGATAAAATCAAGAATTTGAATGGTTTGCTATACTTATTAACAACACTCCCTACCCCAAGAAGGTCAAGAATTGGTAGACGGTAGTACCTTGGAGCATGCAAAGATTTTGCAAGAAAGTTTCCGTGTGAAGAAGATGACGAAATCAATTGAAGCGCATCAAGAATGAAGCATTCCTACTTTTGAAAGACAAATGAAAGTGCAATCGAGGTTGAATATCACCTTGAAAACATTGCTCGAGCCATGTCTAATAACATGGATTGGCTCAACCCGAAGCAAACATCGACTTCACCAAACGGGACAATCCTCCATATTACACCGATCGGTCTCGACCTCTACCTACCATTGGCCAACCCGATCGACCTAGGATTCCTTTGAGACATTTCTTCAACAAAGACTTAGATTTTCTTCAACACGGTGGCGATGGTTCAAGGAAATACGCTACATCTCCGACACTTCCTTTCCCCGCCCATATACCGATTGTATAGCCATCGAGGAACGCATACCCACATGTTCTCCGACACACGGTGGTAGCGTATGACCAAGACGCAATGTATGTGATTCACCATTGGCCGAAATGTCAAGAATCTACTACGTGTCGCTGGTCCGTAAGTCTCAACATGCAAGTGTTCAAGACTAAAAGTATCGTGGCCATTCAACATGTTGGTCTATCGCCTAAATGGGACTACACTTTCTCAAGAAGATTGTGGTCAAAAGACAAGACGAAAGGACTATGCATTCTCTCAAGTCGACTTTGAGAATTTGAACATCAACGATATTGAAGACATGTACCTTGCCAAAGTTCAAGGTCGCATGAGACAATTTCCAAGCAAGTACAACGTGAATTCATCAAGTCACCGCTCATCTTCATCGACGATAGTCATCAAAGAACGTGTTGAAGATCTTCACTTGCCATTGAATCATATCGAAACGTGTCAACTTCACTCCACCACGCCTTGATCTTCCCGATATCAACCGGCTATCACAATTAACGCCATCAAGAAACCGCTTGGTGTCGTTTATCGCAGTTGAACTTCATCGCAATTGCTTGATGGCGTGTAATGAGCTTCACAAATTTGGAGATCATACTCAAGATGGTTAGGGACGGATTAGCTTATCGATTGAAGGATATACGTGAAAACATTGGGAACCCTAAGCGATGGAATTCTCGTGATCGGAGGAATGTGAGAAGAATCATCACCATGATTGATGAACGGTTGTTCGAAGGGATCGATTCGTAACGTTGGAAAGTTTTGTTGGTGGTCGACCCAGATCAACATCACCGGCTATCAACGCCCGCTCGTACTCCCGGGAACATCACCGCACTTCCCGGTACTCCTTGATTTGGTTCTTTCATTAAAAATTTTGGATGTATGATGATATATAATCTATGGATTGTGCACACATAACAAATGTACAACCCGTAATTGTCAAGAAAGGACCCCGTGGTACGCCTCGATGCCACAATCCTTATAAAAGGAGCGAAAGCTTCTTATTTTGAGTAAAACCTATCAAACCTTTCATTTTCAAGGTTTTGCTCAAAACACAAGTACTTCCCCGTATGATTTTCAAAACCTCAACCGCTTATATCACTTGTCGAGGGGAGTATTTGATTTAAAACTTTGTTCACAAATTGTTCATAGTGGTCATCTTCCGCAACACTCGAAATGGTCATATTTATTGTCAACCGCTCGAAAATAACATTATTATGCCATTTTGAGGGGAGAAAATTGTGTGATAAGAAATATGTTGTGCAAAATGCAAATGAATCTGTGGACTTGTGACTTAACCAACGAATTGACGGTACTAAACTGTTAGTAACTCGAAAAGACTTGTCCCGGACGGGTAATAATTTCAAGCTAGTTCGCTAGTAATGTAAACGTGTCTCGTAAAGGACTTGTCCAAGTAGAAAGTACCATTCGAGATACTCTTGGTAGACATGAACTCGACGGTATGACAACCTTCGAGGTTTGTCTACACCTTCAAGGTAGTTATTGGAGCTAGTTGTCACCTAAAACCGACAATGTAACTCTTTAACTACGCAACGTAACCGTGTCTCATGGGGATTGTCTATCTCGAGTGGATCAATTCAAAATGTGCGCTTCTTTCCTCACCTGCATTTAACCATTAAAACTATTAAGCACATGTGGAGGGGGAGTATTTATGCAAAACCTTATCTCTCACAAATGGTTCAAACATGTTTTCATTTACAAATCATTTGAGAGATTTTTCACAAACCGTGGTTTTAATGGCAACATAGGTTAGTCATGGAGTTATAAGGTGACTAAGGTTAGGAATAACTGTCCTATGATCCGCCAGAGTCGGAGGGATCTACCCAAGGACACTACCATTAGTTAGTGTTAGAAGTCCTTAGGAATGATTGTAAAAGGAGAAAATGAGAATCGAGAAAGAAGGAGTTGAAGAATAAAAAGAAATGTAAAGTAAAGGGTGAAAAGAAATAGCCTCCCATTATTCAACTTAGGGCGCATACATCGGATTCAATTCATATGCTACCGATTGTCAATTAGTGACACCGGTATTGAAGATTAAAAGTCGTCATGGACCCAAAGGACGCATGCACTAAACCTTCTTAGCCACCAAGTTTCTCTCAATAGAAGCTTGTTTCATTCTCATGGGAACCCCACGTAAACTATTAGCTTTTCTTAGAGATCACCGGTATTGAAGAAGGAGACCTCTCCCTAGTCTCCTCAGAAAACCAAAACGCACTATTGAGTCTAGAGCCACGAGATTCATCAAAAGATCTCTTAGAACACTTGACATTTCATCACTTGTTGATCAACAAATAAGATCTTAAGTGATTCAAGTGGTTCATATTGAGTCCTTCACAAATCTTAGCAACTGTCGAGAACATTTATGAGAGGTTCACTGTGATTCTCGGTGATTGAATGGAAACTCCCGCCAGGTCAACATCAAACAACCCCGACAAAGAAGTCATTTCGGTAACTCCCGTGGATTACGCTGGAGTGTGTCTCAAACGGTCTACAGTCGAGGTGATGCTTCGTGTACCTCAATGACTATCTCGAATCAGATGTACTTGCACATCGCGTTATCTCACTTGTGGGACTCAGCTCAGAACGGCCTTTGTAAGAATTAGAGTTGTGTTTTCACACTATGTCGTTAACACTCTCAAGTTCAAACTTGTAAGTCCGGAAACCGCTTATTACTAACCGCTTGAAATGTTTTCTTCTTATGGAAGCTCCAGAGCGGAATGATCGTGTCGATTCTTCTCATGCTCACGCCAACATCATCACTAATGGAAGTTCTATTCAAGGCAACACAACAATGTAATGATTCTTCATCAAATCAAAGAATCTACAAAGTCAAAGACTTAAAGAACTTCATCAAGATTGATTTCCAACATCAAAGAGCGTGTGAGCATGTTGAAGAATGACGTGGAGACACCGGAGCAAACAAGGCACTGAGGCGCACTTGATGCGCATAACAACATACTATCACTTCCACCACAAAGAACAATGATCAAAGAACAAAGTTTAAGATGACGCCAAAGCATAACCTGCTCAAAGATAACTATCTCTACACCGGGAGATTGTTCGAATCAAGGCAATTCCTCTCACAAGAAAGAAGAATGTCGAAGACGCCGAGCTACTATTACATCAACGCCTTCACCGCTTACATTCATATATACTTGAGGGGAGATTGTTGGAATCACTCCTAAACCAGATTTCAAGTATTTATATTTCATATGTAATAGGTAGCTTATTATGGCCTTTATGTTTGTTTAAGGTCTAGCTTATGTAGAAGGCCCATAAGCTTAGGCCCAAGCCCATATAAGAAAGGATGGGAACCAGGAGTGTTGCCCTAGCTTCCTCCTATAAATACTCTTGTAAACCCTCATTTGAGGGTTGGTTGTTCGTTACTCTTCACATACACTCTATGCCTAAACCTTTCTTTACTTTTACGTGTGTGTGTTTGTGTGTTGTTCAACCGCCTCTACCTCTTCTATATTACTTGTGTTTGTAAAACTAGTGACCTAACACGCATTGATGTCCCTCAGTAGTTCCAAAGATCACCTCCAAGGAATGTAGTACCACCTAGTGCATTCACTAAGACTAAAGCTAAGACTAGTTGGAGATGGCGAAATGGATACATAATATACTAGGATTTAAATGGATGCCTAAAGTCATTGATATGTGTATTTCTACTATAATCGCTAGGAACCCTCTAACACTTCGGGTTCCACATCTACTTCTATTCCATCCGTGTCAAATCGTATGTAATGCGGTGATACAGATCATCCTTTGATTGTTGATAGCGGATGTTCCCGACACATGACAGTGCAATCTTAAATCGCTATCAAACTTTATTGCAAAGTTCATTGGCACTGCCGATTCGGGAATGATCACTCATAGCTATCATGGGCTACGGAGGTTATATCAATGGTAATATCGAAATTAGCGGTGGTTTATTATGTGGAAGGCCTCGGTCACAATCTCTTTTCACCGGTCAATTCGTGATGGAGATTTGGAAGTTGCTTTTCGGGAGAAAACTTGTTTCATTCGTGATCTACAAGGAAACGATCTAATGTCCGCTCTCGCAATTCTAGTCTATACACAATCTCAATGCAAGACATGGTTGCTTCATCTCCCATCCGCTACTCTCAAAGGCTACATCTACAAAATCTTGGCTATGGCACCGCTGCCTCTCACATCTAAACTTTCAAACCATCACCAACCTTGCTCGACACAAACTTGTTGAAGGTCTCCGAGATTCCCAGATTCTAAAATCACCTATGTTCACTGTGAACAAGGAAAAAGCACCGTGCTCATTTCCTCAAAGGTGGAACACGCCTCAAAGATGTGCTTCATCTTCTTCACATGGATTTGTGTGGCCCGGCGCGTGTAAACAATTAATGGCAAACGCTACATCTTGGTAATTGTCGATGACTACTCATGATGGACTTGGGTCTACTTTCTTCAAGTAAAGATCAAGCTCCACGATGATCATCACCTTTCTTACAAAAATTCAAGTTCAACTCCGAACACCGTCCGCCAAATCGTAATGCATAAAGGAACCGAATTTGTAAACCAAACTCTTCGAGATTTTTATGAGAAAGTAGGAATTGAGCATCAAACATCTATTGCACGCACACCGTAACAAAACGGAGTTATTGAAAGACTAAACCAGACGTTAGTGGAAGTCGCAAGAACAATGTTAATCAATGCTAAACTTCCAGATTACTTGTGGGCGTGTCGTATCAATCGCATGCTATACTCAAAATCGCTCAATGATTACAAACGCCACAACAAAACACCTTTTGAGCTTATCCACAATCATAAACCGAATCTCAAACACTTTCATGTATTTGGATCCCTTTGCTACACAAATAATGATCATGATGACTTTGGAAAGCTCAAAGCCAAAGTCGACATTGAGTCTTTATAGGATATTGTGAAAATTCTAAGGGTTTTCGGATCCGAATCATCGTACAAAGCAAAAGTTATGGAAACGATTCATGCTAATTTTGATGAACTTACGTAAATGGCTTATGAGCATAACGACTTGGAACCCGGTCACAACCATTTAAACTTCCTCAAACCCCATCATCACCGAACTAAGCCCCTAGCTTACTCGTCAACAAATGGAAACGCTATTTGCTCCATTGTTTAGTGATGACATTGATGAACGTGTTCCTGTGTATCCATTGCTCACGCTCAACCCGATCATACTATTATACCAGATACACTGCTACAACAACTATTGTTGAAGAAGCACCACCATTGAATCTACAACAACAGCTGAACAAAATGCTTCCAACGACGCCGAACCAACCGATGTTCTTAATGAAGTACCCCACCGCAGATTTTGATCCAAATGCGTTCTTTAACCCGCTTACCAATGAAATCGCGCACCGATGTCGCTGAATCATCAACAAACCATTTGAATCCTCAAAATTTGCACAATGTATACCAACATCAACCTCTACACATCGTTGGACAAAAGACCATCCTCTAGAGAATATTATTGGCAACTCGAATCAACCAACCGTTACAAGACAACGCCTTCACACAGATGGTGAACATTGCATTTATGCTCTCACCGTCTCGCCAACTGAGCCTAAAAATATTAAAGACGCAATGACAAAAGACAACTGGATTGAATCCATGCAAGAAGAACTCAACCAATTCAAACGCCTTGAAGTATGGAACTGGTTGAAAGACCAACAGGGTCTACGTCATTGGTCTCAAATGGATTTGGAAGAACAAATTGATGTCAAGGAACGAATCGTAAACAAGTCACGCCCGATGGCTAAGGGTTATAGACGGGAAGAGGTATTGACTTTGAAGAATCATTCGCTCCGTTGCTCGCCTTGAGGTCGTTCGATTTTTCTCGTCATGCTCATATGAACATAACGGTCTTTCAAATGGACGCCAAACCGCTTTTCGAATGGGCAACCGAAAGAAACGGTTTATGTCACCACCGGAAGGATTCGTTGATCCCGAGTTCCCGAACCATGTCTACAAACAGAACAAAGCTCTGTATGGTCTCAAACAAGCTCCTCGGGCGTGGTACGATAAGTTATCATCCTTCCTCATTGCGAATAAATTTACCAAAGGTTCGGTCGATCCTACACTTTTCATACAATATCACGGGGCTCACATTTTAATCATTCAAAAATATGTGGATGACATCATTTTTGGATCAACACATTTAAAATACTCAAATGCTTTTGCAAAATTAATGACAAAACATTTTGAAATGTCAATGATGGGTGAACTCACATTCTTTCTAGGAATGCAAGTTCATCAATCACCCCGTGGTATTTTCTTGAGTCACCCAAATATGCCCTTGAATTGTTAAAAAATTTGAATGCAAAATCAGGACACCTATGCCACACCAATGGCTCATACCAAGAAGCTAGAGATCGATTTACATGAGAAATTGGTGGACCCTACCAAACACCGAAGTATTATTGGGTCTCTCATGTATCTAACACTATAGCGCACTGATATTGTTTTTGCCGATATCTTTGCTCCGCTATCGATCGAGACCAATCGAAACCCACCTCTCGAGGCTAAAAGATTCCTCCGATACATCAAGGGAACCATTAATTTGGGATCCGTATCCGAAGGATTCGGTTTTGAACTAATAGCTTTTTAGACGCCGATCACGCAGGATGCTTAGACTCACGGAAAAGTACTTCAGAGCACTACAATTTCTTGGTGATAAACCGGTGTTATGGCAATCGAAGAAGCATGATTGTACATCGCCTCCTCAATGTGCCAATATGTAGCCTTGTCGGCGTGTTGTGCTCAAGTCATTTGGATGAGAACACAACTCAAAGACTATGGTTACATATTTGATGTAATCCCGATGTATCGCGACAATCGAGTGCTATTGTGATCTCGCAACACTATTCAACATTCGAAATCAAAGCACATCGATCTTCGATATCATTTCATCAAGGACTACGTGGAACAGGTACGCTTGAATTATACTTTATGGGTATCGAATACCAATTGGCGATCTCCTCACCAAAGCCTTAGCTCCCGCTAGGTTTAATGAGTTGGTCCACCGGATTGGTATGCGGTGTTTGACTCAAGAGGAACCGGATGAACTCTTAAAACATTCTTAAAACCACCAAACACCAAAACCTCTTTTGTAAATATTTTCAAAACAAAATACAAAATTATAAAATCACATAAAACAACAAAATAATCTTCTATCTATATTTCTTTTAACATGGCAAGTACATCTCTTCCTTCAACACTCTAATCTTTTAAAATTCAGATTTTTTCGATCAAATGTTGAGGGGAGAAAACAAATATTTTCAGCTTCATAAAACCCTTGTACTTGCATGATATCCAATCCCTGTTGTTTCTTTTAATAATGGTGGTCACATTTCGTTTCATCGACACCCGGAACTAAAATCTATAAACTTTCATTATTTCTTACGTCGAGGGGGAGTGTCGTCAAAGTTATTTCCAAATATTCTTCGTTTGGTAACCAAAATGGAAGTTAAAGGCATTGGATGAAAATGGAAAAGGTGTAGGGACTAAAACTGTCAAAATCTTAAAGTTATTTCTAATAAAACATCCCACCTAACATTTATTCATCACATTTATTACTAAACCTACCAAATCCTACGCCTAACAATCAATCTTCAAATTTGTGTTTTGGATTATCATTCTGTAAGTGGTTTTACAATCTTAACATGTTTTTAAACAATGGTTTTGATTTTTACACGAATCCAACGGCTAAATGATGTGTTTGAGAGTTATTTGTGTTCTACGCGTAAGCAATGAACACAAATCACTCATTCGTGTGTTTTTGGTTAATGTGATTGTGTCACAACGTTTACTTAATTATACTTAAACCATTTCCATCATCAAAACGCACCCAGAAACACGAATTGAATGATTTTGAAAATTAGGGTTCATACGTTAGTTTGGGGTTTTTCATATGTGAGTGTTTTTGGTTATAAAGATTGTCATAAGATGTTGTTTACAAGTAGAATTGATCATATCTATGCCCAGAACTCACCCAGAAACATCAATCGTGATAGTATTTAAATTTTAGGGTTTATGTTCATACGGTTTGGGTATTTTTGATTTATGACATGTTTGATGTTAAAACTTGGATAAGGCAACTTAATAGGCTTCTTAGACTTACCAGAATCATTTGGATGCAATTCCTATGGCTAAATCTCTTACTCGTAGGAATTAAACCTTAGGGTTTAGGTTTACGCATAAGGATTTCTACGCCTAACCGTTTGAATGAGTGTTCGTGATTAAATCGGTTATAGAATGAATGTATGTGTTAATATTGATGCTATGATGAACTTATTTCGTGTTTGTTACAAGTGAAAATTCGTAATCAAGGTTATTAGCAAAACTATGCATAAGGATCACCCACGCCAGAAAGTTATGCGTAAGAGTAATCTCACGCGTAACTATTACGCCGTAAGGTTCTACATAAGGGACCACGCGTATCCCGTGAAGAATATGCTTAAACAAGGACCTCACGCATAAGGTCTACTTCACGAGTAAGCCTTACGCGAAGGTTCCATATACGCCACGCGTAAGCTCCACGCATAAGGTCCCGCTTTTCCCACGCTGTAATATTTCTTGCGCGTAAGTCGATCCTACACATAAGCTTGCGCACGCGTATATCATTCCCATTTACGCATAAGCTTGCCATTTCTACGCCTAAGCCTTGTTTAACCTTTATTATGAATTGTTACGCGTGCAAACTTGTAAATAAATAAATCATAACGCCACGAAACCAATAATGTCACTAATAGGCTTAAACGTTTAATATGTTGTAAAAAATAAGTGATAACGTGGACTTTAAAACCTAAAGTTAATTATCTCACAAAACTTATCACGACGTCATTAAACTATTGGACAAACAAGTGACTTTGGACTCGTAACAATCATCAACATAGCACATTCAATAATTAGACAATAAAACCATCTGTTGACTAACATAATGTCTTTCGATATGTTGGTTCTTTTGGCTAAATATATTTCGATCACGACATGGACGGTCAAATGCGTAATGTGGATGCACCAAATGTTCTCACCATTGCCGATATCTTCCCTAATGGCTATCCGATGAAGATTGGAAAGAACAACCTTCGTGTTGATTTTGATACTCACTTGCTCGTAGTCTTCGCTTAATTGTCGTGGACATTTCAAGAATCATCCTTACCGTAACATGCTCTTCAATTTCGCTACGCTGCTCGAGATCTACATTCATCGCCTGAACACAATGCAAAAGCTCCAAGGACAAAATGTTGTGACAGTGACTCTCAACCACAAACAAGTCACCATCACACCTGCAGACTTAAGGGCTGTTCTCCTCATTGCGGTCATCGAGCCAACCGAACTCAATTCCACACCAACTGAAGAGACTGTTCTACAATTCATGCTCGACATTGGTTATGACGAAGCTTCAGGAGTAGTCACTAAGCATTCACATGTGGATCTTAAGAATATTCCTCAACCCTGGAGAACTCACAACATCATCATCACCAAATCTGTTTCTGGTCGTGACAGTGGCTATGAGCATCCTAAGCTCATGGAACTGCAAATCTTTTGGGCTTTGATCAACATGAAGCACATCGAAATTGAAGCTCTGATATGGGACGACATGATGTCATTCCTCAAAAAGCTTGGCTCAAAGATTCCTTATATCGATATACAAAACTGTTGATCCAAAGAGCACTGGGCTTAATCCTCGATATCCCTAAGAGACTCAATGACCCCAACAATCATGACATGTTGTCTCGAACTCTACTCTAACTGCCGATTCAAGGAATCAACAACGAAGAAACAGTGGTACCGTGTTGCCGGATCACCTTCGTTCGATGAAATCAAAAGCTCTACACATACAAAAGGTATCCGTAGCAGTTGAAGAAAGCAAAGTTGGTTTTTCGATGACAAGTCTTCCGCACACCCACAAAGAAAACCGTAAGAGAAGTGCGTGAAGTGTCGCAAGCACCGAGAGTAAAAGGAAGTTCCATAAGAGGAAACCTCGACACATGTAGGATCGATAATATTATTGTGTTTGATGATTCGGGTGGTCTTGGATGATCAAAATACATGATAGCCATTTTAGAGAGAGAAAGTAGAGAGATGGGTGTTCAAGCTAGAGACTTGCTTTGGAAATTATGGAATGTTAGATTGAAAGCACCACCCCTTCCATGGATGGAAGGGGTATTTATAGTTATAGAATACACGACCTCCTATCGGCCTCAGATCGTGGATACTGGTGGGTAAAGACCCGTCCTTCCTCCACGGTGTTACACTAAACTAAACTACGCTACAAACTAACTAATTAACTACTAAATAACCTAACAAACTACAAGTCTACGAGCTAACTTATGCTAGACTATAATTGGGGTGACCGACACTTTAACATGGAATTTCCACCCTAACAATCTCCTTAAGGAGGTCACCCCATGAAATACATTTTGCATCCTAGCATTCTTTCTTTGTCTTTAGTTCTCGAGCTCAGAGACTAGAATTCTTCATTTCGCAATCTTTGTGCTTTAGTAGCTAATCTTCAAAGTCCGCATAGTTTTGTACTTTTAGTGGAGGCCTTTAACCGATCCACATCGTTGAATTGAGGTACACGCCCACGGTTCCTCGCTGATCAAGACAAGTACGCCGTGATCGTAGGATTCCTAAGAATCTCCTTGACAGGTTTAACAACATGTAGTCGTTTTAAACCGAACGCCTCAAAGAAGACAACACGGAGTGAGTGAACCAATAATTGAGATTCACCGATTGATGAAAAATGATTTGAAAACAATCGCGTATTGGTTGAAGAAAGAGTTTTGCAATACGACGAAGGTTTTATGAGAAAGATCAATTTTCAATCAAAAATACCTTTTGTATTTGAAAGAGTACACATTCGATGTGCTAGAGAAAAGAAGATTTGCACATCGAACGGTTTTTCCAAAAGTATTTTTTCAATCAGAGACACTTTTTGTGTTTGAAAATGAATACACATTCGATGTGCTAGAGAAAAGAAGATTTGCACATCGAACGGTTTTTCCAAAAGTATTCGTCAATTCCATTCCTGGACCAAGGTTGATTCAAGATTGAATCTCCCCATCGTTTCTATCCAGTTGTCACAAGCTTGATCTTACAAGAAGATCTCACATGTCACCCACCAAGAGCTTGTTTGATGTTGGCTCTAGAAGGATTTCCATCTTCATCGTGAATATTTTTACATATCACTCGGATGTTCTGGCAATACCACAAGGATAATGCGTAGGACTCTTAAGATATACTTACTTTCCACATTGTGTGAAACAGCAAGTCTTCATTAATATAGTGTCCTAATGAGATATTGTGGATGATCTCTTGGCTCTAGAATCAATAGTGCACATTGGGTTCGAATGCCGGAGACTAGGGAGAGGGTCTCCTTTTTCAATATCAACAATCTCTTAGAGAAAGTCAAAAGATAATGTCGGTTCCCTGTGAGAATGAAACAAGCCCTTTTAAGAGGAACTTGAGTAGCTTGGGAAGTTTAGTGCAAGCAGGCCATCGGGTCCATGATGTCTTGTCTTCAATACCAGTGTTACTTTAGTAACCACCAAGAGTATATGTATTGAACCCAGCATCGCCTCTAAGGTTGAATTATTGAGGGCTATTTCTTTTCACCCTTTTCTCATTTCATTTCTTTTTCATTCTTCAACCCTTCTGCTTACCAAGATTTCATAACTAGAACCTTGTTGGGTTTATTCCAAGATTAGCTCGCCTCGCCTCGCACTCTTCCCATATTCTCACTTTTCTCCTTTTTTCATCATACCCACGAACTCTACACTAACTAGTGGATTGTCCTCGGTAGATCCCTCCGGCTCGATCGGATCGTGGAACGAATACCTAACCTAACCATCCTTATAACTCCATGCATAAAGTAAATTGGTCGGTCTTTTGGTATTGTTCATTCTTCCTTGAAACCAATTGAAAATCATTTGGAAAACAATCAAGGTACTTGTGATACGAGATCAAAGCATTTTGTACCTTAATAGTTTTGATCATTTAGAAAACCTCCCTCAACATGTGCATATGATTTAGAAATTATTTAGCACATGGAGGCAAGAGGACTTTGAAATATTTTCTTTGATCACAATTTTCATACGAAAAGCCATTTGATTTTCATGGTAAAATTCTCCCTCAATATGTGCATAGGATAAGTGAAATCATTTTATCACATAGAGGAAAGAGTTCTTTGAAGCACATCCACGATCACAAAAGCCATTAAGAAACCATTTGCTTCCCTCAATATGTGCTTCGAGATTCAAAGCGCTTAGCACATATGAGAGAGCACCGCACATTTGAATCAAACAATCACCTTTATCAAGTTTCATTATTAAATCACAAATTCTCCCGATCAAAATATCAAACCCTTTAAGATTTTGGATCCCAAGTGATTTAACAAGGTTTAGAAAGCATGGGAGAAAATGTACCGATTTAAAAGCTCTTCCGGTTTTTGATAAATGCTCCTCCACAATTATGTACAAGATGTATATGAAATCGTTTTACACATGAAGGAAGGAGTGCTTTTGAAACAATCACCCTTTAAAACCATTTTGAGATTTAAATCACGATCTCTCCCCAACCAAAATTTCAAACCTTTGAGATTTGTGATCTCAATTGATTTAAATCATTTAAAAGATTTTTGGGAAAGACGCGGCTTGATTTAATTTTGAAAATGATTGATACGGATCAATTTTAAACATTAAAGATTGTTAGTGTCGTATGATAGTTTTAAGAGATCTTTAATTAAAATAAAACAATTTCACAATCAAACAAGAATGTAAAAATTTCATTTTGTAAGATCTTTGAGTTTTAAAGAAAATCATACCATGACATAACATTAAATCTTTAGATCACCACTTATTGTTGTACAAACCGAACTTTTGTGAAGAAATATCGCTCGAAAATATTTTATTTTAAATCACTCTCCCTCAATCGATGACCAAGTCAATGATTGAGTGACATAGATAAACGTAAGTCCGTGATTTTCAAAATTAAGACCAATTTATTTTCAAAACAATATTTTTCCATTTTCAAAACAATATTTTCAAAATTGTTTAAAAATGGTATCATTCACAATTATCATGCACAAAGATACGTTAGTGGTTGAGTCGCTCGCTGATGTTGCCGCCAGAGGGCTTGGAAGAAAACCGTCTCACGATGCAAGTGAGACTTCTTACGCTGCATTTTAATGCCAACTTAGGTCAAATTTAAGTCCGCTTCTTCAATCACTTAGAAGAAAAACCATCACGATGCGGTGAGACCTCTTACGCTGCATTTATGCCAACTCTTCATACAAGTCCAATTAAGCTCCGCTTTCTTCATTTGTCAACCCAAGATATAGTTACCCTTTCCTTTGGCATCCAATCATCTTCAATTGTGGGATCCGGATCGGAACATTCTTATATACCAATATACCGCATACGTTAGTATACACAAATGTATATATGGTGGTCGACATTACCCAAACAAAGAATCGACTAATTAAAGTCAATCCAACATATCAATCGGCTCATATAAGGTATGGGATATGTGTGTTCATCAAACTCTAATCATCTAATCCTAACAATCATATCCCGGCACCTAGTCCTTCAACATAGGTTAACATCATTTTAATTAAGCACGAGGATAATTAAGAAAGTCCGTTAGATGATATAAATTTGAAAATATTCTCCCTCAATCAAAGACTCATTTTATGAAAAGATTAAAAGCTACCAAGTCATTGATTGAGTTTTGCAAATTAATAAAAATTCAAACCGATTGATTTTGCAACTCATTAACCACCATTTTGTTAAAACAAATATTTTTCTCAAGAATTTTGAAGGAAAATATTTGAGTAGGAACAAATCCTTCAAATACTTTCCTCATTTTGTTTTAGGATAAGTGCACTAAATATTTAAAAAGTTTTGGTATAGCGATCACTTTCCTTTCTTTTAAGAACGGGTTGCTATTTGAAATAATAGCAAACCATCGTTAAGCACGGGTTACAATCAAGTAATCGCAAGCCATTTTTGAAGCCGGGTTACAACAAATAATCAGAAGCCATATTTTGAGACATGTTTTGAAAGGAATATTTACACCTCCTCGTCGAACTTCATCTATGGTCCCGCCATTATTGAATGACATTTCTAAGACCGTAGATGTTATCGATACCGTAAGACATGTCATGTGAAAACATATTTTGGTATTTTTGAAATTTTCTCGATAAATATATACAAGGATAGAATAGATGATATAGTTAAAGAAGATGATGATACGAGTACCGAGATAAGGATATCGAATGCCCCGTTGTAGAAGATATAAGTCATCATCTCTAAACATTCACCACCAAAGCTTCCGAGGCTCCGAATAGAAAAGAGAACCCGAGCCTTTGAGAAAAGAGACTTTGATAGCTTCCCCAAACCAAGATCCATTAGATGAGCGATTCAAGCTCTATTTCAAGCTTGTTTTAGCTGTGCACGACACCATTATCATAAATCCATTGCTCCATTTAAGAACGATAATCGAGGTTCTCCATTCGGGTTACATCATCAATAAAAGAACAAGAACGCTTCATCCCACGCATAAATAACTCTTCTCAAATTCCTTTTCCACCAAGTCCGACGCAATCCATTCCAAAAGGTGTCAAGAGAGCAATTCCCTAAGTAGTTGAATTGATGCGCGGGCTCTTTGTATAATGCTCAAGAACTCTCCGAATACACATCATGAGGGTATTGAAGAACACCTCCCTATGTTCACATCTTTCGTCCCTCGATGAATGTGTATGAAGCTCACGAACCAAGTACACCAATATCCAAGAACTTTCCGAATACACATCATGAGGGTAATGAAGAACACCTCCCTATGTTCACATCTTTCGTCTCGATGAATGTGTATGAAGCTCAAGAACTCAAGTACACACATTCATTACGTAAAGAATAAATGATAACACCTCCTCATGTTATACATTTATCTCCCCGAATATGTCATACTTGTGTACCTCATTTATCTTCGTAAACTTTCTAACATCACTTCCCCACGAGTTGGAATAATAACACTAAACGCCTTGATGAGTAAAACCTTGAGTTTCTCTCGCGGTCATGACATATGTCTTCCCGGATATCTTCAATCACTTAAAAGAATTAAGTTCATCAAGTTTACTCGCTTAGATGTGTGTCTCCTTCCCCTTGCCGGTTTTGATACTTCGTAATCAAGAACTCATTGTAAGCCCGTGATACTAGAAATTTGTTGAGAAGAACACTTGAACTCTTGTGAGAATCAACTTGTCAAGAATGTGAGCAAGTCTAATTGGGATTAAATCAAACATTTCACCCTCCCCCAATTAGTGCTCTCCCCTAAACCGACAATCTTTTTGATAAATGCCCAGATTAAGAAGAAGTCTTTAGATCATTAAATGCAACTCGTCTTTGGTCTTCTAACATATAGCAAGAAATGTAGAACAGACTGTAGACTTGACCTTCTTCAAGATTGTCCGAATGGGGAATAGAGTGTTAACAACTTCAACTCACACCAAAAAGCATCCCAATTAACTTACATCTTGCAAATCCCCTTAACTAAAATCCCTCCCAATCAAACAAGAACATAAAGATGTTAATCAAGGAAATCAAAGAATCGACAAAGAATGAACACACAAGATGGTAACACCAAACTACCAATCACATCAAACAAGAACAGTAGAGATTGTTCGAATCATCATGTTGATGTATACGTGAAGCATTAACCGGAAGCACTTTGTCGATAAACTCATCAACTGAGTGAAGATGTTAACCAACGACTCTTAGAAGAAACTCCATGTAAAGATGACCGATAAGAAGAAGCTCGGTTCTTACATTAGTTTGGAGCCGCTTGACCATTTATTCTCGATAACAATCAACCATGCGTAATTATCATATTTCTTTCTCCCCTCAAGAATTGCGTATTTAAGTTGCCATTCTTGACTAAATAAGTGAAATCATCCAAATGTATTCTATTCACACTTCTCCCCGCAAAATTAGCACATGATGTCGCCATCGTCCTTATAGTAGAGCAAGTTGAATAAGAAAACAATCAATGGTAGCCTGTTCACTTGATAACCAAGCACATGGGAAAAGTATGAAGCATGTTGATGAGAATGGTCATAATAAGAAGATTTCTTCTTCGTAAGATAAAGCTTAATCGACACGCATACTTTTCTTTTCTTTAGAGTACGAGGCATGAACTGATGTGTTCATACGTCATAATCTCTCTCTTTTCTATCTCTTTTGGCAAAACATGTAATCACCATTATCATTCAGTAGGCTCTTTGAAGTGACAATTGATGGAGATAACCCAATATGATGAATTTGACCCTGAAGTAAACTAACCCGAACTCGTGACTTATACTTGCACATATGTAACAAAGAGCGGTGCCGATTTCCATTAGCATCTCTAAGTACTCTCTAAGTACTCTATACTCTTCATCCAACCAACCATCAAGTAATAGACGTACATCACCTCTTGAAAATCCACAATTGAATGTGACATCGAGCACTACAACGTAACTCCTTAAAGTAATAGTTATTTTGTGTTGATACGAGCCCAATTTCCCTCGTGGTAAAAGAAAAAGACTCCAAAAATAACTAGATTTCCAAGTCTTCGTTTTGGAAAAAGCTCGAACAAGGATCATGAAGAATCTTCATCCAACCATCCCCGATACCTTCGTGATACTAAGTACACTACCGTGATATTTCACTTCAATCTCAAATAAATAATATCAATTAACGCCGTTGTCACATCTTCCGAATCGCTCAAATCTAGCCTTCTTTGACATTTAAATGAACTTTGATAATGGTTTTCATCCCGACCATGGTTAAAATCACATAACCCGTAGAAACCATGTAATAACCAAATCGCCATGAAGACAACCCAAACACACACCCAATTCATGAAGTACACCCTTTATCCCTTCTTTGAAGCGTAAACCGTAGCACCAAAGATCAAGTAAGATCCATAATTACACTTTCTCTTCTCCAAGATGGTTCCATCATTACGGATTTTATAACTCTATGGTTTAAACCGAGAAATAGTTTCTTTCACGGATTTTACAAAACCAAGAATAAACCATAAGATAGATCCGAAATGTACTTTACTAATACCAGATGTTTCCATTGTCACGGATTTTACAAGTCTATGATTTAAACCGAGAAATAGGTTCTTTCGCTGGATTTTACAAAATCAAGACAAAACCGTAAACAATGTCACTTGAATGTGTTATGATGACTTTGGTTTCGTGAATATCTGCTTTAGGGAACATGCGTGGTTCGTCAACGGTTCATTATCCGACATCATCAACCATGCAATAAATACTTTGGTAAACACATCATTCATGCAATGATAGCTATTGCGTTGATGTTAGGTCAACCATTCTATCACATCAATATGTATTTCTAGAGAGAGAAAGTTTTAGTGAGAGAAAGTGGAAGAAACTAATGAATGATTAATGAAATGATAATTACAATTAGAACCAACAACCCTCTCCCTTCTAGGGAGGGGGTATTTATAGTGTTTACATAAGTAGGGGTGTTTCCCCTTGGTTCTAGAAGAACCTTCTATCACAGCTCATGGGCTTACTACATGAGCTGAGAAACTAATTACAAACAATTATAAACCATAATTATTAACGACCTATTACAAATTAAATGATCTACACTTGATAATAAAACATGTTCCTAACAATCTCCCCCTAAGGGTTGGTCATCATTTGTTGTCTTGCTTAGGTCGCTCGACGCCTTGAACTTCTTTGGTGTTCATAGCTTCAGACGCCTTTGATTCTTTGCCTCTTTGTTCTTTGTTCTTGTTGTTGTGATCGGCCAGAAATCGCCTTTATCAACATCTTTATTTTCGGTGCTTTTACGTCTTTTTCCAACATGCTCATACTTTCTGTGAAGTTTGTGATCCATAAATGTGAAGTTTACATTCTTTATCTCTAATCTTTGACTTGTGACGTTTCTGATTTTCTGACTTTGAAGTGAAATTTTGCTGAACTTTTCTTTGCTTCGATCTTTGATGAGAATGTCTTTCTGATGTATGTATGAACATGTTGAAAGTCTGCACGATCTTTTCCACCCGTGAGCATCCATAAGAAGAAAACATAAAACATGGGTTAGAAATAATCCAGCGCTTACAAGTTTGAACTTCGAGAGTGTTAATAGCATAGTGTGAAAACACATTTCTAATTCTCACAAAGGTCGTTCTCGAACCGAGTCCCACAAGTGAGATAACACGAAAATCAAATACACCTACAGCTCGATGAGTCGAGGTACATCAAGCATCACCCCACGATCAGACCGCTTGAGATACACTAAGCGTAACCCACAAGGAGTTACCAAGTGACCGCTGCCAAGGTCGTTTGATGTTGACCCCGCAGAGTTTCCATTCAATCACCGAGGATCACAATTGTGAATCCTCATAAATGTTCAGCAGATTGCTAAGATCTCGTGAGGACTGGAATATGTCACTTGTGTCCTTATAGTTTGAACAAACAAGTGATGAAATATAAGGTGTTCCTAAGAGATCTTTTGATGAATCTCATGGCTCTAGACTCGATTAGTGCATTTTGATTTTCCTCAGCGGAGACAAGGGAGAGGGTCTCCTTCTTCAATACCAACAATCTCTAAAAGAGAGTCGATAGATTACGTAGGGTTCCCTGTGAGAATGAAACAAGTTCTTTTGAGAGAACTTGAGTGGCTTAGAAGGTTTAGTGCATTGCGTCACTGGGTCCATGACGACTTTGTCTTCTATACCGGTGTCATCTTGTGACAACCAAGAGTATATGAATTGAACCCGTGTCCATTTCTAAGTTGAATAATTTGAGGGCTATTTCTTTTCACCCTTTTCTTTAACTTTTCTTTTAATTCTTCAACTTCTTCTTTCTCCGATTCTCATTTTCTCCTTTTTCAATCATACCTAAGGACTTCTAAATACTAACTATTTGTAGTGTCCTTGGGTAGATCCCTCCTGCTCCGCGGATCATAGGACATTTATTCCTAAACTTAGTCACCTTTAACTCCATGACTATCCTATGTTGCCACAAAACATTTTCTTGAAAATCTCTCAAGATGTTTATGATGAAAAACATGTTTTGCTAACACCTTGAGAGTTTTTGGTTTTTCAGAAATACTCCCCCTCCACATGTGCTCATGAGTTTTGTTAGGATCCAAATATTATTGTGTTGATGATTCGGTGGTCTTGGGAGATCAAAATACATGTTAGCCATTAGAGAGAAAGTTAGAGAGTTGGGTGTTTTCTTGGTAGAGAGTTACTTCACAAATTGTAGAATATTAGATTGAAGCACCACCCTTCCATGGATGGAAGGGTATTTATACTTACGCACTCAACGACCTCCCATCGGCCCGTGGATCGTGCATACAGCCGGTAAAGACCCGTCCTTCCTCCACGGTGTTGCACTAAGCTATACTACGCTACAAACTAATAAATAAACTACTAAATAACGAAATAACGATATGTCTACGAGCTAACTTATGCTAGATAATATTAGGGGTGACCGACTCTTCACTATGGAATTTTCTAATTCCTAACAATCTCCCCCAAGGGAGGTCACCCCATGTTATACATTTCGAATCCTAGCATTCTATTCATGTCTTTGTTCTCGAGCTCGTAGCCTTCAATTCTTCATTTCAACAATCTTTGTGCTTTTGTAGCGATTCTTCAAAGTCCGCATTGATTTGTACTTTTAGTGGAGGCCTTTAACTGATCCACATCTTTGATGATCTTCGAGCTTTTTGAGATCATCACCACAATAAATCTCGGATCATCCATAGTAGTGTTGCCTTCATGTGAAGTTGTGACATTTGGACCGACATGCTCACACTTTGAATCATGACATCTTTCCATCGTAGTAGGAAGCCCATCGGTTCATGATATTTGCGCAGCAGTAGCGTAAGCATAGTATAAAAATATCGTAACCGTGATATGTAGATATGCACCACCATGATTTCTTCAATTAAGTGTGGTTACCGCGAACATGCGGCTTTGATTGACCTCAATTCGATCACCGCAATCGTCGGGTGTACCGCAACGCAACGCTAGCAATAAAGCGCACGAAAGTGTCTTTGATCACTTTCGCTGAATTGAGTTACACGACCCACGGTTCCTCGCTGATCAAGACAAGTACCGCCTGTGATCGTAGGATTCCTAAGAATCTCCTTGATGTGGTTTCGCAATGCTCAAGTCGTTTCAAACCGAACGCCTCAAAGAAGACAAAGACGGAGTGAGTGAACCAAATAATTGAGATTCACCGAGTGATGAAAATTATTTGAAAACAATCGCGTATTGCTTGAAGAAAGAGTTTTGCAATACGACGAAGGTTTTATGAGAAAGATCAATTTTTCAAACAAATTACTTTTTGTATTAAAGAATGAGTACACATTCGACGTGCTAGCTTAAAAGAAGAGATTCGACATCGAATGGTTTTTCTAAAAGTATTTCAATCGAGATACTTTTGAATTTGAAATGAATACACATTCGACGTGCTAGAGAAAAGAAGGTTTGCACATCGAACGGTTTTTCCAAAAGTATTCATCAATTCCATTCTCGACCAAGGTTGATTCACGAGTGAATCGCCCCATCGCTTCTGCCCGCTTGTCACAAGCTTGATCTTATGAGAAGATTTCACATGTCACCCACCAAGAGCTTGTTTGATGTTGGCTCTGAAGGATTTCCATCTTCATCGTGAATACTTTTACATACCACTCGGATGTTTCGCAATACCACAAGGATAATGCGAGGACTCTTAATATATACTTACTTTCCACATTGTGTGAAAAAGCAAGTCTTCATGAATTTAGTATCCTAACGAGATATTGTGGATGATCTCATGGCTCTAGACTCAAATGTGCATATTTGGTTCTCGTGTCGGAGACTAGGAGAGGGTCTCCTTCTTCAATATCAACAATCTCTAAGAGAAAGTCGATAGATTATGTCTGCTCCCGTGAGAATGAAACAAGCCCTTTAAGAGGAACTTGAGTGGCTTGGGATGTTTTAGTGCAAGGCGCCATCGGGTCCATGACGCCTTGTCTTCAATACCGTTGTTACCTTAGTAACAACCAAGAGTATATGTATTGAACCCGTTTCGCCCTAAGGTTGAATTGATGGAGGGCTATTTCTTTTCACCCTTTTCACATTCAGCTCTTTTTCATACTTCAACCCCTTCGTGCTTACCGAGACTTCATAACTAGCACCTTGTTGGGTTTATTCCAAGACTAGCCTGCCTCATCCGCACTCTTCCCGTATCTCATTTCTCCTTTTTCAATATACCTAAGGACTCTACACTATCTAGTGGATTGTCCTCGGTAGATCCCTCCGGTTCTCGCGGATCGTGGGAACAAATACCTAACCTAACCATCCTTATAACTCCATGCATAAAATAAATTGGTCGGTCTTTTGGTATTGTTCTTTCCTTCATGAAACCAATTGAAAATCATTTGGAAAACAATCAAGGTACTTGTGATACGGATCAAAGCATTTTGTACCTTAATAGTTTTGATCATTTAGAAAATGCTCCCTCAACATGTGCATATGATTTTGAAATTGTTTAGCACATGGAGGCAAGAGTTCTTTGAAATAATTTCTTTGAAATAATTTCTTGATCACAATTTCCATGGAAAAAGCCATTTGATTTTCATGGTAAAATTCTCCCTCAATATGTGCATAGGATAAGTGAAATCATTTTATCACATAGAGGCAAGAGTTCTTTGAAGCACATCCACAATCACAAAATCCATTAAGAAAACCATTTGAAAACACAATCAAGGTACATTATAATCTCTTTTTAAAAAACTTTGTACTCGATGGTTTTGCTCCCTCAATATGTGCTTCGAGATTCGAAAGCTTTTAGCACATACGAGAGAGCAACTGCACAATTGAATCCAAACGATCACCTTTATCAACTTTCATTATTAAATCACAAATTCTCCCCGATCAAAATATCAAATCCTTTGAGATTTTGGATCCCAAGTGATTTAATTAGGTTTAGAAAACATGGGAGAAAATGTGGCCTTGTTTAAATACTCATATGGTTTTGGATAAATCCTCCTCCTCAACATGTGCATTATGTATTTTGAAATCGCTTGGCACATGGAGGCGGAGTGCCTTTAAAGGACTAAAACCAATTCCATTTAAACAGATTTGAGATTTAAAACACGATCTCTACCCCGATCGAAATATCAAACCATTTGAGATTTGTGATCCCAATCGATTTAAGTCATTTAGAAAAATTCGGGAAAGACGTGGCAAGATTCAATTTTGAAAATGATGATAAGGACCAGATTTAGACATTAAAGATTGTTAGTGTCGTATGATAGTTTTTAAGAGATCTTTAAGTAAAATAAAACAATTTCACAATCAAACAAGAACATAAAATATTTCATTTTGATGATCTTTGAGTTTTAAAGAAAACCATACCATGACATAACATTAAATCTTTAGATCACCACATATTAGCGTATAAACGGACTTTTTGAAGATATATTGTTTGAAAATGTTTTATTTTAAATCACTCTCCCTCAATCCATGATGTAAGTCAATAATTGAGTGACTTATGTTTTGATAAAAGAAGTCCGTGATTTTCAAAATTTAGTTCAATTAATTTTCAAAACAATATTTTTCCATTTTCAAAACAATTTAATCAAATTATTCAAAATTGTTTAAAATGGTGTCCCGCACAAAGACACGTTAGGTGGTTGAGAAGCTTCGTTGTTGTTGCCGAGGGCTTGGAAGAAAACCGTCTGCAGATGCAGTGAGACTTCTTCACGTTGCATTTTGAATGCCAACCGAGGTCCAATTAAGCTCCGCTTCTTCAATCACTTAGAAGAAAACCATCTAATGATGCAAGGAGACCTCTTACGCTGCATTTATGCCAACTCTCCATAGAAGTCCAATTAAGCTCCGCTTTCTTCATTTGTCAACCCAAGATATAGTTACCCTTTCCTTTCGCATCCAATCATCTTCAATTGTGGGATCCGGATCGGAACATTCTTTTATACCAATATACCGCATACGTTAGTGAACACACATACAAATATATGGTGGTCGACATCACCCAAACAACAATCGACTAATTAAAGTCAATTCAACATAACAATCAGATCATATAAGGCATGGGTTTATGTGTTAATCAAACTCTAATCATCTAAACCTAACAATCATATCCTAAATTCCTAGTCCTTCGACACGTGCAAATATCATTTTAATTAAGCATATTAGGATAATTAAGAAAGCTCGCTAGATGATATAGATTTGAAAACATTTTCCCTCAATCAATGACTCATTTTATAAGAAGTTTTAAAAGTGTCAAGTCATTGATTGAGTTTTCAATTTTATAAAACTCGAATCGATTGTTTTAAAGCAACTCATTTACCATCATTTTTGAAAAACAACAAATATTTTCCTGAAGAATTTTAGACGGAAAAACATTTGTGTAGGAACAGTAGTCCTTCGACATACTTTCCTTGTTTTGTTTTAGGATAAGTGCACGAAATATTTGAAAATTGATTTAGCGCAGCACTTTCCTTTCTATAAAGAGCGGGTTGCTATTAGAAATAATAGCAAGCCATTATTTGAAGCCATTTGTTGAAGCTGGTTACAATCAAATAATCAGAAGCCATATTTAGAGACATATTTTGAAAGAAATATTTACACCTCCTCGTCGAACTTCATCTATGGTCCCGTGCCATTATTGAATGACATTTCTAAGACCGTAGATGTTATCGATACCGAAGACATGTCTAGAGAAAACATATTTTGGAATTTTTCAAATTTTCTCGATTTTATGGGTTTTGTTGGTTTTATATTTTCTATTTTCTTGGTTTTATATTTTGTTTTGATGGTTTTATATTTTTGTATTTGGTTTTCGGATAAATATATACAAAGATAGAGTAGATGATATAGTTAAAGAAGATGATGATACGAGTACCGAGATAAGGATATCGAAAAGACGTGAAGAAGATAGAAGTCATCATCCCTAAAAATTTCACCACCAAAGCTTCCAAGACTCTTGAATCAAAGAGAGAAATTGAGCCACTTGAAAGTGAGACTTTGCGCTTCCCCAAACCGAAAATCCTTATGTTGAGCAGATTCAAGCTATATTTCAAGCTTTCCTTAGCTGTGTGCACAGAGATGCACACCATAATCATAAATCCCACCGCTCCATTTAAGACCGATGATCGAGATTCTCCGCTCGAGGTTATATCATCCAACAAGAAGAAGAACGTATCATCTCACACATAAAATAATCTTCTCAAATTTCATAACCATCAAGTCCAAGCAATCCATTCCAAAAAAGTGTCAAGAGACCACTTCCCCACGTAGTTGAATTGATGTAGTCGGCCTCTTAGACTAGAGCTCACGAACCCAACACACAAACCCAAGACAAAGAAACTTATACCATCAAGTAGGATTAAGTCCAATAGCTAAAGAATAACCCCGATGTATACTTTTCTCCTCCCCAAGAAAGTGCATGAAGCTCAAGAACCCAAGCACCCAATGCCCAAAGAGAGAATAACCGATAACATTGAAGAGGGAGTGAATCATCGATTATCTCACTGGGTGACAATCTCTACGGATGTCAACACCGAATAAGTGATTATATCTCTCAATCACATTAAGCCCTCAAGTAAAACAACAGCGCCCCAATGTACACAATCTTTCCCCGATGATTGTGATAACATCAAAATCATCATACACTTGTGTACCTCTTTCATCTTCGAAACTAACTCTTCCATCTCTTCTCCCACATAGTTGGAATAAGAACACTAAACGCTTGATGAGTAAAACCTTGAGTTTCTCTCGGTCATGACATTTGTTTTCCCGGATATCTTCAATCACTTAGAAGTATTAAGCTCATCAAGTTTACTCGCCATGAGTCAAACCTTGAGTTTCTTGTAATAACATTTGTCTTCCCGGATATCTTCAATTACTTAGAAGTATTAAGTTCATCAAGTTTACTTTAGATGCTTGTCTCTTCCACTTCGGTTTTGACACTTCAAGTCATCAAATCATTATAAGCCCGTGATACTAGAAATTTGTTGAGAAGAACACTTGAAATCTTGTGAGAATCAACTTGTCAAGACTCACTCGACTATTTTTATCAACCCTTATGTAGACAATTTGAAGTGACCACCAACGAAGAAAACCCGATATACCATACTTGAATACCAAGTCAACTTCCCCACATTTGTATCTTAAGCTTGCACCTAATGATGGAAGAACGTGTAGAGAATTTATGCTTCAAGAAAATCTCTAAGTACTCACTACTCAAACAAAGTATGAGACATTAACACCTCTTGCGATTATCCACACATCTATATGCGTGTGACATCGAGTAAAACAAAGTAACTCCTAATAGTGATAGTTAACCATGTCTTCAACCATCCACCTCGATCACCGGTAACTAGATAAACCAAGTCTTCAACTCAAATTCTTAAGCCCGAGCAAGTTATCAAATAAGAACACGCCTTTGTGAAAGTCAACTTCAATCTCAAATAAGTGATAAATGATTAACTCAAGTAATCAACTTGTGTCAAATGTCCAAAACGAGAAATAGTCAATAACAACGCCTCGAGGAGTCATCATAAGGATTATGAGCAAGTCTAATTGGGATTGAATCGCATTTAAATCTCCCCAATTAGTGCTCTCCCTAAACCGACAACTGCTTGATAGGTGCCCGATTAAGAAGAGGTCTTTAGATCGTTAAATGCAACTCGCCCTTAGTCTTCTAACATGTAGCGTAAAATGTAGAATGATCAGACTCGACCTTCTTCAAGATTGTTCAAATTGGGGAATAGATAGTTAACATCTTCAACTCACACCAAAAGCATCCCACCAAAAGCATCCCAATTAACTTACATCTTGCAAATCCTTAACTAAAATCTCTCCCAATCAAACAAGAATAGAAAGATGTTCATCAAGAAAATCAAGAATAAGGCCAAGAACGAACACACAAGATGGTAACGCCAAACTACCAATCACATCAAACAAGAACAGAGAGATTGTTCGGAATCATCATGTTGATGTGCACGTGAAGCATTAACCGAAAGCACTTTGTCGATAAACTCATCAATCCGAGTGAAGATGTCAACCAACGGCTCTTAGAAGAAACTCCATGTAAAGATGATCCGATAAGAAGAAGCCCGGTTCTTACATGAGTTTAGAGCCGTATGACCATTTGTATTTTCTAATATCAATCAATAATGCAAAAAATTCACACTTCTTCTCCCCCTCAAGAATTGCATACGGAGATGCCATTCTTGATTAAACAAGTGAACATTATCCAAATGTAGTCTATTCACACTTCTCCCGCAAAATCAAAGACAGATGTCGCCATCGTCATTATAGTTGAGAAAGTGGAATCGAAAAAACAATCAACTTATGGAAAAGATGAAGCATGTTGATGTGAATGGTCATAATTAGAAGATTTCTTCTTCGTAAGATAAAGCGCAATAACACGCTATTGTGTTCAAACGTCATACTTTTTTCTTTCTTTGAAGAGAACGAGGCATGAACCGATGTGTTCAAACGTCATAATCTCTCTTTTCAACTCTCTTAGCAAAACATGTAATCATCCCCATTATCATTCTCAGAGGCTCTTTGTCATGACAACTCGATGGAGAAAACCCAATATGATGAATTTGACCTGTATAAACTATCCCGAACTCGTGACTTATACTTGCACATATGTAACAAAGAGCGGTGCCGAGACTTCATCCTCCATTGAATCTCTAAGTACTCTATACTCTTCAACCAACCAACCATCAAGTATAAGACGACAACACCTCTTGAAAATCCACAATTGAATGTGACATCGAGCACTACAACGTAACTCCTTAAAGTGATAGTTATTTTGAGATGATAAGAGCCCAATTCCCCAAGTGGTAAAAGAAAAGGTAAAAGTCACTCAACAATAACTAGATTTCCAAGTCTTCGCTTTTGATAATAAGCTCGAACAAGGATCATGAAGAATCTTCATCCATCCATCCCCGATACCTTCAGATACTAAGTACACTCGCCCGTGATAATTCACTTCCACCTCAAATAAATCATATCAAATTAAAGCCGTTGTCACATCTTCTGAACTGCTCAAATCTAGCCTCCTTAGACTTTTTAAGTGAACTATGATAATGGTTTCATCCCGACCATGGTTTAAAGAGCATAACCCCGTAAAACTTTGAAGTAACCAAACCGCCATGACGAATATCCAAACACACATCCAATTCATGAAGTACACCCTTTTATCCCTTCTTCGAAGAAGAAACCGTGGCACCAAAGATCAAAAGATCCATAATTACACTTTCTTCTCCAAGATGGTTCCATCATTGGGATTTTACAACTCTATGGTTTAAACCGAGAAATAGTTTCTTTCGGGATTTTACAAAACCAAGAATAAACCGTAAGATAGATCCGAAATGCACTTTACTAATACCGTGATGTTTCCATTATCACGGATTTTACAAGTCTATGATTTAAACCGAGAAATAGGTTCTTTCATGGAGTTTACAAAATCAAGACAAAACCGTAAACAATGTCGATTGAATGTGTTATGACACTTTGGTTTCGTGAATACGCTTTAGGGAACATGCAATGTTCATCGCAATTCTTCACCCATATGAAGATAACTTCACAAACCATATTAAGTCAAGTAGTATAAACTTCTTTCCCCGAGGTTGTCTCAGAAACCAAAGTACACGCTTTCTCCCCATGATGGTTTCGAACTTCCTAAGCATCATAACGTACGCACCATATGTACGAAAAGTTCTAGTCATAAGAAACATCTCGAAAAAGCATGTGAGACATCAAGAGTCTTGAACTATTTTGCTTAGATTGTGAAGTATCATTGACATTCGTGGCCGAATATCTCATGGGAATTGCCGAAACGAACCTCCTTAGATGCACCGCTAATAGTAATGACCACATATAGTGATAACGTTACTTCAATACCGCATAAAAACCCTTAGCCATTTTAAAATCTTTGCACAAGCCGTGAATTATGTATCCTTCCGTGAAATTATACCATACCAAAATACCATTTATGAATACAAATAATAAAAAATTGTATCCAACTTTTGAAAAATTTGAATCACAATTTTTATTTGATATATTTGATTCACTAGATTAGCATAATAACCACATCCATAATCACGAGAATATCAGCCCGCATATCGCCCAAGTCTATCGATCCAAAATCAAACCAATCGGGCCCAAACCGGATGCAAGAAAGGTCGAGCCCAAGTCCAATACAAGACAAATAATCGGATCCAAATCCCCTAATAATTTAGTAACCGGTTATATAAGTGATGCCCTTAACCTAACCCTAACATCACTCTTGATAAAAAAAACGCCTACACCATATCTTTTCTCTCATCACAGAACTGAGAATAAAAAACTCATCATCTCCTCTCCCATAATTATCAAAGAATGAATCTTTCAACACCCTCCATCTTATCTCGATTTCGTGACACAAAACCATTGAGTAAAACAAACACAAACCAAGCCTATAGCTTTAATTTCGCATAAGCCAAACCAATTGAAGATGTTGCAAAGCTTCAAGGTCCTTGTTGGGTCTCGGTAAGATTCATATGGTTTGTTTTGATTGAGTTTTGAACGAATCAAGAAAAGAAATTAACATAATTGTTAATATTTTTCTCTAACGATTCGGATATTGTACTGAATCGTAGTCTTCTAAAACGATCGATGAGGAATAAGGATCAATTTCAAAATCTTTAAAAGATTCAAAATTAATTGACCCGAATCTGAGATTAATTGTTCATTTTGAATAGTATGTTGTTTGAATGAGTGTTGGGGAGAGATGGTGAGGGTCCATTGGTGAGTCAAGATTAGGTTAGGGATATATATGACCCGAATCAGATTCTGTCGAGTTGAAGTCGAGAAAATGCTCGTCCTTTTTCATTCGAGTATATACATGGACTGATGATGGGTATTGACTTGAGCTCTTGCTGTTGATTGGTACTTGTGTAATGTTGGTCGTGGTCAAGTTTTTGGTATTTGGTAAGTGGTTTTTGATATAGTGGTCGTGGTCCGCTTTTTTTTTTTTTTTTTTTTTTGTTAAGTCGCTATTTAGACACAAGTCGCTACGACAAGTCGCTACGACAAGTCGCCACGACGCAAGTGACTCAATAGCCAACTCGCTAACATGAAAAAAGCTTTTGACCATTTAAATTTATCCGCGATGATTCCACCACCTTTTTCCGACTATATTCAAAGACCCGTAAAATACATAAAAGCATACCTTTTACCCATTTTGACCAATTGCTTACACTGCTGGTACCAAAAACCACAAGTATGATGACACAAAAGTCGCTTAATCTTGACACAAAAGTCGATGTTGTAGCCATTTGAATATCGTGACCATTCGATATTAACCAACGAAAGGATACAAAGAGTTAAAACTTGTTAAAAGTCAAGTTTTAAAAAGTAAGCCAAAAAATATTTTTCCGACCACTATCATGATGTAAAACCAGATTTAATAATAACCAAAACCACCATAACCATGATACTAAACAACATAATCAACACAACACAAAAACCCGGCTCGATACCAATTGTTAGGATCCAAATATTATTGTGTTGATGATTCGGTGGTCTTGGGAGATCAAAATACATGTTAGCCATTAGAGAGAGAAAGTTAGAGAGTTGGGTGTTTTCTTGGTAGAGAGTTACTTCACAAATTGTAGAATATTAGATTGAAGCACCACCCTTCCATGGATGGAAGGGTATTTATACTTACAACTCAATGACCTCCCATCGGCCGTGGATCGTGCATACAAATGGTAAAGACCCGTCCTTCCTCCACGGTGTTGCACTAAGCTATACTACGCTACAAACTAATAAATAAACTACTAAATAACGAATAACGATACGCTACGAGCTAACTTATGCTAGATAATATTAGGGGTGACCGACTCTTCACTATGGAATTTTCTAATTCCTAACAAGTTTTGACCGAAATCAGACAGAGGAAGAGCTCGCACTTTGAATTGATCGACTCTTGATAGACAATTCTCATGAGACACGCAGCTACGTTGTATAGTTAAAGAGTTCCATTATCGCCTTTAGGTGACAACTAGCTCTAATAACTACCTTGAAGATGTAAACCTCCTTGAAAAGGAGGTTAGACCCATCAAAGTTCATGTCAATCAAGAGTGTCTCAGATTGGTACATTCTACTAAGATAAGTCTTGGAGGACAGATCTTTTCGATTACTGACATTCAAAGATCGTCAATTCATTAGTGATATCTAAGTCGAGCACATGATGAGATTCCATAACTTCCTGATCAACAATTTTAATCACATTTCTCCCCCTCAAAAATAGCATATGTATGATGTTTTTGAAAACATGTTGATTAAAATATGCTTTTTGAGGTGTTTGAAATTCATTTGGGAAGAAATGGATTTCAAGAACATTTGATTTCGAACAAAGATTTTTTGTTACAAACAGTTAAGAAGCTTTCACTCCTTAAGTTTAGGAATATTGCACTGAGGCGTACAACAGGGTCCTTTCTTTTGTAAATCGAGATTTGTTGTTGAATCACGGTGTTTTTAGTGTCTATTTTGTTTTTCCAAATTCATTTCAATTTTGATAACATAGACCCAATTTGGTTTCTCAACTAATTCCCGACATCAAGACTTTTAAACCGATTCATCCCGAGAAACTATAAGTGAGTAATCGCAATTCTCAACAATCTTCCCAATCAAGATCGCATGTCTTTAGCAGCCTTCTTCAGAACTTCATTTTGGTGAAGTTTTTGAATCAACTTCCCCAAACCGACAAACCGCCTTTAGCGATTCAAGCTTTGATGTAGTCGAAATTTCTTCTAACTTTTGAAGTTTTTAGACGCAATGAATTTGTAGATGAGCAGAAACCACACAAAGTAAACCGACTTATTTTGGTAAATCCGCTCGGGGTAACATGCAAGAAATCAACAAGATCTTTCACATATGTAGATGCTTCACACCAAACAATCCGCGAAAGATGAGATGAAACAACTTCGAATGTTGCGGTTCATCTAATAATAGTTACTTGTGAATATGCAATTACTCGATAAAATGACCGTAGCGAGGCATCATAATGCGGTTAAAGCATCATATGTAGGTAACTTCACATAAAATAATCTCGAGAAACTTGAGACGATAACACCGAAATAAGACCTTTGAACCATCGATCGCCTCATTTCTCTCGATTGCGTAAACTCAAAGGGAAAGAGTTTTTGCAAAGAAGGCAAAGAAAGCACATGACATATACTCTCTTCCCCCGATGTTTTTGATGAATCAAACATACACCACGATGTTGATGATGAAATCAAGACAACAGAACTGTATGTTCAATTAAACGAACAAGTGAAGTACCGTAATCCCGTGATAATCATCTCGTGATAAACCGCTCTACTCATTTATTTAGTTGATCATCAACTGTGTCATTGTAGTTGGAAATAGTTTGATCTACAATTATCAGAGATTCAATTGAAGGTGCATCTCCAGCAACGGTTGTTGTTGTAGATTTAGGGTGTATCTAGAATTAGAATATGATCATGTTGTGCAGAGGAAACATTAGATACAACTGAAGCACGGCTTTCTAAAGAATCTCCAAACAAAGGAGCAAAACAAAGTTTCCAATTCTTGACGATTGAGTACAATGGTGATGCAAATTGATGGATCATTATGTTTTAGACAATGAGAAACGAGTCCTAAGTCGTTGTACTTGAAGCCATAGTCATGTACCAGAAAGAAAATAGGAGGGGCAAGATAGAAGAAACATGGATCCCCAAGGGTAACGGGTTCCGTATGTTAGAAGCATAAAGATGTAGTGTCAATTATCTTCTTGACACCGAACACACTGCTTTGTTGCAAATATTTGATATCTTGCTTGTAGGAATCCACCTAAGACCAATAGTTTTAAAAATTCTACCCGTGGGTATCCACCTAAGATTAGATCTAGGAAATGTCAAACTTCTTTTGGAAAGAGTCTTTGTCCTATATTGATCCACCTATTAGGTTTCAAGTTTGTTTCTCGCTCAACGGGTCTATTTCGAATTGTCTGCTGACTACACTTAGGTCTGTTCTGCAATACACTAGAAGGCATCACACGAGGTCGTGAACCTAAGATTCCATCCTTTTAGAGTAGTGCCCTTTTCCTAGCCTTTTCTAGATCATAGTTCTTGTACGTGTCATTTGAATCATATGAATTTTTAATTTTAATGCTCGGTTTAGACACAGTGTTCGAACTAATCCTAGACGGGCCATTTGCAACTACTTGTTCAGATTTAAAAGCAGTTGGTTGTCTAACTACTGATTGGTTTCTGATTGGTTGTAGTGACGATTTCCCCAAGATTGTTGGTTTTGTAAACTTAGTATCCACACTCTTGCCAGTTAATCTTCTCAACTTGTTTTGTAAAGCAACATGCGCAAGCCCCTTTGCTTGAATTTGAGTCTTTAATTGCTCATTTTCTTTTACTAATGTATCCACACAATTACTTTGCATTTTAAGTTCAAGAGATTTGCAATGTGCCTCTAGTTTTGAAAAATCTTTTGAAATTGAGCAATGGTCTTTTGAGAGAATGTTTTCGCTTCAAGAATTTGATTTGACGATTCGCTTGTATTGTTTGCAACTAAGGGCTCGTATATGAGATAGTTGTCTCGACATTGGCAACATGTCGGTCAACCTCCTTCATTTCTCAATTCAGTTGCTTAGTTTGTTTCGCATTTGTGTGCGTAATATGAACAATGTGAGATTGTACCTCAACCATCTCGCTCTTTGTCAAAGATAGGCTCGTGTCATATGTGGAAACGATATCTTCCTCAACCATTTGTTCTTCATCAAAGTTGGGCTCGTGTCATAGTGGGTATGATATCTTCTCCAAATCACACATCCCGCTTCCAAGGTAGGCTCTGTCATAGGTGGGAACGATATATTCTTCAACCATTTGTTCTTCATCAAAGTTGGGCTCTGTCATAGTTGGGTATGATATCTTCCCAAATCATCATCGTCATCCCGCTTCTTCTAATGCTACAACCTCATTGTTCAGACATCGACATTTTCAAGATTCTCATCATTCTTGACAAGCCTTTGAGCATTCCTTCCTTGTACATCAACTCTTTCACCTTGCATGACCGCTTGATTTTGTGGATCGATGAAGTCTCGACTTTGAATTCTTAAATTGTGAGATCATCTTAGTCAAGAACATCATTCCTTTGTTTAATTCCACAAATGCATTTGCATCTTCGTAATCATCAAGAGCAAGGTTTGGTGAAGAAGGTTTTAAGCAAGATAGAAGGTGAGGAGATTTGTGAAAGCATTAGAGACATTGATATAGTGAATTTTAATTTTCCTCCAAAATAACTATGAAAATTTTCCCACAAAATTTGAAATTCACTATAAAATGCAATTCTAAGGTTGTAAGAAAATTTGAGGTTTGACAATTTTGACGCCAAGTTTGACCGAAAAATTAATTTGGGCTCAAAAATTTGAATTTTTGACCAAAATTTTCACAGCTTAAACCAAAATTTGAATTTCACGTAAAAATTGAACGCTTAGTCTCCCGAAAATTAAATTTTACTAAAATTATTATTATTATTATTATTATTATTATTTTTGACTAAAATGTGTTATGGATCTTTAAAGGATAGATGTCGCTTTTAGGTTTATGTAGATTAGTAGCAAACCAAACTTGCAGACAAGAAACTCACGAAGAAACTCACCGAAAGAAACTAATGAAAGAAACTAATGAAAGAAACTCGCAGAAGAAACTCGCAGAAAGAAACTCGCAGAAAGAAACTAGCGTAAAGAAACTCGCAGAAAGAAACCAGCGTAAAGAAACTAGTAGAAAGAAACTCGCAGAAAAGTGACAACTCGTACTTTCGTGTCATTTCAAAACAATTCATGCTTCACTATTTCAACATTTATCGTAAACTAGGTTTACGTGTTCCAAATTCAGAACCTTAATGGTTTAGCGGCTAATTCATGATCATATCATCACGAACATTTCATATGGACTAAGTTTAGTCTACATTTCATTAGTATCATTTGCATCATGATAGTTCATTCATGACATTGCATTTCACATTAAACGCGTAAATTTTATATTAAATAAACGTTATCGTGAGTTTTTATTTTGAACATTTAATCCGTTATTTCTAAAATGATCCCGATATATTTTTATACTTACATTTAGTTATAAAACTATATTTTGAGTTTACCTAGTGTTAAATTTATTTTGTATATAAATCGTTAAAGTTATATTATTACTTACACTTTTCTTAAAACTACACGATAATTATTTTATCACTCAAATTTTACAAGAAATGTATTTTACAATTTTTATGATCTCATTATACTCTACTTGGACCTATTAAAATTTCTTTTACCTAAAACTACCTTAAACACATTAATGTATCTACAATTCTATAAAGTTACCTTTACTTGTACATTTTCTTACACTTATTACAAATTATACACATTATATAAAAAAAAAAAAAAAAATTTAGAATCCTCCCCTTTCCGACCAAGGGGTTACATTTATGAGTTAAGAGAAAATTTTACTTATATAGATTTGTACTCAATCTATTTCATTCACTTCCTTCACTTCAATAATTCACAAGTAGTAAAAGTGTTTTCTCTTTGTTCCTCTCTCAAAACCGCCATATAAGGTGTTCATAAGGGATCATCATCAAAATTTTGCAAGCTCAAGATAAAACACTCTAGATTACACTCTTATTAAAGGTTTTGAAATAAAACCTAGGGTGTTTAGGTTAATCCTTGTTCTAATCACCTCATCATAGTAGCTTGTAAGCATATTACTTTCATTTTACATCTTTCATTTTCATTTCCTATTTATTTCTTCATATTTTGTGCAAGCATGCAAGACTTGTGTATATTTATACCATTTATTCATTTATTTTTTTAGAGTTTTATACATATAAAGTCATCCTATAATTATTCCCTTGTTATATATTGGTCTTGATGATGTCTAGGAACTCATGACACCCTAATAAGGTGTATGGTAGGATTAGAATAGCTTTGGAGTTGATTTGAAGGGATTGGAATAGGTTTAGTACGAGAAAAACTATTTTCGACAAGTTATAAAAGTGGTCTGATCTTATTTTGTTTTTCGAAAATCCGACAGTAGGCACAAATTTTTGGACTTGATAATTAGAAAATATACTTTAAAACGAATCCGGGTCGCTTGAACGGATTAAAACGGAGTTATAACGAAGAAGTTATGAATTTTTCAAGTTTAACGACTAAATATATATTTTCCGAAATTTCAAAGAACCTATTTTTATTTTGTAATGAAGTCAAAACGAGTCCTAAGCTTCACAAATTATTTCGACTTATCAAAAATATATTAGTATACTTTGATACGTAAGCTAAGGACATATAATACGAGAAAACGGATTTGAAACGACCAAGATATACATCGCTTTCATAAAATTGCCGAATTATTATTTTTAGAAAACTATATTATTTTTACGAGACAAGTGTTACGGTAACTAAAACGACCATATTGAAGGTGCTTTTAACTATGATGTAGAACTTTTGTAACTAGATGTCTTCTAATAAAATTTAGATCACCAAGCATACTTTCCAAAACGACCAACCGCTTGTATAGCGGAGTTGTAATAAATTATTTACGGTTGCTTAAACTTTGCCGAAACTCATTTTTACACAACATTTGGACAAAATCACCATATTTAACCTCTATTATCTTTATGTTCGAGACCTCTATGACGAAAACTCCTGTACTAAAACTTCTAGATTTTGATACAGTTTTCCAAAACCGTCGAGTTCGCTTCCAACGCTCGACGACACCATTTTATTTACTAGCTTTTCAAGCCATTTTTGTCACTTTCATGAAATTTCCAACGACATTATTTTACTTAATTTAAAAGTTAAAATTTCACAATAAATCATTACGAAACTATTGTAGGATGACATTTTGACGTAAATACTTGTAAAGTGATTTAAGAATGGTCAAGACGTCAAAAGAGTATTTTTCATCGATAAGTATTATTTTTCAAAACTCGCAAATGGTATAAATAACATACTAAATGCATGCATATCATTACATCATAACTCATTACATATCATATCATTCGTAATAGGTCCAGATTAAAGTAACCCGCTATACCTCAATTGTACTCACCTTGTCATCATACCGCTATCAAGTGAGTTTTCATAGCCCCGATTTATTCAAGTTTTACTTATTTCAAACCCACGGGAGAATACATTGCACAACATTTTTATTACGATACCAAGTATGTTAAATTCATTTACATTGCTTAAGTTACTGCACTGCGCTAAATGTCCCCATTTCATAAGCATGAGCCGTTAATTTCCTAGAAGCGTGCAGTGAGTGGATAGATCTATCGAGGTGACACCTCCATCCGGGTTGGTGAATCCTAACTAGTCATACGGATGCATTTCATTCATAAACATTATTAGAGTTGTTTGGCAAGACACTGCTGGGGCTAACATCACTGAGCTTCGTATCATGCGCTTAAGCAATTGTAACATCATTTTGTGACATGATTGTCATACCGGTCTATACTATGTAGTCGATAAAACATTTACATAAACCTATGATTTCTCACCAACATTATTGTTGACCTTTAGCAATGTATTTTCGTGTAACTAAGGCATTATCATCATGGCATGGTTAAGGAACCACCTTTGAGTCACAAGGCCGACTTATATCATTGTACATTATGGCACTTTCTTTCAAAACATCGCTTGGACTTGTAATATATTTGTATTTCCGCAAACTTTTTAAACTTTTGGGACCTATGTTGTAACTCCAACACTTTTATTAAATATCCAACGATGTGTTTTAAACGACACTTTAGGTCGCTCAATATAACCGTGATTGTGGTGCTATGACGCTTATCCTGTGAATTCCATTCCACGCAAACAGTAAATTGGGGGTGTGATGAAAGAAACTCGCAGAAGACACTAGCGGAAAGAAACTCGCAGAACTGCAAACTCGATGAAATTCAAACAGAAACTCGCCAATCTTCAAGGAGAAACTCGCAGAAACTCATGAGAAACTCGCAGAAATTCAAGAAACTCGCAGAACTTCAAAAGAAACTCGCAAAAGTTCAAGAAACTCGCAAAACTTCAAAAGAAACTCGCAGAAATTCAAAGAAACTCGCAGAAATTCATGAGAAACTCGAAGGAATTCATGAGAAACTCGATAAATTCATGGAAACTCGCAGAATTCATGAGAAACTCGCAGAATTCATGAGAAACTCGCAGAATTCATGGCTAACTCGCCAAACTCGCTAAAACTCATGAGAAACGCGCAGAACACGATTCAAATTCAAAAGTCCATAAATTTCAATCTAAAACACGTTTTTAAGTACGGATTTCTATTAAATCACATCAATATTAACCTAAACTATCCCTTGGCTCTTGATACCACTTGTTAGGTCAACCATTCTATCACATCAATATGTATTTCTAGAGAGAGAAAGTTTTAGAGAGAGAAAGTGGAAGGAACTAATGAATGATTAATGAAATGATAATTTCAATTAGAACTAACAACCCTCTCTTCTAGGAGGGGTATTTATAGTGTTTACATAAGTAGGGTGTTTCCTGGTTCTAGAAGAACTTCATCACACTCATGGGCTTACTACATGAGCCGAGAAACTAATTACAAACAATTATAAACCATAATTATTAACGACCTATTACAAATGAAATGACCTACACTTGATAATAAAACATGTTCCCAACAAGTGACAACATGGAGAAGTAAAACCGATATGCCAAACTTGATCATGTAGTGAAATTCCCGATTTGTTACTTAAACTTGTACTAATCTTGTGAAGAAGAAACGTGTACCCAATGTACAAAACCTCTTGACATTCTCAATCGAGCGAGACATCAAGTGATAGTTACGCTGGGTTAAGCGAGAAAGAATCACACACGTAACTAAATAGCCAAGCCTTTATCACACTCTATAAATGCCCAAACAAGACATCTTCGCGGAAGGGTAGAAAGAAAGAAGACTAACTAAGTAAATGTGCCCTAAAGCCTCACTTCAAATCCAAATAAGAAATACCTTACAACAACCCCGTGGTCAACTTTGTTCAATCATCAATACAAGCCTTGACATAAACCCCATTGTGAATATGTATAAACCAAGGTATCAATCAAGATAACCAATCAAGTCTCATTTTAAATCAAATCACATCATCAAGTTTGTTCAACAAATATCATTACCACAAATTACTTCAACAAATATCATTACCACAAATTACTTCAACAAATCTCATTTAATCCAAGACTCATATAATCCAATTCTTAGAGTAAAATCCTTCTAACCCAATCATGTGTGGCCCAAACTTTGGTTACAAGTAATAATCGAGGTCCGATCCATATCCGCTTCTTTAAACAAACTCGATATAGTAACGAATCATTAAACTTGATCAATATAGTCACCCAATACCACTCAATACCGCACATAGAAGCCCATCAAATTTGAAGTATCATTTGAAATCAACTCAAACAATAAAATAATTTCAAAGAACAATAACTTCAAATATCCATTACATTAGATTTGTCAAACGTATCAAGTAATATTTGACGTCAAAGCAACATAGCCCATGATATCAAATTACACAATGTGATCCAAAAAATCCAATATCTCAGATTCGCCCATGTACACAATTCGCAATTTCATCACATCATTAAATTTCGCTGGCCCATTCATGATTCAATCAACCAAAAACGATCCATCACACTTTATAACAATTTTAACCGTTATAAGAGTCACAATCCCTAAATATTAGGTCAATAACTTAAACCCAATATCACATTCACATATCACTCCGCCCCATCACTACTCTCACCCAAATCTCGCCTTATCATCTCGTAAAAAACTTCCCATCGCAAACCAAGCACAAACTCAATATTACTCGCTAATCGATCACTTCACAATCATATATTGTTGCTCGGTTTAAGTCTCACAAACAACACTTCAATGAAACTCCTTTGAATAAAGACATGAATCTCACATACCGACTTCAAGATCTTTATAAAGAGGTCCTGTAGGTATAAAGTAACTTGTTTGTAGTCATATTACTTAATTTTTTCATATCTATAATCGAACAAATGATAAAGAGATAACAAGGTTTGTTATTATCTTATCATTATCAGTTTCAGATAATACCAGATGAGTCGATGAGGAGATTGATTCAATAGAGATAGTCTTAAAAAGATTACAAAAACACTTTGAATCAAATCTGAGATAACTTATATTTATTCAGTTTTCGAATGGTTTAAAGTTTGGAGTCATGTTAGATTGTGAGGGTCTTGGGTTGAGACAAGGATAGGGTCTTCAATTCGATTGGTTTTGGATACTTGGGACTGATGATGGTTGTTATCGGAGGTCGAGTCTTGGAACATGTATTTGGTATTTGTTGTTGGTCAATTGGTCGTGGTTCCGATTCTTCTTCATCCAATCATTCCAAAACAAGTCGCTAACTCATTTTTCGCTTGACTCAAAAGTCAAACAAGTACAAGTCGCTACATTTTTCATAAGCAAGCCGCTAGCCATTTTGAGTCATAAGTCGCTATTACGATTTAGACACAAGTTGCAAACTTATAAATATAAGTCGCTACATCCGAATAGACACAAGTCGCTAGCAAAATTATGAGTCAAGTCGCTAAGATTTTCAGAAACAACTCGCTAAGCCTTTTAAAACATACAAGTTGCTAAACAGCCAACAAGTTGCTATGACAAGTAAATACAAGTCGCTAGGTAGATTAGACCAACTCGCCAACAAGAATATTTGACCATTTTATTTTTTCCGGCGAGTATTCCGACCAAAAGAACCGTTCAGCTTCAAAAACTCAGAAAACATGACAAACTTCACAAATGACCCATTTTGACAGTTAAAAATCTAACCAGATACCCACGAATATATTGCTGATATAACTTGGTACATAAATAGTCTCAAAAGGACTGTTTGGACAAAAGACACAAGACAAATATATTGATATACCGCATGACTATATTTTGGACCAAAAGAAAGGATACGATCTTAGTTAAAACCATATCTTGAAAAGTAGGAAACCAATTTTTTCATCAACAAAATACTAAAACTTTGAAACATGATGCAAACCACAAACACAAATAATCTCGTATTTAACCATTAATAAATCAAACACAACACAAAACCTTGCCTCGGTACCATTTGTAGGATCGATAATATTATTGTGTTTGATGATTCGGTGGTCTGGATGATCAAAATACATGATAGCCATTTTAGAGAGAGAAAGTAGAGATGGGTGTTCAAGCTAGAGACTTCTTGGAAATTATGGAATGTTAGATTGAAGCACCACCCCTTCCATGGATGGAAGGGGTATTTATAGTTACTGCATCACACGACCTCCCATCGGCCTGGATCGTGGATACAGGGTAAAGACCCGTCTTCCTCCACGGTGTTACACTAAACTAAACTACGCTACAAACCAACTAATTAACTACTAAATAACGAATAAACTACAAGTCTACGAGCTAACTTATGCTAGACTATAATTGGGGTGACCGACACTTTAACATGGAATTTCCAATTCTAACAACAAACGTATTTGAAAGTTTTCAAGGAAGCCTGTCTTATTCCCATTCCTAAGTCTCGAACCGAAAAGAAAGCTAGTGGATGAAAGCTCAAGATACCGAATCGCATTTACGAGGTTTTCTACTCAAACCAGAACCGATATTACTCCATCAAGAGCTAAACCTCCCAGCCCACCCCACCGCAAAGGTAAAGGGAAAACCCAAAGGATCGAGCATGATAAGGAGAGTTCTCAAGAACCAATTGACGAAGAAAGAGAATATCGATAAAGTCAAGGAACTCGTATTAAAACACTTTGGTCAAGAATTGTGAAAAGATCAAACTCGTGGCCCTGGAGGTTCAAGTGGCGGTACTCAAGCCACACCAGCCTCGATGCGTTAATCGACCCTATAAGGGAACCGTACTACCATCACTCACTTAACAACAACAACGGCAGATTGAGGATTCCATCAACTTTGATATCGAGGAACCGAAACGGAAAAGACCGAAAACTCCTCACCGATGATACTAAGGTCGATGAAACGACTAAGTCTAGATATCAAGAAGAAACCACCTATGATCATTTTCTTCTAGATCCCCACGCTCTAAGGAGGAAACTTCGAACCACCCAAGGACCCCAAGCTCCTCACGCCTCATCATCATCGACTCATCTTCTCACCTTCACCACCACCATCCAAAAGATCAACCGATCCACATCCAAATCGTTGAAGAAGCCAATGCACTTTGGACTTCTCTGCAAAGACAAGGATCGCTTGTCGCAAGCTGTGTCAGAAGAAAGACATGCTTTACGTAAAGTCAATTTTCTCACGACTGTGTCCAAGATCTTCATGACGAGAATGACAAGATGTCACCGAAAGGGAGTACATCCGTAAGTTCATGCAACGTGATCCTCAAGGAAATGAACAAGATGATCAAAGGTTACACTCACAAGTTCCTTCTGACATCGTTCCCGGTATGACAAGAGAAATGTACACCAAACAACTCTATCCAAATCTATTGCATTCGCCAAGCAAACTATGAGATCAACACCTATGCAAGTGAACATCAATCCAGCTTGATCCCATAATATTCTCGATGTGAATTGGTTTCGTGCTCGTAGCTCAAATGTCTAAAACGATCGCAACATTTGCCTCTTACGGAAGGTAAATTGTTTGAAGCATTCACTCCGAATACCAACTTAAATCAAGATGCAGAGAAGAAGTCGAGAGGCCCAAGCGCCCAAGAGACGATGAAGATAAGGATAAAGATAAAGAGCCTAAACGCCTAAAGAAAACCGGTGAATCATCCTCTATGCAACCTCCACCCAAAAGGACTCCACCAACAACGATCTCTCCATGTTCTTCACCGAAAACCTCAGACTTTGAGTTACCACCTCAAACTACGAAAACCGTGATCACTTCGAGTACATCGGTGGTAATGATGAGGAAGTCTTCGAGCCCCAACAACAACCCACCCTCCCGCTCAACAACAAAGAAACCATCATCCTCTTTAAAGCTAAGAAAAGAAGAAGACTCCTACAAGGTCGATGTCGCCTCATGGCTTGACGATGACGACACCGAGTTTGATTGGTTCTCCACACTTGTTGTCGCTTACACCGCCTTAACCGATGACCAAGATATGGTAGACGGTAGTACGTGAGCACGCAGTTACCGAAAGAAAAGTTCGAGTGAAGAAGATGACTAAATCGTAGTTGAAACGAATCAAGAATGAAGCTTTTCAAATACTCAAAGATGCTCGAAAGTGCTATTGAAGTTGAATATCACCTTGAAAACATAGCACGAGCCATGTCTAACAATATTGATTGGCTCAACCCTCAAGCAAACATCGACTACACCGTAAAAGACAATGCTCCATACTACACGATGGACCAAACCTCTACCTACCATTGGTCCATTGTGATCAACCCCGATTCCATTTCGATACTTCTTCAACAATGACCGAATTTCTTCTACATGGTAGCGATGTGTCAAAGAAATACGCTACATCACTTACACTTCGCTCCCAAGGCACATATACTCCAACCGCATAGCCATCGAAGAAAAGGCTAACCACATGTTCAACAATGTAGAGGAAGAGTATGACATCGATGCAATCAGAGATGGATTCATCATTGGTCCCAACGCCGACTAATCTACTACGTGGTCGCTGTGTTCAGAAATCAACATGAAGCACAAAGGATAAAGGAATCATTGCTATAAGCATGTTGCTCTTTTCATCAACTGGGACTACACCTTCCTAAAGAACATCGTGGTCAAAAGACAAGATTTAAAAGGACTATGCTTTCGTGAAGCGGACTTCGTAATTTGTCTCAACTATATTGAAGATCCAGATCTTGCAAAGGTGCAGGACGCATGAGACAATTCTCCACAAATTCAACGTGAATACATCAAGTCCTTGCTTATCTTCATCAAGCATCAGAATCCGTGAACGCAGAAGATCTACAACTTGTCGCTGAGTCGATCATACACGTGTCATCTTCACCAAACCCCGCCTAGAACTTCCTCGACATAAACAATCTTCCTCAATACACCTCATCAAAGAAACTCTTTCGAGTAGTCTACCGCAGAACTACACCGCAATCGCTTGATGGCTGCATACGAGCTTCAAGTTTGGTGATTCAACATTGAAGCTATGTCGTGATGGACTAGCTTATCGGGTTAAAGGCAATTCAACAAGGCATCGGGTCACAAAAGAGATGGATTCTAAGGAAAGACGGATGTCAAGAGAATCATCAAATGGATTGATGAAAGGTTGTTTCAAGGGACCAGCCTGTAACTTTGGAAAGCTTCAGAGTGGTCATCTCGCATTAATCTCACAGATATCAACGCCCATCAGATTCCCGGAGTTCTTGCCGACTCCACCGAAATTTCGCACCCTTTAAACTGCTTCAATTTCATACTAATTTGATGTGTACTTATATTGATAATGGTTCGTGCACACATAATAAGTTGTATAACCCGTTTGTATTGAAAGGACCGTGGTACGCCGCCACAATCCTTATAAAAGGAGCGAAAGCTTCTTACTTTTGAGTAAAACCTATCAAACCTTTCAATTTTCAAGGTTTTTCTCAAAAGAACAAGTACTTCCCCTTACGTTTTCAAAACCTCAAAAGTTAGTATTACTTGATGAGGGGGAGTATTTGCTAAAAACTTTGTTCAACAAAATTGTTCTTCGTGATAATCTTCCCACAAAACTCGAAATGGTCATATTTATTATCAAAACGCTATCAAAAATAACATTTTTATATGCCATTTTTGAGGGGGAGAAAATTACTGTGATAAGAAATATGTTGATTTGCTATTGAATCGTCGTGTGAAAAGACTTAACCCATGAATGGACGGATCCCGAATAACTATACATTGAAAAGATTTGTCTTCCAAAGACTTATCCAAGTAAATTGTACTCATTCGAGAAGCTCTTGATAGATATGAACTTTGACGGGTTTGACAACCTTTCGAGGTTTGTCCACACCTTCAAGGTAGTTATTAGAGCTAGTTGTCACCTAATAGCCGACAATGTAACTCTTTAACTATGCAACGTAACGTGTCCCTGGGAATTGTCTATCTTGAGTCGATCAATCAAAAGTGCGACTCTTCTCTCACCGCAGATTTTTGTCTAAACACTTAAGCACGTGTGGGGGAGTATTTTGCAAATGATCAAACTCTTACAAGGGTACAAAATGTTTTTCAATCATAACCACTTTGAGAGATTTTCATGAAAATGGTTTTAGTGATTAAGGTTAGAATAACATTCCCATGATCCGCCTGTAGTCGAGGGATCTACCCAAGGACACTACCAATAGTTATAATTAGAAGTCCTTAGGTATGATTATAAAAGGAGAAAATGAGAATCGAGAAAGAAGGAGTTGAAGAATTAAAAAGAAATGCAAAGAAAAGGGTGAAAAGAAATAGCCTCCGATTATTCAACTTAGGGCGCATAATCGGTTCAATTCATATGCTACCGGGTTGTCACTTAATGACGCCTATTGAAGATTAAAAGTCATCATGGACCCAAAGGACGATGCACTAAACCTTCTTAGCCACTCAAGTTTCTCCCAATGTGCTTGTTTCATTCTCACTGGGAACCCTACATAAACCATCGGCTTCTTAGAGATTGCGGGTATTGAAGAAGGAGACCTCTCCCTTGTCTCCGCTTAGAAAACCAAAGTACACTATTGAGTCTAGAGCCACCAGATTCATCAAAAGATCTCTTAGGTACACTTGAAATTTCATCACTTGTTGTTCAACAATAAGAACATCATGGTACATTATCGAGTCCTTCACGCATCTTAGCAACTGGCGAGAACATTTATGAGAGGTTCACATTGTGATCCTCATGATTGAATGGAAACCCCGCCAGGTCAACATTAAATGTAGCTCGACAAAGCAGGTCACTGCTAACTCCCGTGGATTACGCTTAGTGGTCTCAAACGGTCTACAATATGAGCGATGCTTCAGGTACCTCTCGCACTCATCTCGAACTCGTAGGTGTACTTTCAGACATCGCTATCTCACTCAGTGGGACCTCGGCTCAGAACGGCCTTTGCGAGAATTAGAGCCGTGTTTCACACTATGTCAGTAACACTCTCAAGTTCAAACTTGTAAGTGCCGGAATCCGCTTTTATTACTAACCTTTCCTATGTTTACTTCTTATGGAAGCTCCGAGCGGACTGATCGTGCGACCTCCACATGCTCATACCAACAACATCACTTATGAAAGTTCTCATAATCAAAGGCAACACAAAGTCGTAATGATTCTTCGTCAACAAAGAATCTACAAAGTTTAAAGACTTAAAGAACTTCATCAATCAGAATCCAACGTTAAAGAGCGCATGAAGTGGAGAAAGACGTGGGGACATCGGAGCAATGAGCTGACACTGACAGACATTACCACAACATACTATCACTTTCAAAGAACAAAGAACTTAAGAACAAAGAAAATGAAGACGTCAAAGCAGTAATACTTCAAAAGAAACAATTTCTCTACACCTGGGAGATTTGTTCAATCAAGACACTTCTTCTCACAAGAAAGAAGAATGTCGAAGACGCCAAAGCTACTATTACATCAAAGACTACAACGATCTCACTCTATTCATTCATCACTAACACTTAGGGGAGATTGTTGGAATCACTCCTAAACCTTAATTCAAGTGTTAGTGATTCATATGTAACAGTTAGCTTAATATGGCTTTTATGTTAGTAATTATGCTTAGCTTATGAAGAGCCCATGATCCTAGGCCCAAGTCCCATAAGAGAAAGGAAGTGGACTAGGAGTGTTCCCCAGCTCCTCTCTTATAAATACCTTGTAATAACCTCACTCTGAGGGTATCGTTGTTCAATTTCATTTCACTTTCACCCTACGCATAACCATTCACATAGTATTTCATACGTGCACAAGTATATTGTTCAACCGATCATTCTCTTCTATATTTCCGATATTGATGCTCAGGTTACTAATATGGTGACCTAACAAGAAACCCTCATGGTAAGTTCTTGAAGAAGGTCATCCTTGAAGGTCCTTTTCAAATGCCTACTACAACAGTACCCGAAGATCCAAATGCTAATCCACCAAGAGATGACTCTACTTCCACTCTCACTATGGATCAACTCACTGCTGAACAACTACTTCACTTTGAAGCTGATGAACTTGCAATGCAATATATCCTTTTGGGTTTACCCAATCCGATTCTTCGCAGTGTTGATGCTCAGAAAACTGCAAAAGCTATGTGGGATCACATTCATCTCCTAATGGAAGGCACATAACTCAATCAAGAAGACATGGAATCAAAACTTTACTTATCCTATGAAAACTTCATTATTGATCAGGGGGAATCATTAGAGTCATACTATCATCGGTTTACAGAAATCATCAATGACTTGGACAGACACAACATCATTATGCCAAAAACTGCAATCAACACAAATTTCCTAAGCTGTCTTGGTCCTGATTGGAAAAAGCATGTTACATTCATCCGTCAAGCTAAAGATCTTCACAAGGCAAAGTACGGGTTGCTGTATGACTACTTGAAGCACCATCAAAAGGAAGTGGACAAAGACAGAGCTCTCCGTGCTGTTCAAGCACCTCTAAATAATGCAAACACACTTGCTTTGTTCACTCAAGCTTGTTATCCACAATTTCCACTGCTGCCTACTGTCCAGTTCTTAAATATTTTGATACATTTATGTCTGACATTAAACTTTTGGAACGTGAAATTGAACTTAATTCTGAAATAAAAGCTGAGACTTATCAATTGGCTTATGCTAGAAATCAAAGAAACATTTTTCAAAAACAGCTTTTACCACATGTTCAAAATTTACGTATGTGTGCAACATATTGGGAACAGGATCTTCAGAAAGAAATTGGGCAAATGAAAACAATTTTCAATGAAACAGAGGCATGGATTTTTAAAACTAAAAAGAAGAACAATTTTTTTTGAAATCATGTTGATCGACTCTTGGAAGATGTTATCTATGCTGATACCATATCAATTGTGTTGTATTATACTGCTGCCTCTGCTTTAGACAATATTGTTGTTGATTCTGTTGATAATGTGTCTCAAATCAAAACTCTGAAAGCTGAAAATGAGCGTATGTTAAATGAACTTTCGACAGTCACACGTCGTCTTCAATGGTGTCAAAGAGATTGTAATAATCGAGAACTTGCTTTGCAAAACAAACTCAACCAGTCGAGTGAAAAACCTTTTGAACCAAAACTTGAACGACTGGATGATGAGAACGCTTCTTTAAAGTGTCAAATCTTAAAATATGAACAAGAAATTTCAAAAGTTAAAACAAAATATGGTGTCATATTTAATTTTCTCAAAAAGACACGTGCCAAAGCGTAAAAAGATCTTGATGATTATCTTGGGTACACTCGTGAAGTATTAAGTGCTAATGGAAACATACGCTCTAAAAATCAAGATTTAGTAACACACTATCATAGAGATGAAAGAGAAGTTGGGGAATAATAGATGATAAGTCCAGTAACACAAATGTCCTTACACCTGGAATGTGTAAAATTGACACTAGGAAACCTACTGAAAAACTGTAACTTATAGGATTTCACAAACACATCAAACCAATAACATATGGGGCGTATACAAATGTTTAGAGAGAGAAAGTTCTAGAGAGAGAAAGGGAAGAGAGTTGGGAACTATGTGAAACAAAGAAAAATGGTATTGAAGCTCCAACCCTCTACCTTGGGAGGTAGAGGGTATTTATAGTTTTCTTACAAGACTCGCCTCCTACGGGCTGTGGATCAGGCATACAGTGGGTAAAGACCCGTCCGTCCTCCACGGTGTTACTTAACTAAATACTAGCTTATACTAAATGACTACGACTACGAGCTTTCTAATGATTACATATACTTGAGGTGACCGACACTTTAATGACTAGATTTTCTAAATCCTAACAATCTCCCCCTAAGGGAGGTCACCTTAAATTACACAGAATATAAACAGATATTACATTAAGATTGTTCTTGGATTCTTGTTTAAGTTTATTGCTCTGTAGTCTGTAGTCTTTGATTCTTCATGTTTTGCATGTTTGGATAATTCAAGTAGAGGTCTTTAACTGATCTACGTGATGCTGAGTTTTGAGCCAGCTTTGAGATCATCAGCTTGCATAAATCTCTGAATCTTCCTTTGTAGTGTTGACATTAAGTGAAGTTGTGACAGTGGACCGACATGCTCACATTCTGGATCATGATTTCTTCTTATCAGAGTAGCGAAAGCTTTAGTTGATTCATGATATTTGCAGCAGCGTAGCAGAAGCATGGAGTGAGAATATCAGAGTCATTGATGCACTAATCATGATTTCTTTTGAAATGAATGTGTTGTGTGAGCATGCGGCTATGGATTGACCTCTCCATTCTGATCAGCTGCAAACGTTGGGTGTACCTGCATACAACAGTTAGCAATAAAGCGCACGAAAGTGTCTTTGATCACTTTCGTTGAATTGAGGTACACGGCCCACGGTTCCCCGTTGATCAGTACAAGTACTGCCTATGATCAGGTATAATTCCGAAGAATCTCCTTGACAGGGTTTCGCAGCTGCTCTAGCTGTTCTCAAACCGGAACATCTTAAAGAAGACAACACGGAATGAGTGAACCAGCGAATTTGAGATTCACTGATTGATGAAAAGAGATTTTAAAGACAATCGTGTACTGCTCAATATAATTTTTTTTTTGCAATACAACGAAGGTTTTAAGGAAAATCAATTATCAATCATAAATACCTTTTATTTTTGAAATATTAATACACAGTCGATGTGCTAGAGAAAAGAATTTTAAGCACAACGACCGGTTTTTCAAAGGTATCCGTCAATCCATAACCTGAACCAGGATTGATTCAAAATTTTGAATCGCCCCATTGTTTCTGTTCAGTTGTCACATGGTTGATCTATTGGATAGATCTCACATGCCACCTACCAAGAGCTTGTTTGATGTTGGCTCTAGAAGGCTTTCCATCTTCATTGTGAATATGTTTGCATATCACTCAGATGTTCTGGCAATACCACAAGGATAATGCGTAGGACTCTTAAAATATATTCTCTCTTTCCACATTGTGTGAAACAGAGAGTCTTCATTGATTGTGTCCTTAATGAGATTTATTGATGATCTCGTGGCTCTAGACTCAATTGTGCACATTTGGTTCCTATGCCGGAGACTAGGGAGAGGGTCTCCTTCTTCAATATCAACCATCTCTAAGAGAAAGTCGATAGATAATGTAGGTTCCCTGTGAGAATGAAACAAGTCCTTTTAAGAGGAACTTGAGTAGCTTGGGAAGATGTAGTGCAGTGCATCACTGGGTCCATGACGTCTTGTCTTCAATACCGGTGTTACCTAGGTAACAGCCAGTAGCATATGAATTGAACCCGGTTTCTGCCCTAAGGTTGAATTATTGGAGGGCTATTTCTTTTCACCCTTTTCACATTTATTTCTTTTTCATTCTTCAACCCCTTCAGTGCTTACCGAGACTTCATTACTAGAACCTTGTTGGGTTTATTCCAGTTCTAGCTCTATCTCAGTCCGCACTCTTCCCATATCTCACTTTACTCCTTTTTTCATCATACCTAAGGACTCTACACTATCTAGTGGATTGTACTTGGGTAGATCCCTCCGGCTCTGGTGGGATAGTGGGAACGAATACCTAACCTAACCATCCTTATATCACCATACATAAAGTAAATTTGGTCGTTCTTTTTGGTATTGTTCATCAGCCATTGGAACCAATTGAAAACCATTTGAAAATCAATCCAGGTACTTGTGATATATTATCAAAGCATTTTGTACCTGAATGGTTTTTGATATATTAGAAAACGGCTCCCCTCAACATGTGCATCATATGTTTGAAATCATTTTGGCACATGGAGACAAGAGGAAGAATTCACTTCTTTGATAAATATTTTCTAAAAATACCGACATCACTTTCCCGATCAAAATCAGTGTTTCACATACAGTTAAAGATATTTTCGGGAAAGAATGTGGTTTTCAAAAATTTGCTCCCCTTCAATATGTGCATCTGATTTTGAAATTGTTTAGCACATATTAGGGAAAACCTGCACTTAGAGACAAATCAATCACGTTTTAATCCATTTTGGTTTGATATAGATGCTCCCCCTTAACATGTGCATGATAGCTTGAAATCGTTTGGCACATGTAGGGAGGAGAGCATGTTAGTCACATATGAAACCATTAATCGAATTATCAGTTTAAATCCAATTTAAATCACAAATTCTCCCCCGATCACAATTTTCAAATCCTTTGAGATTTGTGATCTCTATTGATTTAAATTAAATTTTGAGAACTTTTGAGGAGAATAGTGACTTGCTTTTGAAAAACATTTTAACTGAGAAGGATCAGACTTTAAGACTTTAAACTCCATTGATTAATCATGCATAAATATCTATTGAAAACATAACATTAGCCAAGGTCTTCAACCACTTGTATAAAACATTGTTCATTTTGATTATCCAAAAGTAGACCTTGCTCGTTTAAGTGCCAATTGTTTGAAAAATACTCTTTTTGATTCGATTGAAATCATTCTCCCCCTCAATCAATGACATAAGTTGTTGATTGAGAGATAGAGATTTTGACAGATGATAAGCCCAGATGATTTTCAAAAAATAGAGTCTGAGGTATTTTCAAAGCAATGTTGTTTTCATAAGATGACAAATATTTTTCAGAAGAATCATTAGAAGGAAAAATATTTGAAAAGGAAATATTTGTCTTTTTGGTGACAAACATTTGTTTTTAGAATCAGAGCATGAGATTTGAAAAATAAGATTAAGCATGGCTCTGTTCTTTCTTTTTAAAACGGGTTACTGCCTGAAATGACAATAAACCACCATTTTTCTCCGTCTCATTTTTTTAAAGCAAATTATGTACATTCGAAGAACATCTAAAAACCCGTGACATTCTTTGAATGTCAACACAAAGTCCGTAGATGATATCGAATTAGAAAAACATGACAAAATAACAATATTTTTGGGATTTTTCAAGATTTTCTAATTTTTATGGATTTTTAAAATTTTATATTTTTCTATTTTCTTTTGTGGGTTTTGAAATTTTGTATTTTGCTTTTTGAATAAATATATACAAGAGATAGATGAAGAAAAACATTTACTCCTCGTCTTCCTCTTGAAGACGTTTGAGTGTTTCCGGTTAGAGACTCTTTAGACCAAGTCGTGGAAGGATAAACTGAAAACGTTCTCAAGTGACATACCAGTGTCTTTCGGGTAACAGAGACCCATGTTGATGGTTCCTTGGAGATACCGAAAGACCCGTTTAACCGCTTCAAGGTGCTTTTTGGTAGGCTTAGCCTGGTATCTAGCACACATGCATACATCGAACAGAATATCGGGTCTACTGGCTGTGAGGTACATCAAGGATCCAATCATACTTCGATATTTCGTTTGATCTACCATGATCCCTGAGTGGTCCTCATCCAGTTTGGTACGCTCCACCATGGGAGTGTCAACGGTGTCACAAGTGTCAAATCCAAATTTCTTTAAAATTTCATTTGCATATTTAGTGTTAGATATTAGTTTTCACATACACATCAAACCATTAACATAAGTAGGCGTATAAGTGGAATTCTAGAGAGAGAAAGTTAGAGGTTTAGGGAACTTAGTGAGAGAAAGTGAAAGATATTATTATGAGCTCCAACTCTCTACCTTGGGAGGTAGAGAGTATTTATAGTCTTACATAAATCGCCACACATCGGGCTGTGGATCAGGCATACAGTGGGTAAAGACCCGTCCGTCCTCCACGGTGTTACTTAACTAAATACTACTTAACTTAAAAGAACTACGACTACGAGCTTTCTAACGATTACATATACTTGAGGTGACTGACTCTTTAATATCTGGAATTTCTAATTCCTAACAATCTCCCCCTAAGGGAGGTCACCTCAATCATGTACCAAAATTACATTGAATACAACTAGATAATACATTAACAATTGATCTTGCATTCTTGATGTAGTCCTTTGCTCCTAAGCTCGTAGTCATTGATTCTTCACATTGCATGTTTGGTTACTCCAAGTGAAGGTCTTTTACTGATCCACGTGATAATAAATTTGAGCCATCTTTTGAGATCATCAGCTATCAAAAATCTCTGAGACATCCTTTGTGGTGTTGGTATTATGTGATGTTGTGACTTTAGGACCGACATGCTCACATTCTGGATCATGATATCTTCTCATCAGAGTAGCGGAAGCATTTGTTGAATCATGATATTGGCAGCGTAGCAGAAGCATGGAGTGAAAATATCAGAGTCATTGATGCACTAATCATGATTTCTTTTTAGATGAATGTGTTAAGTGAGCATGCGGCTATGGATTGACCGCTTCATTCTGATCAGCTGCAAACGTCGGGTGTACCTGCATACAACAGTTAGCAATAAATCGCACGAAAGTGTCTTTGATCACTTTCATTGAATTGAGGTACACGGCCCACGGTTCCCCGTTGATCAGTACATGTACTGCCTGTGATCAGGTATAATTCCGAAGAATTTCCTTGACAGGGTTTCGCAGCTGTTCTAGCTGTTCTCAAACCGGAACATCTCAAAGAAGACAACACGGAGTGAGTGAACCAGCGAATTTTAAGTCCACTGATTGATGAAAAAAGATTTGAAAAACAATCGTGTATTGCTCAATAGAAATTGTTTTTGCAATACAACGAAGGTTTTATTGAGAATCAATTATCAATCATAAAAACACCTTTTGGTTTGAAATATGAGTACACGGTCGATGTGCTAAAGAAAAGAGATGTTAAGCACAAAGACCGGTTTTTCAAAGGTATCCGTCAATCCATAACCTGAACCAGGATTGATTCAAGAGATTGAATCGCCCCATTGTTTCTGTTCAGTTGTCACATGGTTGATCCATATAATATATCTCACATGCCACCTACCAGGAGCTTGTTTGATGTTGGCTCCAGAAGGCTTTCCATCTTCATTGTGAATATGTATACACATCACTCAGATGTTCTGGCAATACCACAAGGATAATGCGTAGGACTCAAGATATAATCTCTCTTTCCACATTGTGTGAAACAGAGAGTCTTCATTGAAAGTGTCCTAATGAGATTTATTGATGATCTCGTGGCTCTAGACTCAATTTGTGCATATTTGGATCCTGTACCGGAGACTAGGGAGAGGGTCTCCTTCTTCAATATCAACCATCTCTAAGAGAAAGTCGATAGATAATGTCGGTTCCCCGTGAGAATGAAACAAGTCCTTTTAAGAGGAACTTGAGTGGTTTGGAAAGTTGAAGTGCAATGCGTCACTGGGTCCATGACGTCTTGTCTTCAATACCGATGTTACCATCAGTAGCATATGAATTGAACCCGGTTTCTGCCCTAAGGTTGAATAAATGGAGGGCTATTTGTTTTCACCCTTTCCTCATTCAATTCTTTTTAATTCTTCAACCCCTTCAGTGCTTACCGAGACTTCATAGCTAGAACCTTGTTGGGATTATTCCAGTACTAGCTCAGTCTTAGTCCGCACTCTTCCCATATCTCATTTTTCTCCTTTTATCATCATACCTAAGGACTTCTACACTAACTAGTGGATTGTCCCTGGGTAGATCCCTCCGGTTCTGGCGGATCATGGGAACACATACCTAACCTTATCATCCTTATATCACCGTACATAAAGTAAAGTTGGTCGGTCAATTTGGTATTGTTCATCTGCCATTGGATCCAATTGAAAACCATTTGAAAATCAATCCAGATACTTGTGATATATTATCAAAACATTTTGTGTCTGAATTGTTTTTGATATATTTAGAACAGGTGCTCCCCCTCAACATGTGCATCAAATGTTTGAAATCGTTTTGCACACGGAGGCAAGAGGAAGAATTTACTTCTTTGATTACCATTTTTCTAAAAGATATCAACGTCACTTCCCTGATCAAATCAAGAAGATAAAGCATTTCCGGGAAGGATGAGGTTTCCATAAATTTGCTCCCCCTCAATATGTGCCTCGAGATTAGAAAAGAGTTTTGCACATACTAGAGGGACCCTGCACATTGGGATAAATGATCACGTTTCAAATCAAAGGTTTAAGATAGATGCTCCCCCTCAACATGTGCATTGAAAATTTGAAATCGTTTGTCACATGTGGGAAGGACAGCATGTACATCCTTATAAAACCATTTACCGAATTATCAGTTTAAATCCAATTTAAATCACACATTCTCCCCCGATCACAATTATCAAATCATTTGAGATTTGTGATCTCTTATAGATTTAAATTGATTTTGAAAGCTTTTAAGGAGAATTGTGACTTGATTATGAAAGCGTTTGAACAGATAAGGATCGGATTTTAAGACTTTAAACTCCATTGATAAAACATGCATGTATATCTTTTGAAAACAATTTAATGCCAAATAACTTTATAATTTAATTGAAATCATTCTCCCCCTCAATCAATGACATAGGTTGTTGATTGAGAGATAGAGATTTTGACAAATAAGTCCTGATGATTATCAAAAATAGAGACCGAGTTATTTTTCAAAGCATTTGGTTTTCAGCAGATAAATGTTTATAGAATCAACGCATGGAATTTGAAAACATGGTAAAACATGGCTCTGTTCTTTCTTTTAAAACCGGGTTATTGCCTGAAAAATGACAATAAACCATTGTTTCTCTTTCTTCCAAAAATATTTTTTTGATTTTTTGATTTTTTGATTTTTTTTTTATATAAAAATTCGAACAACATCTAAAGTCCCGTGTCATTCTTTGAATGACAACATCAAGACCGTAGATATTATCGAATCAAGAGAAACATGACAAAATGACAATATTTTTTTAAGATTTTTCGAATTTTTCAAATTTTTATGGATTTTGAAAGTTTTATATTTTTCTATTTGATTTTTGAAGGTTTTATAATTTTGTATTTTGTTTTTCGAATAAATATTTACAAGAGATAGATGAAGATAGACCTTTACTCCTCATCTTCCTCCTGAAGACGTTTGAGTGTTTCTGGTTGTAGGCTTTTCAAGCCAAGTCGTGGAAGAATAAACTCAAAACGTTCTCTAGGAAGAGCTTTGGTGAAGATGTCTGCTAACTGATATTCAGACCTCACAAAATAGAGTTCCACCACACCTTTTTCCACATGTTCCCTGATGAAATGATGTCGAATGTCGATATGCTTTGCTCTTGAGTGTTGAACGTTGTTGCATGAGAGAGCAATAGCACTTTTATTATCACAGTACAGAGGAATTTTGTTGAATACAAAGCCATAGTCAGATAATTGAGATCTCATCCATAAGATTTGAGCACAACAAGATGACATGGCTATGTATTCAGCCTCTGTAGAGGAAATAGAAGTACTCATTTGCTTCTTTGAAGACCAGCTCACAAGCTTATCACTCAAAAACTGAGCACCTCCAGACGTGCTTCGACGTGTATCTTGACAACCTGCATGATCAGCATCTGCATAGGCCGTTAGTGACATACCGGTGTCCTTCGGGTACCAAAGACCCATATTGATGGTTCCTTGGAGATACCGAAAGACCCGTTTAACTGCTTCAAGGTGCTTTTTCGTAGGCTTAGCCTGGTATCTAGCACACATGCAAACAGCGAACAAGATGTCTGGTCTACTAGCAGTGAGGTACATCAGGGATCCAATCATACTACGATATTTCGTTTGGTCAATCATGATCCCTGAGTGGTCCTCATCTAGTTTGGTTCGGTCAATCATGGGGGTGTCAACAGGGTCACTTGAATCAAATCCAAATTTCTTTAAGATCTCTGTTGCATATTTAGATTGATTTATGAAAATGCCTCCGGGACTTTGTGAAATTTGTAATCCCAAGAAAAATGACATTTGTCCCATCATTGACATTTGAAATTTTGAACTCATTTCATTCGAAAAACGATCACATTCCATTGGGTCTGTCGAGGCAAAAATAATATCATCAACATAAATTTGAACATGAATTAAATGTTTGCCTGACTTCCTGGTGAACAATGTAGGATCAACTGCACCTTTGCTGAATCTGGTTGATAGAAGAAACTTTGACAGTGTATCATACCATGCCCTTGGAGCTTGCTTTAAACCGTAAAGAGCCTTCTTCAAACGATAAACGTGAGTAGGATGCTGTTGATTTACAAATCCTTCAAGTTGGCTGACGTAGACGACTTCTTTAAGATCTCCGTTCAGAAATGCCGTCTTCACATCCATCTGATAGACTACCATGTTCTTACTAGCAGCATTAGCCAGAAAGATTCTGATTGCCTCGATTCGAGCAACAGGAGCAAAAGATTCTTCAAAGTCAATACCCTCTTCTTGACGGTATCCTTTAGCAACTAATCGAGCCTTGTTCTTCAACACATCACCATGCTCATCAAGTTTCACTTTGAAGATCCATTTAAGAGCAATAATCATAGCACAGTCTGGAGCAGGTACTAACTCCCATACATCAAGTCGATCAAACTCATGAATTTCATCTTGCATGGCATTGAACCAGCTATCTTCATTCATGGCGGTTTTAACATCTTTTGGTTCGATCTTAGATAGTACGGAGTTGAAGAAGCACCATAAGGCATCGGTTGCAAGTTGTTTCCGGGTTGATACAGGACGAGAGGGATTTCCAATGATGTTGTCTAATGGATGATCGTGAGTCCATTTTCTGAGGTGTTCATGTGGCAGTTGTTGAGGAACTGAGGTAGCTGAGTCGATGTCTCCTGAAGAAGATGGTTCCGAAGATGATTCAGGAGCAAATATGTTTTCAAATGGAGCATCTTCAGGAGTAGCAAAGGGATTAACTTCATCATTGATGCCAGAAACATTTCCATGATTTACATTTGAAGGATGATGATTTGTTGATGAGACTGAAGGATCAGCAGTAGGTGCTTCTTGACTTAAAGATATTGAGACTGAGGGATTGACTTCATTTACAGGAATATGAGCATCCTCTGTTGTAGGGATCAACACCTCATTAGTAATTGAATCATACAGTTCATCAAACATAGGATCAAACAATTTCTTTAAATCATCTTCAGATGGAGGTACATATGGAGTTTCTTGAGAAGAGTTTGGAACAAGGGATGAACCAATGGGACTGTTTTGAAGTGCGGGTCCTGAGCTGGAGTGTCCAGGAGCCATTTGACCGGTCAGCTCATCAAACGTAACGTGAATTGTTTCCATGATATTTCGGGTTCTTTTGTTATAGATTCGGTATCCCTTTTTGTTTGAAGCATATCCTACAAATACTCCAATGTCAGCTTTAGCCCTAAGTTTGCCTAAGTCTTGACCCTCATTAGTTGGATAACACAATGCACCAAACACACGAAGGAAAGAGAGATTAGGTTTTCTGTTGTGGACAAGTTCATATGGAGTTTTTCCATGAACAGTGTGAATCAGAGAACGATTTTGTGTGTAGCATGCAGTGGCAATAGCTTCAGCCCAGAGAAACATTGGAACCTTTGAGTAAATCAGCATTGTTCTAGCGGCTTCTACAAGAGTTCGATTTCGTCTTTCAACTACACCGTTCTGTTGAGGAGTTCGAGGAACACTTCTTTGATGGCTGATTCCAATGCTTTCATAGAAGTCACTAAGTTGTTTGTTAACAAACTCAGTTCCATTGTCTGTTCGGATAATTCTGACGGTTTTGTTAAGTCGAACCTGCAGCTGTTTGATGAGTTTGATGATGATATCAGGAGTTTCATCCTTTGTCCTTAAGAACTTGACCCAGGTGAATCTAGAGTAATCATCAACCACAACCAACACATATTTCTTACCAAAGATGTTCTGCACTCTCATTGGTCCACATAAATCCATATGAAGGGTATGAAGAACTTCTGTAATTGAGATTGTAGGTTTGGGTTTGTGGGCAGACTTTTTGCTTTTACCCAATTGGCATGCTGAACAAAGATGATCCTTTTCATACTTTAGTCTAGGTAAACCTAGAACTAAGTCCTTTCTGGAAAGATCGTTGATGGTGCCAAAGTTCAAGTGATTGAGACGACGATGCCATAACCATGACTTTGTTTTTGAAGCCTTTGATAACAAGCAGATTGGAGAAGCCCTCATCATGTCATCGATAGAGATGGTGTAAAGATTTGAGCCACGAGTTCCTTTTAACAGTTCCTTACCATTAAGATCTCTAACAAAGCAGGTATGTTTTCTGAAGGCTACTTCTAGATCAGAATCACAGAATTGACCAACAGAGAACAGATTATGACCCAGACCTTCCACATAGTATACTCTAGAGATGACACTATCACCAACAACGTAATCTCCATAACCCATAATAGCACCGAAATGATCATTACCGAATCTAACAGTCCCGATGAATTTGCTCACGAAGTTCATGAGCCGCGACCGGTCTCCAGTCATATGCTTGGAACAGCCTGAGTCCAGGTACCACAGAACGATTTGAACAATCTGCAGTTGAACACAGACAATAATGGATAACTGGATAATTGGGATCCCCATGCAAGAATGGGTTCCATTTGGTTAGTTACAATGATTGGAACGCCCACATCAGAAATAGAAGCATTCATATCAGAAAGTAAGGCAATGGAATCATTGTGAATAGATGCAGTACTAGTGTCTGTATTAGCCCTGTTCACAGTGTGATCACTTCTTAAGGGAATAGTTCTCCAGTAGGCATCCATTTTCTAGTGGGCATTATCTGATTAGTCTTATGACCAACGGTATCCAATAAAGCCTATTTTACTGAATGTTCTTCCTGTGGGTTTCCACTGTTTTCTAACTTTCTTTCGTTTTTGCCTTTTAGCCTTCTTAGCATGAATTTTAGCATTAACAATATTAACTGGACAATTAACATCATTAGGCAACATTAACACCACATTCATGATTAGAAACAGAATTCAAGCAGACATCAGTACAAGGTTTGCAAATAGTATCGGAATTCGAATTAATTACAGTACGCCTATGGCTAATACTAGAATCAACACGATTCGTTTTATTCAATTCAAGCTTAAAGTTCCTAGATTGTTCTTCTACTCTCTTCCAGTGCACATTCTTAGCTTGAGAGGTCCTATCATTCCTTGTATTGTCTTGAGACTTTGACCTGCTCCGTTTAATGTCACTGATTACTCCTGTAGAGGGAATGGGAACATTAGTTGGTTTAACTACTCTTTGCATCACCTGTTTAGATGTGCTGGGATCTGAACTACATGCAGGTGTACTAAGGTTCACTTTCTTAAAACTAGAGGTACTGAGATTTGTACTCCTAGAAGGCACACTTGAGTTCTCTTTCTTAGCATTGACAGATCTGGAATCTGAACTACTTAAAGGCACACTACGGTTCACATTCAAAACATTGGGAATCGAATGCATATCATACTTGGCCTTAGGCATCGAGCATGGAATCAAAGGATTAACTCTCTCACCTAATGACTTTGGGCATATTGTGATCAAGCATTCTAAGATTTCTTGAGATCGTTTGGCATATAGGCATGCATGTCCAATTGCATTATCATGAGGTTTCTCTAGCTTATCCTCTTCAACAATCTCACGCAGACATTCTAAGCAATCCTTAGAGGATGAGAAGTATGTTTGAATAGCAAGTTTGTTGTTCTTAGATGAGGAGGGACATATGTCACAGACAAAGCATATCTATTACAAGAGTGAACCTTTGATACATCATTCTCCCCATTGGTCATTGGCATTTTCCCTTTTACCTGACTCTTCAGATTCTCAATTTCCTTTTGCAATGAAGCTATTTGTTCGTTATTTTTGTTACGAGTGACCTTAATTGATTCAAATAACTCATTGAAATGACGTTTAACCTTTTCATTTTCTTCTAGAAAACTTTCGTTTTCTTTTTGAAAAGCATTTACTAGGTTTTGAAGATGAAACGTTTGAGAATTCTGAGAATCTAAAGGAGGAGGCATTTGGGAGCCTGTCATATTGTTTGTTTGACCCTTTAATTGAGAGATTTGGGCTTTCAACTTTCTGATCGTGTTGCACTGAGCTTGAATCTGTTCATCACGTTTGTTAATTTGAAAAACTGCATCAAATTCTGGAGCATCTGATGATGTCTTGATATTTGAAGTTTTGACATTTTCTTTAAGATGTTGATATTTTAGTTGTAAATTAAAATGCTCAACTTCTAGTTTAGAAAAATGTTTAACCAAATTGTCGTGATCATCCAGTTCAATTTTCCCGTTTAGTTCAGAATTAGTTTGTAGAAAACTAGAAGGGGGGTTGAATAGTTTACCGATTAAAAACTTTGTTTTGAAACTTATTGAAAGATCAATTGATATTGATCTTAAGTATGTTAATGAAATATGCAAGCAATATGTAATAAGTAAATAAGGAAAGAAATGATCAAACCACAACAAGTTGTTTATAGTGGTTCGGCCTACAAGGACTCTTTTTCCTTGCCCTACTCCACTCCCCGAGTCTCACACTCGAGAGTTTAACTTCACTAGTCAACAAGCTCCTTTCACCGGCGGAGAAAACCTTTACACTTCGCTTACACTATTTCCGACACTAAGCTAGATGTCGAGTTCTTTCCAAGGGTACAACTACTCCCACACACAATGTATTTTGAGGACTAAAATACTAACCACTCACACTCACAAGATTATGATGGTTTGATACAACAATGAAGTATGAATCAACACTAGATCATACAACACTAAACAAACAAGACTTCCAACTTCTCGTTGAAGCTTGAATATGACTTGATCTTCTTTGCTACAAAAGAGATCACTAATATGATATGAAACTGAGTTAGAAAGGTTAGAGAGAAGATATGTATGAGAGTATGTTAGAAAGGGATGAGAAACTACTTGGCTTGGCATTGCTATTTATAGCCAAATTGGACAGGAGCATCCACGGACCGCGGACCCTTAAAAGGGTTCCGCCCGTGTACCAATTTGGTACCGCCAGTCTGACAGTCAAGATATCAAATCTTGCCTAAAGTCAACTCTATCTAAGTGAGATTGTGCAAGATATGAAGAGTACAAATCTTCACAAAATATCTAATGGAATCTTCCAATGATTTCCATGATGTAATACATGATGTCAAATGTTGTATTACTATTTATAGAAATATGCAAATGCTTAAGTAGTGTTTGGTTTTAAGAACCTAACACATTCTACAAACTACTATCATACATAATGATTAGAGTCATATCAAGATGTTACTAATCATAAATGTAAATGCTTGAATGATGAATATATTGTTTGAGAAAGCTTGTTTTAATATCTAATAAACTTGACAAGCTTTAAGCTTTTATAAATTAAATTTACTTTTGTCGTTAACAAAACTTAGGCAAAGATCAAAAATATAAATAACGTTTAATGACGATATTTGTATTAACAATCTCCCCCTTTTTGTTGAGGACAAAATATAAATTTTATTTTTATAAAAGAAACAAGTTTGTACAAGAGTTATAAAAATATTAGTTTTAGAACTTGAAAAGGAAATGATAATGCAAGTGTATGAGATTTGACTTTTTATGAAAGTCAAAGAATTCACTAGTTGATGCATGATGTTTGACTTTTTCAGAAAGTCAAAGTATGCAGTTTGACTTTTTTAAGAAAAGTCAAGTATTATCAATGAGAGTTCCTGTTTGACTTTTAGAAAGTCAAATGTATGCAGTTTGACTTTTTCAGAAAAGTCAAATATAAATAATTTCAAAGTTCTATATTTTCTCCCCCTTTTTGTCTCAACAAAAAGAAGAGGCTATGCGGAATGTAATGAGCCCGAGCTATTATCTCCCCCTTGTTCAAAGCTCCCCCTAAATTGGGTGCTTTAATGGGAAGATACATGGATTGTGAAAATAAAGCTACAAAAAATTGTTAGTAATAATGATCATTCACAAGCATTTCCAAACACTATGTAATGACACCAACAATATAATAAACAACATTCATTAGTTAAAAATTTTCATGAGTAAAGATCATGAAAAGAGAACACAATGATGTGTTTCTAGTACAAGAAAATAAAAATTATCCTAAAAAAGCAAATAAAAGAAAGACTATTCTAAAACCATCCTAAAGTGATGGTGGATGGGAGAGAGCATTGAGACGCTCAAGAATGTGGTTGAGGATGAACCTCATTTCTTCGTGGAAGTCATGGACCATAATCCGGATCCGTTCCACGGTTTGACCCGTTTGCTCACAAGTTGAGCAACCATGCCTTGGAGGGTAGAAAGTTTGCGGAGGTTGTGGTGGTGGAATGGTTGATGTGTTGGTGGTGTTGGGGATGTTTGGAGTGGTCATGATGGATGCAAGCAAAGCACTTTGCATTTGCATTGTCTCACTTAAGTGAGAATCCACCATGCCTTTGAATTGGTGGAGGTTGTGGAGTTCGGCTTGAATCTCCTCTCTAGTGGGATTGTCATCCCACATGCACTCCGGAATGTCCTCAATATGAGGGGACATTGATGATGGAAGTGGATGATCCCCATATAAAGGACCATGAATGTCCTTGTGAATGGGGTGGAAAAGGAGAGGTCTTGGCCCTAATGGGGCGTTTGGGTCAATGGATGACCGAGGTGATTCATGAGCGATTCGCTCAATGGTGCCAAAGGATGGCAATGGTGGTGGATGACTTGGCCTAGGAGGCAAGTCTTCCAAGTCCTCTAGGAAAGGATTTGGTGATGTTGGTGGAGTTGAAAATAACTCCATGGGAGTGAGAGTGGGAGACCTTGGTGAAGGTGGTGAGGGTGTTTTGGATGTTTGGATGGGTGCCGGTGGAGGTGAAGTAGGTGTTTTTATTGGTGGTGGAGTGGTGATCACAATGTGTGATGAAGTGGGTGTAGCTAAGGTAAGATGTGTATCATCTCTAATGGGAGATGAGATGGTGAGTGGTGAAGATTCGGATGATGAGCTAAGATGAACAAAACAACAAGGCCTTACGCTCATTCTAGCGGTTTTCTTGCAAGGTTTTGGTGATGATTTAGTCATTTTTAACTTGGGTTTTGATTTGCTAGATAGTAGTGAGAATGAAGAAGGTGTGAGGATGATCATGGTAAAGCCTTTCAATTTATAGAGGTAAGAAATTGTTGAGAAAAGGTTTGATTTGATGTTGAACCATTGAGAGATGAGGTTCCTAATGATTTGGAAGTGGTTGAATGCTAGTCATATCACCCAAGTCAATCCATACAAAGAAGATGGAGTGAAGAAGAAAAGATATGCAATAAATGTGTTCTAGTGAGTGGAATTTCCTAATATTCAGATTACCCACGGATTTGAAGGTACCAAAAATTTGGTTCCTTCCTTTATGCCAAAGGGCTCCTTGGGTGGATTTTTCAAATTTTTGAATTTTGGTGGGAAATGGATTTCTTACATCCCTTAGTGAATAATACTAGTTCTAATAACAGTATAAACTAGTTAAGATTGATTTATAAGTGATGGAAGATAATTTGGAATCACGAAAGAGTCGAAATTCAGAAAATTACCTGGAGGATCCACGGCACCAAAATCATACACGGACGGTACCCAAAAAAGGGTGCCGTCTGGTCCGCCTGTACAGGTATGGCGGTACCAAACTACATAAAGGACGGTACCAAAATTTTGGTGCCGTCTGATCCGTGGAGTGCTGAAATATGGACAGAGTACGTTTTTAGGTGTCGGGGAAATTTCCGAAACCTGAAATTTTTCTCAAAAGCTGTTATACTAAACATTTCTAGTTAGGAAAAGTAAATAACACATATGTAAACATAGTGGAGCATAGATTTTGAGCAAGGCTTATTGATTTCCACAATATAGTGAAAATGGGTAAAATTTGATAGCATACTTGTGCTATCCCCCTGCATGAGATTGTTAGCATACACCATTGTTTCAAGTTATATTATCATCCTACATAATAAAAACAACTAAAAAGTATCAAACATTAACGATAATGCATTGTTCCAAACACTCCTTAAAGTACCCTTATTTGTCCAATTTCTTGTAAATCTTGTTCATCATCCTACCAAGGCACTTGAACATTCCCTTAGTTTGCTTGAATTCTGCTGATTCATTCTCAATCTCGGGAAGAGATGCGTAATACTCTTGAGGTGGAAGATGAGAGCTTGGAAGACCATCCTCGGAGCTATTTGATGATGATGATGAAGGAGTTGGAGGTTTAGCTCTCTTGCCTTTAGTCTTAGCAACTCGAGCATCACTCAAAGGCACAAAGATGTGAGGAATGAGATCATAGTGAAGGTGCATCCCTTTTGGGGTTGGTGGAATTGGAGCAAGTTTCTATAGAGACGGGTGAGAAGCATCCCGTATGGTAGAGCAACGGATCCTTGAGTTGGAATATCAATCATTCTCCTAGCTATGTAGTAGGCTAAGTTGAATGATTGTCGGGTGGACAAGTTGTAGAGCATGTGGCAAAGACAAGCGTTTATGTGATCCCTATTCCCTATGGTGCTAATGACGTTTGCTCTAAGTAACTCCTCCCATTTCTTAAATTCGTGCTTAAGTTCATTTAGCTCCATTCCATATGGATCTCGGTCTACCTCTTTTCCCTTTCGGGTTACTCGGGTTGTATCCGTTTTTGGGTTAAAAAGGTGTTCACGGATGACATCCTTATCGGCCAAACGGGTTAGATAGGGAGAAGTGCGGTCGTTGATTGCATCAAGGGCGGTGAGTGACCACTTATCCGTGTAGACACAAGTTCCTCGGTTGGGAATTCCTAGTACTCTAGCAAATTCACTTAGGGTGATGGTGTAGTCATTTTGGTTGATTCTAAAGCTAAGACAAAATTCATCATCATCTTCATCACTAAAACCGGTCACACTAGCATAGAATTCTAACACGAACCTAGGACAAATTGGTTCATCAATGTCAAGAAGACAATCGAATTGAATGGTGGCTAGTTCCTCACGAAGATTGGTATGCTCAAGGAAGGATGGGTGAATGGTTCTACCCTCGTGGAAATACCTAGATTCTAGACCTCTAAATATTTCTACTTGTTCCTTGGTGAGTCCTTTGGTTTTGTGGTGTTTGGGAATGTAGTTAAGAGTGTCTTTGTGATCATAGAATCTTGTGGCTACCATGGTTATTCCTAAGGACAAGAATTAACATGTTAAAAAAAATGAAAATAAATTTTAACGTTTTTGATTCTAGTGTGTGCCTATATGAAAACAATTTGGAGTTGCGGTTATCTCGACTCATTTTATGCACAAAATGGTTTTAGTGGAGTGTTTGGTAAATACCATGAGATAACCCAAATGCTCCTAATTCAATGTGGCTACATTTGAATATACCCGGGAGTGCATATTAGTTATGCAATACCTTTAGTATTCAAGAGCATGCAAGTGATGAGTTCTAACGTTTCTATTTGTATTAGCAATGAAAAATGTTTTCCTACAAGTGAGAAGCTTTTCAAAACTTTGACATGGGGTGTTTGGTTGTTTGAATAAGGCCTTATATTTATTATCTATTAATTAGTGGGAAACATGATTTGTTTATGCAATATGATAATGTAGTACCTAATTTGAATGACTAGTTATGCAATTTGCCAATTGAATTCATATTTGGTATAAAAGCATACATAAAACCCCATGTAATGAATTTTGATAGTTTTGTGCATAAATGAGAATCCTAGACTCAGAATTAAGAGATGAAATGTAGTTAGGATACTTACAATGATGTTATCTTCAGTGATTAGTGAGTGGGAAGATGACAATAATGAGCTTGGTTTAAGTTTTACACGTTTTGGTAAAGTGGGTTGTGAGGAAGAGGATGTTATGTATATAGCAGTTTTGCTTCTGTAGACACCACGGACCAGACGGCACCAAATTTTTGGTTCCGTCCGTGTTGTCGTTTGGTGCCGTGGCTACAGTAGCAGATACAAGGCAAAATTGTTTTGGTTTGACTATTCTAATGTTTTAGGCTATGTTTATCCTACATGTTTGGTTCCATTAACCCTAAACCAAGTCTAAGAAGATTAAAAGGTTCTCGTTTAAGAGGTTTAGTAAAGATGTCGGCAATGTTGTCTTCGGAGGATACTTTCTCGATTGAAATGTTTCCTTTTTGAACATTGTCGCGAAGAAAGTGATGACGGATTTCAATGTGCTTTGTACGAGCATGTTGAACGGGATTCTTGCTGAGATCGATGGCTCCTTTGTTGTCGCAAAGTATCACAATGTCGTTGAGATGAATTCCGTAGTCTACGAGAGCTTGCTTCATCCAAAGAGCTTGTTGACATGCTTTTCCGGCTGAGACGTATTCGGCTTCAGTAGTAGAGATGGCTAAAGCCGTTTGCTTCTTTGCAAACCATGAGGTGAGACAATGTCCAACAAAAGTGCAAATACCACTTGTACTTTTTCTATCGACATAATCACCGGCATGATCCGAGTCGGCATACACTATGGTTTCTATACCC